>CM062809.1:769705234-771196128 GCA_031772625.1 Pinus tabuliformis
GAAAAAAATCATTTTCATCCATTAGTTTTATGTATAAAAAATTTTCTTTCGTAAACGCGGACAACGCGTTTTACGCCTATACACAGTCGCGTGTAGGGCCGTCGTATACCGCGATTTATATACATCCAACCCGCGTGTACGCCGCAGAACGATTTTTTGCAAAAACTCAACGGTGAAACACTAATTAAACTTCCTAAAAACTATCACAATTGATTGCAAGACAAGTTTAGTGCTTACCTGGAAGTTTTCGGCAAGTTTGAACGGTTGAATAAGTCACAGGGAAAGTTTGCTCCTATTGCTCCACAATTTGCTCTCCAAGTCAAACGGTGAAAATGGTAAGTCCAAAATTTCTTTTTATAAGTTTTGAAAATCCAAAATTTTTTTTCAAAAATTTTATTTTGTTTGGTTTCATGTCACTTTTAACTTGGGAGCTTGGAATGTCGAGATTGAGTTGTTTTTCAGGACATTTTGGACATTTTTCGACGGTTCGAGACGGTTCCAGACTGCTGACCCGTCATGGCAGGTATCGTGTTCTCACTGGCATATAGGTTAGGGACACCATTTTTCCGTTGCATTATGCATACTAGCCTCCATTTGACCGATACATCTGCCGTAGGGTCGACCCCATCATGTTATGGTTCGCAAGCCATTTTCACTCGCCGATTCTTTAAATCATGACATGATGGTAGAGCCATCCTTTTACATGGGCATCCTAGTTAGCACCTCACTGACATTTGTTGCCCATGCTGCTTCGTTTTGAGTAGGCTCGGGAGTCCTCTATAGTCCCGCCATGACTTATGCGTTGAAGACTCATTCTTCTTTGCTTCTTCGCTTCGTTCTGGCCTTATACCCTAGAGGCTCCTATGTGTGTTGAGTTGTACTTCTGCATTGCATGTTGACCATTTTGCACCTTTTGGCCTATAGCCGGCTCACTTGGACTCGTGTTAAAGCCCACTTTTGACCATGACGTCTGCAAAAATCAACCTTGCATACCCTTGACCTCTGCAGCTTGACATACCCAGATCCGTGGAAGGGACATACCTCTGAGTGTCACTGACCAGTTTTTCACCTCCCTGCATTGAGCATAGGAACGTTCCTTTCCCAGGAACTAGATCATCTGTTTCACCCGACACTCGTTCTTTCCACTGTACCATAGCATTCTTTTATTCTTTTTCCGGCTTATCAAAAAAGACAAAAAAATTAAATATTCCAAAAAGAGCGGGAACAGGGACATTATTTCCATTTATTGTTGGCAGCTAGAGTCAGTCGTGTCGCCCTTGAACAAAGCACTCAAAACAAAGTCTCCTCCGCATGGGTGGGATTTAGTTTGACTTAGGTAAGCCATAACCTTGTTATCGAGTCAGTTCTCCCCCGATTGGTTATCTCTTCCAATCATATGGAGGGTTCGTTCGTGCCTCTCTGCATGACGAACTTATACAGATTCATTATATGCTGCCACATAGTCACATTGAGTCGTGCTTTTGTTCAAGGGAAGTTAGCCTGAGTCGGCCTTTCTGCGGTGTCTCTTGACTCATTTTTCAGTCGGCCATCCCTGGTTGTCAGTGTCATGTCTATCATCACATCAGTTATATTGGTCCTTCACTCGTGCCGGTTTGGGAAGGTCCCCATTGACTTCTTGCTGGCGTCTTGTCCTTATCGACGACGACACATTGCTCTGAGGGCAGACCTAGAGACCACACCCTGGCCCTATTTTCATTATTGATAGGTCACCTTGTGCTCAGCATCGATCAGTATCATGGGTCTTTGACTGAGTGGTTTTCCCTTGTGTTCGACATCAGCATACATTATCACACATTGGGATTCGTGCAGTACCTTGGTTTCCATTTGACCCTATTGGTGGATACCTCGCCTCTGTGTCAGCTTTCATTATTGGTTGGTTCAGAGGGTTTCTTCCGCGTGCGCTAGCCACATCTTGTGTACATCGGAAACGTACTTCGGTTGTGTTACTACATCTTTTTCGTCCGATTCCTTCCACATTATTGGCCTACGGGTTACACTCGCGCTAGATTGATGGAGGATGCCTTAATGCCTTCCTTCTAGCGGATCTTTCCCTATCGACTCCGACTCATTGCTCTGGGGCAAAGATCTAGAGTCCATTTGGCAGTACCTTGGGGTTGCAGTCATTAGTGGCAGATTCCTCGCTATCGACAGTGGGAAATCATCATTGTCTCCTGATTGATAGATTCTTACAGGTGTTCGACTTCAGCTCATCTATTCACACTTGTTAGATTGTACTGGGTACCTTGACGCTCATTATCATTATCGGTGAGTAGTCTCACATTTGTTAACGGTATACATCAATGACCGGTAATCAAACGATTTCTCACATGGTCGACTTCAGATCATCTATTCCCATGGTGTAGAAATGTACCACGGCGGTCGGTGAAGACCTCAGGTTGTATCAGCATTCATTGGTTCACTTGACAGTTGCTCCTGTTGCTGCTAGTTGATACCACTCCACCTTATATGTTGCAGTCAGTCATGGCGACATTCTATATGCTGGCACCTGAGTTTGCAGTGTAGTACCATCCTATTCCATCATGTTCAGTTGGTACCTTATGGGATCAGTCTTTGATTTCAGTGATCCGTTGCATCTTTCAGCATCATTGACAGTTTTATATGTGATATTCAGACATGTACTTACTCATTATGATCAGATGATCCATTATGTATTTTACAGTCATTTATACTTGTATACTTAGTGGATCCGCTTGTACTTGATATGCGGACATGCTTTACTTTTCCTGAGCATGGGTATGCCCGCCTCAGACAGTGTTTCTTTCTGATCTCCTTTCGGTGGCTTGGCAGGCTGAATTCTGGTGAAGTCCTCCTCGGTTTTTCGGCAGAGTTCCTTTCCTTGTACTTACTTAATATATTTCAGCCATCATGTTCCCCTTTTGACCTCATACATTAGGGGGCATCTTTATAGCTCCAAATCTCACTCTTATGATTTGTGATGCTCCACTTATGGCCTAGGGCAACCCCTCCTTCCAGACCTGGTCCAAAAATTTAAAAAACAGTGTTTTATTCCCTATACGCGACTTTGCCCTGTGTTAAACGCGTGTACACGCGGGTCTGTCATACCCAACCCGCGTGTATCTATTAAAACACTTAAAAAAATATAATTTCCTCTCTTTTCGGGCGGTGATCGCGGGTTTACCTGCTGGATCACCTGTTAGTGCCCGTGGCCCAACTGTTCCCAACCAACTCCTAACTAAAAAACTACTTTGGAGAGGGTATAAAAAGACATCAAAGGGAAGGCCAAGGGGAGAGAGAAAAGGAGAGAAAGGAGAGCAAGATTATTATGCTGAGATTTTTCCCTTAGACCAGGTCTGAAGTCCTTGGTGCATTCTGCACTTCCCCATTTTGCATAGGAAACCCTTGTTTCCATGTGTATTGGTGATCATTCATCCTTGACATCATCATTGAGTAAGACTTGGAAGGAGCTCTTGTTGGAGGCTTGAGGCTGGAACGAATCCGGAGGAAGCTTGCTTGGAGCCTGCTGAAGGTGTTCAGGTGATATCTTTCCGATATATGTACTTTATTTGCCTTTATATATAAAGAAACACGTCTTTGTTCCCGAATAATCTTTCTTTATGCTTATGAGATTCTTGTGTTGAATTCTTATGAAAGTGGTTACTTAAAGATTTTTTATAACTAACTTTATAGCATAAAGATGATTTATATATAAACTTCTATACATGTACTGTTGTGTTCTTTGATTTGTTTGTCTTGCAGGTCCAAAGAAAGAAGAAGGGAACTCCAAGAAGGTTTTTCACCCTAACGGTCTTCTCGAACGTAGGACTTTAGGTATGTACCCTAAACATTAGAATTTGCTTAAAAGTAAAAAAGATGCTGTGTGTGTGTGTTTCTTTGAATAAGCAATTTTCAGTCTGGTAGAGTCTTAGCCCAAAGGACCCTAGGGGTACTTTCCCTTCAACCAAAGAGCCAATAAATCATGTGGTTATCTCTTATACCCAAGCAAGAGTATGGTAGTAGTTCTTCATAAAACTTTTAGATAAGGGATCAAATCTGGCGGTTCGCCCGATATTTGTGAAGGATAGAAAACGGGTCTCAGCACTGTCGAAAAGGCTTGGATATGAAAGTAATAAAGGAAATATTTGATTATGTCAAAATTGGAATTCGAGTTTGAAATCTATGTTAAATTTTCTAAGGGCGACATTTTTCTTTTCTTTGATAATTGCATTTTATCATTAATACATTAAGTTCACCCCATATCATCATTACATTATTCAGATCTACACCATTATACATCAGCATATGCAATTACATAGAAAGAAACAAAATCACCATCATCATCAATGTAGCAGAATATAAAAGGGACAGTAGAAGAAATCATGCACACACATAGAGGCACTAGAATTGGTCCAAGACCAGAGAAAAACCCACTATAGGGAAAACCCTTCCAAATCTTCTTCTTCTTAGATCTTCATCAAAAGATGTAGCAAAATATAGTGCAATGATCCATAACTTTTTCTATGCAGAAAAACAAGAATTATATCCATGAAACCAATCTAATCATGCTAGGAATCAAAAACCTCATACTGATGATGGTAATGTGTTGTCACAAACTGATGTCAACTGTTGTATACTGTTGTTACTGTGTCAAACCCTTCTAAGCATTGTTATCACTGTCAACAAGCCCAATACATATATTTGTCATAGAAACTAACAAATCATATCTATAAATCAATATAGCATTATAGAGAAACTCAGATCTACCAGATCACTGAAGTCAACTGAAGCCATGATTTCAAACCCCAGATTTGAATTCTAGTCACCCTCATCACAATTGTCTGTGTGCGAATGAAACTCCCTGGTCGCTCTCTCATCCATTGTATGTGAGAAAATGTGACTGCACGGTCTCTCTCAGGAAGTCTTTATGCATGTGATTGTGGAGAAATACACATAAATCCTAGTCTCTCCCTTATAGTTGTTGTGCAAGTGACTGAGATGTCCTGGTCGCTCTCAGGACTACCCTATGCGAGCGACCAAGGACCTAAACCTTCCGATGTGCCTCTGAATCCATATTCACTCCCATAAGCCTCTTTGACATTGTCCAAGGCTCTATATTCGCTCTCATAGGCTTATGTTCCAACGTAAAAGAGCCAAAATGCCCATTTATGTGCCAACATCTAAGATACAAAAGACCCTAACCCATAGCAAACCTTTTTCCTATGATTTCAGACCCTTGAGAAAACTCATTCCATCGAACCTGTGTGAAACAAGATAAAAGAAAGGATAAGATGCATCCAAATGATTTGAGATCTCTTCTATTTATAGGCTTTCCTGAGGGTAAAATTGGGGTTAATACTGACCCAAGTAGTTACTCATGTGGTTAGGGCCAACCCATTTCATAACACATGTATGAATAAATTAATTCATAAGTCAACTTTTGCTTTACAAATTGGGTGATCTTTAGGTTGATTTTGGTCCTCTCAAAAATAAGAATATAATCCAATAATAATCATGGTCATTGGAGTTGTTCAAGGTGGAATTGGACCACAGTTGCAAAAATTAACACTCCCTCTAAACTAGGGATAATTCCACCTTCCAATATCTGTCCATCAAACAATATGCCATTCTAGAATCTTGAAGTGTCAACAAGTATCATCATGGATAATATATGTCATGTAGTAATCATGCCATGTCTATATCAAGTGTCTCATAATCTCAAATCATGATTGTACATATTTATCTGTCCTTTTCTTATTCGTGCTTATCTATTGATTGTTCATGCTCATACGTTGAACATTCTTAGATCTAGAAGAAGAAGAATTTGATACCGGAGGGGAGCTCAAGCTACCACCCTCTATCCATCAGGCTTTTATCTGAAACCTTTGCCAAAGGGCTACTACCTGAGTCATCATCAGTCATCATCATAAAGTATACCATTAGTGAGCACATCTCAACCTAGAATCAAAATGGGGAGCAATAGCTTTTACTCATACTCAATAATAGGATAACTCATCATGCATGAGAGTACAACTTCGACCCAGGATCACACAGGGGAGTACACCCTCAACCCTATAATTTCATCGAGGAGCATATCCTCAACTCGGAATCCTATTGAGTTATCTCAACCCATCCTACTTCTTAGTAATCTTCCCATCAATGACCCTAAATAGTCATGTGGTAGAACACATGCATCATAATCACCTTGGGTTGTACACCCCCAAGTTCATCCTCAACGCATTGGTCAAATGAGGAGTATCATTCCCAACAAGCCCTACTTATGGGTATGATGCTAACTAGGGTATACTCTACAAAGACCAGATAGGGGAGTAAAACTCTCAACCCTATGGGTAAAAAATAGGGGAGTTCCCTATTGTCCAAAGTTCCCTCAACGCTAGGATTCCTTATCCCTCAATTCCTCATGTTGGGAGCTCAAACAGGGGGGGAGAGTTGGATCAATGTCCTCGATAAGCGTTTCTCTCATCGTACTTGAATATGGTATCATCTTGTCACAACAGAAGTTGTTTCCTGTTCATACAAAACATCAAATAAAATATCATGTCAGATCATATATAATCATATAATTCACAAACGGGTATCATAATCATCCTCCCTCTCAAGGAGGTATCAACCACAAGCTTGAGCTTGTTTCGAACAACTGCACTTGTCTCAATATGAGAGTAACTCAGTCCCAACTATATGTATGGGATTTTCAGTCATTTTAATGTGACCATGCCATATCCAGATCATGCTCAAACTAGCTCTCTAAGGAGCTTCTTCATCGTGCCTCACAGCTAGTCATGCTAGGAACATCATGATCAACTTCTTTCATGCTATGTACCTCTCATCTAAGATATCACGGTAGATATTATATTAAAGCAACATCCAAATGTGCTTATCAACAACAATCTCAAATATTAGAAATACATCTATGCAGACACATATCATGGGAGAAATATCTCATTCTTAAAATAGAACACCTTGTGCAGATAAAAAAAGCATGCTCGGTGAAACTCTATGTGAGTGAAGAAACTCAATAATGACTTTATTTAGGTTCTATGCACATCATATATATATGGATGTTCAAGAGAGACATCAATTCTTCAAATACTTGTGAGGTGCCATGTCAAGTTCAACAATACCTTTGAACCTCAAATAAGTATCCAAGGATTTTCATTTTCATTATTCAAAAACATTTTCCAATGGCTTTGAAATATGGAATTTCTTTCCCAAATTCCAAACATCGGTTCATCATGCCAGGATATATCATTTTCAGCTTTAGAATCAATCTCTCACTACGATTTAGATCATCAAAGGCTCATCATCTACCATAAGTAGATCGTCAGGATATAAAACCAAAACCATAATCAATATCAAAGCCATACCTTGGAACTCATCATCTTGATTTTATCAAATATAGACATATCTGTATCGGGGAGGTTTCTTCATGAAAAGATATATATATGCACAATGCCCTTCTAGGCTAGCATAATCAGACTTGTACCATCACATCAGAAAAGTCAACTCATCAAAGTTTAGAAGCTAGATTATGACCATAATAAAAGTCATCAATATCACATTGTCAATTATTTCAACCAGGAGACAGGTGGAGCTCATATCAAATCATGAATTCATCATGATAACAAGTTGTCATGAACCATGCATTATCAATCCAAACTTGATTAAGTCATTCTCATAATCATAATACCAGTCATCTCTGTTAGTCGGTATAAATGCATACACCAAGGATTAGTCATGCAGGTTCCACTTTCATGTTGAATCACAACTATCATTCTTTCAACAATTATGCTAAGAATAAGGAGGCCAATCTATGAATACCCACATAAGTCATCATTCCCACATAGTATTGATATGAGGGAAAATCAACAATCATCAAACCAGATCACTAGACATCAAGTCAAGTACAAATTGTTATCGTAGAGAGACCGATAGTCAAAGTACCTCTTAATCATCAATTAAAAGTTATTGTTAAGCATCATGACAAAACACTTTTCATATATACCAGTAATTCCAAATCATTCCATCCTCTTGCAGCACAATCATAGTGACATATCTATATGTATGTCTCCGTCACCTGCAAAAGCAAGTCCAGTCTACAAGTCCATGTTATGGCAAGCATTCAAGCTTTTCCTACTAGCAAATCTTATCTGTGGTACTGACGTCCTCTAGGTGACCATCTGATTTCATGCACAATACTTCATTATATGATCAAGAATTTAACTCAACAACTTTAGAAATCAATTAATAGTGGTAGAATATGTTAGGGACATCATGATTCAGATTTTAGACAGCTTCAGAAAGATTCAAATGATGGTCTACGATAGTCAAACCTCTATTCGCTCCCTTCAAGTTAGCATGAGAGTGACTTTAGTTCCCTGGACGTTGTGTAGGCCTTAGCATGCAAGAATCTAGAGACGAGATCTCCTAGATATGTGACTCCGTCCGGAGTAGAGACCCTAATTTATGTGCGGGCTTCATATCTAAGACTTTTCTACAGATCAATATTGTTATATTCACATAAATCATACTTCGATAGCATATAATACAAATAGTAATAAGGGTAAGAATCCTGAGAAGAGATCCTCCCTCTAACTGGGGATCTGCATCATTTATCTTCATTCATGTAAGAAACCTATCTCTACTTGATTCACACAACAACAGATATGTTATATCATAAACATATTGTTGACATTATGATACAAGTGTTGTCCTTGATGGCAACTCACACAGATGATAGATCATAGTGCAACAGGTTAGTAGCAAAGAATTGATGATCAGACTACAAAGAATGAAGAAAGAAAAGTATATACACAGGTTCACTATATACCAAGTCACATACATATGCAGGTTCACTATATACCAAGTCGTGTACACATGCAGGTTCATTATATACCAAGTCATGTATATACATAGGTTCGCTATATACCAAGAAGTGTATACATGTAGGATCACTATATACAAAGGCGCGTATATCATACACACGCACCTTCACACAAGGAAAGGCACGTACATGTCGAAAAACTAAGTTTTGGGTCCGTGGTATTTGGTCCATGGTATTTTGGTATTTGGTCCTTGGTATTGCGTCTGAAGTGTTGAACCCAAGTATTGGGTCCCTAGTATTGGTTCTAAATGGTTTTGGACCATGGTATTGAGTAAGGCCTAAGACTATAAAAGGAGAAGAAGATCATTAGGCAAAGGCATTCAGAAAATCTTGAATATTTGATGAAGTATGAGATCCAGTATGCAGGTTATGGGTTCATGATGCTTTGCTTGATCTGAGCTAAGGAGGAATCTCAGCGGTTGATGGAGAACAAGATCTAAGGATAGATCGGGATCTAATGGCTTGGAATGAATCATCTCTATACGGTTTGATCATGCTTATTCTAGATCTATATACTGACACATGTAATGTTCTGTAAATATTATGATCTGGGTATAACTCAAGTTTGGAATAGCTGCAAATCATGAATAAATGTTTACAGAAGTATATGCTGGTTGGCTTTGATAAAAGCGCATACATACGCAGGTTAGATACATCTGAATAGCATATACCATATAAACTATGATGTTTGAAGTTACAGGTGGTTCTGGTTGATGATGCAAAGTCTGAGTTCTAGTGACTGTTTACTGGTGTCAGTATTCTGCATATTTAGATTGGTTGAATAGGTTTAGCTTCATTGTTGATGGAAGAGATCTAATCATAATGACTTATCTTTATGTGATCTGATGAACTATATCTAGTTGATAACACATGCATTATCCTTGTATATGTAATGATCTGGGTATGTCTAAAGTCAGGAAGTGCAGCGAAGTTATAAGTATTTGATGACATATATGTTGATTCGCTTTGGTGAAGTTGCGCATACACGCTGGTTCATCTCTTCCAAGTAGCGTATGCAATCTGATGCATGATTTTTGATGATACAGTTAAATCTTAACATTGTTGCAGAGTTCTGTGTTCTGCTCTGTGTTCTGTTGACTGCAGTTTGTTGACAGGGTTTTAGTGATTCGGTATTGGGTGATTCAGAGATTGATGATGCTAGTGTTGATTGATTGTGTGCTTGATGGGTCCAGTATGAAAATTGGATGAAACGTTGTTGTGTTCCATGAGTATCCAGTCTGAAAATTTATGAAACGTGGTACCTGGAGGAAGAAAGAGAAGGTTGTAGCCTTCTGTAGGTCAGCACCTACGTACTAGTACATCAGCTAGTACAAGAGCTAAGGGGGTTGTAGCTCCCTTCCAGGAGAAGCTAGAGAACGAGAGAAGGTTGTAGCCTTCCGTAGGTAGAAGCCTACGTACTGGTATAAGACTGCACCAGTATAGAAATATTGTAAAAGGAAGTTTCTTATTAAAAGAAGATAAAGATGAATTGCAGCAGTTTTCACCCACATTGGGTTTCCACCTTACATCTCAGTGTTTCATGTGTGTTGCTTATGTGTGATGATCTGTTCTGTTTTACTTCTCTTGTTTACTGTTCATATGGTTAATAATGTTTTGATGCACGCATTAGGGATCAACAAATTGAATCATAAGTTTACTGGATATACGCTTGTTTCATTACACATAGTTGCGTATACACGCGGTTTGCCTTAATTGAAGTAGCGTATATGAATCTGAATATGGAAATGAAAAAGTTATATTGATTTGATAATACTGATTCACCTGCCCCCTCTCAGTATTATTTCCAACAATTAGTATCAGAGCAGGACCTTTGGTAGAAGCTTGATCGCTTGAAGGAGATCCATAGAACAATGGGAAGGAAGCTGAAGAAGAAAGTGCCTCAGAAGAAGACATCTCAAAGGGACTATGACAGTGGGAGAATCGATTGGGGAATATGTGGAAGAAACATTTCAGATTCAAAATCACTTCAGATTGAAGATGAACAAGCAAAAGAACTATCAGGTATGAATTTGTTATCCTCTGGTGATACATTTCTCCATCCATTTGAAGATGATGAAAGTGATAGCGAAACAACTGAATTTGCTCTTATGGGTGAGAAAGAAATATATCAAATAGAGGCAGAATTTAAAAGGCTTACAAACAAAATTAGAGATCAACAAGATCTATTGCACAAAAGGGAATGTGTCTCCAAAGAAGAAGTTACCAATCTAAAAGCTCAACTAGAGGAAGGAAACAAGGTAAGGAAGCTATTCAAGGAAAAGGAATATCAATGTCAAAAGTTGCAGGATGAAGTAACATCATTAAGAAATGAAGTAAATGAAAGGAGCACAACAATCAAGAAACTCAGAGAAAGATCCAGTTACTATGAAAGTCTTGAAGCTACGATCCTCTCGCTAAAAGAAGATCTTGAAGAATCAAATAAGCAGAATAAAGAACTACTCCAAGCTCTTGAAAAACAAGAAAACGAAGTTCTTGAATTAAGACATCAGTTGGAAAAAGGAAGAAAAGTTGAAGAAAACATGAAGAAGTAGTATGTTGAAAAAGAAGAGCAACATCAGGTTGAGGTAAATATTCTAAAAGATAACTTAGAAGAAAAGGATAAGCTCTTATGATTTCAAGATAGTACTAAGATCTTGGATGATATTCTTAGTAGTCAAAGGTCTCCTGCTATCAAAACTGGTCTTGGTTTTCATGAATCTGTTAAAGGTGAATCTAGTTCACAAAATAAGACAAGGAACTCTAATACACAATCTGAAATACTCAACAAGGAGATGAGAGGTCAATCCCATCAACAACCAAGGAAAGAAATTCTTCAAAGAAAATATTTTACTCCTCTGATGAATAATGTTGAATGTTATGTATGTCATAATCTTGGACATGTTGCAGCCAGATACAAAAGTAGAATGGTTCAAGACCATCACACAGAAAGATCATCACGTTCCAGGTACTTTAAGGGATATTGTTTTTCTTGCAATATGTTTGGTCACAAAGCTATTGATTGCTACAGAAGGAATATGAAACATGTAAGATTTTATGCATGTAACAAACTTGGACATATAGCAAAGGAATGCAGGAACAAAGTACGGGCACCATACCAAAAGGAGAAAACATCATCACACTTGAAGATATGGAAGAAGAAGGAAGTGCAGTCAGAAAGATGTGGCACATCACAATATACAGACATAACAGACTTAGAGGGAGCTGAAAGTCTGAAACTTCAATGTTCTAAATCTCATACACAAGTTTCATGAAGAAAAGTAGCGTATATATGCGAGTTAGTCACTGCACAGTGGCGTATATGTTAGTTTGAGGGAAAGCAGTGGACAGACTCAAGAAAAAGGGTCTAATATGATTCAGTCCATTATTTGCTCTGTTTGATAATGGTTACAATCTGCTGATGATGTATGAAAATTTCTTGATACTCGTAAGATTTTTAAAAGTGTTTTGATCCTAAATTAATGATGATGATGCCTTGATAAATCTTGCTGATATATGCATGATCAGATCTAACAGTAAGCAAGATGGCACAGGTTCAGGGGGAGCATATGCCTTTAATAATGCATTGTTGGCATTATGGTTAGTAGTCCTTGGTGATGATGCTTATATGGCTAAATTATACATCTTGCTATGGTTATGAGTTTTCCATGACAAAATCTCATATGATTCTTGGGGTTACATAGTTGGTGTTCAGATCAGATTTGTGGTTGATGATGCATATATGGTAATCTTCATAAGGATAAGGAGAAGTACAAAGCTTGAATACACAATTTCATTACTTGATGATGAGTCACTCATATGCTGCTGTCGACATATAATACAATTATGATGCAAGATTCCTATAGTTCTTGGCACTCACATGGATGAGGATTGTTGTTGTTACATAGTGCTATGTACAGTATGCTGGATACATGGATGATTACTCAAAGTTGCATTGTTGGAGACATGATGATTGATTTCTTACCTATATGATGATAGGTTGATACTTACATATGTTGATTGAGGCAGATATTCCCAAGTGATGATACTTGGATGATATATAAGATCATGCAGATCTTGATGAGATGGCTATGGCTCTTTTTTTTCACATATGATATAATGTGAATGATTCGGTTGCTGGTCTAGATGCTGTTGACAGATGCTTATGGAGCAGATCATACATTGTGTATGATAGTTGCTGATGACTATCATGGTCTTATTTAGATTTTTGGTCTCTGTTATAAATGTCATGTAAAGGTGATATCAAGACTTTTGATGTAATAGTTTGTCTCTATCTATTGTAGTCATTTGATGAATCCCTTTTGGTCATATGTTGTAATTTGTACCCCCACTATTCATGGGAAGGATGATGTAATATTTCAGTCATGTAGAAACAACTGGTATCTGATGTATCCCCACTTGGTTGGGTGGATGAGTCAATATTGGTATATCCCCACTTAGTTGAGAGATGGATGTATGTATGAGTCTTTAGTGATAGGAAGGTCATTTATGATAGAGTCATGTTCTTCTTGTAGAACATCTTTTTGCAGACCTTGCTTACAGTTAGGGGGAGCATGAACAACACACTTCAGCAGAGCAAAGATTTCAACATGTACTTAGAGGGAACATGGACAGATTGGTACACCTTGGCATATACAAAGGGGGAGCTCAATCGGAGATTTCAGCAGGTACCCAGGGGGAGTATAGACAGCAGAATGTATATCAAGGAAGAGAATATCTCGGTCTGCCCTTTGCCCTTGATGCCAAAGGGGGAGAGTGACTTGGTATGGTGGTTGCCATCAAGCCCAAAGGGGGAGATTGTTGGCATTATGATGCATGTGTTGTACTTGATGGCAACCCACTTGTAGAAGAACAACTCACTTATATATAACTAGATGAACCTACATACGAATATCAGATGTGACAGAATACATGGGATGCAGGAGAGCTCAAAGGAATCGGTTCAGATGTAATGAACTATGACAACTCATTAAGATGATAGTTCTCAGTATGGCAAGTTAGCTTTGCCATCAAGTCCAAAGGGGGAGATTGTTGGCATTATGATACAAGTGTTGTCCTTGATGGCAACTCACACAGATGATAGATCATAGTGCAACAGGTCAGTAGCAAAGAATTGATGATCAGACTACAAAGAATGAAGAAAGAAAAGTATATACGCAGGTTCACTATATACCAAGTCGCGTACATACACAGGCTCACTATATACCAAGTCGTGTACACGTGCAGGTTCACTATATACCAAGTCACATATATACGTAGGTTCACTATATACCAAGAAGTGTATACATGCATGATCACTATATACAAAGGCGCGTATATTGTACACACGCACTTTCATGCAAGGAAAGGTGCGTACATGTCGAAAAACTAAGTTTTGGGTCCGTGGTATTTGGTCCATGATATTTTGGTATTTGGTCCTTAGTATTGCGTCCAAAGTGTTGAACCCAGGTATTGTGTCCCTAGTATTGGTTCTAAATGGTTTCGTACCATGGCATTTAGTAAGGCCTAAGACTATAAAAGGAGAAGAAGATCATTAGGCAAAGGCAATCAGAATACCTTGAATATCTGATGAAGTATGAGATCTAGTATGCAGGTTATGGGTTCATGATGCTTTGTTTGATCTGAGCTAAGGAGGAATCTCAGCAGTTGATGGTGAATGAGATCTAAGGATAGATCAGGATCTAATGGCTTGGAATGAATCATCTCTATACAGTTTGATCATGCTTATTCTAGATTTGTATGCTGACGTAGGTAATGTTCTATAAATATTATGATCTGGGTATAACTCAAGTTTGGAATAGCTGCAAATCATGAATAAATGTTTACAGAAGTATACATTGGTTGACTTTGATAAAAGCGCATACATACGCATGTTAGATACATCTGAATAGCATATACCATATAAAATATGATGTTTGAAGTTGTAGGTGGTTCTGGTTGATGATGCAAAGTCTGAGTTCTAGTGACTGTTTACTGGTGTCAGTATTCTACATATTTAGATTGGTTGAATGGGTTTAGCTTCAATGTTGATGGAAGAGATCTAATCATAATGACTTATCTTTATGTGATCTGATGAACTAGATCTGGTTGCTAACACATGTATTATCCTTGTATATGTAATGATCTGGGTATGTCTGAAGTCAGGAAGTGTAGCGAAGTTATAAGTAAGTATTTGATGACATATATGCTGGTTCGCTTTGGTGAAGTTGCGTATACATGCTGGTTCGACTCTTCCAAGTAGCGTATGCACTCTAATGCATGATTTTTGATGATACAGTTAGATCTGAACATTGTTGCAGAGTTCTGTGTTCTGCTCTGTGTTTTGGTGACTGCAGTTTGTTGACAGGGTTTCAGTGATTTAGTATTGGGTGATTCAGAGATTGATGATGCTAGTTTTGATTGATTTTGTGCTTGATGGGTCCAGTATGAAAATTGGATGAAACGTGGCCTTCAGATTATGATGTTGTGTTCCATGAGTATCCAGTCTGAAAATTTATGAAACGTGGTACCTGGAGGAAGAAAGAGAAGGTTGTAGCCTTCTGTAGGTCAGCACCTACGTACTAGTACATCAGCTAGTACAAGAGCTAAGGGGGTTGTAGCTCCCTTCCAGGAGAAGCTGGAGAATGAGAGAAGGTTGTAGCCTTCTACAGGTAGAAGCCTGCGTACTGGTATAAGACTGCACCAGTACAGAAATATTGTAAAAAGAAGTTTCTTATTAAAAGAAGATAGAGACGAATTGTAGCAGGTGGTTTTCACCCACATTGGGTTTCCACCTTACATCTCGGTGTTCATGTGTGTTGCTTATGTGTGATGATCTGTTCTGTTTTACTGCTCCTATTTACTGTTCATATGGTTAATAATGTTTTGATGCACTCATTAAGGATCAACTAATTGAATCATAAGTTTATTGGATATACGCTTGTTGCATTACACATAGTTGCGTATACACGCGGTTTGCCTTAACTGAAGTAGTGTATATGAATCTGAATATGGAAATGAAAAAGTTATATTGATTTGATAATACTGATTCACCCCGCCCCCCCCCCCTCTCAGTATTATTTCCAACACATATGGCTATCATCATCATGACATCAATCTTTCATCAATGGTTAGACTCAAAGCAACACATATATGCATCATCATATGTCAAATATTATGGACACAATAGAATTTTCTGTCACTCCATCAAGTTACTATATCCAGTTTAACCATATTTCATCAAGACAAGACCACAAGTAGTAAGAGATCCAGAATATCAATATTACACTTATACGTCTCCAATCAAGTTTATCATTCTCTTTTTGACCAATGAGATTAAACTAGGTCATTCAATAAAGAATTATCAAAACAACAAGAGTGTCAATCACTCTTTCCATATGCTTATCACAAGCATTACCAACAGACTCCTATATAGGAGTCAATGAACTATCATTCTATATGAAATCCATCATGACAAGTATGAAGAGTATCATTTTCTAGAGCCAAGGTGTTATCCTTCTTTATAGGGTCAAGATATCTGATAGATAGATCATAGATGTTAGCCAAACATCAAGAGTATCAATGTATCAACATTAGATAGCCTCATAGAATTCAAGAAGGTCAAAATGTTCAACACCAAGTGCATAATATCATCATAGGAGACATATATCCAAGTCACTATCATATGCATGTATTAGCCATGAAAGAAAGAGGCATTCTCATCATACCTTAGGGATTATTGAGCTAATAGCTGAAATACAACATACCATGCATACCTTGTGATATTCAAATACCTTAACAACTACTCATTAGAAATAGGTCGCTTGAAGCACTTTGTCATCTTTTCATCAAGTACCTCTTCGTCTCTTTTTCCAGATCTACATCTCAAAATTATCCTTAAGAATGATCTACTCATCACATCTCATCTAGGAGGTTAGAAACATCCATATACTCAAATACATATGCATGACGTACAAGCAATAAACATAATAATTAGATATATAAGTCTAACAAGTAAGAAGCATCATAAGTCAAGAAATACTTATCTTCAATGAGAGGTGATCCTCTCGATGTTGAACCAACCGTCAAGGGCCATCAATGTCCATGATCCATATACCTGTATTGCCTTCAAGTATCCAACCAGATCTGCTAGGGATTATCCCCTCTAGGGCTTCATCGAATCTTCGTCAAGTGCTTGAGCATCTTTACATAGATCATGCTAGATTTCAATACATCTAATCTCAAGCCTTTTCCATAAACCAAGGTTTTCATTCCAACCCTAACCTCATATAATCCATCAAACCCTAATCATCAATATGCCTCAGGTTTTCTTCAAACCCTAGATTTTTTTTGGTTCTCCACCATCCTCTTCCCTCTTCCATCAATGGTGTCATCGTCAGGGTGATCTCCATGTCTACCCAGCTCTGATAGCATGTTAAATTTTCTCAGGGATATGTTTTACTTTTCTTTGATAATTGCATTTTATCATTAATACATTAAGTTCACCCCATATCATCATTACATTATTTAGATCTACAACATTATATATCAGCGTATGCGATTACATAGAAAGAAACAACATCACCATCATCATCAATGCAAAAAAATATAAAAGGGACAATAGAAGAAATCATGCACACACATAGAGACATTAGGATTGGTCCAAGGTCAGGGAAAAAACCACTATGGGGAAAACCCTCGCAAAACTTCTTCTTCGTAGATCGTCATTAATAGATGCAACAAAAGAGAGTACAATGATCCATAAATTTATCTATGAAGTAAGAAAATAATGATATCTATGAAACAGATCTAATCATGTTAGGAATTAAAAAACTCTATTGATGATTGTAATGTGCTATCATAAACTGATGTTAACTATTTTATATTGTTGTTACTGTGTTGAAATCTGTTGAGCACTCTTGTCACTGTCAATGAGCCCAATACATATGTTTACAATAGAAACTAAAAAATCATATCTACAGATCTAAAAATCTGTATAACAATGGAGAGAAACTCGGATCTACTAGATCAATGAAGTCAACTGAGGCCAAGATATCAAACCCTAGATCTAAATTCTAGTTGCCCTCATCACAACTATCTTTGTGCGATCAAAACTTCCTGGTCTCTCCCTCAGCTACTGTATGAGGGTGACTGTGACAGAACGATCACTCTAATGAAGTCTTTATGTGTGTGACTATGGCAAAATACACCTAAATCCCAAATTCACTCCTTTAGAGTTGTTGTGCCAGTGACTGAGATGTCCTGGTTGCTCTCAGGGGCTACCATGTGCGAGTGAACATGGACTTGAACATTCTGATCTACCTCTGAAGCCATAGTCGCTCCCATAAGCCTTTGTTTCAGCATCCAAGGGTTTATACTCGCCCTCATAAGATTATGTGCTAGTGTGCAGGGACTAGAATGCCCTATTTTGTACTAGTGATTGAGATCCAAAAGACCCTAACCCAAAGAAAACCTTTTTCCTGTGATTTCACACCCTTGAGCGAACTCCCTTCGTCGAACCTGTACGAACCAAGACAAAAGAGGAGAAGATGCGTCCAAATGATCTTGAGGTATATTATATTTATAGGCTTTCCTGAAGGTCCATTTTGGGTTAAGGCTAATGCAAGAAGTTACTCATGTGGTTAGGGCCAACCCATTTCATAATAAATTTATGACTAAAATAATTCATAATGCAACTTTCACTTGACCAAATTGGGTGATATTTAGGTATATTTTTGTCCTCTCGAAAGTAGGAATATTATGAAATCATTATCTTGGTCATTTGAGTTGTCCAAGGTGGAATTTGACTGCAGTTTCAAAATTTAACAACCTCAAACCCTCGCACTGATTGGACATTGCAACATCATGAGAGGGAAATCAGTGAAGACACTTGGAACAATTTCTGAAGTAGAAATTTTCTTTGTTTCCACATAGTTAGAGGAAGTTCCTAAGCCCTAGGGCATGTGGGAATGAGCCTATCATAAATGGGCCACCACCAACCATAGGAATTTTAATCTTGGGAAATGTGGGCTTATCACTGCTAAAGTGAATAGGCTTGCATCATATCAAGAAGTGTATCTTATAAACCCCAGGGTATAGTGTGAAAGACCATGATTGAGATTTGAGCATTGAATAAAGGAGTGATTCACCATTGAATGCCAATAAAGAAGCGACCGTAAATATTGATATTGAAGAGGGGAATTATCTTACTGCCATATTTTTTTCCCATGAAGATAGGTTCCTTTGTGCCACCACCTATGGACTCAATGTTGCAACACCTACCACCACCTGCACCACTTGATAAAATTCCCTTGTGCCCACTGCTCGAATTCCCTTGTTCCCTCATTCCCTACTTGATGAACGCCCCCATACCATTCTCTTACCACTTTTTGAATGCTCTTACTCCATAATTCCCATGGAGCATTAAATATATTTTATAATATATATTATATATTATGACGATGATTTGAACATAAATTTATCATGTCACTTTGATTTGAATTTATGTTTGTCATGTATGAACTCTAGGAATTATTCATTTGAACTTAGGTTTGTCTTTGAATCGATTCATAGGTCACTCTATGTGGGGTCAACACATAATTTCCACTAATTAGTAAATGGAAAACCTTTTAAATTATTAGTAGAATCAAAGATAAAATGGGAGATGATGGTATAAACCTAAATGAGGTTATCTTTTTTTGAAGAATAATATATTTTATATTGAACAAGGCCAACTACGTGAAGGTGGAAGTTCATTTGGCCCCTCCACCACACCGCCCCCCCCCCCAACAACAACACTCTTAATTCCATTAAATACCCAATCTATCTACTATACTATATTTGAAAGAAACACAGTAACAATCAAATATAAAAACTAGGAAAATAAAAATTTAAGGTGAAAAAATTAGAAAAAACCAATTGAAAACATATAAATACATACCTCGTACATTTCAAAATTTTGATATCATTAATATTCTTCCTCATCCAAATCATCATATGTATTATCCAATTCAGATTTCATGTTCAAAGGATTCACCATATTAAAATAATCATCATCATCATCATCATCATCTATATCATCACCTGGAACATGATCTTCTACATTTGGTTTAAATTATTCAAGTTCTTCATCTGAAATGGCGTCAATATCATCTAGTTGATCTGAATTAACATTGTATCGATTAACATATATTTGAAATTCTTTTATGTATTCATATGACACATGAACCCCCTGTTCCTCTACATCATCTTCTTCTTCAATTTCATTTTCTTCCACTACATTATACTTTACCCACCTTCCTCTTGGATCATATCTAACAACATATGACCAGCCCATTTTACATGGAACCTCTACATAAAATACCTATTCACATTCTCTTGGAAGCACATAGGGCTCTGGTCCTAGCTCAACATTCGTTGTATAAACCATGGTAAATCCATTAGCATGCTCAATAATAGTGTTATTAGGGTCATGTTCAAGGATTCATAGCCTAAACCATTTGATATCAAACACAACTAATTTGAAGGATTTAAAGTCGCGCTCAAGCATAGCATGTAGATACCCATAGTATCAATTTTCAGAGACTTCTAGATGTATATCACCTCTACAGGCAACATTGATAGCCTAAAATATTGTAGTTATCCCACTATCAGAAGTTTTCATCTTTTCATGCAAACTTTTGATGCGAAATTTGTGGCCATTGCACCCCATTTTGTTGTGGTTTTTCAAATGCAATATGTTAAACACATAAAAAATGAATTGTGAGTTGATAAGGATATTTATACTTGGAAAATTTGAAAATTAAGTAAAAAGAACACCATATGCATCAATATAATTCTAAAAAAAACTAGTAGTATGGGTAAATATTATTTCTTGATAATCTTTTAAACCATACGCTAATGCATCATACCATGATAACCTACCATTATTAGCTTGTTTACATTCTTCAATCCATACCTTCATCCAATCAATATTGTTCGCAATGTATAAATATATTTCATCCCACTCTCAACCAATTGTATTAAAATAAAATAATTCACATATATATAATTAGTTACCATGTTATACCTTCATAATAATGGAGTAGGAAGACGAAAAATTAAATAAGTAAAATATACATAAAATCAAAAAATTCAAATGTACTATACATCTCCACTATGTACTTACATCTCACTTTCCTCATTCCACCTTTCTCCAATAGGTACTCCC
This sequence comes from Pinus tabuliformis, assembly GCA_031772625.1. Classification (NCBI taxonomy): domain Eukaryota; kingdom Viridiplantae; phylum Streptophyta; class Pinopsida; order Pinales; family Pinaceae; genus Pinus; species Pinus tabuliformis. Next base: position 769,726,339 of record CM062809.1, read on the forward strand.
TTTCAAATTTGTTCATGGGGTTGACATCCCAAATGTGATCCAATACATTAATACGTTTTCCTATTGTGGGGCTATATTGAATAATATAAACCATTGTTTGATATACCATATATCCCCCTACCATAGAAGCCTCAGGACGTGTTCTTTATTTTACCAAAGACAAGTGATTTCAAGTTCCGATCAACCATCCACATTGATCTTGTATGTACAAGTCCACACTTTTCAATCTCCTTGACTTGGTGTATGCGGTAGTATTCTTGTGCATTGAAAAATGTGAGAGGTAGATACTTTTGCATTTCACACACTAGACAAGGAATTTGTTTCCTCGAATACTTTATATCTTCATTATCGATTTCTTTAGATGACAACCATCTACAAATGAAGCAAGAAAATCATAGGTTTCAACAAAAAATGTATATAGTAAATGATGACAAGTAAAACACATGAAATGAATTATAAGTTCTACAACAAATTATTGAACAAATTACACTTTGCACATAAATCTCAACTTACCTCATATATTTGCCAAAAAAATATATAACTTGTTTCTCATTAGTGTCAAAGTTTCATTGGAGACATAGAGGAAGAACATATTGTAACAAAATTAATTATTGATAATTAATTATTCCAAAATTAGTATGAAGAAAAACACTAACAAGATGTTTCACCGATGTATAGATTTATACACCAAAATAATTACCTTAATGAACATATGCCAATCATGAGTTTTTACCCCACCAATTTACCTTTCTTTGTTAGGATATTCTTTATGTTTGAAGAAAATCTAGTTGGATGTTTTTTTTTCAATAACCTCTTTAACATCCTTGCTTTATTGCTTTTTCAATAACCATGGAAGGGCACTTACCTTTTGGTTGTCTCCGTCGCTATTTGAATGAGTCACACTGTGCATTACATGTTTGGCCTCCTTAATGTCATTACAAATATTGGAATTTTTTCCTTAATCTCTCCTTCCATCTAAGATTCACCATAAGGTATTTGTTACATTCTTCCTGATGTACATTGTATCAAACAAAAGAACAAATTATGGGTTCTCATAGTAGGGGAGTCTATTGAATTTCTCAGGAAAACATTTCATTCCTCGTGAAAGTACCCTATTATTAATAACTTGACTGTTAGAAATATGTTGTCATTGATGTAAACAGTATAGCCGTTGATGTCAACGGGGTGTCCATTAAGCATATGGTTTAAAATGGTGTTAACAGGTGGCACAAGTGTCCCAGAAGATAGGTTCCATGCACAAGAATAAGGGTCAAGGTACAAATAATACAAGATAGTTTGAATCCATTTTCCAGGCATTAGATGAGCTCAAAGACTACAACACACCCACTCAAATGGAAAGTGCTTTGAAAGAGCTTTCAAATGGTGTAAAGAAGTATTGAAAAGGCCTCCTGGAGTTAGAGATAGAGGAAGTCAACATTAGGCCTACAAAATTCAAAATTTCAAAAGCCTAGAAGAACATTAAGTGAGGGTAGGAGACCTAGAACTCTAGAACCATAGAATCTTGTAACCTTTTAAAATTGGAAATATTTGAAAGTGTTGGTATTGAGGGCTTCAGGCATTGGAGTTTACAACAAGTTATGGATGCATAGAACCATTTATAATGGAAAATTTCCTACAAAACCAAGGATCGAGGGACCTTTTCTCTCTGCTCTGACAAGACAGTTGGTGGCATATTATTGGGCATAGGTAATGCCAACAACCACCTATTATGAGGTGGACACGTTGCAAGCATTTTTTGTGTTTTTAGGTACCCAAAAGGCCCATTTATGGTGGATACGTGGAGCTATCACTTGTCAACGGGTGGCATGGATGACATCAACATGACATCACCCTAGTAACGGGATAAACCGAAGGTCAAAATGTCATAAGGTTTTGTTAGTTAAAGGCAATGGGCACCAGGGAACCTAGGAGAGCACCAGGGAAAATTTGAGGGGATAATATTCGCAAGTGGGTTAATTTTCAATGTTTAAAAAAAAGGATTAACTAATTTCTACTTTTTTAAAAATGATTCACCCAAATTTTATTGTGTAAAATTATTTTACCTTAAAAATTTCCAATACTTTATAGAGACAAATATAAAATCATTAGAAATTTCAACAATTTTACAAAAATATTTCCAAACATTTTATAGATTTCATATTAGGGGCAAGTAAGATTCTCCAAGGTTTCTAAACTCTAAGACAAGTTCCATCGTTAAAATTTTCCCTAGAGAGCACATATCATAGTGGCAGTGTAGTAAGGTGGGGCCACACATTGGAAATCCAAAATCTCGTAATTTTTTTATAAATGAAATTTGAAAAAGTGTGTGGATCATGGAATTCAAGTGTTAAATTGGCATTTGTTTTCTTTACGTTACAAGAAGAACCAATGGAACGAAGAACCTTTTACACAAGGAAATAGGCCCCTGATAGGACCCTGAAGGGCTTAACACCTAAGCACCTAGCCGCTGGTCACATGAAGAAAACCTTAAACACTTAAGGAAAAGGGGATAAAGCTTAATTTTTCATATTTTTTCAATTTTTTTACGTTATAAAAAGAAAAGGCCTCGGGAAGTTGAATTTGGTAGCGCAACTATTTTTAGTGGTAGTGGCATGTTGAAGAAACTTGAGGTCTGTCAATGAAGGATGAGTTGGTAGCTATTTTAACAGGGTTAAGCTTGATAGTGGCATGGATGGGTCAACAACAATTTTAGTGACAATTTTGGTATAAGTACTTATAAATAGGAATCTTTGGCAGTTTGGCCAAATTTAGAAGGTCACCAACTTTAGCAAACCGCAGTTAACTCTGCAAAAGGCTAGAATTGACTAAATTCAACAAAAAAACTGATAGAAAAGGTTGGGACTGGAAGAGGACCTTAAGAAAACATTAACATTATTATTAGAGGACTAACATGAATAGGACAAAGACAAAAATAGTAATTCATGAAAAAATGCAAGAAAATAGCAAGAAGCCAAAATTAGGAAAAGGAAAAATTTGGAAGTAGGTCTGAACAAGCAGAATTGAGAGACAATGTCTTTTAGAAATATATTCTAGAGCAACAAGGTATTGGTATGGTGGTGTTGTTATAGATGGATTTTGAGTGGTGATTGAAGTAAAATTATTTTTGAAGGAAGATAAGGCATTCATGGATCTAGTGTGAAAATGGATGAAAGATGAACCATTGAGTGTCTAGCAAGTTGTAGCTTGCATATTAGGGGTTGGTGCTCCTTCTAGTGGTTTCTAGTAAATATTTGGGGTTGTAGCTCCATTTAGTTGTAGCTAATAAATCAGGGAGTTATAGCTTCCTACTGGTTGTAGCTAGAAAATTGTAACAAGAAGTTGTAGCTTTCCCTATGAATGAATTGAAGAGAAGTTTTGAAAATTTACTTGTTCTTTGTGTGTTCCATTGATATTGTTGATATTGATTCATGTCATTCTTATTTAATTTAATTTCTTAAGAATTTAATGGTGTCCCAGTATTCTTGCACAAAGTAAAGGAAAGTTTTCACTTGGTAAAAATTCCTACAATATTGATTCACCCGCCCTCTTAGTATTGTCCTAGTTTCCAACATTGATGACCTAGAAGGTGAATCATAGTTAAAAATATTATAACAACAATATAACCTGTCAATTATTATAGTGAAGAAAATTCCATAAAAATATAAAGTAATCCAAAAATATCATGTATACTCATACATAGAAAATTTGATCCATACCTTGAGAGACTCTATTATATTGCAACTTCCATGCACGAGGTTTCATTCTCTGTGGTCTTATTCTTGTCTCTTCTTTCCCATTGAAAATCTATTTTTTGGTACTTTGATAGCTATTATTTTTATAAAGTTCCTATACTCACCAAACACCTCCTTGTTGTTGAGCACTACTAAGAGGACGGGGGGTGAATCAGTAGTGTGATATATATATATATGATTTTTTCCATTTATTAAATTTACTTACTGAATCACTCATACATGCACCAAAAAATCATTACATTATCCATGCATATAACAAATAAGAAGTTAAATCATAAACCATGTGAGAAACATAAATAATAATCAACACATCAAAATCACATCCACACAAGAGATACAAGATTTCTGGTGCAAACCCTTTTGTGAGAAAAACCACCCTTGTTTTTACTGCTCTACTCTGAATTTCTATTAGTCAAGCAATTGGTCTTTTACATAGCTTGCTAACTCCCACCAGCATGGAGACTCAGACTTCTATACACAATGCCAACTCCCATTATCTAGGAGACTCGATACTACTGATCAACTCAAAATAATTTGTTCTTGATGGATCGCTACGAACCACAATCCACTGAAGGCCACCATGATCAATCGATCCTACCCCAACTACCATTGGACTATCCAACCATCATTGGATTGAGAAAATTCTTCCTTTCCCTAAAGCTTCAATATCACTGCTCGACATCCATGAAGTCATTGCTCCTCACCACCATGTGGACCTCCTTTCATCTATTTTCAAACTGGATCCCAAGACACTATTCTTAACTAGGAATAAGCTTTGTGTTCATTCTCTTGGAAACAAGATCTCATCATCAATCAAAATAAAGGTAATGCACAAAACATGTGCTCCCCAATAGAAAACTCTAGCGACACAAATATGAATACTATCAAACCCTCACAACAGTAAAATGATGCATAATACAAATAACATCATAAGACACATTGATATGTGCTAAATGCATTAGAAACTCCTACAAAACGAGTTTTAGAGGATCACCAACATATACTCTAGCAGCATACCAAACTCTCCAAATGATCTCTACTCCAGCAACATCAAATCTGATCTACTATGTAGCATGCTTCATATCTTGATATTATTCAATCATAAACACTCATGGACTGAAACATACAGGCTCTACTCAAGATCTAAAGCATAATCTCACTATTATACCTTCTCTCTATAGATACACTCACACTCTAACTCCATCAATAGCTACAAATCTCACAATGCAAGAATATAAAACATGTAGGGAGAAATTGAACTTGGGGCTTGGATCAAGGGAGCACAAATTGGACCAAATCAATCCACTAAGGTCACTAATAGTGAACTAAATTCATTCACATAATGAGAGGACCTTTTTAAACCATTCTTGTCTTTTTCAACCAATTCTGGAAGCCTCTGGGAATTTCCAATGTAATTTCCTTCCGAACAACGCGAGGAAAGTAGAGGAAATGTTGTGAAAAAACTGAATTGCACCCTTGACACTTTATGAAATCTATTGGGGATATAACCACTTCCATGGGATGGATTCCATGTGACTAAAGCCTTCCAATAGCTCCCATAGGCATCTGTACATGTTACCATGGCTAAGGATTAGGGAAATCATCAATCCTTTAGTCTAGGACCTCTCCCACCTATTGCATCAGCCTTCTCTAGTATTTGTACTATCCTCTAGACCTCTGACATGGCCTCTAACAACTTTGGAAGTAGATAAAACAAACCTCCCAAGTGTCACTTCCAAGCTAATTTAGAAAGGCCAACAAACAAGGTTTGCAAGTGTGTCAACAAGTCCTCCGTTCTCCATCAGACCTCTGAACAAGATGCAACACATTTGAACAAACCTACAATCCTTTGTGTCACCTCTACAACATTATCATCATCATCATGGAGTCATCAAACTACAATAAATCATCTCCATGAAGCATAAGCATGAAGACCTAGATGAATACCTAAATGACAACTCAACTAGTGTGCCATGAACCATCTCTATCATATGTAGACATGATCATCACCTGTAGCGGCCTCCTCTACCTATAGCAACATCAATAAGCCATCATTACATGTCCATCAATGCACATTCCAACACATTCCAACTCCTCCAAGACCATCATGCGACCATCAAGCTCCATCAATGCGAACACATAGTGATAAACACCGTGGTTCATAAATTTGCATCATCATGAGATTGACATTAGTGCATGACCTAAAGAGTTGACATCAATGTCAACAAAACCATCTCACTATCAATACATCATGCCAACCAATATGACCACCAAGTCAACATCCATCACACGTGTATGAAAAGTATGACCATGACCATGACCATGACCATGACCATGACCTTGTTGACATCAATGGCAACACAGTAATGCCGAAAATTTCCTAATCTTTTTGAATGATGAGATTTCATCTTAGGGCCACAAACTAGAGAAGACAATTTACCATTTGTTTGAAGACTTGCAATAGATGGAATAATTTTTATATGAATTACTTTAAGTATGTACAATGAAGGGACTATTTTAAAAACATACATGAAATGAGCTTCATAAAATTAAGCACTATTAATGTGCAAGGTAACGTTATAACATACCTCAAAAATGTGTTAGCCGTGGGGCATAATGAATTGTCCATACAAGCATTACAAGAAATTCAAATTCCCTCTGTGCATCTACTAGTCTAGAGATATCCTACATAGTGACATCATTCCATATCTCTACTAACTCATTAATAAGAGGCTCGACATATACATTCAAATATTTGACCTCGTACTTACCTAATCAATTGAACATACAATACATAATTACAACATATATGCATAAATAAAAAAAAATACAAGTCATAATTGAACATATAGGAATAAATAATAAAATATAAGACATAATTATGAAACAAACAAGACAAATAAGATGTTATTGTGTTGAAAAAAAATATTCTAAACAAATCAATACCAACATAGAGGAAAGATATTTTTTACTATAATAAAAAATAATATACATATTTTGTTAACTCTATTTAAACTTTTATTTTTTTCAAGTAAATAAAAAAATAAATAAAAGTGATATTATATTATTTTCATATTTCAATGACATACATAAATAAATCATTTTAATATTCATAAAACAATAAAATATTTTTTAAAAAATAATTAGAAGTAAAAAAATTGAAAAAATATTTAAAAATATATTAATAGAAAAATAAAGTTTTATTGCAATGTAATCATAAATAAAATATCACAATGAGTTCAATGTCAACCATTTACATTTTATATTATAATAATAATAATATTAACAATAATAATAATGTTGTCTATAATATAAAGTAATTGAAAAATTAACTTTTATTTGTATAGCATTTAAATATCATTCTTTTACATTTTGACCCTATTCTTAAAGTTTAATTTTTAATAGAATAAATATTTGTTAGAATTGCATGTGTAAATTATTTTATTCCATGTGTTCACCGAATTTTCAAGGAATTGATTTCATTTATGCATTCAATTATCAAATCTCTAAATAAATGCAATTTTTAAAGTTCAATTTTTTAGGATTAACAAAAAAAATTTACAACCCAAAAAATTTATCCTCTCCATTCTTGCTAAATCCTGATTTAAGATAAATCTATAACAAAATTAAATATAAAATTACCAAATTAATAACAAAATAATCCAATATAATCAACTCATCAAAATGCAACCGACGATCAATCAACTTATCACAATTCCAGTAATCAGATAAACAAAGATGCTTTTCCAACGAAAGAGTGACACTGGCTTTTAAATTTTGTAATTCCCATTCATGAATGACCAAATCATCTTCCTCCATGAGTGTTTTCCAGCGGTGTAAAAATTGCAAGACTAAAATCAATTCAGTTCATATCACTTTATAAGCAAAAACGTAATAAATGATGAGGCAGCTGTTTAAACCCAGCTTCCACCCCACAGACTACAAATCTAGGCTTCATATGAGCCAGAAGAACTGATTCTAGTTAAAACATTCAACGATGTCTGCATTGAGATACTTCAACAAAAGAGCAGATCCAGAAGAAAATGACAAATTCCTTGCAACGACTAAAAAGGTTGATAGAGGGATAAGATTTCCTGTTAATTATTTCCCAAATTTTGATTGGAGACATAATGCATAATATATATATATATATATTTTAAATGGGGTGGTTAGTCTTTTGAAGAAGTATTATATTAGATCAGTGTGTGCAATTTCTTACATATATACAACCATCACATCAATCAGCATCATTCACCGTATATCAATATACACTCACAATGTTACAAAAAAGCTGCACAGCAGCATCACAATAGCGGATCAAAACTAAGCAGGGAAGAGTAAGCCGTCAGCCCCGCCACTAAACCATACACTCACGTACATAATGCATAATATTTATTATATCTAACCTGAATTGTGATCCTGACCGAGGCACTGAAGCGCAAAGATGCCTAAAGGACCCCTGTCTTCCACTTCCCCCTAGATTTTAAACTACTAATCCTTGTGAACCAAACTGTTGTGTACCTATAGTGCCAACTCATCTGGAAAACCCATCAAGCGTGCTGCTTGTAATCCAGAGATGGAGCAAGTGCACAGCATAATGCATCTTGTTAATTATTATTTATACATTGGCCTGTCTGTCCATGCCCCTGCCACATGCCCATTCTCGCAAACATATGCCCGAACGCTGGGCTCACCGTCATCATGATATTCAAAAGACCTTCTCAAACAGAAGGCAGCAAGCATGTCCCAAGTCCCCGTGGATGAACAAAATGCACAATTCACCAACGATTTCTCAGCTTTCATGTCCTTGATGTTTCTCCAGACATAAGAATTCCTGAAATTCTTAAATATACCCCTAAATAATCTATAGTTTCTCTTCTCTTCGGAGTGTAAACAACCAGGCCAATCACATATATAAAGACTATCACCACGAAACCTACTTGCAAGAAGTTTATTACCTTGTTCTCTGGTGAGATTCCAGATATCACTGGCCAGATGGGGATCACCTAGGTTCCCTTTCTTCCATTTTTTTGCATCACAGTATTGATGATCACCAGCCTGGTCATACGAGGGGTTCTCTTTTCTTTTGACCTCAATTGGGTCTCTTGAATTGTAGGTGACCCCCAGTGATTTATGCGCAGCTCCACTGGGGCTATCAATGGACTTAGAAAACTCACTCGTATTTCCTACAACTCCTGCCGTTTCTCCAATTGGAAAATCATCATCTGTAATTTCTGCATTTAAGCATTCTCTCACCGCCCTTGGATGGACTTGGCAGCTCTCATCCATCTCCCCAGTTGGAATCTCTGTAGCTCCATTGGGCCTATCTGGAATTTGTCCATTTGAGCACTGAGTAATCCCATTGCCCATCTCTACAATCACGTTATCTGAAACCTGATTCAGCGTATTAGCAAAATTCCTGTTTTCTCCATTTCGGCTCTCTGCAGCGTTGTCTATGATTTTTCCACTAGGCCATTCTGGAACTGCGCACCGATTGCTTTTACAGCTATCACCCATATCCTCAGTTGGATTCTCGGCAACTCTATTAGGCTTATCTGGGATTTGTCCATTTGGATCCTGTGCAACTCCATTACCCATCTCTCCAATTCGATTCTCTGCAACTCGATTTAGACTTTTTGCAATATTTATATTTTCTCCATTTGAGTTAACTGTACCTCCACTTAAGTCAGCGTTAACTGCAACTTCTCCATTTGGGTGCCCTCTACTTGCACACGAATTGCCTTTACAGCTCTCACCCGTCAGCCAAATTGGGTTCTCTGCAGCTCTATTGGGCTTGCCTGGAATTTGTCCATTTTGGTTCTGTGTAATTCCATTACCCATCTCCCCAACTGGATTTTCTACAACCTGATTCAGCTTATTTGCACTATTCCCGTTTACTCCATTTGGGTTCTCTGCATCTCCAATTGAGTCAGTGTTATCTTCAATTTCTCTATTTGGTTCAGCATTAGCTGCAATTTCTCCAATTGGGATCTCCGTAACAGCACATGGATTGGCCCCAAACCCATCCCCCTTCTCTCCAATTGAGTTTCCCGTAACTGCACATGGATTGCCGCGAAACCCCTCAACCATCTCGCCAATCGGGTGCTCTGCAACCATATTTGGCTTCTTTGCAATTTGCTCCCTTGGATTCTCTCCAACTCCATTACCCACGTCTCCTCCACTTGGGTTCTCTGGAGCCCTATTTGAGTTCTGTACAATATTTCCATTTGGGTTCCCTGCAAAACCTCGATTTCCAATCCCTGAAAACCCCTCTTCCTTAGGGTTTGGAGTAAACCCTAGCTCTGCCTCGTATTCAACATGGAAGTTGATATCATCAAAGATAGTCCATGGGTAGGCCGAATAGCTTTCACTCGTTCCTTCACTGCAAATATTACTAATGGGAGGAGGCAACCTGGTCTCGACAGGGTACTGGTGGCTGGGGCCGATGGCTCTCTCGAGGCCAAAATCGGTATTTTCCAGTAGAATACCGGCATGACAGAGGCCCGGGCAGCAAACCGCCAGTTTCTGAAGGGCTGACCACCCGCCGGGCGGCTCTGCGGGACGATCTGCCCGCCCGTTGGCCTGCAAGAGATCGGCCACCACCGCAGGGATGACTCGCATGCACCTGCGTTTCCAGCAAATGCTTCGTATTATGGAATTGAATAGCGGGCAAACACAGGCCAAACTGGCCAAGTGACGGGGGTCCTCTTCAAGCTTTGAGAATATATTCATCAGAATGTCCTCTGAAATACTGCTGAATGAAGACGGCTTCTCTCCTAAATCGTTTTCCTCTGCTGTAACATCCGCCATTCTAAGAAAACGGGGGAAAAATACAATTCGAAACAAACCAAACCAAGAGTACGTTGAAGATCAATATCTTGTTGTAGCGACGGACCAAACTTATCACAATTCAACCTCGCATACTTTACAACAGCACGGAATGACCGATGTTAATTACTACTGCTATAAAAATTTATGAAAGATTATTTTATCGACGGGCGCAACATGGTTGGCCATGCTACCTCACAGTTGAATCGACGGGCGCAACATGGTTGGCATATCGACGGGCGCAACTTGGTTGGCCATACTACCTCACAGTTGAATCGACGGGCGCAACATGGTTGGCCATACTACCTCACAGTTGAAACGACGGGCGCAATAGGTGTTTTCACACTGTCGTTGGATGAACCAAGACGCGGAGGGCCGTTGATGGAGCGATGCTTTCGAGTAGGGTTCGACGGTTGGAGAGCAGACGGAAGACTTTGGAGACCTGCTCCCGCCATCGCTTGGGAGTCCAGATGCATCGCATCAGCGATGAACCCATTTCCATAAAATAAATTATGTGTACAAAGTAATGAATATTATAATAATAATGTATACACCATTGAAAATCGTGTATCCACCCTGTTAAAGGTTCCCATTGAAAACCGTGTATCCACCATGTTAAAGGTTCCCATGGTTTAATGTTTCAACATTGCTTTTTACATAATTTATAGATGTGGATTTGAATAAATATTTATTATTATTAGTAACGAATTTATACATAATTTATAGATGTGGATTTGAATAAATATTTATTATTATTAGTAACGAATTTATGAAGACATGACATAAATCTTAATGCAATTATATAAATTAAATGAAATGTATGAGACATTAATTTATTATAAATATCAAAACATTTTATGATATGTTTTAGGTTTTTAAATTTGAAAAAAATCCAGACTAAATAAATAATAAAATTATTATTCTTGTTATTAAAAGAAATGATATATAAGTTAAACATATATACATTTAAAAAAACATGAAGTGATATTCATAACTATGGAGATTTACCCTCGACTTTACCATGGAGTTTTTTAATTTGTAATTAAAATTTGTTACAATACCATGGCTTATGAATACCACCTACTCCAAAAATTATAGATCACTTCATATGATACTTTTCATATGACATCTTTCTAATTAATCAATTTGATTAAAGAGCCAAAAAAATCCAACTAATTTGTAGATAAATCTCAACCTTTAATTCATGTGTATTACTATGAATATTCTAAAATATTTTGTGGAGGTTAAATCCTACCATCCACTTAACTATTATTAATAATTAAATTACAAATCTAAAAATTCTATTCCAAAATAAACAAACCTATCCCCTTAGGAATCAATAAAACAATTTATAATTTCTAAAATTTATATTTAAATATATTAATTATAATATTAAAATTTTCCTATTTTTAGTGAGAGATTTATTGCCATTATAAAGGCAATTTGTCATCTCATTTTTAAAATAAAAATAAAATATTCTTTAAATTAAAAAATATTGTTGACTATAATAAAAAAAAAATATACATATTTTGTTAACTCTATTTAAACTTTTAATTTTTTTAAGTAATTAAAAAAGTAAATAAAAGTGATATTATTTTATTTTTATATTTCAATAACATACATAAATAACTCGTTTTAGTATTCATATTAATTAATTTATTTTAATATGCATTTAAACGTATATGTATATATATGAACAACAATAAAATATTTCGAGAAAAAGTAATTAAAAGTAAAAAAAATGAAAAAATATTTAAAAATATATTAATAGAAGGAGAAAGCTTTATTGTAATGTAATCATAAATAAAATATCACAATGATTTCAATGTCAACCATTTTACATTTTATATAATAATAATAATAATGATGATGATGATGATGATGTTGTCTATATTATAAAGTAATTGAAAAATTAACTTTTATTTGTATAGCATTTAGATATCATCCTTTTATATTTTGACCTTATTCTTAAGGCTTAATTTTTAATAGAGTAAATATTTGTTGGAGTTGCATGTGTAAATTTTTTTATTCCATGTGTTTACTAAATCTTCAAGAAATTGATTTCATTTATGCATTCAATTATCAAGTCTCTCGACAAATGCAACTTTTAGAGATCAAATTTTTAAGATTAACCATTACAACCCAAAACATTTATCCTCCCTACTCTTACTGAATCGTGATTTAAGATAGATCTATACATTATTAGTAACAAAATTAAATATAAAAGTTACCACACTAATAACAACATAATCCAATATAATCAACTCATCAAAATGCAACCGACACTGAATAAACTTATCACAATTCAACCTAGCATACTTTACAATAGCACGGAGTGACCCATATTAATTACTACTATAAAAATTTATGAAATATTATTTTGCCCATCACATCTTAACCAAGAAGCTCATGACAATTCAACCAACATACTGTACACGATACTTTACAGTAGCACGGAGTGTCCCATATTAATTACTACTTCTATAAATATTTATGAAAGATTATTTTGCCCATCACATCTTAACCAAGAAGCTCACGACAATCCAACGAACATACTCTACAAGAGTACGGAGTTACGCATTTTAATTGCTAAATCTGTAAAAAATTATGGAAGGTTATTATAGCTCGCGTAAGTATTCATGTCGCATTTCACCTGTCAAGTTTATAACCAATTCAACCTACATTCTTTACAAGAGATCGGAGTTACCCATGCTAGTTACTAAATCTATAAAAAATTATGAAAGATTAATAAAGGTAGCGTGAAATCCTTTTGATCATTTTTATTCTCGTCACATTTCAGCTGTCAAATTCATAACCGGCCGTTGATCATTTGTATTCTTGTCACATTACACCTACCAAGTTCATAACCTTACCGTTGGATCACTTTTATTCTTGTCACATTACACCTGCCAAGTTCATAACTTCACTGTTGGATCACTTTTATTCTTGTCACAATTTATCTGGAAAATTTATTTTTCCAGGACGAAAAAGCTCTATTGTATTTATATAAGATATATAAAAAAGCCACATATACATATTGAAAAAACATAGCATATGACCTCGGAAGGATTTTCAGGATCAGCATATAAAACCATAGTCAAAATACTGGGGATACAGGGCCAAAAAGACCGAGCTCCCACCATCTGAAGAAGACTGTAGCCAGGAAGCAAAATAAAGAAACAGCGAATTACAATCGGCCACAAAACAGCCACATAAAGATAAAAAACGCTGAGATAAGTTCCTGTGGGGATAAGCCGCATCATAAGACTTTGAGATCAGCCACAGCAATAACGCCACACACAAAAAAATACTACGTTGAGATATGTTCCTGTGGAGATAAACCACATCAAAAGATTACGGAGCTGTGGATATATAAAGCTGGAAAAAACAAAAACTGGAAGGACCAAAAGATCTGCAAGCAAGATAATTTAATAGTTAGAAGGATAAAAATCCTGTATGAAGAAGATATCCCTTTCAACAGAGATCTGAAGATGCCAAAAACCAGGAGCCTCAAGAAGACCTTTTCTCGACAGAGCATCTGCCTGCCCGTTTTTATCCCTGTAGATGTGCTGGATTGAGCCATCCTTTAGAAGATTCCAGTAGAACTTTATCCTGTCTAGCCAACCAATGAGGTGAGGACTGGAGATGGAATTTTTTCCTTTGACATATTCCACCATGATTTTTGAATCTCCGTAGATAGAAACACCCTGAAGATTAAGGAAGAGACAGAAGTATAACAGGCCAGCGAGGGCCATTGCCTCGGCCATATTGTTGGTGCCTCTTCCCCCGTTCCATGACATTAAATATTTTGTGTCCTTATCTACTATAATATGAAAACCACAGCCACATGATCCGTTTTGCTCGGCGCCATCAAAACACGCCCTCGGCATAGATGAGATTTCCATAGCGGGATCGATGCCAACCTGTTTCTTATGCTTGGGGGCGGAGAGAGGGACAGCTTCATAAAGAGAATAAATGTTAAGAAGGATATCCAGGAGGGGGGGGCTTTTACCTTTGAATATGAAGTTATTGCGCCATTTCCAAATGCACCATACAAAGATGATGAATATTGTCCTCCATGACTCTATTTGCTCACTGTACTAGATGAAAGAGTCCTTTATAGAAGCATGAGACAAACGCTGAATGCTGAAACAATTCTCCAGAGATGACCATAGTTTCTGAGTACCCAAACAGCTTATGAATAAGTGATAGTTATCTTCCTCTGCAGATCTGCAGATGGGGCAGTAGCGCGGACCCTGCCATCCCCTCTTTCTTAAGTTCCCCCACGCAGGTTTTTGTTGTGAAATAGTAACCACGAGAAAAAAACCATTTTGGATGGGCACCTCACTTTCCATAATACAGGAGGGAAGATAAAACTGTGTGAAGACTGTTTTTGCTTGATCAAGCTCTGATAAACATCCTTTACCCGAATGGATTGCATCCCTTTTGCATTTTTCCAAAATAAAGCATCATGTTCCGACATGCGGAAAATGCCATTGTTCCTGAGCTTTGTCCTGAGCTGGTCCCATTGAGCAGCAATGTCATCCAGCATATGCAAAGCCTCCGCTTCGCACCACATGGGAATAGGACCCTGCCACCTCGATATTAAATCGTCCCAGAAAAAAACCCCTCTTTTGTGGAGGAAAGCGAGAAAGGATTCTGGGACAATGATCTCCTCCGAGCCACTTAGAAAAGAATCTTTTCCAATAAGGATCTTCTTTCCAGATTGAAAACGCCATATCAAATTCTTCAAAAAGAATTTTTCCATTTTACGGAGACTTAACCAGATTGACGATCCATAGGATGGACCAATCCTTTCCTTCCTGAACCAGAAAGATAAATCCTTTCTGCCTAGATACTTCGTTTGAATAGCTTTCTCCAGGGCCCTTCATCGAATATACCCCTCCATAAAGATTTGCATAAGAGAGCCTTACCAAAAGATCGCATATCCAGAAGACCCCATCCCCCCATGTTCTTCGGCAATGAAATATGGGACAGTTTCGTGAGATGATATTTGCTTCTTCCTGCCTGACCTCCCCAAATGAAATTAGCAGTGAGCTTATTCATTGATTTTATTATGCTTGAGGGAAGGAAGAACAAATGAACCCAGTAGACAGCCAACTGGTTTAATATAGACTGTGCCAATACTACTCTTCCTGCCAGAGAGAGACATCTGTATTCCCATACAGATATTTTCTTGTAATATCGCTCTGGGATCCATTGCCAGTCCGCAGATGAGTAAGCATTTGCCTTCAGTAAAAACCCCAGATATTTGATTCCCCCACTGATGGATCGAGTCTCAAAACCGAAAAGAGAATATAACCAGTCTATATCTCCTTGTTGAATGTCATTATGATAAATAATAGATTTCGAACAGTTTATCAGCAGCCCCGTTGCCCTCTGGAAATTTTTGAGAATTTCATAGTATGAAAGCCATGTGATTCTGCATAATATCCCAAACAAAATGATATCATCCATGAATAACTTATGAGAGATCACAACATTTCTGCAGATGTGCAACGGCTTGCATCTATTATCCTGTACAGCCTTGTTTATAAGTACACTGAGGGAGTTCATAGATAATATAAATAGCAGTGGGGATAAAGGGCATCCCTGGCGAAGGCCTCTGGATGCAGGGAAGAAAGACGATGGAAGCCCAATTATGATAACCGCATAATTCACCTTTTCCACGCAAGCCATGATCCAGTTTATCATGCCGATCCTCAGCGCGATCTTCGCAAGCAAACATCTAATAAATCCCCAGTCCAAACAATCATAAGCTTTACGCAGATCGATCTTGAGTATGACTGCGTCGTTCTTTTTTGCATGAATAGCATAAAGACCTTCTTGTGTTGTTGCCATCGCATCTAGGATATTTCTACCCTGAAGGAATGCATGTTGGTCCGGTGATAAGGATGATGATAGGATTCCTTTGATTCTTTCAGCAATTATCTTTGATATGATTTTATAGGAAATATTACACAGTGAGATCGGGCAGTAATCCATGAACGACTCTGCATTCCCTTTTTTTGGAATGAGAGCAATATTTGTGGAGGCTGTTTTTTGGTTGATGCTACCCGACATCCTCGTTGCTTCTACCATCTTTAACAGGTCTTGCTTGATTAGATCATAAAAATGAATAAAAAACTCTATTGACCAGCCATCCGGGCCAGGGCATTTGTCCCTTTTAAAAAGCTTCATTGTTTTTAGCAACTCCTCCTCGGAAACTGGTTGAAAAATCTGATCATTTAAGGCCTCGTCAAACATTTGAGGAAACACTTCAATGCCCCATAGAATATCCTGGAAACTGTTGTCTTCAGATCTCTTATACTGCTTCTCAAAAAAACTTACTGCCTCCTTTGAAATTTCCTGTTGTGAATATAGAAAACTACCCTTTCCATCACTTATTTTCCAGATGGAGTTCTTTTCCCGCCTAGAGGATGCAAAGTTATGAAAAAATCTTGTATTCTTGTCGCCTTCACTTAGCCATAGCGCTCTGCTCTTCAGCCTCCAGAACAGTTCCTCTTGTTTCAATAACTTTGTTTTCTTCCTTTGTAATTCCTTTATGTTAATCCTCATTTGGAAAGATAATTTATGAGCAGCCATGGCTTCCGTTGCTTGATCCAATTCCACTTGAATTTTCCAGAGGTCGATCTTGTTTGATTGTCTTTTTTTGTATTGCCACTCTTTTACCACCCTTCGGATATGATCCACTTTTTCCGTGAAAGTCAATAAGAACGAACAGGGATTGGGCGATGACATCTCACTCCAGGCATTTTTAATGAGTTCATTAAACTCAGGGTCCTCCAAATAAGTCTTGTTGAATTGAAAGGAATATCCTTTTCTGAAGCCATTTGCCCTCCATCCAAGCACAATCGGTCCGTGGTCTGAAATGAAGACCCTCTCTATCGTTGAGAAAGGCATGCCCATCACATCGATTACGCTGGCATGAAGAATAAATCTATCAAGTCTCTTTGCTATATAGGCCTTTTCATTTCTTCCATTTTCCCACGTCGGATACAATTGGGGAGGGAGAATATCCACAAAATTTCTTTTCAGAAGCTCGTTTTTTATTCTCGCAGCCAGTGGGTCCCTTTTCCTATTGCTGCCCCATATTTCATCCACCATGTTTAGAGTGACATTCAAGTCCCCTAGAGAGATGCAGGCAAGCCCGAAGCGGAGTGCAAAATCGGTAATATAAGACACGTCCAGAGAAGGAAAAACAATTTGCACAAAACAGAATAGACACTCTTCCGCAGAATGTAATCTAATCATCCGGATGAAAGAGGGAATTAAGAACCCACGGGTAGGCACAGCCAAGCGAATGAAGACTTGTCTAGGCAGAATATATGCAAGAGAGGTTGAAGTTTTCTTCTGGCAATCTTCTCCCCTGGAGGGGAGAAAACTCCGGGCAGTCAAACGAAAGGAAGCTTGTCTAGGCAGGAATCATGCAAAAAATCCGGAAAGTTTTCCTCTGGCAGAATGACCCTTTAGGATTTCTCTGATCAAAACGAAGGAAGGCTTGTCTAGGCAGAAAGCATGCGTAAATTCCGGAAAGAGAGAGGTAGTAGATTTCTTCTGACAGAATGACCCTTATGGTCTGCAGGCCTACATGCATTCGCTGATAATACGCACCTGTTCAGCGCTCATATGCTCTTACCCACAGTGTCGGTCTTCAGTTGGTTGATATTACCAGCACCCCGCTCCGTCGCTGCCGCGTCTCCAAATTCAATCCCTTACCTGGAAAATTTATAACCAACTGCCAAACTCATTCTCAGAAAAAGTTTTACAAAATATCAAATTCCAGACCTTTAATATAGCTCGCAGGTCGAGCAAACTTTGCAAGCAGCCTTTCATGGTGTGGATTGCTATCCTAATTGGCAATGTCTACTTGTACTCATTGGCCACAACGCGATCTAAATATCCCAAATGACAATGACTACCTGTACTATATCTCGGCAAGGAAGGCCAAGCAAACTTTGCAACCAGCCTTTCATGGTGCGGATTACTATCCTAATTGGCGATGACTACCTGTACTCTATGGCCACAAGGGGATCTTACTATCCCAAATGACAATAACTACCTGTACTCTATCGCGGCAAGGAAAAGCAACGTGATGCTGTTGCGGGGGTTGGTGTGAAGGCAGGCGAACGTTGAGCCTTTTGATAGTCGGTTATTTCTCCACGTGAGCTGTGGAACCTCAATCACTCTTTTACATTATTCACCTCACTTCTCCTAAATGTGATCATAGTTAAAGCATTGAGGAGTAATTATGAGTTGTATTATATATATATCTATATTTTTCAATAAACGTGGTTGATATTAATCAGTCTAATACACAACCATCCACATTAGTAAATAGTAGGAGGCGGCTGCGTCCTCGTCGTAGTTAGTAGTTGTACTTTATATATATTTTTTATTGTTTTTTAGATAAACGTGGTTGATATTAATCAATCTTATATCCATTGATCTAATACACAACCAACCACATTAGTAAGCAGCGGCGGCTTCGTCGTCGTCAATTGACATATACTAATAGATTGTTATTATATAACATTATTTTTATTGCCATCTATTATTATAATCAACCTAAATACACAACTACATTAGTAAATAAGGGTGGTTGTGGTTGGTTGTGTATTAGATCAATGGATATAAGATTGATTAATATCAACCAAGTTTATCTAAAAAACAATAAATTAATTATTATATAGCATTATTTTTATTATCATATATTTATTATAATTATTATTAATTGGTATTTATTGGATTACAAAAGCCTAAATTCAATTATTGAATCCTTTATAGAGAAGCTATTGCATTCAAAGTTCAGCGTTTTGAACAGGTTTGTTTGCAAGTTTCAAAGTTGAGGTCAGATTTAGCGTTTCTTAAAAGATGCAGAGACTCCTCCATCATCCCTACCTTCCCGAATTTAACTGCTGGAGGCTCTGTTCTAACTATTTAACTGCATTCTATATCTGATCATTCAACTTGTCCTGATGATGAATCAAACTGGTTGGTTCAAAACACATCGACAAATATTCTATCATGTGATTTTAGCCGAAGAATTATCTTAATTTTGACATGGATCACAGAAGCCTAAATTCAACTATTGAATCCCTGCACGGAAAAGCTATTGCATCCAAAGTTCAGCATTTTGAACAGGCTCGCTTGTAGGTTTCAAAGTTGATGTCAGATTTAGCATTTCTTAAAAGATGTAGAGACTCCTCCATCATCCCTGTCTTCGCCCAGATTTAACTGCTGGAGGCTCTGCTCTAACTATTTAGCTGCATTCTAGATCTGATCATTCAACTTGCACTGATGATGAACCACACTGGTTGGTTCGAAACGCGTCGACAAATATTCTATCATGTGATTTTAGCCGAAAAATTATCTTAATCTTGACATGGATCACAGAAGCCTAAATTCAACTATTATATATTTATCAAAATCCATATCATTAATGGTATAGATTTAGTTAATAAATATAAATTATTAATAATAATAAATTTAAGATATTAATATATTAAATTTTTGAAATTAATATTATTATTGATACATGCTTTTAACGATATTAATAATATTTATAAATCTTACTATTAAAAAAAATTAAGGCATTAATATTATAAACCCATGGGCTTTAACAAACCCAAGGGATTAATAAACCCAACAAATGATTAAAAATATGTAAGTCGAAGGTTGGACCTTTCTATTTCATAAAAACATTGCTCAGGTTACTGAAGTTCTGACTCACGACTATAGTGGGTTCAGGCTCTATACTCGAGCAAAATGAAAGAACATTCTTCACACCTGACCTCTCGACTACCAGCTTCCTTCTTACCTCGACTGCGCTACGCATTAGGTCGCGGTCTCTGTTGCCAAAAACATCAATTTAACACAGTGCCGATTTCTGACTATCCGACTTACTTCCATTGTGACTAGGAATAAAATATTTTATTTACTGGTTTGTGTGCCAACCATAATTTTCTTGTTGTTTTCTTTGGGTTTCTATAAATTAACTCCCAAATGAAAATAAGTTATGTTTGAAGAAAACATTCCCTGAACATCAACCATGAAAATTCACTTGGATTATATAGATATTTTAAACCTAATGGATCAATAAACCCAAGGTATTCATATTAAACACATATAATTCATATTATAAACCCTGCGGATTTTATTATAAACCCTGCGGATTTTATTATAAACCTTGCGAATAATATTAAACCCTACAAATTTTAATATAAACCCTTTGAATAATTTTAAACCCTATGAATATAAAACCTTAGATTAATAAAGAAAAATGATTCATATTATAAACCCAAAGAAATAATAAACCCAAGGGACCAATAATTAAATAACAAACAGAGTACAAACCCAAGGGATTAATATTAAACCGAAACAATTAATATTATAAATTGAACGTATATAAACCCTAAGTATGCCACGTGTATGGTTGAACATGATGAACTTCCATATGAAGACAATATTTATTATATGTATAAACTAAACAAAACAAGAATGAGTGTATATAAACAATTATCTCTATTTTCCCCTTCTTTTCATAAATAGTTATTTGTTTTCAAAAAATTTAAACAAAATTTGCAAGAAAAAATAAAATAAAAATAACAATAAATCAAATATACAAGTCAGACGTCAAAGGTCAGGCCTTTGTATTTAATAAAAATATTGCGCATGTTTCCAACCTCCCAATTCTCGACTACAATAGGGTGGAGAAACATACTCAAACAAAATGAAAGAACATTCTTCACACCTGACCTCTCAATTATCATCGTTCATCTTACCCCGACTACACTGGAGGTGAGGGTCACCGTCACCCTAGCAAAACCGTGAATTTAACAACATTTCGACTTCTAACTACCCGACTCGCTTCCGCTACGACTAGGAATACAATATTTTATTTATTGATTTGCATGGCAACCAAAATTCTCTTTTAACTTTCTTTAATTCTTTTTTTTTGAAATTAGCTCCGAAATGGAAATCCATTATGTTTGAATAAAACATTCCCCAAACTTCGACCATGCAACCTCACCTTGATTTTCGCACAGAAGTGGTTGAAACATCTCGTCACTTTAATGAATAATTAACATGTTTCATGTGAATTTATTGTTGCACGTCTCGAGGGTTTAAACAAAATTTAGCAACTTTCCTGCTTTCCTCTTTCTATTTTGCAATCTCTTCTCGAGGCCCTGTTTACACTTCTTCTTTGAAACTTATCTCTCATTACAAAAAGAGAAGTTTAGATTCACTACAAGGCTTCTAATTTATGGTAAACATGCATTATCATAAATAATTCCACTAGTAAATTTGATATTTCTTATAAAAAGTTGATATTTTATTTATTTCTTTTCAGGGCATAGTATGGGTAAGAAAGGTAAATCTATGACATCAAAGAAGGCTATTCAACATATTAAGGAGAACCTAAAGGGAGTCAAAAATATAGAACCAAAAGATTGCAATGTCAACCCCTCTCTCATTTCTCACACCACCTTCAAAACCCAGATGGCAGGTATGATGAAGTCAGAAGAAACTTATAATTTCTTTGAGAGTAGAAGATGGTTAAATTCTGAAACTTTAACTCAAAAGAAAAACACTCAGTTTGAAAAAATTAGAGTTACGGAACCGCACAGTGTTGCTGTTAGAGCGAAAAAAATTCCTTATTATGCCATGGTTTCATGGGTTATGTGACATCTAGATTTTCCTACCCAGACTATAGTAGACTACAAAAAAAATGTTATAACCCCTTGGAATCTGCAAATACTTTCAACATTTTACAAGCTTAGTCCTCGCAAAGTTTCTTAAACAATTAGTTTCTAGATAACATTAACAACATAGTATTCAAGAAGTGTGAAGGGAATTATGATAAAATTATCAAACATTGGTTACGAGAAGATAGAGAAGGGTTCAAACTTAAGTCATCAAAAGAATATCCAGATTCCATCTTCAAGAGACCCGTTAGGTTCCTCGTCAAAATTTCGGTCCGTTTATATTGTGAGAAAGACCCTGAGCATTGCAAATTTCAATGGATGGCTTTAATACATAACCTACTCAATGATTTAAAGTGTTTCAATTGGGTCAATATTATTTCTCAGAATTTAATAGAAGCCCTTAAGTTTTCCATTTTGTCTTCGCTAGGATATAATTAGCTGTTTTTCATGTCATCCTATATTAGGATATTAAATTTTCTTTTTTTATATTTCCGTTAATGAAATGAAATTACCTAGTTGATCACCAAATGCCCATTCAAAAATATGCCCCTATTTTCTTGGAGAGTAACTTCAAATTCTATTTTTATGACATTTGCAATTATGTGATGAATCCTTTCCATGATATTCCATTTGGATAAAACCCTCCTAGGGTTAGCTAAGGCCTTAAAGATGCATTAGAAAAAATATGAGACTTCTTTGTGGAAGAATTATTCACATATATTAGAGTCCATGGAAGTGAAGTTGGCCCTCATATTCATCATAGATATATTCCAGAGAGGATTTCTTTAAGAGAGATAGCCAATCAAACTGCCTTGAATTCTCAAGCTTGAAAAATGAGCAAACTTCAGAAGAAAATCTGGCTGAACTTCTCAATTAACTTTGGAAAATATTTCGTCAAAGATAGAGGGCATGCATTTAAGGAGACTAAAGAAATCCACCATGTTTGGTTTTATTCATTTCCCCTTCATGACTATGATCCTCGAGGAATCATAAATTACCATTATAATGTTTTGAGCTACGTAAAAACCTTTGGACATTAGAAGCCTCTTTTTGATGAAATTTTCATTAATATTGATAATTTTGAGCAAGCCTTTGAAATACGACAATTGTTGAGTAGGGAGATTAGAAATAAACTACAAGAGTTTAGAGAAAATATTTATGAGGACTTCGTTAAAAATAAGAGTCTTCTTATTCATACTGCAATTGAAGAGATAAAAGTTGTTGAGATTTTGAAGTACAATTTCAATCGCATTATTCCAGACCCTCATTTCTCTTCTCCAGAAATAGAAGAATTCCAAGTTGAAATTTTTCCTAATGTTTGTTTCACATCTCTAGAGACAAGCACAACAAAAGCAAGCACAATTAAAGAAAAAGAGCGAGATACCATCATAGACCAATAAAGTCAAAGGAACACAATAATCAAATGTGAGAAACAACGGAGACTTAAGAAAGAATAGGTAACATAAAAATAGATTTCCTCTAGTGACAATATCATTATTATTGATGGCCTAGATGACACTAGCCAAGCACATATAGAGACGAAGAAAATTGATGACGAAGTCAAATATTGTAGATTGATACGAATAAACATGAGTGAATTACTAACAACCCTATTTCGACATGGGCTTCTTTCTCTAGCATAAAAATAGAGTTTCTTGAGCATCAAGATAAAAGTATAGATAACTCTATTCCACAGACTTGTTATGACACATCCATGACTTGTTGCACTAAAAATTGTCACCTTGACATTCTGCAATCTGTGTGAGTCCATTACCACTCATACTTTCCTCCTTTGCAAGTCTTAAGCCTCAGTTCCTCATATCAAGCCTTCAAAATAATAGAAAGCCCTCAAAAGTCTCTAAAACTCTAGTTCTGCACTTTCTCTTTGCATTACCTGCAGTCCCGCACCTAATGGTCATGTCTCCTGCGCACCTGACCACTCTGTCTCTGTGTTATGGGTGCAGACCCTTGTAAAAGTTAAAAAGGCGCGAGTACATTCTAAAAACTCACTTTCAGTCATTTCTAGAAGCTTCTGGAAGGAATCTTGAGGTGGCAAGTTCACTCTCTTAAGGTTCATGCATCCCATACCTTAAGGAGCTAACCCCTTGATGTGAGGAGCTTATCCCTTTGAAGGAGGATTCTATCCCTTCATAGGTGGACCTGTAACCTCCTCCCCTGCACTATAAAAAGAAGCATTGGGCTGGTTACTTGAGAGGTTAGAAGCTGAATATTTTTGAGGTGAAATGTTGTTGGAACTTAGTCTTCTTAGTTGAGTTTTTATGAGGAGAGATTACATACCTCTATGATCTCATTTGGAAGAGTGCAAGGCTTGTCAAAGTAAAGGAAATTCCTGTTTCGAACCCCAGGAAGAGCTTGTTCAACATCAAGGCTGAAAAGGTTGTAAGGTTCTTCTACTTCAAAGTTAATACAAATAAGTTTGTTTTTCTCAATAAGCTGTTGATTCTTGGTTTATTTTATGGATTCCTTGATCACTATAAAAGACATGATTTATGATATTGTCTATGCAAGTACTATTTAATGTTTGCTTGTTTGTGATTGCAGGTCCTCAAAGGTAACTCTTTCGAATGATTGAAGGATGGCTACTATGAACAAGCATTGGATCTAAGGTAGGGTCTTAACACCTTTATAGTATTTATTTATAAATCGTATATGACTAGAGAAAGATAGATTTGTTTGTCTATTTGTTGCTAGACTATCTTCTGATACTAGGGAGATCGGTCTTGCCCGCAAGATCGATTTATCCAGCCAACAAATTGGCAGCTCCACTCGGGAGGGTTTTTAATTTTTGGTTTTCTTTTGTTTTGACTTGAGAAACTTGTTTTCGTTTATGGTTTTTGATGGATGTATGCTGGCTTGGGTAGTTTTTAGAATCTGGATTGTTTTTGTTTTTTTCGAAGTTTTCAAGGGACCGCACTTTCTCTTTACAAACAGTGCGGGCATCTCCGCATTTTTCCTTTAGTAAACAGAGCAGGACCACACCTGTTTCTTCTGGAAGCCTACAGACCCTGTAAAATTTTTTGAAAAACCTAAAATATCTTCTTCCAGTTAAGTTTAGGTTTCATTTAAGATTTTTAGTGTCTACCCAGATCTGTATTTTTCCTGTCAAAAATCTCTTGTGAGTGAGTTCCGATAGTATTTTTGTTTTAGATGATTTTCTAGAAGTTTTGCATGCCTGGAGTGGTTTTCACTTGGTCTCTGTAGTGACTCAAAGATCAGAAGCTTGAGAAACCTTAGATTACCCTGGTGTCTTTTCTCCTTCTTGATGAGTCTAACTTGGTTGTGAAATCTATCCTTTGTGAGAAATAGATTTAGTTTTTTCTTTGCAAATCTTTGAACAAACATTGTTATAAGTTTTGAATTTCATTTTTACAAAAGAAAACATATTTGGATGTTTTTTGGTTGATTTGTTATTTTGAACAAATGAATCCTTAGTTTACTGAACAACTAAGTAAAACATCCTCAAAAAGAATTGAAGCTTTTTATTTAATTAGATTTTTAAAAAGTTTTTAGATCTCAAAATTAGTTTTTGTAGTTTTGAGTATTTTTCTAGAACTTGTAGATCTCTTTTGAAGCAAATTGTTTTTTTGTAGTTTCGAGTTTTGAAAAAGGAAAGTGATTTATTGTGAGCATTAATTATTAGTCTCATTTTGAGTTATTATTGAAAAAGACAAAAGGATTTTCTTTCCATTTCCATGTTGAAAGAAAGAATTGTTTCTTAAAGAATTGCATTCTCAAACTCTTTCTTTTAGCTAGAATTTCATTGAAAGAAAAAACGAATTGCTTATCATTTTAGGTGCATCTTTTTAGTGTTTTTGGAGTCGAGTCTTCACACCATCAAAGTTTCATTTCCATACCTATTGACTTAAAGAACAACCCATAAAAGCATCACTTAATTAAAATTGATCTAGTAATCTTTTCTATTTCTAGGGCTCTTATCACCAATATAGCTTAAGCTAGTATCTTGGAGTAGGAAGTAATTAACTCTCCAAGATAGTTAAAACAAACAAGTAGATACATCTTGTGGTAGGAAATAAATCCAATTGTAATTGATACATTCTAGGAAGCTTCTCTTAAAGGAGTCAATCACGAGATCATGTCCGAACCTTTGAGACAATCAATTATGTTTCATTGGGAGAGATAGAAGATTTGCGCGTATTATAAACAGTAAACCTCAGATTAACCATTGACGAGGAGCCTGGGGTCACTTGTTGGTAAACCTCGGATTGACCATGTCGAGGAGCCTTCAAGGAGATTGAGCTTTGTTACTCTACCCTTGTGCGTAGATCAGATCATAGACTGTTCCCCCAGTTGTATTTGTTGTTGTTGGTAACCTTAGTGTCCATAAACTTAAGATTATTTCCTAAGGTGACGGTGAAGGAAGGATCTCACTGTACCTAGAGCAGACGTCGACTAGAATCACTTGGACTCTCTGGGGGGTTCTTTTCACTCGAGATGGTTTTGTGAAGAAACCTGTGCCCGTCTGTTTCATTAAGCAAGTTGTCAGGGTAACTGTTCCAACCGCCATTTCTGTATTAAAATTCTACTAAGTTGGATTTCATCACTAACTAGTGTTTTTATTACGGAAATTACTATTTGTGTGTGGTTTGAACTCTTATATTTTTTAGGCTGTGATTCAGTTGTTTGTTTCTTTAGAGACTTTAGGTGGTTTTATTGAAATTTTCTTTGTTTGCGTGTGATTAATTAACATTTAATCGTGGTTGAATTACCGAGACAGTCTCGTAAACTTCAAGGGAAACCTTTTGAGTATACACCAAGCTAGCTTGAAGTGCTACGAGCTCTTGTATCACCTAGTGACAGTAGAGTTGGATCACCTGAAGCCAGAGAGTCATCTTTAATTATTCATCCTGATTATCAAATACAAACAACAGAGTATATTCAAGAGCTAATATCATTTTCCGAAGTTACTGGTAGTATTTCTCCTTCCAGTGAATTAGCTGAAGAACCTGAAATTTCTGAGCCTGACACTGAACCTACTGCTACTCCAACTTCAGGATTTGCTTCTCCAACTTCTAGTGGTCCTAGTTCACCTACGGTAGGAAATATCATTACTCAAGATCTTCCTTCTGGCCTCATTTCTATTGAAGAGCTTGTCAGTCCAAACGAAGACCTAACTCTTCCTAAAAACCAACAGACTTTAAATCTTAGGGAGCATGAATCAATATTCTACAGTCCTTTTAGGAGTGACGCTTGGTATGTATCATTGACAAATTTTTTAGAAAACCCGGGTCTTAGTTTTTCACCACCTCGAATTCCTTTTCATCCTACACTAAGAGGTTATTATCCTTCATTGATCATGTCAAGATAGTCATCTATGTTTTCCCAAGCACTTGAAACATTTTTATATGGCAGTCCTTCTGTTCCTTCGGGGTACCAGTCACTCACTGGTACTTTTTCAGGAGCATCTCCTTGGCCAACTGAACATG
This sequence comes from Pinus tabuliformis, assembly GCA_031772625.1. Classification (NCBI taxonomy): domain Eukaryota; kingdom Viridiplantae; phylum Streptophyta; class Pinopsida; order Pinales; family Pinaceae; genus Pinus; species Pinus tabuliformis. The sequence continues at coordinate 769,754,113 of CM062809.1, forward strand.
AGTTATCAACTAGTAGTAATGGAACTCAAGCATTGAATGCAGGAGAACTCGTTATGATGTCTGGTAGTATTCCAAATCCTCAACCTCAAGGTAGTCAGTTTTCGCTTGGGGGGCAACCTCAAGGTAGTCAATTACCGCCTGGGGGGCAACCTCAAGGACAGTACATACCTTCAGGATAGTACATACCTCAAGATAAACCCCAGACTTAGTACATACCTCAAGGTCAACCCCAGTTTCAGTACATACCTCAAGATCAACCTCAGTTTTAGTACGTGCCTCAGGGTTATCAACCTCAAGGTTAGTACCTAACTCAAGGTTACCAACCGCCTGCTAGTCAATCATTTTTACAAGGAGCTGGAAATGTACCGCTTAATTATCAACCCTACATTCATCCAGGTTATGGTCCTCCATATGCTTAACCTTTTATGGGTCCATACTCTGGAATGAATATGGCATGGGATCTATCTCAAACTCAACAGACTATGCAACCTAATGTGCAGTTATCTAATCAACCTGGACAACCTTTGGTTTTTGGTCTAACCCAGCAACCTGTCCAACCTACTGTTCAAACCTTGCACCTGGTTTAGTTCAGCAGCCTGGGCCTAGCTCACCTCATTCTCCGCCTCAAACTGCTACTGCAACTTCTGTTCAACCTACCATACCTATTTCTGGAGTATTTGTAGCTCCGATTTCTACTATCCCTGCATTAGTACAAACTCCTCAAGTCTCTGTGCCACAGTCAGGACCTATAGTTCAGACTTCGGTCTAGATGCTTGTAGGACAAGCTGGTCCAAGTGCAATTTTCACAAATCAACCACAATTCACTTATCAACTGTACCAGGGACAGTATTGATTCGGTCCTACTGTACAAAACCAAGTTTATCAGTATCAATCATATCCTCGCTATACTTATCAACAGCCTCAACAACCCCAATTTGGTCTGGTTAATCCTGGTTTCCCAGGAGGTTATAACATTCCTAATGCAAATCCAATTCCAGGTTATCCCGGATATCCTCCTCCTGGAGCTGGTCTTGTTACTCAAGGTTTTTGCGACCCTAACCGTTAGTTACCATTTATTGCAACTTTGGATTTACCTGATTTGTCGTGCCTTACGAATGATCTGATTTACTATCTTTTGTATTGGCCACCAATGCCTAGTAAGTTGCCCAGTGATATCCAAACATTCGAGGGTAAGTCAGGAGAGGATCCGTCAAATCATGTTATGAATTATCACCTCTAGTGTGCATCTAATTCAATCATTGATGATTCAATTCGATTGCACCTTTTTCAACAAACTCTTATTGGTCTTGCCGCCAAATGGTACATTGAGTTACCACGAGCCTCTTTTTATAATTTCAATTAGTTAGCCACTTCTTTCTTAACTCATTTTCAGTTTCCTGTCAGATACGACAATGGCACAGAACTGTTAACTTCACTAAAACAATCCACGTCCACATATATTTCTGATCATATTCATGAATGGCGACGTAGAAGGCGTTCAGTGAAAGTTTTCATTCCGGATCAAATTTTAGCGGAATGGTTCATTAAATCATTGTTACCCAAAATCACTGAAGATGTAGCTAAGGGAGGAGTTGTCACTGAAGAGCAAGTCATTGCTCAGGCTCAGTACCTTGACCTCGTCTATACGCAGTCAGGTAGTTTACATGAAAAAATCCATGATCTTCCAAAACACGGTCAAATAATTGCAACTCCTTCAGGGTCTCATGCCGCTGATGGTATGATTGGTTCTGTTAGTACTAAAAGTAAGAAGAAATCTTCAAAGAATTCTTCTCCCATAATAACTTTACTTGATTCCCCGACATGAGATTCTTCCACTGAAATTCTTGCCAACATTCATATCATAGACTCATCTATGACCAAATCAAAATCCGATAGTAAAAAGAAGGGGAAGAAGAAAAACAAATGAAATTCAAAAGATAAAACGGATAAAAATGAATCTACTGATGAAAAACGTAAACCTTGCTATCCTTGTTTCATTTGCGACGAGGATCATTTTACCAAAGACTACCCACATCGAGCAGAGGTTTTGAAAATCATTAAAGGTTCTCAAAATCCTGTTGTCTTGAAGGATCCCTTTCCTACTCAAGACAGTAAGATGATTGGTTCTTCCTTGAATGCCTCAGAAGAACCCATTATGATGATGTCTCATGTCAGGATTGCGACGCGATCATAAGATTATGGTAGTAAAAATCCTGTTGGTGGTAAAGAAGCAGAATCTTCTAATTCAAACACATCAACTTCATCTCCTCCTAGTTCCGGTCCACTACAGATCGAGAAACCCAACCTTGACTTGTTAATCAAACCACTCGCTAAAGGTATACTTCGGAAATCAGCTTTCAATCCACATGCGAGAGCTGCTCAGAATTATAACATTGTTGAAGACTTAGCTATCTCCCCTTCAGCAATGTCAGCTTTGGAAGTGCTACAATCGTGCCCAGCACAGCGTAAATTACTATTGTCTACTATAGGAGCTGTCGATATATAGGATTCGAACCTAATAGTCTTCGATTTAGAGAATAGTACACCCTTCCTGCCTCATCAAATGGCTTTCCAGATTCGAGTGTTAGTAAAAAACAGACCTTGCTTTCGGACTGTGATTGATGAAGAGGCTTCTACGTGTACTATGTCGATCCAGTGTTGGAGATCTCTTGGTTCTCCCACACTCAATCAGTCTACGACAATTCTAAAGGCTTTTGATGGTCGATGGTTACATCCTTTTGGTATTTTGCAGGATTTACCTATAGGGGTTGAAGGCAAAACCGTAAATCTAGATGTGGAAGTGGTTGATGCCCCTCTAGATTACAACCTTCTCCTGGGTTGCAGTTGGTCTTATGTTATGACTGCTATTGTTTCATCAGTCTTTCGGCTCATAAAGTTTCCTCATAATGGAAAGATTGTTACGATAGACCAGTTGACTTATTTCTCATCCGACCCAACCTCTACAGATAGTATTCAGCACGTCGGTAAAACAAATATCCCTTACAAGGATGTTGGAGTAGGTTTGATTAAAGATTCTAGTTTACTAGGAACTTTTTCCTTCCCTCTTCCTAATGTATCGCCTTCTATTGCAACTATTCATATGATTTCATCGAAAACTATTGCTTTTGATGATCCTTGGATCATACGTTCTGATTCTGAGGTGGATTCATTTGGTGGCGCGATGCCTTTGAGTCCCTTTGAAATTGCATATAAGGTTGTACAGTCGTTTTCTGATTCTTGTTCAACCGAAACTGATCCAATGAATGTGGTCCATCGGGAATCACTTTCGATATCGACCTCAGCTACAACAACACTTTATGATCCCGTTCATATTGATGAGTAGATTCTTGAACTTTTGTCTGTTGATGATTTACCATGGGAAGCTCTTCATCACCGATCTTCGTTTTTACCTGAGCTTGATCATTTTGAAAATGATTTTTCATCTATTTTTACTACTGACTATGTCAAAGAACCACAAAATCCATTGCAACATACTGATTCTGAGCTAAATTTAGGAAATATTTCTCGAACGGTTCCTATTGACATTTCAGTTAAGCCCAGAATTATTGAAAACATTCATATAGGTGCTTCTTGTACGGATGATGAAATCCAAATTTATAAAGCCCTATTTCAAGAATTCTATGACGTGTTTTGCTGGTCATATGAAGTAATGCCAAGAATCGATCCATTAATTTTTGTCCATGAAATTAAAACATACCTAGATGCTAAACCTTTCCAGCAACGTTTACGTCAGATACATCCATGAAAAGCTGCTGCTATTAAAGCTGAAGTTGAGAAATTACTTCATGCAGGTGTCATTTATCCAATTCCTTTAACAGATTGGGTATCAAATATTGTTCCTGTAAACAAAAAACAAGGAACGATAAGAATATGTGTCGACTATAGGGATATTAATCGAGCTTGTCCTAATGACAATCATCCAACCCCCTATATCGATCAAATTAATTGTGTTGGAAGTGAAATGTTCTCCTTTATGGATGGTTTTTCTGGTTATAATCAAATCAACATACTCCCTGCTGATCAACCTAAAATAGCTTTTATTTGTTCATGGGGGACATTTGCTTATTGCAAATTACCCTTTAAATTGAAGAATGCTGGAGCAACTTTTCAAAGGGCTATGTCTTACGCATTTCATGACATCAAGCACATTGTGCAGCCTTATCTCGATGATTTACCTGCCTATTCATTACGTAGAGCTGATCATCTCACTCATTTACGAGCTATCTTTATGAGATGTAGGCATTATCGAATTAGGCTGAATCCACACAAATGTGTAGTATGTGTAAAAACTGGTCGCTTGCTGGGATTTGTCATTTGAAAAGCCAACATTCATGTCGATCCCTCAAAGGTTGAAGCTATCATAAAATTACCTCCTCCTTTGACTCTTCGCCAACTCCAAAGTTTGCAAGGGAAAGCAAATTTTTTACATCGTTTCATTCCTAACTACGCCGAGATAACAAAAGGTTTTACTAGGTTGTTGAAACATAATACTCCATTCTTTTGGGACGAGATCACTGATAAATCTTTTGATGCACTTAAACACGCGTTAACCCATGCACCGTTACTGCATCCTCCCAATTACAACCAGGATTACTTTTTGTAGCTTGCCGCTTCTCATTCCACCATTGGGATGGTTTTAGTTCAGAAAGATGAATTCAATAATGAACATGTGATTTACTATCTTAGTCGAACTCTGCATCCGACTAAGTTTAAATATTCACATGTGGAGAAATTGGCCTTGGTAGCTATCCAAGTTGTCCAAAGATTTCGTCACTACATCTTATTAAACAAAACCATGGTAATTCTAACTGTAACCCTAGGATGTATATCTTGACTAAAAAATTGCTAGGGGGCAAGTATTGAAAATGGATAGTTATCCTGCAGGAATTTGACTTGGAATTTGAAAAATCCAAGGCAAAGAAATCTTTGGTTTTTGCTGAACTGATGTGTGATTTCCCGCATACTGATACTGAAACTGTGGCGGAGCAGCCCATTGCAGATGAATCCTTGTTTCTTATCAGTACTCTTGACCCTTGGTATGGAGATATTATTGTTTATCTCCAAACCCAATCTTTTCGGCCTGAAATCTCATGATCTCAGCGACGGAAAATACGTTTCCAATCCCAATAATACAATATTATTGGTGATACACTTTATCGTCGTGGGGCGGATTCTGTTTTCCGACATTATCTAACTCATGAAGAAGCTGAAAAGGTTCTGAATGACTGTCACTCTGGAGCATGTGGCAGTCATATGTCTGGGTATGCCACAGCCCAAAAGATATTGTGCACTGGTTATTTCTGGCCATCCTTATTCAAAGATTGTATCTATGTAGTCAGGAAATGCCACAGTTGTCAAATTTTTTATCATAAGATGCGTGCTCCACCTGTTCCTCTCCACCCTATAATTGTTGTCGGTCCTTTCGCAAAGTGGGGTATTGACTTTATTACATGTAACCCTCACTCGACCGAGGGGCATGCGTATATTATCCTAGCAGAAGATTATTTTACTAAGTGGGATGAGGCGATGCCTACATTTTCGGCAGATAGAAAAACTGCTGCAAATTTCGTATTCAATCATATAATTTCTAGATTCGGTGTTCCTCAAGATATTATTACTGATCATGGAAGTCACTTTCGAAATATCATGATGACTGAGCTGACAGATCAACTTGGCCTGCGCCACGATAGTTCTACTCCATATTACCCGCAGGCTAATGGTGTGGTTGAAGCTATCAATAAAGTTTTAGTCATTATGATCCAACAAATCATTGGTATTCATAAGTCGAATTGGAATACCATGCTATTTTCAGCACTTTGGGCATATCGGACCTCAGTAAAAACATCAACGGGTTTCACTCCTTTTCAACTGGTCTACGGTTTGGAAGTAGTGCTACCTATTGAATGCGAAATTCCGTCATTACAATTAGCCATAGAATTACTCCTAGCTACTTCTGAAGAGGAGAAACATTTTTTGTACTTAGCTCAACTAGATGAGAATCGTCGCACTGCTGCAATAGCAAACGAGACTCATGCGAAATGAGTGAAAGCTCAGTACGATAGAAATGTTACACCTCGTAATTTTTCAGAAGGAGACCTATTTTTACTATATGATCAAGCGAACGATAAGCTAGGGGCTGGAAAATTTGTACCTATGTGGCATGGTCCTTACATTGTTAAGCGAAAGCTAGCAAAAGGGGTTTATGAATTGATAGATTTTGACGGTGTCTCTTTGGGTAAACCTATAAATGGACTTTATCTGAAGAGATATTATGCTTAAATTCTGGGTGGAGATTTTTTGTTAGATTAGTTTCTCTATAGCTGGTGTGTTTTAGATTAGAAAAGTGTGCCTAGTTTAGAGAGTTCTCTTATCATTATTGCTACTTATCTTGATTTTACTCTTGATATTGTAGATGTCGATGTCTCTTCAAACATACATTGGTTTTGCTGATGGTGCTTGTCGTAGTACATGGAACATTTCTTCTGCAGCTTGGGTTATCTATTCACCCTCTAATGAGTTAGTGTCTATGCATGGGGTAAGCCTTGGTCAAACAACGAATAACATTGCAGAGTATAGTGCAGTAATTGAGTTATTATCTAAATCCATCTCATTTGGGATTCAAAGTTTGATTGTTAGGTTGGATTCTGAACTCGTTGTATTATAGCTTAATAGGGTTTATGCCATTAGAAATCTAGTGTTATTAAGGTTATTTTTGAGAGTTTGTCTCTTGGAACGTGAATTTGATTACATTGAATACGAGCATATTCCAAGACATTTAAATACATTCGCAGATGCAGTTGCTTCTTGTATGATAAATAGACATTTGCAATAATCAAAACAGTAAATTTAAGAACATTCAATAACACGTTACACGAGATATCCGGTAATAATGATATATCATAGCATAGAAGTAGTGTTTTAAAAATACATTGTCTTCGATCATAGGTTGAAAAACACCTTATGATCAGCAAAAATGATAATACAAATAGAGAGAAGATATTTTTCGGAGGCTTCATAACAAGGTTAAATTGCCCTCTCATGTATAGGTTTATGAAAAGCACGACCATCATATTGGTTTCCATCATTGTCCATTCCAACATTATTAAATTTCTAGGACTGGATCAATCTATTTGTCCCATCTTCTTCAACTTGTTATCATCATCATTATCTTCTTCCATAGGATCATTAGCTTAATCCTGATATTAACTCCATATTCTTGAACATGCACTTGTACTACAACAACCTCCTCCTCGTCGAGCAATGCCCCCGGGGGGGGGAGGCATACTATACAATTACAATAAATAAGGTAATATTAGTATATATAGAAAATATTTAAACGTTGATACAAACATTTACAAATATAATATAGAAAAACAAAGAGAACAAAGAAAAATGCAATGACAACTTAGGTCAGAGCGAGAAATAGAGAAAACAAATCAATGATGGTTTGCAATTTATCAAAATATTTAAGAATATGTTGAAAAAATCTAGGAAAGATGTTACTTTTCTTGACATGTAGGAAGAGATACACTTTATGAGATATATAGTCACAACCATAATAAAAAAATCATGATATTATTTTGTATTCATCATTATATTCTTGATTTCACTTAGAAACCAGAAGTTTTAAGAGGATGGGTGAGAAACCATGAGCTTGGGTGAGAGTAAGAAACAAATATAACAAATCAATGTGATCATGAAGCTTGTGCAATTTCACAAGATGTTTAAGATTATGTTGAAACAAAAATAGGAACAATCACCTTACAATAATCAAACCGTTTTCATTCCATCACATTTACAAATGTACTCAAAGTACAAGACTGAAGAAATAAAACCAATGTATCCACGCAATATAAATTAAGTTAAAGTAGGAAAACCTTATGGTAAATACTACAATATTGTTCATAATGGCTTCCATAAGACAAGCGAATGAGAGGGGAAAGGACACAAAATGTATTTTATCCCCAAATCCTCTCAAATATTCAATTATGACAAGTGGAGGGTGGACCTTATATTATTTTTTTAATCATTTTTTAATTAAAAAATTATTTCTAAATAGGATGTGTAGTTTTAATCTTATATTAAAGGTATTCTCACTATGAAGGTTACTCCTAAAATTGGTTTGTGGCTAGATGGGTCTAGGAATGCACAAGAGGAAGACTTTAGTCTTTCTTATTCTTTATTGTCTAGTCTTGTGTTTGTCTCTAATTATTCTTTCTATACCCTTTTATTCCTAATTTCCTATTTTTTGCATCATTACTCATAAATAGGTAGGTCTCATATTGTCTAGTTAGCTAATCTAGATCTTGGTGGGGAGGCCCCCAAGATCTAAAAGATTGAAATGGACCTTGGGGGGGAGGCCCCCAAGATCTGAAAAATTAAAATTCCATAAGAAAAAGAGGAGAACACCCAATAAATAAAACCATAGTTTTTTTTTATTAAAATATATAATAACTATAAAGGCTACATTATGGTGGACAATCTGGCCTTTTACAAAATGCTTGTTACTTATAGCATTTTTTGGTCACAATACCATAGGTAAATTCCATGGGTGTGTAAATACCATGGGTAAATTCCATGAGTGGATAAATACCATGGTAGGATGAATACCAAGGGTCCATGCCACTTATAAAACCATGGGAAAATACCACGAGTGAATGAATACCATGGGTGGATTCCATTTATAATATCATGGGTAAATTCCATGGGTGGATAAATACCATGGGTGGATGAATACCATGGGTGGATGCATACCATGGGTGGATGCCACTTACAATACCATGGGTGAATGAATACTATGGGTGGATGAATACCATGGGTGTATGCCATTTTCCATTTAGATCATTCCTCCCTCCTTAAGAAGCAATGGTTCCCATTGCACGAAGTTCTCTCCTAAGAAGCCTTTGTTGAATATGAAGAGCCACTAAAGAGAAGTGTTTTGTGTGGTTAACCCATAACCATGACGAACGAAGATGTGAGGATAGAGATTGCTGGGATGGGGTCCCTTGGGTCAAGTTTTGGGTAAACAGATGTAAAGTCTCGGCAAGTTGTGGTCGCGTAGCACGTAGATAGTTAAAGAGTCAAAAATTTTTTCACCCTTCTTTTATGTAAATGAGTCATCTTTTTGAAGATCTATCCATGGTTCGTGGACCATAGGATTCTATAAATAGGAGAGTCTTAGAGAGTCTAAGGCAAGGGGATAAGAATAAGATTAAGGTAATGGGTTAATAAAAGGAAGAGCATAGTAGCCTTAGAGGAGGAAAAGGCTTTGCAACTGAGTGCGTAGAGGCCTAGAGTAGAGTCCGAAACTGAGTGCACGGACCCTTGCAGCTGAGTGCACAGGGAATTCTTGAGTCTGTAAGTTTGAACTAATTATCAATAACGAAGATTATTGCATAAATTTTTGTGTTTCATCTATTTACTTCTGTTATGAATGAATGTGCTTTATGCTGAGATGGATGATGGGTTTATGAAATAATGTTGTATTGATGCATGACTTCTCTTGATTTATATTGTTATATGAATGCAATTAATGTTAATTGTTTACGCAAAGATTATCTTGTTGTATGTTGAAGTTATTGAACAGTTAAACTGAACTGAGTAATTAATAGGTCAAAAGTAATCTTTGATGTGCGTAAGTAGTTGACTCACCTATTCAGGGTCAACGGAAGGCAGTCGTAGACCTTTGCAAAGGTCTAGACGTTGATTAAAGGGAGTTCCATTGATGAGCCTCATCATTGGGTAATTATATGGGCCTTACTTCACCTCCTATCTTAGTCAAACTAACTATTTTCATAACTTATTGCATACTTTTGATTATATTTTGTTTATGAGATGAGTTAGAGTCAGATATTTTGCTTTGTGGTCTAATGTGCATTTAATGCAGGATTAAAGGATAAAAGCAAGGAATTTTGGAAAAGACCATGATCAAAACTCGAATGGGATGAGGGAGAGGAATTATAGGAGGTAAATCCTCCTCATTTATTACCCCTCCATTTAAATATTCCTCCATCAGCTCGGAGTGAAAACAGCCAAATCATGATGACTAGAAGGTAGCCGAGGAAGTGAAATATAAAGCACCAGTTTATCTCGAGTTTGGGAGCCGAGCCTCCCTAATTTTAAGGATGTCGTTGGAGACTTCAGATGTATAAGTAGAGAGGCCTAGGACCTAAGTAGGATTCGGATTTTTTATTGTAAAACTATACTCTATTTCCGAGCTGCAAGACTTGTGACAGTTTTTTGATGTAATCCATTGTTTTGATAATAAGATTGAGTTTTGTTTTGAGCCAGCACTGAGTTAACTCAAAGGGCTAAAGCTCTTGGGTTAGGGCCCAAACCTAGCAGCCAAGGCTCCTCTTTATTTTACATGTATGCTAGCATAGATTCATAGTTTAATAGTTCGTTTTCTTAGTAGATGCATTTCCATTACAACAGTGTAGATTAGGTTGGTTGTGTGATAGTTTGATTCCATTTGTTCCTTCTTTCAAGTAGCAGGTTAGCAAGGAGAAAAAGGATCACCATAAGGTTGTCAGCAGGTTTCTCGATCTCACTTCCTCCCTCTCGGACCATGACTTGAGGAAGGGACCCTTCAACAACCCCAAAAACACAAATTTCTAGTTCTTGCATGAGCTTTGGAGTTTGTTGTCTTTGATTCAGTATTTGGTTCATGTTGCAAAGAAGATTTGATTATCATCTTTTTCCATCTCATTTCTGTAATAATATCTCACTCATGCTTTCATTCCCTTTAGCAACTTTCTTCACGCACAATATAGGCAATTGCTTCATGCTTTTCTAGTTTATAAAAATGTATCTTGTTGCATAGTTCTTGGAAGACACACATGTTTTAAGCAAAGCAAGTACTTCAGGAGGAGACCCAGACTTCATCACCAGTAGCCACCTTCCACTTCATTCAGCTTAGCCATAACTTGTTCCATCATCACCCTCACTAGTTTTTTTATCATTTTTCATTAAAATTCCCCTAGTTACAATGAGCGAATCTAGCCATCTCTTATCTTGGATATTGATTCCTGAGTGCTCCTAGACCTTCTAACACCCCATTCCACTCATCATACACTTTTCCCAAGCTTCGAAACACCTCCAACACCTCACAATTAGCTCACGGTTGTATCCTGTAGGTTTCCTGTAATTCCTACAGGATCATCCTGTAGGTTTCTAGTACATCCTATAGGTTTTCCTAAAACGGCCTGTTTTGAGGGTGAATTGATGGGGAACCTCTAGGAAGGCACAAGAAAGACCTCTAGGACCCTTCCACACCATCCGACCACTCCATAAACCTTCTAGCCATCCTCAATCACCTCCCATCCACCTATCACATCCACAAGAACAATTAATTTGCATACTTGATTTTGCCTTAAAAACCCAAAAAAGTGAAAACAGATTTAGTTTAGTTTTTTGCTTACACATTAGTATGGTTTGATGCTCTTTACTTTTGCAGCTTAGATAGTAGCATTTGTTTAGTGTTGATTTATCAATTCTTCTTAGCATAGTTGTTTAAATGGTTAAATAGGTTATGGTGTGATTTAGCATTACATATTGTTTTCTTCATTACTCAGTAGAGTAGCTCTCTTAGAGTAGATTTTCTCTCCTTCCATGAAAGAATCAAGCTTCGTCTGACTCTATAGAAGTTTGGCTTGGAAACCCTGGGGTCCCTCGCTGGACGAACAATGACAACAGGTAGGACCTTCACTTTTACTTGAGCATATAGAACTATCACCTCCAAGTTTGTAGGAACCCCGTGTTGATAAGTAAAGTCAGTAGCCCAGGAGTTGCAGCATCCTTGCTGTAATATTGGCGCTCATCACTTTTTTTCGTCATTGCTGGGGAGGTGTCTTAGGAGAATGTGATTACTACATTCTTTTCTTCTATTTCTTTTCTTCAATATTATGTTGTTATTTTATTTCCGCAAAAATAATCTAGTTGCTTCCTTTCTTTCATTGTTGATTATCCGCTTTCCTTTCAATTCTGCAAGTAGGATTTCAATTTAGCAAGTAGATTTTTCATTCTGCCAGTGATTTTCACTCAATCAACAATTTCATTTATGTAAGTACTTTATAGTTTAAAAAAATTATTACAAAACCAACCCAAAAGCATTTCCTTTCTTGCCTCATAGGAATAAGGACAACCTAGGAAATTTTTTGCCAAATACCCCCACTGCATCCAACAATCAACCTTCTCTCTTCTTCAATGGTTGTGAATTGGAAGAAACTTTAGGTGAGCAACTTGACATATTTGAAGAACCTACAGGGGAAGAAGAAGAAAAGGAACCCATTCCTACTAAACCAATGGCTCAAAACTGAAATGACAGAGATAATAGAGATAGAGTTGAGGGTGCCTTCCCCATTAGGGAAACCAACGGGGACACTAACATGAAAAATATAAGCCCCTCTGCCCTACCTCATTTCTGTGGCTTGACTACAGAGGAACCAGAAACTTTCCTATTTGATTTTGTTGTTATATGCCGAACCTATGACTATACAGATGATGAGAAAAAGTTAAAACTATTTCCATCTACCCTCAAGGATGCAGCATTATGCTGGTTCATGGGCTTACCTGGAGATAACATCACAACTTGGACTTAGATGTAGCAGGCCTTTAACAACAAATTTCGGGTCTACTATAGGTAAAAGGATACTAAAGGAGAAATTTTCAGGATGACCATAGGCCAGGATGAATCCTTAGAAGACTATGAAGAACGATTCTAGCTCAGTTACAAAACAGCCAGGTGCAACCTTGACCCTGAGTCACTAAAGCTGGTCCTGCTTAGGGGAGTAAGAGAAGATCTTTTGGATACCTTACATTTGTTAGCAGGAGGAGATATCTACCAATTACCCTATGAGGATATGAAGATTGTCTTTAGAAACCATTCTAGGGTAGCCAAAAAAAGGGGTAGGGGTAGTCAACCTATGGCTAGTACATCATCTTCCAACTCATCCATCAAGGGTGAAATTGGAAATATGCTGGAAGATTTCAAAAGTGAGATGCTAGAAACCCTTTCCTTGTAAATGGACACCATTAACATTAAAATGAAGCAAGAGGAAGCAGAGCAAGCCTTGGCCATATTTTCTTCGAGATGCACTAGGAGGCATCCTAGGAACGAATGTCCATTGAACTGTATTGAAATTTGCTCGGTCTGTGAAGAAAACCACTCCACAGATAAGTGCCCTTCTTTACCCAGACTCAAAGCTATATATCAAGGAGCTAAAGGGGTCACTGAGTAGCTTTTCTACATTAACCAAAGGAGACCTCTTGAGCCTAGACCATACCATTAGGGCATGCAAGGATCATCCCATGCATATTACAAGCCCAACCAAACCACAGGTATACCTTCTTGGGGACCCTTTTCTCATCCTTCCTAGGATACAACCCCCTCCTTGGTCCTATGCATCTCATTATCATTCCTAGCCAGCCAGCCAGTCATTTCAACCTTACATGGTCCTATGCATCTCAGTATCATTCGTAGCCAGCTAGCTAGTCATTTCAACCTTACACTCTGCAACAACCTTAGTGGAATACACCACTCCATGGGTGGAGGCCCCAATACAACAATGCTCTAGCTCTATTGCCTCCGCCACCTGCCCAACCACAACTCCTACACTTTGCTCCACAGAAGCAACCCCAGATGCCTGCCCAGCCGAATCCAAACCCGAACAATAGGCAGGCTCAACAAGTATATAGTGGAGAAACATCATATCCAGCTTATGTTGTGGAAATACAGGAGATTAACCTGAGATCTCAGAGAGTTCTCCTGGATAACCAACCTCCCCCTCTACCTAGGGAGGTTGAGGAAGAAAGAGAGGAAAGCAACCTTAAAGTAAACCCACCCTTCCCTAAGAGATTAACCCAACCACTCCAGCCTACCCTAGAAGAAATTGAACTTCTGGGAGAATTAAAAAATCTATGTGTAAAGATCCCCCTTCTCCAGGAAATAAAAGATGTTCCCATTTACAATCAGTTGATTAAGGATAAATTCTTCAAGCATCCAAGGAGGCAAAAAAGGGATGCCCCTACCATTAATGTCATTGGGTAGCTTTCCGACTTAATGTTGGGGCAAGTAATATGTCGAAAATATTTGGACCTTGGAAGCCCTGTAGTAAATGTGCACATCAATGGCACTATTGTCCCACACACTCTGATCGATCTTGGCACTACCATTAATGTGATGACCAAGGACACCATGCTCAAGCTCAACTTCCAAGGGTCATTGAGGAAGACCACAATAGTTCTGCAACTTGCAAATCATTCCACAGTAACCCCTGAGGGAATTGTGAAGGTTGTGATGGTCTCCATTGACTCATGGGAGTACCCTGCAGATTTCCTAGTTCTCTAGCCTAAGGCTAAGCTTATTGGTTATCCTATCATCCTTGGGAGCCCATGGTTGCCCACAGCCGATGCTTACATTAGCTGCAGGTCTCGGAATATGATCGTCAAGAACGGGCATATGTCCAAGCAGTTAGTCCTATACCCTCCTGCTCAACCGTCTCTAGAGCATGATTTACCTTTATGGTTGTGTTAGTGTCAGTATTTGCATCCTTCCTCCAGTGATGAAACTTTCTCTTACAAAGTGATTTTAAGGTGTCAAGGTCAAATTTTGTCATTTCAGTAAGTCTTCAAGCAAAATTTGGTCACTAGGCATTAGATCTAGGGTTTGCTTTTATTCTTGTCAAAGCTGTCCAAATGTCGGTCCATGTCACCATTCATCTGAGTGTACCATCATTCAGAGCGTTTTCATTATCATGTCAAGTTCCACTGGGTCATTTTACACCTTGTTCATGCTTCAGTTGCGCCTAGGTAAGGTCATTTCCCTCTCCTAGGGTTTTGAAGGCAACTTCTCTTGGACGGTCAAATAATCGGCAAAAATTGTATCCTGATGTTCATACACCTTCCCCTATCCTTAAAGTACCTTATCAAACACTTCCCATCACTGAGACCCCCCAAATTCCTCATTTTCGCACAAACCCTAGTTTCTTGCTACAACTTGGCAATTTTCTAGGTTGGACCTGTGCTTTGCCTTTTTGGACCCCTTCCCCTCACTCAATCTTTGAAATTTCACTTTCCCCTGCATCTTAACATCCCTCCCTACTTCCAAGAATTTTCCCAAGAATTTAGAAGCCGCTTATCCACTTCATTTCGCTTCATTTCGACAAATCTCTTGTTCCACACATCGGGATAGGTTTTACTCCAATGATGTTTTAGAGCAATAAAAGATGAATTTGGGAAAAATGAGAGAGGTTTTTTTCCAAAATACGCCAAGGAAGAAAAACCTCCTTCACTTTTTACACAGGTGTCACGGTTTTAGAGAAATGTCAAAAATACAATCACCTCGGGAGAATTGATGCACCTCTGAAGTGACCTTGGGAAAATCAAGTTTTCTCATAGCTAGGTTGGTCAAATGACTTTCTTGATGAGTCAAATGATAACTATACACAAAGATATTTCCAATGAGCTATCATGAGCTAAATTTTGAGTTGCGGAAGGCATTCAAAAGTTGACTGCAACAGCACCCTGCCTTTAGGCAACCTCATTTGGCACATTTTGACCAGTCTTGGGAGATTTGATTTTTGACAGGGAAAATGAACTCCAAATTGAAAAATTCTGGTTGGGTTGGAAAGTAGACTCAAATATATTTCTAACGAGTTATCCTGTGCCCAATTTGGACACCGGGAAGGCCTCCAAAAGTCACCTGGAAAAAGGCGCGACACACACAAGGAGCGCGGTGCATGGGAGAAATTTTCCAGTGTAAATTTACACTGGCGCGACGCACATGGGAGGCACGGCGCACAGGGCTAAAAGGCCTGAAATTCATTGAAATTTCTCCAAATTTCCATTTATTTGCATGGATTTTCCAAGTAGGGTCAACATCTTAATGTTTCACCCATTTTTGTGCTGAGTGATGGTGGTTTATTGATGATAATGATTGAAACAAAAACTCTTAAACCCTACCACTTAAAATCATCAAAGAAAATGCTGTTAGGGTTACAAACTCATTGTGTTGGTGCCAAGGTTCTTCCCCCATTTCATTTTTCCTTCTTTCCCTCATTCCCTTCTTCCCTATGCCACTTTTTCCATTTCTCCCTATCCTAAAATGCTACTAAAATCCTATTCCCTATCCCCTCCTCACATTTGTCAAAGGTAAAACCCAAACCCTAGCCCATATAAATTTCCCTAACACCCCAAACCCTACCCTATATAAAATCTCCTAAACTCCCTACTCCCTAAATAAAATCCCTCCTCATAGTCCCTAATCCCTTCATATTATTCCCCTTCCTAACAGTCCCTTGTTGCATTTTCCCCTTGGTGACAGATTTCAACACATCAAAAAGAGCAGTTCAAGCACAGTTCATACACAACAGTCATCTTGTCTTCAGGGTATTTTGTATAGCAGTCATGGCATCTGAGCATTCATCAGACTATGAGGTGGAGACCCAAAGTGACTCTCCCTTGGAAGAACCGGCACCCCAGAGGCCTCGTAAGAGTGGCAGACATGTTAGAGAGGAACCGACCACCCTTACAGAATTGCAGCTACCGGCATGCCTAATATTGGAGAGCCAAATGGAATATGACATACCTGGAGCAGAGGAACAAACAACTTGAGGACCGGCAAGCTGAGATAGAGTTGCAACTGATCAAGGAAAACCGGCAACACATCATGGCAGCACAAGGTAGACCTATGGAGCGAAGAGATGAGGACTGGGAGTATGTTCTAGAGAAAGTGAACGTTCACTTGGAGTAGCTGGTGGAGAAGGCTAATAGGGAAAAATTAATGCTGAGACACATGGCTTTCCACTACATGGCACGAAACAAAGTGTGCAAGGCCCGAATCAGGAATTTAAAGGCGAAATTGAGGAAGGAAATCAAGAAGCAAAAGAGGAAAAGGGAGCTCTATCGACTTCAAATATTGGCCGAAGCCTCTTTGGCCCAGCATAACACTTGATAAGGAATCTCCAGCCCAAATTTCAAAAAATTTGGGGCAATTTTAGTCACATGGCAAATTTTTGGTCACAACACAGGTTTTTTCTCCCTGTGCGCTGTGCCACTGGCGCGACGCTTAGGATTGGGAGCTCCAAATCACAAATGGTTTTCATTTTTGGATTCAGCATGAAAAATCATGACTGCTGGTGCTTGGACAAGAAATTTTGGCATGATTTGAGTCTCTAGGAGGTCAAAAACACTCAAAAATGATCTCTCTGCCCCTATTTTGACACACAGGAAGTAGTCTCGGGAGAATGAAGTTTTGGAGGGGAAAATGAGCACCAAATTCAGAAATTCCACTTGGTTTGGAAAGTAGACAGGCCAGGCTTTCGAACAAGCACACTTGGGCACAATTTGGACTCCAAAAGGTACCTCAAAATCGCCTCCAAAGTGGCGCTGCGCGTATAGAAATGGGCGTGGTGCATATAGAGAAAAAGGCCAAAATCGCGCCCGTTTCGCGAAATTTCGACTCGCGACTTTCTCCAAGTGGGCCCGCTCACTTACACTATATTTTTCTCAGCAACTAAGGCAATGTTTAAAAATCATTTTCACTAAAGGTGGGCTCCTATCCAAGTGGCAAAGGAAGGCGAGCAATCACCCAAGCCATTTGTCATTTTTGTAACGTTGCACCTGTAACTAATGGTTGGCTTTCCACTTCCACTTTGTAATGATTCGAAAAACTCCCCAACTCTTGGTCGTTCTATTTCCTCATGGCATAGTCTATTTATTGTATGCAAACCATTTGCAAAGGGTTGGTTGGCTTGTAATTTCTGGGAGACTGTGGGAGAGAAACTCAGTTCTTCATTGTATATTTTGACAGAGGATTAATGAAAGGCAGCGGCTCTGTTTCATGAGATTCATGTGGTTGTGAGTGTAGAAAATGTGTCTCTTATGTTTCATATGCATTTCGTAATGTTTCACAGTTCATTTCATATTCATTTCCAGTGAAATTTTCTAAGTTAGATAAGGTAGAATTCATTTTTATTGCTCTGCCTGTGGGAAAATTTCATGTTCAGTGTTCTTCTTTTGCTGAAAAGGATTCAGGTACTTATGCCCTTTTCACCCTCCTAAGAAATTCCTCCATTCCGCGTTATTTCAAAATAAATTGCTAGACTTTTCGCCTGTCTTGCCTCACGAAGTAATCTGTGCCTCTGTATTAAATTCTCTGCTTATTGTTGTCCGTTGGTCCCATACCATCCCAGAAACTCAGTCATTCATAAAAAATTGCTTCTTGTATCCATATTTACTTACTAGCCTAAGATAAATATTTCACTGTTAGTCATCTCAGACCATTCTGTTTACTTATTCGCTGAGCGTGATTCGGAGAGAGCCCTCTCATGTTCTAGTAGGGCTAGCTACCAGACTGAGCGTGGTTTGTGGTTACCCTGAATTTTGCCTTCCTTCAGCCTAAGGCAGATTTAGGTGCTAACAGGTTGGAGGAGGAGGAAGAATATGAGGTTTATTCCACCCAACATTATGCTTTGGAAGCAACCATGGGAGGAGGACAGCAAGATGAGGATCACTTGATTGAACACCTGCTCCAAAGTCCAACTCCTGGTTCATTACCATTAGAAGAAGAAGTAAGGGAAACCCAAAACAATCATTCAATTGACTTATGCTTGGCCAATTCCAACCCACTCCATGTAAAAACCTTAAAATTTGGCCCAGAGAAAACCTTTAAAATTAATCCATCTGTTTTTGCTCTTGAAGAGGAGAAGCTATGCAACATGTTAATGGAAAACCTAGAAGCCTTCGCCTGTAGTTACAAGGAAATGAAGGGAGTACACCCCTCAGTGTGTACTCACCACATATACATCAAATAAGGTGGCAATCCAGTCCAGCAACCACAAAGGAGGATGAATATAGCTCTTAAAGATATAGTCAAAGAAGAACTGCAAAAACTGCTAGATGCAGGATTCATTTACCCTCTCTCTGACAGTGAGTGGGTCTCCCGTTTAGTGTTAGTTCCCAAGAAAAATGGTAAGTGGAGGATTTGTGTTGATTACAGGGAGTTGAACAAAGCCACAAATAAGGATCATTTTCCTCTACCCTTCACTGACCAAGTGCTAGATGGCATGGCAGGGAAAAAAGTTTTTTTCTTTCCTAGACGGATTCAGTGGATACAACTGTTGGATACCTATACCAATAGGTTTCATATTTCATGATTGGCCAAGGAAAGTCCAAATATGCTCTGCTTTGGTATTACAAAGATCCCATATTTCCTAGGGAACAAGAGGTGTGTAATCTGTTTCAAATATTGAAGACCTTTATTTCAATTTTGTGGATGATTCAACAGTCTAATCTGGATCATGCCATGTGTTCAATTTTGAGTTATAGAATAGAGAAAGAAGTCTGTCCAAACTGTTTAATCTTGGCAGACAAGTAGTTTAGGTAGAGAAGCAAAGGTTCCCAACAGCTTAAACTGGGACCTTGGAAGAGATAAGGGTAGAAGTAGATAGAAAAGAAAAAAGAAAAAGCCAAAGAAAAGAAAAGGCAAGTAAGGGTTTGCAAGCCTAAATGCACCCTCCAATGGAGAAACAAAAAATGCTAGGAAAATAGCTGGGTAAGCAGTTGTGGTTGCAGAAAAGGTATTTTCACCATTACACATATGTCAAGAGGTGTTGTGCCAAGGCAAAAATCTGTCAATGGACAAAGTGGTTAAATCCATCAAATTACAGCAAGGAGCACAACTAACCTCCCTCTTCCCCTCTATTCCATTACTAACACTCCCTTTCTTTAGCTGAGATTTATGAAGAGAGATTATGGTTTTATGATGGTTCTAGTTCATTCAGAAGCCACATTTCTTGTCTAAGATCTTTTCATTTTGATCTACTCTCAAAACCAAGTCAATTTCAGATAAACTCAGTAAAATCCCCTTCATTTGCTCCCTTCATTCATATTAACCTCTAATTTTACTATATAGCCCCCCTATTTTACCCTTTCCCCTAATAATATTAACACTATGGTGTATAAAGCCCCAAATCTTATAAATACTCCCTCCCCTTGGCATTATAGCCATATATTCTTCAAAAGGGACCAAAATGACATCTGGTCACTTTGGTGAACCTGTTCCATCCCATTCCCCCTTGCTGCAAGTCAAATTGCTCCTTAAACCATCATTTGCATTGAAAAAACCCTTATAAAACCCTCTTCCGCCTTTAAATCCTTTGCAAAAACTACCAAAGCCAAAAAACCCGCCTCTGGCGCATTTCCAAAGGTTAGCGCATTGTTTGTTTTAAATAAAAAACATTGAAAAACCAATGAAAAACCAACGAAAAACCCTCTACCCAAAGTTTTCCGCCCGCATACAACTCGAGCATCTTGCTGCTCCGCCCACCGTCGGATCAAGTCTCTGAGATCCGACGACCCACAGCAATATCGGAGCGGCCCCCACTGTTGTCCTTTACCGCCCGAGAAGGTGACGTTGCGTCACGTCAGTACCTCTCCACGCGTCAAACGCTAAAGCCTCTCGGAGCAAGGCCTGACACATTCGGCGTCGTACCTAAACCGCCCCGAGAAACCGTAGCGGTTAACCTTAACCGTAACCGCTACGGTCCTAACCGCCAACTATTTTCCGCCAACGAATTGCCACGTCACATCCACCTGTACTCGCTCCCGCTATTCGTCCACCTGGCCGCTGACATGGCTGCCACCTCATCACCCCCTTGGACCAATGGTCTACCGCCACGTCACCCGATGACGTCAGCTGACGTCACCTCACCTTGACCCACCAATGACGTCATGCTGACGTCATCACTAAAAAGCGCCAAAATGGTAAAAAAGTCTATATTTACCCAAAAAACCGTGTTTTTCCCACTTTTCTCTCCTGTCACTATTGTTCTTTCTGCATGACCGTTTACGTTCGAATTTCCGCCAACCTGCTGAGTTAACCCGGGCGACCTCCTCAGCATCAACCGTGCACACCTGCGCAACCTCTGTTCGTCGATTAACAGGTATTTACCATTGTTCTGCCCTCCATACGACTGTTGTTGAAATTTAAGTTGCTCAGAAGGCTTAAGACACCTTGAAACTACATTTACACCGCCCATTTCCCTCTGCACGTCCACCATTGTAACTGTGAAGTCCAAAAAGCACCAGCCGAGCCATAATACCTGTAAATTCGCCCAGAAAGCAACACTCACTGCGTATTCTCGGCTAATTCCTAGTTGGTCTCAATTTACCTGCTAAAAGAGGACATAGTCAGACCTTAGAAAAGCTCTGCTCCCAAAACAAACAGTATTCCAACTGCTGTTGTGTAAATCCCCCTCTGGTATCTAAATACAAACTGTCTTTACAGAGAATCACCTCTATTCTGTGTTGCTTCCATTTTGACTATTCACCTACAATTGTTGCACTTTGAAGAACTATGGAGACTCCTATTGCTCTAAATATCAAGCCCCTCAATGCTCCTCACCAGGAATTAGCATGGAAAGCCCTGGGAGACATGGATTACCAAATGCTGGACTGGTTCCCTATGGGAACCAAATACAATATCCAGATGATGAATGAGTTAAAAGCCCAGCACCTGAGTGGGGCAGACATCTTGGGAATTTGGGACTCAAATTTGCCCATCTACAACCTTCCCCAAGTAAATCCTATGCCAGAACTGATCTACAGCTGCCAGGAATGTTATGACCCAAACCAAAGAGCTGTCATCAGCCCCACAGGCTCAATCCTGTTCCAGACTACCCCAGAGAGTATAAATGGAATGCTGCACTTCCAAACTGCCAAGCAATTGACCCCCCTCTTTATGCAGAATTTGATAAACAAAGGGACCAAGCTGTCAAATGACCAAATCATTAAAATCAATCAGTTGTTTGTAAGACCAGGCTCTGAATCAGTAAGAACCCCTCCTATTGGGTATCACTATTTGAATGAATTGGGTAGGATGTTAGTGGATTTAATCAGTTATGTCCTAGGATTCAGGGGAATGGAGGATGTGGATGATAGCCTAATAGCAATGCTGTCTATATTCTCTCCTGGTAAACCCCCAGCTGTACATTATGACTATGCAACCTACATTGCAGATAAAATCCATGAGCAGTTTATGAACTTGAGGAGGGAAAGACTATTCAGGTATACTTCATATATATACCATCTATTCTTGTTCTATCAGCCAGCCACCTTCTCTTTTCCTTTGAAGCAACTCAATGCCCAGGGAATTCCAAGGTCAGTTGTGTTCTGGACTTCTGTTTTTCATCATACCTCTGTATCACCTTACACATACACTGAGTTCATTGACTTATTCATCTATCCAGTCATGACAGTATTGCATGGTACTCCTCCTCCTAGACTAACTGATGACATGAGGAGAATTCTCCATTTGAATAAGTCCTACAGCATTGGTAATTGGTACTTCTACCAAAACCACACAGTCATCAGGATATATGGCTGTGAGTTGAACCCATTTAGGTTGCCAAGGTATGTCCCCATGAGGCTTTTTGCCTTGGAATATTTCAGACAGTTTGGGAACTCAGACTATCTTCATTTTCAGAGCAACAACAAGAAGTCACAGTTGAAGGTAAGGAACCAGCTGGGTCCTTTCCTATATAACAGAAAAGAGGAAGGGTGGAAGGAGGCAGACAGTATCCTGGAGGGCCTCAGACTGCAAACCAGCTTTGAATGGATACCCTATGACCCCAATCATGCTATCTCCCTCAGGAGGATTAGATACAAATTGGGTAGCTATGCACACAAGAGACAACCCGAGATTGAACAGTATGCCAATGCATCAAATTGGGAAGAGGGTACCCTAGAGGAGGAAATTACTAATGAAGAGTTACTTGAGAGAGAGGCTAGAAATATGCAAAAGGAAGCTGACTTGGAAACTTGTGGACAGGTGCCCCTCTCCTACAAAAAGCAACTTGGAGCAGCTGCTACACCATCAACAGCACAGCAGCAAACTGCCGAGAAAGCACCACAGACAGCAAGCAAGGATAAAGGGAAGCAGGTGGAACAGCCACCTCCATTGACAGAAGAACAAGTGGACACATTGCTACAGCAACAAGAAGAGATGGAGCAGCAGGAACTTGGGCAGCAACAGGAAGAGGAACAATTTAGTGAACAACAGCCCTTGCAGCAAGAAAAAGTGATGAATGCTCCAAGCTCCACGGAGCAACAGGCTCAGACAGTGGTGCCTCCTAGGGCAGAAACTATTGTTGACACCTCGGTCCTCCAAACCCCACAAAAGGAGGACTTGACCAGGAAAAGGGATAGAGAGACTCCCCTGACCTCGTCTTTTAATCGGGGAGAGAAAAGACAAAGACTAAATGACTCTCAAGAGGAGGATATAGCAGTAAGGCAAGCAATGGGCATGAGCCCACCCAGTGGAGAAGTTTCAGCCAGTTCATCTCAGCATGAACATGATAGAACTATAGGAGGAGAGGTCAGCTCCTCCAGCCAGCACAGAGAAGGACAGTCCAGCATCAAACAGCAATTTATTGACATTAAGAGGAGGAGTGATCCTATTAAAGTACAGCTGTACAATCATTTGCTGAACCTGGCTCCTACCAATCAGCAAAGACTCATGTCTGCCTTTGATGTAAGTGAAGGCAAGATGATCATGAGTCACTTCATGCCCACAACGCTGCATCCTCAAACTACCTCGGATTACCTAAGAACCAACATGGAGGTTCTGGCCAAGGACATACACCCTATGGATAAGATTGAATTACATAAACAAACTGGTGAAATGGTGTATGCCTCCTTGGCAGATGAGACATTGGAGAACTACAAATTGAAGAGCAGCCTTGATAACACAGCATCTCAGCTGGAATTGGAGAGAGCATCATCACAAGCCAAGGACAACAGGATCAAGTCCTTGGAAGAGGTAATTATAGAAATAGGACATGATCCTAAAGATGTTAAGGGTATCCAAGAACTCTTGAAGCTAAGGGATGCAGACATGGCGGCCTTAAGAAAGAAAATCAAGCTCCCAGCTACCATCCATCCGCAAACAGACGAGGTTGCCCAGCAAAGGCAGGAAAAGGATGCTACAGACCTACTGATATCCCTGTACAAGGAGCTGGTTCGAACTCAAGACCAGCTAGGACAATCAGAAGCTGCAAAGGCAGCACTACAAACAGCAATGAAGCAAAGAGAAGAGGGCCAACCCTCCCAGCCTCCTCCTGTGATAATTAATCTTGAGGAAGTCCCTCCAACAACTACTCCTCCTCCTCAGCAAACGGGAACTACAGCACCATCTACAGCAACAACTACACCAACACCAGGACAGACTCCCAGTCTGGATATGCAGAAGCTGCAAGCTGAGATCCAAGTTCTTGAATCTCAAATGAAAGAGCTTGATGAAGTCAAGAAATCTTTGGCCAAGGTGAATGAAAAATTTGACAAAAGCAAGCAGAATGAAGCATCAAAGGAGAGAGAGATAAAAGCTCTAAAAAAGAGAATAGCTGAACTAGAAAAAGAGCTTGCACTAGAAAAAGTAACAGCAGAATTGAAAGCAGTCCTCTGGGGTAACATTGGGCGGTCCATCACCAATCAATGGCAGTATATTGAGACTATGGATGAGCAAATAGTACTCATCACCAAGGCAAACAAGGAAATACACAGAGCCAGAGCAAGCCTTGGCCACATGCCAGATGCTGCCAGCAGAATGATCAATGTTTTAAATAACAAAACTAGCTCTCAACTAGCTACCATGGGAATTACTAACAGAACTGAAACAATCTCAGTAGTTAAAAGAGTCCTGACACTAAGAAGTCTAGTTGGTACGCTGGAGAGGAGGACACAGGATATGCAGACCGAGATCAACAAGTTCCTGGACAGATTTGTGGCATTGCAGAACAGAGGCCTCCCCAGCATTTTAAGCAGTGTAGGAAGACTGCTCACCCTGGAAAATTACATCAAAAGGGTTGATGCCCATGCTGCAGCACAGATTGCAAAACAACCCAGTACCTCAGCAGACACAGGGCCAGCATCAGGGCAGAATTTGTATGATAGGGTGGATAACTTGTTTTTTATCATGAATGAAATTGATCATCTATTTGATACACCACCAAATTTCTTTAAGTATACTGAAGCAGATGAGACTATGGGGGCAATCATAAATCATCAATTGCCCACACAGGAAGTATGGAGGAATTTGACACAGATAATTTTATCAGGCCAGAACCTGTAGCGTTAGTTTTCTCCAGTACATGAGCAGTCATGCGCAGGCACAATTTTGATGAATAAAATCTACAAGGAAGAGGCAGATGCTGAGCCAACTCAGCAGAGCTATTTACTCACCACAGCAGCAGTCACAATCACAGGTGACAACCCAAAATACAGCGTACAAGCCATAAAGTCGGGTTCTCCAGCATTTAATCAAAGTATCTCAACCGACTCAGCAGATCCCAAAGGCCAAAATATCTTCTGACAGAACATTAAGGCGCCTTTATTTTGTATTCAATGCTGTAATAAATTTCTGATAATAATATCTCAAAGTTGGTGAGAATATTAAGTCTGAGATAACTCAGGACTCAGATATTTTTGTAAAAATCGCAAGTATATATTCACCCCTGGCAGAAGCTCAGGGGGTTGTTGTTATTTTCCTTTTGGAAGTCTCACTTGCTGTAAAATTCTCAGAGAAGTAATGCAAAGGGAGAATGGAATTTCCGAAGCTTGGTGTATTTGATGCGTTGTGATGAATGGTGAATGTTGCAGGATTCCAGAGTGTTTCATAAAACAATAAGTTTTCTTAAATCTCTGTGTTACATGTTTTCGAGTCTTTTGTTCTCTTTTATTGTCTAAATGTTTTAAACTTAATAGCAAAGTAGAAGAATAGTTCAGGATTTAATCACTGATTACCCTGAACTCAATCTGAGCTATTATCCATGTTTTTCTTCAGATACAGTGAATGAAGTGTAATTCTTAATTGCTGCACTTTAAAACTATATCTTTTACAGTGATAGACATCCCCAGGGATTCAAGTTTTGCTCCTGAGGCATCTATCTGTTTCTCATACCTAGTTTGGTGGAAATACTCGAATACTTTAGTGAAAATTCTTAATTGCTTTCACTAGTTTTTTCACCTGTTTGTGTTATAAATCAAAATTTGTTCTATGAAGTATCCAAATGGCCCTGCAAACTTCACCAGTTCACTTCAAGGTTTCTAGACACCTACAGCCATAGACTCCATTGCCCAATGATACTTGACTCTCTGAATACTACATCACTAAGACCTAAAAGAAACTCTTCAACCAAAACATAAACAAAACCTGTGCATAATAGCTAGCCTAAAACCCTATCATAAACAGTTACAAATCATAAAGAGAGAGCCCTCTCTGATCACAGTTTGGCTAGAAACAGTGATCCAAAGATTGGTTAGTGGTTACCCCGGCCGTATTCCCTTGGGAGTCATAGGGAACAACCTGGGTGCTAACAACAACCAAATCCAAATCTGCCTAGAAGACCAGGAGAAGAGCATATTCACCTGTCCTTGGGGCACTTTTGCCACTTTCAAGAGAGAATTCTTGAGTATTTTTTCCGAATTAGTCCATGATGCGGTGGAAATTTACATGGATGATTTTACACCTTATGGCTGTGATTTTCAAGAATCCCTGACTAACCTAGGCAAAGTACCGCAAAAATGTATTGAAATGAACCTATGTCTCAATCCTGAAAAATGTGAATCCTTAATGACTGAAGGAACCATGCTAGGTCATTCAATATCTTAGGAAGGACTGTAGGTGGGTCCGAACAAAATAGCCATCATCCAAAGGGTCCCACCTCCTCAAAAGCAGAGAAATGTTAGAAGTCTCTTAGCGATAGCTGGATACTACCAAAGGTTCATAAAGGACTTTAGCAAATTGGCCTCTCCTTTACTTGGGTTGTTGGCCAAAGATTCTAAGTTTATATGGTCAAAAAGATGTCAAGAGGCCTTAGACATTCTAAAGAGTAAGTTAACCGCTACACCAATTCTCTGAAGCCCAAACAAGGCCCTTCCCTTTCATATTCATGCTGATGCCTCACACAAATCCATAGGAGCAGCCATAGGTCAGGTAGAGGAAAAACTACCTTATGCCATCTATTTTGTCAGTAAGAACTTGTCAAATGCTGAGCTAAATTATATAGTGACCGAAAAGAAACTCCTTGCTGTTGTGCATTCATTAAACAAATTCAGGCATTACATTATAGGCTATCAAACATTTGTGCATACTGACCATCCTACACTCAAATATTTAATGAACAAACCAAATGTGAATGCTCGAATAATAAGATGGTTGCTTTTATTATAGCAATTTGATCTAACCATTGTTGATAAGCCTGGTAAGGAAAATGTTGTTGCAGACTTTTTATCTAGGGTAAATGTGCCTGCAGGTGAAGAAGGAATGGTGGATGACCAATTGCCAGACGAGCACTTGTTTGCTATTTTAGTTCTCTCTCCATGGTTTGCTGATATAGCAAACTATTTGGTATTAGCACAGTTCCCACCAAAATTTCCCTCTAGAAAAAGAGCAAGATAGTCAGGAAAAGCGCCCCTTTCACCTGGATTGGGGGAAATATTTTCAAACTTGGCCCAGATCAAATCTTGAGAAGGTGTGTAAAGGAAAAGGAAGTTTTTCACATCCTTTTGACCTATCGTGATGGGCCTTATGGAGGCCACTTTGCAGCAAAGAGGATAGCATTCAAAGTGTTACAAGTAGGCTATTATTGGCCCACTCTCCATCAGGATGTGAAAAAGTACACTAGTCAGTGTGATCGGTGCCAAAGGATGGGAAAGCCTACTCCAAGAGATGAAATGCCCATACATCCTCAAGTGGCTTTCGAGCCATTTGACAAGTGCGGCATGGACTTCATTGGGCCTATCAACCCTCCTTCAAAGCAAAAAATAGTACGTTATTGTGTGCACTGATTATTTGACTAAGTGGGCTGAAACCAAGGCAATTAAGGCAACAACAGAAGAGAAGGTGGTTGAGCTCCTAAGGGAGAATGTATTCTACAAATTTGGATACCCTAAAGAGCTAATCATAGACCAAGGCAGCCAGTTTACCTCCAACATGATTGAAGAATTGCTCAGTCATCACAAAATCAAGCATAGGACCTCCACTCCCTATCATCCACAAGCTAATGGGCAAGTGGACGTGACCAACAGGGCATTGGAGGGCATCTTAACCAATGTAGTGAGTAGCAGCAGGAAGGATTGGGCATAAAGACTAGTTGAGGCCACTTGGGCCTATAATACCACATGTTAGACCACAACTAGATTTACACCCTATAAGCTGGTCTATCGGAAAAATGCCTTGATGTCCATTGCGTTTGAATATAACACATTAAGGATGGCAGCTCAACTAGATTTGGATCTCAGTCATGCACAAAAAAAGAGATTGTCCCAATTGAATGGCTTGGATGAATTCAGAATGCAGGCCCTCCTACATACAGAGAGTTCAACTTCAGAGGATGATCTGGCATGATAAACATATTAAGAAGAAGCAATTTCAGGAGGGCAATTGGGAATTGTTATATGATTCTAGGTATAAAAACTTCAATGGCAAGCTAAGGACAAGATGGCTCAGACCTTATGTTGTGGAAAGAGGCCATGATAATGGTTCAGTGCAAATAAGAACTATAGATGAAAAAGCCATTACATTGCTTGTTAATGGGAATCGATTGAAAATGTACAAGAGACCTTTATCAAAACAATATTTCATTGACAATATCAATAAAACAATGATGATGGTGGAGAAATTTCTAGCTCCTCCCTCATCAAGTCACTGAAAAAGAAAAAAGAGAAAAAAGAATACAGACTCAGGTGGAAATCTCCATGCGGCGCCTAAGCCCATCATTGGGTTGAAAACCTTGTGAGGTGGCCCAATGATGAAAAGTAAGAGAAAATAAAATAAGATGATCTAGGGGTGAAAACCTTCCTTGTGGCACCTAGGGCAAACAGATAGGGTGAAAACCTCTCTGAGGCAGCCTAGTTGTTTTTCAAAAAAAAAAAACGAGAGAAAAATATATAATTGTTATTTGCAGGTGGGTGAGAAAGACAGTCAAGGAGCAAAAAGAGGATCCAAAGGGAACCCTGCCTCACAAATATTCATATCCTCCATTCCTTACAATACATCCCTCCATCACTTCTATCATTTTCCCACTCCATTGCTTCGATTTATGTGAAGACTGTGTTTTCTATCGAATCCCCTGTATTCCTACAGGATCCCCTAAAAACCTATGGGATGATCCTGTAGGAATTACAGTGGCCTGGAAAACCTATAGGAAGCAATCCGAGGGAACATTATAGGTTTGTTAAGTCCATAAAATTCACCCTATGCATGATCTAACACCTCACCTAGTCCACCATCATCATCCTTGCACTCACCATTCAAAACAAACAAAAAAATATCAGTTTCAACAGTTTCTGCCAGTCATTAAAAAATGGAAAACAGAAAGGAGTAAAAGAATTACCTGAGTGTCCTTTTCTCTACACATACTCCTACTGCTTCCTTCCATTCATTACACAATCCTCACATCCCTAGCCAGTAACATGATTAAATAATTCTGAGGGAGAAGCAGCTACAGGACATCCTATAGGAAATCCTCTAGCAGCCTATCCCACAGAATGCCAATCACCAGCAATAGGTCTTCACTAGGATGATCCAGGAGCTCCAAAGCAACAACAATGTTAGATCTTCAGCCACAGATACCTGCAAAAGCCAAGAAACCATTAGTAGACATCAAGGGGAGGAAGAAGAATGGCATGTAGCAAATAAACAATGCAACACATCTGATCTTCAACAACTGCAGCATGCCATCGAAACCACAGGTAAGCATCCTACTCGCTCACTCATATGCATCATGTAGTCAAAAGTAGCAAGGGTTACGAGATAGTTGGTTTATAAGTGAAAAGGTGTTATAGACATATTTGGGCACTGCAACCCCAATCTTATATGTCAATAAACCAAGGGCTCTTTAACCCCTAAAAGTGTTGTTTCATACCCTAAAGGATCATGGTCAACTAATTACATCATTCCCCAAAAGTTCCACCTGAAAAACCACTCAGAACTGGCCAAAACTGGACCATACTGACTGCTCCACTGTTAGGGTGCAATGCATACTAACTCCTACACTAGCCAGGTGTGATGCATACTGAAGAGGCCTTCTATGGGGTGCGATGAGTGAGAATGGACAAATGTCTGAGACAGTTTGCTAAGTGGATGCTCATGGAATCTTCTAGAAACTTCTCCTATGACACTTGCCTCTCTGAATTCACCTAGGGATGAGTAAGAGATCCAAGAAATCTCCAAGTGGAACCAAGAACAACAAGTGGAATGACACTAATAAAAAACCGAGAGATGACTCACACCCTTGCAGACATCTATAAATGGATCCCTCATCTGAGAGATCTAGAGGCTGGAATTTTGTAATTTGTAAGGAAGTGATGATAGTTTGTCTTTGAGAAGGAGCATTGTATTGTTGGGTGATCTTGCTTTTCATGAGGTGAAGAGGGCTTTGATGCTTGGAGGATGATGCTGGATCAGACAGTTGGGTTGTAATTCTCCCTTCTATTTTAATAAAGTTCTTTGAGTTTTCCTCCATACAATCATGTATTTGTGAATGTTGTTATTTGTGAATGCCATTGTATGTTCATTGTATTTCTGATTCTGCAATGCTTATGATATAATAGATTGAGATGCTTTGATGGTGTTTTGTTGCTTTGTCTCTACAGGTATTCTTTAAGCGGGATAAGCAGGAGAGAAGTTGCAAGCTCTATCAAGGGAGAGAGAAATCAAGCAAGGAGTCAAGCAAAAGACTCAGGTTGGTTCCTTTGCCTCTCTCTTATCTATCATACATAGAGGAAATGACAAATTGCTTTCATTGTTTGTTTCTAGGATAGCTGCCAATCCTAGAGGGTTAGCAGATCGAAAAGACACTAGTTTTCCCAGAAACAAAATGGCGACTCTGCTGGGGATCGAATAGATGTTTTGTTTGTTTTATAAGCTATAGAGAGAGCCTGAAGTTAGCCAGATAGCCTTCGAACTGCTCTTGCTTTGCAATTGCAAAGTAGATGAATGCTGCTTCAGTAAATCTTTGGTTTAGTTTATGAGTCGAACATCTGACTTACAAGCATTCTAGATGCCCCTTGGTAGCTTAGTAACCTCTTGAGATCATTCATATGTACTTTGCTCTTTACTGTCCATAATAGCTCAGCTTAATTCACTAAAACCAGCTGCAAATTTGAGCCAAAACCCATCTTAGTTAAGCTCCCTGACCCATCGTACTGTCTGTAACTGGAAGCCAGTATGCATCGCACTTCCCAAGTGTAGAAGGTGTGATGCATCCCTGTTTCTGTGAAGCACAGGTGTGATGACTGAGTAATCCTATTTCTCTCGTTGAAATTTGGGGCTTTTTGTCTTTGCTTTCAGCTCTGTTTAGTTGTTTTTGCTGCTTATGAACAGTGCCTCATTGCTGAAGCCTGCCTGCATTACATAGTTTAGCCTCCATTGATTAGCATTAGTAAATGTTTTTATCTGTTTTTCCATCATTTATGATCCTTTGTCAAAACGTTTATTAAATCAAACTGTCGTTTTGGTACAAAATGTGTCGTAATTGTCGTTTTGTGTCAAAAAAGAGAAGTGTCGTTGAGTCTTCCTTTTCTAGATAGTTGATTGAACTTTTTGTCATGTATTTGATTTGATTTGTTGATATTTGAAGTGTCGAAAGAATTTTCTATTCAAAATTGAAAAGTGTCGTTTAGTCTTCCTTTGTATTTTGAAAAAGAAATTTTCAAAATGTCGCTTTGAGTAAAATATTTCAGATCTTTGCTATACTTAGTTTTCCTTTTTGGCATTCTTCACATTAAGGGGAATGAAAAACAAATACATGCATTTGCATTTTCATTTAGACTATGTGCGAAAAATGATTTAAGAAAAGTGCATGAAGTGTGTGCTCTTTGCTCTTTGGTTGAAAGAAATTGAATCTTCTTTCCTTAGTAGCTAGGGTTTTCATTGCTAAAAATAAACAACGATTGTTTATCATTGTAGATTGCAATTTAGGAATTTTACATCTACATCACGCGGTGAACCATTGAAAGGAAAACTTCTAAACAATATCAACTCTAAAATAAATTTCAATGAACTTAACAATGCTTTGGAACTTAACGCAACACATCTAGAGGTCTAGGCTAGAGACGTGTTCTGGCGTCGTAAAATCTAGTAACTATCGTTTTCATCGAAGGTTGGGTGATTCCTCCTCTTTGATACGACAAGTGCTAGCATGGACTTGTGCTCCCCATACCGTCGAGTATATATTGGGAGACCATAATAGGCTTATATCCTTTATCCATAGGAAGCCGTGTCTGCTGCCCTATCGATCGCAATGCACTGAACACATCGTTCGAGAAGATTGACTACTGTACATAAGTCCTTGGTAATTTCTATTTAATTTATAACCAAGGTGTATATTGCAGTTTTGTGATTGATTTGGTATTCCCTTTGTCTATATTTCCAGAGTAGTCACTTTCGTTTCTTTTTGACTCCTTAAAAGAAAAGGTCCATCTGAGCACTTGTCACTTCAAGCTCATTAAAAACCAAAGGGAACTAGAGTCATCTTTAGGTTTTTATCGACTCTTAAAAATTGAAAAAGCAAAGTTGTGTCAAAGCATCATTAAAATTTATTTAATTCAGAATAACATCCATGTTCCTTCATTGATCTTAGGTTGAGATAATGGAGTCCACCAATCAAGGAATCCCTCTTGAGGGGAATCCTAGTCCATTTTCTTCTTGGGGAAATATTGGTGCTCCGTATATGGCCACATTGTCCCTTCCAGGAATCACAATTGGTCTGCCAGTATGGCTATTCTCAACCTTTGTCGTTCAAAATACCGTGATTCCTCAGCAATCGAATCAGCAACCAGTTGATACTAAAATTGACCCTTCGCCTTCTTCTTCGTTTGTTTCTCCCTCCCCTTCTTCCTCTTCTCTTGGTGAAAATAGTGATACTAGTAACCAAGTAGCTGAGAAGAAGAAGAAAGGGAAGGAGGAGAAGAAGAAGAAGTCAGTTAAGCAAGGGGGCAACCATGAATCATCTGGTGAAAATCCACACACTAAATCTCCTAGATTTCCTTGCATAATTTGTAGGGGAGACCATTTTCATCGAGAATGTCTGTGCATCCCTTGGATCTTGAGAGAATGGTCCCCTTGTTCGCACCATCCGGTGTCATCAACCTCTGGTGATCATGTTGATAGCAAACCATCAACTAGTAATAGTGAAGTTCACAGACATAAAGGAAAGGTCAAAACTCCATGTAGACTATGTGAAGGGGACCATACCCACCCCCGTTGTCCTCTTTTGGATGAGGCCAAGAGAGTCTTGCATAACCGTCCTGCTTCACCGCAACGACTTCCACCTGGATAGAAGAAACTCTCCCCAAGTCCTTTACTAGTTGAAAATCCAACTGACATAACTCAATCATCGGTCGAAACACCTATCGTTGAGAGTGAATCTTCTGAGTCCATGCTAGAACAAAGTCAACAGGTCGAGATGGAAATCAACCCATTTTTACCTTCAGAAGATCCACCTTCAAATGATACCATTCCCAAAGAGAGTGAGAACGATGTTGTCCAAATTCTTTTTGTCACTTCAGAGTCCAATGAACTTAGGGGAAATCCACCTGTTCCTTCACAACAGGAGGAAAATCCCCCAGTTCCCACTACTCAAGGGGTTAATTCAACCATTTATTCGGTATCCCCTCCAAGTAGTCTAGTCACTTCCTTTGATTGCAATCAACTAGCGAGATCTCGCCTTCCTTCTTACGTACCATTCCGGATCATAGTACAAGTGTACAAAATGATCGTGTCTGGCACTATCATAGATGAAGGGGATTCAGTGAGTATCCTTTCCTCAACTACTTGGAAAGCGCTTGGTTCACCATCACTTATGCCTGTTACACAAAATTTGTCAGGCTTTAATAAAGGAACTAGTCGACCATTAGGGATCCTTCCTAGGTTGCTGATAACTTTGGAAGGAAAACCATTCACTTGAACATGATGGTAGTCCAAGGACCGTTAGATTAAAATCTACTCCTTGGACATGACTATGTTTATAACATGGAAGCTATTGTTTCCACACTCTTTCGAATGATGTGTTTCCCACATGAAGGCAAGATTGTCACTGTTGACCAGCTTTCATTTCCCGGTGCAAGCACAACTCCAAGTCAAACATCATCCCTAAATGGTCCTTTTGCATCAAGAGTGTCTCTTCAACCTTCATTCCATCCACCTAATTACCGTGAGTAGTCTAGTGAATGTAACGAAGCTTAGGGGGCATGCACCCTTGTCTATTCTGAGACGAACCCAGCTGAAGAGATAGGTCTCCCTGTAGGTTATGTGATTGGAAGTGCCATCCCACACCATTCACCTTTATCTATTTGGCAGACAAAGCCAAGGAAGTGTTTTGTCTAAACGCTGACAAAGACCATCCTGCTTAACCACAATGTTTTCCATATGGTTACTAGAGACTCCCCTTTTCTCGATGCCTGGGGGCATGCAAACCCTTTTGTGCAAGCTAAAAATGACAAATTTCAATTTTTTTTAGCTTTTTAGCTTTTTAGCTTTTAACTTCTTAGGTTAGGTGATTGGTTTGACACACCATTCACTTTTGTTTGTGCTGTAGACGAAGCAAAGGAGCTGCTGATGAAACTATCCTACCTAACCTCAGTATTTTCTTAGCTTTCTAATTTTTCTAGCTTTTGTAGCTTTTTAGTTTTGTCGTTTCTAGCTTACGTAAAAAGAAACATGAGCAATGTTTCTACAAGGTTCAAGCTTGTTAAAAAATAAACCCGCCATTGAGCATATGTTCCCCCAGAGTTCAAGCTCATTAAAAGTGAACCCACCTTCGATAAATAACCTTTGTGGTCGCCATTATATTAGCCTTTTGAGCCTTGGTTGCATTCCTTCCATCACCTCCATTCTTTTGGCTGATCATACGCTTCCACTTGATTATTTACCTTTTTGAGGAACAGCTACGACGAGTGGTCCTGTTAGCCACCCTCTTCACATCACCATGTTTTGAGTGTTGAAAGTTGGCAACAAGAAATTTCTAAAAATAGAAGTGCTAAAAATAGCTCTGCTAAAAATAGCAATTTGGGCATCAGTGCTGGATTGGGCAACAAGGAATGAAAAATGGAAGTGCTAAAAATAGAAGTTCTATTTTTAGCAATTCAAGTTGGATTCCTATTTTTAGATAGTTCCTAGTCTAAAATACGAAGTAAATTTTGAGTAAATTTTGAATTTGGTCTTACCAGCAGTTTGAATATTAATTAATTAATTCTCCATGAGTTAATTAGTTAAGGAAAATTAAACTTGAAGTCTTTGTGAGAACATGCAATTATTTCTCCATTGATTGGGGATGTGTCTTTGATTTGCTCAACTGATTGAGGAATTAAGGATGAGTTCTATATTGAGAGGATCCGTTGACTTAGTTTAACTTAGTCAAGTTCAGTTAGATTAATTTAACAAGTTGTTAAATTAATGAGATATAGTTTGTTGATGCTTGCATGCATGTGACAACTATTATTTTTAGATAATTATGTATTCTCTCATGGATAACTGATGCATGTCAGTTTAGACAGAGACCCAGTTGAGATCAGAGAAGGGACAATGTACTATCAGTTGGATGAATATTTTTCCTATAAAGGAAGCTCATCCATGATGAGGATTTATCTCCTTTAGGTTTGTGCAGTTAGATCAGAGGTTAGTGAGTGTGTGAAGAGGCCAATTCACACATGTGACATCACTAGACCCCAAGGAAACTGCACAAAGAAATAGGAGGCTTGGAGGGTAGAGGAGAAGGTTTGTGAGAAGCCTTTGACTATCTATGAGTAGCAGAGGGATTGTACTGAGAGCTGGATAGCTTCTGAGCTAAGGCTTTGTGTAATCCGAACTATATTTCCACTTGTATGATAATACAGAGATGGGGTTTTAGGTAGGTGCTTTCCCTTGGTAAATTCTTCTGTGTTATGTGTGATTGATTTCTTCTTATCAGTTATATGTGTTCTTATTGATGTTGCTCATGGTTGATTAAGCTTCCGCTAAATTGTTTGTAGAAGTAGATCAAGTGTTTTTCTTTAGTACATTGCATTACCGGGTTGATCTACAGGTGGAAAATTTCTACATGGTATCAGAGCTAGCTGATTTGTAGAAAAAGTTCTACATGGTATCAAAGCTAGCTGATTTGTAAGAAAAATTCTACAAAATTCTACATGGTATCAGAGCTAGCTAGTTTGTAGAAAAATTTCTACATGGTATCAAAGCTAGCTGATTTATAGGAAAAATTCTAAAAAAAACTACATGGTATCAGAGCACAGGTGATCAAGGAGAGAACAGTATACTAAGAGGAGATTTCAAAGTTTTGAGTTTTGGGCCGAGAGTTTGCAGAGCAGATCTGAAAATTTTTGTACAAAATTTTCGGAAATAAATAGAAGATTTGGATTCCTTGTCGAAAAACACCAAAAAAAAGAGAAGAAATCGGCTAAATCGGAGTTCAGATGAGGGAGATATCACTGATTTAAAATCAACTCTTTTTCTAGAAAATTTCGTGATAATGGGAAAGTGGAAATAGATTGATGTGCTAGCCAAGAACCTGTATACACTTGAGGTACAAGATGCATGTAGAGCCTTGAGGAGAAAGGCAAAGGTTAGATACTTGGTGGTCAAGAGGGAGAGTAAATTACCTCTCAACATGCAGCGCCAGAAGAAGTCTCAGATGATTGTGGAGGAGCCATGATTGGTGCAGCAGCTTCAGGAGGTTATGGAGCAGCCACAACAGGGGAAGCTGAGAGGAGATCAAGTAGAGACATCTACTCATGTAGAGACCTCTAGTAGGGGGAAGCTTCGAGCCAGGTGGGCAGAGGGATCACATGCAGCCATACCTCCAAGTAGGAGGTGGGGCAATGTGGAGTGATCGTCCCAAGGAGGAGGGGTAGGATCCTTGAGGTACCCAACCTCTTTGATTCGACTTTGCTATAGGAGCCCCAATGTGGAGTAGCAGGAACTGACTGATTTGGTAGAGACATATGCGGATGGAGCGACAGAGAGAGCTATAGTGTCCGGAATCCCAGAACAGTGCAGAGCAGCAGGCTGCAGCAATGTGAGAGGCACAAGTGTGTTGCACAGTGCAGGGTAGCACAGAGAAGGGTGCAATAGTGCAAGATGCATGGAGATGTTGCATTAGCACAGAGGTCAAAGAGGGAGCACTTGTCAGTAGCAGGTAGAGCTTCAGCATCAGAGTATCTTTCTAGCCAAACAGAGAGGTCAATTGGGATTTTTTTTTGTTCTGAGAGTTGCTGGAGCAACCACATTTGGTAGATGTGTTGCATGCAGAACATTACAGAGGTACAGGATCAGGTTCGAGAGGAAGCCTTTCTTGTTGAGAGGGAGTGTTGAAAGTTGGCAACAAGAAATTTCTAAAAATAGAAGTGCTAAAAATAGCAGTTTGGGCATCAGTGCTGGATTGGGCAATAGGGAATGACAAATGGAAGTGCTAAAAATAGAAGTTCTGTTTTTAGCAGTTCAATTTGGATTCCTATTTTTAGACAGTCCCTCGTCTAAAATAGGAAGTAAAATTTGAATTTGGTCTTACCAGTAGTTTGAATATTAATTAATTAATTCTGCATGAGTTAATTAGTTAAGGAAAATTAAACTTGAAGTCTTTGTGAGAACATGCAATTATTTCTCCACTGATTGGGGATGTGTCCTTGATTTGCTCCACTGATTGAGGAATTAAGGATGAGTTCTATATTGAGAGGATCTGTTGACTTAGTTTAACTTAGTCAAGTTCAGTTAGATTAATTTAACAAGTTGTTAAATTAATGAAATATAGTTTGTTGATGCTTGCATGCATGTGACAACTATTATTTTTAGATAAATGTGTATTCTCTCATGGATAACTGATGCATGTCAGTTCAGACAAAGACCCAGTTGAGATCAGAGAAGGGACAATGTACTATCAGTTGGATGAATATTTTTCCTATAAAGGAAGCTCATCCATGATGAGGATTTATCTCCTTCAGGTTTGTGTAGTTAGATCAGAGGTTAGCGAGTGTGTGAAGAGGCCAATTCACACATGTGACATCACTGGACCCCAAGGAAACTGCACAAGGAAATAGGAGGCTTGCAGGGCAGAGGAGAAGGTTTGTGAGAAGCCTTTTACTATCTATGAGTAGTAGAGGGATTGTACTGAGAGTTGGATAGCTTCCGAGCTAAGGCTTTGTGTAATCCGAACTATATTTCCACTTGTATGATAATACAGAGATGGGGTTTTAGGCAGGCGCTTTCCCCGGGTAAATTCTTCTGTGTTATGTGTGATTGATTCCTTCTTATCAGTTATATGTGTTCTTATTGATGTTGCTCATGGTTAATTAAGATTCCGCTAAATTGTTTGTAGAAGTAGATCAAGTGTTTTTCTTTAGTACATTGCATTACCAGGTTGATCTCCAGGTGGGAAATTTCTACATGGTATCAGAGCTAGTTGATTTGTAGAAAAAGTTCTACATGGTATCAAAGCTAGCTGATTTGTAAGAAAAATTCTACAAAATTCTACATGGTATCAGAGCTAGCTAATTTGCAGAAAAAGTTCTACATGGTATCAAAGCTAGATGATTTGTAGGAAAAATTCTACAAAACTGTACATGGTATCAGAGGACAGGTGATCAAGGAGAGAACAATATCCTAAGAGGAGATTTCAAAGTTTTGATTTTTGGGCCGAGAGTTTGCAGAGCAGATCTGAAAATTTTTGTACAAAATTTTTAGAAATAAATAGCAGATTTGGATTCCTTGTCAAAAAACACCAAAAAAATAAAAATAAAAAAAAAATCGGTTGAATCAGAGTTCGGATGAGGGAGATATCGCTGATTTAAAATCAACTCTTTTTCTAGAAAATTTCGTGATGGCGGGAAAGTGGAAAGAGATTGGTGTGCTAGCCAAGAACCTGTATGCACTTGAGGTACACGATGCATGTAAAGCCTTGAGGAGCAAGGCAAAGGTTAGATACTTGGTGGTTGAGAGGGAGAGTAAATTACCTCTCAACATGCAGCGCCAGAAGAAGTCTCAGACGATTGTGGAGGAGCCACGATTGGTGCAACAACTTCAGGAGGTTGTGGAGCAGCCACAACAAGGGAAGCTGAGAGGAGATCAAGTAGAGAAATCTACTCATGCAGAGACCTCTAGTAGGGGGAAACTTTGAGCCAGGTGGGCAAAGGGATCACATGCATCCATACCTCCAAGTAGGAGGTGGGGTGATGTAGAGTGATCGCCCCAAGGAGGAGGGGCAGGATCCTTGAGGTAACCAACCTCTTTGATTCGACTTTGCTATAGGAGCCCCGATGTGGAGTAGTAGGAACTCATTGATTGGGTAGAGACATATGCGGATGGAGTGGTAGAGAGAGATACAGTGCAGGGAATCCTAGGACAGCGCAGAGCATGCAGGCTGCAGCAATGCGAGAGGCACAAGTGTGTTGCATAGTGCAGGGTATCACAGAGAAGGGTGCAACAGTGTGAGATGCATGGAGATATTGCAGTAGCGCAGAGGTCAGGGAGGGAGAACTTGTCAGCAACAAGTAGAGCTTTAGCATCAGAGTATGTTTCTAGTCCAACAGAGAGGTCAATTGGGAGTTTTTTTTGTTCCGAGAGTTGATGGAGAAACCACACTTGGTAGATGTGTTGCATGCAGAACATTCCAGAGGTACAAGATCAGGTTCGAGAGGAATCTTTCTTGTTGAGAGGGAGTGTTGAAAGTTGGCAACAAGAAATTTCTAAAAATAGAAGTGCTAAAAATAGCAGTTTGGGCATCAGTGTTGGATTGGGCAACAGGGAATGAAAATTTGAAGTGCAAAAAATAGAAGTTCTATTTTTAGCAGTTCAATTTGGATTCCTATTTTTAGACAGTCCCTGGTCTAAAATAGGAAGTAAAATTTGAATTTGGTCTTACCAGTAGTTTGAATATTAATTAATTAATTCTCCATGAGTTAATTAGTTAAGGAAAATTAAACTTGAAGTCTTTGTGAGAACATGCAATTATTTCTCCACTGATTGGGGATGTGTCCTTGATTTGCTCCACTGATTGAGGAATTAAGGATGAGTTCTATATTGAGAGGATCTGTTGACTTAGTTTAACTTAGTCAAGTTCAGTTAGATTAATTTAACAAGTTGTTAAATTAATGAGATATAGTTTGTTGATGCTTGCATGCATGTGACAACTATTATTTTTAGATAAATGTGTATTCTCTCATGGATAACTGATGCATGTCAGTTCAGACAGAGACCTAGTTGAGATCAGAGAAGGGACAGTGTACTATCAGTTGGATGAATATTTTTCCTATAAAGGAAGCTCATCCATGATGAGGATTTATCTCCTTCAGGTTTGTGCAGTTAGATCAAAGGTTAGTGAGTGTGTGAAGAGGCCAATTCACACATGTGGCATCACTGGACCCCAGGGAAGCTGCACAAGGAAATAGGAGGCTTGGAGGGTAGAGGAGAAGGTTTGTGAGAAGCCTTTGACTATCTATGAGTAGTAGAGGGATTGTACTAAGAGCTGGATAGCTTCTGAGCTAAGGCTTTGTGTAATCCGAACTATATTTGTACTTGTATGATAATACAAAGATGGGGTTTTAGGCAGGTGCTTTCCCCAGGTAAATTCTTCTGTGTTATGTGTGATTGATTCCTTCTTATCAGTTATATGTGTTCTTATTGATGTTTCTCATGGTTGATTAAGCTTCCACTAAATTGTTTGTAGAAGTAGATCAAGTGTTTTACTTTAGTACATTGCATTACCAGGTTGATCTACAAGTGGGAAATTTATACATGGTATCAGAGCTAGCTGATTTGCAAAAAAAGTTCTACATGGTATCAAAGCTTGCTGATTTGTAGGAAAAATTCTACATTGAGAAGTTCCAAGCTTACCCAGAACCAGTTGCTACCCTAAAACACCACTCGTTCCTAAAAAACGAGTCTCCTTTAAACTCTTTTCAGACTCGTTAAATATGAAAATATTGTCGAGCTATTGGTCTTTCCAACTCGTTAAAATGATTGGAAGTGCCATCCCTCTTGTATATTTTAATCTTTTTCGGACCTGAGGAATTATCTCATGAAAAAGTTTGAGTGCTTGTCTTTTCATCTCACTAAAGTTATCGAAAAAGTCATCCCTTTTGTATTATTTTATGCTTTTTTGGACTTAAGGGATTATGCTACGAAAAAGAACTACTAGAGTTTCCTTTTCATCCCTTTTCAAACTATCTAAACATGAAAAGGACCGAGTTATCCTTGTCATTAAACTCGTTAAAACAATAGCGACAAACTTGTCCACCTAGACAAGAGCGAGTTTCACTGTCGCTAGGCTCGCTAAAACATAGAGACAGGTTTGCCCGAAGGGCAAATTATAGAACAAACATATGTTATCCTCCTCAAGCTTGACAAAAATAAAGAGGTATTGGTCAGCAATGACTAGGGAAAAAGGGAAGAAAACTTGAAGAATTTTATTGGTAGCAGGTCACTCTTGAACATGACACTTTCAGTCCATCACCATGATTGGGTCGGGTTGGGTTATTCCATTCACCGGTCATTTCGCCATTGGTCCTCCATACCATCCATTTTTTGGGGTTAATGCTACCAATCCATCTCAGTGTCACCAATATGTTCAAGAGAGGTCACTTAGAGAATTCACTATCCAGATAATGCCTCATCCACTGCAATACCTTCACCCTCCTTTTTTCATGACCGCCATTCTTGAACCTTGTGTCATCAGATCGTTTTCACCTTCAGAAAATCATTTTCTTTGTTTCGTGTCATAGATGTGGGATACATTAAGGCCCTCCTACGATGGGTCACTTCTTGTTGACATCAGTTCATTATCCAATAAGTTGACTTAGAAACAACCCTTTCAGTACTTTGAAGCTTGCATGCCTCAATGGCAAGTTTCTCACTTCCGGCGACAGGTTGACATCAACGGCCTTCGACCGAAAGATTTTGCGTGGTGTTCGACATTGGATCATATATTCACACCACGTGAGTTGTACTGTAGTACCTTGAGGGTCATTATTATTATCAGTGATTCCTCTCGTGTCTGTTAACAACTTACATTATTGGCTGGTAATCAGGCGATGTTTTTCCATGTTCAACTTCAAGACATCTTTTCACATGGACCGACTTGTACATCAGGTGAAGATTGAATGAGTTTGTAGACCCTGGATCTAGTTTCATCCATCTAGGCTGCAATATATTTAGGAATATAAAGACATCAAATGTACACAGAAGCTGCGCAAATGGTCATCCAAGCCAGGGATGATGACTCTACAGTCTGCAACGACAGACAATTATATGTCCTATGTACAAGAAAATGAATTTATAAAGCCAAGCATGGGAATGCCTGCCTCAACTAGATCATGAAAATAATATGATGATGTATTGTATTTTATCTTATACAGGTCACCTTCCAGTTCGAATACCTCGAATCCTCATGATAAAGCATTTCACCTGACATCAAAAGATTTACGACTTCATGCTTTAGGGGGCAACTGTTATAGACATATTTGGGCACTGCAACCCCAATCTTATATGTCAATAAACCAAGGGCTCTTTAACCCCTAAAAGTGTTGTTTCATACCCTAAAGGATCATGGTCAACTGATTACATCATTCCCCAAAAGTTCCACCTGAAAAACCACTCAGAACTGGCCAAAACTGGACCATACTGACTGCTCCACTGTCAGGGTGCGATGCATACTAACTCCTACACTAGCCAGGTGCGATGCATACTGAAGAGGCCTTCTGTGGGGTGCGATGAGCGAGAATGGACAAATGTCCGAGACAGTTTGCTAAGTGGATGCTCATGGAATCTTCTAGAAACTTCTCCTATGACACTTGCCTCTCTGAATTCGCCCAGGGATGAGTAAGAGATCCAAGAAATCTCCAAGCGGAACCGAGAACAACAAGTGGAATGACACTAATCAAAAACCTAGAGATGACTCACACCCTTGCAGACATCTATAAATGGATCCCTCATCTGAGAGATCTAGAGGCAGGAATTTTGTAATTTGTAAGGAAGTGCTGATAGTTTCTCTTTGAGAAGGAGCATTGTATTGTTGGGTGATCTTGCTCTTCATGAGGTGAAGAGGGCTTTGATGCTGGGAGGATGATGCTGGATCAGACAGTTGGGTTGTAATTCTCCCTTCTATTTTAATAAAGTTCTTTGAGTTTTCCTTCATACAATCATGTATTTGTGAATGTCGTTATTTGTGAATGCCATTATATGTTCATTGTATTTCTGATTCTGCAATGGTTACGATATAATAGATCAAGATGCTTTGATGGTGTTTTGTTGCTTTGTCTCTACAGGTATTCTTTAAGCAGGATAAGCAGGAGAGGAGTTGCAAGCTTTATCAAGGGAGAGAGAAATCAAGCAAGGAGTCAAGCAGAAGACTCAGGTTGGTTCCTTTGCCTCTCTCTTATCTATCATACATAGAGGAAATCGTAAATTGCTTTGATTGTTTGTTTCTATGATAGCTACCAATCCTAGAGGGCTAGCAGATTGAAAAGGCACTAGTTTTCCTGGAAACAAAAGGTGGTCAGTTAACTTGGCCACCTTCATTTAGTCAGCACATGTAGAACCAGGTGTCCTCTCACACGTGGCTGTAATCAACTCAAAGATAGAGGAGGAGTAGGACAAAAAGTAGTTAAACTATGAATCTATGAGGTGGAAGTTGATTACCAGGAGTGGGAAATGATGAGGTGGTAATGGGGACCAATGGTCCAAAAATGGCAATGTACCTTTGCTACCAGCACACCACCTCACCATGAAACACCATAAAGGGAAGCAAAACATCATTCCCACAAATTCATGCATTTCACCTCCTCGAAACTCCCTCACTCAAGTCGCTCTCATAACACAGGCCACCCACCAGAAGCAAAGATCCATCGTTCTACACAGGAATTCTTAT
This sequence comes from Pinus tabuliformis, assembly GCA_031772625.1. Lineage (NCBI taxonomy): Eukaryota > Viridiplantae > Streptophyta > Pinopsida > Pinales > Pinaceae > Pinus > Pinus tabuliformis. Next base: position 769,798,044 of record CM062809.1, read on the forward strand.
AGGAACATGCACAAGAATTCCTATAGGATACAGTTTACAGGATATAGCCTACAGGATACACAAAGACAGTCTACAGGATAGGCAGAGAGGGATTCAAGAGGGGATATCACAAGAATTGTCCACTGCAACCATCTAAAGAGGTAGGCTCTAAAATTTCATTCCCATTTGCAAGCAAATAAACCAGAGATACTCTAAAATCTAGTGAAGTTAGCAACTGTGACTAGTGACTTACATATATAGTCAACTCTGTTTTTCTCCTGCATTAAAAAAATTGTGTCAACCCTCTCATTTTCTCCTCAAGTTTCACCAGCAAGATAATAGGAGGGTTTAATAGGAGAGAGCCCACAAACACTGTGAGAATACAGCAACACCCCCAGGTGCTTGAAATGTTTACAAGACACAACTGGATGGGGTTTTTCAAAAAATTCACAAGGTATGATGATGAGGTGGCTCAAGAATTTTCTCACTCCCTCACTCCACACAGCAGAATCCATGCCACTGTTTTAGTAAGAGGCATCACTATAGATCTCACCCCAGAGCTCATCAGAAGGGTCCCAACACTTCCCCTAGGAATTCCATGGAGAAAAGCAGACAAAGGAGATAGTCAAGTGGCAAAAAAGAAATTCTTTTTAGAAGGTGAAGAACCCACTGAGGACAAAAATGGAGTAAGGAGGGACAATGTTCCATACCCATGGAGTGAGGTAGGCTACCAACTCATAAAATATATCTCATGTGAGGGTAGATATAGGTTTTTTTATGGCTATCATTTCAGGATCCTTGAAGAATTAATATTTGGGGTAGAAACACCAGTACACCAAAGACTTAGCGTACCATATTTCTTGCTGCAATCACTCATATACTCCAACAACAAAGTGAAGGAAGGGAATTCCCAACAATTGGCTCACCATGGGTTGATTAGGATCCTCATTGAAGATGCCCTCCAAAACCTCAGAATCCCTATAACATGGTCAGTCTTTAGAGACTTGCTAGTAGAGGAAGGCATCAAAACGCTCACTTATGATGTTAGTCCTACTATCAGTGAAGAGGAGGCAAAACAGGAAGAGGAAGATATAGAGCAAGATAAGGATGAGGTGGATGAAGAAGAAGATAACACAGAGGAACATGATGAAGTAGAAGAAGAAGAGGGAGAACAGAAGGAGGATGATGATGAAACAGAAGAGGAAACTAAGGAAGAAATTGATAGAGATGATGAAGATCCACAAGAAGAAGAAGATAGGAAAAACAGAGAGGAAGAAGGAATTGAAACAAAGGGGAAAGAACACAAGGAGGAGTCACCTAGGGTGTCTCGAGAGGCCACTAAGAGAGAGTTAGCAGCTTCGCTCACTGGTCTCAGCACCTCAGTCAAGCAAAAAGGAAAAAGGAGGCAAACCCCACTATATTTAGAACAAGAAAGAGCACAAGAGTAAAACAAGGGAAGCCACAAACATAAAAAAAAATTCCTATTTAGATTGAAGATTCCCCTACACAAAGAGACAAAATTCCTTCACCTAAGTCACCAATCACCTATGTAAGGAGGCCTAATGCTAGATCAACTTCCTCAAAGGGTAAGGCAATCCTATAGGATCCACAACAAAACCTATAGGAAGCAAAAACAGTCCTACAGAATACTCTGCTGAAACTACAGGGGGCACAAAAATTGGAAAGCAAGGTAGGGGAGCAGAAAGAAGCAAAATAAAAAGACCCAAAGACAAAGGAGCCAAGCCCCCAACCTAACCTAGACTCCTATTACTGTTTTATTGAAGGATGCAAGGTAATACCTTAAAAATTTTCCATCCCATTGTTTTTCGAACTTGAGAAGGAGAGTGCCAAAACCCACCGATGGATGCAGATCACCAAATCAAAGGGGATGGAAGACATTGGGAACATGGAAGAGAAACTCAAAGAAATGGGCAAAGAGCTAAGTGGCTTAAGGGACAGAGAAGCAATAATGAGAAGCCAACTTGAGAGAGAAAATACATGGCTGAGAGGACAGCTACAGGAAAGAGAGAACCAACTAGCATGTATGGCTAGCCTCTCCTTGGAGGCAATCCAGTGTAGGATTCTAGCTAAATCCTATGCTCTTTTCCTCAAAGAACAATGGCTATAGTTTCATATTAAGACACTAGCATAGAGGGGAACCATGCCATTTCAGGACTACAGGAAGTTTATTGATCTTTGTGATCAAAGTACACTAGAGGATAGTGCTAAAATGGCTGAGTTTTATTTGCACAACATGGCCCTCACAGACATGAATGTTTGGGACACTAATGCCAAGTTAGGAGATCTACAATTAATGGCTTTGGCATCACGGATGAACCATGAGGAGTCAAGAGCTATAGAGATGAAAATAATATTGGTCAGAGAGAAAAATGAACCTCTTTTGATCAGAGTTGAATAATCAAATCCCATGGACCTCATCAGTACCCATAATTTGTTTGCAAATGATCCTCAGCTGGCACCTAGATATCTTGCTGCCCAAGAGAAAGAAATTTCACATTTTGAGGATATGTTTAGGTTGCTAGGAGATGATAGTATACATGCTTGCCTAAGGAGATGGAACACACTGCCACATAGCTTGAAGATAAGATAAATTCACTTTCCTCAAAGGTTGAGAGAGGCACTCAACATGACACCTATGTATAAGCAATCTATGCAAAGGTTGAAGATCAATTGGATAGGCCTAAAACTCAGTCCACCACTACTCTTGGGGATGCTAGAAGGGAGAAAATAAGAAGAAGAAAAGAGGCAGTGGGAGCAAGTAGAAAAGAAAGAAGGCTTCTATGAACAAGAGGAAGAGACCACAACAGAGGCATGGGATGTCAGAGAGGCTACCAGAGCCATGAAGGATATGGATATTGACTAAGTTGCTCAGAGGATGAGCAACACTTTCAGTAGGGGGATGATGATGAGCCTCGTCATTGGGTAATTATATGGGCCTTAATTCGCCTCCTAGCTTACTCAAACCAACTATTCTCATAACTTATTGCATACTTTTGATTATATTTGGTTTATGTGATGAGTTAGAGTTGGATATTTTTCTTTGTGGTCTAATGTGCATTTAATGCAGGATTAAAGGATAAAAGCAAGGAATTTTGGCAAAGACCATGGTCAAAAATCGAATGGGACAAAAGATAGGAATTATAGGAGGTAAATCCTCCTCATTTACTACCCCTCCATTTGAATATTCCTCCATCAGCTCGGAGTGCAAACAACCAAATCATGAGGACTAGAAGGTAGTTGAGGAAGTGAAACACAAAGCACTAGTTTATCTCGAGTTTGGGAGCTGAGCCTCCCTAATTTTAATGAATTCATTAGAGACTTCAGATGTATAAGTAGAGATGCCTAGGACCTAAGTAGGATTCAGATTTTTGATTGTAAAACTCTACTCTATTTCCGAGCTTCAAGACTTATGACAGTTTTTTGATGTAATCCATTGTTTTGATAATATAATTGAGTTTTGTTTTGAGCCAGGACTGAGTTAACTCAGAGGGCTGAAGCTCTTGGGTTAGGGCCCAACCCTAGCAGCCAAGGCTCCTCTTTATTTTACATGTATGCTAGCATAGATTCATAGTTTAATAGTTCATTTTCTTAGTGCATGCATTTCCATTACAACCGTGTAGATTACATTGGTTGTGTGATAGTTTGCTTCCATTTGTGCCTTCTTTCAGGTAGCAGGTTAGCAAGGAGAAAAATGATCACCATAAGGCTATTAGTAGGTGTCTTGGCCTCACTTCCTCCCTCTGGGACCATGACTTGAGGAAGGGACCCTTCAGCAGCTCCAAAAACATAGATTTCTAGTTCTTGCATGAGCTTTGGAGTTTGTTGTCTTTGATCCAGTATTTGGTTCATGTTGCAAGGCAGATTTCATTATGATATTTTTCCGTCTCATTTCTATAGTAAGATCTCACTCATGCTTTCATTCCCTTCACCAACTTTCTTCATGTATAATATAGGCAATTTATTCATGCTTTTCTAGTTTATAAAAATGTATCTTGTTGCATAGTTCTTGGAAGACACACATGTTTTAAGCAAAGCAGGTACTTCAGGAGGAGACCTAGAATTCATCCCCAGCATCCACCTTCCACTTCATCCACCTTAGCCATCTCTTGTTCCACCATCACCCTCACTATTTTTTTTATTATCAATTTTCATTGAAATTCCCCTACTTAAAGTGAGTGAATCTAGCCATCTCTTATCTTGGATATTGATTCCTGAGTGCTCCTAGACCTTCTAACACCCCATTCCACTCATCCTACACCTTTACCAAGTCTCCAAGCTTTCCAACACCTCACAATTAGCTCTCGGTTGTATCCTGTAGGTTTCCTGTGATTCCTACAGGATGATCTTGTAGGTTTCTAGTACATCCTGTAGGTTTTCCTAAAACAACATGTTTTGAGGCCAAAATGATGGGGAACCTTTAGGAAGTCACAAGAAAGAATCCTAGGACCCTTCCAAAACATCCAACCACTCCATAAACCTTCTAACCATCCTCAATAACCTCCCATCCACCTGTCACATCCACAAGAACAATTAATTTGCATACTTGATTTTGCCTAAAAAACCAAAAAAGATGAAAACAGATTTAGTTTAGTTTTCTGCTTACACATTAGTATGGTTTGATGCTCTTTACTTCTGCAACTTAGGTAGTATCATTTGTTTAGTGTTTATTTAGCAATTCTGCTTAGCATAGTTGTTTAAATGGTTAAATAGGATATGGTGTGATTTAGCATTACATATTGTTTTCTTCATTACTGTAGCAGAGTAGCTCTCTTAGAGTAGATTTTCTCTCCTTCCATCAAAGAATCAAGCTTCTTATAACTCTATAGAAGTCTATCTTGGAACCCCTAGGGTCCCTCACCAGACGAAAAATGACAACAGGTAGGACCTTCTCTTTTACTTGTGCATATAGCACTGTCAACTCCAAGTTTGTACGAACCCCAGGTTGATAAGTAAAGCTAGTAGCCCAGGAGTTGCAGCATCCTTGTTGCAATACTAGTGCTCATCATCCATCGATAATCCATAAGGGCTTATCGATCTGCGTGAAGGTAGATTTAGGGCATAAATGACATCACACTAATATCTGGGTGTGGAAACTTGGTTCCAGCATCCCCCCATACTGCTTCGGGGGAGACTTCAGTCAGCACTCTGCAGATTGATGCCAAAAAGGCCTGTAGTGTAGGGATTTGTTTGGCGCAATTAAATCTGAACTTGGGTCAGGACCCATTAAGCCAACAAATGGTTCCATTGCCAGGCTTGGGATCTGCATATAGAGATGTGTGATGTCACATCACTGGAATCCAACCAAAAGGGAGATTGAGGACTGGTTGGATAGGAAGATCGATGAATTTGCAGCGCAAGAAAACAAAAATCCATGCTTAACAAAATAATAGTGGTTGGACAGGTACCTATACATAGAAATACATGAGATTTTCTTTTGCACCTTCCTGATCGAACTATACGAGTGGATCGCTAAATTGGTAGACGACCGAGGAAGGTGGAGGCTTGACAATCTGATAGCGTGGACGCAAGAGTTGGTGTGGAGGTTGGAAGAATATGAAAATAAGAGCACCCGCACTGTTAACCATTGGCTCAATTGAGTCATAGAAGGATTTGTGACAGAATTCACGGTCAATACCTCAGTTAGTTACAGCAAAGCAAAGTGACACTTTTTCAAGGGATTGCGAGGTAAGTATTTGAGATCTTTGAATACTTACTTATTCCCTCAGTCAGTGGAGGAAATTAAGGATAAATTCCTCAATAAGTGGGACAAATCATGTGCATGCTCACAAAGACTTCAAATTCAAATTTCCTTAACTAATTAACTCAACTGAATTAATTAATTAATATGGCCAACCGTTGTTAAGACCAAAATTAATTTTACTTCCTATAGATAGACTAGGGACTGCTATAAATAGGAAGGGACCTAGAAATGCTATTTTTAGACATGCTATTTTTAGCACATTCTAAATTTAACATTTCTTGTTGCACATTTTTCAACACTCCCTCTCAACAAGAAAGGCTTTCTCTCGAACCTGATCCTGTAACTCTGGAATGTTTTACATGCAACACATCTACCCGGTCCACTTGCTCCAACAACACTTGGAACAAAAACACTCCCAACTGACCACTCTGTTGGGCTAGGAACATACTCTGATGCTGAAGCTCTACCTGCTACTGACAAGTGCTCCCTCTCTAACATTTGCGCTACTGCAACATCTCCATGCATCTCAGACCATTGCACACCTCTCTGTGCCACCTAGCACTGTGCAAAACACTTGTGCCTCTCACATTGCTGCAGCTTGCTAGTTATGCGCTGTCCTGGGATTCCCTGCACTGTTGCTCTCTCTGCCGCTCCATCTGCATCTGTCTCTACCCAATTAGTTAGTTTTTGCTACTCCAGATCGGGGCTCCTGTAGCAAGGTCTCATCCAAGAGTTTGGGTACCTCAAGGATCCTTCCCCTCCTCCTTGGGACGATCACTCTATATCGCCCCAGCTCCTACTTAGAGGTATGGCTGCATGTGATCCCTCAGCCCACCTGGCTTGAAGTTTCCCCCTACTGGAGGTCTTTGCATGAGTAGATGTCTCTACTCGATCTCCACTCAGCTTCCCCTGTTGTGGCTGCTCCACAATCTCCTAAAGCTGCTGCACCAATCGTGGCTCCTCCACAATCGTCTGAGACTTCTTCTGGCTCTGCATGTTGAGAGATAATATACCCTCCCTCTCAACCACCAAGTCACCATTAGTTGCCTTGCTGCTCAAGGCTTTGCATGCATCTTGAACCTCAAGAGCATATAGGTTCTTGATCCATGAACCAATCTGCTTCACCTATCTAGTGATGATGTGTCTAAGGAAAACCTTTCCCTTATTGAAGACTACATCATAGCCTCTGTCTTCTAGCATCGCGATCGACACCAAGTTCCTCTTCAGTCCTAGTACATATTTGACATCAGTCAAGGTAAGGTGAGATCCATGCTCCCTCTGAAAGATAACCATGCCTACACCTGAGACACTGTACTTCTCATCATTACCCATCACTATGAGTATCTGGAGATCTTTCTCCTCCAAAGTACTGAACAAACTCTTGTCATCGGTCATGTGGAAAGAAGCTCTACTGTCAAGAAACCAACCACTTCCCACCATGGATGAAACCATGCATGCAAAGAGTGTGAAATCCAACTCAAACTGTGAAGCAAGTGCCTCACCTTCAGATCCTTCCCCAGATCCCTTCTTGGATTTCCTCCGTGGACAATTTGCAGCATAATGGCCCACCTCATGACAATGAAAGCATCACACTTTCAATTTGTCAAGCTTATTCCCATCATTGGAAGAACTGGATTCGAAAAGAGAAACCTTCTCCTTCCCCTTCTTAGCCTTACTCGCTAAGGCACAGTTCTCCTCATCATCCATAGATGAAGAACTGTCTCTGGTGCTCTGTCTGATCTCCTCGTGCATCAAATCTGACCATAGTCGTTCCCAATCTGGTAGTTTCTCCCTTCCATTTACCGAGCCCTGGTAGCTACGCCAGCGCTTAGGAAGGCTAGGGAATGCTAGACTCACCCTATCCTCATCCGATGTCACAACCCCTACACTTGCAAGCTCATCCATGCATGTGATGAGCTTGGTCAAATACATAGAGATCATCTCATCCCTTTCACACTTGATCTTTTGAAGTTTGTCCTTCAGTGCCAGCTTCCTCTGATCACTGCTATTTTGATATAAATATTTCAATGTTTTCCACATTACATGTGGAGTCTCCTTCCCATTAAGGCTCGAGACAATGTGATCTTGCACTCCCTCCAAGAGAACTCTCCTAGCTCTAGCCACACACTTCCTCCATTCTACATGCTCAATTTTGTCAGTAGGCTTAAGAAAATCTTGATCAATGAAATCCTTAAGGCCATTATCTTCCAAAACTGCCTCCATGTGATCCTTCCAAGCTATATAGTTTGAGCTGCCATCAAGGGCATACTCAAGCGTCAAACCATATAACGCCATCGATGAAATAGATGTGATAAGAACTTGAGATCTATATCTTGAATAATAAACTTTGAATTTCTCCTGCTAGTATACTATTCTTGCTTGATCACCTGTGCTCTGATACCATGTAGAAATTTCACCTGTAGAACAAACTGATATATGCAATGTCCTAAAGCATAATACTTGTTATACTTCTACAAAACATTAAGTGGAAGCATAATTGAATTCATGAGCAACATCAAGTAGAAACATGCATAAATGATCAAGAGAAATAATCACACATAACAAAAGATATATCTAGGGGAAAGCACCAGCATAAAACCCCAACCATGTATTATCAATCAAGTGGAAATCCTCTTCACAATACAAAAAGAATCAGCTCAATAGCTATCCTTCTCTCTGTGTACTCTGATGATCTTCAATCAGAAGATTAAAATCATGGACTACTTAGGCCTCAATATATAGGCCACAAGTCCTCCAATCTCCTATAATAGATCCTTCTCCATGCAAGGCATACTTACTATAAATATCCAAGCATCTGATAGTACATTGTCCTACATCTGATCTCAACTGGGTCTCTGATAGAACTGACATGCAAAAGTTATCCATGAGTGAATCCTCAGTTATCTAAAATAATAGTTGTCACATGCATGCAAGCATTAACAAACTATATTTTATTATTTCAACAACTTGTTAAAATAATCTAATTGGACTTGACTAGTTAGAACTAAGTCAAATGATTCTCTCAATTTAGAACTCATACTTATTCCCTCAATCAATGGAGGAAATTAAGGATAATTTCCTCAATCAGTGGGACAACTCATGTGCATGCTCACAAAGACTTCAAATTCGAATTTCATTAACTAATTAACTCAACTGAATTAATTAATTAATATTGCCAACTGTTGTTAAGACCAAAATTAATTTTACTTCCTATAGATAAACTAGGGACTGCTATAAATAGGAAGGGACCCAGAAATGCTATTTTTAGAACTTTCTATTTTTAGCAGTTTCACCTCTCACCTAATGTGGCCAATGACCTGACTGGCCAAACTGCTATTTTTAGACATGCTATTTTTAGCAGGTCTATTTTTAGCACATTCTAAATTTAACATTTCTTGTTGCACATTTTTCAACAAGAACAACACAGGCCTCACCGCAAAGCGTTGTCTAGCTGATAAGATAGGGTTTTTCGTGAATACATAATCCATCCACCCCACCTCCACCTTCACCACCACAACATACACCTTCGCCCTCACCACCACCACCGCCCCCATTCAACATGTCAAATAATATGAAGTTGATGATGTTTAAGGGCTTGGGAAGTGAGGATCCGAATCAGTTATAGTTTGTTGCGAAGGCTCTATGTACCGCAGATCAGACTATGTATGATAATATAAGGAAAGCATAGCTAGTCATTGCCCTGTAGGACTGCACACTGAGATGGTACATTAAGTACTGCACTGATTACCTGTGGCGACATTAGCAGAAACTCAGACCAGCCTAAACAAATAATTCAGTAAGCCTAAGTTTGAGTCACAATCAGTAGTGGGATTCAAGGAAATCATGATGAGGCCTAGCGAGACACCATGGGAATTAGATCAAAGATTGAAGTGCCAGATCTGCAAAGCTAATATGAATCTTTTAGATAGTCAACACCGCGAATGGTTTGTAGCCTCGCTCCTGCCCCACTTAAGAATTTCTTTATCACAACAAAATATAGGAATGCAGGTGGAAGCCCTGGAGATCGTGGTGAGATTGCACGAGACACCTATTTAGGACACTGCTCTAGGGGTTCAACAGATTCATGTGGAGTTTCAGAACCTCTGCCTGGAGTTCTAGAGCTTGAAAAAAGAGAAAACGATCCGGCCAGAGGCGTGCGAGGAGGTTGGGTGCCTCAGGTCTAAGAGCTAGGGGAATGACAAGGATCACTGCACTGTCTTCACAAACTATATCATAGGAGGGGGGCCAATGCCCCTAAGGTAGGAAGCTCCAGCAGGACAATGTATAGGTCCTATGCTATGGTGCGCTATCTGTCAAGTGGTTGGAAATCATGCAACAGATAATTTTCATTCCCTGCAAAAATTTGTACAGACACTGCAACAATTATTCCGCCAATTCTGTAAATTAGTGGGCCATGGTGAGCATAATTTTCATAGCTATGAATTAATGATGGAAAGGACACCTACATACCAATTGCAAGCAAAGAGTCGGCCTCCAGAACAGGACACTAGGGGAATGCACGGAGGATATTAGGGCTATGGATGAGGCCGAGGAGGAGGAGGGCCTGGTAGAGGTCATGGACAACTCATTTGTTATAATTGCAGAACACCAGGGCACTACGCACGGGAGTGTGAGAATCAGACATTCTCGTCATGTCAATATTGCACTTAGTTTTATCACACAATAGAATAATGCCCAATACTAATAGCCAAGATGAAGGAGAAGAAGGTGGGGCCTCATCACCCTACACAGAGCTTGCATATAATGAGGGTCGCGCCTCACGAAGAGGATCCAAATGTGAATATTGTGCTACAAAGCAGGATGATGACTGGTGATGATAAAGGAAATCAACCTGAAGAAATTGAGTGGGTCCATAAGGCTTTAGTGAAGGAATTCGGGTTTGATCTAGAGCACCTGAAGGAAACATTCATGGAAGTGAAGAAAAGCTTTGTTGAGCCCTCTACCTTAGGAAGTCAGGATAACTTATCTAAAGAGGTTGACCCCTCCATGCTTACCACCTTTCTAGATACTTGTATGAAGGTGCTTCACAATAGCAAGGCTGTGAAAGGGTTACAAGAACTGATAAACACGTTTGCTAAAAGGGAAATTTCTCCTGAAGGGCACCATGTAGTTATTAAGATAGGGAATAAACATGTTTGCTAAAAAGGAAATTTCTCCTGAAGGGCACCACGTAGTCAGTAAGATAGGGAAACACAAGACAAGAGCAAGGCGCGAGATGAGGCTCATCGGGAACATAGGAGACTATGACATGGATCAAGTTATTTTGGATATGGGGTCAAATGCGAATGTTTTTCCTAAACAAACATGGGAAAGAATGGGGAGACCTGCACTACAGTGGTCTCTGATTCAATTAAAGATGGAAGATCAACAAAATATTATCCCTACGAGGAGATTGCATGGAGTGACCATAGATATCGAAGGAGCGAGTGCGTTCACCGATTTTGAAGTGATAGAGTGCGTTGACCGATTTTGAAGTGATAAAGATTGTTGATGATAGAAATCCATACCCCTCGCTCCTTGGAATTGATTAGGCTATCAACATGAATAGGGTAATCAATTTGAAGAAGTGGACGATGTCATTTGAAAGAAAATCGCTCTCTGTAGTAGTCCCATTGGACCCTATAGAAGGACCCCGCTACACTAAACTGGTCCGTGATTATGAGGAGAGCGATGATGATTTGGACCAAATCAATAAAATCGCAGTGCGAGACCAATATTGGGTTAATCTGACAGTTGATGGATGCATTTCATGGGACCATGAAAGCTCCTGTACATCCGATTTAGATGAAGAATTAGAACATTGGTAGAATAGGTTGCATGAAGTATCTACGCTACACTGCAACATGATGAATAAATAGCTACGCTATGTTTCCTCTGAGGTAAGGAATTTACGTTATTATGATCATTTGACTGATGTAGATAAATTTTTGGATGAATTTGAAAGGGAAGTGCTTGAGAAACATCATTTGCAAGCACTGGATTTGGCATTGCACACTACGCCTACAAGGTGGTGGGATAAGCATAAAGACAATTTTGATGAGTGGCATGAGTACAGGAGAATGATGAGATTGCAGTTTGGACACCCAAAAGTTTGGCTAACATAGAAATACAATGGAAGAAATTATTTTCGTGATCATTTAGCAAAATGGACTAAGTTCTATGGAACGGAGCTGTAGCCAGAGTGGGTGCACATATTCTGTCGCACTTTGGATATCATTCCTATGAATTGGTACCTGGAGACGGAGCTACGCAACGACACTACAGAGTGGGACATTTTAAGAGAGGTATTTTCAATGACATTCAACTTTGAGGCTAGGTTTGAATGCATTGATGAGGCAATGCAAGAGGTTAAGGAAGCAATCTTCAGAATACTGTAGGATCCATTGGAATTGATTCAACCAGATTGGAGCACCCAGCTGCACCATGCGCTGGAGTGCTATAATGTGATTGCCGAAGAAGAAGATTAGGATCCAAGGAACATTAATATCCCCAAAGTAGAAGGGCACCGCAAAGTAGAGGGACCACAGATAGAGAACCCTAACATCACCGTGCCACTGAAAACTAAGCAAGTGAACATTGGTAGAGAAGCAAAGCTGAAGTTTGTGAAGATTAGGGATTACTGGGATGATGTTGTAGTGGATAAGGTCATTGAGCTGCTCCGTGAATTTAAGGATTTATTCCCCACCAAATTTTCGGACTTGAAAGTCATCATATAGGTAATTTGGGAGTAATGAAAATAACTTTGAAACAGGACACGAGCCTGTTAAGCAAAGGCCATATCGCCTTAATCCCAAATACAAGGAAAAGGTCCACTTGGAGTTGGACAAGATGCTTGCAGTAGGTATTATTGAACTAGTGGAGGAATCTGATTGGGTGAGTCCAATGGTAGTTTAGGAAAAGAAGGAGAAGGATCAAATAAGGATTTGCATAGATCTCAGAAAGCTTAACGATGCATGTGTCCATGAACCTTTTCTGACACCATTTACTGACGAGGTCCTGGAAAATGTTGGAGGACAAGAGGCCTACTCATTTACTGATGGGTTCTCTGGATACCATCATATTAATATCGCGCCAGAAGGAAAGAGTAAGACCACCTTCATGACAACATGGGGATGTTTCCAGTATACAGTGATGCCTTTTAGACTTAAGAATGTGGTAGCAATCTTTTCGTGCCTAGTCATCGCAATGTTCGAAGAATTTATTTACAAATTCTTGGACGTCTATTTTGATGATTGGACAGTGCTTGGGCTAGTCAAGTGCCATGTAGACAGTCTGTGATTAATGTTGTATATGTGCTGAAGGTATTAGATTGTGCTAAACCTAAAGAAGTACTTGTTTTGTGTCCCATCAGGGATTCTGCTAGGTCATGTGGTATGCAGAAAAGGCCTCATGGTGGACCCTACTAAGATCGCAGTAATAATCAATTTTGAAGCCCCAAGGAGTGTTAAATAGTTGTGCACAACGCTAGGCCATATGGGATACTATCGAAAGTTCATCAAGGGTTATGCTCAAATTACCACACCTATGGAGAAGCTACTAAAGAAGGATGCTACATTCTGTTGGGGTGAAGAATGTCAGCACAGCCTGGATGTCTTAAAGGAAAAAATGGTTACCGTGCCAATCCTAGTATTTTCAGATTGGAAGAAGAAATTCCATGTGGATATAGATGCCTCGTGTATTGCGCTAGGAATAGTGTTGACGTAGGCTGGCGAAGGAGAACTATATCACCCTATCACATTTGCAATAAGGAAGTTGTCAAAAGCAAAGAAGAACTATTGAACGATTGAGCATGAAGGGCTGGCTATGATCTATGTGCTCCAGAAATTCAGACATTACTTGCTAGGCGAACATTTCAAGATGTACAAAGACCATACTGCATTAAGCATTTAGTCAATAAGCCTGTTTTGGGGGGGAATATATGCAGATGGCTGTTGCTGTTTCAAGAATATGATTTTGAAGTGATTTTGAAGCCAGGAAGGTTGAATGAAACACCTTATCATTTGTCGCACATTGAAACAAGAGAAGAGCCTACTAATTTAGAGAAAGGGTTGCCTAACACGCAGCTCTTCGTGGTGTGCATAGTGGATAATCACTTCATAGATATTATCCATTTTTTTACCCTAGGAACGGCTCAAGAAGGATACACCAGCCAATAGAAGAAAGAATTGGTGGTGCGCATGACAAATTTCTCTGTAATTGGAGGGAACTTGTATAAGATGGGATCGGATGAGATACTTTGACACTATGTGCCCGACTTTGAATGAAACAATATCCTCGATGAAGCTCATGGAGGAGCTGCAGGAGGGTATTATGCAGGAAAGGCAATAGCGCAAAAGATTTTGCATGCCAGGTTATGGTGGCCGACACTACATAAAGACTTTCAAACATATTATAGGGCATGAGATGCATGTCAAAGAATGGGCAGGTCATCGCGGTAGAATGAGTTGCCTCTAAATCCACAGGTGTCATTACAGCCATTTGAGAAATGGGCAATCGATTTTGTAGGACCGATTCAGTCTCCAAGCAAGAAGACGGGTGTGTGGTATATCATCACCGTGACCGAATATTTGACCAGATGGGTGGAGGCACAACCTATGAAGGACTGTACAGGGGAAACAATAACAAAATTTTTGTTTGAATATATGTTGACCAGATTTGATTGCCTGAAGGTACTAATGAGTGATCACAAAACACATTTTCTCAATTAAACAATCAACGCACTAACATAAGAGTTCCAGGTTTACCATCAGAAGAGTACACCATATCATCCTCAGGCCAATGGAATGGTTGAGGCTTTTAATAAGATATTGGAGAATGCACTGACAAAGGTTTGCAACATGCAGTGAAATGATTGGGACATGCACGTACCAGCAGTGTTATGGGCTTACAGAACTACTTGCAAAAAGCTTGCCGGTCAAATGCCTTTTAGGTTGGTCTAAGGCATAGAATCTGTAATGCGTATGGAGTACATTGTGCCTAGTCTACACATAGAAGCTTTCATAGGAATGGTAGACTACAGAGCCTTAGAAGAATGGCTCGGGCAGATAATGGAGCTTGAGGAAGATAGATTTCGGGGTGGATTCCATCAGTAGGTTTAGAAGGAATGTGAAAAAGCTTGGCATGATCAACACATCAAACTGTGCACTTTCAAGGGAAATGATTTGGTTTTATTGTAAGACAGTAAGTTTGCTAAGTTTCTAGGGAAGTTTCAGATGCATTGGATAGGCCCGTATGTTATCAAATAAATTACAGATGGTGGAGAAGTTCAGCTCGCGAAGTTGAATGGAGATCCATTTCTGGGAAGCGTAAATGGAAGCCACTTGAAGCCATACATGGGGGATCCCACCCAATGACTACATGATGGTAGCATAGTCTTAGTGCCCTAGGAAGCCACAAGGAGGTGTGGGACTATAAATTACACTACCTAGTTTGTAGAGCTACACGACAAGGGGGTTGCGCAAAAAAGGATGATGTCACAATACCAGAAGTGCAAAGGGAGCTGTGCTATAGGGGGGAGACCATGCAACATAGCCAGAAAGTGATTGTTACAGTCATTATTCATGATTTGACAGTTAGGAGACAGTTAAGAGGAGTGGGGGGGGGTGATATTTAAGGCTGAATTTAAGAGTGAAATCTTTGGAAATCTGCTGCCAGTTCAACATTTATGGATGGATTTTGGGGGGAATGATCGAATTTGAATTCAAAATCGCCTATAAATTATGTGTGGTCCTCCAACGAAAACACTTTTCATTTGTGTTGTGCTGTCGTTGCCTATGAATTGCTCATATTAGGAGGATTTAGTAGCAAGCCCTGCATTTTCCAAGTTATCAGAGGTAAATAAGACATTCATCCTAAAAAATATGTTAGGACCAAGCCCCGTAGAAACTATGAGTATTAGTGGAGGAACTGTCACCTCTGAGGGATATGCTCTAGAGATCTCTCGCTGTTGTCACCTAGGCCGAAACCCACCTCAGTGAGATAAGTCCCCAAACCTAAGAAGGACAAGTAGAAGAAGCCCATGCTAGTGCGTGAGTCACCGAGGAAGCATGATTCTACCTAGGCTTAGAAGAAAGAAAAACCGAGCGTAAAGGATAAGGGGAAAGTGGTGGATTTGGAGGCCGTAGAGGGTGTTGAGGACATAGACACTGAGAGGGTGGATCCTATATCCAAGTTGCCAAATTATATCCCTTTGCACAATGGAAAAGTAAAAATCACCAAAGATCCAGACGCAGAGTGCAACTGAAGTAGCAGTTGCACAAGTGGAGTTGTGAGGTCTTCGCAACAAGATCTCTGCACCAGCCAAGTGACTCGATGGCGAGTCACGATCTTTGTGTTGGGGGCCTGTTGTGATGGGTTCCTCTGGGTCAAGTTTTGGGGCAAAATCCCATGTTTTAGGTAAAAGGATGTAAAGTCTCCACATGTTGTGGTCACGAAGTGCGTAGATAGTTAAAGAGTCAAAAAGGGCTTCACCCTTCTTTTATGTAAATGAGTCGGACTTTTGAAGATCTATCCATGGTCCGTGGACCATAGGATTGTATAAATAGGAGAGTCTTAGAGAGTCTAAGGCAAGGGGATAAGAATAATATGAAGGTAATGGGTCAATAGAAGGAAAAGCGTAGAAGTCTTAGAGGAGCAAAAGGCTTTACAGCTGAGTGCGCAGAGGCCTAGAGTAGAGTCCGTAGCTAAGTGCGCAGACCCCTGCAAATGAGTGCACAAGGAAGTCTTGAGTCTGTAAACTTGAACTAATTATCAATAAAGGAGATTATTGCATAAATTCCTTTGTTTAATCTATTTACTTCTGTTATGAATGAATGCACTTTATGTAGTGATGGATGATGGGTTTATGAAAGAATGTTGTATCAATGCGTGACTTCGCTTGATTAATATTATTATATGAATGCAATTAATGTTAACTATTTACGCGAATATTATTTTGTTGTATGTTGAAGTTATTGAACAACTAAGCTGAACTAAGTAATTAATAGGTTAAAAGTAATCTTTGATGCACATAAGTGGTTGAATCACCTATTCAGGGTCCACAAAAGATAGTTGTAGACCTTCACGGAGGTCTAGAGGCTGATTAAAGGGAGTTCCATCGATAAGCCATAAGGGCTTATCGATCTACGTGAAGGAAAATTTATGGCATAAATGACATCACGCTAATCTCTGGGTGCGGAAACTTGGTTCCAGCATCCCGCCATACTGCTTCGGGTGAGACTTCAATCCATGCTCCATGGATTGATGCCGAAAGGGCCAGTAGTGTAGGGATTTGTTTGGCACAATTAACTCTGAACCTAGGTCAGGACCCACTGAGCCAACAAAGATACCCTGTAATTCTTGTGACCAACTGTGATATTGATAGTGTGTGGCCTAGAAAATGGACTTCCATAAAGTGTGGGTTTGTGGATGAATCATAACCATGACAAACGAAGATCCGAGGATAGAGATACCCTGTAATGCTTGTGACCAACTACGACACTAATAGTGTGTGACCTAGAAAATGGACTTCGATGAAGTGTGGGTTTGTGGATAACCCATAACCATGAAAAATGAAGATCCAAGGATGGATATACCCTATAATGCTTGTGACCAACTGTGATACTAACTGTATGCGGCCTAACAAATGGACTTTGATAACAAGGATTTTGTGCGGTTGACCCATAACCGTGATGTTGACTATTAATGAAGTAGTAGGTGCCTACATAGCTTGGGGTGGGAGGGCACGTCTCCAAAGAACCCAAGCCAGATTCAGCTATGCTAAAACTAATGAATGTGAAGCAAGTATGTACTAAAATGGGGTGGGAGGGCATGTCTCCAAAGCGAACCTGCTCTTAATGCTGCTACGGATTTAAAATGGACATAACTGTGTCAATATAACTCATAATATTTATTATAACCTATTTTTGGAAATAGAATGACCATTCTGTATCTTCCCATGTGCTTGAAATCCCTATCTAGATGCTCTGGAAACTCAGATTCATGATGCAATTATTTTGCCATCATAAAAGTTCTGAAAAAATAGTTGATTTTAAATCAGAAATATCTCCCTCATCCGAACTCCTATTCAACCGTTTTTTTTAAATTCAGTGATTTTGAGAGAGGAGCTCAGATCTATAATAAATTTTTAGAAATTCTATACAAAAACTAAAAAAAATAAAATGATAAAAGAGTCATCGTCCACGAATTGTCATCAGAAAAATTTCTAGAGTATAATTGATTTTAAATCAATGATATCTCCCTCATTCAGACTCCGATTCGACTGATTTTATTTTTTAATTTGGGTATTTTTTCACAAGGAATATAGATATATTATTTGTTTTTGTAAATTTTGTACCAAAAGTTTCATACCTGATTTGCAAACTAGCTGCCTAAAAAAATTCCTCAAAAAAATGAAAAAATAAAAATTCTTCCATCTTTGCCCATGTTAGTTCAAGAGGTGACTCAAATGAAATTGTATTATTCATTTAGGCTGTCTATTATTATATACAAGTGAGTGACTATTCAGTTTCATCTCCCGATGACTCTCCATTTACTCTATTATTTATTTACACGTATTTACAGTTGTTCACCCAATCGCCATGATTAGGTGTCAACATTCCCCCCTTAATATGAAGGGATGTTGGTGAGTCCAAGCATCCTTCTGAATCTTTCAAGATTTTCTCTTCCAAGCGCTTTGGTGAAGTTGTCTGCAATCTGCTCATTAGTGGAACAATGGCAAAGATGGATTGTTTTGGCCTCAACATGATGTCAAATCATATGATATTTTGTATTGATGTGTTTCGTTTGATCATGGAACTATGGGTTCTTGGCCAAATTTATTGCTGAGGTATTGTCAATGATGAGTGGAGTCGATTGTACTTGTTTTACCTACAAATCTTCCAGAATTTTCTTGAGGCACACAATTTATTTTGTTTCCTCAATTGCTGCCACATATTTTGCCTCTGTTGTGGAATCTACTAGAACTGATTGTTGGCGTGATCTCCAGGAGACAACTCCTGATCCAAGACTCACAGCATAACCCGAAGAAGATACCCCAGTTTATTTGTCTCCATCAAAGTCTGAATCAAAGTATCCAATCAAGTTGAAGTCGTCCACCTGTGTATACTTGCCTCCAAAGTCTTAAGTTCTCTTCAAGTACATTATAACTCTTTTTGCAGCAGACCAATGTTCCTCACAAGGATTTTGCATAAACCTGGAGAGGATTCCAACAACAAATGAAATGTCTGGTCTGGTAGTAGTCAAGTAGTTGAGACTTCCTACAAGTTTTCTATTATTTGTTGCATCCTCAAGTTCTTTTCCTTCAATGGATGTGAGCTTTAAGTTTTTTTCCATTGGAGTAGTCAGAGGATTGCATTTAGTCATGCCAAACATGTTCAACAGATCTCCAATGTACTTATTTTGAGAAAGGAATATGGACTTTGGATGTTGAGTTACTTCAATACCAAGATAGTAACGAACATAGCCCAAATGAGTCATTTCAAAACCTTTCCTCAATTCCTTCTTTATGGATGCAATGTAGCTCTCATTGTTCCCTGTCATCAAAAGATCATCTACATATACCACAAGATATACAACTGTTTTTCCAACCTTCTAGAAAAACAAATTTGCATCATCAAGATCATAATGTTTGAAATTGAGTTTTAGAAGATGCTTAGTTATTTTTTCATACCTGGTTCATGGTGCTTGTTTGAGGCCATACAAGGATTTCACAAGTTTGCATACTTTATGTTCATGTCCTTTTACAACAAATCCTTCAGGTTAGGACATAAAAACATTCTCTTTTAGTTCTCCATTCAAGAAAGCATTTTTTACATCCATTTGATGGACTTTCCAACCATTCTGAGCTGCTAGGGCAAAGAGTGTTTGGATGGTAGCCCATTTTGTTGTGGGGGAAAAAGTCTCCTCATAATCGACCCATTCCTTCTGTGCAAAACCTTTTTCCATAAGCCTGGCTTTGTGCTTGTCAAGTGAGCCATCAGCTCTATACTTGTTCTTGTATACCGACTTGCAGCCAATTGGTTTGGTTCCCAATGGAGGATCAATCAACTTCCAAGTGCCATTCTTTATCAAGGCATCATACTCCTTTTGCATTGCTTCTTTCCATTCATCATGAGAAGCATCTTCTTTGAAGGAAGTTGGTTCAAAATCTGTAGATAAATTCAATTCACAATCATAAGAAACATCCATATCAACAGGTGAATCAAAGTCATCTACATCACCTCCATTTTTTCGGGTTGAATTTATAGTTCCTATCTTTCCAACCTCATCAGGATGAACACTTTCAAGTGTTTTTGTCAGCCACTTTGGGGGACCTTTCTGAGATGGTCTAGGCTATTTCATTGATTGAGTTGGGACTGAATCAAGATTGAGTCTCCCAATTCTGTCAATCACATCACTCAAAGTATCATCCATTGTTGGAGTTTCATGTGGGGGAGAGAGTGCTTGAGAAGAAGATTCCACAGATTGATCTAGTATAGGAATCCCCCCTTCAAGATGTGGAATCTGATTATCAAAATCTTGAAATGATTTTGCATTTGCAAATATATCCAAGCGATCAAGTTTCCTCTCAACAATATTGTCAGTTTTGGATGATTCAAGAAAGATTACATCTTTAGATACAACAAACTTTTTATTGACTTCATTATAGAGACGATATGCTTTGGAGGTGTTTGAATACTCCAAGAAGATACACTTACGACTTCTTGCACCAAGTTTGTTTCTATGTACCTTTGGTATCAAGGCATAACAGGTGGAACTAAAGACCCTGAGATGCTTTACTGAAGGAATGTGCCCATACCACATTTCATAAGGAGTCTTGTTTCTAATAGCATTATATGGACATCTATTCTTTACATATACAACACATAGATCTGCATCAGCCCAAAGCATCAATTTTACATTATTGAAAAGCATCATGAAGCGCACCATATTTAAGATTGTCCTATTCATTCTTTCAGCTACTCCGTTCTGTTGGGGATTATAAGCCACAATTGTTTGATGTTTCATCCCATGTTGGCGAAGATAGTTTTCAAATTCATTTGAAGTGTATTCTTTTCCATTATTAGTGTGAATAAAGACAATATGAGATTGTGCATCATTTTCAATCCATGTATGAAAGTTCTTGAATGTTTGAAAAGAATCAGATTTGTTCTTCAATAAGTAAACCCAACATATTCCAGTGTAGTCATCAATAAATTTCATCATATATATATATTTCCATTTACAGAAGGAATAGGCATTGGACCACATAAATCTGAATTAATGAGTTCACGTTTTCTATGTGCTCTAGAATGTGAATCATGAAAAGAGTGTTTTTTATGCTTTCCTAGAATGCAAGCATCACATTGCTTAAGTTTCCTAGGAATTGTAGGCAAACCAGTAACACCATTTTTCTTCAACAAGCGGAGGTTGTCATCGTTTAAGTGTCCAAATCTAGCATGCCATAAGAAACTTGATGAAAATGTACCTTCATCATAGTGAGAATTGTATGAGAAATTTTGTGCATGAGCAGAGGTACCCTGCAGCCTGAGAAGCCTTTCTTCTTCTATCCCTATCATGACAAGTGAGTGGTTTGATGCTCTTCTCACCTCAAGCTTGCCATCAAACATATGAATGGATTGTCCTTGCTAATGGGTGTGAACCAAGGACAACAATTTTCTCCTCAGCTGTGGGAGATATAAAACATGATGTAGAAGAAAGTCTAGAAGACCAAGCAATTTAAGCCCGATTGTGCCAAGCCCTGATGGCTTGAGTTTTGATTTTTCTGCAAAGTATACTTCTCCATAAACATTATCAATAAATTTTTCAAAAAAATATTTTCTAAAAGTCAGGTGGAAAGTTTCTCTTGAATGAAGCAACCAATCATTTTTCCAAGAAACAAGTGAAGCATTAAATAAGTCTTCATTTACTCCAATATTATAGTGTGCCACAACATTGTGAGCAGATTTAGGTGCTTTACCTTTATCTTTTCATTCATTTTACCTTTGGGTTGGTTTCTTTCATGCTCAATTCTGTCCCAAGGCAACTTGCATGTGGATGCATCATGTGATCCATCTCTTTTGCAGCATATGCAATGCAAATCTGACTTTTCTCCTTGAGAGTGTCTGCCACCCCTGCCTCTGAAATTTCTTCCTCTTCCTCTTCGACCACCTCTTCCTCTAGAAGAATCTTGAGCAAGATTCTTCTCTCTATGTGCAAGGCACACGGCCTCTTTAGAAGACTAAGGAGTTGTCTTCTTCGAAAAATATTTCTCTTTTTCAACAATTTTTTTCTCAAGGGATTCAAAGGTAATATCTTTGAGGTTTCCATTTTCTTGCAATGACTCAAGATAATTTAAGTGGGATAAAATGCCTTGAAAAAAGCTATCAGAGGAATGTCCAGTTTAACATTAGTGACTTTGATATCATGCATAATAGATTTTACTTCTGATGCAAGAGCAAGAGGATCATCCTTTTGTAATTCAAGGGTGAACAATTTAATCATGAGTTGAACAACTTCAAGTGCAGAGTGTGAGTCATAGAGTTCCTTCAATTTTTGTAAGGCTTTGAAAGCATTTGAAAATGGTGAAATATGGCAACTCACCTCTTCATTTACTAATGCTACAATCAATGCATAAGCCTTGTTGTTCTTATTTTCCCAAATGGTGAATTCCTTGCCTGAGGTAGGTTGCTCTGGCTCTTTGTCTTTGTTTCCAACACACACTCCTTTCCACAACTCATTAAAAATGAGAGTGTGTTTGATTTTCCGTGACCATTCTGGATAGTTCTCCTTCCCATGAGAACCACTCCCACAATAGATATCAATGAATGCATTTAAAAAAAATATGTACCCTATTGCCAATATATAAAAAGTGCACTTCTGGTGGTTAAAAATTACACTCTGATATATTAAAAACAGATGTATTATTTTGGGGGAGGTGGATAACATGGAAGCCAAATAGCGTTGTATATATACCGACATTATATATGGGGAGACAACATTATATATGAAAACAACTCTTATAATTTGGGAGACATCATGTTATACATGGAGACAACATGTTATATATGGAGACAGCATGAAATCAATGCTTATAAATATGGAGACATGTTATATATGAGGAACAACATGTTATATATGGAGATAGAACGAAAACAACACTTATAAATATGGAGACAAAATGTTACATATGTGGAACAACATGTTATATATGGGGACAACATGAAAACAACGCTTATAAATATGGAGACAACATGTTATATATGTGGAACAACGTGGAGCTGCCAGCGTTTAGGAGCCAATGTTTACATACATGATGGAGTAGCACATGTAAGGGAGTTGCACATGTAAGGGAGCTAGCATAACCAAAGCATGGAGCAGTGTTTATGGAGTGCTTATGCAGAATTCTAGAGCCCCTTAAGTAACATTACAACAATACCGATAAAATAAGACTATTCCATAAACTGTGTAAAAGGACGCTTAAGAAATTACAACCTTGAGAATCAGAAGAGTTGAGGGAACCACACCCATAAAATCATGACCATTGCCTAAGGGAAGTATTAGCACACTAATCCAAAATTGACCAAAGCAACAATTGCACAAAAACATGTCTTCCACCCAGCAGAGAAATGGTAACTGCTTACTCACAATGCCAGAGGGCTCTCTTCTGCTACGCCAGAGGGCTCCATTAATCAAAGCGTGAACTAGAAGAAGTTCAAAGAAGAACTGTATTTTTTTCACATCAACGTAATATGCAGCTGGGAGAGGTATGGGAGAGCAGCGCATGAAAGTGCAGGAGCGTGGGAGAAACGCATATGAAAGTGCACTATTTAGGCCTCTGGAGGATGACAAAGGTGTCAGTTCTGCAAAATAGACAGAATATAGGCCAGGAGGGAGTTACAAGGGAAAACTGTAGTTCCAAAGATAGAGCTGGCTCCGATACCATGTCATATCAGGAGGTAACTCCTCAAATGAAATTGTATTATTCATTTAGGTTGTCTATTATTATATACAAGGGAGTAACTGTTCAGTTTCATCTCCCAATGACTCTCCATTTCCTCTATTATCTATTTACACAAATTTATAGTTGTTCACCCAATCCCATTGATTAGGTGTCAACAACCCAAGAAAGTATCATGTGGAGGTCGTAGCACATCCCTGAAGTTAAATATTGCTGCAAAAATTTGAAACTGAAATATCCATCAAACCCTCATTCCCATGGAGTCATAACATGGCTCTAAAAGGGGTAGGTCCCCAATATGTAAGAGATTGAAATGGATATTGGGGGTTGGTGGGGAGGGGAGGCTTCCAAGATCTAAAAAATTTAAATGCCCTAAGAAAAATAAGAGAACAACCAATAAACAAAATCACGGAGAATTGTTTTTTATTAAAACAGATAAATATGCATCAAACCCTCATTCCCACGGAGTTGTAACATGGCTCTGAAGGGGGTAGGTCCCCAAGATCTAAGAGATTGAAATGGATATTTGGGGGGGGTGGGGGGGGAGACGGCCCCCAAGATCTAAAAAATTTAAATGCCCTAAGAAAAAGAAGAGAACAACCAATAAACAAAACCACGGAGAATTGTTTTTTTATTAAAACAGATAATAACTATAAAGGCTACATTGTGGTGGACTATATGTCCTTTTACAGATACGACTTTTTACTTATAGTTGTTTTTTATCACAATACCACAGGTAAATTCCATGAGGTAAATACCATGGGTGAATGAATACCATGGGTGGATTTCACTTACAATACCATGGTTAGATTCCATGAATGGATAAATACCATTGGAGGATGAATACCAAGCGTTGATGCCACTTAAAATACCATGGATGAATGAATACCATGGGTGGATTCCACTTACAGTATTATGGGTAAATTCCATGGGTGGATAAATATTATGGGTGGATGCCACTTACAATACTATCGGTAAATTCCATGGTTGAATGAATACTATGGGTGGATGAATACCATCAGTGGATGCCATTTTCCATTCAGATCATTAGCTAAACAAAATCAAGGAAACAATGTGTTTGTTGATCTAAATTATTAGTTGCATTTTATTTTTTATTTTCATCATATGTTTTCACTTATAAACTTTGGAATCATTAACCTATGTAAGAAAATTAGATAGGATCCCCTTTTTTCTTTAGGAAAGTGGTAGGGAACCCACCAAAGATTTTACCCTTTTTTACTAAGGCACAACGTCAATCTCTCCTTCTACACAAAATGGGGTATTCATTCCTTTTGACAACTTAATTAATTTGACCAAAATGTCAAAAATTCACTCTTTTGTACTTACTGGTAACTGAATGTTATAAAATAAAAACATGGCACCTACTTCAAAGGATACTCAAAATAGAATGTTCTACCATGCATGAGTGATAATAAATAATCTAAATTTGGAAAAATTAACCATTAATGATTTATCAAACATTTCATTAATCTACCCTTTTCCTAGAACTATTATAGCTTTTCTATTACTTCAAGTTTTCTCACAATTTACAACAAATGAGACCCTTTACTTATCATGAAAAGAGGCTTTCTGAAGAGAATTCTTCACTCTATATCACTTGAGCTTAAAAAGTTCATTTTCACCTAAAGCATTTTGAAACACCAAGTGCAAGGCTTGTGTCCCATACTTTTTTCCTTAAAAAATGAGAAAGAGTCTATTTGATGATCCAAATATATTGTGGTTAGGAACATAAAATTTTAATAAATTGTGTTTTATAAATTTAAACTTTTTAATAAATAAAGTATTTTTTCATATAATATTTTTCATAAAAAATGGTTTTCTATTAATTATCATCTTACCTAAATTAATACAATGGACACCTTTTATCTTTATTATATTTTGTCTTATACAATTTTATTACAATATATTATATAATTATTCTCTTATTTCCTATAAAATTGTATTCACTATGTACATATTTTATGTGTTCATAATATAATTTTAAAACGTATTATTGATGCTCCCTAGAAACCCATTAACCTATAAATCCCTTAGGTCCCAATTAACGCCCTAAACATACATTAACCCTGTAACACCTTAACTCCATTCCCATAAGCCCTTACACCCCTAAGCCCAAAACCCTAACCCCTAAACCCTTAAACAATAACCTCTTAGCCCTAAGGCCATAAACTAATTAACCCCTAACTGAAACTAACCCCTTAATCATCCCTAACCATAATAATCAAATAATATTTCTCCACATCAAGATGACAACATAGGCCAAATATCTCCCAAAATAATATAAACTTTTACAATAGAAAGCAAATACAATTTACATAAAGTGTTAGGCCCCTATACTACTAGTGTAACCCCTTATTGTTATTAGTATAACCCACTTATTATATTGATGTACCCATGTAGTGCCCATATTGTTACTATTGTGCCCCATAGAAGCCCATTATTGTTATTATTGTGCCCTTACATTATTATTGTTATGTCGGCTCTGATTATGTTATGACCCCTTAGACTCCTATATATAGAAAGGAGGTCTTTTCATTTGTATCATCCAAGAATTGTTCATTTATGTAATGTAAAGAAGGTTGCCCCCTCGAAGAGGCTGAATTCTAAGGCGTTGATCTATCTTTTCTATCTTTTCTTGAGCTGGTTTCATAGCATTTGGTATCAGAGCTTTGGATTCTAGGGTTTCGCTGCTCCAAACAGGTCATCGTGGCATTTTCGCTATAACTTTTTTTCTGTGACGTTTCAGAAGTCGCAAAAAAAACCCATTTGAGGAGAAATCACGTTGAACCTTGGGTCCGAATTTCAGAGTTTTTCGTGCGATATTTGCGGAGATATGATCTGAGGAAGTTGGTCTTTTTCCAGACTCCTGAATTACATTCAAACATGTGACCTGGGGAAAATCGTCATAACTTTCTCTCTGGGGATCGGATTGAAATTTCATAAGAAGGTACAGAAAAAGGATAGATAGTAGTTTCTTGTATGCATTTTTCAGATCCAAAGGTTGAAACAGTGACTCGTGGCACGTCATACAAGTTCGCTCTACTGAACTAGTCTATAATCAGGTCACCTTGGGAGATTGTGCATAACTCTTTCTTGGAGAATCCAATTTGGATCAGACTGGTGGCATTGGAAAGAGGACACAGAGGGCTACTACAGGTCAAAATTTCAGAACTTAAAGATCCGAAAGTACAGAGTTACAGTCGTTTCAAGGTAGAGCTCCTAAAATCAAGAAAAAGCAAGATGAGGGAGTTTGATGGCAAGGATCCGGTAAATTGGATACTTCAGATGGAGCAATATTTTGATATACATGGTGTACAACTGTTACGAAAGGTATGTATTGCATCTTCATATTTAGAACCAGATCAATTTTTATGGTATAAAGGGTTTTGTTCTCGTAAACAACTTGTTACGTGGTCAATTTTCATGGAGGAAATGATAGCACATTATGAGGATACAAAGAGCAACACCTTCTTTAGAGCAACACCACAACAATTGGAAAGAGTAAAAGGGCTTTGTGACATAGTGGAAAGCAAAATTATGGAAACCAGGAAGTGTACCTCTCACAACTATAAAGATGGAAGTGTTGTTTCTCCTAGCCTTCCACAACCTAGAAGGGTTACACCACAACAATTGGAAGAAAAAAGAGAAAAAGGGCTTTGTTACAATTGTGATAGCAAATGCACTAAAGGTCATAAGTGTGTTGAGAAGAAATTATTTTACATAGAATATGAAGAGGAGAAAGAAAAGGATCAAGAAACAACAAAAGAAGAAGATATACACCAGGACCCCACCCCAGAGAAAGAAGAAATGAATCAGACCATATCTTGTAAAGCATTGGCAAGAATTACCACTCCTCAAACTCTCAAGATAGAAGGACATATAAATAAGAAAAATGTTCAAGAAGTGAAAGATCACATCGAGCATCAAGAAATAAATCCGACCATATCTTGTAAAGGATTGGAAGAAATTACCACTCCTCAAATTCTAGAGATAGAAGGACATATCAAGAAGAAAAACGTTCAAGAAGTGAAAGATCACATCGAGCATCAACAACAAGTTCTCCAACTTTTAAAGGATAATGCCACTTCGGTGCAAAATCAAACGAAACAACAGGCACTTAAAAAATGGCGACCTTACCGAATGGGAAGACTCTTCAAGGATGAGGATGTGGAAGCATTGTTTTGTGCTATTTATATTATCCAACCAGATTGGATAAACGAAGCAAGGGATGAATGGAAGAAGGACAAAGAAGTATGGCCACTTATTCAAAAGTTGCAAAAGATCCCAATTCAAACAATATTGCCAGAAATTAAAGAGGAAGGAAAAATCATATTGGAACCTGGAGCAGTCACAGAAACAAGAACCCGACATCTACGAAATCGATCAATTTCAGAGTATCTCATCAAGTGGAAGAACTTACCCGTTGAATATTCCACATGGGAGGACAAGAATTTTATACAGAAGCATCAAGAACTACTCAAGCGTTGAGGACAACGCTTTTTGAAGGAGAGGGGCATGTTAGGCCCCTATACTACTAGTGTAACCCCTTATTGTTATTAGTATAACCCACTTATTATATTGATGTACCCATGTAGTGCCCATATTGTTACTATTGTGCCCCATAGAAGCCCACTATTGTTATTATTGTGCCCTTACATTATTATTGTTATATCGGCTCTGATTATGTTATGACCCCTTAGACTCCTATATATAGAAAGGAGGTCTTTTCATTTGTATCATCCAAGAATTGTTCATTTATGTAATGTAAAGGAGGTTGCCCCCTCGAAGAGGCTGAATTCTAAGGCGTTGATCTATCTTTTCTATCTTTTTTTGAGCTGGTTTCATAACATAAAGAGACATATAATATAGAACAAAATATACATATAAACATTTACAAAAATAATCTACAATACAAAGACATATAATGAATAAATTAGTAATGTATGGTATTCATGCCCACCTTTAGCGTGTCGATAGTCTCTACAATTTCTTTTAATTGTTGTTATTAGAAATTTCCTTATCTTCAAACCCTTTCATCTTTTACAAGGGAAATAACATTTTTGATCCTACAAATACCCGGTGTCAATCCCACATCTCCATGGCCTCCTTAAGGAATGTTATGCAAAATTTTTCCTCACAAAACTTTCAATAATGGTTTTATTAAAAATTTAACCTCAAAATAGGCCTATAACCTTTCAAAACAATTGCAAGTAATATAGCAACTATGTCGAAGTTATATGATATTCGGGCACACACACACGCACACACGTGTGCACACACACACACACACACACATATATAATTCTATAATATTATATTAATAAGTATATTATTCATATTAATATTAAAATATACTAATTATATATTAATAATATTATACATAATTATAATATTAATATTATATTAATTATAATTAGTTAAACTCAAGGTAAAGTGGTCCCATATTAGGCGTTGCCAATAGAAAAAATACATTAATGGAGGAATTGCTTGTTATACAATGATTCCTTGGAATTCGTTGATTATTCAACAATAAAGGAACTCTTTTTGGATATTTTAGGGTTAAGGAACTCCCATTGGATACTCGATGACCATAGAGATTTAAAAAAAAAAGAAAAGAAAAGAAAATAAAAAATACATTCAACTTCTCACAGTTTTTCTGATTTTATCCATTTTGTTGAATTTTTCCGTCACATTTCTACCCATCTGTATTAGTGTGAAGGCTAACCATATTCCAATTATCGATTTGAGGAAGTTTGATGACAAGGATATGATAACATGGATATTACATATGGATCAATTATTTTATATACATGATGTGCCAAACACATGAAAGGTCTATATTACATCTTTATATTTATAAACCAATCATTTTGTGTGGTATCAATGGCTTTGTTCTCATAAATAAATTGTCACTTGCACAATTTTTACAGAGGAACTTGTAGCACATTATGAGGATATAAAGAGAAATACCTTCTTTAGCTAATTGATAAATCTCAAATAAGGGGGTTCAATGCAGAGCACATTGAGGACTTCCAAGGATTGAATATCAAGGTAATTGATATTCTAGAGGAGTATATGATTGATGTCTTCATAGGGACTTTAAAGGATAACATCCACAATGAGGTTCTTCTTTGGGAACCTAATTCATTGGAAAGTGCATTCAGGGTGGCATGAAAAGTTGAAAAAAAATTATGGCAACAATGATGTCTACCACTGATGACTATAAAGATGGAAGTGTTGTTGTTTCTAGCCTCACACAACATGCAAGGTTAACAACACAACAACTAGAGTAAAAAAGAGAAAAAGAACTTTGTTATAGTTGTGATAACAAATACACTAAAGGTCATAAGTATGCTGAGAAGAAATTATTTTACATAGATTGTGAAGAGGAGGAAGAAAATGAACATGGAACATCAAAATAAGAGGATATATACTAGGAACCCACCCAAGAGTAAGAAGAAATGAATCCTACCATATCTTGTAATGCATTGGTGGGAATTACCACTCCTAAAACTCTCCATATAGAAGGATATATCAAGAAGAAAAAGGTAATAATGCTAATTGATTCGGGTAGTATCCATAATTTTGTTCATTGTAAGATAGTCAAGGAATTGAACTACTTTCTATATCCAGCACCAGAGTGTCAAGTGATCGTTGCAAATGTAGGAACTATAAATTTCTTAGGGAAGTGCCATAATATTAAGGTAACCATGGTGGAATATGTATTTAATAGTTCAATGTTTTCCATTCCAATGGGTGCTGTTGATGTTGTATTAGGATTCCAATGATCATAATCTTTGGAGATGATAACTTTTCATTTTAAAGAATTTTTCTTCAATTTTGTTTTGGGAAGGAAAATAAATTGAATTGAGGAGTATCACAGGGAAACTAGGGAAGATAATCAACTCTAATGGAATGACAAAGATTTTTAATAAATAACAACAAGGTGTAATTACACATTTATTCTTTCTAGATGTTCAAACATTGAAATCATCAATTTCTCTAGATCTCCAAAGAGTCTTAGAAAATCATTCCATGATTTTTGACACTCCCAAAGGTCTCCCACCTATTTGCGATCATGATCATGCTATTCAATTGATTCCAGGAAGTTTGCCTCCAAACATTACACCTTACATATATCCCTATGCTCAAAAGAGTGAAATTGAATGTATGGTTGCAAAAATGTCAGAGACATGTATATTACACCTAGCCAAATTTCTTTCTCTTCTCCAGTAGTATTCGTGCACAAGAAGGATGGATCATGATGTATGTTTCTAGATTACAAAGAGCTCAATAAGTTCACCATTAAAGATAAATTTTCCATTATTCTCATTGATGAATTATTGGAAGAATTACATGGAAAAATTTACTTCACTAAGTTGGATCTTCATTCCGAATGTCATGAAATTAGAATGAAGATAGAAGACATTCTGAAAACAACATCCAGAACTCATGAATAACAATATGAAATTTTGGTCATGCCTTTTGTCCTTACCAATTCACCATCCACATTTCAAGGTTTTATGAATTCCACTTTCAAACCTTTTCTTAGAAAAAATGTATTAGTATTTTTTTATTATACAACAAGTCTTGGAAAGATCATTTTCAACATGTTGACAAGGTGCCTAAACTATTGGAGGAGAAACAATTATATAAAAAAGCCCTCCAAATGTTTCTTTAAGGTATAAGAGATGGAATATTTTGGTCATATTGTATCTCATGAGGGTGTTAAGGTAAACCCTAATAAAATTAAAGCTATCAAGGAATGGAAAATCACCATAACCCTAAAGGATTGTAACAACCCCAGGTTAAAGTTTCATGTAATAAATTATAATAGATGAAACATAAGACCAAGGTCACGGGACATGTATTCCAAGTTTAATGTTAGGAAAACACTATAGTGGGAATCACTTTTTTTTTTATATTATGGCTACGGAAATTGATGAAGGCATTTGCAAAGGCAAAGAGGCAATAATTGGCATGTAATTATGAGAATAAAGAAAAATAGGAGAAAAGGGATGTGGAGAGACACATATTTGCATGCTAAGGAAATTAGAGGAAAATGAAGGAAAATGTGAAATCAATAATAAACGAGAATCAAAGAATCAATTCACATTTTTTGGTCATTACAACTTTTCTGAGTTCAGTTTGGCTCTCTCCTTTCATTCCCTCTCTCATACACTCTTACACACTTAGAGTATTCTTTGAACATTTGGGAGTTCACTTGGATTTCGAGAAAGGATAACAAATGAAGGAAAATAAAAGAAAGGTGAAGGTTGGATCAACAACTTCAATAGGAGGATTTTATAGGTAACAGGTTGCATGTGTGCTTTCCTAGCTGGGGTGTGAATGCATGGTCCATGCATTTATTTATTTGGTTCATTTTTTGTCATTGGCATGGGTTTTTTCTAATTTGATGGTGGTTTCAACCTTTACTTTCCATTTCATGGATATCCATGGTGTGATGGGATTCATTTTTGGTTGAGCTTTGGATTGCCTGAAGTTTTTGGAACTGGGTGAGGTGGTCTCAGGAAAATTCCCAAGGGTTGGGGGTGGAGATGGATTTCTCTAGGAATCCCTTGATAAGTGTACGGAGATAGGGAAATTCCTTAAGGTATGGTGAAGAAATTCTGATGCATCCAAGATTGGTTTGGTTTTTTGATCTCGGGACCAGTTTAGTTGACATCACAGTAGCCTGAGGGTGGAGTTAGTTTAACATATGGAGTCCCTGGTTGATTATGTCTTGGTTTATCCCATGAAATCCCACATTCATGCTCGAAATATGGCATGAGGGTGATTGATTGAAATAAAGATTTGGTTCATCCAAATCTATGGACATGTGGTACGTGGAAGTCCCTAACTTGGTTGGCTTTTTCATATGTTAATAAGAGCTATTTTCCTATTCTTAACCTTTTCCTTTCAGTATTTTATTTTCTTGGCCAATATTTATAATAAGAATAATAATAATAATAAATTTAATTAATTATTTAATTGATTTAATATGAATTAATTGGTAACTTTGAGTTTTGACCTTGATATTATTTTATTTATCAATTATTTTGGTTGACCTTCACTTATTCCTTTTGTTAAATTTGACCCAATTTAATTTTTTGGGATTTTTAATCTTCTTTTTAAATTGAATATTCCAATCTATCCAATGATTTTAATAAATATTTTATTTTATTCAAATTAGCTTTTTCAATCTAACTGCTATAATTTATTATTTCTCCATGATGCAATATCTATTTAATCTAGTGCCTAGATATGATTCTCCATCTTGTCCTGACGATGAACCACATTAGATGGTTCGAAACACGTAGACATAATTTTTCTAATGTTATTTTTACTGAAAGATGTATCATATTCAAGATATGGATTATCCAAGTGGATGTTGGTGTCCACCCACCTATTCCACTTGGACCCCCACCACTATCTCTTTCATTTTTTCAGTTTCCCTAATTGTAGCATAATTTACAGTTTTTGGTAGTTTTTCGGGTCCTAAACTTCTGAAGCCGTTTTGAGGCCCTAAACAATGTTTTTTTGGGAAAACTTGGGCAAACATGGGACAAACCAGGGCAAACTAGGCCACTCGAAAGTTCTAGTCCTCGGATAGATATTTCCAACGAGGCATTGTGTGCATCAAAGAGAGATCATATGCCAAAGTTATGAACCTAGGAAGTTGATGTACCAATTTATCCAAACGGGGCCCATAGTTTTGGCGCTTCATCTCCTAGGGTTAGGTTTTTTTATGTTTAGGTTTTTCCATTATTTCTCAATAATAATCAGCCATTTGAACCTCATTGTAACACAGTATAGAGGCATGTAGCCACACATGTCTTCTCAGAGATAAGCTACCCATGCCCAAGCTAGTCTTATTTTCATTCTGTTCATAAGCATAATTAAATATTTGATATTAGTGAAATGAAGTGTTATTTCTGTTGCATCTCTGTATTTGTGGATATGTCTGTATTTTTTGCGTTCCTGTTTAAGTTCAGATCAGTGGTATTAGAGTCGTTTTCTCTTTCTCTGTTTTTATTTACATGTCCCCAACGAGGTCGGGATATAAGGAGTTAGGGCTCAAAGTGGTCAAACCTTTGCAAGAACAGCCTCACAAATCCCGACGGCCTCCCATGGTGGAAGAGAATAAATATGAGGGGGCAGGAGATCCTTTCAAAATCTTGCTCGAAGAAGCCCTCGAGTGATAGAAGAACACGATGATGGACAACTTTGCCCAGATCTTTCAACAGCTACCCAAAGGCAACACATCTCCTTCGAGAAGCTACTCTGGAAGCTCCACACCCTTTAAGGTACAAGTTAACCTTGACATCCCCATATTTGAAGGTCTTATAGATGCAGATGTTGTAGATAAATGGTTAAATTTGCTAGAAGGATATTTTTTTCTTCATGATTTTCGAGACGGGAAAATATTACTTTTGCACTGCCCCCTACATCAAGGACTGGTGGGAAACCTACTGTGAAAATAAGGAAGAAATTACACCCTCACTTTTTTCAGCCGCACCTACATGAAATTCATTCTAGGATGCCATGAAGGAGCAGTACTACCCTGTAGGGAGCTATGAGGATAAAAACATAAAGTGGACGACATTGCGGCAAGGAAGGGACCAAGGCATGTCAGAGTTTACTAATGTTTTTCATAGCTGTCGCATGAAGTTGGGTATCAAGGAATCTGAGAGACATTTGGTACTCAAGTACCACGACTACCTACATAGGTACATCAAGGAGGAGATGGAGTTCCTAAACAACTCCTCACTTGGCACAACCTACCAATATGCTGTCAAGATCGAGAAAAATTTTAAACAGAAGAAGTGATACTTTGGATCCAAAAATACGAAGCAAGGGAAAGCCGCCCCCAAACCACAAAACAAAGGACAAAGCCAAGGTGGGGTGACCCAAGACAACCCTTTGAAGTTGCAAGAAAATAACAACACCACGAAGTCAAATAAGGACATAGGAAAGTGGTGTGAGTCCCATAAGAGCCCCACTCACAACACAAGTGAGTATCGGGCCAAGCAGTTGCTGGTGGCCAAGTGGAAGGCTTCAAAATCATATGCATGTTTTGACTCTGAGTCAGAACCCAACAAGAGGAATGAAAAAGCGAATCAGATTATTGATGTGGATTCTAGTGGCACTATTTCCACCACCAAGATCCAGAAGAATGAACCCTAAGATCCAGAGGAGGAGAAGCGTCTCTTCAACTCACATATGTGGGTGAAGGGTTCTCTACTACAATTCATTGTCAATAATGGGAGTTAAAAGAACCTCATTTTAGTAGAGGTCATGAAGTTGTTTAGCCTACCAACCACACCACACTCATAGCCGCACAACACAACATCCTTTGGCATCACAAAGAAAGAGATCTATGAGTTAGCGAGCAGTGTCGCCTTCCCTACAACATCAAGCCCTTCACGAATGAGGTACTGTGTGATGTTTCTCCTCTTGAAGTTCGTGATGTATTATTAGGACAACCATACTTATGGAATCAACATGTTGTATAAGATTCTAGTGTTCTCTCTGTTATTATTTCTTTAGGTAATGCATTATAAGGGATTTCGGAGGTAGCCTTGCCTACCACCATCTCTTTGATCTCTGCTAAGAAAATCAGTAAGATCATCTCCCAAACTAGGAAATTTGTTTTATTTTAATTCACTCTCAAATTAAGGGGAAAGTTGTAGCCACATCCATGGCCCCCGAGAAGGGTTACTCCAGGAAGCAGAAGAAGGTGGATATGGTCATGGAGGAATACAGGGACATCTTCTCCTCACACACAAGGGTACCCTTGCACTGTCAGGTCAAGCAACCATGAAACTGGGATGAGAGTCTTCCCTATGTGGAACATAGTTTTAATAGAGCTCTCAATAGCTTGACTGGTCGCAGTCCCTTTCAAGCGGGTCTATGATTTCAACCATTGTGTCTAATTAATGTTTCCATGCCTCATGCAACTACATAGAAAAAATCCACACATGTATTGTTCGAGGCTAATAAAGCGACTAGATTGACTGAATGCATCCAACACATCCACCAGTAAGTTCATGAAATCTTGGATAAGTCAAATTCCAAGTACAAGTGGCGACATGATCAACATTTGGAGACACACAAGTTTCAGGTGGGTGACAAAGTTTGGTTTCATTTCCAGAAAGAACGCCTTACTTGAGCCCATCGGAAGCTCAAAACACTCCGATATGGTCCTTACACCATTACCAAGGTTGTGGGATACAATTCTTTTGAGCTCAGCATTCCCCCATTCCTTTGCCTGCACCCATTGTTCAATGTTGACCAACTTCGACCATACTTCCCACCGTTACTGGACACATCAGACATTGGATAACAACTCACAGCAATAGAGTTAAACCTGGACTACATGGAACAAACTACAACTGATTAGATTATGGACACACGGGTCAAGAACACTCGCCAATAGAAGATCCAACTATATCGGGTTATCAAAGTTGTCCAAATCCTACACCAAGTCAAGTGGATCATGAGGGACCAAGTTCAACAGAAGTTTCACCATCTCATCAAGGCACTCAATGCAATGGGGACCATTGCTTCCTAAGGGGGGAGGAATGATTGAGGTGGATGTTGGTGGACACCCACGTATTCCACTATGACCCCCATAACTTGTAGCATAGTTTACTATTTTTGGAAAAAAATTTGGGTCCTCAAGTTCCGAAGCCATTTTGAGGCCCTGAACGATGTTTTTTGGGAGAATCGAGGCAAACATAAGTGATTGACTGATGCTTTCCACTCGAAATTTTTATTCCTCGGATAGATATTTGTAACAAGGTATTTTGTGCATCAAAAGGAGATCATATACCAAAGTTACGACCCCGAGAAGTTGATGTACCAATTTACACAAATGGGGCCCATAGATTTGGCACTTCATCTCCTAGGGATAGGTTTTTGGATGTTTAGGGTTTTCCATTATTTCTCAATAATAAATAGGCCTTCGAGCCTCATTGTAACATAGTTTAGAGGCATGTAGATGACTCATCTCTTCCCAGAGATAAGCTACCATCACCCGATCTAGTATTCTTTCCATTTTATTTGTAAGCATATTTCAATATCTGATATTAATGGAATGAAGTGTTATTTATGTTGCATCTCTATATTTATGGATATATCTATAATTTTTTGTGTTCCCATTTAATTTCGGATCGATGGATCATATAACCCTGAATTTGGAAAACAATTATTTTCCTATTGTTATCTATGAGCACTTGTACTTGTTATTATGTTGATTTGATGGTTGAGTTGTCATGGTTAATATTATGGTTATATGCTGGCTATAAGCATGGTTTTATGATGTGCTCTAGCTATGGCTCTTGTTCATGACTTGATAAGTACTTGAGTGGTTAAAGAATGCATGAGATAACAAGTGTTGTTGTAGCTATTTGAGAGGGAATTCGACCTTCTTAGTGATTTTTGGATTAAGTTCAAAGATTTAAGATTAGAGATGCATTCATGACATGTAACTTGTATGTTTACCATATGTTTGACGAAATGTATAAAC
Source organism: Pinus tabuliformis (assembly GCA_031772625.1). NCBI lineage: Eukaryota > Viridiplantae > Streptophyta > Pinopsida > Pinales > Pinaceae > Pinus > Pinus tabuliformis. Next base: position 769,835,256 of record CM062809.1, read on the forward strand.
TAGGTAATCCAGGTCAAGTTTTGGCTTTGATTTTGAATGTTTGGCATTCACATCATGTTTATTATGATTATGGAAAGTTACAAGGGAGTTCTAGGCAACGATCTAGAGGCTAGCCTAGAAAAGTGGCTCATATCTTGGAACCAATGGCACTAATCTACATAATTTAGCATAACTGCATTGAAGTAGGCCTGTGTGTGCAGTTAGGGCCTTATAACAACACTCTTGCTTTGTTATGTGTGCAGTTGGGGTGTCAAGTTAGTGAAAAAGGGGTCCAACTTAGGGATTGATCACCTGGGGTGATTTTCTTGCTCCTGAGTGATCTGTAGTCGCTGTGGGAAGTCAATACGTGTTCATTTTGTAGGCCTCACTTCCTTAACTAGAACTTGAAGGTCGGGTCATGTCATAGTGGCACTTAGCCTTACATTTACCCCAAGAGCTTGTAAAAGAGGGTAAATATTGGGAGGAAGCATTTACATATTGATATCATAGCTTCCAAGTTCAAAAACTTGGATTGGATGGGGTAGATGAGATTGTTATGTCGATAATATGCATGCATTATAGTGGCAATGGTTGTTATGTATATAGCGGGTGTTACAATTGAGTTATCATGCATGAATAGGTTGATATGTTGGTGTCATATATATATATATATATATATATATATATATATATATATATATATATATATATATATATATTATATATATATATATATATATATATATATATATATATATATCTATATATATATATATATATATATATATATATATATCATGCTAGTATGGACTGATTTGTACATATGAGATAGCCTCCCATAAAATTCATTAAGTTATATTCGATCATGTTTCTATTTGGTTTATCTAAAATGGTATGTTTGTGGGAAGAAGAAGATCAGACATGACAAGAAAAATGGTGGATTACAGTTAACATGACTCTCCTTATAGATCAACTTATCTACAAGGAGATGAGTGCTCTCCTGATATAGAAAATACAATGAGAAGTCTAAAGGCAGAAATAAAAAGTTGTAAGGAAGATAATGATAGGATAATGAGTCATAGGAAGGACTAACTAGAGCTCAGGAAAAGAAAGTAGAGGTTAATGCAGTGATCCTTCAAAGCTTATCGGATTTGCAAAGATAGGGACAACCAAGGATCAGTCATGTATAGGAGGAAGGACTATGGGAGCATAGGGTAGCAAATCCTGATCAAGATACAAGTTGGACAGGGATGACTTAGTCGGAGGTGGAAGATGGTTGGATACACCTAACAAGAGAGGTAGTGCTTATGGGTTTTAATCTATTCTTGTTTTAGAGAGACATCATTTTCATCACTGTTGTCATCCTTATAGGAGGTGTGAGAAGCGTTAATTTCCAGATGAGTTCAAGAAATCCAAGCCTCCTACTTTTTATGAATATATGAAGAAACTAGAAGATGCAGAAGCATGGCTACTTCGGATGAAGAAATTCTTTGAATTGCATTATTATACAAAGAATATGAAATCTACGATAGTTATTTTTAGTGTCAAAGAAAAATCAAATATATGGTGGGAAGACGTGTGAATTTGCATGAGTTTAAAATATTCTTTAGGAAGAACTACTTGTTTGAGCGATAGTATGATGGAAAGGCTAAGGAATTATATGAGTTGAAGATGAGCTCTATGAAAGATGAAGAGTGCATGAATAAGTTTCTAAAGCTTTTAAGGTATGTTCCTTACCTCAAGGATGAGAAGACAAAGGTCCAAAGGTTCACTAATGGACTTCTATTAACATTCAAGGACCGGATTGAGTATGATGATCCTCGATCATTGGAGGAAGTAATCAAGAAATTGAAGCATTGTTATGAGAAGTCGAAGTGCAAGCCTAAGAACAAGCTTGATTACAAAGGAAATGAAAAGACTAAAGGAAAATGGCCTCCATTGAAGTGAATACCTTAAGATGTAGGTGAGAAATAAAATGTGGCTCCTTACAAGGGGTTTAATGCATATAATAAAGGGCATGGACCTCACCCTGAAGAGCAGTAGAATAAAGGTAGTGGCAGAGAACCATTGTAGTGTTTGATTTTTGGCAAAGATGATTATAAGAAGGATTTTCCATTATACCATGGTGGCATAACTTAGATCTAGAATTCTTGGGAGGTGCAGACAGTTTAAGATTTTGGTCATAACATTCCTCAAATATATGTAAACTTGATAACAGGTAGGAATATTATTAGGCATCCATTATTGAGATGGAAGGTAAGCTCTAAGATCAATCTGTTTCCATTTTGATTGGTCTTAGATATAATTATAGTTATGTTACCCCTGAAATGGTGGAAAAGTGTGGCTTTAATAAAGAAGTCCATGCAAAGTCTTGGTTGGTGCAGCTAGATGCAGGGACCAAGAAAAAAGTTCATCATTGGGTGAGATCTTGTGCATTTGATTTGAATAGTATGCCTACATCAACACTTCTAAATGTGCTTCCTTTGGGTTCATATAACATGATTTTGGGTATGGATTGGCTGCTTACTCATAGGACCAAGGTAGAATGCTATGAGAAGTATATGGAGTGTTTGGATGATGATGGAGAGAAGAGAATATTGTAGGGAAATAATAATCCTACATCGATGAGAATGATTAAAATTATGCAAGAAAAACGTAATTGTAGGAAAGGGAGTGTATTACCTGCAGTGCATGTTTCCAGTGACAGGGGGAAGTGTGTTGAGGATGATGAAGTCTTGAAGAGGCATCATGTTTTTCATTAGTCTTAGGATGTGTTCCCAACAGAGATTCTAGAGTTACCACCTCACAGGGAAGTGGATATCTCTATTGGGTTGGTACCAGGAGTAACACTAGAATCAAAGGCACCTTACAGGATGAGCACTCCAAAGTTGGTAGAATTGAATTTGGAACTTAAATATATGCTTGATAAAAGATACATAAGGCCAAGTGTGTCACCTTGGGGTCCACAAGTGTTGTTTGTAAATAATAAGGATGATACTCTCAAGTTATGCATTGATTATAGGCAACTAAACAAAGTGACTGTCAAGAACAAGTATCATTTGTTGTAGATTAATGATTCGTTTGATCAAATCAAGGGGGCATTAATGTTATCAAAGATTGATTTGACATCAAGATATCATCGGGTGTGCAACAAAGAAGAAGAGATATCTACAAGACTACATTTCGAACCAAGTATGGGCACTATGATTTCGTGGTGGTTCCTTTTGGTCCTACTAATGCTCCAACTACCTTCATGGGTTAGATAAACAATATGTTGTGTCCTTATCTAGAGACGTTTGTGAGAATTGTCATTGATGATATATTGATATATTCTAAGAATGAGGAAGAGAATGCATAGCACTTGGAAATAGTATTCATATTGTTGAGAGAATATCAATTGTATGCCAATTTTAGCAAGTGTAGTTTATTTTTGTATGCCAATTTTAGCAAGTGTAGTTTATTTTAGACTAAATTTCATTACTTGGGGCAATTTTTTCCAAGTAAGGTATAGTAATGGACCCAGAAAACATTAATGCTATCATGGAGTGGCCAACTCCTAGGAATGTGGATGAGGTCAGGTCATTCATGGGATTAGCATGTTATTACAAGAGGTTCATCAAAAACTTCTCACAAATTTCCTATCCTATTTCATCTTTGCAGAGAAAACGAAAGATGTTTGAACAGGCTGAGGAGTGTGCAACTAGTTTTGAGGAGTTAAAGAATTTTCGTACAAATTCTCTAGCCTTAAAGATTGCAAATCCAGATAAGGATTTCATGGTATGTACATATACTTGAAAAAGAGGACTTGGTGGAGTCTTGATTTAGGAAGGATAGGTCATATTCTATGAGTCAAGGAAGTTGAATGAGCATGAGAAAAACCATGTGACTCATGATCTTGAGTTCGAAACTCTCATTCATGACTTGAAGATGTGGAGACATTATCTTCTTGGTAGGAGGTTCATTTTGATGAGTGATCATAGTAAACTGAGGTATTTGTTTGAACAAACTAATATAAATGCCAAAAAATCTAGATGGTTGGATATCCTCAAAGATTTTGAATTTCATATTAGATACATCAAGGGAAAGGAAAATAAGGTTGTAGATGCTCTCAGTAGGAGAGTGCAGGTAAATGAAATTTCAGCAGTGAGTTCTTATGGGAAATATTTTTATGTTATGAAACCAGCTCACAAAAAGATAGAAAAGATAGATTAATGACTTAGAAATCATCCTCTTCGAGGGAGCAACCTCCTTTACATTACACAAATGAACAATTCCTGGATGATACAAATGACAAGACCTCCTTTTATATATAGGAGTCTAAGTGGTCATAATGGTTAAGTGGGCCTAATGGTTAAGAGCATGTGTTTCCTCCTAAGAGGTCACAGGTTCAAAACCAGAGGGGGGTAGAGTATGTATGCATTTGGGATTCTATGGAGCACAATAATAACAATATGGGGACTACATGGGAACAACAATATAATAAGGGGGTTGCACTAATAACCACAAGGGGCTACACTAGTAGCATAGGGACCTAACATGTCCCTCTCCTTAAAAAAGTATTGTCCTCAACACTTGAGTAGTTTTGGATGCTTCTGTATAAAATTCTTGTCCTCCCATGTGGAATCTTCAGCAGGTAATTTCTTCCACTTGATGAGATAATCTGAAATTGATCGATTTCGTAGCTATCAGGTTCTTGTTTCTATGATTGGTCTAGGTTCCAATATGATTTTCACTTCCTCATTAAGTTCTAGAAATATTGTTTGAATTGGGATCTTCTCATTATGTAAGGTCGCCATTTCTTAAGTGCATTTAGTCTTGCCCACATTTCCTTCTGTTGTGCCCTACAACAACCCCCCATTTCATAACATTTTTATCACAAACAATTTACATATGAAATGGGTCCCTTTTAAAATTTTTAATTGGCATTAATAAACTTGTTCAAATAAGGTATGATAATCAAATGAATTTATGCAAAAAACCCTTGTTGAACAAATGATAAGCAATTTTTGGTTAAGTCCAAAAAAGTAATCGCAAGTTCGGTTGCCATCTTGGTTTTTCCCGATGCGATATCGCTATCGGCCATCGACAATAGCCAATGCACACACAAAAGGGCACATACCTTTTCCCCGATGCGACGCGATATCGGCAATCGGCTATTGGCACGGCACTATGTCTTGTGAAAAATGTTTTAACACCCCGGCCCGATGCGATATCGCATATCGGCAATCGGTACAATCCTACGCATTTTCATAAGACGTTTATATCCTTTCCCCGATGCGATATCGCTATCGGCATTCGCTAAAAGCAATTGATACACATTCAGGGGTTATGTTCGCGCGCCGAATGCGATATCGCAATCGGCGTTCGCTAAAGAACTTTCCCAAGTGATAACGCCACACACACACTTCCGATGCGATATGATGACGCTTAATGATGACCTCAGTTCCAAAAGGCGATTATTTCAAAGCATTAAAGTTATATTTAAACTCGATTTGACAAAAACACAGATTTCAAAATGCCGTTAAGTAAAGGGATAAGGTAATGCATGCGTATTTAAAGCTTTGCCCCTTCGAATTAACGAGCAATTACGATTAGACCTTTGAAAAAATCTATTACACGCTTTAAGGGGTCATTCGGTTTAATAACTTAAGTAATGGTCATTTATGAAGCTGTAGGCCGTAAAATCACCATCATTGCATCTACGATGCCTTCTCAAATCATTAGATCTGCAGCCTCTTTTAGGAATAATCTCGCCACGCTTCAAATCATATATTTATCCCGTTATGGATTGTCATTGTTATTTCTTTGTTACGATTTCTCTTGCACTTGTGTAGAATTCGACTACCGAGAGAAGTCTGAATATGATGGGAAAGAAGTTCAAGAAGGTGGCAGGTTCTACTGCAACACCTGCCTCAGGCCAAGCTGCTACACCTTCAAGGAAAGGCTTAATCTCAGATACTACATGCACTGGTCTTACTGGTACTACATGGCAAGGGACATACAATTTGCTAGAAGGAGAACAACCAGAAGCGACAGTAACGGAGGCAAGTGTGGATGAATTAAGAAAGTCTGAGGCAACTCTTAAAGATTTGGCTGACTCTTTTCTGCACAGAATAGCAGCCAGGGAACAAGTCTTGCCTTATACTGATGTGGTACGTTGGGCAATTGAAGAAATTCCTCTCACTAATAGAACCTTCATTTCTAAGGATGGAAGGATTTTCGGCTCCTTCAAGCCTGACGACTTGAGACGAATGTATCATTTGCCCAATCCCGAGCAAGTCTATAACAGAGCATTTGTGGAGAAATTCGCCAGAGAGAATGAATCACCAGCCGAACCTCTCCGAGATTGGAGGCAAAATCCAGCAAAACACAAGCAGGATATGTCGGGTAAGTACTCCAATGCCTCTTTGGCTTCACCTTACTGCTATGCTGGAATTATGATGTGTAGATTGTGGGGATTTCATGATTCTGCAAATATCCATGTTGATATGGTTCCCTTAATGGAAGCGGCCGTTAATAGTATAATTATGGATTGGGCCACTATCCTGTCTGATAAGTTGGTCTTAGCTATTCGTGAGTTTAGGGCCAAAACCAGAGTCACTGAGAGAAAAATCCCACCTTTTTATTACTCTGCATACATTATGGATGCCCTTTGTTTTAATTCTGAGTTTCCTGTCCTTGGTTGGAGATGGACAACCCATGACCCAACACCTATTCATTTGTATCATCGTAAATTGTGGAAACCCTCTCACAAAGACCATTTGTACCAAATTTGCAATGGTTTTATGGTTCCCGTTCACTATTCTATTTTTGACAGACCTATCCCTAGGATTTCCTATGAAGCCTCTTTTGACCTACCAGCCGTAGCCCATTGGTTCGGCGAAAAATGTTTTTCTTATATCAGAGTTTTTGGAAGCAAGGCCAGGCCACATGTTCTCCCCTTATACATGCCAGACAAATTGCTAGCCCGAGAAATCTCCTATCAGATCATGTCTGAAGGTGTTACCCAAACTCTCAAAGAGGAGAAGAAGAGAGGATGGCCATCGTTTCCTTTAAGAATTGGAGTTTATACGCTGCTAAATTATAAGCATGCAGAAAAGGAAGCAACAAAACTCCAAATGCTATCTCTAGTTTCTATTCCCAACAGACTCTATGACCCGAAAAAGACTGCTTTCATTGCCTTGGAACAGGCTAAGCTGACAAAGGTTGTTCACCAAGAAGACCAGTTTGACGACCTGTTCATGGGTGCTGATTCAATAAGCCAAGTCCAACAACTTGCTGCGATGAGATATGAAGATATGGAATTAACTGAATTTAATAAACTTAGAAAGCAAAGGTTGCAAACTTTGCCTCTAAAGTTATTATCTACAACCCCAACTTCATCCTCAAGCGAGCCTGATCAGCAAGAAATAAATTCACCTCCCGTTACAATTAGACAACAGGAGGAAAGTCAAAGAAAGCTGCAGGCAGAAAGGCATAGAAGAGAACAAATAGAAAGGCAGCAAAAAGCACAAATTGAAGAAGAGCAAAGAAGGCAAAGGGAGCAAGAAGAGCAAAGAAGACAAAGGGAGATAGAAGAACAGAGACATAGAGAAAAAGAAGAACAGAGGAAAAGAGAGGAAGAAGAAAAAATAAGGAAAGAACTGGAAGATAGGTAGAAAAAGGAATTGGAAGAACAGCAACGGAGAGTACAAGAGGAGCAACAGCGGGAGGCATTCGAAGAACAGCAGAGAATTGAAAAAGAAAAAGAACAGAGTAAGCAAATCTCTGTTGATACTGAATTGATTAAGGAATGGAATCAATTTGATTCCATTATAAGTGGTAAAGAAGCCTCCAAAGACTCAGATGCCTTAAAGACTCCCGATACTACTGTTTCTCCGGTTCTTGAAGGAACCAGCGGCCCATCCACAGTACAGGACGTTGAAGAAGTTACTCAGAATCCATCTGATCAAGTTGATCTTCAGGTAGAGGAAATTCCTCCTCTAGACATTTTTTACAGCCCTAAGCATAAAGCCGTTGTAAGACGCTCAAGGAAGAGGCGAAGGCTTGATCAACCTTCTGTTTCAAATGAGCAAACAGTCACGGGCAATGTCGTCTGGAAGGGAGAATTAAGTCCCTCTGAAGATTTAACAAAGCTGTCGCAATTTGCGGGAGCTTATTCAGCAGCAACCATTGACAAAGCATCCGAAGTGAGTCTTCTTTTGAAGACTAAAGAGCATGAGGTATATGCATTGCAAGCAGAAGTGATAGAGGCAAAGAATAAGGCGACACAGGCAGAAGAACAATTGCTGGCTCAACAACAAGAGAATCATTTGTTAACCCAGCAAATTGAAAAACTAAGGATAGACCAAAGTGACATTAAAGCACATGAATTGGCAGAGGCATTATCACAGTTGGAGGCATCAAATGAGCTGTTAATGAAATCTAAAGAGGATCAAATAGTTCAGCTCTCAGCACAGCTTGAAGGTATCAAAGGTGCCAAGAGTATTGAAGATTTCAGAGCAGAGGCAACTCTGATAAACGGCGCTTTGATATCTCAGATCAGAATTTTGTGCCAACAGCTAGTTGAAGCTGAGTCACTTTGTGATATATCTACAGCAGTATGTGAGCAAATCGAGAAAGCCAGGACTAACTTGGATCAGGCCGAAGATGAAATAATAGAATATATTGAATGGCAAGATACTCCAGAAGGGCAAGCTGCTAATTTAGCCCGAATCAGTGTAACATACAAGAACATACTTTTCATGGAATGGGAAACACAGGTAATGAAGGCAGAGAGGGCAGCATCCAGGTGCAAAACAATTTCCAAAAACATGATCAATATAGTCAATGATACATTGTATCTGGCTAACATGATTTCACAATGCACACCTGGAAACATAACAACCGCGAATATGCTGGAGCACAAGAATTATCCTAAGCTGGAAGAACAAGGGCGGTTAATCGCTGGAGTGAATACCTTGACCTCCGATGCATACTGGCTTTTCCTGATTAAACCGCATTCTCAAAGGTCGGCTCTTAACTGCCTAACCGACGCTCTCCGATACCTGATCGCCGATTTCCAAGATGCCACATATGATGCACAGCTGACTTCTCGCCTCAATACTCCACCAGAAGTAGAGCCAATGCTGGCGATATGTCAGCGAAAGAGTAAAGGCAAAGAGACAGCTGACTGAAGCATCGTCGCCGACTGCCGAATCACCCAAATGCAAAATGATATTTGTTGATGCCGATTTCTTAGTTTTCAGTTTTTAGATATTTAGTAGTTAGATTAGCATAGTATTTATAGACCCTTTCATTGTTTTGGAAAGGGTCGTAAAATTTTGTAAAAGACTAAAAGGCTGAAGTTTGCACTATTGTGCTTCAGTCTATATTCTTTTTTGAAACTCGACCACTGGTCCTTAATTTTACTTGGAATGCTGTTTAAGTAAATTGTGCACTATTGTCGTTTGCTTGGAATGCTTTCTGGTTGGAAGGAAGGACTGCGACATAGCGATTAATATATTGGATTGATCAAACAGCTTGCATGGTACTATTATCTGTATCTGTTCTCTTTTCAGTTATATGAATTGCTGTGTTATTACTTTGCTATTATTGAATACATGTATGTAATACAACAACAAGTCTTCATTTCATATCACTATTGAATGTTTTGTGATTTGTTATCTTTCACTCATGTATGTATCAATGATATAAATGACTGAGTGCAGTAATTCGCTATTATAGCTCTGCGTAACTACTTACGCAGAGCAATCTCAAATGATTAAACATCTATGCTTGTTGTTAGTGTCATCTATATGCCTGTCATTAAGCATAGTTTATCAAACGCTGTACTGTCTGAATTGATAAGTCCCGGGATTAGCTTATAGTTTTTGTATTTCTTTTATAGTTTAGTTATTTGTTTATTATCATTTCATATCTTAAATCATCCATCCATCCCGTTTACTTATAATCTTTGGGAAACTGGTCCCGTTATCCCCAGTCGGAGCCACTATTCCAAACGGAAAAGGAGCTGCACTAAGTTCCGGACCGGGTGGTTTCCCCGATGTTGTTGCAACGAATTTCGGGGCATCAACATTTTTGGCGCTAGAAGGAGGGCCATCAACTGTGAATGGCAAGTAGGTCCAAGTCCACAAACCATTCTAAGAGTAATTCCCCCTCCAAACCATCTTCTCCTTCTCAATCACATGCTGGTTTTCCAGCACATGATCAAAGAAAGGAAGAATCAACCACCACTGCTCACACCCATAATATTTCAGAACATTTAAGTCTTGAATCCCCTGAAGTTCAGTCTCTTATCCATAAACTTCAGAGCTTCTCAATTTCACCTCAGAAATCTGAAGTATCACAAAGCAGTGTGACCTCGCAGTTAAACTTATCTCATCCACTTACCAGACTTCAGAGCGAAAAACTTGGTATTGAACCTACTGAGTTCCCTTTACCCAAAAAGAAAAGGGCTAAGAAGATCACTGAAGTATCTGATAGTGAAGATCTTTCTTCCATATCTTCCATCTCAACTCTCCTCTGCGAAGTCAACCATCCACTCCCCCATTACACATTGTTGTCCATCAAGGAATAAGTACTACAGCATCTCAAGCTACTCTCTCTCTAACAACTTCTTCTCCTCAGTCATCTGGAATACCAATAGTAGTAACAACTAATATCACCAGCATAATGGCAGATCCATGGACTCAGCCAGGTGCAGTCAATATGCCCGGACCATTACATGATCTACCTGATGCTCCAGAAAAATGGTTGCCTAAATTTAATCCAGATAACGGAACACAAGCTGAAGAACATATTAACAACTTCATGTTAGCTGTTAATCTAAAGGGAGTGACAGAACAAGACGTTGTTGTAAGGCTTTTCCCTTATACTCTGCAAGGATCGGCAGGATCCTGGTACTTCTCATTACCTTCTGGTTCTATTACCAGCTGGGCTATGTGCCAAGAGCAATTTCTTATCAAATATGGAGATGACAGGTCTCTGGCGACTCTAATAAACGACCTCTCCAATTTGAGAATAGAACATAGAGAACCAGTAAAAGAGTTTAATGCCCGATTCAATAAACTCTTAAATAAAATCCCCACTGCTTCTAAGCCAAGTGAACAAATCAGAAGCGAATGGTACATTACTGCTCTCCCTTCCAACATAGCTATTTTTGTTGACAGGGCTGGCAAACCTACCTTAGCCGAGAATATGAAAGAAGCACTTGCCGTCGAAAAACGATAAATGCCCTAGAAAAGAAAGCAGTTTTGGAGGATAGAAAATCTAAAAAAGTTTCATTTAAAGAAGATTCCAAGAAGAAAACCCCAAAAGACCCATATGACATGGAGGGTTTACAAAAGGTCCTTAAAACATTGTCTAATGAAATGGTCGAAATTAAAAAACAGGTGGCTGAAACTTCAACCAAAAGACCATTTAGAACTTTTAAGAAAACAGAAACAAAGCCACCCAATGTTATATCTAATGCAGATTCTGAACAGGAAGATGAAGAAGAGGAATCATCCTCACAGACAGATGATGAAGAAGAAGTAGTTGAGTGCCATGGTATGTGGGATTTCATACTCCCAAATTCTGACACTGAGAATCAAGAAGAAGCTTTTCCTGTTACTACAAGAAGTAAAATCGCTTCTGAACCTACTCAAACAACTACAAAAAAGAGGAGTGCAGGTGCTGCCACACCAAAAGAAAAAGTTCTTCCGAAGAAATCTCCGGTAGCAGCCCTCAAAACCAGCCTCCAATTTCTAATTCTCCTTCAACATCCAAAACACTAGTGGTATCTGACCATATGGAGTATAATATTGTCGATGACATGAAAAAGACCAAGGCAAACATAACCATGTTTGAACTAGGTAAATTAAAACATCAGCAAAAATTGCTCCTAAGGGAATTTAACGCTATTCCCTCTTCCCCTCTTCCCAGTTCAAAAGCTGCTAATGATTCAGGACAACCCCCTCCAGATATGGTCGAGGCTACCGATTCGGTTCTGATTGGAGATAGATCCAATTCTCATACCCCACCTTTTTTGCTCACCTATGAAATCTATAATCGAAATCTGCATAACTGTTTAATTGATTCAGGGGCTTCATCCAATATTATGCCAGCTTCAGTTTGTTCTAAGCTGAACATAGAACCCCAGAAGTCAGCCATCCACATTGTACAGTTAGACAGAACCAAAGTACAGGTCATAGGAGAGATTAATTCCGTGACTATCAGGTTGTCTGCTGATCCCAGAATAGTACAGAGAATAGACATTTTGATAGCCGACATACCTGAATTCTACGGTTTAATTTTGAGCAGAGACTGGTCTGAGAAACTGCATGGATACATTTCCACGGATTGGTCACATATGTGGCTCCCCTACAAGGGTAAGCCAAATCAAATAAGGATCGACCGTGAGAAGCATATGACTCATACAGTAACCGATTTCGAACAAGAAAACCAGCCGGTGGCTTTCAACAATAACATTTTGGGAAATTATTCTTCACAGTCATTCTTTGGCAATTTTGTTGCCCAATCTTCCCCTTTTCAAGTTAATCATTGTACATCTCAAGTAGAAAATTTTTCACAATCAAATTTATCCAAATGCTTTAATGTAGATCAAAAGGATGTAAATATTTCTGATTCTCCTTTATTTTGGTCTTTGTATTTTGATGGCTCTAAGTCCAGCGAGGGCTCAGGAGCAGGTTGCATTTTGGTTAGTCCAAAAGGCGAAAAGACAATGCTTTCTTGTAGATTAGAATTTGAATGCACCAACAATACAGCCGAATACGAAGCACTACTGCAGGGATTATATAAGGCAATTGACCTTAAAGTCCAATATTTAAAAGTATTCGGCGATAGTGAGATCATTGTTAAACAGGTAAGGAATACAATTCATTGCCTCTCAAGCCACCTTAAGCATTATCAAACGCTAGTGCAAGATCTCACTTCGCATTTCTCAGCATTCAATATTTTTTCAATCCCAAGATCGCAAAATTCAGCAGCTGATTTACTAGCCAACGTAGCTTCCAAGCTCCTCCCTTCCGAAGACTATAGTCTTGATAGATTTTCTGTAGAGTTAATTTTTAGACCTTCAGTTCCTGATAACATCACTAACTGGAGGGTTTTCAACCATGACGAGGATATTTTGCAATTTTTGACCTCTGAAAAGTCCTATGACAATCAAGTCATTGAAGAGGATGAGCATGATTCTCAAATGAAGCAAACATCTCAAGATAACGTTATTCCTAAACCTGTGGTAAAGCTTGAAGACCTTTATGACATCAAAGATAGGTTTAAACCTGTAATTAATGCTAAACTCCAGAGCTCTACTCTTAGGTTTGAATTGATTAATTTAGGAACGGCTCAAACTCCTCAAAATATAAATTTAGGATTAGGACTTTCTACAATAGAAAAGGAAGCATTTATCAAACTTTTAAGAAAAAACAAACAAGTTTTTGCTTGGAAGTATGATGACCTTAAAACATATGATACATCTATCATACAACACACTATTCCTATGCTTCCCGATCAAAAACCAATCCAGCAGAAGTTAAGAAAAATCCATCCAAATTTGGAGAGCCAGATAAAGTCGGAACTTAATAAGCTTTTAAAAGCTAAGATTATCTTCCCTGTCCGACACTCAAACTGGGTCTCCAATATGGTACCCGTCAGGAAGAAAAACGGCGACATCAGAATCTGTATTGATTTCAGAAATTTAAATAAGGCAAGCTTAAAAGATAACTTCCCTCTGCCTACCATGGAGCAAATCCTTCAATCGGTAGCAGGATCTGAATTGATGTCTTTTCTTGATGGTTTCTCAGGATACAATCAAGTGCTGGTCCACCCTGATGACCAATTAAAAACTACATTCAGAACAAAATGGGGAACTTACGCATACCAAAAGATGCCTTTCGGACTCATAAATGCAGGAGCGACATTTCAAAGAGCTATGGATACAGCCTTTAGAGGGTTAATTAACCGAACAGTAGTTGTCTACCTCGATGACATTACTGTATATTCTAAAAAGAGATATAATCACTTGCATGATTTAAATCAGATTTTTCAACGATGCAAAACATATGGTATCTCTCTTAACCCGAAAAAGTCTTTCTTCGCTCTCAACCAAGGCAAGCTCTTAGGGTTTATTGTATCTAAGGATGGCATTTATGTAGATCCTGAGCGAATTAAAGAAATTTCTGAAATTCCTTTTCCACACAATAAAAAATCGATGCAGTCGTTTTTAGGACAAATTAATTTCGTTAAGCGATTTGTTCCAGATTTTTCACAGATTGTACTACCACTGCAAAAGATGATTAAAAAGAATTCAACCTTCAGATGGGGACTAGAAGAAAAGCAAGCTTTTCATGATATTAAGCAATCCATAATCAATGTCCCAGCCCTGAATACTCCAAATCTTTCTAATCATTTTACATTATATACTATTGCATTCGACTTATCTTACGCAGCAGTACTAACTCAGTTGAATGATGACAATTTGGAAGCGCCCATTTCGTTCTTCAGTTCTAACTTTCAAGGCGCCGAATTGAATTATTCCGAAATTGAGAAACAAGCTTTTGCTGTCTTTAAAGCAGTCAAACATTATCGACCCTTTCTTCTTAAAACCCATACTAAAGTAATAGTTCCTTTCTCCGCAGTTAGGCAACTATTAATTCAAAAGGAATTGGGAGAAAAGAGGGCAAATTGGGTCGCAGCCCTCCAAGAATATGATCTAGAAATAAAGCCAGCAAAATTTGTTAAAGGTCAAGGTTTTTGCAGGATCTTAGCAGGAGCATCAAACATTCCTGAATCAGGTGATACAGAGCAAAACCAAGAAGTCAATCAGCTAAGTATACCGGATTCCGAATCTCAATATTCAGATCTAATCTTTTATTTAAAGAATGGTTATGCACCTACCAATTTGTCCTACAAGAATAAAAGAGCCATTAGATTGAAAGCTAAGAGTTTTTCTCTTATTAATGATGTGCTCTTCAGGAGAAACTATGATTCTGTATTACTAAGATGCCTTGAGAAACCTGAAGCTCAAAAGGTTTTGCAAGAGCTACACGATGGACCGGCAGGAGGACATTTTGGAGCTGATACAACAGCTCATAAAGTAATTCATGCCGGATATTACTGGCCTACTTTGTTTAAGGATGCTCATGAATATGTAAGGAAATGCATTAAGTGCCAAACTGCCAGTGGAAGACAACAAAAGCCAGCTTTCCCTTTACAACCAATCAACATTGAACAACCTTTTGAACAATGGGGATTGGACATCATTGGAGAAATAAATCCTTCATCTTCCAAGCAACACAAGTATATCCTTACAGCAACTGATTACTTTACAAAGTGGGTAGAAGCAGTTCCATTAAAGACAACAAACTCGGAAGCAATCATCGAATTTATAGATCAGTTCATCGTAACCAGGTTTGGTGTCCCAAACGCTCTTGTCTTTGATAATGCTTCTTACTTCTCAGGCAATGCAATGATTGATTTCGCTATCAAAAGAGGATTCAAATTAAAGTATTCTGCCAACTATTACCCCCAGGGTAACGGCCTAGCAGAATCAACTAATAAAAATCTAATCAAAATCATTAAGCGAACAATTGAAGAGAATCATAAGAACTGGCATAAATCCTTGGTATTTGCATTATGGGCCGATAGGATTACACAGAAAGCTTCCATAGGGACCTCTCCATTTAATCTTGTTTATGGAAAAGAAGCAGTCGTACCAACCAATCTTCTTCTCCCATCTTTAGCCCTAGTGCAATTTATAGACGAAACTCCTTCTTCTTCTATACAGTTTAGACATGATCAAATACTCAAACTTGAAGAAGAAAGGGATAAAGCCAAGGTTACACATGCAAGACATCAGCAAGTCATTAAAGCAGCTTTCGATCTAGCCTCATCCAGCCCTAGACAATTTGAAGTCGGAGATCTAGTCCTGAAATGGGACAAAGCCCATGAAGACAAAGGTAAACATTCCAAATTCCAAAAACTGTGGCTAGGACCATTTCAGATCTGTGAAAAAGTAGGCCATTCCACATTCATACTTCAAAATCTATCAGGGGTGAGAGATTCTCTCCCTGTCAATGGTCTAATTCTGAAGAAATTCTTTAACTGAGGAGGTAACCCCTTCTCTTTGTAGCTTATTAGTTTTTCATAGTTTGTAGGATTTGTAGGAATAAGAATGTGGGACATTCCCATTGACCTTTCGCTGTAAACAAAAGCTGTCTCGCCATAGTAATATTAATATTTACTTTTTTAAAAATAGCATCCTGAACCGAGAGAGATCATTTCTAGGAAATTAGATATCTTTTTATTCTGAGCATTACAGACTCACCTTTGTAAATTTCACTCTGAACGAAGTTCTATGAATCATCTTGAGTGGTTGAAATCAGTCCCCAAATGTTATCTATACGAAAATAGGAGCTAATTCATCTTCAGCATCTTCAACTCTTAAACCTGTCATCCATTTATTCTTAATAAGATAATTGTTCATCCCATTCACCAACAGTTTTTGATTACTCAGAGTGTAATTCTAAAATATAAAAGATTAAAGATAAGAGGTCTTATCACAAGCCTGCTTACCATGTTCATAGGAAAATAATTTAACTGACATTACCAAAACTGCATACCAAACAGGGTAATGGCTTGAAATTTCAAGACAAGGGGTCTCATCACGAGCCAGCTTGTTCAGTTTAATTACTACCCGTGAATGGCATTGTCATCTATCTGGCCACCAAACCAGGACAATGGCTTTTATCTTAAGAAAAAAGAAATTGAAATTCAAAAAATACGAGAATATCTTTTGAATTCATTCTGTTTAGTCACACTCTAAGGTGAATGGAACAATGGACAACAACATGGTTAAAAGGTAACCCTGCCGAGACTATGAATGTTTGCTGGCAGCAGAGGCTCTACCTGTGACAGAGGAGTTTATTTTAAAAGCTGATATGGAAAAGTTTTCTATTTTTACTTTTACAAACCAATAAGGACTTATTTTAATACTCGAAGTGCATTTATAAAAAGAGGAAGTTAAATGAAGAAACCTGTTTTATTTAGAATCAATAGATATCTAGTTATATTAGAAATTTCCTTTCTTTTATAAAGATTCTATTTGAGAAAGTGTAAGTATAATTGTTAGTTCAGAGATAACTGGTTCTGCCAGCGAATCGCCAATTGTTGTGCCCTACAACAACCCCCCATTTCATAACATTTTTATCACAAACAATTTACATATGAAATGGGTCCCTTTTAAAATTTTTAATTGGCATTAATAAACTTGTTCAAATAAGGTATGATAATCAAATGAATTTATGCAAAAAACCCTTGTTGAACAAATGATAAGCAATTTTTGGTTAAGTCCAAAAAAGTAATCGCAAGTTCGGTTGCCATCTTGGTTTTTCCCGATGCGATATCGCTATCGGCCATCGGCAATAGCCAATGCACACACAAAAGGGCACATACCTTTTCCCCGATGCGACGCGATATCGGCAATCGGCTATCGGCACGGCACTATGTCTTGTGAAAAATGTTTTAACACCCCGGCCCGATGCGATATCGCATATCGGCAATCGGTACAATCCTACGCATTTTCATAAGACGTTTATATCCTTTCCCCGATGCGATATCGCTATCGGCATTCGCTAAAAGCAATTGATACACATTCAGGGGTTATGTTCGCGCGCCGAATGCGATATCGCAATCGGCGTTCGCTAAAGAACTTTCCCAAGTGATAACGCCACACACACACTTCCGATGCGATATGATGACGCTTAATGATGACCTCAGTTCCAAAAGGCGATTATTTCAAAGCATTAAAGTTATATTTAAACTCGATTTGACAAAAACACAGATTTCAAAATGCCGTTAAGTAAAGGGATAAGGTAATGCATGCGTATTTAAAGCTTTGCCCCTTCGAATTAACGAGCAATTACGATTAGACCTTTGAAAAAATCTATTACACGCTTTAAGGGGTCATTCGGTTTAATAACTTAAGTAATGGTCATTTATGAAGCTGTAGGCCGTAAAATCACCATCATTGCATCTACGATGCCTTCTCAAATCATTAGATCCGCAGCCTCTTTTAGGAATAATCTCGCCACGCTTCAAATCATATATTTATCCCGTTATGGATTGTCATTGTTATTTCTTTGTTACGATTTCTCTTGCACTTGTGTAGAATTCGACTACCGAGAGAAGTCTGAATATGATGGGAAAGAAGTTCAAGAAGGTGGCAGGTTCTACTGCGACACCTGCCTCAGGCCAAGCTGCTACACCTTCAAGGAAAGGCTTAATCTCAGATACTACATGCACTGGTCTTACTGGTACTACATGGCAAGGGACATACAATTTGCTAGAAGGAGAACAACCAGAAGCGACAGTAACGGAGGCAAGTGTGGATGAATTAAGAAAGTCTGAGGCAACTCTTAAAGATTTGGCTGACTCTTTTCTGCACAGAATAGCAGCCAGGGAACAAGTCTTGCCTTATACTGATGTGGTACGTTGGGCAATTGAAGAAATTCCTCTCACTAATAGAACCTTCATTTCTAAGGATGGAAGGATTTTCGGCTCCTTCAAGCCTGACGACTTGAGACGAATGTATCATTTGCCCAATCCCGAGCAAGTCTATAACAGAGCATTTGTGGAGAAATTCGCCAGAGAGAATGAATCACCAGCCGAACCTCTCCGAGATTGGAGGCAAAATCCAGCAAAACACAAGCAGGATATGTCGGGTAAGTACTCCAATGCCTCTTTGGCTTCACCTTACTGCTATGCTGGAATTATGATGTGTAGATTGTGGGGATTTCATGATTCTGCAAATATCCATGTTGATATGGTTCCCTTAATGGAAGCGACCGTTAATAGTATAATTATGGATTGGGCCACTATCCTGTCTGATAAGTTGGTCTTAGCTATTCGTGAGTTTAGGGCCAAAACCAGAGTCACTGAGAGAAAAATCCCACCTTTTTATTACTCTGCATACATTATGGATGCCCTTTGTTTTAATTCTGAGTTTCCTGTCCTTGGTTGGAGATGGACAACCCATGACCCAACACCTATTCATTTGTATCATCGTAAATTGTGGAAACCCTCTCACAAAGACCATTTGTACCAAATTTGCAATGGTTTTATGGTTCCCGTTCACTATTCTATTTTTGACAGACCTATCCCTAGGATTTCCTATGAAGCCTCTTTTGACCTACCAGCCGTAGCCCATTGGTTCGGCGAAGAATGTTTTTCTTATATCAGAGTTTTTGGAAGCAAGGCCAGGCCACATGTTCTCCCTTATACATGCCAGACAAATTGCTAGCCCGAGAAATCTCCTATCAGATCATGTCTGAAGGTGTTACCCAAACTCTCAAAGAGGAGAAGAAGAGAGGATGGTCATCGTTTCCTTTAAGAATTGGAGTTTATACGCTGCTAAATTATAAGCATGCAGAAAAGGAAGCAGCAAAACTCCAAATGCTATCTCTAGTTTCTATTCCCAACAGACTCTATGACCCGAAAAAGACTGCTTTCATTGCCTTGGAACAGGCTAAGCTGACAAAGGTTGTTCACCAAGAAGACCAGTTTGACGACCTGTTCATGGGTGCTGATTCAATAAGCCAAGTCCAACAACTTGCTGCGATGAGATATGAAGATATGGAATTAACTGAATTTAATAAACTTAGAAAGCAAAGGTTGCAAACTTTGCCTCTAAAGTTATTATCTACAACCCCAACTTCATCCTCAAGCGAGCCTGATCAGCAAGAAATAAATTCACCTCCCGTTACAATTAGACAACAGGAGGAAAGTCAAAGAAAGCTGCAGGCAGAAAGGCATAGAAGAGAACAAATAGAAAGGCAGCAAAAAGCACAAATTGAAGAAGAGCAAAGAAGGCAAAGGGAGCAAGAAGAGCAAAGAAGACAAAGGGAGATAGAAGAACAGAGACAGAGAGAAAAAGAAGAACAGAGGAAAAGAGAGGAAGAAGAAAAAATAAGGAAAGAACTGGAAGATAGGCAGAAAAAGGAATTGGAAGAACAACAACGGAGAGTACAAGAGGAGCAACAGCGGGAGGCATTCGAAGAACAGCAGAGAATTGAAAAAGAAAAAGAACAGAGTAAGCAAATCTCTGTTGATACTGAATTGATTAAGGAATGGAATCAATTTGATTCCATTATAAGTGGTAAAGAAGCCTCCAAAGACTCAGATGCCTTAAAGACTCCCGATACTACTGTTTCTCCGGTTCTTGAAGGAACCAGCGGCCCATCCACAGTACAGGACGTTGAAGAAGTTACTCAGAATCCATCTGATCAAGTTGATCTTCAGGTAGAGGAAATTCCTCCTCTAGACATTTTCTACAGCCCTAAGCATAAAGCCGTTGTAAGACGCTCAAGGAAGAGGCGAAGGCTTGATCAACCTTCTGTTTCAAATGAGCAAACAGTCACGGGCAATGTCGTCTGGAAGGGAGAATTAAGTCCCTCTGAAGATTTAACAAAGCTGTCGCAATTTGCGGGAGCTTATTCAGCAGCAACCATTGACAAAGCATCCGAAGTGAGTCTTCTTTTGAAGACTAAAGAGCATGAGGTATATGCATTGCAAGCAGAAGTGATAGAGGCAAAGAATAATGCGACACAGGCAGAAGAACAATTGCTGGCTCAACAACAAGAGAATCATTTGTTAACCCAGCAAATTGAAAAACTAAGGATAGACCAAAGTGACATTAAAGCACATGAATTGGCAGAGGCATTATCACAGTTGGAGGCATCAAATGAGCTGTTAATGAAATCTAAAGAGGATCAAATAGTTCAGCTCTCAGCACAGCTTGAAGGTATCAAAGGTGCCAAGAGTATTGAAGATTTCAGAGCAGAGGCAACTCTGATAAACAGCGCTTTGATATCTCAGATCAGACTTTTGTGCCAACAACTAGTTGAAGCTGAGTCACTTTGTGATATATCTACAGCAGTATGTGAGCAAATCGAGAAAGCCAGGACTAACTTGGATCAGGCCGAAGATGAAATAATAGAATATATTGAATGGCAAGATACTCCAGAAGGGCAAGCTGCTAATTTAGCCCGAATCAGTGTAACATACAAGAACATACTTTTCATGGAATGGGAAACACAGGTAATGAAGGCAGAGAGGGCAGCATCCAGGTGCAAAACAATTTCCAAAAACATGATCAATATAGTCAATGATACATTGTATCTGGCTAACATGATTTCACAATGCACACCTGGAAACATAACAACCGCGAATATGCTGGAGCACAAGAATTATCCTAAGCTGGAAGAACAAGGGCGGTTAATCGCTGGAGTGAATACCTTGACCTCCGATGCATACTGGCTTTTCCTGATTAAACCGCATTCTCAAAGGTCGGCTCTTAACTGCCTAACCGACGCTCTCCGATACCTGATCGCCGATTTCCAAGATGCCACATATGATGCACAGCTGACTTCTCGCCTCAATACTCCACCAGAAGTAGAGCCAATGCTGGCGATATGTCAGCGAAAGAGTAAAGGCAAAGAGACAGCTGACTGAAGCATCGCCGCCGACTGCCGAATCACCCAAATGCAAAATGATATTTGTTGATGCCGATTTCTTAGTTTTCAGTTTTTAGATATTTAGTAGTTAGATTAGCATAGTATTTATAGACCCTTTCATTGTTTTGGAAAGGGTCGTAAAATTTTGTAAAAGACTAAAAGGCTGAAGTTTGCACTATTGTGCTTCAGTCTATATTCTTTTTTGAAACTCGACCACTGGTCCTTAATTTTACTTGGAATGCTGTTTAAGTAAATTGTGCACTATTGTCGTTTGCTTGGAATGCTTTTTGGTTGGAAGGAAGGACTGCGACATAGCGATTAATATATTGGATTGATCAAACAGCTTGCATGGTACTATTATCTGTATCTGTTCTCTTTTCAGTTATATGAATTGCTGTGTTATTACTTTGCTATTATTGAATACATGTATGTAATACAACAACAAGTCTTCATTTCATATCACTATTGAATGTTTTGTGATTTGTTATCTTTCACTCATGTATGTATCAATGATATAAATGACTGAGTGCAGTAATTCGCTATTATAGCTCTGCGTAACTACTTACGCAGAGCAATCTCAAATGATTAAACATCTATGCTTGTTGTTAGTGTCATCTATATGCCTGTCATTAAGCATAGTTTATCAAACGCTGTACTGTCTGAATTGATAAGTCCCGAGATTAGCTTATAGTTTTTGTATTTCTTTTATAGTTTAGTTATTTGTTTATTATCATTTCATATCTTAAATCATCCATCCATCCCGTTTACTTATAATCTTTGGGAAACTGGTCCCGTTATCCCCAGTCGGAGCCACTATTCCAAACGGAAAAGGAGCTGCACTAAGTTCCGGACCGGGTGGTTTCCCCGATGTTGTTGCAACGAATTTCGGGGCATCAACACCTTCTCATAAATAGCTTTGTGTAAATACTTTTTGTTGATTAGACAACTTTTGAAAGAAATGGGTATATCTTCTTGCGTTAAAACATCACCAATTCCATTTCTTGATGCATCATATTCCACAATAAAGGTTTTTGTGAAGTTTGGCATAACTAAGACCGGTGCTTGGCACATTGCCTATTTAAGATGTTCACAGGCCTTAATTTCTTTTAGAGTCCATGAAAATGCATAATCCTTCAATAATGTTGTTTTTGGAATGTCTTCAGTCTTCATTCTAATTTGATGATATCCTGAATGAATGTCCAACTTGGTGAAGTAAATTAATCCATGCAAGTCATCATATAATTCATCAATGACAAGAATGGGAAATTTATCTTTAATAGTGAGTTTGTTGAGCTCTCTATAATCTGGATACATACTCCATGACCCATCCTTCTTGTGCATCAATACTACTAGAGCAGAGAAAGAACTTTGACTAGGTTGAATTATACCGGTCTCTAGCATTTCTGTAACCATGTGTTCATTTTCACTCTTTTGGGCATAGGGACATATGTAAGGCTTGATGCTTGGAGGAACACTTCCTAGAATCAAATGAATAGAATTATCATGATCAAAAATAGGTGGGAGGCGTTTGGGAGTCTAAAATACCTTGGAATGGTTTTCCGAGGCTTTTTGGAGATCTGGAGAAATAAATGATTTCGATGTGGGAACCTCTAGTGAACATAATTGTGAAATTATGCCTTGTTTTTCTTTCTTTAGCAGCTTTGTCATTCCGTTAGAGCTGATTATCTTTCATTGTTTCCCTGTGATACCCCTTAATTCAACTTCCTTTCCTTCCAAAGAAAATTTCATGAAAAGTTCTTGAAAATTTAAAGCTATTGTACCCAAGGTTTGTAGCCATTGGACTCCTAGTACAACATCAACACCACCCATTGGAATGGAAAGAATTGGGCTATTCAATACATATTCGCCCATGGATAGCTTGATATTATAGCACTTGCCAGAGAAATTTATGGTTCCTCCACTTGTAACCATCACTTGACACTCTGGTGCTGGATATAGGAATCAATTCAATTCCTTGGCTATCTTACAATGAATAAAATTATGGGTACTGCCCGAATCAATCAACACTATTACCTTTTTCTTCTTGATATGTCCTTCTATCTTGATAGTTTGAGGAGTAGTAATTCCAGCCAATGCATTACAAGATATCGTCGGATTCATTTCTTCTTTCTCGATGTGATCTTTCACTTCTTGAACCTTTTTCCTCTTGATATGTCCTTCTATCTTGAGAGTTTGAAGAGTGGTAATTCTTGCCAATGATTTACAAGATATGGTTGGATTCATTTCTTATTTCTCGAGGGTTGGTTCCTGGTGTATATCCTCTTCTTTTGATGTTTCTTGATCCTTTTCTTCCTCCTGTTCACTATCTATGTAAAATAATTTCTTCTTAGCACACTTATGACCTTTAGTGCATTTGCTATCATAAATTTAACAAAGCCCTTTTTCTCTTTTTTCTTCCAATTGTTGTGGTGTAAACCTTGTAGGTTGTGGAAGGCTAGGACAAAAATTCTTCCATTTTTATAGTTGTGATTGGTGGGATTCCTTGTTTCCATAATTTTGCCTTCAATTTTTCTTAACCTGAATGCCTTCTCCAATGAATCAGGTTCCCAAAGACGAACCTCATGTTGAAAGTTATCCTTTAAAGTCCCTATGAATACATCAATACTTTGCTTCTATGGAATATCATTTACCCTTATATTCAATTTTTGAAAGTCCTTAATGTCATTGAAACCTTTTGTTTGAGATTTATTAATTGGCTAAAGAAGGTGTTTCTCTTTGTATCCTCATAATGTGCTATCATTTCCTCTGTGAAAATTGACCACGTGAAAAGTGGTTTACAAGAACAAAGCCATTCATACCATAAAAATTGATTCAGTTCTAAATATAAAGATGCAATACGTACCTTTTGTAACAATTGCACCTCATTTAGACCAAAATATTGCTCCATCTATAGTATCCAATTTATTGGATCCTTGCCATCAAACTTCCTCATACTGCCTTTTCTTGATTTTAGGAGCTCAATCTTGAAAAAACTGTAACTCTATAATTTCGGATCTCCTAGTTATGACATTGTGCCCTGCGGTAGCCCTCTGTGTCCTCCTTCCAATGCCACCAGTCTGATTGAAATTGGATTCTCCAAGAAACAATTATGCACAATCTCCCAAGATGACCTAATTATATACCTTTTCATTAGAGTGAAGTTGTAGGAAGTGCCACGTGTCACTGTTTCGACCTTCGGATCTAAAAACGATACACTGTAAACTAAAGTCTATCCTCTTTTTGTAACTTCTTACAAAATTTCAATCTGATGCTCAGTGAGATAGTTATGATGATTTTCCCTAGGTCACCTGTTTGGGATGTAACTCAGGAGCCTACAGAAGCCCTAAATACCTTGGACTGTATCTCTGAACATATAGAGAAACAAGATCTAAAATTTGGGCCCGAGCTTCCTCACGAGTTTGGCTCAAATGGGTTCTAATTTCAGAGTCTGAACCTTCATATAAGACAAATTATAGCGAACATCCTATGATGACCTGTTTGAGATTACATTTTGGAGCTTGCAAAAACCCTAACTTCCTCGGATGAAATATCCAAAAACATAGCAAGACAAGGTCTGAAATTTGGACGTGAGGTTTAGAATGATTTTTTCTCAAATGGGTTTTTCCTTTTTCCTTCTGAAATGTCGCAGAAAAAAAGTTATAGTGAAAATTCCATGAAGACCTATTTGGAGTAGCGAAACCCTAGAATCCAAAGCTCTAGTACCAAATGTTATGAAACTAGCTCACAAAAAGATAGAAAAGATAGATCAACGACTTAGAAATCAGCCTTTTCAAGGGGGAAACCTCCTTTACATTACAGAAATGAATAATTCTTGGATCATACAAATAATAAGACCTCCTTTCTATATATAGAAGTCTAAGGGGTCATAATATAATCAGAGCTGACATAACAATAACAATGTAAGGGCACAATAATAACAATAGTGGACTTCTATGGGGCACAATAATAACAATATGGGGACTACATGGGAACAAAAATATAATAAGGGAGTTTCACTAATGACAATAAGGGGTTACACTAGTAGTATAGGGACCTAAAATTTTAGGAGTGGATCTTGCAGGCAGGGAAGCATGATGATAGGTACCAGCAGTTGAGGCATAAGTTACAATGGAAGAATGAAGGCGATAGGGATAATAAGTATCATCTCGTAGCAGATGGCTTGGTTATATTCAAGAACATGATTTATGTGCTAGATAGCAGTGAGCTCAAGAAGATTATCTTGAGGGAATTTCATGTCAAGCCATATTCATGTCACTTGAGATATTAGAAGACTCTGACAACAGTTAAGAAGTTTTATCATTGGCCTAACTTGAAAAAGGAGATGGCTAAGTTTGTTGCTATATGTATGGACTGTAATCAGGTAAATGTAGAGTGTAAGAATCCAACTGGTTTATTGTAGCTAATTCCAATTCTAGAGCAGAAATGGTAGGTTGTTTCCATGGACTTCATTACAGGTTTTCCTAGGACATTGAAGCAGCATGAATCCATCATGGACGTGGTTGACAGATTAAGTAAGGTAGCTCACTTCCTCGTAGTGAGGTTTAATTATTCAACTAGTGAGGTAGCTTAGCTCTTCATCAGGAATCTTTTGAGATTGCATGATGTTCCCAAGAAGATTATATCAAATAGAGATTCCAAGTTCACTTCCAAGTTTTGGAAGGAGTTTGCAGGCTTGTGGACAAAGTTAGCTCTTAGTACAACTTATCATCCCCAGACAGATGAAGAGATAGAAAGGGTTAAGAGGATTCTTGAGGACATGTTGAGGACGTAGGTCATGCATCAATAGAGGAAGTGGGAGGATTATCTCCCACTGGTAGAGTATCTATCTAATAATGGGTACCAAGAATCCTTGAGGATTAGAATATTTGAGGCTCTTTATAGGAGTATTTATAATACTCCTATTAGCTAGAGTGATCTAGCAAACGGGGTGTTTATTGGACTAGACATGCTAGTAAAGATGAAATAGGAGATGCAAGTTATTAAAAGGAATTTGAAGGCAACACGAGACAAGAAAAAGAGTTATGCAGATGAATTCAGGTTAGGGAGAATGTGTACTTGTGCATCAAGCCCAAGAGAAGTTCCTTAATGATTGGATCATGTGCTAAGTTGGAACATTAGTATTGTGGGCCTTTCAAGATCCTTGAGAGGATTGGACTAGTGGCTTACAGACTTACACTGTTTTTGATAGTGAAAGTCCACGGTGTTTTCCATGTTTCATTACATAAGAGACATGTACAAGATGTTGATCATGTGAATGATTAATCTAAATTGTAGGTGGAACCATAGGGATAATTCTAGCCATAACCTCAATGCATATTGCAATGGAAATAGCTCATGCTCTAGAACCGAGTGATAGAGGATGTTAAAGTGTAGTGGAAGAACTTTGGACCCAATGAAGCTACATGGGAGATGGTTGGTCATATTTGTATCCTTCATTATTTGTTGGTTCAAGGAAATGAGGATTTGCTATCTATATCTATCTATCTATATATATATATATATATATATATATATATATATATATATATATATAGATATATATATATATATATATATATATATATATATATATATATATATATATATATATATATATATATATATATATATATATATATATATATGGTTGTAAATACCATAATGAGTTGTGTTATAAAGCTCCATACACAAGATGTTTTTATTTTCAGTGGTTTTCTAGTCACAAGTGTCATAGCACACCAAGGACGGTGTTACCCTAAGGGGTAGGGGTTTGTAAAAAGCATGGGTTAAATATTCATGTAATAAAGGAGAATAACAACAAAATAAGACTAAGGTCATGGGACATGTATCCAAGTTGAATGTTGGGAAAGCACTATAGTGGGAATCACTTTTGGTTTATTATGGCTATGGAAATTGGAAAATACATTAGAAAAGGAAAAGAGGAAATAATTCACATTTAATGATGAGAATAGAGGAAAATATGAGAAAAGGGAGGCAAACAAAAACATATTTGCATGCCAAGGAAATTAGAGGAAAATTAAGGAAAAAGGGAAATCAATAATAAAAAGTCATGAGAGAATCAGTTCATAGCTTTTGGTCATTACATTTTTTTTAGTTCAGATGGGCCCGCTACTTTCATTCTCTGTCTCATAGAATCTTGCACACTTAGATTATTCTTGGACCATGTGGGCCTTCACTTGGATTTTGAGAAAGGATAACAAAGGAAGGAAAATGAACGTGAAAGAAAGCAAGGAGAAGGTTGGATAGACAAATTCAAGAAGAGGATTTTACAGGTAATAGGTTGCATGAGTGTTTTCCTAGCTATGGTGTGAATGCATGGTGCATGCATTTGTTTATTTGGTTCATTTCCTATCGTTAGCATGGGTTTTTCTTGGCTCAATAGTGATTTCAGCATTACCTTGCCATTTCTTAGATAGCTATGGTGTGATGGAATTCATTTTTTGTTGAGCTTTGGATTGTTAGAAGGTTTTGGAACCGAGTGAGGTGGTCTTAAGAAAACTCGGAAGGGTAAGGGGTGGTGATGGTTTTCTCCAATAAGTCGTCGACTGGTGGGTGGATATAGGAAAATTCCTCAAGGTATGGTGAGGAAATTTTAAGGCATCCAAGCTCGGTTTGGTTTTGTGATCTCGGGACTAGTTTAGGAGATTACGATAGCTTGAGGGTGGTTTAACCATTAGGTTCTCTAGTTTATTATGTCTTGGTTTATCCCATGAAATTCCACATTCATTCTTGGAATATGACACGGGGGTGATTGGATGAAGAAAGATTTGGTTGATCCCAATTGATGTTTAGGTGGTACTTGGAAGTACCTCGCTTGGATTCCTTTTGCATATGTTAATAAGAGCTATTTTCCTATTGTTATCTATTAGAAGTTGTACTTGTTATTATGTTTATTTGATGGTTTAGTTTTCATGGCTAATATTCTGGTTATACATTGGGCATAAGCAAGGTTTTATAAAGTGATCTAGCTATGGGTCTTGTTCATGATTTGATAAGTACTTGAATGGTTGATGAATGCATGGGCTAAAAAGTGCTTTTTCAGCCATTTGAGAGGGCATTCGACCTTCTTGGTGATTTTAATATGGATTTCATAGGTTTAAGATGAGATAAGCATTCATGACCTGTAACTCATATGTTTACAATATGTTTAATGAAATGTCTATTTTACTAGGAAATCTAGCTCAAGTTCTAGATTCAAGTTTGAGTGTTTAGCATCGTCATCATGTTTATTATGATCTTAAAATGTTACAAGTAGCTATGGGTAGTGGTCTGAAGGCTAGCCTAGAAAAATGGCTCAGGTCTCATAATCGTTGGCACTAGACTAGAGGATTTAGGTCATAACCACATGGAAGCAGGTTTGTGTGTGCAACTGGGGCCTTATAACTACACTCATGCTTTGTTTTTCATGCGATTGGGGTGTTATTTCAATGAAAATGGGGTCTATCTCAGGGATTGATCACCCGGGGTGGTGTTGCAGCTACTAAGTGATGTGTAGTCCCTGTTGGAAGTCAATAAGTGTTCAGTTTGTAGGCCCCACTTGTAGAATTTTTCCTACAAATTAGCTAGCTTTGATACCATGTAGAATTTTTTCTACAAATTAGCTAGCTCTGATACCATGTAGAAATTTACCACCTGTAGATCACCTGGTAATGCAATGTACTAAAGCAAAACACTTGATCTACTTCTACAACCAATTTAGCGGAAGCTTAATCGAACATGAGCAACATCAATAAGAACACATGTAACTGATAAGAAGAAATCAATCACACATAACACAGAAGAATTTACCTGAGGAAAGCACCTGCCTAAAACCCCATCTCTGTATTATCATACAAGTGGAAATATAGTCCAGACTACACAAAGCCTTAGCTCGGAAGCTATCCAGCTCTTAGTACAATCCCTCTGCTGCTCATAGATAGTCAAAGGCTTCTCACAAACCTTCTCCTCTACCCTCCGAGCCTCCTATTTCCTTGTACAGTTTCCTTGGGGTCCAGTGTTGCCACCTGTGTGAATTGGCCTCTTCACGCACTCACTAACATTTGATCTAACTACACAAACCTGAAGGAGATAAATCCTCATCATGGATGAGATTCCTTTATAGGAAAAATATTCATCCAACTGATAGTACACACTCCCTTCTCTGATCTCAACTAGGTCTCTGTCTGAACTGACATGCATCAGTTATCCATGAGTGAATACACAGTTATCTGAAAATA
Source organism: Pinus tabuliformis (assembly GCA_031772625.1). Classification (NCBI taxonomy): domain Eukaryota; kingdom Viridiplantae; phylum Streptophyta; class Pinopsida; order Pinales; family Pinaceae; genus Pinus; species Pinus tabuliformis. Next base: position 769,864,987 of record CM062809.1, read on the forward strand.
ATAATTGTCACATGCATGCAAGCATCAACAAACTATATCTCTTTAATTTAACAACTTTTCAAATTAATCTAACTAAACTTGACTAAGTTAAACTAAGTCAATTGATCCTCTCAATATAGAACTCATCCTTAATTCCTCAATTAGTGGAGCAAATCAAGGACACATTCCCCAATTAGTGGGACAACTAATTGCATGTTCTCACAAAGACTTCAAGTTTAATTTCCATAACTAATTAACTCATGGAGAATAATTAATTAATATTTTAGACTGCTGGTAAGACCAAATTTGTTTTTACTTCCTATAGTTAGACCAGGGACTGCTAAAAAAAGGAAGGGACCCAGAAATGCTATTTTTAGAAGATGTTATTTTTAGCAGTTTCACCTCTCACCCAAGGTGTCCAAAATGCTCATTGACCAAATTGCTATTTTTGGAAGTGCTATTTTTAGCACTTTCTAAATTTATCATTTCTTGTTGCACACTTTTCAACACTCCCTCTCAACAAGGAAGGCTTCCTCTCGAACTCGATCCTGTAACTCTGGAATGTTCTGCATGCAACACATCTACCAAGTGCGGTTGCTCTAGCAACACTCAGAACAAAAAACTCCCAACTAACCTCTCTGTTGGGTAGGAAACATACTCTTATGCTGAAGCTCTACCTGCTACTGACAAGTACTCCCTCTCTGACCTCTGCGCTACTGCAACATATCCATGCATCTCGCACCGTTGCACCCTTCTCTGTGCTACCCTAAACTATGCAACACACTGGTGCCTCTTGCATTGCTGCAGCCTGCATGCTCTACGCTGTCGTGGGATTCCCTGCACTGTATCTCTCTCTGCCGCTCCATCCGCATCTATCTCTACCCAATCAGTCAATTCCTGCTACTCCACATTGGGGCTCCCGTAGTAAGGTCTCATCCAAGAGGTTGGGTACCTCAAGGATCCTACCCCTCCTCCTTGGGACAATCACTCTACATCACCCCACCTCCTACCTGGAGGTATGGCTGCATGTGATCCCTCTGCCCACCTGGCTCGAAGTTTCCCCCTAATAGAGGTCTCTGCATGAGTAGATATCTCTACTCAATCTCCTCTCAGCTTCCCTTGTTGTGGCTGCTCCACAACCTCCTGAAGCTACTGCACCAGTCGTGGCTCCTCCGCAATTGTCTGAGACTTCTTCTGGCTCTGCATGTTGAGAGGTAATTTATGCTCCCTCTCAACCACCAAGTATCTAACCTTTGCCTTTCTCCTCAAGGCTTTTCCTGCATCTTGTACCTCAAGTGCATACAGGTTCTTGGCTAGCACACTAATCTATTTCCACTTTCCTGCCATCACGAATTTTTCTAGAAAAGAGCTGATTTTAAATTAGCGATATCTCCCTCATCCAAACTCCAATTCAGCCGATTTTTTTTTTTTTGATTTTGGGTATCTTTCTTCAAGGAATCCAAATCTACTATTTATTTCTGAAAATTTTGTATAGAAATGTTCATATCTGCTCTGCAAACTCTCGGCCCAAAACTCAAAACTTTGAAATCTCCTCTCGGTATACTATTCTCCCTTGATCACCTGTGCTTCGATACCATGTAGAATTTTGTAGAATTCTTCCTACAAATCAGCTAGCTTTGATAACATGTAGAACGTTTTCTACAAATTAGCTAGCTCTGATACCATGTAGAAATTTCCCACCTGTAGATGACCTGGTAATGCAATGTACTAAAGCAAAACACTTCATCTACTTGTACAACCAATTTAGTGGAAGCTTAATCGAACATGAGCAACATCAATAAGAACACATATAACTGATAAGAAGAAATCAATCACACATAACACAGAAGAATTTACCCGGGGAAAGCACCTACCTAAAACCCCATCTCTGTATTATCATAAAAGTGGAAATATAGTCCAGATTAGACAAAGCCTTAGCTCGGAAGCTATCCAGCTCTCAGTACAATCCCTCTGCTACTCATAGATAGTCAAAGGCCTCTCACAAACCTTCTCCTCTGCCCTCAAAGCCTCCTATTTCCTTGTGCAGTTTCCTTGGGGTCCAGTGTTTCCACCTGTGTGAATTGGCCTCTTCACACACACACTAACATGTGATCTAACTACACAAACTTGAAGGAGATAAATCCTCATCATGGATGAGATTCCTTTATAGGAAAAATATTCATCCAACTGATAGTACACACTCCCTTCTCTGATCTCAACTAGGTCTCTGTCTGAACTGACATGCATCAGTTATCCATGAGTGAATACACAGTTATCTGAAAATAATAGTTGTCACATGCATGCAAGCATCAACAAACTATATCTCTTTAATTTAACAACTTTTCAAATTAATCTAACTAAACTTGACTAAGTTAAACTAAGTCAATTGATCCTCTCAATATAGAACTCATCCTTAATTCCTCAATTAGTGGAGCAAATCAAGGGCACATTCCCCAATTAGTGGGACAACTAATTGCATGTTCTCACAAAGACTTCAAGTTTAATTTTCCATAACTAATTAACTCATGGAGATTAATTAATTAATATTTTAAACTGCTAGTAAGACCAAATTCGTTTTTACTTCCTATAGTTAGATCAGGGACTGCTAAAAAAAGGAAGGGACCCAAAAATGCTATTTTTATAAGATGTTATTTTTAGCAGTTTCACCTCTCACCCAAGGTGGCCAAAATGCTCATTGACCAAACTACTATTTTTAGAAGTGCTATTTTTAGTAGTTCTATTTTTAGCACTTTCTAAATTTAGCATTTCGTGTTGCACACTTTTCAACAATGCATGGGATAAAAAGTGTTTTTGCAGCCATTTGAGAGGGCATTCGACCTTCTTGGTGATTTTAATATGGAGTTCATAGGTTTAAGATGAGATATGCATTCATGACTTGTAACTCATATGCTCACGATATATTTAATGAAATGTCTATTTTACTAGGAAATCTAGCTCAAGTTCTAGATTCAAGTTTGAATGTTTAGCATTGTCACATGTTTATTATGATCTTGGAAAGTTACAAGTAGTTATGGGTACTGGTCTGGAGGCTAGCCTAGAAAAATGGCTCAGCTCTCAGAATCGTTGGCACTAGTCTAGAGGATTTAGGTCATAACCGCATGGAAGCAGGTTTTTGTGTGCAACTAGGGCCTTATAACTACACTCATGCCTTGTTTTTCATGCGATTGGGGTGTTAGTTCAATGAAAATAGGGTCTATCTCAGGGATTGATCACCTGGGGTGGTGTTCTAGCTACTAAGTGATGTGTAGTCCTTGTTGGAAGTCAATAAGTGTTCAGTTTGTAGGCTTCACTTCCTTAACTGGAAATTGGAGGTCGGGTCATGTCATAGTAGCACTGAGCCTCATGTTTATCCTGGGAGCTTGTAAAAGTGGGTAGATGTTGGGAGGACATGCTTAAAATAATATTCAAGGATTTCTTAGGTTGACAAGGTATTATTGCAAGTTTGTTAAGAATTATAGGAACACAACAACACCTCTAACAACATTACTAAAGAAAGATACATTTTTTTGGACTCCAAAAAAAACTAAGGCCAAAAACATCTTGAGGAGGAAATGTTCCAAGCTTCAATCTTAGATACATCTGACTTCACAAAAACATTTATTGTGGAATGTGATACCACAGGAAATGGTATTGGTGTTGTCTTAATGCAAGAAGGAAGACTCATTTCTTTTGAAATCCATCCAATCAGGGGAATTTTTTTACACAAACCTATTTATGAGAAGTAAATGTTATCAATAATACAAGCCCTAAAGTAATGGCGCCCTTACCTAATGGGAAGACACTTCAAGGTAAAATAAATCATGATAGTCTTAAATACTTTTTGGAATAAAAATTATCTTAAAAAAAAACAGAAAAATTTGGTCACAAAGATGTTTGGTTATGACTTTGAAATCATCTACACAAAAGTGAAGTAAAATGTTGTTGCATATGCATTCTCAAGAAGGGATGAGGATGTATTGTTCTATTCCGTTTCAATTCTCAATCCTGATTGGATAACTGAATCAAGGGATGGATAGAAGAATGTCAAACAGGTGTGGACACTCATTAAAAAGTTGTAGTAAGATCCCAATACATATGATACATTTGTGTGGAAAAATAATTCTATATGGTACACATATCACTTATATATATGTAAGAAATCCCAACTCAAGCAAAATATTGTTTTGGAATTTCACACCTCTCCTTTAGGAGGGCAGTCAGGGTTTTTAAAAACTTTCCATAGGGTCAAGAAGGAATTTTTTTGGGATGGCCTTAAATCTGATATTCAAAATTTTGTGGTATAATGATTGTTTTTACAACAAATAAATTTGAGACAATTAAGACCCTAGGTATGTTACAACCTTTAGCCATTCCAAGTTGGTGTTGGGAGGAGGTCTCAATGAATTTTATCATAGGTTTACCCAAGTTTGAAGGAAAGAGTGACATCATGGTGGTAGTTGAAATACTTACCAAGTATGCACAATTTTGTGCACTATCTCATCCTTTCAAATCTAATGCAATTTCTATTGTATTTAAGGAAACATTTCAAAAGCTACATGGAAACCCACATATTATTGTAAGTGACAGAGATCCCATTTTCACTTTAAATGTTTTGACAAAAATATTTTCTTGTCTTGTTAATTAGCTCATAACGCATCTTATCATACTCACCCTGACGAGAAAATTGAGATAGTGAACAAATGTTTGGAAGGATATATTTTTTGTTTTGTATTTGATAAACAAACACAATGGGTAAAGTTGTTACCTCTGAAAGAATGGTGGTTTAACATTTCCTTCCATACCGTAGCAAAAAAGACCCCATTTATGTAACTTTATGGATACCATCCACCATCCATCACATTGAATTTAAGAGAATATTCTAAGGTTCAAGCAGTGAGATATCACATCGTGTATTGACCACAATTTCTCCAACTCTTAAAGGATAACCTGACTCTATCGCATAATCAAATGAAACGATAGGCTAATTGACATCGTAGTAAAAGAATATTTGGCATATGTAATTGGGTATTTTTATGACTACATCCATCCAAACAAATTTCCATCAAGAAAGCTAAGAATTATAATAAATTATCACCCAAGTACTATGGTTCTTACAACATGCTGCAAAATATTGGTACTATGGCATACAAATTGGATTTATCTACATCTTCGCAAATACACTCGGTTTTCCATGTTCCATTATTAAACAATGTTAGAAGATTGTGTATTTTTATGACTAAAACTGTAAAAACAAATTTCCCTCAAGAAAAATAAGAAGGATAATAAATTATCGCTGAAGTACTATGGTTCTTTCAAGGTGTTGCAAAAGATTAGTACTATGCATACAAATTGGAGTTGCCTGCATCTTCTCGAGTGCACCCGATTTTCCATGTTCCATTATTAAAGAATTTTATGGGTGACAAGATCGCTATTCAAACAATATTTCTAGAACCTGGTGAGGAATGAAAAATCATATTAGATCCTAAAGTGGTCATGTAAACAAGAACCCGACAACTATGGAATCGATAAATTCAGAGTATCTCATTAAATGGAAGAACTTACTTGGTGAAGATTCCACATGGGAGGATGAGAATTTTATACAGAAGGATCCATAACTACAAAAGTGTTGAGGACAACACTTTTTTGAAAGAGGGGCATGTTAGGTCCCTACAATACTAGTGTAGCCCCCATATTGTTTGAATATTTTCTCCCTTTATAGAAATTACCTGCAAACAAATTCCTACACCAGAAAAAAAATACAATGGCGAGAACATAAAACAAATATACACAAATATTTTCCCTTAGATCCCAAAACCAGGAATACCATATTGATTTGTCATTATATTCCTAGATTAGAACATAACCATAGTGTTAGCTAAAATTGACTTGAGGTTTGAGTCAAGGTTGATCTGGTTAAATAGCAGTGGTTTTGGGCACATGGTACAGTGTACCCATGGTAATATGGTATGCGGTATTGCATGTAATGGAGCTTATAAAAGGCTAGGAATACTTCATTGTAGTGTAGGCTTGGAGGTGAGTAGTGATGGCTCACTTAGCCGGATTGCCCAGAGTTTTGGCCAATGCTAATGAGATTTCATTGGGTTGGTTTTTTCGCCAGATTTGGGGTTTTCCTAGATAAATATTATGTGTATAATATTTATGTGTATTTTTGTTGGTCATTTTAATATTCATCTCTGTAAATCTTGGTAAATCCCAGTAATAAATTATCTATCTGCCGTAAATTTCTTAACAACTAGAATAAAAGCTAAGTTGGCTTCAGAAGGACATTTTGTGTTTCCAAGGTTTTGTATTGGCCTGATAGAGAGATAATTGAGTTTATCTTGCAGATCTATATCAAAATCCATGGATTGTGAATCAAAGATGCACATTATTGGGACATGAGAGATTTAGTGCATGAGGAGGATATGTGCATGTGGATTAATTAATTGATGAACCATGTACCTGAAAAGAACCCCTAGATAACTGGCACTTACAATGGCTGGTGACCCTGGTAATTCGGTAGATGGGTTCTTTTTATATGGACAATGATGTCATATGTACAAAGACACCATTGTTAGAAAATTATATATTCAAAGCAATGGAACACATAAAAATATCATAGAAATATAAACAAATAAAACACATAAAAACAAAAGAGACACAGATATATGTGGTTCACCCAATTTGGGCTACATCCACAGAGAAACAGCCAGTCCTTCCTTGTATATTATCCAGCAAAATTAAGAGATACAACCTACAGCCGATCCACTGTAATTCCCTCTTCTCTCTTGTTTTTGGGAAAAGTATCCAATACGGAATGCCCCTATCCCACTCTAAGAGGTGATAGTGCCTAAGCAACAAACAGGTAAACTTATTCGAGTATTCTTCTTTATGAAATGCAAGTAAGGAAGAAGGATCTAACTAACCTGTATCTTCCGCTAGTTTGTCGATCCAAATCACTCCTCTCTTCAGTAGCTCCCAGCTTCTTGCTCCTTCACCGGCCCAGCTTCACCGAATTCCTGCAAGATCACAAGAGAGAGAAACTACACAAAGATACAGATATACATTCATAAAAAGCTCAAGATCAGATTAAGCTAAACATGTAAGCATAACAAAACATCATTGGTATACAACATGTAGGAGAAACTCAAATAGTTTATTGATAAGATAATAAAGTCTGAGAGGAGATACAACCAAGTGAGTTCTGATCCAGCATCTACCTCCCAGCGATGGAATCCCTTCCTCTCCTCCAACAAAGCATAAATCACCCAATGTGCTAATGTCAATCTCAAACCAACAGCAATTCTCTGCAAAGTACAAAATTCCAGCCTCCTGAACCTCTGGGTGAGAGATCCATATATAGATGTGAGTAGAGAGGATGAGTCAGCTCATGTTTTGACTTGTGGCTTCTCTCTGTCAGTTCTTGCTTCCACTTGGAGGTTGAGAACCTCTTACTCATCACTAGTTGAATTCATTGAGGCAAGTGTCATTGGAGAAGATTCTGGAAGCTTCCAGGGTCTTTCCACCTCGTTGAATGAACTTGCCATTTGTCATTTCCTGCTCAGCGCACCCTGGTAGTGCTTCTACCTGCGTTGCAGTGCACCTAGCCAGTGTAATCTCTGCATTTCAGTGCAGACAGCTAGTGGAGCCTCTGAATTGATCCTGGATTGACTGTTTCTGAGTGCTTTTTGGTGGAGAACCTCTGGGAGAAGCTGTCATTTGTTGACCTTGTTCCTCTAGGGGTAGGAACAACTCATTTAGGAACTTTGGATCCCTTGGATTATGGACATTTCATGCTCAATGCTGTAAGGCACAAAAATGTCTATAACAGTTGCCCCCTAAAGTATGAGGCCGTTTATCGGGTGAAATGCTTTATTAGGAGGATCCGAAGTTCATCCAATGCTGGGAGGAGACCTGTAATAAGATACAATACAATACATTATTTTTCATACTGCTTTCATGATCTAGCTGAGGCGGGCATTCCCATGCTCAGCTTTATAAATTCATTTTTCTGTACATAGAACAGACAATCGTCTGATGGTAGACTGATGATTTTGATGAAATCATCATCCTTTTGGTAGGATGATTATCTGCTGCAATGATGTACATGTCAATGTATTTATTTTTCCTGAATATATATCGCAGCCCAGATGGATGAAACTAGATCCGGGGTCTTCAATCTCGTCCGATCTTCAGTCTAAGTACAAGTCGATCCATGTGAGAAATGTTCTGAAGTCGAACATGGAAAGACATCGCTTGATTACCGGTCAATGAGGTAAACCGTTAACACGCGCAAGAGGAATCACCAATAATGATAATGACCCTCAAGGTACTGCAGTACAATTCACGTGGTGTGAATAAAGGACTTGGCGTCGAAAACCACGCAAAATCTTTCGGTCGAAGGTCATTGATGTATACCTGTCGCCGGAAGTGAGAAACTTGCCATTGAGGTATGCAAGCTTCAAAGTACTGAAGGGGTTGTTCCTAGATCAACTTCTTGGATAATGAGATGATGTCGACAAGAAGCGATCCGTCAAAGGAGGGCCTTAATGTATCCCACATCAGTGACACGGAACGGAGCAAATGATTTTAATGGAGGTGAAAACGATCTGATGATATATGGTTCATGGTGGCGGTCATGAAAGAATGAAGGATAATGTATGGTAGTGGATGGGACACGGTTGACTTCTCTGGATGATTTCTCTTGAACATATCGGCGACACTTGTGTGATGGATTGGTAGCATTTACCCCAAAGATGGATGGTATTGGCGAGACCATGGTGATGTGACCGGTGAATGAAACAACCCAACCCGACTCAGGCACGGAGTGAAAGTGTCATGTTCAAGAGCGACTTGCTACCAATAAAGTTCTTTGAGTTTCTTCCCAATTTTTCCCCAGTCATTGCTGACCAGTACCTCTTTATTTTTGTCAAGCTTGAGGAGGATAACATATGCTTGTTCTATAATTTGCCCTTCGGGCAAACACATCGCTATGTTTTAACGAGCCTAGCGATAGTGAAACTCGTTCTCGTCTAAAGACAAGTTTGTTGCTATTTAATGCTTTTAACGAGTCTAACGACAAAGATAACTCGGTCCTTTTCATTTTTAGAGAGTCTAAAAAGGTACGTAAAGTCAACTCCGAAGGTCCTTTTTCGTCATCTAATCCCTTAAGTCTGAAAAAGTATAAAACAATACAGAAGGGATGAATTTTCGATAGTTTTAACGAGCCGAACAAAACAAGCGCTCGATCTTTTTGTGCAATAATCCCTCAGGTCCAAAAAGATTAAAATCTAGAGGAAGGATAGCACTTCTGGTCGCTTTAACGAGCTGGAAGGCCAAAACTTGGCAATCTTTTCATATTTTACGAGTCAGATGAAAAGAGCTTAAAGAAGACTCGTCTTTTGAGGAACGAGTGATAAAACGGGTTAGCAGCTAATTCTAGGTAAGGGTTGGAATTTTCCAAGCACGGCAGTGTCACAAGGATGGCTAGTGAAATCACTCTTCGCAGCTGTTCCTCAAAATGGGTAAACAATCATATGGAGGTGAATGATCGGCCAATGGAAAAGTGGAGGTGACGGTGCAAACACGACCAAGGCTTTAATGGCTGATAATGTTACATTCACGGTGGTTATTTACCGGAAGATAGTTCATTTTTTAATGAGCTTAAACGCGGAAAAACACTGCTCAATCTTATGTTTATTTTTTAACGAGCATGAACTATGTGCTAAAACTGCTCGATCTTATGTTTATTTTTTAACGAGCATGAACTATGTGCTAAAACTGCTCGATAACATGGTCTAATTTTGATTTTTTACCATAACTAGCTTTGCCCTTTTCAAAGATAGTACTGTACCTTCAATTGCTGCATCAAACTAGTTAGAAATGAATAACATTTGCTTGAAAATGAGATTAAAACCCTAATATTTTGCTTTGAACTACGTAAAAAGCAATTAAAAAGTGTTTTTACCTCTCATTTTACCATTTCATTTGAACTTGGTTTGTTGGAGCTTTGGAGGTGCCTCTTCCCCCTTGATTTTCATCAGCTGATTTCGGGAGATTCTGCGGACGATTTTCGGCGCCGTCTGGACCAGGTAGGAGCTAAACTTGAGCTCTTTCATTTCATGGTTTCCTTTCTGCATTCTGTGCTTGATTTCCTGTTTTCCTAAGCACCTGGGGTTTGATGGGGTTGCTCTGCCATCAGCGCACCCAGTTCACTCGAAACCTGCGCTGAATGTCAAGCTGTATGAAGGCAGTTTGACCTTCAACGCAGGTGGAACACTGGGCAGGTGCGCTGGGCGCAGAAAAAGTGTTTTGTTGCACAATTTTTGATGAAATTTTTTCTAGTTTCTCATCAAATCCAGGATCTAACTCCTCTCATGTTTGTTTTTCAGAGATATTGGAGCAAAATGACCCTTACATGCCGAGAACGAGAACATGAAGAAGAGGACATGATCGCCCTACATGATCTTGTCACGGTGAACGCGCTGCGGAACTGTGGCCTGCTGAAGTTCTTCCGTATCTCTAGCATGAGACAGCAGATCTCCCTACTGCAGTATTTGCTTGACGCTTGGGATCCTATCAACCAAGTATTTCAGATTAGGGGCAAATCTATCCCCTTGACCGCAGTAGACATTTACTTCTTGACTGGCTTGTCGAGGCGGGGTGCCCCCATTTGTTTGTCAGGTTCGGCCTGAGGGAGTGATTCTACGAGAGATTATGTCCGCCAGTATTGCAGGGAAGGATCTCAGCAGAGTAAAGACGGCAAGACCGTTATCCGTGAGGTTGATGACAGGTCCCTCAGGTCCATCTTGTATACTATTGGTAGGATGGCCGGTAGCGCGTCTCTTCACGTAGCCAACAGATCCTATGTGCAGCATGCCTTGGAGTGCCTCCAACCGAAAATATTCAACTGGTGTGATGCAGTACTTCTTCAGATGAAAAGTCAGTTAACCAAATTAAAGGACGGGAAGTTGAAGAACTTTGGGTTTGGTTCTATTCTGACCGCCTTTGCTTTGGAGAAGATACCACTGATGCAGCCACAGTACATTGCACTCGACTTGCCTTCTCCTACTGAACCATGCATCCAGAGATGGGTTGATCACATGTCTAGGCATGCTGGTCAATCTCAGATTTCTTTCACTGATACCTTCTTCAGGTGGTTCGAGCATCAGGAGATGGTCTATTCCAAGTATCCATATGTTGGCATGGACTTCCGGGGTGATCCGGATTTGGTACTGCCGGACGACGAGCAGTGGGGTGCTATTGGTAAAATCTTCGACCATATCACTGTTTACTGTTTTTATTTATAATTTCCTTGTGCTTTATTTTATCGAGACTTTAATCAAACTCATGTGTGCATGCAGATGTTGGTCCTGTTCATCCAGCAGTTCGCCCGAGAGCGCCAGCCGCTGCCCCAGCAAGGGAGACTGCTGGGAGGGTTATCCTTCGTGACCTTGATGTGGCCGAGACCCTTACAGCTGTGCAGGAGCAGGTTGAGAGCCTTACTCTCGGCATTCCAGATGTGAGGATCGACGAGTTACCTTTACAGTTGCAGCGGCATACTACTGGTGTGCCTAGACGATGGACTCGTCTCTTACGCATGATCGCACAGGCCGTGACGTGCTATCATGAGCATCACTAGACTAGGGTGCCCCCTAGCATTTTTGAGTTTTTGGGTCATGCGACCGATTTTGTCTTGGTTACAGAACATTATATGTAAACCATAAACAACTTATATATATATATTTTGATTTTCGGGGTTTTATTCTGGTTGAGTTATATGATCCATATGTACAACATTGATGATGTGTTTCTTTTTATAAATGTCGCAAATGTCTATCTAACACATAGTTTGCTAATGAGTCGGTTAATGTGTTTAAGTTTCTGGAAATATGTTGGTATTGAATTAAATCAAATTGTCTTTCCAAAATCTTAACCCTTAGAAACATGCGATAAATGGCTGGATTTCGGACGGAATATATACCATTGAGTTGTAGTATTACGAGTTGTGAGTCTAGCCTGACGATTAGTCGGCGTATACCATGGGTGATGGCATCAGAGAGCAGTTCTATCAACGCGCTATACTCAGCGATGTTATTCGTTGATTGCCCAATACATACACCTCTGAAACTTACTAACTCGCCACTTGGATAAAAAATGGCCAAGGCTGCGGAGGACAGGTTCCGCGAACTACGACTCGCTCCGTCGGCATATCCAACACATGTCTCCAAAAGGTTTGACATCTGCAATAAATGTAAAAAGGTGGATTACTCGACCAAAACAAACACTTTAGCGAAAACAAAATACAACAAAAGCATACTGGTTACTATTTAAGCATAGTAACGCTTGAGGTACAACCCATTACGGGGTTGCGCCAGTGGAATTCCGTCATAATCCATTAACTCGTAGGCTCCTTTTACTAACACTCGTTTAACAATATAGGGGCCCATCCATAAAGAATTAAATTTACGTGCTCCCAATTTATCGGATTCTTGGTCGTAAAGCAAGACCAAGTCACCTTCTGAGAAGACACGGGGTTTGACATTTTTGTCGAACTGTGCCTTGACTCGTTTCTTATGGGCTTCGTTAGCCAACACGACATCACGACGGGTTTCATCCAATTGGATTAATTCCAAGAAACGGGCCTCTTCTTCTGAAGTTCCGGGGAGGAGATCAATTGCGAGTTTAAGAGACGAGATTTCACACTGGACTGGTAAGACTGCTTCCAGGCCATATACCAGTTGGAAAGGCGTGAACCCGGTCACATTCCTTACCGATGTTCGGTAGGCCCACAAGGCTGAGTACAGGATTAGGTGCCACCTTCTTTTGTGAACCCCGATCATCCTTTGTAACATACGCTTCAGGACCTTGTTGATCGCTTCAACTTGTCCGTTGGCTTGCAGATAATACGGGGTAGAGCTGTCGTGAGATAGCCCTAGCTTGGCAGCTAATTCAACCATCATGTGATTACGAAAATGCGATCCATGATCCGTAACTATAGCCTGTGGTATGCCGAATCTGGCGACTACATGATTGAGAAAGAAAAGGGCAGCTGTTTCACTAGTGTTATCTAATGTAGGCATCGCCTCGGCCCATTTGGTAAAATAGTCAACGGCGACTATAATATACCCATGCCCCCCGGTCGAGGTGGGGTTACATGTCATGAAATCGATGCCCCATTTGGCGAAAGGCCCAACAACAACTATTGGCTGTAAAGGTGCGGGTGGTCTTCTGGTTTTGCTATCAAAAATTTGACAAGCATGGCAACTTCTGACTGCGGTTATGCAATCTTTGAACATGGTTGGCCAGAAGTATCCTGCTCGTAAGATTTTTGTGCTGTAGCATATCCAGATTGATGCCCCCCACACGTGCCTGAATGACACTCATTCAGGGATTTTTCGGCCTCCTCATGGGTGAGGCACCTTCTCAGAACTGTATCGATACCACGACGGTAAAGCGTATCACCGACGATCATGTAGTCTTTTGCTTGGTATCGTATACGTTTCTGTTCTGAGTGAGAGGTGTCAGGCCTGAACTTTTGGGTTTGGAGATAAATTATTATATCTCCATACCACTCATTGCTTGTAGATATCAGAAACAAATTCTCGTCCACGATTGATTCTTCGGATGTTTCATCGTTGGACGACGATGGGAGATCGCATAATAATTCTGTGAAAACTAGAGCTTTCTTTGATTTGGATTTTACAAATTCCAGATCAAACTCTTGAAGGATTGCTATCCATTTTGAATATTTGCCCCCTAGCAACTGCCGCGACAATATATAAGTCATGGGGTTGCAATCAAACAAAATGGTAGTTTTCCGAAAGAGGACATAGTGTCGAAACCTTTGTATCACTTGAACAGCTGCAAGCGCTAGTTTTTCAACATAAGAATATTTACTTTCTATATCATTTAAGTTTCTACTTAAATAATATATAGGGTGTTTGATTCCATCGACTTCTTGAACTAAAACCATTGCGATGGTCGTATCTGCTGCAGCCAGATACAGGTTAAAGTCTCTTTGATAATCGGGTGCGTACATTAATGATGCTTTTATTAAGGAATCCTTTAAAGCATCAAAGGAAGCTTGTGAAACCTGATCCCAGACGAAGGGTACTTCCCTTTTCAAAAGACGTGTATAACCTTTAGCAAGTTCGACGTAATTTGGAATGAACCTCCTCAGAAAGTTTGCTTTCCCTTGGAGTTTCTGAATCTGAAGCAAATTTGAAGGTGAAGGCAAATTGATGATTGCCTGGACCTTGCAAGGGTCGAGATGAATCCCATCCTTTGAGACTACAAAGCCAAGTAAACGACCAGAACTGACGCAAAATACACATTTGTGTGGATTGAGTCGTATCTTGTAGTGTCGGCAACGTAGAAATATCGCTCTTAAATGCTGCGGATGATCAGTCCGCTTTTGCGAATGAGCTGGAAGGTCGTCGAGGTATGGTTGAACGATGTTCTTGATGTCATGGAAGGCATAATTCATTTCCCTCTGAAACGTCGCCCCTGTGTTCTTTAAACCAAAGGGTAATTTTCGATATGCGAATGTGCCCCACGGACAAATGAATGCAGTCTTTGACTGGTCCTGTGGGCGGATATTTATTTGATTATACCCAGAAAATCCATCCATGAATGAAAAGATTTCGCATCCGGCGCATTCATCAATTATTTGGTTGATGAAGGGTGTAGGGTAGTTGTCCTTCGTACAAGCTTGGTTTACATCCCTATAATCGACACACACTCTAATTGTCCCTTGTTTTTTTATAACAGGGACAATATTCAATACCCAATCGGATAGAGGAACTGGGTAGATAAAACCAGCATGGAGAAGTTTTTCAACTTCTGCCTTAATGGCAGCGGCTTTCTTGGGGTGCACCTGCCTGAGCCGTTGTCTTACTGGTTTGACATCTGCATACATCTTAATTTCGTGTTCAACGATACTCGAGTCGATGCCTGGCATTTCATCATATGACCAAGCAAAGACGTCTCTGAACTCGCGAAAAAGAGCGTTATATATTTCTAGTTCTGAAGGAGAACAACCTTTGCCGACATAAATATTCTCTACAACATTTGTTTTAGTCGAGATATTTATGGCTATTGTCTCTTCAATATTGGATAAGTTTCACTCGGAATCCATCGTATTTACAGTATTTGAAAGGAATTCAAAAACTGAATGATGATAAAGGTCATCTGGAGTATCTTCTTCATAATCAGGAAGAAGGGAATGATGGTGGTGATCATTCCATGGGGCCCCTTCAATCAACATTGACTGTAGAATTCCTTCGTCGGTTCCATGCACTTGCGACCAAGGATCTAAAGGGGTACCATATTCTCTAGACCTATCTACCCAAACGCTTGATGAGCGTTGATTTGGGTTCGCCTCCCATGCCAGAAACATTGATTGCTACAATATTTCTATTGGGCTTGGGGGCAAAACTATTGCATGATCCATGTCGATATCGTCTTCTGAGATCTTCGTGGAAGATATCATATTGCAGGTACCTATTGACGCTACTTCCGCCAAATCGGTTGGAGGTGGAAGAGCGAAATTTCCCATTAGTATAGGATCTTTTAGTAGGCCTACTCCGATATTCTGAAGCGAATGGGGGCTTCCATGGATCATGGGAATGCTTCCTGTAACTTGCGAACCATTAGGGAGGAAGTTTTGTTGGTCGACGATCGTAATCCCCCCTTGAAAAGGGAATGCAATCTTTCTAAAATAGGTCGACACAACAGCTGCCATGGCATAGATCCATGGTCTTCCTAGTAGGATGTTGTAATCAAGATTCCCATCGATGACTTCAACATCTATTTCTACTATTTTTCCCCCTAGTTCAACTTTCAAGTTATTTAGGATACCATACGGGGTATATGTCCTTCCATCGAATGCTTTTAATGTTGTCGAGGATCGCGACAAGGTTGGAGATCCTAAAGTTTTCCAGCAACTCATTGACATAATACATGTAGATGCCCCCTCATCAATAATTGTTCGGTGAACAGTTTTGTTGAGGGCTTTCACTTGGATAAGGAAAGCTAGTTGAGCTGGTAACTGAGGATCGTATCCTTTTTGGTCAAAGGATACAAGATTGGAATCCTTAGGATCAACCCCACCAATGGCTGATAACAAAGCCTGCCTTTGGGATGGGCAATTTTGTAGTACTTCAAGAGTCGACATAGCGGATGGCGATTGGGCCAAATCTTCCACTATGTTATAATGCTGCGCTGCTCTGGCGCGAGGATTAAATGTCGACTTGTGTACTACCCCTTTTGGCAGTTTTATTGTTAATTCAGGAATGATGGGTGGTACAACTTCTGTCGAAGTTGTTGTCGAACTGCTTGGTTGATCTTTTTCCTTGCCGTTCGACAGCTGCGGATTCCCATAATCTTTGTTCCTTGTCGAAATCAAAGCATCATTTTGTTGCTTGGAAATCGACAACATAAGCACTTGCGACGGGGAAGCATTTCCACTATCAACCAAATTTGTACCTGGATTTGGAAATGGATCAGTTAACACAGCTGAGGTTTGCGAACTCTTAAAGAATTTCTTAAGCTCAGCTTTGTATGGACATTCTCTCATCCAATGATCCTCGTCACATATCTGACATGGATATTTTTGTTTCCTATTTCCAGGAGGGTTTGAAGAAGTTTTTTCAGGAGATGACTCTCCTTGTTTCTTCTTCTTCCCTTTGTTTTGTTTCTTCTTGCTTCCTGGTTGTTTGGTTTCTTTGCCCTTATCTGCTGATACGACATTTACTTCCGAAGCAAGAATTTCTTTTGCATTTTGATCCGAAATCTTACGGGCCTTCTTGGAGTTGGCCTTTGTTGATTTCCTATTTGTCGTGCCAATGACACCATCACCGGCATGAGAGTCATTGTTTGATTTAGGAGGAGGAGGAATTGAGAATTCCGGTCTAGGGGCGTCAGGTATTTTGTCGTAGAGCGTGCTAGACTGAGTATAGACTAAGTCTAGATACTGTGCACGAGCGATAACTTGCTCTTCCGTTACGACCCCCCCCTTTGCCACATCTTCTGTTATAGCAGGAAGTAACGACTTGATAAACCATTCAGCTAATAGCTGATCGGGAACATACTTTTTTACCATCCTACGACGACGTCGCCACTCATGTATATGATCAGATATGTGAGTGGCTGTTGTCTGTTTGAAGTTGGTTAAGATTTCCGTTCCCGTTTCATACCTTATTGGTAATTGAAAATGGGTTAATAAATTCGTGGCTAAGGTGCTGAAATTGTCGAACGAAGCTCTAGGCAATTCAATATACCATTTTGCTGCTGGACCTGTTAACGTCCTCTGAAAAAGGCGAAGCCTTATCGAATCATCATTTAGGGTGTTTGATGAACACCATAGATGAAATGTCATCACGTGATTCGATGGGTCCTCACCTGGATTTCCATTAAATTTAGGAATGTCTGAAGGAAGTTTGTGAGGAATCGCTGGCCACCAAGGGGCGTAAGCAATTGGATCGTTTGTTAACCGGTGTAAATCGGGTAACTCTAAAGTTGCCACGAATGGTAACTGTTGATTCAGGTTAGGTGAAGCATACCCAGGATATGATGGAATTGCCTGAGCAGTTGGTCTTTGCATACCAGCATAATGTAATTGATGCTGGTATGACTGATACGGTTGGTGGACATGACCACCGTAAAGTGGTTGATTTTGACCGTTTTGAATGTACGGTTGTCCACTATTCGCAAAGATCTGTTGCTCAGAACCTTGGTATACTTGTTGGAATTGTGGTTGTTGATATTGCACCAGCCATGGTTGCGAAGCCATGTTCTGTTGCGCTATACTAACCGTTGGACCAAGGTGTGGGGTAATTGTACCCGTTTGGACCTGTGTCACCCCACCAGTCAGCGATTGTGGTTGAGTCACAGGGTCAAGGGGCTGTTGCATTACAACCTGAGAGATCTGAGGTTGACATACAACAGGCAACGTTTGAACTTGCGACACTGTCACAATAGCTGGTGTAGTCGGGATGTTCGACATAGGTACACATTGTTGCATAGAATACACAACCCTTGGTTGTTGGGGTAGTATAGGTACCCAACCACTTGATGTAACTCCAGTATAACTTGAATACTGTTGTGAACTCCCGTATGGATATCCTCCCGGAGGGGGTAATGAAAGGGCGTACTGCCCCCCATACGGTGGCAATCCGGAACTCAAGGGGATTGTCTGTCCTTGGGGACTCGATTGCCCAAATTGACTTCCAAATGGATCAATTTGGCGAGTCTCAACATAAGAGTTGCCGGATATTATTCCAGAGGAACAAACAGGAACGGACCACACTGTCGAAATAGTCCCTGGATGGACTCCTTCTAGCGGTTGTGAGCTAGTCGGGACAGATGGTATGCCGGCAAACATTGTCGGAGTGACGGCAGGGAGTTCTGCTGTCGCTGTGTCATTCGACACAGTCCTAGATGTTGACGGTTGCTCAGACATTTTGAGTCTATCCAAAAGATTACCTAGCGATTCTATAGGAACTTCCACTGGTGGTAGACTATCTTCTGATGTCGAAGGAAATAGAGTGACCCCAACTCCAAAATGTGTTGGAGTACTTGCTTGCGGATCTTCTACAATTTCCTCTATCGCAATCAAACCAGGTGGAAGGGGAAGACCGTCAGGTCCGTAAAATATTTCTGGTGCCGAAGAAGGGGTTGAATCAACAGCGACAGATGTTTGAGGAACAAGACTCTCTGAACCGGTTACAGATGGAACTGGTTCAGTAACACAAGTGTTTGTTCTCAGACTAGGATCAGTATCACTGTCCCTCTGTGGTTGTTGAACTTCTTCTGTAGAGGCAGGGTTTCCAGAAATGTTTGGAGTAACCGGAATCTCAGATGTTGTTGGAACACTTGTTCTAACTTTGATAGGAGATTTTGAACCGGTTAAACGAGTTCGCTTTGTCCGTACTGTTTTCGATTCCGGAGACAAAGACGGTTGACTCGTAAGCCTCCGCGAACGACGGGGTTTCAATTGACTTTCTTCCATGATTGCGGATTACTTGATCAACCAAAATACAAAAGGGGAAAGTATGTTTCCGAATTAAATGAATTTTTAGACGCTTTAGACACAACTTGCTTTTTCACTTTTAAAGAGTCGAGAAAAAGCTAAAGATGACTCTAGTCTCCTTCGATGTTTTAACGAGCCCGAAGTGACAAATGCTCGGATGGACTTTTTCCGTTATAGAGTCTGAAAAAGGCCAAAAGGAACTGCTCTGGAGTTCTAGGTAGAGGGTGTGCCAAACTTTTCGCAAAACCGCAGAATACTTTTTAAGGTACGGGCGGTCAATCTTCCTGAATGCTGTGTTCAGTGCATTGCGATCGGTAGGGCAGCTGACACGGCTTCCTAAGGATAAAGGTTTTATGCCTATAGGGGTCTCCCAATATATACTCGACGGTACGTGGGAGCACAATCCGTACTGGCGCTATCGTCCCTCAGGAGGAATCACCCAACCATCAGCGAGATCGACAGTCACCAGGTTTTACGACGCCGGAACACATCTCTAGCCTAGACCTCTATGTTGTGCGTTATGTTACAAAGCATTGTTAAGTTCATTCAATTTATTTTAGGTTGATCTTTCTTAGAAGTTTTCCTTTTTGGATCACCATGAGATGTATGATACAATTCCTAAATGCAGTCTAAAGATGATAAGCAAGCTTTTATATCTTTTCAACAATGAAAATCCTAGCTACAAAGGGAAAAGGAAGATACAAACTTTTCTCAAAGAGCATAGAGCACACCGTAATGCACTTTTTCCTAAATCAAAGCATGCAAACTATCAAAATGCAAATGCACAAATGCATGTATTTGTTTTCGCTTTCTTAATATTGATGCCTAAAAAGAAAGCTGTTGTACAAATTTGAATTCGATTTCAAGTGAAAACATAAACAAGTTCCTTTTTCAAAATCAAAAAGACGATTACGACACCTTATGATTTACTTGTTTCGACACTAGAAATGCATAAATTCAAACCAAACAACAAAAGTAAAAGCTCAATCAACTGTGAACAGCGAACAAACTCACTCCTAAGATCAAAACGACACTTATGACAGGTCTAGATCTAAGGGCGACAGTATGACTAGTTTACTTTTGTAATGGGAAACTGCAAATGATGTAACAAATACAAAAAGAACAAATACAGTTTCTTTATACAACTGAGGCGGAATTGAGGCAAAGAAAAGGGGTTTCAGATAGGTACACTGACTGATAACAGGCTGCAAAAAACAGAGATAAAACTGAGCAAAAGGAAGCAGGGAACCACAGCTGCACAAGGCAAAGACTGATCAGCGCACTCCCAACACAGAGGTTTTGACATTCAGCGCAGGTAGCCTTCACGGGACCTGCGTTGAAATGCAGAACCTCTTCACAGAGTCTGCGCTGAAGCAGAAACGAGAGTTGTTTCTGGGTTCTGGGTTACGGTTTGCAGTTAAATCAACAGTTTTTGGCCAGATCAAAGCTATCAATTAGGTACAATTAGGAGGATGATTTATAGGAGGACTAAGATCTATCACAAAGGGTTGTTAGAGCACTTGTGGATTAGTTTGTTCAGATCATAAAAACAGGCCCAGTGAGTGGACTAGAGTGGCAGATCTCTACTTTGCACTTGAAAATGGCAAGTGCATTTCGATTCAACACTCCTGAGTTTATGAGAAGAACAAGACCAGAAACACAAATAAACCAACAAGATACGATCCCCAGCGGAGTCGCCAATTTGTTGTTGGGAAAAGTATCCAATACGGAATGCCCCTATCCCACTCTAAGAGGTGATAGTGCCTTAGCAACAAACAGGTAAACTTATTCGAGTATTCTTCTTTATGAAATGCAAGTAAGGAAGAAGGATCTAACTAACCTGTATCTTCCGCTAGTTTGTCGATCCAAATCACTCCTCTCTTCAGTAGCTCCCGGCTTCTTGCTCCTTCACTGGCCTAGCTTCACCGAATTCCTGCAAGATCACAAGAGAGAGAAACTACACAAAGATACAAATATACATTCATAAAAAGCTCAAGATCAGATTAAGCTAAACATGTAAGCATAACAAAACATCATTGGTATACAACATGTAGGAGAAACTCAAATAGTTTATTGATAAGATAATAAAGTCTGAGAGGAGATACAACCAAGTGAGTTCCGATCCAGCATCTACCTCTCAGCGATGGAATCCCTTCCTCTCCTCCAACAAAGCATAAATCACCCAATGTGCTAATGTCAATCTCAAACCAATAGCAATTCTCTGCAAAGTACAAAATTCCAGCCTCCTGAACCTCTGGGTGAGAGATCCATATATAGATGTGAGCAGAGAGGATGAGTCAGCTCATGTTTTGACTTGTGGCTTCTCTCTGCCAGTTCTTGCTTCCACTTGGAGGTTGAGAACCTCTTACTCATCACTAGTCAAATTCATTGAGGCAAGTGTCATTGGAGAAGATTCTGGAAGCTTCCAGGGTCTTTCCACCTCGTTGAATGAACTTGCCATTTGTCATTTCCCGCTCAGCGCACCCTGGTAGTGCTTCTACCTGCGTTGCAGTGTACCTAGCCAGTGTAATCTCTGCATTTCAGCGCAAACAGCTAGTGGAGCCTCTGAATTGATCCTGAATTGACTGTTTCTGAGTGGTTTTTGGTGGAGAACCTCTGGGAGAAGCTGTCATTGGTTGACCTTGTTCCTCTGGGGGTAGGAACAACTCATTTAGGAACTTTGGATCCCTTGGATTATGGACATTTCATGCTCAATGCTGTAAGGCACAAAAATGTCTATAACATCTCTCACACAATATCCTCTCTCTTTCTCGCTCAGAATGCACATCGACATAGCCGCAATACAATTCCATCATATATAGCGAGAGGTTTCGTTCTAGGGGAAGAAACCATAAATTAAACATAACTTCTACGATCGGGTTTCCTCCTAATGAACGTCCCAGATTGATTACAAAATTACAACATTTTACAAGGGAATTTTACATCTATTTTTAGTTGTTCCCCCCCTAAACACTCTTGGCGGCACACATAAATAGGTGGAAATTCTGCCACATTACGAAATGGGATCCAATGCGGTGATACCTCTGAATAAAGAAGATAATCAGGCTCCACACCCAAAAATCTCCTTCTTGGAGACTGATTGTAGTAACTCCACCATTGCTTCATTTGTCAGACAATGACTCCACTTTGGACCTAGTTGTTTCTCATCTTCATCATCATACTTGAAGACCAATTAAAATGGAGAAGAATATCAGTTTCTCCTTGGCTACAACTTTTGTTAACATATCTATAGGATTTTGGCTAGTGTGTCCCTTTTCCAACTTCAACTGTCTATCTTCCAACACTGATCGTATGAAATGGTACTTGAGATATATATGTTAGGCCTTAGAATGAAATACAGATTTCTTTGCAAGATGTATGGCACTCTGGCTGTCACCGTATAATCTTTCCCACTACTGCTTCTTACCCAATTCATCCAGAAACCTTTGTAACCAAATCATTTCTATACTAACCTCTGTAGCAGCAACATACTCTGCTTCCATCGTTGAGAGTGTAACAATGCTTTGTTTGAAATCCAACTAATATTTTTTCAACCTACAGTAAACACATACCTTGTGGTGCTCCTCCTATTATCTCTATCACCCACCATATTTGTGTCAACGTATCCCTGTAGAGAAATGTTTGAACCACCAAAGCATAATGCCTGATTTGTGGTACCTCTCAAATGCCTATGAATCCACTTCACCTCCATCCAATGTTATTTTCCTGTATTGTTCATGTACCTTCGTACAACTCCCACAGCATGTGCAATATGAGGCCGTGTGTAGACCATTGCATACAATAAGCTTCCAACTGCTAATGCATATGGAACTTTGGACATACAAGCCATCTCTTCCTGAGTCTTGGGACACATCTCCTTAATTAGTTTGAAATGGCTAGCCAAAGGTATACTAACTGGTTTTTCTTTCTACATATTAAGTGTTTTCAACACCTTTTGTATGTACTCACTCTGAGATAATGTTAATTTTCGATTCTTCCTGTCTCTAGGTATTCACATACCAAGGATTTGTTTTGTAGCACCCAAATCCTTCATTGCAAATGTGTTTGCCAATTTTATTTTGAGCACATTTATTTCCTACATGTTAGAACCTGCAACAAGCATGTCATCTACATACAATAATAATATAATATAGTTGCCATCATTTTTCCTTTTGAGATAAAAACAATGATCAGAGTGACATCTAGTATAACGTTGTTCAGATGTAAGCCTGTCAAATTTTAGATGCCACTGCCTTGGAGCCTATTTTAAGCCATAAAATCTCTTCTTCAACTCGCACACTAGTTTCACCTTCCCTTTTACCTCATATCCTTGTGGCTACTGCATATATATGTCTTCCTCCAAATCTCCATGGAGAAAGGATGTCTTTACATCTAACTTCTGAAGATGCAAATCTTCAGCTGCTACTAGACTTAAAATAGTTTTGATTGAAGTCATTTTAACAACAGGAGAAAATATATCATCAAAGTCTATACCCTTTTTCTATGCATACCCCTTCACCACAAGTCTAGATTTATACCTTTTTCTACCTCCATCTTCTTCCTTCAACCTATAAATCCACTTATTGAGAAATGTTGTTTTACCTGTAAGAAACCTGACTAAGTCCCAACTGTGGTTATGTACTAAGGATACCATGTTTTCTTTCACGGCTTGCCCCTACTTTTTCCTAGTTTATACCTGTATTTCTTCTTCATAACACTTTGGTTCACCAAAATAAGTCAACAATACATAATATAATGAAGGAGAGTATTGTTCAGGGGGTATACTTGTCCTGGTAGATCTTCTAATATCACTTTCAGGTGTTTTAGTTGTTTGTTTTGTTCTGATTGTTGATCCTTATGATTTTCAGCCCCCTTCACTTTTTCTATAATCTCATCAAGCACTGTGTATTCTCTATTTTCTCTTTCCAGATTCTTTTCCTGCATCTGATCCTTTTACAAAACCTTTTCATTGAATATGAAATCTTTGTTCCTAATGATTTTGTATTTTTCATAATCATAAAGCGATAACCAAAATCATTAACACTATATCCAATAAAGGTACATTTCTTTGATTTTTCCTCAATCTTTATTTGAATTTCTTTATTAATGTGGACAAAGGCTTCACAAACAAAAGTCTTTAAAAATGAGTAGTTTATCTTTTTACTTGTCCATGACTGCTCTGGAATACCACCATCCAAGGAACTTGAAGACCCTCTATTTATTATATAAACAATAGTATCTACAACATCTCCCCAAAATTGTAAAGGCAATCCCGCGTGGAATCTCATGCACATTGCACACTCCATGATTGTCCTGTTCATCCTTTCTGATACACCATTTTCTTGTGGTGTTCCTGGAATTGTCTTCTCTCTGCGAATTCCATTCTCTAAATAGTACCTATCAAACTCTTTACAGAAATATTCACCTCCATTGTTTGATCTGAGACACTTCAACCTTTTTCCTATCTCATTTTCGACCAAAGCTTTCCATTTGTTGAAAGTATGAAATATATCATATTTATTCAGATATAAAATAAATCCAGGTTTTCCTGGTTGCATAATAAATAAAAGTAGCATAATAACGAGAGCCACTGAGCAATGATACCTGAGTAGGTCCCCATACATATTTATGCACAAGCTTTAATTTTTTTCTCTTCTTTTCTATCCCAACTCTGAGGAATCCGACTCTCTTCTGTTTTTCATAAACACAATTCTCACAGAATTCCAAATCAACATGCTTCAAACCTGGCAACAAATTTCTTGAGTGAAGAATCTGCATCCCCTTCTCACTCATGTGCCCGAGCCTATGATGCCACAAAGTCCTATCTTCTCCTGTAGAGGTTAAAGCATTAGCATAATTAGAAATACCATTGCATAAATACAATGTACCAACCTTTTCTCCTTTTTCTATTAAAAGGGATCCTTTAGTGATCTTCCAGGTTTTATCTGTAAAATTAGTTACACAACCTTCACCTCCCAAATGCCATGTTGAAATCATATTTTTCTTCAGATAAAGAACATGCCTTACCTCCTTCAGTAGCCATTAATTTCCGTTCTGTTGTTTTATGAAAACTGTACCCATTCCAATGATTTTACAGGGTTTATCATCACCCAATCGTACCTGTCCAAAATATCCTTGAACATAATCATGAAAATGTTTCCCATCAAGTGTGGCATGGGATGAGGCCCCTAAATCTACCAGCGAGGCATCAATAATATTTTCTAATGAAAGAATCAAAGCATCTTGCAACACATCACCTGTCACAGTCACTCAATGATTTTTTTCTAGTTGTGTGTCTCCTTCTTTTCCTTTCCGAGACTTGCAGTATTTCTTCAGGTGTCCTTTATTCCCAAATTTCTAGCATGCTATCCTCAATGTGGACTTGGATCTGTCTTTCCTCGACTTACTGCGATATCCTGGGCTCTTTCCTTTTTCCATTTTTCTTCACCTAGTCTCTGTAGTCAAAGCATTACATGATGTCTCAATAGAGGATTGCATTGAAAACATCATTAAACTTTAAAGTACTAGATCTAGAGACAAAGTTACTAATGGACATAACTAAATCATTCCAACTTTCTGGCAATGAGCACAAAAATAATAGAGCCCTAACTTCATCATCAAAAGTTACCCGTACACAACTTAACTGACTGGTAATTGTATTAAATTAATTTAAATGATCAACAATAGATTCACCTTTTGACATCTTCATATTAAATAAACACTTCATAAGAAATACCTTATTTTAGGCCGAGGTTTTTTCATATAGTTTGGCCAATGCCGACATTAAACCCTCTGTTTTCATTTCCTTTAGAATATTAAAGGCTACCGACACTGCAAGGCACAACAATATTTTTCCAAGTTCCTTTCTATCGAGAATATCCCATTCTATGTCTGGAATACTCATCGTCTTCTTTGTCATTCCGTTCAATGGTAGGTACAGATCTTTCTTATACACATAATCTTCCATCTGCATCTTCCACAGTTGGTAGTTTTGGCAGCTAATTTTTTCAACCCTAGAACATAACCATAGTTCCCTTGACCGAATCTACAAATACCATGGGAAAAAACCACTATGCCCAAAAAACCATGCTTGAAAACCATCCACAAAACCATGGGTAGGTCTGCCCACCATCTTTGGGTCTACCCACAATCCTTGGATGCGCCCAAATATTATTGGGTCCACATAAAATAAAAAAACATTCTGGTGTGCTGCCCCAACCTCGATGACTCATGGAAAGAATATAACACATACCCAAGATTCTCCCAATTATTGTTTTCTTTCCACACTGGGGTTCACGTGAGAGCTTAGTCATTGGTATAGGGCTATAATTCCCATTTTTTCTCTACACAAAGAAAACTTCTTAGTTCTCATAGACTTTGTCAATTCATCTGCAAAATTCTTCAAAGTGTCCACCTTTACTAGCAACACATTTCTATCTTCAACCATATCCCTCACAAAGTGATATTGAACATTAATGTGCTATGTATTTGAATGATAAGAAAGTTTCCTTGCTAGGAAAATTGTACTTTAGCTATCACAATCTATCCTTATAGCTCATTTTACCAAGCTCATACTTGAACACAATCTCTGTAACCAAACTCCTTCCTTGCTTGCATGAGTGGCTACCATGTATTCAACCTCGGTAGTTGAAAGTGCCACGATAGATGATCTCTCTCATCTGACTGACTGCTCCTCCAAGTAGGTTAAACACATACCCACATATAGATCTTCTCTAATCCAAATCTCCAAGCCAATCTACATCAACAAATCCAAATATGTCCAAAACTCTATCTAATCCTGGTCATCCTTTTTAGCACATACGATAATAAATAGTTCCACGCAAATACTGAAAACGCGTTTCATTGTTGTGAAATGTTCCTTCCCTGGTTTTCACATAAACATGCTCAATACTCCCACTAAATGTGCAATTTATAGCTTGGTAAATACCATTTCATACATCAGGATATAGACTGCACTCACATATGGAACATGGGACACGTCCTCCTCCTCTTCCAATGTCCTGGGACATTGTTTAATAAATAAATTTACACCTACAAGAATAGGAACCTTCACCGGTTTGTTATCCTACATATTAAACCTCTATAATATTTTCGCACCATACTTCCTTTGGTTTAACCAGAGATTCCTCTTTTCCTGATCTCATTTAGTTCCCATGCCTAAAATATAGTTTGTAGCACCAATATCCTTCATGTCGAATTTAGAGGATAACTGGGTCTTCAAATCTTGCATAATTTATTTGTCATTTCCAATCAACAACATATCATCCACATACAATACCAAATAAAAAACACGATTACCAATTAATTTAAAATACACACAATGATCTTCTTTGCTCCTTGTGAAGCCAATTCCTTGTATATATGTATCAAATTTTTATACCACATCCTTGGTGATTATTTTAACCCATACAAAGAATTTTTTAACCTACATACTAGTTATTTCTTACCCTTCACCACAAAGCCTTCATGTTGCTTCATGTTGATCACTTCTTCTAGACCCCCATGAAGAAATTTTGTCTTCACATCTCTCTCTTCTACCTCAAAATCAAAACTAGTAGCAATAGATAAAAGCAATCTAATAGAAGCTAACTTGGAAGAAGGAGAAAAAAATTTCACCAAAATCAATTCCTGGCACCTCCAAATAACCTTTTTCTACCAACCGAACTCTCTATTTCTCCACCTTGCCTTTTTCATTCATCTTCTTCTTAAACACACATTTGTTGCCAATAGGTTTCCTTCCATCTGACAACTCCACCAGATCTCAAGCCTCACTTTTGTCCAAAGATGTCACTTCATCAATCATACCCTCCTTCCAAAGTTTACCATCTTCTGAATCCGCTGCCTCCCTAGCAGTTCCAGGATCATCATGAGTAATAGGTAAAGAAAAATTTGAACATAAAGAAGATGGACTATACCTCTCTAGTTGTGTTCTCTCTCGAAATGATATTCTCAAAACTAGAGTGTGTCAATCTTACTCTTCTGATTCTTATTCTGCTGTAGAGTCTGATACAATACAAATACCTTGAAGTTTGATGAAATAGTCTCATCCTTGTTGTTGGGGGAAATTAGACGGAAAAATATGGAGATCCAGAATGGAGATGCCTTTTTTGTTATATGATGGCCCCAGAACAAAAAATAAATAAATAAATAAATAAGTCCTCAAGTGGGAGATCTAAATCTCTAGGAAAATATACAAAGGTATGCTAGAAATGTGGAAAAGAATGACAATACAAAAAGGACATTATATGTGGACATTGTTATGGGAAGAAGAATCAGGTGAGCTTCCCCTCTGGTGCTAAGAGGTTGAAAGGGGTATTAGAGCTTTTGCACAGTGATGTGTTTGGACCTGTGTCTGTTCCATCATAGGGTATGTTTGTGTACTATGTCTCATTTATAGATGAATTCTCGAGGAATACATGGATAAATTTCCTTGAGAATAAATATGAAGTCTTTGACATGTTTAAATGATTTAAGGATCTGGAGGAAAATTAGACACAAAAGAATATCAAGGTGTTGAGGAGAGATAATGGTGGAGATTTTTACAAGAGTGATTTTGAAGAGTTCTACAAGAAGTGTGGTATAGCACGACAGAAGAATACTCCATACACACAACATCAAAATGGAGTTGTAGAAAGAATGAATAGTATGTTCATGGAAAAGGAAAGAAGCAAGCTCACTGGTGCTGGATTATGGTATGAATTATGTGTGAAGGCAGTTGATATTTCATGTTACCTGTTTATCATATCACCTTCATCAACGTTGGAGGATAAGACTCCACATGAGGTATGGACTAGTAAGAAACCCTCTCTTTTACATCTAAGTGTATTTGGCTGTGATGCATATGTACATGTTTCAAAGGAGAAAAGAACCAAGTTGGATAGTAAATCTAAAAGGTGCATCTTTATTGGGTATAAGGATGGTTTAAAATGTTATAAGATTTGGAAGCCAAAAATAAGGAAGGTTCTGTACAACCAAGATGTGGTGTTTAGAGATGTGAAAGATGTTATTAAACATGAAGTCATACCAAAGGAACCTGAGAAGATAGAGTGTGAACTAATGGAGGAAGAATTATAACATTTTTATTGGGTATAATGATGGCTTAAAAGGTTATAATATTTGGAAGCCAGAAACAAGGAAGGTTATGTACATCTGAGATGTGTTGTTAAGAGGTGTAAAGGTAGAGGGAACATTATGCCTCCTGAGGATTCTCACAATATTATCAGTGGTCCCATGGATGAAAGGTAGATGAACCCTTATCCCTCGGTCCAGTAGAATTACCCAGTCAATTATAGCCGTTGGATGATATTCTCTCACCATTTAAACTGTAGCCATGATCTGGTTCTTCAACTTGTCCTGACGATGAACCACACTTGTTGGTTCGAAACGCATTGAAAAATGAATTATGATGTGTTTTTAATTGATAACTCTTCTTAATAACATATATATTTGTCGAAGCATTCATAAACCCCAATCCACTAACTCTAGATTATAACAAAATCATATTTCCCTTAACAGGATCTACAAATAACATGGGAAATAAAAATTGTGCCCAAAATACCATGATCAAAACCATGGGTAGGTCTGCCCACCATATTTGGGTCTTTCCCCTTCCTTGGTGTTGTGGGGAAAAATGCCTATGCAGGACGATCCTATCCACCTAAGGTGTGACAGTGCCTTAGCAACAAATAGACACAGCTATTCTAGTATTCTTCCTTTATGAATTAAGAATGAAGAGAGATGGATGGACTAACCGGTGTCTTCCGTTTGTCCCTCGATTCGGTTTCTCTTCTCTTTGAGAGTTCCCAGCCACTTGCCTTCTCACTCGCCCAGCTTCAACAGGTTCCTGCAAGATCACAAGAAGGGAACACTACACAAAGACATAGATTCATATTCATAACTAGTTCAGGATTAGAAATAAACTAAATACACTAATGCAATCATACATCAAAGACACATCAGCATATAGGAGAAACCAAGATAGCTTTATTGATGAATAACAAGGTTCAGGAGGAGATACAACCAAGAGAGTTCTAATCCAGCATCTCCTTCCCAGCAAATGAAATTCCTATCTTCACCTCCCTTCAAAGCATTAAGCACCCAATGATTCCAATCTCAAACCAACAGCAATTCTTTGCAATAACAAAATTCCAGCCTCCTGGATCTCATGGAGGAGAGATCCATATATAGATGTTTGGAGAGAGGATGAGTCAGCTTGAGATCTGACTAGTTTCCTCTCCCTCTGTCAGTTCTTGCTTCCACTTGGAGACTAAGAGCCTCTTACTCATCACTAGTCGAATTCATTGAGGCAAGTGTCATTGGAGAAGATTCTGGAAGCTTCCAGGGTCTTTCCACCTCGTTGAATGAACTTGCCATTTGTCACTTCCCGCTCAGTGCACCCTGGTAGTGCTTCTACCTGCGTTGCAGTGCACCTAGCCAGTGTAATCTCTGCATTTTAGCGCAGACATCTAGTGGAGCCTCTGAATTGATCCTGAATTGACTTGTTTTTGAGCAGTTTCTGGTGAAGAACTTCTGTGAATTGCTGTGGTTTGTTAGCCTTGTTCCTCTAGGGGTAGGAACAACATGTTTAGGGACTTTGGATCCCTTAGATTATGGACATTTCATGCTTATAGCTGTAAGGCACAAAAATGTCTATAACAGTTGCCCCCTAAAGTATGAGGCCGTTTATCGGGTGAAATGCTTTATTAGGAGGATCCGAAGTTCATCCAATGCTGGGAGGAGACCTGTAATAAGATACAATACAATACATTATTATTCATACTGCTTTCATGATTTAGCTGAGGCGGGCATTCCCATGCTCAGCTTTATAAATTCATTTTTCTGTACATAGAACAGACAATCGTATGATGGTAGACTGATAATTTTGATGAAATTATCATCCTTTGGGTAGGATGATTATCTGCTGCAATGATGTACATGTCACTGTCTTTATCTTTCGTGAATATATATCGCAGCCCGGATGGATGAAACTAGATCTGGGGTCTTCAAACTCGTTCGATCTTCACTCTAAGTACAAGTCGATCCATGTGAGAAATGTTCTGAAGTCGAACATGGAAAGACATCGCTTGATTACCGGTCAATGAGGTAAACCGTTAACAAGCGCGAGAGGAATCACCGATAATGATAATGACCCTCAAGGTACTGCAGTACAATTGACGTGGTGTGAATAAAGGACTTGGCGTCGAACACCACGCAAAATCTTTCGGGCGAAGGTCATTGATGTATACCTGTCGCCAGAAGTGCGAAACTTGCCATTGAGGCATGCAAGCTTCAAAGTACTGAAGGGGGTGTTCCTAGATCAACCTCTTGGATAATGAGCTGATGTCGACAAGAAGCGATCCGTCAAAGGAGGGCTTTAATGTATCCCACATCAGTGACACGGAACGGAGAAAATGATTTTGATGGAGGTGAAAACGATCTGATGATATATGATTCAGGGTGGCGGTCATGAAAAGAATGAAGGATAATGTATGGTAGTGGATGGGACACGGGTGACTTCTCTGAACGACTTCTCTTGAACATATGGCGACACTTATGCGATGGATCGGTAGCATTACCCCAAATATGGATGGTATGGCGAGACCATGGTGATGTGAACGGTGAATGAAACAACCCAACCCGACTGTGGTACGGAGGAAAAGCGTCATGTTCAAGAGCGACTTGCTACCATCAAAGTTTTCTTGAGTTTCTCCCAATTTTTTCCCCAGTCATTGCTGACCAGTACCTCTTTATTTTTGTCAAGCTTGAGGAGGATAACATATGCTTGTTCTATAACTTGCCCTTCGGGCAAGCCCATCGCTATGTTTTAACGAGCCTAGCGATAGTGAAACTCGTTCTCGTCTAAAGACAAGTTTGTCGCTATTTAATGCTTTTAACGAGTCTAACGACAAAGATAACTCGGTCCTTTTCATTTTTAGAGAGTCTGAAAAGGTACGTAAAGTCAACTCTGAAAGTCCTTTTTCGTCATCTAATCCCTTAAGTCCGAAAAAGTATAAAACAATACAGAAGGGATGAGTTTTCGATAGTTTTAACGAGCCAAACAAAACAAGCGCTCGATCTTTTTGTGCAATAATCCCTCAGGTCCAAAAAGATTAAAATCTAGGGGAGGGATAACACTTCCGGTCGCTTTAACGAGCTGGAAGGCCAAAACTCGGCAATCTTTTCATATTTTACGAGTCAGATGAAAAGCGCTTAAAGAAGACTCGTCTTTTGAGGAACGAGTGATAAAACGGGTTAGCAGCTGATTCCAGGTAAGAGTTGGAATTTTCCAATCACGGCAGTGTCACAAGGATGGCTAGTGAAATCACTCTTCGCAGCTGTTCCTCAAAATGGGTAAACAATCATATGGAGGTGAATGATCGACCAATGGAAAAGTGGAGGTGACGGTGCAAACACGACCAAGGCTTTAATGGCTGATAAGGTTACATTCATGGTGGTTATTTACCGGAAGATAGTTCATTTTCTAACGAGCTTAAACGCGGAAAGACACTGCTCAATCTTATGTTTATTTTTTAACGAGCATGAACTATGTGCTAAAACTGCTCGGATCTTGCGTTTATTTTTTAACGAGCATGAACTGTGTGCTAAAACTGCTCGATAACATGGTCTAATTTTGATTTTTTACCATAACTAGCTTTGCCCTTTTCAAAGATAGTACTGTACCTTCAATTGCTGCATCAAACTAGTTAGAAATGAATAACATTTGCAGGAAAATGAGATTAAAATCCTAATATTTTGCTTTGAACTACGTAAAAAGCAATTAAAAATTGTTTTTACCTCTCATTTTACCATTTCATTTGAACTTGGTTTGTTGGAGCTTTGGAGGTGCCTCTTCCCCTTTGATTTTCACCAGCTGATTTCGGGAGATTCTGTGGATGATTCTCGGCGTCGTCTGGACCAGATAGGAGCTAAACTTGAGCTCTTTCATTTCATGGTTTCCTTTCTGCATTCTGTGCTTGTTTTCCTGTCTTTCTGAGCCCCTGGGGTTTGATGGGGTCGCTCTGCCATCAGCGCACCCAGTTCACTCGAAACCTGCACTGAATTTCAAGCTGTATGAAGGCAGTTTGACCATCAATGCAGGTGGAACACTGGGCAGGTGTGCTAAGCGCAGAAAAAGAGTTTTGTTGCATAGTTTTTGATGAATTTTTTGCCAGTTTCTCATCAAATTCAAGATCTAACTCCTCTCATGTTTTTTTTTCAGAGATATTGGAGCAAAATGACCCTTACATGGCGAGAACAAGAACATGAAGAAGAGGACATGATTGCCCTACATGATCCTGTCACGGTGAACGCGCTGCGGAACTGTGGCCTGCTGAAGTTCTTCCGCATCTCTAGCATGAGGCAGCAGATTTCCTTACTGCAGTATTTGCTCGATGCTTGGGATCCTATCAACCAATTATTCCAGATTAGGGGCAAATCTATCCCCTTGACCGCAGTAGACATTTACTTCTTGACTGGCTTGTCGAGGAGGGGTGCCCCCGTTTCTTTGTCAGGTTCGGCCCGAGGGAGTGACTCTGTCAGAGACTATGTCCGCCAGTATTGCAGGGAAGGATCTCAGCCGAGCAAAGACGGCAAGATCGTTATCCGTGAGGTTGCTGACAGGTCCCTTAGGTCTATCCTGTATACTGTTGGTAGGATGGCCGGTAGTGCGTCTCTTCATGTGGCCAACAGATCTTATATGCAGCATGCCTTGGAGTGTCTCCAACCGAAAGTATTCAACTGGTGTGATGCAGTACTTCTTCAGATGAAAAGTTAGTTGACCAAGATAAAGGACGGGAAGTTGAAGAACTTTGGATTTGGTTCTATTTTGAATGCCTTCGCCTTGGAGAAGATACCACTGATGCAGCCACAGTACATTGCACTCGACTTGCCTTCTCCTACTGAACCACGCATGCAGAGATGGGTTGATCACATGTCTAGGCATGCTGGTCAATCTCAGATTTCTTTCTCTGATACCTTCTTCAGGTGGTTCGAGTGTCAGGAGATGGTCTATTCTGAGTATCCATATGTTGGCATGGACTTCCGGGGCGATCCGGATTTGGTACTGCCAGACGGCGAGCAATGGGGTGCTATTGGTAGAATCTTCGACCATATCATTATTTACTGTTTTTATTTATAATGTCCTTGTGCTTTATTCTATCAAGACTTTAATCAAACTCATGTGTGCATGCAGATGTTGGTCCTGTTCGTCCAGCAGTTCGCCAGAGAGTGCCAGCCGCTGCCCCAGCAGGGGAGACTACTGGGAGGGTTATCCTTCGTGACCTTGATGTGGCCGAGACCCTTACAGCTGTGCAGGAGCAGGTTGAGAGCCTTACTCTCGACATTCCAGATGTGAGGATCGACGAGTTACCTTTACAGTTGCAACGGCATACTAGACGATGGACTCGTCTCTTACGCATGATCGCACAGGCCGTGACGTGCTATCATGAGCATCACTAGACTAGGGTGCCCCCTAGCATTTTTGAGTTTTTGGGTCATGTGACCGATTTTGTCTTGGTTACAGAACATCATATGTAAACCGTAAACAGCTTATATATATATATTTTGATTTTCGGGGTTTTATTCTGGTTGAGTTATATGATCCATATGTACCACATTGATGATGTGTTTCTTTTTATAAATGTCGCAAATGTCTATCTAACACATAGTTTGCTAATGAGTCGGTTAATGTGTTTAAGTTTTTGGAAATATGC
Organism: Pinus tabuliformis; assembly: GCA_031772625.1. NCBI lineage: Eukaryota > Viridiplantae > Streptophyta > Pinopsida > Pinales > Pinaceae > Pinus > Pinus tabuliformis. The sequence continues at coordinate 769,899,730 of CM062809.1, forward strand.
TGGTATTGAATTAAATCAAACTGTCTTTCCAAAATCTTAACCCTTAGAAACATGCGATAAATGGCTGGATTTCGGATGGAATATATACCATTGAGTTGTAGTATTACGAGTTGTGAGTCTAGCCTGACGATTAGTCGGCGTATACCATGGGTGATGGCGTCAGAGAGCAGTTCTATCAATGCGCTATACTCAGCGATGTTATTCGTTGATTGCCCAATACATACACCTCTGAAACTTACTAACTCGCCGCTTGGATAAAAAATGGCCGAGGCTGCGGAGGACAGGTTCCGCGAACTACGACTCGCTCCGTCGGCATATCCAACACATGTCTCCAAAAGGTTTGACATCTGCAATAAATGTAAAAAGGTGGATTACTCGACCAAAACAAACACTTTAGCGAAAACAAAATACAACAAAAGCATACAGGTTATTATTTAAACATAGTAACGCTTGAGGTACAACCCATTACGGGGTTGCGTCAGTGGAATTCCGTCATAATCCATTAACTCGTAGGCTCCTTTTGCTAACACTCATTTAACAATATAGGGGCCCATTTGTAAAGAATTAAATTTACCCGCTCCCAATTTATCGGATTCTTGGTCGTAAAGCAAGACCAAGTCACCTTCTGAGAAGACACGGGGTTTAACATTTTTGTCGAACTGCGCCTTGACTCGTTTCTTATGGGCTTCGTTAGCCAAAGCGGCATCACGACGGGTTTCATCCAATTGGATTAATTCCAAGAAACGGGCCTCTTCTTCTGAAGTTCCGGGGAGGAGATCAATTGCGAGTTTAAGAGACGAGATTTCACACTGGACTGGTAGGATTGCTTCCAGGCCATACACCAGTTGGAAAGGTGTGAATCCAATCGCATTCCTTACCGATGTTCGGTACGCCCACAAAGCTGAGTACGGGATTAGGTGCCATCTTCTTTTGTGAACCCCAATCATCTTTTGCAGCATGCGCTTCAGGACTTTGTTGATCGCTTCAACTTGCCCGTTAGCTTGCAGATAATATGGGGTAGAGCTGTCGTGAGACAACCCTAGTTTGGCAGCTAATTCGACCATCATGTGATTGCGAAAATGCAATCCATGATCTGTAACTATGGCCTGTGGTACGCCGAATCTGGTGACTACATGATTGAAAAAGAATAGGGCAGCTGTTTCACCAGTATTATCTAATGTAGGCATCGCCTCGGCCCATTTGGTAAAATAGTCAACCGCGACTATGATATACCCATGCCCCCCGGTCGAGGTGGGGTTACATGTCATGAAATCGATGCCCCATTTGGCGAAAGGCCCCACAGCTACTATTGGCTGTAGTGGAATGGGAGGTCTTTTGGTTTTGCTATCAAAAATCTGATAAGCATGGCAACTTCTGACTGCGGTTATGCAATCTTTGAACATGGTTGGCCAGAAGTATCCTGCTCGTAAGATTTTTTGTGCTGTAGCATAACCAGATTGATGCCCCCCACAGGCACCTGAATGACACTCATCCAGGGCTTTTTCGTCTTCCTCATGAGTGAGGCACCTTCTCAGAATCGTATCGACACCACGACGGTAAAGTGTATCACCGACGATCATGTAGTCTTTTGCTTGGTATCGAATACGTTTTTGTTCTGAGTGGGAGGTGTTTGGCCAAAATTTTTGGGTTTGGAGATAAACGATTATATCTCCATACCACTCATCGCTTGTGGATATCAGAAACAAACTTTCGTCCACGATTGATTCTTGGGATGTTTCATCGTTGGACGACGATGGGAGATCGCATAATAATTCTGCGAAAACCAAAGCTTTCTTTGATTTGGATTTTAGAAATTCCAGATCAAACTCTTGAAGGATCGCTATCCATTTTGAATATTTTCCCCCCAGCAACTGTCGCGACAATATATAAGTCACGGGGTTGCAATCAGACAAAATGGTAGTTTTCCGAAAGAGGACATAGTGTCGAAACCTTTGTATCGCTTGAACAGCTGCAAGCGCTAGTTTTTCAACATAAGAATATTTACTTTATGTATCATTTAAGTTTCTACTTAAATAATATATAGGGTGTTCGATTCCATCGACTTCTTGAACTAAAACCATCACAATGGTCGTATCTGCTACAGCCAGATACAGGTTAAAATCTCTTTGATAGTCCGGGGCATACATTAATGATGCTTTTACTAGAGAATCTTTCAGAGCGTCAAAGGAAGCTTGCGCCACCTGATCCCAAACAAAAGGTACATCCTTTTTAAAAAGACGAGTATAACCTTTAGAAATTTCTGCGTAATTTGGAATGAACCTCCTCAGAAAGTTTGCTTTCCCTTGGAGTTTCTGAATCTGAAGAAAATTTGAAGGTGGAGGAAAATTTATGATTGCCTGAACCTTACAGGGGTCGAGACAAATCCCGTCCTTGGAGACTACAAAGCCAAGTAAACGACCAGAGCTGACGCAAAATACACATTTGTGTGGATTGAGTCGTATCTTGTAGTGTCGGCAACGTAGAAATATCGCTCTTAAATGCTGCGGATGATCAGTCCGCTTTCGTGAATGAGCTGGAAGGTCGCCGAGGTATGGTTGAACAATGTTCTTGATGTCATGGAAGGCATAATTCATTGCCCTCTGAAACGTCGCCCCAGCGTTCTTTAAACCAAAGGGTAATTTTCGATATGCGAATGTGCCCCACGGACAAATGAAAGCAGTCTTTGACTGGTCCTGTGGGCGGATATTTATTTGATTATACCCAGAGAATCCATCCATAAATGAAAAGATTTCACATTCGGCGCATTCATCAATTATCTGGTCGATGAAGGGTGTAGGGTAGTTGTCTTTTGGACAATCTTGATTTACATCCCTATAATCGACGCACACTCTAATTGTTCCTTGTTTTTTCATAACAGGGACAATATTCGATACCCAATCGGTTAGATGAACCGGGTAGACGAAACCAGCATGGAGAAGTTTTTCAACTTCTGCCTTAATTGCAGCGGCTTTCTTGGGGTGCACCTGCCGAAGCCGTTGTCTTACTGGTTTGACATCAGGATACATCTTAATTTCATGTTCAACGATACTCGAGTCGATGCCTGGTATTTCATCATATGACCAAGCAAAGACATCTCTGAATTCGCGGAAAAGAGCGTTATATATTTCCAGTTCTGAAGGAGAACAACATTTGCCAACATAAATATTCTCTACAACATCTGCTTTGGTTGAGATATTTATGGCTATAGTCTCTTCAATATTGGATAGGTTCCGCTCGGAATCCACCGTATTTACAGTATTTGATAGAAATTCAAAGACTGAAGGATGATAAAGGTCATCCTGAGTATCTTCTTCACAATCCGGAAGAAGGGAACGATGGTGGCTATCATTCCATGGTGCCCCCTCAATCAACATTGATTGTATGATTCCTTCGTTGGTTCCATGCACTCGCGACCAAGGATCCAAGGGGGTACCATATTCTCTAGAACTATCTACCCAAACGCACGATGAGCGTTGATTTGGGTTCGCTTCCCAAGCTGGGAACATTGATTGCTACAATATTTCCGTTGGGCTTGGGGGCAAAACCATTGCATGATCCATGTTAATATCGTCTTTTGAAATCTTTTGTGCGGAAGATATCATGTTGCAGGCTCTTACCAACGCTACTTCTCCTATATAGATTGGAGGTGGAAGTGCGAAAGTTCCCATTAATGTGGGGTCTTTCAGTAGGCCTACTCCGATATTTTGAAGCGAATGGTTGCTGCCATGGATCATTGGAATGCTTCCCGTAACTTGAGAACTATTGGGGAGGAAGTTTTGCTGGTCGATGATTGTAATCCCTCCTTGGAAAGGGAATACAATCTTTCTAAAATAGGTCGACACAACAGCTGCCATGGCATAGATCCATGGTCTTCCTAGTAAGATGTTGTAGTCAAGGTTCCCATCGATGACTTCAACATCTATTTCTACTATTTTTCCCCCTAGTTCAACCTTCAAGTTATTTAGGATACCATATGGGGTATAAGATCGTCCATCAAATGCTTTTAATGTTGTCGAAGATCGCGACAAGGTTGGAGATCCTAATGTTTTCCAGCAGCTCATCGACATAATACATGTGGATGCCCCCTCATCAATAATCGTTCGATGAACGGTTTTGTTGAGGGCTTTCACTTGAATAAGGAAAGCTAGTTGAGCTGGTAACTGAGGATCGTATCCTTTATGATCGAAGGATACAAGATTGGAATCCTTTGGGTCAACCCCACCGATAGCTGATAACAAAGCTTGCCTTTGGGATGGGCAATTCTGTAGTACTTCAAGAGTCGACATAGCGGATGGCGATTGGGCCAAATCTTCCACTTTGTTATAATGTTGTGCTGCCCTAGCGCGAGGATTAAATGTCGACTTGTGTACTACTCCCTTTGGCGGTTTTATTGTTAATTCAGGTATTATTGGTGGCGTTACAACTTCTGTCGAAGTTGTTGTCGAACTACTTGGTTGATCTTTATCCTTGTTGTTCGACAGCTGTGGATTCTCGTAATCTTTGTTCCTTGTCGAAATCAAAGCATCATTTTGTTGCTTGGAAATCGACAACATAAACACTTGCGACGGGGAAGCATTTCCACTATCAACCAGATTTTGACCTGGATTTGGAAACGGATCGGTTAATACAGCTGAGGTTTGTGAACTCTTGAAGAACCTTTTAAGCTCAGCTTTGTATGGACAATCTGCAGTCCAATGATCCTCATCACATATCTGACACCCCGAGGGGGGAGGTTTCCTATTTCCAGGAGGGTTTGAAGAAGTTTTTTCAGGGGATGACTCACCCTGTTTCTTCTTCTTCCCTTTGTTTTGCTTTTTCTTGCTTCCTGGTTGTTTGGTTTCTTTGCCCTTATCTGCTGATACGGCATTTACTTCCGAAGCAAGAATTTCGTCTTTTGCATTTTGATCCGAAATCTTACGGGCCTTCTTGGAGTTAGCCTTTGTCGATTTCGCGTTTGTCGTGTCAATCACGCCATCACCGGCATGAGAGTCATTGTTCGATTTAGGAGGAGGAGGAATCGAGAATTCCGGTCTAGGGGCGTCAAGTATTTTGTCATAGAGCGTGCCAGACTGAGTATAGACTAAGTCTAGATATTACGCACGAGCGATAACTTGCTCTTCCGTTACGACTCCCCCCTTTGCCACATCTTACGTTATAGCAGGAAGTAACGACTTGATAAACCATTCAGCTAATAGCTGATCGGGAACGTACATTTTTACCATCCTACGATGATGTCGCCACTCATGTATATGATCAGATATGTGAGTGGCTGTTGTCTGTTTAAAGTTGGTCAAGATTTCCGTTCCCGTTTCATATCTTATCGGTAATTGAAAATGGGTTAAGAAAGTCGTGGCTAAGGTGCTGAAATTGTCAAACGAAGCTCTAGGTAATTCAATATACCATTTAGCTGCTGGACCCGTTAACGTCCTCTGAAAGAGGCGAAGCCTTATCGAATCATCGTTTAAGGTGTTTGACGAACACCATAGATGAAAGGTCATCACGTGATTCGATGGATCTTCACCCGGATTTCCATTAAATTTAGGAATGTCTGAAGGAAGTTTGTGAGGAATCGCTGGCCACCAAGGGGCATAAGCAATTGGATCGTTTGTTAACCGGTGTAAATCGGGTAACTCTAAAGTTGCCACAAATGGTAACTGTTGATTCAGGTTAGGTGAAGCATACCCAGGATACGATGGGATTGCCTGAGCAGTTGGCCTTTGCATACCAGCATAATGTAATTGATGCTGGTATGACTGATACGGTTGGTGGACATGACCACCGTAAAATGGTTGATTTTGACCGTTTTGAATGTACGGTTGTCCACTGTTCGCAAAGATCTACTGCTCAGAACCTTGGTATACTTGTTGGAATTGTGGTTGTTGGTATTGCACCAACCATGGTTGCGAAGCCATGTTCTGTTGCGCTATACTAACCGTTGGACCAAGGTGTGGGGTAATTGTACCCGTTTGGACCTGCGTTGCCCCACCAGTGGGCGATTGTGGTTGAGTCACAGGGTCAAGGGGCTGTTGCATTACAATCTGAGAAATCTGAGGTTGACATACAACAGGCAACGTTTGAACTTGCGACACTGTCACAATAGCCGGTGTGGTCGGGATGTTCGACATAGGTACACATTGTTGCATAGAATACACAACCCTTGGTTGTTAAGGTAGTATAGGTACCCAACCACTTGATGTAACTCCAGTATAACCTGAATACTGTTGTGAACTCCCGTATGGATATCCTCCCGGAGGGGGTAATGAAAGGGCATACTGCCCCCCATACGGTGGCAATCCGGAGCTCAAGGGGATTGTTTGTCCTTGGGGACTGGATTGCCCAAATTGACCTCCAAATGGATCAATCTGGCGAGTTTCAACATAAGAGTTGCCGGATATTATTCCGGAGGAACAAACTGGAATGGAACACACTGTCGAAATAGTCCCTGGGTGGACTCCTTCTAGCGGTTGTGAGCTAGTCGGGACAGATGGTATGCCGGCAAACATTGTCGGAGTGACGGCAGGTAGTTCTGCTGTCGCTGTGTCATTCGACACAGTCCTAGATGTTGACGGTTGTTCAGACATTTTGAGTCTATCCAAGAGATTACCTAGCGATTCTACAGGAACTTCCACTGGTGGTAGACTAACTTCTGATGTCGAAGGAAATAGAGTGACCCCGACTCCAAAATGTGTTGGAGTACTTGCTTGCGGATCTTCTACAATTTCCTCTATCGCAATCAAACCAGGTGGAAGGGGAAGACCGTCAGGTCCGTAAAATATTTCTGGTGCCGAAGAAGGGGTTGAATCAACAGCGACAGATGTTTGAAGAACAAGACTCTCTGAACCGGTTACAGATGGAACTGGTTCAGTAACACAAGTGTTTGTTCTCAGACTAGGATCAGTATCACTGTCCCTCTGTGGCTGTTGAACTTCTTCTATAGAGGCAGGGTTTCCAGAAATGTTTGGAGTAACCGGAATCTCAGATGTTGTTGGAACACTTGTTCTAACTTTGATAGGAGATTTCGAACTGGTTAAACGAGTTCGCTTTGTCCGTACTGTTTTCGATTTCGGATACAAAGACGGTCAACTCGTGAGCCTCCGCGAACAACGGGGTTTCAATTGACTTTCTTCCATGATTGTGGATTACTCGATCAGCCAAAATACAAAAGGGGAAAAATATGTTTCCAAATTAAATGAATTTTTAGACGCTTTAGACACAACTTGCTTTTTCAATTTTAAAGAGTCGAGAAAAAGCTAAAGATGACTCTAGTCTCCTTCGATGTTTTAACGAGCCCGAAGTGACAAATGCTCGGATGGACTTTTTCCGTTATAGAGTCTGAAAAAGGCCAAAAGGAACTGCTCTGGAGTTCTAGGTAGAGGGTGTGCCAAACTTTTCGCAAAACCGCATAATACTTTTTAAGGTACGGGCGGTCAATCTTCCTGAATGCTGTGTTCAGTGCATTGCGATCAGTAGGGCGGCCGACATGGCTTCCTAAGGATAAAGGTTTTATGCCTATAGGGGTCTCCCAATATATACTCAATGGTACATGGGAGCACAATCCGTACTGGCGCTATCGTCCCTCAGGAGGAATCACCCACCATCAGCGAGATCGACAGTCACCAGGCTTTACGACGCCGGAACACGTCTCTAGCCTAGACCTCTATGTTGTGCGTTATGTTACAAAGCGTTATTAAGTTCATTCAGTTTATTTTATTTTGATCTTTCTTAGAAGTTTGCCTTTTGAGGTTCACCACGAGATGTATAGACAACTTCCTAAATGCAATCTAAAAGATGATAAGCAAATTTTATCTCTTTTTAACAATGAAAATCCTAGCTACAAAGGGAAAAGAAAGACACCATCTTTTCTCAAAGAGCAATCAGCACACTCTAAATGCACTTTTCCTAAATCAAGCACGCAAACTATCAGAATGAAAATGCACAATGCAGGTGTTTGTTTTCTGCTCTCTTAATATTGATGCCTAAAATGAAAGCTTTTTGTACAACTTTGAATTTGCTTTTAAATGACAAATACAAACAAGTTTACTTTTTCGAAATCAGAAAGGGTAGAAGAGAATACAACACTTTACGACTTTCGAAATGAACACTTGTTTCGACACTTAAAAGAGACAAACTCAAACCAAAAGAAAAAGTAAATGTATAATCAACTGTAAACAGCAATGAACTCTCTCCTAAGATCACAATCAACAGATTTGAATCAAGGGCTACAGGATGACTATTTCACTCTTGCAAAGGAAAACTGTAAATGACACCACAAACACATAAAAACACTCACAGTCTTTTTGTACAAAAGGAGGTGGAATTTAAGTAGAGAAAAGGAGTTATCAGACAGGTACCTATGCTGGTTACAGGCTGCAAAAAATCAGAGATCAAAACAAGGCAAAACAGAGTAGAGAACCCCAGCTCCACAAGGCCTAACTGGATCAGCGCACTCCCAACACAGAGGTTTTGACATTTAGCGCAGGTAACCTTCACGGGACCTGTGTTGAAATGCAGAACCTCTTCACAGAGTCTGCGCTCAAGCAGAAACGAGAGTTGTTTCTGGGTTCTGGGTTACAGTTTGCTATTTAATCTACAGTTTCAGGCCAAATAAAAGCAACAAGCAAGGTACAATCAAAGGGATGCTTTGAAGGAGGACTAAGATCTATCACAAAGGATAATCAAATCATTTGTGAGTCCATTGTTCAGATCATAGACAAATCCAGTGATTGGATCAAAGCAGCAGCTGTCTACTTTGCATCTGAGAATAACAGATTCAATTCGATTTCTGCTCTTGAGTCTATGAAACAAACAATGATAGAGACACAAATAAAATGACTAAACAGATCTCCCCAGCGGAGTCGCCAATTTGTTGTGGGGAAAAATGCCTATGCAGGACGATCCTATCCACCTAAGGTGTGACAGTGCCTTAGCATCAAACAGACACAGCTATTCTAGTATTCTTCCTTTATGAATTAAGAATGAAGAGAGATGGATGGACTAACCGGTGTCTTCCATTTGTCCCTTGATCCAGTTTCTCTTCTCTTTGAGAGTTCCTAGCCACTTGCCTTCTCGCTTGCCCAGCTTCAACAGGTTCCTGCAAGATCACAAGAAGGGAACACTACACAAAGACATAGATTCATATTCATAACTAGTTCAGGATTAGAAATAAACTAAATACACTAATGCAATCATACATCAAAGACACATCAGCATATAGGAGAAACCAAGATAGCTTTATTGATGAATAACAAGGTTCAGGAGGAGATACAACCAAGAGAGTTCCAATCCAGCATCTCCTTCCCAGCAAATGAAATTCCTATCTTCACCTCCCTTCAAAGCATTAAGCACCCAATGATTCCAATCTCAAACCAATAGCAATTCTTTGCAATAACAAAATTCCAGCCTCCTGGATCTCATGGAGGAGAGATCCATATATAGATGTTTGGAGAGAGGATGAGTCAGCTTGAGATCTGACTAGTGTCCTCTCCCTCTGTCAGTTCTTGCTTCCACTTGGAGACTAAGAGCCTCTTACTCATCACTAGTCGAATTCATTGAGGCAAGTGCCATTGGAGAAGATTCTGGAAGCTTCCAGGGTCTTTCCACCTCGTTGAATGAACTTGCCATTTGTCACTTCCTGCTCAGTACACCCTGGTAGTGCTTCTACCTGCGTTGCAGTGCACCTAGCCAGTGTAATCTATGCATTTCAGCGCAGACAGCTAGTGGAGCCTCTGAATTGATCCTGAATTGACTTGTTTTTGAGCAGTTTCTGGTGAAGAACTTCTGTGAATTGCTGTGGTTTGTTAGCCTTGTTCCTCTAGGGGTAGGAACAACATGTTTAGGGACTTTGGATCCCTTAGATTATGGACATTTCATGCTTATAGCTGTAAGGCACAAAAATGTCTATAACACTTGGGTCCACCCAACTATTATTGTGTCCGCATAAAATAATATTTTTTCAAAGGAGGTGCCCTGGATCCCATCACTCGTGGACATAATATAACGCACACCCAACATTTTTATTGTTGTGCATACTGTTATTTTTTCCCCAGAGAAGCCCACTATTTTTATTGTTCTTCCCTTACATTATTATTGTTATGTAGGACCTAATTATATTGTGACCCTTTAAACTCCTATAGATACCAAGGCGGCGTTATTGTTTTCATCATCCAAGAATTGTTCATTTATGTAATGTAAACTGAGGTTTCCCCTTAGAAGATTATTATTTTCAAGTTGTTGATCTATCTTTTCTTCTGTTTTGTGATTTGGTTACATAATTGGATATCTGTAAGGTGTTAGCACCTAAATCTGCCCTAGGCTGAAGGAAGGCAAAATTCAGGGTAACCACAAACCACGCTCAGTCTGGTAGCTAGCCCTACCAGAACAAGAGAGGGCTCTCTCCGAGTCACGCTCAGTGAATAGATAAGCAAAAAACGGTCTGAGATGACTTACAGTGAAGTATTGATCTTAGGCTAGTAAGTGAATAGGGATACAAGAAATAATTTTTTATGAATGACTGAGCCTCTGGGATGGAATGGGACCAACGGTCAGCAAAGAACAGAGAATTTAATACAAAGGCACAGATTACTTCGTGAGGCAAGGCAGGCAGAAAGTGTAGCAATTTAGTTTGAAATAACGCGGAATGGAGAGATTGTTTAGGAGAGTGAAAAGGGCATAGGAACATGAATCCTTTTCCACAGAAGAAGAACACTGAACATGAAATTTTCCCACAAGCAGAGCAATAAAATTGAATTCTACCTTATCTAACTTAGAAAATTTCACTGGAAATGAACATAAATTGAATTATGAAACATAACGAAATACATATGAAAACATAAGAGACATATTTGCTACACTCAAAACCACATGAATCTCATGAAACAGAGCCGATGCCTTTCATTAATTCTCTGTCAAAAATATACAGTGAAGAAGCAGAATTTCTTTCCCACAGTCTCCCAGAAGTTACAAGCCAACCAACCCTTTGCAAATGGCTTGCATACAATATATAGAATGTGCCATGAAGAGATAGAATGCCCAAGGGTTGGGGAGTTACTCGAATCATTACAAAATGGAGATGAAGAGCCAACCATCAGCTACAGGTGCAGCGTTACAAACATGACAAATGGCTTGGGTGACCGTTTGACTTCTTTCGCCACTTGGATAGAAACCAATCTGGAGAGAAAATAGTTTAAATGCTGCCTTAGGTGCCAAAAAACTGAAATGTAGATGAGCGGGCCCACTTGGAGAAGTCGCAAATCGAAATTTCGCGAAACGGAGGCAAATTTGGCATTTTTTCCTGTATGCGCCGCGCCATTTTCTCTGTGCACCGCGCCACTTGGGAGCCTATTTTGAGGCACTTGCAGGAGTCCAAAATGTGCCCAAGTGTTCTTTTTGGAAAGCCTGTCCTGTCTACTTTCTAACCCAACTAGAATTTCTGAATTTGGTGCTCATTTTCCCCTCCAAATCTTCATTTTCCCAAGACTGCTTCCAGTGTGTCAAAATAGGGGCAGAGAGGTCATTTTTTGGGCATTTTTGACCTCCTAGAGACTTAGATCTTGCCCAATTTTCTTGTCCAAGCACCAGTAGTCGTGATTTTTCATGCTGAATCCAAAAATGCAAACCATTCTTCATTTGGAGTTCCCAATTTTTAGCACCGCGCCACTGGGAGAAAAAACCTGTGTTTTGCCCAAAAATTTGTCATGTGACCAAAATTTCCCCAAATTTCTTGAAATTTGGGCTGGAGGTCCCCTATGAAGTGCTATGCTATGCCAAGGAAGCTTCAGCCAAGATTCGAAGCCGATCTTGCTCTTTTGCCTCTTTTGTTGCTTTGCTCAATTTTGCCTTCAAGCTCTTTATCCGGGCCCTTGCACTCATGTTTCGTGCCCTGTAATGGAAAGCCATGTGTCTCAGTAAGGCAAGGTCCTTATCGGCCTTGTCCAGTAGCCTCTCCAAGTGCATGTTGACTCTCTCTAGATTGGCCTCCCGATCCTCATTGATCTCTTGCTCCAATGACGTGAGCTCAACTCTTCTTCTTTGTGCAGCTTGGCGATGCTCACGAATGTTTTGTAGCTCCATAATCGCCTGCTGATCCTCTAGCTGTTTGTTTCTATGCTCCAGGTACTTCATGTTCCACTTGGCCCTCTCCAAGTCAAGGGATAAGGCCTCAATCACTGATTGCTGCTCCTGGATGATCTCTCTAAGCTCTGCATTTTTCGGTTCTGTATCTATCTCATCATCATGAAGGAGAACGAATTCTGTCTCTCATTCACCTGATGGCTCACCTTAGGGCACCTCATCATGCATTGGCTCCTTACCTCTGTCCTGTTCCTGTGTTGTCGATGTAGGAAGCGAGGCCCCTTCCACCCCGGGTGGAGATAACACTCGCTTTGCCGCTGCAAATAAATGTCTACTGCCTCTCTGATAGGTGATGAATACTGGCATAGTAGCGGTCTCATGGTGCTCATACTGATGAGAAGGACCACCTATCTCATGCTCTGCCTCTGATACTACCTGTGGAGTGCTGAAGAAGTCACAGGAGATGAAGTCCTCCCAAGAAATGCCCTGCAATCCCAACTGATGATCCACCAAAATCTGGACAAGAGCAAAGTGATAAACACTGTTAAGCTGCTGCTGAGGGGTCTTATGCTGCATGAAATTGTTCATCCTCTCTATGTTCCTGCAAATGAAAAATGGGAGGTTCATCATCCGCACCCTGGTAAAGTGCATGAGCAACCTGATGTGATAGGCATATAGGCGAGAGAACCTCCCCTCACAACTGAAGTACTTCATGATCAATTTCATGAGCGGAGCATACTCATCTTTCAAATATCTGAATGGGAAGACTCTTGTGAGATGCCTCAAACAACTGGCCTTAATGTAAGGCTCATAGTATTGCCTATCCACCTTCTTCGTCTTATGCCACTGTTCTCCAACATTTGGTATGCCTATTGCCACTGAGATAGTTTCGAGTGTCAATGTGAAGGTGACCCCGGCCAAGATAGACTGACCTCCATGTAGGTGAAGCACAAAAAGACGGGCCAACTCATGATGGACTCTAACATTTGCCACCCTTTGAAAAAATTAAAAACATGCTAGGTGCTGGAAACATGACATAGCAAGAGGGAATGCCTGCAATTCAGTGAGGGTGTTTGGCTCATCCCTAACATGTTTTCCACTCCTGTGATGTCTCCTGGGGAACTGTTCTCCTGAAGCTGTATCACTGTGAGTTTCCACCTCGTACTCTGATGAACCCTCAGATGCCATGACCACTGTTTATATACTGTATTAAGGCTGCCCTTTGATGATGGTGAAGCTAGGTGTTGTTTTTGATATCTGCCACCAAGGGGAACAATGAAACAAAGGGAGTATTAGGAGGGGAGTAATGTAATGGGAATAGGGGTTATAGGGAGAATTTTGTTTAGGGATATGTAGGGGTTTTGGGTATTTTGATAGGTTAGGGTTTGGGGTTTTAATAAGGTAGGGTTTGGGGTTTTTATTGACCAATAGGAGGAGGGGAAAGGGAATATGAGTTTGGTAGTGTGAGGGTAGTGATAATAGGAAAAATGGCATAGGGGAATAAGGAAAAGTGGTAGGGTAGGAAAAATATAGCCTTGGCATCAACATACACTTATACAACCTTAGCATCAATGGATTTTTGGTGTCTTCTTGTGGTTGAATTTATGAAATTTGTTGCATTCAATCACGGGCATAAAACCACCATATCACTCATAAAATTTGATGAAAAAGTGATGCTTCGAGCCTACCTTGCAATTGATGTGCTTCACAAAAAAATTGGGGGAGTTTTTGCACGTTTCTGGTGCTTTATCTGTGTGCGCCGAGCACAAAACCCAGTGCGCCGCGCTCTGGGTGTGCACCGCGCCAGTTAGGAATTTGCACTGCGGGCAGGCTCTGTGTGCGCCGCGCCCCTGCCCATATGCGCCGCGCGCCTATAATGGCCTCCAAACTTGCTCCAAACCACGCGATTGCACTCTCCACGACTTTGCAATGTTTTCCCTCTGCCTTTGATTGCACAATGACTTTGATTTTGGTGGGAATTTGTATATATAGACTTGGAGGTCATGATTTAAATTTTGCTTTTTCAAAAAACCCACTTTCTAATGTTATGTTTGACACTTTTTCACTGACTTTAAAACAACCCTGATTTTCACTTTTCCTCTGAATTTGGCTCAAGTGATGAAATTTTCAACACTCTTTGCAGGGATTGCTTGACAGGACATTTGGCCACGGAAACCATGATTACACTTGAAGAGATCAACTGAAGAATTTTTTGAAAATTTTATCACCCATGACACTGTTTGACTTTTCTTCAAAACAGAGTTTTGGAGAACAGTCGAAGTTTATCAATATGATGATGAAACTCTGTGAATCATTACTTTACAAGGGCATCACTCTGGCCTGCATGGCTTTACTGGACATATTTAAAGACCAAATTGATTTAATCCCTAGACCTAATGACCGAAAATGACTTTTTTTCCATTAAAGGACCAGACCTTGACTATCATGGACTTTGGTGATCATTGACAAAAGACCTAAGCCAGCAGGAGCCAGACATGAGGGGAATTGACTAGCATGACCTTCTCCGTTAGATCATGGTATGCCCCTAGTGGAATGTAGCTGAATGAATGGAGCGAGACGCCTAAAAATGAAATGCATAAAGAGTTTTGATCTCTGATGGAGGGCTGACCAGACCGACTCTAACATTGGCTCCAATGGGGGATGGTAGCTCCTTGGAGGTGCCAAGAACAGCAGATCTCTGGAAGAGCTAGACAGTGCCTTCGTCCATTGGGCTATGGAGTCATTTTTCGAAAAAAAACACAGGACTCTGACTCATTTATGAAACTAAAATGACCAAAAATTGACTCAAACTTGACATTGAAATGACTCAAAAACTAACTTGACAAACTCAAACCAAACTGAAATAAAAATGGTATTTACAATGACAGTGGAAGCAGCGTTAATAACTCAGAAATGGTACCGCTTGAGCAGCCGACCATTGATCGGCCCTCCTGGACAATCTTCCCCGTTCATTTCCTTCAGAAGAAAGGCATTTTGACCCCTATATGCTGCAATCTTGAAAGGACCTTTCCAAAGATTCTTGAACTTACCGTGCTTACCTTTCTCCTCATTCCTTGCATCCCACTTCAGCACCACGTCATCCAACTGAAATTTATCTGCCTTTTCTTTTCTGTCATAAATTTTCTTGATTTTCTCCTGCAATTTGGATGTGTTCTTGAAAATTTCTTCTCTTGTTTGCTGCAAGTGGACCATTTGAGTCAATCTTCTCTGCACGGGATCTTCTTCACTGCCGGCCTCCTGAAGAAGTTTGACTACTGGGACAGTGAGAGAGGTAGGAAATACTGTATCAACTCCATAAACAAGCTCAAACGGTGACATACCAATGGATTTTTTGTGACTGATCCGATCAGCCCAAAGCGCATGGACCAACCTTTTATTCCAGCTCTTTTTATTTATTTCCAGCAGCTTCTTGATGATATTGACCAATGAGTTGTTCGAAGACTCTACCAATCCATCGCCTTGCGGATGATAGGCAGTTGAGTGACCCAAAATGATGTGATATTTATGACAAAATTCTACCATCCTTTTTGATTTGAAAGCTACTACATTATCGGTGATTAACTTATTCAGACAACCAAAACGAGACAAGATGTTATTTTCAAGAAATGAAATGATTACCGTATTTGTAGCTTGTCTGGTGGGAGTTGCCTCAATCCATTTTGTGAAATAATCTGTCGCTGTGAGGATCCATCTATGCTGACCGGAAGAAGTGGGATGAATTTCACCAATCAAATCCAACCCCCACTGCTGGAAAGGAGTGCTCACCTCAATAGGCTTAAGTGGCAAAGGCTGTAACTTCTATTTTCCTTCGAAAATCTGACATTTATGACAGCACTTGACCATCTTATATACATTAGCAAACAATGTCGGCCAATAGTACTCTGCTCTCAGAATTTTATTTGCTGTTGACTTCCAAAAAAGGTGACCACCACACTCTCCTCCATGGAAATCCTCCATGACTTTCTTTGCCTCCTCTTCCACCAAAAAATTTAACAAAACGCCACTGGGATCTTTCCAATACAACGCAGAATTCAGAATGCAAAACTTGGCAGCTTTCAACTTGAGTGTTCTCGCTTTGTTTCTAGGCATGCCGGGTGGTGGTGACAAATTTTTAAGCACATATATGATATCTGAAAACCATGGAGAAAGATCAAACATTTCAGATACCTGCATTGATGATGATTCTTCATTCTCATCGGACATAGCAGCGATCAGGTTTATGTCCAAGGCATGCAAGTTTGATTCGGCCATTAGCTTTGCCAATCCCTGTCCTTTGACCAGCTTTGTGGGCTTTATTTCCACATCATATTCCAGCAAGGCTGCAATCCATTTGCCTCTTCTTCCTTCAGGATCGGTCTACACTAAAACATCTTTTACAGCAGCGTTAGGTACATAGGCCAGAATATGAGAATGTAGAATATATACCCGGAAATCTTTCAATGCCTTCACAAGTGCCAGGGCTTGTTTCTCAATGATGTTGTACTTTAAGGCTGCATCCCTTATAGCTTTGCTGAAGAATGCAATGGGTCTTTCATGGTCATCTCTTTTCTGCAATAATACTGCTGCCATAGTGTGCTCCGAAGCAAACGAAAACAATATGAAATCCTGAGTGTAGTCCGGGCTGACTAGAACAGGAGCTGAAGAAAGAGCCAATTTGACCAAATTGAAAGATTTTACAGCCTCCTCCATCCATTTCACTTGGCTGTCCTTCTTAAGCATGTTGGTCATTTCTCTTAGGTGTTCAACAAGATTAGGTACAAAGCAACGTAGAAAATTCATCTTACCATTGAACGATTGTATCTCTTTTTTATTCTGGGGTAGATCAATTTGCTGAATTGCTTGCACACGTGCTGGGTCAATATGAATGCCATCCTTTGAGATAATATGCCCAAGTAATTTGCCTTCCTCCATGGCGAATAAGCTCTTCTTCGGATTCAGCGATAAACCATATTTTCTGCACTTTTGAAAGACAGTTTTTAGATGATGCATGTGCTCTTCATTAGATTTGGAAAACACCGTCAAATCATCCAAGTACACCACCAAAAACACATCCTTCTCATTCGTAAAAGCCAAGTCCATTGCACGCTGAAATGTGGCACCTGCATTCTTTAAACCGAAAGGCATTTTGGCGTAATGAAAGGTTCCCCATGGAGTGGTGAATGCTGTTTTGTCCCGGTCATCTTCATGGACAGAAATTTGGTTATATCTGGAATAGCCATCAAGTAGTGACATATGAGATGCCCCCACTACTCGCTGAAGTATATGGTCCATTTTGGGTAGTGGATAGTTGTCCTTCAATGAAACTTTATTGAGATTTCTGAAATCAATGCATAAGCGGATCTCACCTGTCTTCTTTCGTACGGGCACCAAGTTAGATATCCAATCTGAAAATCTGATGGGCACAATGATCCCTGATTTGTACAACCTGTTTACCTCCTTTTCAATAGATGGCAACAACTTTGGATTTATCCTTCTCAACTTCTGTCTGAATGGTTTTTGATTGGGCTTGATGGGTATAGTGTGCTAAATTATATTGGTATCATATGTCTTTAAATCAGAATAGTCCCAAGCAAACACATCTGCAAATGAAGCCAACAAACTGATGTATTTGTCCTTGATCTTTGGCGGCAATGCTTTGGACAATTTTACCAACTTAGGATTAGCAGCTGTTCTGATGTTGACCTCTTCTACACCCTTCTCTGTTGGCTGCAATGTTGGCTTGCAGGCTCCATCATCTTGATCAAAAAGTTTTTCTAAAGGTATCAAGCCTTTAGGAATAACGTTATTCTTCAGCTGCAACATGTCCATTTCATTGATTTGTACTTCATCTGTACCATTCCCTTTACCATCATCATTTTCTACATCTATTGAGGTTTCTTTGAACTTGCCTTTGTTTTGTAGAAAATCATTAATCTCCTCATCATCTTGAAACACTTGCCAATATCTCTGATTGTCTGGAACGGTTGGACGATGCTTGACATGGATTTCAAATTTATTGCTAGAGTTCATTGGGATCTTCAAACTACTTGCTGCCTTGGTAAGAGCATCAACAATACTATTTTGTATATGAGGCACACATGTCAAGGTGTATTCTGAAAATAATTTTAGGATGTGTAGAACTACATTACGATAGGCCCGCATACTAGGATGTTTTGCTTGATACTCGCCTCTGACCTGCTTTATTACCAATTCGGAGTTGCCATATACCGAAATCCTCTTAGCATTCAGCTTTCTTAAAATCTTCAGGCCAGCAATCAGAGCTTCATACTCAGCTTCATTGTTTGAACACTCAAAAGCCAACTTGTAAGAGCAAACCCTCACGTTACTAGGCACTTTGTTTGGGGTGGAGAAAGGACTGCGTACCCAAATTCCAATTCCAGTGCCATCATTTCCCATTGCTCCATCAAAATCCATGGTCCACAAACCTTCTTCCTCCACTTGCAAGTGCTGGAAATCTATTTGCTGTGCCTTGTCTGCTTGCTGTCCATTACTTTTAGCTGATTGCCCAACATTGTTCTGCTGTTATTGTCCTTCTTTCTTTAAAATTTCTTTGAAATTTTCTGTTATTTCTGGAATGTTATCTGCTTCAACTAATTGACTATCTATATCATTTAAACTATCTGAATACAAAAAAAAAGACTCTAAATCTGTATGTACATAGTTAATTGGATGATTTATTGGTTTCTCCTTGCTTGTGATCATGTATTTCATTTTTTGTTCCCGATACAATTTCCTTATTTGTCCAAACACCAGAATCGTTGCATAGGAGAAATCTAGCTATAGTGTCCCTTTCAATTTCGCTACCTAAGACCTGGAAAGAAGCATGCCAAACCTTGGAGGAATATCTGCTACAACCACATCCATCAAAACATTCTTCATTGGGAGCTGATCCAGACTCACAACCAAGTCTTTGATGAGTCCTATACATCTTACTCTGCTGGAATCAAATGAATAGAGATTGTGGTATTGCCGGGTGATGTCCAGACCAAGTTTATCCATGATAGCCTTGGGCATGAGATTGTGAGAGGCTCCGGAATCGAACATGGCATTGTGTAACACAAAATCATGCAATCTTAAACTGATATAAAAGGGTGGCACATCGCTATCAGGAGACTCACCATTCGATGCTGGTCCAAAAATCATTTCAGGCTGATCGTCTTCAACATTCACCATGTCAGACATTGGGTCCAAATTCAACATCTTAGATATTTGTCCTCTATAACTGCTGTTCTTCATTATTTCAATCAAGGGGATGGATACTTTTAATTTGGAAATCTCATTCTCTAAATTAAAAGCAGGAATATTTTCTACCTCTTTGACTGGGATTTCTTTCTTTTCCTTTTCTTTTGATGCAGCTTGCTGATGTGATTGTTCTGATGATGTTGATTTGCTGCTCTCCGGACCAACCGCCTCTTTTCCTTTCCTTTGTGTAGCTGATGAATCATTCTTTGATGCCTTAACATCCTTCCTTTTTCTGAATTGGTTTGGCTGGCGCATCTCTGTTTCTAAGTGAATATCGTTGCTGATGTGTGGACAGAGCATTCATATACCCCCTTTGATACTCCTTTGATTCTTCTTGTAAAACAATGTCACTTGCTAGAATGAAATCTGCATCTTTGTGTGTAGCTGAGCTCACCACAGACTCCTCTTCTTCGGTAATGTAAGTAGGCATCTCATCTCGAGTAAAGAGGTGGTTTTCTTCACCTATTACATTTCCGTCCTCATCTGACTCCGGTCCATGCAAAAAATTTTGCTGCAAAGGTGTCTGTACTGGCTGTTGTGTTGTCTGCTCTTGGGTGCGCTGATCTCTCTATCTTATTCTACATTGTGGCTGCTGCTGCTGGCCACAGAAGTTAGGATTTCTAACTTGTGGCTCAGGTTTGTCGAGCTTCACCCTTTCAAGCATCTTCTCTAACTTTTTGAGTAATTGATCCATCGAAGAAGACTCTTCCTTAACAGAGACTTTCTTTTCTGCTTTCGCTCTAGCTCTCTTGGACAACAAATTTGCTTCAACGCTGACCGCGATTTTCTGCATGTCTTCCATTGTGGTCGGTTCTCTCTCTCTTAATTGGTAGGCCATGTCAACATCAAAACCATCCGGAAATTTCATCATAGCTAGTCCCACAGGTGGATTTAGATGATCTGGAATTTCGTTATAAACTGAATTGAATCTAACACAATAGTCTTGGACCGACTCACCAGCATTTCGTTTGATTTGCTCATATTCAGCCAGAATTTGAAGAGGATTCTTTTTCACTTCCCATTAGTTTAAAAATTGTCTTTGTAGGTTGGCCAAGGTAGCGATACTTGCCGCCGGCAAACCTCTGAACCATTTCCTCACATCACCTACAAATGTCTGTACAAAGAGTCTCATTGCCACATTCTCCGCATCGATCTCATGAAGTTCATAGAAATCAGCCATTTTGTCCACATGTTGCTGAGCAGTAATGCTGTTAGGAGTGCCATCAAAAAACGGGATTTTGCTTTGATAATCTGCGGGCATATCATCTAGAACTTGAGGCAGAACAAGGGGTGCAAAATGGGTAGCCATCACTCTTGGTGGATTTGGCCTTGGAGGTGTTGGAGGAGTTTGCACAGTTTGTAAGGGGCTAGCAATTGGAGTTTGAGGCTGTGTCGCAATATAATTATCAATTAACCAGTTAGCTCTTTCGGTTTCTAAATCTACAAGAAATTGTGGATTGGGGACAATATAGTCAACAGCCCTTTCGGATTTAGACTCGAACAATGATATTTCAAACCGTTCGTCAAACTCAATCTCTTCAAGATACTCAAAAATGTGAGGACATGAATGGGATTTGAACACAGGAGTTATGGTGCTCTCTTGACGAAGGAGTCTCGGAATCAAATTGGGGTTTTCGTAAATATGAGGAGGATCCGGGTCTGGATTGCCTCTGGTATATCGTCTCCAAACCAGTGTGCTATTGAGAAAAATCACAGGACACAACCAACTTACTTAGCCTATCCAATCCTAAACTTATCATCCGGAATCTTAGAATTATTAAGAAATAAGGGGATTTGATTTCAGTGTTCCCCAGTGAGTCGCCACTATGTTAGCACCTAAATCTGCCCTAGGCTGAAGGAAGGCAAAATTCAGGGTAACCACAAACCACTCTTAGTCTGGTAGCTAGCCCTACCAGAACAAGAGAGGGCTCTCTCCGAGTCACGCTCAGTGAATAGATAAGCAAAAAACGGTCTGAGATGACTTACAATGAAGTATTGATCTTAGGCTAGTAAGTGAATAGGGATACAAGAAACAAATTTTTTATGAATGACTGAGCTTCTAGGATGGTATGGGACCAACGGTCAGCAAAGAACAGAGGATTTAATACAAAGGCACAGATTACTTCATGAGGCAAGGCAGGCGGAAAGTGTAGGAATTTAGTTTGAAATAACGTGGAATGGAGAGATTGTTTAGGAGAGTGAAAAGGGCATAGGAACATGAATCCTTTTCAACAGAAGAAGAACACAGAACATGAAATTTTCCCACAGGCAGAGCAATAAAATTGAATTCTACCTTATCTAACTCGGAAAATTTTGCTGGAAATGAACATGAATTGAATTATGAAACATAACGAAATACATATGAAAACATAAGAGACACATTTGCTACACTCACAACCACATGAATCTCATGAAATAGAGTCGTTGCCTTTTATTAGTTCTCTGTCAAAAATATACAGTGAAGAAGCAGAGTTTCTTTCCCATAGTCTCCCAGAAGTTACAAGCCAACCAACCCTTTGCAAATGGTTTGCATACAATATATAGAATGTGCCATGAAGAGATAGAATGCCCAAGGGTTGGGGAGTTACTCGAATCATTACAAAATGGAGATGAAGAGCCAACCATCAGCTATAGGTGCAGCGTTACAAACATGACAAATGGCTTGGGTGACCGTTTGCCTTCTTTCACCACTTGGATAGAAGCCAATCTGGAGAGAAAATACTTTAAATTCCACCTTAGGTGCCAAAAAACTGAAATGTAGATGAGCGGGCCCACTTGGAGAAGTCGTGAATCGAAATTTCGCGAAACGGAGGCAAATTTGGCATTTTTTCCTGTATGCGCCGCGCCATTTTCTCTGTGCACTGCGCCACTTGGGAGCCTGTTTTGAGGCACTTGTAGGAGTCAAAAATGTGCCCAAGTGTGCTTGTTGGAAAGCCTGTCCTGTCTACTTTCTAACCCAACTGGAATTTCTGAATTTGGTGCTCATTTGCCCCTCCAAATCTTCATTCTCCCAAGACTTCTTCCTGTGTGTCAAAATAGGGGCAGAGATGTCATTTTTTGGGTGTTTTTGACCTCCTGGAGACTCAGATCTTGCCCAAATTTCTTGTCCAAGCATTAGTAGTCGTGATTTTTCACGCTGAATCCAAAAATACAAACCATTCTTCATTTGGAGTTCCCAATTTTTAGCGCCGCGCCACTGGGAGAAAAAAACTGTGTTTTGCCCAAAAATATGTCATGTGACCAAAATTTCCCCAAATTTCTTGAAATTTGGGCTGGAGGTCCCCTATGAAGTGCTATGCTGTGCCAAGGAAGCTTCAGCCAATATTCGAAGCCGATCTTGCTCTTTTGCCTCTTTTGTTGCGCTGCTCAATTTTGCCTTCAAGCTCTTTATCTGGGCCCTTGCACTCATGTTTCATGCCCTGTAATGGAAAGCCATGTGTCTCAGTAAGGCAAGGTCCTTATCGGCCTTGTCCAGTAGCCTCTCCAAGTGCATGTTGACTCTCTCTAGATTGGCCTCCCGATCCTCATTGATCTCTTGCTCCAATGACGTGAGCTCAACTCTTCTTCTTTGTGCAGCTTGGCGATGCTCACAAATGTTTTGTAGCTCCATAATCGCCTGCTGATCCTCTAGCTGTTCCACTTCGCCCTCTCCAAGTCAAGGGATAAGGCCTCAATCACTGATTGCTACTCCTAGATGATCTCTCTAAGCTTTACATTTGTCGGTTCTGTATCTGTCTCATCATCATGAAGGAGAACGAATTCTGTCTCTCGTTCACCTGATGGCTCACCGGAAGGCCCCTCATCATGCATTGGCTCCTTACCTCTGTCCTGTTCCTGTGTCGTCAATGTAGGAAGCGAGGCCCCTTCCACCTAGGGTGGAGATAACACTCGCTTTGCCGCTGCAAATAAATGTCTACTGCCTCTCTGATAGGTGATGAATACTGGCATAGTAGTGGTCTCATGGCGCTCATACTGATGAGAAGGACCACCTATCTCATGCTCTACCTCTGATACTACTTGTGGAGTGCTGAAGAAGTCACGGGAGATGAAGTCCTCCCAAGCAATGCCCTACAATCCCAACTGATGATCCACCAAAATCCGGACAAGAGAAAAGTGATAAACACTGTTAAGCTGCTGCTGAGGGGTCTTATGCTGCATGAAATTTTTCATCCTCTCTATGTTCCTGCAAATGAAAAATGGGAGGTTCATCATCCGCACCTTGGTAAAGTGCATGAGCAACCTGATGTGATAGGCATATAGGCGAGAGAACCTCCCCTCACAACTGAAGTACTTCATGATCAATTTCATGAGCGGAGCATACTCATCTTTCAAATATCTGAATGGGAAGACTCTTGTGAGATGCCTCAAACAACTAGCCTTAATGTAAGGCTCATAGTATTGCCTATCCACCTTCTTCTTCTTATGCCACTGTTCTCCAACATTTGGTATGCCTGTTGCCACTGAGATAGTTTCGGGTGTCAATGTGAAGGTGACCCCGGCCAAGATAGACTGACCTCCATGTAGGTGAAGCACAAAAAGATGGGCCAACTCATGATGAACTCTAACATTTTCCACCCTTTGACAAAATTCAAAACATGCTAGGTGCTGGAAACATGACATAGCAAGAGGGAATGCTTGCAATTCAGTGAGGGTGTTTGGCTCATCCCTAACATGTTTTCCACTCCTGTGAAGTCTCCTAGGGGCCTGTTCTCCTGAAGCTGTATCACTGTGAGTTTCCACCTCATACTCTGATGAACCCTCAGATGCCATGACTGCTGTTTATATACTGTATTAAGGCTGCCCTTTGATGATGGTGAAGCTGGGTGTTGTTTGTGATATCTGCCACCAAGGGGAACAATGAAACAAAGGGAGTATTAGGAGGGGAGTAATGTAATGGGAATAGGGGTTATAGGGAGAATTTTGTTTAGGGATATGTAGGGGTTTTGGGTATTTTGATAGGTTAGGGTTTGGGGTTTTAATAAGGTAGGGTTTGGGGTTTTTATTGACCAATAGGAGGAGGGGAAAGGGAATATGAGTTTGGTAGTGTTAGGGTAGTGATAATAGGAAAAATGGCATAGGGGAATAAGGAAAAGTGGTAGGGCAGGAAAAATAGAGCCTTGGCATCAACATACACTTATACAACCCTAGCATCAATGGTTTTTTGGTGTCTTCTTGTGGTTGAATTTATGAAATTCGTTGCATTCAATCACAGGCATAAAACCACCATATCACTCATAAAATTTGATGAACAAGTGATTTTCGAGCCTACCTTGCAATTGATGTGCTTCACAAAAAATTTGGGGGAGTTTTGGCACGTTTCTGGTGCTTTGTCTCTGTGCGTGCACGCAAAACCCAGTGCGCCGTGCTCTGGGTGTGCACCGCGCCAGTTAGGAATTTTCACTACGGGCAGGCTCTGTGTGCGCCGCGCCCCTGCCTATATGTGCCGTATGCCTGTAATGGCCTCCAAACTTGCTCCAAACCACGTGATTTCACTCTCCACGACTTTGCAATGTTTTCCCTCTGCCTTTGATTGCACAATGACTTTGATTTTGGTGGGAATTTGTATATATAGACTTGGAGGTCATGATTTAAATTTTGCTTTTTCAAAAAACCCACTTTCTAATGTTATGTTTGACACTTTTTCACTGACTTTAAAACAACCCTGATTTTCACTTTTCCTCTGAATTTGGCTCAAGTGATGAAATTTTCGACACTCTTTGTAGGGATTTCTTGACAGGACATTTGGCCACGGAAACCATGATTACACTTGAAGAGATCAACTGAAGACTTTTTTGAAAATTTTATCACCCATGACACTGTTTGACTTTTCTTCAAAACAGAGTTTTGGAGAACAGTCAAAGTTTATCAATATGACGATGAAACTCTGTGAATCATTACTTTACAAGGGCATAACTCTGGCCTGCATGGCTTTACCGGACATATTTAAAGACCAAATTGATTTAATCCCTAGACCTAATGACCGAAAATGACTTTTTTCCTTTAAAGGACCAGACCTTGACTGTCATGGACTTTGGTGATCATTGAAAAAAGACCTAAGCCAGCAAGAGCGAGACATGAGGGGAAATGACTAGCATGACCTTCTCTGTCAGATCATGGCATGCCCCTAGCGGAATGCAACTGAATGAATGGAGCGGGACACCTAAAAATGAAATGCATAAAGAGTTTTGATCTCTGACAGGAGGGCTGACCAGACCGACTCTAACATAAGGTATAATTCTTGGAGGAACACTTTTTGGAATCAAATGAATAGAAAGATCATGATCTCAAATAAGTGCCACATCATTGCTAGTATCAAATACCTTGGAATCATTATTAAGTACTCTTTAGATATCTGGAGAAATGGATGACTTAGATTTTTGAAAATCTAGTGAGCATAATTGTGAAATTTCGCCTTGCGTTTCCTTAGATTCAATTTTTTTTTCATGTCATTTGATCTCATTATCTTACTAGGTCTCCCTACAGTACCCTTTAATTCAAATTCCTTTCCTTCCTATAAAATGTTTAAGAAAAGTTCTTGAAAACTAAAAGCCATTGTTCCCGAAGGTTGTAACTATTAGAATCCTAATACAAAATCAGCACCACCCATTGGAATGGCAATAATTTTACTATTCAATATATATTCCCCCATGGTTAGATTGATATTATGGAACTTCCTTGTGAAATTTATACTTTCTCCATCTATGACCATCACTTAGAACTCTAGAGTTTGATATATAAAGAAACTCAAATCCTTGTCTATCCTACAATGAATAAAATTATGGGTACAACCTCAATCAATCAACACTATTACCTTTTTCTTCTTGATATATCATTTTATCTTGAGAGTTTGATGAGCGTTAATTCCATCCAATGTATTACAAGATATTGTTAGATTGATTTCTTCTATTTTAACCCTTGGAGTTGGTTCATGGTGTAGATCTTCTTCTTTTAATGTTTCTTATTCCTTTTTCTTCCACCTCTTCACAATCTATGTAAAATATTTTTTTCTCAGAACACTTATGACCTTTATTGTATTTTCTATCACAACTGTAACAAATCCCTTGTTCATTTTTTTCTTCCAATTGTTATGCTTTAAACCATGTAGGTTGTGGGAGTCTAAGAATTACAACACTTCCATATTTATAGTTGAGAGTGGTAGGCCTCATTGTTTCCATAATTGTTTTTTCAACACTTCTTTCCACTGTGAGTGCATTCTCCAATGATGAGTTCTCAAAGGTGAAACTCATGTTGGATGTTATCCCTTAAAGTGCATATGGATACATCAATCAGATTCTCCTCTTGAATAGCAATTATCTTGATATTCAATATTTGTAATATCTCAATGTGTTCCACAACTGAACTGCTTTGTTCGATATTTATCATTTGGCTAAAGAAGGTATTTATCTTTGTATCATCATATTACACCTCATTTTTCCTTAAATTCAAAAACTTTTTCATGTCATTTGAGCTCAATATCTTACTAGGTCTCCCTACAATACCTCTTAATTCAAATTGCTTTCCTTCCTATAAAATGTTTATGAAAAGTTCTTGAAAATTAAAATCCATCGCCCCCCAAGGTTGTAACTATTAGAATTCTAATACAACAACAACACCACCCATTGGAATGGAAATAATTTTCCTATTCAGTACATATTCCACGATGGTTAGATTGATATTATGGAACTTCCTTGTGAAATTTATACTTCCTCCATCTACGACCATTACTTACAACTCTAGAGATTGATATATAAAGTAACTCAAATCCTTGGCTATTTTACAATGAATAAAATTATGGGTACAACCTCAATCAATCAACACTATTACCTTTTTCTTCTTGATATATCATTTTATCTTGAGAGCTTGAGGAGTGTTAATTCCATCCAATGTATTGCAAGATATGGTTAGATTGATTTCTTCTATTTTAACCCTTGGAGTTGGTTCTTGTTGTATATATTCTTCTTTTAATGTTTCTTATTCCTTTTTTCTTCCTCTTCACAATTTATGTAAAATATTTTTTTCTCAGCACACTTATGACCTTTATTGTATCTTCTATAACAATTATAACAAATCCCTTGTTCCATTTTTTCTTCCAATTGTTACGCTTTAAACCATGTAGGTTGCGGGAGTCTAGGAATGACTACACTTCCATATTTATAGTTGTGAGTGGTAGGACTCATTGTTGCCATAGTTTTTCTTTCAACATTTCTTGCCACCGTGAGTGCATTCTCTAATGACGAGTTCCCAAAGGTGAACCTCATGTTGGATGTTATCCCTTAAAGTCTGTATGAATACATCAATTAGATTCTCCTCTTGAATAGCAGTTATCTTGATATTCAATATTTGTGATATCTCAATATGCTCCACAACTGAACCCCTTTGTTTGATATTTATCATTTTGCTAAAGAAGGTATTTATCTTTGTATCATCATAATTTCATATCAATTCCTTTGTCAAAATTGTCCAAGTGACAAGTGATTTCCAAGAACAAAGCCATCGATACCACACAAATTGATTGGGTTCTATATTTAAGGATGTAATGAGCACCTTTTGTGTGTGTTGCACATCATGTAGATCAAAGAACTTCTCCATATGTAGTATCCATGTTACTATATCCTTGCCATCAAAATTCCTCATATCGATTTTTGGAATGTGGTTGGTCTTCCACCCAAAGTTTGAGTCTCTAAAATCATGATTCACATTCCTTTTTTTCTCATCATGAGTTTCATGGAATACCTTCTCACCACTAGGAAGCATTTCTTGTAGTAATTTTCTCAAACCTTCCTATAAACATTTATGTCCACTTTTATGTCTTGTTTTATGTTTTCTTTTAAACCATCCATCTTAACATTCATCACTTCTTCCAGTTCATCTTTGGTTTCTCTTTGTGAGAGAAAAATTTGTTGCACTTGGTCCCGTAATTTTAATGTGTCATGTTTCATTTCTTCCTCTTCTTCATGCATCATAGTAGATATTTATGGGGACTAAATGGGTGTAGAATTTTATGTTTGGGATGCATTTTGGAACCAAATAATGATATCTATGCTTCAATACACCCTTTGAGTCACTTCAAATTGATTTTTCAAATAAAAGTTATGCAATTTTAAAAATACACACCTTTTTTGTTTTTAAGAGCAGGATTGAGCTTATTGATCTTGTCAACCTTGAAATTGTTATATCTCTATTATTTCAGCCTCCCTAGGTATAAAAATTCAACCAAAGGTATATTTTTGTGTTTTCTTTCCATCCACACAAGTTATACCGAGATTGGATTCATCAAGATAAAGTTATACCAAATTTCCCATGTTGACCTAATTGGGGACTAGTTCAATATAGTAAAATTGTACAAGCTTCTGTGTGTCACTGTTTCAACATTCGGCCTTAAAAATAGTACCAAAAATGCTACATTCAATACATTTTTGGCATGTTTTTACATAATTCAAAAATTTTCCAAGATGACTAGTTTTTCGGAAGACAATCGAGAGATTCGTTTGTTTTGATGTTAAATGTCATGTGCCTATATCAAAATAACACAAAAATATAAGAAGAGATAGATCAATGCCTTGATAATAAGGAACTTCGAGGGGGAAACCTCCTTTTACATCACATAAATGAAAAATTCTTAGATGTTTTAAATGACAATACCTACTTGGTATATATAGGAGTCTAAAGGGTAAAACTATAATTAGGACCTATATGACAATAATAGGGTAAGGGCACAACAATAATAATAATCAGCTTCCATGGGGCACAACAATAACAATATAGGGGCTACAGTGGTATTATAAGGACCTAACATGCAATCACTAAATGCCAAGAGAAAATTATTATTGGGTCAACATACGCTTAGATCAAGGAAGAATATAATGAAGAAAGGTATTCTTGGCATGATCTAAATGATGCTTTTAATGATTAGCATTTGGATAGTTTTCATCATTGGGATGAAAACTACTTTCATCTTATATTTTATCACTATACCCCACCTTGTGTAGGGAACACCATCGAGGGAATTTAAGCGCTTATCAGGACTATGATTTTTCAACCTCCTTATTCACTAGTAGTATTATGCTATGTGGATGATTTTTTAAATATAGATGGATTTTGTATTTGGATCTACATAGCTAAAGTACAAATTGGGAGTGCCATTTTCAACTAACTATGGATTTAAGTTATGTTCCAAGAGGATTCAACATCAACACTTAGATATGGGACTTGGGTAACAAGTGGAGCTTATTAGACTACTTCAGCGTGGTGGCTAGTACTTGTACTTTGGCATACTTCAACATTGTGGTTAATACATATCCATGGGACCTTGGAATATGGTGGCTTAACTTTTTCACAACAAGCATTCGTGAAAACATTTTCCTAAGGTGGGGGGGGAATATAGTGTACCTAGAGGGGGTAGTATGGATTACTTAAGGATGACCCAAGGGAAATAAAAATATAATAAAATAGTAAATACCATTTAATTTAAGGTGGACTAGGTCCATTATATTATTAAATAAGGACCATTATGGTAGTTAATAGTGAGTAGATTTAATGGGACTTGATTAAGGAATGTCAACTACATAGTTAGGAGTTTTTTATGATTAGAGTTCTCTAGAGTTATTTTGATAATTATAAATAAGGATGGATAAATATTTATAGGTTGTGTGGAATATTATTGTAATTGAGATTAGCTCATTAGGAAGTTTCACCCTCAACAACGCAAGTGAACAAGAGTGGATTCCTTCTATAAAATGATCAAATGTAACATATTTCCCTACCTTAATGATTCCATATTAATAAAATAAGAAGAATTTCCAATTATACTAGGATGTTTCATCTATGATTTTATTTGTAGTTATTTGGTACATAATAGGTTATGGTTATCCATTATTGAATATGATTGAATGTAATTGGCCATTTTTGTGCATGTTTAACAATAATTAACTATGATAGACAATGGTTGACTGCGATTGACTATGTTAACTATAGTTGACCATGGTTGAGTACTTGACTATGAAAGACTATAATGAACTATGTTAGTTGACTATTGTGAACTATGATTTATCATGGTTGGGTATGATTAACTATGTTGACCCTATTGACTATGTTGACAATAGGCGAGCATGGTTTACTATGTTTGACAATGATTGAATTTGGTTACCCATGATTGACCATGGTTGACTATGGTTAGTCATGGTCAATTATGGTTGACTATGTTTAGTAAAATTTGACCATGGTTGACTACATGTGATAGTGGATGATGATGAATGGTTAACCATGCTTCCCAATGGGTGACTCTGGTTAAGCATGGTTGACTTGGGTAGACCATTACTAACTATAGCAGACCTTGTTGACCATGGGTGACTATCATTAACCATGTTTGATTATGCATGGCCATGATTGACTATTATTGAGCATGGTTTATTATTTTTAAGTATAGTTGGTCAAATTTGCGTTGATTGACCATGGTTGCCTATGATTGACCCTGGTTGATTGTGGTTGACCATGGTTGCCTATGGTTGACCATGGTTTCCTATTTTTGACCATATTTGACTACCATGGAAGATCATGATTGAACATGGTCGATTATGGTTGACTATGGTTTACCATGGTTTCTTATGGGTGATAATGTGCGACCATGCTTAAGTATAGTTGGCCATGGTAAAGCATGGGCAGCTATAGAAGACCATGTTGACCATGAATGAATATGGTTGACCATGGTTGGTTATGTGTGACCATGGTTGGTTATGTGTGACCATGGTTGATTATGGGTGACCATGGTTAACTATGTTTGATGATGGTGGGCTATATTTTATTATGGTTAAACATGGCATTGGTGAAGGTTTATATTTATCACATTCTGATATCATATTATAATTTTGACATAACAATATCAAGTTTTGTTAGACATGAAGTGACATCAGGTTATGGTTGATGTATGAAAACATAAAGTTATGTTTGTCACATTATAGCATCAAGTTATATTCATCACATCATAACAGTGCATCGTCTTAGACAAATTACACATTGATATATGTTTATCACATTGTAAAGTCAAGTGATGTTGGATTGCATCACAATATGATGTTAGTGAAGGGTTACGTTCAATTTCAATGTTGGGATATCTTCATCACATTGAGACATTAGGTTATGGTTGACTATGATAACATTATTAAATGTGTTTTCCATGTCGAGATAGATAAGCATAGTTGAATTTGGTCAGTTGATAGAAAGCCCCCCTAGTGGCCTACTCTAACCCAATATTTTTACTTATACGGAAGTTTCCCTTCCATTTTAATCATTCCTCTCCCTTGACCTTCCAAATATGTGTGTGAAGACAAAACTAAAAACACACAAACACAATAACTCTTAGCGGAAGACTCGCTCCTCAATTTAAACATATCATGTGGATCATGGCCCCATACAAATCAATTTAAAAGTTTACAATTATTTACAAAGCTTGTTATATAACACCTTACATGAGTGTCGAGGGATCCATGCCAAATGTTCAGGTCTGGATCCTGACTAGAGGTTGGGTATTTCCTTACCTTTGCACATGATAACTTGATTAAAAACCCATTGGTCAACTACCTTATCCCTGACCAACATTTCTCCAACTTAATTGAACTTGGCAGGTGGTTAGTAGAATTTACCAGGGGTTGGTGTAGTCATTGGAATGGTTTCTCCATACACTCCTAATTTCGACAAAATATACAATGGCACATTCCAAAACAAATCGGGGCAGAGGGTCCGATCTGACTTGACATTAGGGTTGACCCTTTCTCTATTTTAAAATATTCTTCATGTGCGTTGTGTTCATTGAAGGCTGACTACACAACGATTAGGTCTCAACCTAATTGATTTTAATGGAGGTAGGTATGAGTGCTTCAAAACTTACTTTGCTTGGGCCTGGTTGTAGAGATTGACTCTCAATTATCGTACGCTAACGAAGATGTCAACTTGATCCTTCTTAGATTCTTCACCTTTCACCTTAGAAACTATTTTCCTTCTGAATCCATGCTGAAAAAAATCTTCCTTCTATTTCCAAATTCTCGAACCCTTCTCCCTTAGACATGCTCTTGAGGTTGTTATTCCAAGCAGGGACTTACACTGGAACCAAAATTTCAGACACATAGCTATTAACAGATATTTGAGAAACTCACTCCCTTAAGCGAGTATACACCCTCCTAATTTCCCATTATCACATTCTACAAGAACTTCTCACAATGAAGTGTATTCCTAAGACAGGTATGAATTTAACAGTTATTAGTACTGGGAAATAAGAACACAATAGTTCATTCCCTTCTATGATTCTGAAAAGAATGCATTTACAGAGGAAATTATCATTCATTCACAAAGCCATTTCTCTTTTCTTTCTTCCCTCACTCTCTTTTCCTGTTTTTTCTCTCATATCTCTAAAACCATGACCTCTTTTCAATCATACAATATTTAGAAAGGGGATAATGCCATAGAAAGAAAGAAATCTAACAGAACTCAAGCCATAATAATAATTCTAGTAAGATTCAAAGGAGTATTTATAGGGGGACTATGGGTCAATACGATGAGATTTTACTCTTCTTCTCGAGAACTCTTCAATATTTACATAAAAAATATATATCAACAAGACTTAGGACAAATAGGAAACTTGTGCCCACTCTAACGCTACTTGACACGTCATCAATTACTACTTACTAGTGAACTGGCCCAATTGGGCTAAAATAAAAACTCATCAAACTAATTAGAAAACTTCCAGTCTGATATTATTCCAGAATTTGGACACTTGGTTCTTAAACTAAATCTTTCTAATTCATAATTTCTAAGAAAAAATACTCCTAGAATTTACATGTCTCTATCGGGCCTTAAAACAAATTAATTTCCTAGGGTGACACTCCTACATCGGACTCCCTGGGTGGAAAAAGTTTGACCTCCTGATCAAATGTCTACAAAACCTCTAGGATCCCAAATAAAGTGTTTTTTTTATCCACATACCTATTCATGTTGTTTCTCTAGCCTTGACTTAAGTCTATTAGGATCCCATACTTGATTCTGCATTACACAACTTACTTTGTTGAGGAAATCTTGTATAGTCAGTTTGATATTGGATGTCCTCTTCCTTCCTCAATCCCAGATTCTAATTTGCAGTTATTTTACCGCTACCATATTTATGTGGTTCCTTTCCCCGTTACTATCTTCAACAAAAAATATGATTGAAAATTGGTGGCTCCTTCCTAAGATAAAATTTTGCCCCTTATTTCCTATTTGTATTTGAAATAAATATTCATGAGATTGACTTTTCTCATTTTCCTTCTTGTTTTATTTTCTTGACAACATTTGTTGCCCCTACTCTACATCTTCAATTACACTTTTAGCCATCTTCCTTACACACAAATATTTAAGCACCACAACTCCCTTCATTCCATTTTCCCATAATCCTTTTCTTTTGGGTTAGTGATTAAGTGAATTTCCCAATTAGTTGGATTCCCTTCCCCTTGGAACAAAATCGTTTGCTTCTTTCTTTCTTGAATGGTATGCTCAATTTTGACTTATGGTGTAAAAAATTTCTTGCATACTGAAACCTCACATTCTCTACAGTCCTTCTCTTCCTCAACAATGTTCTGTATAGAAATTGCAAGAGTCTTCTCCCACTATTCTTCATTCATATCCACAATGCATGGTTGCCATGTCAAATCCTTTGTTGGCATTATGAAAGGATTCCCACTACTATTTCGATAATTCTGAAGTTTGGTCACATCTGCACATACAACAGTAATGTTACAGAAAACAATTTTTATATCTTGACTTTCTGTAATAAATGTATGCATCTTTATCTCGTCGCGAAAATGAGCTTCTTCTTGAATCCTTTCACTATCTCCTACAATTTCTTGGATGATGTTCTTGTAATCATTCCATAGAACCATGGCTTTCTTAGTATAAGCCTTCTCAACCATGTTTGGGTATGGTTCTCCTTAAGGTACTCTTATTTACCTTTCTTCATAATTGTTGATGTAGGGGCATCCGTAAAAAGTTTGATTGACCGAGAGGTCAATTTTTTTTACTAAAGGAATTGGTTCCTTAATAAGTGGTTTGTTGGATATGATTTATTTTAATTTTTTTATGTAAGTCATAAAATTAGGTAAATTGTTGTAGTTTGTAATTATTTTCCCAAAAATGGTCTTTCAAATCCTATGATTGGCGATCTGTACTAAATTTACAAATGCAATCTTTATGTTCCTCTTTTTAATAAAAAAATATGCATTTACGTGTGCAAGAGGGAGTGCGAGTTTTTATTAACTAGTCCTTGTTAAGGGACAAATTCCCCTAGGGTCTTGGGTTGATACCCTAGTAGATTAGAGGTTGTCTATACAGAGAAACACACATTCCATACAGCCATAATGCTAATATAAGAAAACTATACGATAAGGGGTGTACCTGGGGGTCCTTCGTTTGAGAAGATCCTTCCAGGGTCCAAACCCTCTTGAAGTTCCTTTTGCTCCTTCAACCTGCAAAACGATCATTTCAAGAAAGTACAGCAGTATATGGACTAAACATCATAAATAAATCATCTTCATAATATATTGAAAGGTAGTTAGTTATGCAATTAAACAACCATTCATATATGAATCATAACATGGATATCATAAACATGAAGAAGATTTATATCAGGAACAAAGACAAGTGCTTCTTTTATTATAGACAAATAAAGTACAGAAAGGAATAATTTCACCTGATTCGTCCTTTCACAGGCTCCAAATGGAACCATCCTCCAGATTCATCTAGTCTCAAGCCTTTAACAAACTCCTTCCATGACTTACTCCATGATATCTCAAGTGGTAGATAGACATCATCACACAAGGAAACAAGGGTTTCCTGTAAATGGGGGAAGTGCAGGAGGCACTAGGATCTTCAGACCTGGTCAGGGAAATCTCAGCATAGTAACCTTTCTCTCTCTTCTCTCCCTCCCTTAGGCCTTCCCATTGAGGCCTTTTTATACTTCTCCCAAAGTGTAGGGAATTCATTGGGAACAGTTGGGCCACGGGCACTAATATGTAATCAGCAGGTAAAACCCGCGATCTCTGCCCGAAATTAAAAAGATTTAATTTTTTTAAGTGTTTTAAGACATATACACGGGTTGGGTACACACGCGTTTAGCTCAGGGCAATGTCACGTATAGGGAATAAAACACTGTTTTTTAAATTTTGGACTAGGTCTGGAAGGAGGGGTTGACGTGGGCCATGAGTGCAGCATCACAAACCTCAAGAGTGAGATTTGGAGCTATAACAGATGCCCCCTAATATATGAGGTTAGAAGGGGTACATGATGGCCGAAATGTATTAATCAAGTACATGGAAAGGAAATCTGTCAAAAACTGAGAAGGACTTCACCAGAGTTCAGCCTGCCAAGCCACAAAATGAGATCAGAAAGAAACACTGTCTAAGGCGGGCATACCCATGCTCAGTGAAAGTATAGCATGTCTGCATATCAAGTACAAGTAGATCCACTAAGTATACAAGTATAAAAGACTGGAAAATACATAATGGATCATCTGATCATGATCGAACAAGCACATGTCTGAATATCACATATAAGAATGTCAATGATGCTGAAGAATGAATCGGATCACTGATATCAAAGAATGATCACAAAAGGTACCAAATGAACATGATGGAATAGGATGGTAATACACTGCAAACTCAGGTGCCAGCATATAGAATGTCACCATGACTGACTGCAACATATAAGGTGGGGTGGTATCAACTAGCAGCAACAGGAGCAAGTATCAAGTGAACTAATAAATGTTGATGCAACCTGAGGTCTTCACCGACCGCCATGGTACATTTCTACACTATGGGAATAAATGATTTGAAGTCGACCATGTGAGAAATCATTTGATTACCGGTCATTGATATATACCATTAACAAACGCGAGACTACTCACCGATAATGATAATGAGTGTCAAGGTACCCAGTACAATCTAACAAGTGTGAATATATGAGTTGGAGTCGAACACCTATAAGAATCTATCAATTAGGAGACAATGATGGTTTCTCACTGTCGATAGTGAAGGATCTGCCACTAATGACTGCAAACCCCAAGGTACTGCCAAATGGAATCTAGATCTTTGCCCCAGAGCAATGAGTCGTAGTTGATGGGGAAAGATCCGCTATAAGGAAGGCATTAAGACATCCTTCATCAATCTAGTGCAAGTGTAACCCGTAGGCCAATAATGTGGAAGGAATCGGACAAAAAAGATGTAGTAACCCGACCGAAGCACGTTTCCAGCGTACACAAGATGTAGCTAGTGCACGATAGAAACCCTTTGAACCAACCAATAATGAAAGCTGACACAGAGGCAAGGTATCACCAATAGGGTCAAATGGAAACCAAGGTACTGCATGAATCCTAATGTGTGATAATGTAAGCTAATGTCGAACACAATGGAAACCACTCAGTCAAATACCCATGATACTTATCAATGCTGAGCACAAGGTGACCTATCAATAATGAAAATAGGGCCAGGGTGCAGCTCTAGGCCTGTCCTCAGAGCAAGATGTCATCATCGATAAGGACAAGACCCGCCAGCAAGAAGTTAATGGGGACCTTCTCAAACCGGCACGAGTAAAGGACCAACATAGCTGATGTGATGATAGACATGATACTGACAACCAGGGATGGCTAACTAAAAAATGAGTCAAGAGACACCGCAGAGAAGCCGACTGAAGCTAAATTCCCTTGAACAAAAGCACGACTCAATGTGACTATGTGGCAGCATATGATGACTCTGTATAAGTCCGTCATGCGGGAGGCATGAATGAACCATCCATATGATTGGAAGAGATAACCAATCGGGGGAGAACTGACTCAATAACAAGGTTAAGGCGTACCTAAGTCAAACTAAATCCTGCCCAAACGGAGGAGACTTTGCTTTCGAGTGCTTTGTTCAAGGGTGACACAACTGACTCTAGCTACCAACAATAAATGGAAATATTGTCCCGTTCCCGCTCTTTTTTTGGAATATATAATTTATTTTGTCTTTTTCTTCTAAGTTGGAAAAATAATAAAATAATGCTATCATACAGTGGAAAGAACGAGTGTCGGTGAAACAGATGATCTAGTTCCTGGGATTGGAATGTTCCTATGCTCAATGCAGGGAGGTGAAAACTAGTCAATGACACTCAAAGGTGTGTTCCTTCCACGGATCAAGGTGTGTCAAGTTGCAGAAGTCAAAGATATGCAAGTTTGATTTTGCAGTCGTCATGGTCAAAAGTTGGCTTAAACACGAGTCCAAGTGAAGCCGGCTCAAGGCAAAAAGGTGCAAATGGTCAACATGCAATGTAGTAGTACAACTCAACACAAAGGAGCCTTTAGGGTACAAAGCCAGAACGAAAACGAAGAAGCAAAGTGGAATGAGTCTTCATCGCATAAGTCATGGCGGGACTATAGAGGACTCCCGAGCCTACTCAAATCGGAGCAGCATGGGCAACAAATGTCAGTGAGGTGCTAACTACAATGCCCATGTAAAGGATGGCTTCTACCATTGTGTCATGATTTAAAGAATCAGCGAGTGAAGATGGTTTACGAACCATAACACGATGGGATCGACCCTATGGAAAATGTATCGACAAATGGAGGCTAGTATGCATAATGCAATGGAAAAAATGGCTTCCCTAACCTATATGCCAGTGAGAAAATGATACCTGCCATGACGGGTCAACAGTCATGGAACCGTCTCAAAATCATTGAAAAAATGTCCAAAATGTCCTGAAAATCAAACCATTCTCGACATTCCAAGCTCCCAAGTTAAAAGTTACATGAGACCAAACAAAATTAAGTTTTGAAAAAATTTTGCATTTTCAAAGTCTATAAAAGAGTTTTTGGACTCACCATTTTCACCATTTGAGCTTGAGAGCAGAGGAGAGGAGCAAAAGAAGCAACTTTTCCATACGCCAAATTCAACCGTTCAGATTCCTCCAAAATCCCCAGGTAACTCTTATACTTGTCTTGCAATCAATTGTGACTAGTTTTAGAATTTTTAATTTATGTTTTACCATTGAATTATTTGTCAAAAATTTCACCGCGGCGTATACGCGGGTTGGGTATATGAAACTCACGTACACGCGGGCCCTACACGCGACTGTGTGCAAATGGACTCGTGTATATGCCGCAAACATTTCAAACAAAAAAATTAATGTTTTAAAATCATTTTTTCTTCAGGATGCCAGTCACTTGGCGAGAAAGAGAGCATACCTCAGTGGATGATGAGGTCATGAACGATCCTAATGCTTTGGATGCCTTACGGGGATGTGGTTTGCTAAAATTCTTCAAATTGCCAAATATGAAAGCAAACACATGTCTGCTTGAGATGCTCATTGATTACTAGAGTATCGATGATGATTCATTTATGATTGACCAGATGCCACTCAAGATAGAAGTGGATGACATTTATTTCATCACAGGCCTTTCCCGAAGGGGAGAGGTAGTACATTCCAGGGGCAGGACACGAGGCAGTCTCTCGATCGAGGACTACGTACACATATTTCCCGAGACATCCAAAAAAGGTTGGAAGTCAGATTTCAATCACACATGTGGAGAGTTTGTCGCTGAGGATAATCATGTTTACCATAGCTAGAGTGAACGTATCAGCTTCCTTGCACCAGGCATCGCGGCTAACCATGAGCTTGGCGGTAGACTGTCTCACCACCATTTTTGACTGGTGTACTCCTCTTCTGGCCAGCTTGGAAAGCCAGCTCACTTCCATCAAGAGAGGGCAGACCAAAAACTTCGGATATGGGACTATTTTGTGCTCTTTCTTTTTTGAGAGGGTCCCTGCACTTCGCCCTAGAGTAGCAGTTTCCATCAGCACCCCACGAGATCCACGCATGGGCAGGTGGGCTGACCTGATGAAACGTCTAGGAGGTGGGGATGTCCCACGGACTGCATTTGACGATGACTTCTTTTCTTGGTGGGATCAGTAGATCATCGCCATAGATGACTACCCTTATGCTGGGTTGGATTTCCGAGGAGATCTCAATCTAGTATTACCACCGACCGCAGCATGGGGCGACATTGGTAAGTATTTTTTGATTTTATGATTTTTTTGGATTTTTCAAATATAATAATAAATTTTGAAAAATGTTTTTGATAGGATTCAAATGATTAATATGATGATCATGTTCCAGATATTGGGCCGGTACAACCAGAT
Organism: Pinus tabuliformis; assembly: GCA_031772625.1. Taxonomy (NCBI): domain Eukaryota; kingdom Viridiplantae; phylum Streptophyta; class Pinopsida; order Pinales; family Pinaceae; genus Pinus; species Pinus tabuliformis. The sequence continues at coordinate 769,939,248 of CM062809.1, forward strand.
GAGTTCCCACGGCATAGACGTCACGGCCAAGGGGCCGAAGAGGCAGCTGCAGACACAGAGCGACTACTTCACACAGTCCAGCGACACTTGGTGAGACTCACTCATGGAGTACCGATGGCGGTGGTAGAGGATCTTCCTGAGGATATGCAGCGTCATGTGGTTGGCATGCCACAAGATTGGGTTCGCACTTTTAGGCATGTGGCCAATGCGATAGTTACCTACTTAGCCGCTCATCCTGAGCCGGGGCATTAGATGTACTAGACATGATTATGGGCATTTGAGTCCCAATTTTGTATATTATTTTTGGACAGACTTATGTACACTCGAGATGTTTTATGATATATATATATATATATATATATATACAGTTCAACTTTTTGATGCTTGATTTTATTGTGATGAATGATTGATGTGCCAGTCTAATGCTTGATTAGCGATAGAATCAACTAACCAATTATGAGATCTTGGAATATGCAAATAATTAATATAAGTAAATGATCTTTGCAACAACCTCACCCTTAAATACTGGCGATATAAACATGGATCCTTTACCCGATAAATGTTATTTAATTGTGACACTATCAATTGTGAATCAAGATAAACTACCAACAAGTCGATTTCATGAGAAATTGCCTTGGATAGTAAATTAATGATGGCAGTATACTCAGCCATATTATTTGAAGCGGGACCAATGCATACTCCCCTTGATACCATCAACTGACCAGTTGGATAGTAGAGTACCCAAGCTGTGGAAGCGAGGTTCCGAGTGTGCCGACTAGCACCATCGGCGAATCCAAAATAAACCAAGTCATCCATCAACACTTGCCAAAAAGTGTTGATATCAAAAACTCTCGATGAGATATGTACAAATATACATAATGTACAAAGAAGCCATTGCCTAGTTACTAAGAAAAGTACTTCTTAAGGTAGAGCCCGTCAGGGGGCTCCGCCCACTTGCTCCTAGGGATGTTTATCGGTACAATTATCAAACCAATCAATATACTTCCTTCGGTGAATGACTGTGTTGGAGCCAAAGGAATCGTAAAAACATCGCTAGTCAGACAGGAGGACCTAGGTTCGACTTCATGCAAAGGGGAATGAAATCATGACCAATGATGTAAATCTTCCAAAGGTCGATCTACAGCCATCATTGCTTTGAATATCGCTTCGTCAGATGGAAAAACAATATCTGAGCAATCCATCGCAGAAGTGGAATCAAGGGTCCGAATATGAGCCACATCACCATCGAACTCTTTCTCTAAGGAAGGAGTAGGATGATGATCTACAGACTTGTAAGTAGATTCACATCTAAGCTCTACCGCAGACATAAGAGATTCTATTCCACCCGCCTTGCCATCATCTGATGTGGTCACAGATGAAGATAAGGCTCCAGGATCTGAAAAATAATGAGCTTGAACAAACTCTTTCCATAAAGGGTCTCTGGAGGATGAAATTGTATCTATTCTAGCCATAGGAGGGGGAAGATCAAACGTACCCATCAATGAAGAGTACATCCCGACTCCTAGATTCTCAGTAGGCGAACGGGGGTTATCCACTAATGGAACAGTAGAGTCTGAAGTTGCTCGAGGATCAACTGGAGAATAGTCCAATTGATTAACTTTAACAATTTTCCCTTCATGAGGAAAGCAAATGACACAAAAGAGAGTCAAAACAATGTAGTCCATTTTGTATACCCAGTTCCTTCCTAAGAGGATATTGTGGTCTAGGTTAGCATAAATGACTTCTACTTCAATATTAACAACCTTTCCCCCAACACATATAGGAAAGGCTGGGATAATCTCGTATGGCGTATGAGAATGACCATCAAACACTATCAAGAGGGTAGGTGAAGGAACAACCGAAGGCAATCCAATGGCCTTCCAACATGACATAGACATGACACATGTGGAAGCTCCCTCATCTATAACCGTCCGAAAAATATTAGTTTTCTGGTAGGAATACTTTATCTGGAAAGCCATGTGATGAGGAAGTCTCTTTTTGACATTATGCATATCCAAAGTGAGAGCGAAAGAATTATTTGGATCCACTGCCCCGATTGTCGAAAGGAAGGCACTTCTTTGAGTAGGACACGACTGGAGAACCTCTAAAGCAGGAATAGCACATGGAATCTGCGCCATATCCTCATCGATGGAGTAATTCTGGGCTGCCCTAATATTAGGGTTGATAGTCGCGCATTTAGCGGAACCTTTCGGTACCCGTGGTATAGTCTCAACAGAGGGTCGCTCAATATGAAGTGGGTTGTTAGTTTCAGGAACTATTTTATCCTTGGAAGTTTCACCTTCACCATAATCGTGTGACCGTGTGGCCACATTAGCGTGAGAACCCATCATGAAAACATTTGATGATTTGTCCCCTTCCTGGTTGCCCCTTGCGGAGGTACCAGGGTTTGAACTTGCGCCAGCAAGAAGTTGTTGCCCTTGGGGAAAAGGGTTGGTTAACATAGCTTGAGAGCTAGAAGTCCCTTGCTGCCCTAACAAGCACTGAGCGTCTTGAATCTTGGGGCAGAGATGAGTTAAATGGTCTCCACTGCATAACTTGCATGGAAACTTGACTTTCTTTTTAGACTCATTTCCACCACCACCAGCATTATTGTCGGATTTATTTGCGTCAACCTTCCCATCCTGACTCTTTTTCTTACCTCGTCCTTTCTTTTTCCCATTGGAATTTTGATTTCCTTTGGGGTTATCAGATTGGACAGCATTAATCGAAGAGGATTGGGAAGACGAAGGGTTAGATGATGTGACTTGGTTGTTAGAAGAAGTTTGTAAAGACAACTACTGTAGTTGGCTCAACAAGTTCACCGCATTTGTGTCTACCGATCCAATGATACCATCCACATGGGGACCTGGCTTCGACTTGGCTATATCAACCTTAGACCCAGGAGCATCTGGCAAGATTTTTTGTAGGATCCCAGACTGAGAGTAAATCAATTCTAATTGCTGGGCCCTAAAAATAGCTTGCTCCTCAGAATAGACTCCGGACATGGAGACATCCTTAGAGATTTCAGGTTGTAAAGATTTCAAAAACCATTCAAGATGGTATTTTGGAGGAATTTCGGCTTTAATGAGCCTCTTTCTCTGTCTCCATTCTTGAACGTGGTCAGAAATGTGAGTTGCCATATCTTGATGAAAAGTGGCCAGAAGTTCAGTTCCGGCATCATAACGGACATGCAACTGGAAATGATTTAAGAAAATATTAGCTAAGTCAGTGAAACATGTAAAGCTGCCCCTTGGAAACTCTATATACCACTTGGACGCATTACCAGTTAAGGTGTGTTGAAAAATTCTCAACCTAATTGAGTCATCAATAAGGGAGTTTGATGAGCACCACAAATGGAATGTGGTTACATGGTTGCCTGGGTCTTCACCGCCCTTCCCTTCGAATTTTGGAATGTCTGAAGGAAGTTTGGTTGGGACCAGAGGGCAGGCTAGTTGTATTTGATTGGATCGTTTGTTAATTTCATGAGATCTGGCAAATTCAAAGTTGCCAAAAAAGGAAGCCTAGGAGGACCTTGCGGGTTCCACCCTGACTGGGCGGAGCTCCCAAAGTTCTAAAAAGATTGGCCTGGATTTTGAAAGGCACTAGGCTGCCCGAAGTATCCAGCAGAACCAACTGAACCAAAAGGCAAGCCTTGTGATCCAACAAAACTCGGAGTATGACCAACTCCGACCGCAAAACCTCCATAACTAGTGAAGCTTCCTCCTAAAGGATTATAAGGAGTCGATAACCCCTGATAAGGATTCCAAGCAAAAGCTAAGGGAGGAATACTTCGAAACAAACTAACTGTGGAGTACGACCCATTCCCTTGTTGGCCGAAAAACGAATTCCCAGTTCCCATGCCACTAACTGCAGGGTTAGTCCAACCTTGGAAAGGATTGCTGCTTTGTCTTGTAGAAGAAAAAGGCATAGATCCTACTATCGGGTTGGAATGTGGTATATGACCACCTTCGAAAGGAAAACCCTAAAATGAAGCTGATCCACCCATCATGGATGTGGAGGCACTAAACGGAACTGATGGATTACCCTGTGAATGGGTGCCAAATGGGAAGAATCCAGTACTAAGAGCATTGGCTTGGGAATTTTCACTCGTAGAAGGAATGGAGGTAGACCCAAAAAAAGATGTGCTAGCAAAAGATCCAAATAAAGATGCAGAGGGGATGGAAATAGTTCCTCCCCCTTGTACTGATGTTGGAGTCTGCATAGTTGTAGCACTTGTAGTAGAAGCCATGCTTCCAGTAGTGGTCATCGATGGTAAGTGCATAATGTGACCTGGACTTGACGGTCTATGCGTTGGAGTCCCAACGTATCATAATACTTCTAGATAACTAGAAGGTAAGGGAGAATTCGAAGCCGCTAACGACTCTAGGAGTTCTTCTACCTCTATGTTATCTTCCGTCTGAAAGAGAACTCAAGAAAGAATCGAAGTGTTCCTCTCTTGTTCTGTGGAAGTACCAAGCCTATTCTGAACACTAATGCCCTCGAGAGGAGGATCAATCCTCGATGCATCAGCTGCCATGGGATGAAACCCGCCAGTAGTATTACCTCTGCGCCTTCTAAGAGAAGGCTCTAAACTTGGTGGTGATAGACCACGAATTCTTCGAGACCGTCTAGGTGATCAGTCAGCCACTTTGAATTTTTTATTAAGATCTAGCTAAAGACTCAAAAAATTGAAAGTTAGGCCAACTAGGAGCACAGAGCACACACTAAAAAGTCCCTAAAATATATCAGCCAGTCAAACAACTTTCGAGTATTTCCGCTCTGGGTGATGAGGACCGGACACCAAAATACAAGAAAGTGAAGTAAGGGGCCTTCCGAAGATAGTATGGGATAATGACAGCCCAGTCCTATCAGCAAAGGTAACAGAGGAAGTTACGCTGACCTCCTAACAATAGCCTGCGCCGGTGCAAGCCCCCAAGCTTCACAAGGGTGCCCTCTAGTAGTACCATTGAGACTGATACAATGTCGACCTCAGGTGCCACGGGATTCCCCTCCACAGCCACCTGTGTAGATCCCTAGGAGTAGCAACTAAGGTTACCAACTCGTATCAGAAGCCAGGCGGAACAGTCTTGAGGTAAGATCCGACAAGTAGGAGAGGGGGTATCTCTCTTCCCTGTCTTCAAAAACCCTCATGCTTAACTCCCAGATCCGGAGCTTTCCTGGTCTCCCTAACGCTATTGGATTTTCACTCACTATTCAGACTCCTATGTTTGACAGTTTAAATGGCCTTGGAGAGTTATCTCTCCACTTGCCTAATCCAAGGCCCTAAAATATCCTAAAACTTGTTGGTGTGTCTAACTTGACAATTATAAAAAGTTCTAGTATATTTTAATTAGCGCTTGTTTTTAAATGGGCTGTTCTTTAAGTCAAGGGATAAGCGGAAGTGAAACTAGTGGTGTTTTGACGCAAAAGAAATTAATAAAAACCAAACTACATGCAAATGCACTTGTTTTCGTTTTTCGATGAAAGAAATTTCTACTGGGTTCAGAGGAACTTCAAAGAAAGCAACAAATTTTTCTTTTCTTTTCTTTTACTCACGCTCCACACTCACAAAAGTTAACAAAACTATGGATGTCCTAAAAAGATGTGCAAATTTATCCTAATGCAACAAGTACATGCTGATGCAAAACTCAAAACTATTCTTAAATCAAGAAATGAAAGTTACTTGTTTATCAATTTTTAATTTGCCACTTAAAATGTTTAGATGGAATATGAGTTGCTAATCGTTCATTTCGTCTAAACACTAAAAACAAGTTTCAAGACAAACAAAAATGCACTTTCATTCACTAAAAGAAACTAAATCAAAATAAAGTTCAAGAAAGCAAAACCAAGTTTTTCAAAAAGTTTTCTTCAAAAGCAAAAGCAAAAATGTCTTTTCAAAAGTGCTCTCAACAAGACTGAAACTTTATGATTGAAAAAACAGCACCAAACACTTTGCAAGCTGACAACACAAAATGGATGAAAACTCAACAACAAAAATGTGTTTCGAGATGCTCTTAACAATCAAAAGCAGCAATGAGAGCTTTGGCAACAAAGACCAAAAGATCAAAAAGACAATTTTCCAAGAAAGTGTCAATCAACAACTTTCAAAAGCAAGAAAAGTAGGTGGTCACAAAAATGTAGTTTTGACAAGCAAACACAAAAGGTCACCAAAACAAGATTTGACACAAAGATTGAGATCAATCTTTCTGCCCTGACAAAACAGAGCAGCCAAGACTCCTAACAAGAAATCTTGTGTGCTTAACAAAAATGATGACGCTTGAAAATAAAACCAGTAAGACCAACACTTTCCAAAATCAGAGAGAATTTGAAATTAGATACTTGCTGTAAAACTAAAAACTGATACAGAATAGTAACTATTCAGGGCTGAACCAGGCCAGCAGACAAACCTTTAGAAACAAAAAGATTTGAAAAATCTTGAAAATTGCAAGATATACGTGACTGTATTGATGTACAGCTGCGTGTATACGCAACTGAGCCTAAGGAAACCTGCGTATACACGAGTTTACTTAAGGAAACATGCGTATATACGCTTCTGAAAGCAAGAAAAACAACGTATTAAAATATTTCAAGAAAAAAACAAAAAACAGTCTAAAGAAACTGACCAAACATACAATTCAAGTTCCTACAAGAACAGACTACACAGTAACAGCAAGCAAACAGACAGCTGAGCCCTGATTGGCTTGAATAAACCCAAACTAGGAACAACAATACTATTGTCCCCAGTGGAGTCGCCAATTCTGTTAAGGGACAAATTCCCCTAGGGTCTTGGGTTGATACCCTAGCAGATCAGAGGTTGTCTATACAGAGAAACACACATTCCATACAGCCATAATGCTAATATAAGCAAACTATATTATAAGGGGCATACTTGGGGGTCCTTCGTTTGAGAAGATCCTTCCAGGGTCCAAACCCTCTTGAAGTTTGTTTTTCTCCTTCAACCTACAAAACGATCAATTCAAGAAAGTACAACAATATATGGACTAAACATCATAAAGAAATCATCTTCATAATATATTGAAAGGTAGTTAGTTATGCAATTAAACAACCATTCATATATGAATCATAACATGGATATCATAAACATGAAGAAGATTTATATCAGGAACAAAGACAAGTGCTTCTTTTATTATAGACAAATAAAGTATAGAAGGAATAATTTCACTTGATTCGTCCTTTCGCAGGCTCCAAGCGAAATCGTCCTCCGGATTCGTCCAGTCTCAAGCCTTTAACAAACTCCTTCAATGACTTACTCCATGATATCTCAAGTGGTAGATAGACATCATCACACAAGGAAACAAGGGTTTCCTGTAAATGGGGTAAGTGCAGGAAGCACTAGGATCTTCAGACCTGGTCAGAGAAATTTCAGCATAGTAACCTTTCTCTCTCTTCTCTCCCTCCCTTAGGCCTTCCCATTGAAGCCTTTTTATACTTCTCCCAAAGTAGTTTTTTAGTTGGGAATTCGTTGGGAACAGTTGGGCCACAGGCACTAACAGGTAATCAGCAGGTAAAACCTGCGATCTCCGCCCGAAATTAAGGAGATTTAATTTTTTTAAGTGTTTTAAGACATATATGCAGGTTGGGTATACACAGACCCGCGTACACACGCGTTTAGCTTAGGGAAATGTCGCGTATAGGGAATAAAACACTATTTTTTAAATTTTGGACCAGGTCTGGAAGGAGGGGTTGCCCTGGGCCATGAGTGCAGCATCAAAAAACTCAAGAGTGAGATTTGGAGCTATAACAGTCCTTCTGCAATATTTTTTGAACATATGTCTCACAGTGTATACACATTCCTTTATTATGTATATTATATCGAGTGGTTCTTGACTTAACTGTTGACAGGGTCAAGAGGAAGATATAAAAAAGATTAGATTGGAGAAGGGTCGGGAGGAAGAGGCATTAAGAACTGATTATAGGAGTAAGGCATGCAAAGCAAAATTTAATAGAGGATCCAAGATAATCGAGAGAAACAAAAATGACTAAGAAAAGGTATGAGTGGGTCCTGCCCATAGGTTATATCCTAGTAGTTTTTTAAGCTCCATTACCGAATGAACTAGGTTTTTCATACCGACCAAAACATTTAGTTGTGGGTCCTTCCTGGAGGTTCTACCCTAATGGTTTTTGCGCATGAATTTTCCATTATGTCGAGCTATAGAAAATGAGGCAAAGATATTAAGTGAATGACTTGAGTAGGTCCCACCCAAAAGTCTCTACCAGGTGGCTAAGGTAATCACTTCTTCAGTCAAGACGAGCTTGAGTGTGTGGACTCACATGGAAGTAATGGAAGGTGGGCTAGCCAAAGGCTATAAAACCTAGAGTTTTGTGCACCATGATTTTTTATTACCTTACCATTCCATTGCATTGGGATATTAGAGTCGGGTTCTCTTCGTATCAACCAAGCACAAAGTTAAGTGGGCTAGCCTAGAGTTTTAATATTGGAGGTGTAAGAGTTAAGGAGAAGATTGAAAGCAGGCTTATGTGGTATAAGGGCGAAGTGGGAATATATGATGGCTTGTGTCTTTGTTGACAGGGTGAAGTGTACCAATGAGTCAGCCTAGAAGTCACACAAACTATGTATTAAGAAAAAGAGGGGGCACTTAAAGCTATGGTCAAGTGAATGGTTCCATGGAGGCGATGACTTCAAGCAATAAGAGGAAAAGCTTTCCATTCTTTTAATATATATTATTTCACATACATGTTAGGTCTTGGCGTCTAATGTTGATGAGGTGCTACGGGGAGAAGGGATGTAGGGGTTCTTCCATCTAAAATCTTAGGAAAAAAGGTGGATCTACATCAAGTGGTATCAAAGTAGACTCTGTGTCTGCTGGAGGAACAAAAACATGATTTTGGCACATAGAGTGGGATGAGGTGCTATAGGAGGTAGAATGGTACAAAGGCCTATAGTCAACGATGATGTATTGAGAGTAATGTAGCAATTAGAAGAAATAATGGCAACAATGGAGACTAGTTTGCAGAGAGAGGCATAAACAAGAGATATAACTGCAGATAAAGAAGAAGCTCCAAAAGAAGAAGTGGTATAGGAACAAACACAAGAAAAGATCTTAAGGATATTTTTAGCATTCATCCTAAAACCATAGCTAGATCTATCCTCTTATAAATGCAATATGAATTCAAGAGAGCTTATTCTCTAGATCACAAAAATGGATAAAGTTTTTTAATATGAAGAGGTCGATGTAGAGAAAAAGGTTAAAATTGTTGTGAATAGACTAAAAGGCCATGCAACTTTATGGTGGGATGGGGTGAAAACATAAAGAAGAAGAAAGAATAAGCTGAAGATTAAAATCTAGAATAGGATGGTGGAAAAACTCAGGGGTAATTTTTTATGAAAATATTACCAACTTACATTGTTTAGAAACATGCAAAACCTTAGACATAGGTTTGTGACTGTTAGAAAGTACACAAAAGAATTCCACAAGGTGAATATTAGGGAAGGATATGTAGAGGAGTCTATAGAAAATACAATTAGATATATAAATGGTATATGGTTATACATTCAAGACGAGATCAATGTGTTACTACCTAAGATGGTGGAAGAGGCATATCAGTTGGCTTTAAAAGCTGAAGAAAAGCTTTCACGGAAGTAGGATGGAAACGTCCAGAGTGTTGTTATAGGAAGAGGGTAGCAATCTAACAGAGGGAGATATAAAACACCAAGAGATGGATTTGTAAGTTCTAGTGCACCAAGACAACAAGAGGGATAATCTAGAGGAGGAAGGTCCTTTTCTAGAGGAAGAGGAAGAGGCAAAGGAAGATAAGTTCGTTGCTATAGATGTGGTAAAGTTGGGAACATGATGTATGAGTGCCCTAAAATTTAGAAATAGGCCAAAGGAATGTTGTTACTACTCCAGTAGAGGAAGATAAAGTAGAAGTGTAGGAATATGAGAATGTGACAGAGACAGGAGAGGATCTGATGTTAAATAAGGTGGTGATAAAACAAGAAAAAAAGGTCATTGAGCTAGCGCAAAGAAAGGATTTGTTTAAAAATGTTTGTAAGGTTCAAGGGATGTGTTGTAATATGGTAATTAACAGTGGAGGTACTGATAATATGGTTTCTACAAAGGTAGTGGAAAATTTGAAGTTGAAGAAGACAAAGAACCCGACACCTTATAAAGTGTCATGGCTCCAGAAGGGTCACGAATTTTTGGTTCATGAGCAGTGTCAAGTAAAACTACAAATAGGTAGTTATAATAATGAATTTTTATGTGATGTAATGCCTATGGATATATGTCATATTGTTAGGGAGGCTTTGTTAGTTTGACAGGAATGTTGTGCATGATGGAAAAAGGAATACTTATAGGTTCCAAAAAAATGGCATAAAGCGTACTTTGCTTCCATTATAGGAAGAGGGAACAACTATGAGTAGTGACTCTAAAGCATTGTTGTTGAGTAGCAAGGAGTTTTTACAAGTGTTTCTACAACATATGAGAGAAGAAGAGGTAATTTACGCTATAGTTTGCAAGCCTACAATAATTCTTACTTCCACCACTATTAATGATTTACCTCTAGAAATCCAAGACATGTTAAATGAACATAGTGATATTATAGTGGATAATTTTCCAAATGAACTTCCACTAGTGAGAAGTATTAGGCATCACATTGAATTGGTATGAGGAGCAAACTTTCCAAATAAATCATCATACAGAATGACTACTTGAGAAAATGAGGAGATCAGGGAGCAAGTGCTGGAATTATTGTACAAGAGACTCATTAGATAAAGTCTAAGTCTTTGTGTAGTACCTAGAGTCTTGAGTCTAAAAAAAGATGGGGGGTGGCGTATGTGTACCAGTTCTATAGCTTTGAATAAAATTACTATCAAGTATAGATTTCCATTGCCCTGTATTGACGATTTCATAGATTATTTAAGCAGTACTAGCTAGTTTTCCAAAATTGATTTAAAAAGCGGGTATCATAAAATAATAATAACAAAAGGAGATGAATGGAAGACCACATTTAAAACAAATGATGGATTGTATGAATAGCTAGTTATGCCATTCAAATTGTCAAATGCACCTAGCAATTTCATGCGATTGATGAAGGAAGTGCTAAAAGAATCCACTGGAAAGTTTGTAATATCGTATTTAGATGATATTTTTGTATAAAATCGGTCAAAGCAATATCATTTGTGACATCTGAGGTATGTGTTAGAAAAGTTGCAGCAGGAGAAATCGTTGATTAATTTAAAGAAATGTTCTTTTTTGAAACCTGAGCTTGGACATATGGGATTTTTTATTTCAACATAAGGTTTAAATATGAACATTAAGAAAGTAAGAGAAATCCTTGAATGACCTTCACCCATAAATGTTTTTGAGGTTTGTAGTTTCCATGGATTGGCTAGCTTCTATAGGAATTATAAATTTCAGCAAATTGAAAGCTCCAGTTGTAGACACAATCAAGAAAAATCAACACCCATTGCAATGAACCATTGAGGCTGAAAGAGGGCTTCAGTTATTGAAGAAAAGGATCACTAAACAACTAGTGCTTGCAGTACTAGATTTTGGTAAAAGTTTCAGGTAAATTGTGATGCTAGTAATGAAGCCATTGGAGTAGTTCTCAGCCAAGAAACCTACCTATAACATATTTTAGTGAGAAGTTAAATGAAGCTAGAATAAAGTGCACTTCTTATGATGAGGAGGTTTATGTAGTATTTCAGGCATTAAAGAAGTCAAGGAATTATTTGTTGCCCAGGGATTTTATTCTTTACACTGATAATCATGCATTGTAATTTATTATGCAACAACCTAAGTTGAACCAAAAGCACATTAAATTAGTCGAATATTTGCAAAGCTTTACATTTGTTTTAAAACATATTAGTGGATAGTTTAATAGAATTGTTGATGCCTTAAGGAAGAGATAGTTGTGTCTACAATAAAGTCAAGTCCAAGTTCTTGGGTTCGATTTCATGGAGCTATATGATACTAATGATGTTTTAAGGAAGCGTATGAAGCTTCTAAAACTGATGGGGGCTTCACTGCGGGTGAAATATCATACCATGTGTGTCCATATTGGTGGATATATATTAAGACAAAATGACATAATGTATTGAGCATATAATAGGGGGTAAAGGGTTTGTATATTCCGAGGTATAAAATTTGGAGCTCAAACTTAATGAAGAAATATAAAGGGGTATAAAAAATGTTAATGAAAAATGGATGCCTACAATATCTAGTGAAAGTAGGGGTGTTTTTAAATTGGGAATGTATATTGGGTTCATATTGGGAGGGGGTTAAATAATGTGATTTTTAGAGGTATTTTCCAATATTTGGTCTAAATAAGGGTATTACTTAGTATGCCACAAACACATGTGATATGTCATAGGTTCATTAATTGAAGCCCCCACGGTAAAAACCAACAATTCAACATCAGAGTCCATGGCTTGATTACATGATTCAAGATGGCTTTTTATTTGAAAACAACCAGATTTGCATTCCCAACTATTCAATGAGAGAAAAATTGATCAAGGAGAAACACTGTGGCAGTCTTGCATCAAATTTTGTACAAGATAAAGCATATGAGTTGTTAAAGAGGAATTATTTTTGGCTAAGATCACATGCATGTTGTAGCGGCTACAACCACTCTCCAAAATTTTTCCTTAGCTTCGTTTTGGAGGCTCCCTTCCAACCTTCCCATCAGCTTGCCTTGATTCATGAAGTTCACAAGCTTCAGTGTTTTACTTGCACAAAGGCAGCCTATCGATCACAGATCGATGCATTACCCTCACAAGTTGATCACACGGACTTGGCCCAGCTGCAAGCTGAGAAGCTCCCCCGAGAAATTATGCAATTTTGGAGGGAAACCATCCTTTCCTCCAGAAACTACGCAATCCTGACTGGCAGCTTACTGGGCTCCAAAATTGTGCAATTCTAGCAGTCAACACTCATAGTGAAAATTGTGCAATTTTTCCCAACAGGGTTGCTTACCTTAGAATTTGTGTAAATATGGGAAGCAATCATCTTCTTTGCCCAAAGACTACGCAAATATCTTAGGCAATCAGCCAAGCTGCCAGCCAGAAACGCACATTCCCTTCAAGCAGTCGAACAACCTCTTGCATGTGCAACTGATTTGACCGGTTCCCTCCGAGACTAAGAAAAATAAACTTACATGCATGGGCTGCTTCTCCCAAGGCAACATGCAAAGGCATCCCTTGTTTCAGGGATCTATGTTTAGCAGTTGGAGGTTACATGCAAGGATCATTTCAGAAACCTCCCACCAAGTGTCGCTTTCCCTATATTTGTGGCATTCGCGTCACAACCTTAATGTTATAAAAAATCATCAACCAAACATTGCAGAGTTCATTCCTTACATCAACCTTGCATCTCTTACATCCCACATCACATTTGGGAGCAGTCGACACATTCATTTCAGCTGTTTTGGGGTAAACCCACTTCCCATTCCTTGTGTTGCATTTTTGTCGCTTTTTTTGTGTTTTTACTTGTGTGAGTACTGTTTTCTTGATTTTAGTGAGCACTTGCTGTCACTTACATGTATACTAGTTTGTACTAGCACCATTTCAGTTTTCATTTACATCTCACTGTTGTCAAATGCATGAAACTGTTTTTCACGAATGGTCATCGATTTGGAGATTCGCTTCACCCACATGCATGTTGTTCCATTTTATGAATCCGTCATTGACCATTTTCATGCATGATCATTCATTTATGCTTACAATCAGTATCACCATGTATTCACACTCATATTTGTTGTCAGTTTCTCGTCAGCGAGTCTGGGCAGCCTTGGCTCAGACTCTGCTTCACCAAGAGCCTCATCAAGATATCATTGCGCAATCCTGAGAGGGAAGGCTCCATCTTCCTCTCAGTAAATGTGCATTTCTACCCAATGACTATCCTCCAGGACTGTTTTTCACATTTTTAAGGGACGGTGACTACTGGCTCAGAAAATTGCGCAATGCAGTCACTAAGCCTGCAACCATTGCCAGCTGAGATTACGCATTGTGAAATTCCAGTAGTCAACACCCATACAGGACTATGCATCGCATAGTTCTAGTAGTCATTCACTCTCCCAGTAGCCTAGACTATGCCTTGGACAGTCTTAGCAGTCAGTGTCCCGACCTCCCGACCGAAATTTCGCAACCTTCATGATCAGTCACCCAGGTATGTTGCAAGTGAGTTCTCAAGTTAATTTTGGTTTTCGACTAACAAATTTCTTGCCATGTCTCTAATTATCGTAGGTGTTCATCTACCTATCAGCAATACATGTACAATGGTTTCAGGAGAGCAGAGGCAAAGACACTGTTCAGAGCACACTTGGGGATGCAGTCAATCAAGTGTCTATGGCCTTGCCTACCTACGAAGACATCAAGTTGTTTGTAAACAAGGACATCAAGATATGAGAACAGCAACATCACAGCAAGCATCATCATGAATAATAGTTGATGGAAACATATCGAATGCAATGAATGCAACGAATGCAAGAGGAAGGTTGTTGAAAACACAGAGGCAAAACAAAGTTGCAAGCTCAAGCAGATCCACTGATGATGAAAGTAACTTTGGAGACTCGGGCTATGAGGTGACAGCATGACATGAAGATCGCATGAAGACATATAATGGAACAAAGATATAGTTCCATGTGTTGAAGCATAAACTTAAGAAAGAACATGAAGCTGCACAGACAGACAAATGAGTTGCAACAAGAACAAAAACAACAGTGGGCGCAACATGCACTCACGGATGAAACTGCGCTTGTACATGTTAAAGATCCATCCCAATAGATGGCATAGAGAAAACATGGTGAGCAGTGTTGTTAATTACATGCAAAGGATTCGGCAGCATGCATGTCATTGTGCACACACATGCGATCCAACCCATTCAGTACACTCACCAAGGCGAAGACAAGAAGCAAGTCCAACTTGAGATGACCATGTACTTCAGCAAGTTGATGTGCATGACCACTAGCACAAACTCGAAGATCAGCATGGACACTATGCATCAGTGTTTTTCCAGTCCAACCACACCCAAGAAGACCATGCCAATGTTAGCAAACGAGTTGGATGAAGGAGCCATACCAATGCACTGAATGCAATGGAGGTAAGAGTTCTCTTGAGCAAAATGTCACTTTGGGGTCCATGCATACCATCATGGACAACCAAGCTTGGCATCAACACACTACCTTCACCATCACAATCATGTGAAAGAGTTGGTCTCACCTCAATAGACCGAATGTCAGTGATGTGTTGTATGGCTTGCTCAAGCCATTTTGTGTCACATGAGCACATGTGTATTGTAATGTAACCTCATGTCAAGTGGAATTTCATGTGTCAATAGTTGAATGTAACAGTCATAGAGTAGATGAAGAGTCATGAGGGTAGATGAACTATCACAAAGGGAAATTTCAAGGGTCACCCCACCCTTTGATATAAATAGAACCTCATAACTCATTGTAAAGGCTTTTGATCAACCAAGCTTCTGATAAGACTATCTTGGAGAGAGTTGGACAATATTGTAACGCGCCTTGGCTTCCCCACTACACAGAGCTAGTACATCTCTTTGGAGGAGTAGGTGGATGTGGGTGCAACGTTCCATTGTTGGGGCTAGCAAGTTTACATGGATGTATCGTATGATTAGAACTTACGCTTCTTTATATAATAAGAGCCAGCACATTTTCATGCATATGTTGTTATTGTAGTTGGATTGTTCTGGTTGCTGTAGCAATGTATGCTCTTTAACTTACATAGTTGTGTATGAACTGTTTTGTATGCAATTATATGAATCTTGTTGCAGATGTTCTATTGGTTTAACCATCACTTTTGGTTGTTGGATGACCTACTTTCTAGCATGTGATGCACCTTCCTTGACTCACTGTAGCAGTCACACCCTTGCTACTGACAGAGTTATCTTACTTGCCTCTGTGTGACATTGTGGTCAAGGAATTGTTTTACGACCCATTTTTGGGACTCCTACGCCAAATGGTATGAGGTCTAATTGGGACTTCTTACCGGGGAGATCCCCTTGACATGTTGGCGGGTCCAACACCGTCAACATTTTGGCACTAGAAGGAGGGCCAGATGACAAGCTGAGTCCTCACATCTGTTTTGAATCTCTACACATCTACCATGACTAACTACCGAGTTTCTCTTCTGGAATGCATGTCCTATGGAAATGATTTCATCATCTCAAAAAATCTCTTGGATAACTTGTCTCATAAAACATTTGATGGTGGAGGCTACGTAGCCTTGGTTAGGCACACGGTCGGCATTGTAGGCTCATGCGAAAGACATGGACTCTTTGAAGAATACATGAGTTGCGCGTTGTTCATCTACACATCTCGGGGGAACCCAATGCATTGGGGTGCCACACTGGCCAAAAAATATATTCATTCTCTTGCTCATTTGGTCACAGAGCTAAACCATGCTTTCAATCACTTTAACTTGAAAGAACCTAATCAAGAAATTATGAAATTACGAAAAGCACCAGATGAATATATTGATCAGTTTTACACACGCTTTTGTAATCTTGCATACTGATTCCCTGAACATGAAATTTATTGGGAATTTATTTATGGAAGATTTGAGTATCTTCTTCACATATCTGAACCTCCCTTAACACACTTTGGGGATGGAGCTATGAAATCACAGGCAAGCACAGTTGCTATCACAAGTGATTGTCCAGCTTCACCTTATCAAATAGCTCCACCACCATGGAGTGATGTGGGAGATCATGCATGCACATCTGTCAAACTATCACATCCTCCCACCCCACCTGCTCTTGAGATTTGCGTAGATTTGGATTGCAAGCCTATTGGTTTTCACGTGAACTCGTTCCCTCGACCTCCATCCTCGTGTTCTGTTGAATCTCTGAATTGTACTGTCTTGTGTTCTTACATTCTGGACTCCTCACCTGTTATGAATGAAGATAAAGCTATCGATGGAGTTTGTGTTATGCAGCCAACCTGCACCATCATTCACGATGAGTGTGTGCGGGAATCTAAAGAAGATCCTGCAGTGAAGGATGAATCCTTTCCAACCGTGCCTCATCCACTTCATCCTGACATCCCTTGTGATTCTACCACTGCTAATTTCTCCTTAAAAACTCATTTCCGAATGTTTCTACTTCCGATCATTCACAGGACACCTCAGGTGTCAGTCTGTCATTGCAGTGTGGAGAGGACACTTCTTCCTCAGAAAATCCATTCAATCTGTCATTTATCTTTATTGAAAACATAAAGGGTGAACATCTTTGCTTCTCATCTACCCCTCTGTCCAATCCATCAAATCATGAGGATGCCGAAAAACATCCTAAATTTTCTGATATTGGTTGTCGTGACCAATTCACTTCCTCATCCGATCATGATGTTGATTCAACCATTGTTAATATGTCCAAGGCATTGGTCTACGATGATCTATCTGTCAATGAGGTCGAAAACCCCCAGATTGTCAAGGCGCTTCAGCCTGAGCTGATGGTTATGTCAGGCCCTCGCTGTCTTGGGGTTGGTTTCACTTCCGATCAGGAAATTATTGAAACACTCAAGGCTCCTCATCACTCTCTTCTTTGCATTGAAGATCAACTAAACACTCAGATTTCACTTCCTCCACTCGAACTACACGATCCCATCACTCATGCACTGGAGGAATCTTACTCAAAAAGAACACATGCACAATAAAATTGGTCTACCTTTATCACATTTTCTTGCATGTCACAGTCAAGAGAATGCATACACTCAACATCTACATGCAGTGTAGCACAACATCATGACAACTCCATAGAATGCATGCCATGCGCTTTCACTCATCTTTGTTTTGTGGTCACTTGTAAGCTCAGAGTGTGTTTGTCTTCATGTTACATCTTTCTTGTATGTTGGTTCACATAGTTGTCTTGTTCGCGAACCATGCCTTCACCAACATGGGTCAACCAATGCGTCAGTGGCTGCATTGGAAGTATAACTTCAGGTGAGATGACCCATGCACTATTCCCTTAGGAGTAGGAGTAGTGTTTTCTTTTGAGTTTTTTGCTTGCATGCTTGTTTTCTTACTTGCTTTGCTTGTTTTTTTTAATGCTTTCTTGTTTGCTTACTTGCTTTGCTTTCACTTTTACTTCTTCTCTTGCTTTTCTTTGTTGTTTTTTAGTTTGCTTGTTTCTCTTCGTAGGACAGTTTCACATGAAACCATGTATGACTCTTGAAGAAAGTTGGGTAAGGTACAAGAGGCCTTGTGCTGCTATCACTACTTGGTTATTTGTCATCCTGCCTCTGTATGAAGAACTTGTTACTTTTAGTCCATGATACGTCAAAGTACAATACGTACTGTTCGAAGTAAACCTTTGTGGAAAAACAATGCTTGCACGCTAACTAGTATCACCTACTCTAGTTGGTTGCTTTTGGGTTAATCCTTGTCATCTTAGTCAAGTAGAGTAAGGTGAGGGGGAAAACCTTAACAGGCATGTCAGAGATACAATAAACTACTTCTCTGCTGGAACAACCTATTCTTCTCTCAATAAGTTGGGATCCCTCTTCCGCCTATGAAATGAATAAGTGTTATGCATAGTTGAAAAAATGAAAAATGAAAAACTTAAAAGTGAAAACAGTTTGAAAAAAAATGAAAATGAATAAGGCGAAAGAAGAGAAAGGATTCCTACGTAGAGAGGTGATGTAAGTAACTCCATCAGGGTACTGACCAGGTTCGCTATCAATTGAGCCATGTTTGTATTCCTCTGTGACTCCACCAGGGTACTGTCGAGGCCTGCTGGTAGTGGAGCAACATCATGAAACTAAGACTCCAACAGCTATACTGCTTGTGCACCAATATAACCATCAACCCCAATCGAAACAACTGTATTGATTTGGCTTGGAATGTGTGTCAATCAACCAAGAGATTGGTAGATGCTACATCTTTCAATCAAGCAAGTGTGGAAACCAATACAAACTGAGAACTGAACAATACTTCCCGAGGTGTTAGACTTGGTTTTCACGAACAAGGTCCACTCAGAGAGCTGGAGTTCTTCCAGTGTGTCACCAAGTGTTGTAGAGGCTACAACCACCCTCCAAAATTTTTCCTTAGCTTCATTTTGGAGCCTCCCTTCCAACCTTCACATCATCTTTCCTTACTTCGTCAAGTTCACAAGCTTTAGTGTTTTGCTTGCATAAAGGCAGCCAGTCAATCACAGATCAATGCATTCCCCTCACAGGCTGATCACTCGGAATAGGTACAGCTGCAAGCCAAGCAACGCCCCCAACAAATTGTACAATTCTAGAGGGAAACCAGCCTTCCCTCTGTAAATTGAGCAATCGTGATTGACATCCTACTGGGCTCCAGAATTGTGCAGTTCTAGCAGTCAACACTCACAGTGAAAATTGCACAATTTTCCCGAGCAGGGCTTCTCAACCCAGAATTTGCTTAAATCTAGACAACAGTTAGCTGCCCTACCTAGAAATTACACAAGTCTCCTAGGAATTCAGCCCAGCTCCTAGCTAGAAATGCGCATTCCCTTCAAGCAATTGAACAGCCTCTTGCATGTGCGGTTGAGTTGACGGTTCCCTCTGGGACTAAGCAAAACAGACTTGCATGCATGGGCTACTTCTCCCAAGGTAGCACGCAAAGGCATCCCTTATTTCAGGGATCTATGTTTAGCAGTTGGATGTTACATGAAAGGATCATTTGAGAAACCTCCCACTAAGGGTCTCTTTCCCTAGATTTGTGGCATGTGCATCACAAACTTGATGTTATCAAAACTCATCAACTGGATGTTGCAAAGCTCATTCCTCACATCAACCTTACATCTTTGACATCCCACATCACATCTAGGAGTAGTCGGTACATTAAGCTCAGTTGTTTTGGGGTAAGCTCGCTTCCCATGCCTTGTGTTCCATTTCTGTCACTTTTTGTTTTTTCACTTGTGTGAGTAGTGTTTGCTTGATTTCAATGAGTGCTTGATGTCGTTTACATGCATACTAGCTTTTTCTAGCACCATTTTAGTTTTCATCGACATCTCACTATTGTCGCATGCATGAAACTATTTTTCATGAATGGTCGCCGATTCGGCAACTCACCTCACCAACATGCAAGTTGTTCCATTTTTTGAATATTTCATTCACCATTTTCATGCATGATCATTCACTTATGATTACAATCAGTATAACTATGCATTTACACTCATATTTTTTGTCAGTTGCATGTCAGCGAGTCTGGGCAACCTTGGCCTAGACTTTGCCTCACCAAGAGCATCATCAAGACAACATTTCGCAATCCTGAGAGGGAATACTTTGTCTTCCTCTTAGGAAATGCACATTTATACCCAGCGACTGTTATGAAACCAGCTCACAAAAAGATAGAAAAGATAGTTGAACACCTTAGAATTCAACCTCTTCGAGGGGGCAACCTCCTTTACATTACACAAATGAACAATTCCTGGATGATACAAATGACAACGCCTCCTTTCTATATATAGGAGTCTAAGGGGTCATAATATAATCAGAACCGACATAACAATAATAATGTAAGGGAACAATAATAAAAATATTGGGCTTCTATGGGGCACAATAATAACAATATGGGGACTACATGGGTACAAAAATATAATAAGGGGGTTCTACTAATAACAATAAGGGGTAACACTAGTAGTATAGGAGCCTGACAGCAACTGTGCTCCAGGACTGTTTTGCACATTTCTGAGGGGCAGTAATTGCTGGCTTAGAAAATTGTACAATGCAGTCACTAAGCATGCATCCATTGCCAGTTGAGATTATGCATTACGCAATTCCAATAGTGAGAAGCCAGAATGGACTGTGCATTGCCGAGTTCCATTAGTCAGTCAGTCTCCTAGTGGCCCAGACTCTGCTTTGCGTAGTCTTGGCAGTCAGACTCCCGACCTCCCGGCTAAAATTACGCAACCTTCATGATCAATCAACCAGGTATGTTTCAATTCAGTTCTCAAGTTCATTTTGGTTTTTGACTAACATATTAGTTGCCACGAGTGTTGTCATGTCTCCAAGTATCGTAAGTGTTCATATTCCTTTCAACAGTATAGTTACAATGGTTTTAGGAGAGCATAGGTGAAGACATCATTCAGATCACACTTGGGGATGCATTCGATCAAGTGTCTATGGACTTGCCTACCTACAAAGACATCAAGTTTTTCATAGACAAGGACATCAAGATATGAAAACAACAACATCACAGTGAGTAGCATCATGAATAGCAGTCGGTGGCAGCATACTGAATCCAACAAATGCAACGAATGGAACGAATGCAAGAGGAAGGTTGTTGACAACACAGAGGCGGAATGAAGTTGCAAGATCAAGTAGATCCACTGATGATGAAAGAAACTTTGGAAACTCGGGCTATGAGGTGAGAACGTGAAATGAATAACACACGAAGATAGAGTATGGAACAAAGGCGAAGTTGCATGTGCTAAAGCAACAACTCAAGAAAGAACATGAAGTTGCATAGAAGGACGAATGAGCTGTAAAAAGAACAGGAAAAAAAGTGGGCGCAACATGCACTCACGGATTAAACTGCTCCCGTACATGTTAAAGATCCATCACAGCAGCTGGCACGGAGTAGACATGGTGAGCAGTGTTGTTGATCGCATGCAAGGGATTCAACAGCATGCATGCGATCCAACCCATTCAGCACACTGACCAAGGCAAAGACAAGAAGAAAGTCCAACTGGAGCTGAACATGTACTTCAACAAGTTGATGCACAGGACCACCAGCACACACTTGAAGATCAGCATGGACACTATGCATCAGTGTGTTGTCGGTTCAGCCATACCCAAGAATACCATGCATATGTTAGCAGACGAGTTGGATGAAGGAGCCATACCAATGCACCATCTTATACTCCTATAGTTATAGGTGTCATATTTCATGATTGACTGGTTAAGATCTGTAATATGTTCATACCTTTCTTTGCTGTAAAGGTTTCCATATTATCAAAAAAAAATAAAAAAAATAAAAGAAAAATGTAAAAAATGTAAAGAGGGTATACCCTAAAAGAAAAATCAAAGGGTGAAAAAAATAAATGGTCAAAAGAAAAAATGAAAAGAAATGAACCCCAAATAAAAATAGACCAGGAAAGTGTGCAATTCCATTCATTTTCTATAAATAAAGCATCATGTACAGCTTGTTGAAACCATTTTTCCACAATTGATGAATGGCCAAACAGCTTAATCTTGGCCAATTCATGTTTGAATTTCATGTTTTAGACATAGAGAATAAAAATCTGTCCAAACTGTTTAATCTTGGCAGATAAGTAGATAGGTAGAGAAGTAAAGGAGCTCAACAATTTAATCTGAGCCCTTGGAATAAATAAGTGCAGACTTAGGTAGGCTATCCATGTAAAGAAAAGAAAAGTTGAAAAGGGTTTGCCAGTTTAAGTGCACCCAAAGAAAGAGAAGAAAAAATGCTAGGCAAAGTAGGTTGGGTAAGTAGATTGATGTTGCAGAATGAGACTTGTGATAGGTTTTGTCACTAAAATGTGTTAATCTTATCTCTATCACAAGTGCCATGGCAGATATTTTTTGAAGCAGCTCAAGCGAGGCATATTGCATGACTAACTCCCCTTCGCACTTCTCCCCTATCATTTACTAATCTCCCCCTAAAGATATTAAGATCTGCTTAATATCCCTCTTAAAAACTCATTTCATTTCATAACATTTGCCTAAGTAAAACTTTGTTAAACTTAGGAAAATGGCTACATTCCGCATATAAACTCTTTTTCCCTTTAGCCTAAGTTTATCACTTAGCGCTTCCCATTTCATAAATCAAGTTAATTTCCTAACTTTTATTATGTAAATCCCGAAATAAACCCTTTCCCGTATTATATTAATATATTAAAAACCCAAAAAAAATATGTATCCCCACCCCGGTTAACTATAACCGTATATCACTGTTTCAAATGGGGATTAATGGTTTATTTGGAACCGATTAATAACCCACCGCACGCAAAACCATGGGATTAATTAACCCCACATTAATTAATAACCAATCACCCTGATAACCAATCAAAACGCGCCCGATATAGTTTATTAACATTAATTACATCAGTCCCGCGCTGTTTAAACCTCCGCCATCTCCGCAGAGTGCCCATCGTCTGATCTCCACTCCACCATTGGATGGCTAATAACCATTTCACAACCCATCTTTCTGCCGCTGTTTAACTCCCAAGGAAACAGTGGTTTTGGCCCCGTACCGTGGACACACGTCGCCCGCCTGCTATGTTCACTGCCCCTCCGCCCGAAACCACCCAAGCCCAAAAGCGGTGCGGGCAAAACCATTTACTGCCCTCCCCCTACTGACGTCATCCACTGACGTCAGTTGTCCTTTGCTGACGTCACCCGCCAGGTCACCGCCATGTCATCTGTCCCGTACCCCCCACTGACGTCATGCTTACGTCATCCATCCTTGAAACCAAAATTTCCCGCCAAAAATTCTTTTTGTCGAATAAAGGGGAAAAGAGTCATTTTTGTTATATTTTTGCTGTAAACTATGTTTCGAGCACAACAATCGACCGACTGAGATTCAGCTTTCTTACTGCCTCTTCATCAGAAAAGCTATAGCGCAAGCTCCACAGCCTGCTATTCAACCTGCACAGTACATTTTCTTCCTCTTTAACACAATTAAACCAGCCTCGAGGGACTTCCGAGCTTGCAGAAGACAAAAATGAAAATATACAGGGATACTTGCTGCCCTATTCAGTGGACTGTCAGAGACATGATTTACCAGAGGAAAGGTACTCAAAGGACATGTTGCAGTTCTATTTGTTGCCGGACAGCAGTGAGCAGAAGTCAAAACACATTAAAGAGTATCAGATCAAGCTTTAAAGAATATCAGTGCAGAATTAAAGGTAAATCAAATCAGAATTAAAGAGTATCAGAGCTGACAAAGGAAGCAGATTAGAATTAAAGAGTAGTTAAGAAAAACAGTCGGCACAAAGCTACTGCATGACAGCTGCAAGCCAAACTTTAAAGAGCTAGCCTCCAACACAGCATAAGTTAGCTGCTTCTATGTTACTGTTGATGCCTCGAAAATCGCTGCAACAACATTTGGGGATAACCACCCGGTCCGGACCTTAAAGCAGCTCCTTTTCCGTTTGGTGTGGTGGCTCCAACTGTTCAACTAGGTCCAGTTACCTTCTCCCTATTGTTATTGGTTTATAATGTATCTTTAACTACCAATAGACAGGGACATCAGATCACTTCTTTTTGCTGATCAGGCAAGAGGATGACCCTTAAGCTGATTTGGGTTCAGCCAAGCCACAACTAAAGTTTTGCTTCTTTGAAGAGAGGACTTAAAAGAATGTAGAATTTACTCTAAATGCAAGCTTATTCTATGATGCAAGCAAAAGAAACTAATCTAAATCCTATCTTAATTAGGCAGATATAGATCTAACCCAACTAAGAGCAAGATAATTAAAGTATTGGGATTTAGATATGTCTTGTTTATAATGAATATCAAGTTAATGAAGTAGTTCAATTAACTGATATTATGGATATCAAAACACATCCTATTGAGACCTTTTAACTGAAATAATAAACCAACAACACTCAGGAAGTAGTTCACATAAATGATATTGATTATCAAATCAGCAAATCCAATAACTAAACAATAATATGTGGAAATAGTTCACAACATATTACCACTCAATAAATCAGTTTTAATAAGGCAGATTTCTGAGTAAATAGTTACTCAGAAATGAGAAATTAATTCATAAGAACAGAGATACATGATAACAACATTGAGACAAACTACCCATATTGACAATAATGCACAAACATGAATAAAATGACACATTCCTGTTACCATAAAAATGAAACTGATATTTAAAACAGTAGTATTAAAAATACCAATTTATTGCATCCATTTCTCTGATCTTGGTCTCCAACAGTCCTTTACATTGCTTGAACTTCTGCCTTTAAAGCTAAAGCCACAATAGTGAAAACTCTGCCCCTCATACATAATTCAAGATACAAAGGAAAAATCCTCAATAATCCCCAGATCTGAGATTTTCTCTCCTCTCTCCTACAACTCTAAATTCCTATTACAGTAGTGCTTTTAGAAGTCTAGCATTGCAGAGGAGAGCAGCCCCTTATTCCATTTTGCAATCTATTACTTATACTATTGGTGAAGGAATTCTTGAGAGAAAAGTTTGGTGAAGAGAAATCTGCCAAATCCAATTGCTGGAGCATTCTTATTGATTGAGATCCTTTTCTTCATATTTCTTCCACTGTTTTCCTGCAAAAAGAAATCAAAATAAATTAAAATGCAACAATAAAATCAACATGGCATTGCTGGCATTTAAATCAAATCCAATCAAATTCTATAAAATATAAATTCTCTTTTGATGCCTGGGATGATTTAATTGGCCAAGAATATCATTGACGAGTGAATCTGCAATTAGAAGAGGCCTGGACCAATGAAAATAAAACTCAGAAAAATGATTTTGTTTTCAAAATTCGGAGCTTGATCTTCTGCCTGATTTTTGACCCAATAAATGACCAAATCTGTCAATGAAATTTTCTCAGAAATATTCTCCTTGATTTTATCTTTCCAATGAGCCGTCCTGGGCCTCATTTGGCCAAGTAAAACTCATTCTATGAGCTTCCAAAGTTGATGAGTCAAATCTGGTATGAATCTGGAAATTCTGTTGCTGGGCTAAAAAAAATCAAAATTCTCATTAAAAATTAAATCCTAAATTAGAATTCTAAATTAATTGTTAATTATAAATTAAACTAATTATTAATTAATATTAATCTAACTAACTAATATGTAATTAATTATTTATAAACAAATTTAACCTAATCAAAAACTAATTAATATTAATCTAAATGATATTTAACTTTAAATCAATCAAATTAATTAAATGTTATGAATTAATTAATATGATTAATTTAAAATCTATTAATTAAATAATATATATTAATTAATTTTAAAATATTTAATATTTACTTTAATATATTATACTAATATATACTAACCTAACTCATCTTAATACACTTCACTCATACGTGAGTGATTTCAAAAACAAATATGAAAACGTATGCTAAAAAAAAAATATCAAACCTTTTCATGAGACTTAGGGTAAACCATCGTTTGCTATCGCATCGGCAAATCTAGAGTTTGGTGTTGGGCTTTTAATATAATGCGAAATCCCGATGCGATATATCGCATCGGGGGGTGGCTTATGAGATTTAAAATATGTTGCGAATAAACTTGTGACCCGATATCGCATCAGGGGGTGGTTTATAGCTTTTAAAATATGTTGCGAACCAAACTTGCGATGCGATAAAAAAGTCCCGACGCAATTAATTTTATTTTATATATATTAATTTTATATATTAAATTTTAATTTAATTAAATTAATTCTATTTTATATAATAATTAATTTAATTATTTTGAAATTTAATATATAAAATTAATGTTTTATTTTGATTTTATTTTAATGAAATTTAGTTATGAAATTAACTAAACTACAGCCACTTGAATGTTTGGATTTTCGAGATTAATAATTGATTTAGACATCGGAGTGAATTTCTTAAAATCTCGATAATTAATGATTTGGCTGCATAACTAAAAATGGAAAAATGTTAGTAAAAACACGCTATGGGTTAATATTTAAAATGAATGAGTTATTGAACTAATTTATTTACAAAATGCAATATTGTACATTTTATGCAATTTCAACCCAGGCTACATAAATAATCAGACTTTCAAAAGAGTGCCATTTTCAAACCAGTTGACCAAATGAGGCGAAACAAGCATCAATGGGAAGCTTTAAAAAAAAAATCGATTTTATCAAAGCAATCAAAACAAGAATCTAAAGAAAATGAAAAATTAACAAAAGCGTAGGGCAATCAACTAAATAAAAATTCAAAAGGTGCTTAGCCAAAAATTTTATAGAAAGGGTCCCCATTATTTGAGTTAAGCAAGTAAAAAATGGGGGGTTGTGTTTTTACCACAACAATGGCGACACACGGGAGAAGAACCAGTTATCTCTGTTATGAATGAGATTTTCCTAAAATTAAAGCAAAAATAATTAAAGAAGAGAAAATTATGCTTGAAATGCTTGACTAAGTTTATTAATCTGAATAGAAACAGGAATCATCTAATTGTAATTTTCCTCAAAATTTCTAATAAATTAAAATATTTCAAAACTCTATATCAGTCCTTAATTAGTTGTAGAGATAAAGCAGGGGTCACTTTACAGCTTAGCTTTCAAAATATACTCTTTTGTCATAGGTAGAGTCACTATTGCCAGCAAACATCTATAGTTTCGACAGGGTTACCTTTTGACCATAAATGATTCAGAATCCCATCTGTTTAAGAATTATTGATCGAGAGATAAATCCATTTATATATGTTTATTTATTTATTTATTTATATATATTTTGAATTTTATTTTTGTTATAAATCTTAAAAGCCATTGTCCTGGTTTGGTGGCCAGATAGTTGACAATGCCACTCACTGGCTATAATCGGACTGAACAAGCTGGCTCGTGATGAGACCCCTTGTCTTATAATTGTTTGCAATCATAAGTCATTACCCTGGTTTGTTTAGCAGTGTTGGTAATGTCAGCCTATTTTTCCCCTATGATCATGGTAAGCAGGCTCACGATGAGACCTCTTATCTTCTAAGTTTAAATATATTTCAGGATTATCCTCTAGAAAAATAAGACTCTTTGGGACAGGGAGAATCATTGACTCCTTAAGAGTTAAGAATGACAATTTCAGAGTTAAAGGTGCTTTGCTGTAAAGTGTCTTTACTTGGTTATAAATAACTTTTCTTGACTGATAATAGAACTCTGAAAGATCTTAATAAAATTTTGAAATCTCAAAATGATTACAGTTTGATGAAAAAGAAATTTTCAGATTTTATGATACTTTGCCAACTTCTCTTGATTGGTAATCTCTTCCTTAAGTATGTCTACTTTTATAATAAGAAAATCAAACTTTACAAAGAGATTTAAGAAAAAGCTAATAGGTGACTATTAACAATTTTTTCCATGTATGCTGACCATTGTTAGGTAATAAGAAGACCTTCCATATAAATCACGGCAAAGTCACCAAAATCAAAACTGAAAACCAAAAGAAAAGAAGTCTTATGCTAAAGTGAGAAAAGAAATCAGCAATAAAAATAAAAACAAAGAAATCTCTAAAAATGGGAAGGAAAATCCAAGTTTCGCATGATAAACTCAAACAAGAATGTTTATACCAATATCTCCAACAATATGAAGAAAAAGAAAATAAACATGTAATCAGTCCTTCTTATGTTGAGATCTAGAAACATACCTTGCAGAGTTGTAAGTGCTTTAGGATTTTTTGGATAGTAGTGATGATAAAATTTAGCCACCATGAAAACTTTCTGTCTGATATTAATTTTCTTGTTTCAAAGCATCATCTTAATTGTTTTCCAATGAAAGGAATGCTAAAGAAACAAACTAAAGGTTCAGAAACTTCCTGGTGTAGCTGTTTCATGGAAGATCATCGCTGCTTCATGAAATTAAGCCAGGAAAAGAGTATGGACTTCGAAAATATGATCTGGCAGAGGATTGAAAGCTTTAAATGGAGAACTGCAAAACAGAGTTTTATATCAGCATCATTTAAAAAATGAAACTAAAATGATGAAATGGAAATTAATGAAAATTGGCACATGAATCTTACCATTGGATAATTGCTTTTGATCTTACCTGAAAGGTATCAATTTCTCCAAACTAGCTGACTCCTTATTTTAATTAACATTAAAAACTTGAAGAAGTCACACTAACCAAAATCCTATAACCCAAAATCATTATTTATTTTATTTAAACTAAAGCAAGCAGTAAAATGTCAAAATAGAATGCTTAGTGCTCAGGGGAATTGAAATTAAAACAAATGCATCAGAAATGAGAATGAGAATTTGCAGTAATGACTATTCCTCAGAATATTATTAGTTTTATATAAACTCCATGATTTTATAAAATCCAAAATCAAGACCAAATCGAAGATAATAGAATTTAAAGCTCTGACATGCGAAATGCGATATGGCATATAAGTAAGATAATACATCAGAGGTCTTTGATGAACAATTTGTTATCAAAAGAAATACTAAGAACTTCTTCCGATGAAATCTTGTGATGCGAATGGTCTTATGATATTTCTTGAAATTTCAATTGGGTTTTCTAATGAATGAAAACAAAGCTAAAAAATGCTTAAATTCTAATGCATCACAAATAAAATTTCCCTGAGCCTGTTGCAAATTTGAAATGGGTTTACTGCTTACTTCAAGTTTTTGAAAACAAATGAAAACCTGTAAATAAAATAGAACATGAATCAAAAATAAACTAAGGAAAAGAGAAACTAATAAGAGATGAGAACGAACTTGCAAATGCGTACCTGGAAGGAAATTGTTTGCGAATTTTACCTTACAAATCTTCAAATTCTTCCTTTGATTTATCAAAATTTTGACTTTGTTCAAAATCATCTCATTATTTATTATAAATCTGAGTGTGCGATCAGCCTAAATAAAATCTGTTTATTCATGTCCAGGGAATATAAAATTTATCAGAAATAAATATTAAGCTATGCTTCCTTTTCGAAGTGAAACAACAATTTATTACCTCTGCTCATTCCGAATTAATCTTGAGAAAAATCTGTATTGTTATAGTGACTGTTCAATGATGCCTTCAGTAAATAAAGATGATGCATTTTACAGCATCAGATAATAAACTAAAGATTAGAATGAGATTAAGCCACTAATTGTGGAAAAATATCAAAATAGATTTGAATGTGTGCACTTGGCAAAATGGACATCCTTAAGGTCAACTTTTAGCAAATTCCAAGGAAGATAATATGAACTTCATATGATTACCGTGAAAGGTTGGACTGGCTAATAATGATGGAATTAGAATTAAGCTTATCATAGACAGTCATACATTTCATGGGATAATGGGGTCATGAAGCTTTTTTATCCTCAAATCCTTACCATATAAATTTCAAAAGAAAATCTTAGAAGGAAATCCCGAAATGAAGGAAAGTGGCTTTGAGGCAATTGATACCAAGTGCAACTTTAATTGAATTTAATCAAGACATTATTCGAAATAGGCAGAGTAGAGGTATTGCTGTAAGAAATTTAAAAGAAAGCAAGAATTAAAATTTTCTGATAGGGAAAAATGTTTTTACTGAACATGTATGAGAATGGCTGATTGCTTTGTTTTATTTTTAATCTACAAAACTGTTAAAAATAAATTATCTATACAAAACAAACTAACTAAATTAATTCTACTCCTATTCTAACCATATACATGAAAATGACTAGGTATAGTCATATTTCCAGTGTAGCCATTTTCTCATTTTTATTCCAACGTTTATGTATAGTTCAAATGTTAGTAATAAAAATACAGCTTTGACTAAACTAAGGAAAATAAATATGAAATCAGAATGTACAGTTATCGTTGGGAACTTAATTAAAATCTCTCTCTCCTGAAATTTCCTTTCCAATTGACTACCAATTGGATCATAAAAATCTGGATGGATTTCTATTAAGGATTGAGAAATGTTCAAAGGAAGAGATAACATGCCAGATTGTGAAGATGAGCTTTTGGATTCTTTGACCTGAAAAAATTAGTTAGTGTTATGTACAAATGTTAAATCATTGACAATTTCCCTTGAAGGAAAAATTTCCAAACAATTTTCAAATGAGTCAATGAAAAATGGATGGAAGCCTTTCAAATAAAATGGCAATTTGTTAATTGAATTGAATTGCTTTCCAGATTGCAAAAATACATTCTCTTGTTGACATTGCCTTTGAAAAGATAGAAGCTTTTGATGAAACATTAGCATTGATATAAATTGGAATATTAATATCTTTCGATGCTGATGATTATAATATGAAACTTGAATTTCCCAATTGGGCAATGCATCAATTGAGTGTTTGATAGTAAGGTATTCAATATGCCAGCGAAAAGTGTGGAAAATTTGAAAAATTAAATCTGATTTTATACAAAATAAGTGGGGAAATAAAAATAAAATGAAATCACTATTTTTACAACTAATGTTACAGCACAATTGGGATTGTTTTGAAATGATTTCATTTTCACAAGGAATGGCCAGAATTATGGAATTTGAATAATTTTGAATTCCAACTTGTGAAATAGAAAACAAATTATGATTATGAATAGAAATGGGAGTTTGATCCTCATATGAATCATAAATTGGAATGTTTTCTTGAATGGTGAAATCATGAAGATAATTTGCTGCTCTAAAATGAGGATTAGTTGGGATAATTCCTAAATTAAAGTGTTCCTCATTTTCAGATGTTATTTGAATTTTCTCATGAGGATTCTCTTGAGATGTATAGAAATCAACATCCTCAATGTCAGAGTAATTATCATAAATTACTTCACAAGATGCCTGGAATTCCCTTTGATTTCATCCAATATACCAAAACAAGAAGGAACAAAAATCTCATGTTCATTAGTGGCAAAAGAATGATCATTAATTGCTTCTCTATCTTGATAAAAACTTAATGGTAATTTATTAAAATCATCCTCTTTATTTTCTGAAATATCAATAATACCAAGAGGAAAAATATTACCATCATTGAAAATATCAGGATAAAGGGAAAAATGTGAACCTGAAACAATGCATTTAAAACTGTCTCTGTTCGAGAGCTCTTGTGCATTATGCTCATTGTAAATTTCAGATTGCAAATCATTCCTTTGTATGCGTATGCTTTCTTGAAGAATGCTGCTTTGCTTCTCTGATTTTGGGATTTGCTCATCATGAAGAAATTCATAAATTTGTACAGCAGTTTGCATTTTATTTACTTTGATTGCTGCTTGTACTTGCTTATTTGCGATTTTATTTTCCGAATTTACTTCAAAGTAGCTTTCAGATTTCAAGGCGGCTTTTTCTCCAAAATTGCTGTTGTTGTCTTCTTGCATTTGAATGGAAATATTTTCCAAGCTTTGTGAAACCACTTCATCACCATTTATTTGCACATCCATATTGGAATTCTCATTTATATTAGAAGGGGATGGGACAAAGCTCGAATTGATTTCATATGGATTGGGAATGGTTGGAAGAGAACAAATATATTCAAACCAATCTAATGATTCTTCTTCCGTAGGTTTATCTTCATCTTTAAATCTTAAGCAATTCAAATGAAATCGAATATTAAAATCATTAACAGACTCATTTTCAAACCTACGTAGATATTCAATTTCTTCACATACCTGTTCATAATTATAGCCGTCAAATTTACAAATGAAAATTGTAACAAATTGATCCCAGCTGTGTATTGAAGCAACTGGAAGAGTTCTACACCAACTTCTAGCTTTTGCCGCAAATGTGAGAGTAAAAATTCTGCATAAAATGCCTTCATCAATTCCTTGAAAATCGTAATTTGACATATTTTGAATAAATTGAAAGACATGGTTAAAAGCAGAAGAATTTCTCTTACCATTGAATTTTACCTGAGACAAGAGTCTTACCACTTCGGGTGGAGTATTGGAGGATGCACGTCCATGGATACAACTCCATATTGGAAGTTTAAGAGGAGCCATAAACAAAATGTTAAAATTGAAAACACTCCAATAGACAAATTTCTCAGGCCCTCCTTCTAGCGCCAAAAATGTTAATGCCTTGAAAATCGCTGCAACAACATTTGGGGATAACCACCCGGTCCGGACCTTAAAGCAGCTCCTTTTCCGTTTGGTGTGATGGCTCCAACTGTTCAACTAGGTCCAGTTACCTTCTCCCTATTGCTATTGGTTTATAATGTATCTTTAACTACCAATAGACAGGGACATCAGATCACTTCTTCTTGCTGATCAGGCAAGAGAATGACCCTTAAGCTGATTTGGGTTCAGCCAAGCCACAACTAAAGTTTTGCCTCTTTGAGGAGAGGACTTAAAAGAATGTAGAATTTACTCTAAATGCAAGCTTATTCTATGATGCAAGCAAAAGAAACTAATCTAAATCCTATCTTAATTAGGCAGATATAGATCTAACCCAACTAAGAGCAATATAATTAAAGTATTGGGATTTAGATATGTCTTGTTTATAATGAATATCAAGTTAATGAAGTAGTTCAATTAACTGATATTATGGATATCAAAACACATCCTATTGAGACCTTTTAACTGAAATAATAAACCAACAACACTCAAGAAGTAGTTCACATAAATGATATTGATTATCAAATCAGCAAATCCAATAACTAAACAATAATATGTGGAAATAGTTCACAACATATTACCACTCAATAAATCAGTTTTAATAAGGCAGATTTCTGAGTAAATAGTTACTCAGAAATGAGAAATTAACTCATAAGAATAGAGATACATGATAACAAAATTGAGACAAACTACCCATATTGACAATAATGCACAAACATGAATAAAATGACACATTCCTGTTACCATAAAAATGAAACTGATATTTAAAACAGTAGTATTAAAAATACCAATTTATTGCATCCATTTATCTGATCTTGGTCTCCAACAGTCCTTTACATTGCTTGAACTTCTGCCTTTAAAGCTAAAGTCACAATAGTGAAAACTCTGCCCCTCATACATAATTCAAGATACAAAGGAAAAATCCTCAATAATCCCCAGATCTGAGATTTTCTCTCCTCTCTCCTACAACTCTAAATTCCTATTACAGTAGTGCTTTTAGAAGTCTAGCATTGCAGAGGAGAGCAGCCCCTTATTCCATTTTGCAATCTATTACTTATACTATTGGTGAAGGAATTCTTGAGAGAAAAGTTTGGTGAAGAGAAATCTGCCAAATCCAATTGCTGGAGCATTCTTATTGATTGAGATCCTTTTCTTCATATTTCTTCCACTGTTTTCCTGCAAAAAGAAATCAAAATAAATTAAAATGCAACAATAAAATCAACATGGCATTGCTGGCATTTAAATCAAATCCAATCAAATTCTATAAAATATAAATTCTCTTTTGATGCCTGGGATGATTTAATTGGCCAAGAATATCATTGACGAGTGAATCTGCAATTAGAAGAGGCCTGGACCAATGAAAATAAAACTCAGAAAAATGATTTTGTTTTCAAAATTCGGAGCTTGATCTTCTGCCTGATTTTTGACCCAATAAATGACCAAATCTGTCAATGAAATCTCCTCAGAAATATTCTCCTTGATTTTATCTTTCCAATGAGCCGTCCTGGGCCTCATTTGGCCAAGTAAAACTCATTCTATGAGCTTCCAAAGTTGATGAGTCAAATCTGGCATGAATCTGGAAATTCTGTTGCTGGGCTAAAAAAAATCAAAATTCTCATTAAAAATTAAATCCTAAATTAGAATTCTAAATTAATTGTTAATTATAAATTAAACTAATTATTAATTAATATTAATCTAACTAACTAATATATAATTAATTATTTATAAACAAATTTAATCTAATCAAAAACTAATTAATATTAATCTAAATGATATTTAACTTTAAATCAATCAAATTAATTAAATGTTATGAATTAATTAATATGATTAATTTAAAATCTATTAATTAAATAATATATATTAATTAATTTTAAAATATTAAATATTTACTTTAATATATTATACTAATATATACTAACCTAACTCATCTTAATACACTTCACTCATACGTGAGTGATTTCAAAAACAAATATGAAAACGTATGCTAAAAAACAAATATCAAACCTTTTCATGAGACTTAGGGTAAACCATCGTTTGCTATCGCATCGGCAAATCTAGAGTTTGGTGTTGGGCTTTTAATATAATGCGAAATCCCGATGCGATATATCGCATCGGGGTGGCTTATGAGATTTAAAATATGTTGCGAATAAACTTGTGACCCGATATCGCATCGGGGGGTGGCTTATGGCTTTTAAAATATGTTGCGAACCAAACTTGCGATGCGATAAAAAAAGTCCCGACGCGATTAATTTTATTTTATATATATTAATTTTATATATTAAATTTTAATTTAATTAAATTAATTATATTTTATATAATAATTAATTTAATTATTTTGAAATTTAATATATAAAATTAATGTTTTATTTTGATTTTATTTTAATGAAATTTAGTTATGAAATTAACTAAACTACAGCCACTTGGAAAATAAATGAAAAATAAACTACAGCCACTTGAATGTTTGGATTTTCGAGATTAATAATTGATTTAGACATCGGAGTGAATTTCTTAAAATCTCGATAATTAATGATTTGGCTGCATAACTAAAAATGGAAAAATGTTAGTAAAAACACACTATGGGTTAATATTTAAAATGAATGAGTTATTGAACTAATTTATTTACAAAATGCAATATTGTACATTTTATGCAATTTCAACCCAGGCTACATAAATAATCAGACTTTCAAAAGAGTGCCATTTTCAAACCAGTTGACCAAATGAGGCGAAACAAGCATCAATGGGAAGCGTTATAAAAAAAATCGATTCTATCAAAGCAATCAAAACAAGAATCTAAAGAAAATGAAAAATTAACAAAAGCGTAGGGTAATCAACTAAATAAAAATTCAAAAGGTGCTTAGCCAAAAATTTTATAGAAAGGGTCCCCATTATTTGAGTTAAGCAAGTCAAAAATGGGGGGTTGTGTTTTTACCACAACAGTTACTTGTAAATTACTTTAGGTTAAAATCTTGATATTATCTCATAGCCTTTATGAGATATTTTGTTGTACATATTTTGTTGTATAAATACCCCCTTCATCAGAGTTTTGAAGAGGTTGGGTGTGTGTAGATGTCTTAGAATTTGTTGTAATACTGAACTTTGGAATAAAGAGCTATTGGAAACAAACTATTGTCTAGCCTACTGGATGAAGAATTGATGCAGAGGACTTGTCACAGAATTCTTGAATCAAACTCCGGATCAATAAGTCTCCTATATCTTATGTTTTACAATTTTTCTTGTTTACTATATCATCTATGTTTCATGATCTGAATGATAAAGAGAAAGATTAATTCAGAATTTGTTTAACTACACTCTGTTTTCAATCTTTATTATTCTTTGTGTTTTTCTTCAGAATTAGTATAAATAATGAATTCTTAATTGCTCATATTTCTTGATTCTTTCATGTGTTTATTTGATAAAGAATTCTTAACTTCTCTTTGTCGGTAAGCATCCATTTTCCCTCTTTCAATATGTTGAAGGATTCTTAATTGCCCTTCATCCATTTGAGCCCATTCCATCTGATTCCAGCCGTTAATTGTTCCATGTTTGACTACCTTGCTCTGTGATGCCATCCTCTATTAGAAACCAAATCCAGAAAACCATCTTCTTTGACTCCATCATGCCCAATGGACTGAACTCTTCAGTTTTGCCTCACTGTTCTATTAAATCTCACCACCCAAACTCAAAACAAAACCATTGAACTTCATAACTTGCCTAATACCTTTCAAAACAAAGGTAAATCATAAAGAGAGATCTCTCTCTGGATACGGATTGGCTAGAATCTGTATCTAAAAGATTGGTCTGTGGTTACCTCGGCCTTATTCCCTTTCTTACAACTTTTGGGAACAACCTGAGTGATAACATCATTGGCGACTCCACTGGGGATCTGAATAATTGTTTGTTGCTACTATTTTCTGTATAAGCTACAAATGGAGCCTGAAGTTAGTCAAGTAGCCTTTGAAACTGCTTTTGTCTTGCAATTGCAGAAGTAAATAAATGCTACTTCAGTCTATCTCTGGTCTAGCTTATGGTTTGAACAGTTGGTTTCAAATACTTGATCAGTTCCTCTTGTCAAATAAAATCTTTAAGAAAGTTTAAATATCATATCTGAAGCCTCTTAAAGAAATCATAAAATTTGTTTTGAAAAATAAAAAAAAATAAAAATAAAAATCGAAATAATCATAAAAACTCAAAAAATTTGGTCTCCTGGAGAACTAAACCTTCTCTTCAGAACTGTTTTACAGGTTTAGATCTGATCTATGATGGTGGACAGGGATCAGACACACAATGGTTAAAATCATCCACCTAGCGACTCCATATCAATTTCACAATCAAGACTCCACTGGAGGAATGAACCTGAAAG
This sequence comes from Pinus tabuliformis, assembly GCA_031772625.1. Lineage (NCBI taxonomy): Eukaryota > Viridiplantae > Streptophyta > Pinopsida > Pinales > Pinaceae > Pinus > Pinus tabuliformis. The sequence goes on from CM062809.1 coordinate 769,976,250, forward strand.
AACTGTATGAAAATATCAGGCTTTTGTTTTGGATTGTTATCCAAGACATTATGTTCTTTCTCATTGATAAGATTTTTCAATGTATATTGTATTTTAGAGATGACTTTAGATTAAATTTTTATTTTTTTCCTTCCAAAAATGTAGATGAAAAGTCTCCTTCCTCATTTGAACAACAGTGTTCTAATTCTGAAGATCATTTTTTAATTAAGGAGAACCCAAAAATCAAGACCAATCATCCAATCCCTGAACATATTCCGGTACATCATAAAGTTTCTAATAGGTATAAACCACTCATTTTGCCTCCTACACTCCATGCTTTCCCTAACGATTATCCCAAGTATCTCCCTATACTTGATGGAGAGAATGGTGTCACTGCCGAAAAACATATCCAAGCTTTTGAAGATTAGCTTAACTTATTTGAAGTGGATGAAGATGATGTTAATATTAGGCTTTTAGCTCTTTCTTTGCAAGGCAAAGTCAGGAGTTGGTTCAAAACCTTGCATGAGGCAAGCATCTCAAATCTTGAGCAGTTTCTCAAACTCTTCCTTGATAGATGGATAATCAAAGTCAATCTCCTCATGATCATAGAAGAATATAATCAGTTAAAAAGACATCCAGATGAAACAGTACAACAATTTTCAGACAGATTCAATCAAATCTATCATTCAATACCATTAAATGTAAAACCTCCCCCTAATTCAGCTCTATTGCATTACCCAAGAGCATTTGATTCAGTGATGAAATTTCATCTGAGAGAAAGAAACCCCTCCACTATGGAACATATGCAGAACATGGCAGTAGATGTAGAGGTCAATCTGAAAATTAGAAAAGAGAAATCGAAAATAGAAAAAGAGGAAAAACTTGACATTTTGATAAAGAAAGCAGAGGAAATGATGCAGAAGATCACAATGAAAGTTGAATGTTTTGTTCAAAATCATCATGACACATTTGTTTCACAAGAGGAAAGGGTTGATATTCATGAACAAATTCCTACCAACTCGATCTACCATAGATTAGAAGATAGATTCATAGAGCAATATGTGGGGGAGCAATCTCCTGATCTGATGTGTGCACTTGACAACATGGCTTCTTCTGATGATTCACCCAAATATGATCAATATGATGATGATTATGTTTCTCGAATCCAAATTAACCTTGCAGAGGAATCAGAAGCTAATTTGGGGAATAAGGAAATTCAAGTTTGATAGCTTGAAAGTAGTGATCAACTTGTTCATTGTAGCAATGAGAATGAGGAGGAAAGTGTAGAAAATTTTGAAATTAGTAAAGGAAATTTACCATTTTGTTTTGATTCTTTTCAGTTTATCAGAGATAACTATCATGCAATTAGAAATCAAATGTCAACTAGTCTTGATATTAACCATCTAGAGGGCAATCAATTCTTTGTTCAAAACATATCATATCCAGATGTGCAGCCCCAAAATGACATTGAATGTCAGGTTGCAGAAGAAAACTCGGAAGCAGGAATGAATGATCAAATCTTCCAAGGTGATTCCCTACCTCTCTATTTTGAATCATGTAAAACTTTTAAAGAAAAAGAGGAGAAGCTTGTAGAAATCTGTGAAGTTCCATTTCAACCTATAAGTAATAAGTTGCAACAATCCTTCCAAGTTATTTCTAATCCATCAGTTGACAGGTTGAATGATGAAAGAAATCAAAATTCTTCTCCATTAATAGACTGTGAGAGTCAAAATCAAGATGATAATGGTTTTACAAGACAGACATTACAATCTGTAAAAATATCACCACAAAGAATAGTTGAAAACATACATGGTGATAAAGACAAAAGTGATTTCTCAATTCCATGGCAGGTAGGCTATCCAGGACATTTGTACAGTTGTTGTTTGAATCAGCTCAAGAATAGTGTATATATTTTGCAGGATCCTTTTGTACAGTTTCTAGATTCAGCAAGGGAGATCAGGAATTTCCTTATCTTCTCAAAGTTTAACAAAGCCAAATTTGATTGCAAGATCTCAATTTTAAACACCATCAAACACAAGCAACAAAGGTCACTGATGTATATAATGCTTAAGTGGTTGCATTGGTTGTTTCATTTTACCTAACCAACAGTCAGAAAGCTGATTAGAGTAAAGTAGGTAGGATTTTAGTTTGTTTTAGATTCAGTTGTCAGTAGATTACAAAATAAATCCTTAAATGTTTGAATCCAAGATCTTGATGATTTACTAATTTGGTTTGAAAGTTGCAGCACTTTTTTGTTTCAGGCCAGATCTCATAGTTGTGTAGGAAAAGATTAAGAAGATTTTGATAAAAAAGACTAAGGCTAAAAGTTCCTACCCAAATGACCAAGTTTTAAGGTGGGAATCCAGGAGAGAAAATAAAAAGAAAACATGGGAAGTTTGACTTCCTATGGAAAGGGCCATTCATCATCCATGCATTGCAAGGGAACAATACTTACTTTTTGAAGAGCCTGGATGGTACAGAAAAAGAAGAAGGACCAGTGAATGGTCGTAGGCTGAAACATTACTTCGATCCAATTTTTTGATATATTTTTGACTCTAACATGTACATACTATATCCTTAATAATGTCACAGTTTGGATTGGATAGTAACTTGCTGCAGTTGAAGCCCGAAGAGAAGGCCCTAAGCTCCACAAGTGTGCTGTCATATATACAAATAAAGCAATCAGCAAAGGAAGATTTCAGAGCACAGTAAAAGTTATTCATAAGGCCATCTAACTTGCTATTCTTGACTTTCCACCAGGGAAAGCCATCCCCAAGTGGAGCCAGTGTTATACTCCTATAGTTATAGGTGTCATATTTCATGATTGACTAGTTGAACTCTGTAATATGTTCATACCTTTCCTTGCTGTAAAGGTTTCCATATTATCAAAAAAAAAAAAATGTAAAAAATGTAAAGAGGGTATACCCTAAAAGAAAAATCAAAGGGTGAAAAAAATAAATGGTCAAAAGAAAAAATGAAAAGAAATGAACCCCAAATAAAAATAGACCAGGAAAGTCTGCAAGTCCAAATGCCACTACTATTTCATTTTTTTGTAAATAAAGCATCATGTACAGCTTGTTGAAACCTTTTTGCCACATTTGATGAATGGTCAAACATCTTAATCTTGGCCAGCTCATGTTTGAATTTCATGTTTTAGACATAGAGAATACAAATCTGTCCAAACTATTTAATCTTGGCAGATAAGTAGATAGGTAGAGAAGCAAAGGAGCTCAACAGTTTAATCTGAGCCCTTGGAAGAAATAAGTGCAGACTTAGGTAGGCTAGCCATGTAAAGAAAAGAAAAGTTGAAAAGGGTTTGCCAGTCTAAGTGCACCCAAAGAAAGAGAAGAAAAGATGCTAGGTGAAGTAGGCTGGGTAAGTAGATTGTTGTTGCAGAATGAGACTTGTGATAGGTTTTGTCTCTAAAATGTGTTAATCTTATCTCTATCACAAGTGCCATGGCAGCTATTTTTTGGAGCAGCTCAAGCGAGGTAGATTGCATGACTAACTCCCCTTCACACTTCTCCCCCATCACTTACTAATCTCCCCCCAAAGATATTAAGATCTGCTTAATATCCCTCTTAAAAACTCATTTCATTTCATAACATTTGCCTAAGTAAAACTTTGTTGAACTTAGGAAAATGGCTACATTCCGCATATAAACTCTTTTTCCCTTTAGCCTAAGTTTATCACTTAGTGCTTCCCATTTCATAAATCATATTAATTTCCTAACTTTTATTATGTAAATCCCGAAATAAACCCTTTCCCGTATTATATTAATATATTAAAAACCCAAAAAAAATATGTATCCCGCCCCGGTTAACTATAACTGTATATCACTGTTTCAAATGGGAATTAATGGTTTATTTGGAACCGATTAATAACCCACCATGTGAAAAACCATGGGATTAATTAACCCCATGTTAATTAATAACCAATCACCCCGATAACCAATCAAAACATGCCCGATATAATTTATTAACATTTATTACATCGATCCCGCGTTTTTTAAACCTCCGCCATCTCTGCAGAGCACCCACCGTCCGATTTCCACTCCACCATCGGAAGGCTGATAACCATTTCGCAACCCATCTTTTTTCCGCTGTTTAACTCCTGGGGAAACGGTGGTTTTGGCCCCATACCATGGACACGCGTCGCCCGCCCGCTATGTTCGCTGCCCCTCCACCTGAAACCGCCCAAGCCCAAAAGCGGTGCGGGAAAAACCATTTACCGCCCTCCCCCTACTGACGTCATCCGCTGACGTCAGCTGTCATTTGCTAATGTCACCTGCCACGTCACTGCCACATCATCTGTCTCATACCCCTCGCTAACATCATGCTTACATCATCCGTCCTTAAAACCAAAATTTCCCGCAAAAAATTCTTTTTGTCGAATAAAGGGGAAAAGAGTCATTTTTATTATATTTTTGTTGTAAACTGTGTTCCGGGCACAAAAATCGACTGACTCAGCTCCATCTTTCTGACCGCCTCTTCATCAGAAAAGCTACAGCGCAAGCTCCGTAGCCTGCTATTCAACTTGGACAGTACATTTTCTTCCTCTTTAACACAATTGAACCAGCACCGAGGGACTTCCGAGCTTGCAGAAGATAGAAATGAAGATATACAGGGATACTTGCTGCCCTATCCAGTGGACCATCAGAGACATGATTTACCAGAGGAAAGGTACTCAGAGGACACGTTGCAGTTCTATTTGTTGCAGGATAGTGGTGAGCATAAGTCAAAACACATTAAAGAGTATCAGTGCAGAATTAAAAGCAAATCAAATCAGAATTAAAGAGTATCAGAGCCGACAAAGGAAGCAAATTAGAATTAAAGAGTAGTTAAGACAAACAGTCGGCACAAAGCTACTGCAGGACAGCTGCAAGCCGAACCCTAAAGAGCCAGCCTCCAACACAACATAAGTTAGCCGCTTCTATGTTACTTGTAAATTACTTTAGGTTAAAATCTAGATATTATCTCATAGCCTTTATGAGATATTTTGTTGTATAAATACCCCCTTCATCAGAGTTTTGAAGAGGTTGGGTGTGTGTAGATTTCTTAGACTTTGCTGTAATACTGAACTTTGGAATAAAGAGTTGTTGGAAACAAACTGTTGTCTGGCCTACTGGATGAAGAATTGATGCAAAGGACTTGTCACAGAATTCTTGAATCAAACTCTGTATCAATAAGTCCCTTATATCTTATGCTTTACAGTTTTTTTTGTTTACTATATCATCTATGTTTCATGATCTGAATGATAAAGAGAAAGATTAATTCAGAATTTGTTTAATTGCACTCTATTTTCAATCTTTATTATTCTCTGTGTTTTTCTTTAGAATTAGTATAAATAATGAATTCTTAATTGCTCATGTTTCCTGATTCTTTCATGTGTTTATTTGATAAAGAATTCTTAACTGCTCTTTGTCGGTAAGCATCCATTTTCCCTCTTTCAATATGTTGAAGGATTCTTAACTTCCCTTCATCCATTTAAGCCCATTCCATCTTATTCCAGCCGTTAATTGTTCCATTTTTGACTACCTTGCTCTGTGATGCCATCCTTTGTTAGAAACCAAATCCAGAAAGCCATCTTCTTTGACTCCATCATGCCCAATGGACTGAACTCTTCAGTTTTGCCTCACTGTTCTATTGAATCTTACCACCCAAACTCAAAACAAAACCCTTGAACTTCATAACTGGCCTAATACCTTTCAAAACAAAACTAAATCATAAAGAGAGAGCCCTCTCTAGATAAGGATTGGCTAGAATCTGTATCTAAAAGATTGTTTTGTGGTTACCTCGGCCGTATTCCCTTTCTTACAACTTTTGGGAACAACCTGAGTGATAACACACCAGATGCAATGGAGGGAAGAGTTCGCTTAAGCAAGATGTCACCATGGGGTGCATGCACACCATGACAGACAACCAAGCTTGGCATTAGCACACCACCTTCACCATCATAAGCATGTGAAAGAGTTGGTATCACCTCAACGGACCGAGTTTCAGTGATATCTTGCATGGCTTGCTCAAGCCATTTCGTCTCACATGAGCACATGTGTATTGTAATGTAACGTCATTTCAAGTGCAAGTTAAAGTGTCAATAGTTGGATGTAATAGTCATAGAGTAGATGAAGAGTGATGAGGGAAGATGAACTGTCACAAATGGAAATGTCAAGGGTCACCCCACCCATTTCTATAAATAGAACCTCATAACTCATTGTAAAGGATTTTGGTCAGCCATGCTTCCAATAAGACTATCTTGGAGAGAGCTTGGACAGTGTTGTAACGTGCCTTAGCTTCTCCACTACACAGAGCTAGTACATCTCTTTGGAGGAGCAAGTGGATGTGGTTGTAACATTCCACTGTTGGGGCTAGTAGGTTTATATCGATGTATTGTGTGATTAGAGCTTATACTTCTTTATATAATAATAGTCAACACGTTTTCATGCATATGTTTTTATTGTAGTTGGACTGTTCTAGTTGCTATAGCAACATATGTTTTTTAACTTACGTAGTTGTGTATGAACTGTTTTGTATGCAATTATATGAATCTTTTTGCAGATGTACTGTTGGTTTAACCATCACTTTGGTTGCCAGCTGACCTGCTTTCCAGCTTGTGATGCATCTTCGCTCGTGTGTTCCCTTCCCAACTGAGTAATGTTACAGGTTGCCAAGGGATGCACTCATCTCAACCCCCATGTGTTAGAACCACTCATACACCTTCCTTGACTCACTGCAGCGGTCACACCCTTGCTACTGACAGAGTTATCTTACTTACGTCTGTGCGACATCGCGGTTGAGGCGTTGCTTTACGACCCACTGTTGGGACTCCTACACCAAATAGTTTGAGGTCTAATTGGGACTTCTAAATGGGGATATCCCCTTGACATGTTGGCAGGTCTAGCACTGTCAATAGAGAAAATGTGCATGAATTCATGAGAAATTGTCGAATTTGTCAATATGCTAAAGGGAGGAGTCAAAACATTGGATTATACACTCCATTACCAATTCCTAAAAGGCCTTGGGATTTTGTAAGTATGGATTTTAATTTAGGACTAACAAAAACTCAAAAGGACCATGACTCTATTTTTGTGGTTATATATATGTTTTCTAAAATGGCTCACTTTATTTCTTGAACTAAAAATAGTGATGCTACTCATATAGTTAGTTTTGTAGGAATTTACAGGGTAAGTTCCTCAGAAAGAACAACAAAAGGACACCGCTCACAACCAGATCACAGATCAATACACCAGTATTTTTGACGTGGTTAAAACCCTCAAAGAGGGAAACAGTCCACGGCCTATGCCAACGTGGCTACTACAGGCAATTTATTAATCAAAGAATGAAAATTTACATAAGCTTCTCTCATGCACGGATTACCCGAACAATGACCCTCCATGCGCTTTAAATAGAACTCATGGACCAATCGGGTGTCAAGCCATGGATCAAGTGTCGGTAATACCGAGGAGAGAGTGAACCGTCAGATCACTACATATCGTGACCGTCAGATTGTAAGTTACAAAATGTACAACGGTAAAGAAACACACTTTACCTAACTCTATACCTAACTCTATACTAGACCAAGTTGAACTTAACTATTTCCTATGTGTCGGAATATCCTAACATCCCCCCTTAAGAACAACTTGGGATAGGATTGAAGGATTTACAAATATGACACAATAGGAGAAGGAAGGAGGCACTAGAGCCTATCCCCCCTTAGTGACAACTTCCTGAACTCCAAGCATATATCGAAGTTTAGTGAACTTCGCCTCTGTGAGAGCCTTTGTGAAGATGTCTGCAACCTGATCATCTGTTGAACAATATTGCACTTCAAGAACATGGTCATGAATGAGCTTTCTGATGAAGTGCATGTGTAGTTCAATGTGTTTGCTGCGCTGATGCTGGACTGGATCTTGGCATAGCTGAATGGCACTTTGATTATCACACCAAAGTGTGGTTGGATGCTGCTACTCAAAGCCAAACTCTGATAGGATCTGACGAAGCCACAAGGCTTCCTTACTAGCTTCCATGACACCACGATACTCTGCTTCTGCTGACGAAAGAGAAATGGCAGCCTATTTCTTACAAGCCCATGTAATAGGTCCTGAACCAAGAGTGAAGACATAACCGGCAGTAGACTTCCGATCATCAGGGTCACAAGCCCAATCAGAATCAGTGAAACCAACTAATAGAGGAGCTGCTTTGGCACTGTAATGAATCCCAAACTGTACTGTACCTCGAACATAACGAAGTATTCTTTTAGTTGCTTTCCAATGACTTTCACGGGGGTTTTGCATAAAACGAGCAACAAGGCCAACAACAAAGGAAAGGTCAGGACGAGTATGGGTTAAATACAAGAGTTTTCCTACAAGTTGACGGTATAAGGTAGCATCAACTTCAGGAGAAGTACAAGAGACTGAAAGTTTGACTCCAGACTGAAAGGGAGAAGGGGTTGGCTTATAGTCTTCCATGTGAAAATGACGAAGAATATCACAAGCATACTTGGACTGGGAAAGGGAAATACCCTCCTTGGATTGCAAGACTTGAAGACCGAGAAAATAGTGTAAGTGTCCTAAGTCTGTCATTTCAAATTTCTTTTTAAGGCTGGACTTCACATGGTTTATAAGGTTGGGATCACTACCAGTAAGAATAAGATCATCAACATAAAGAACAAGGATGATAAGAGAGTTTCCCACTTTCTTGGTGTAGACAGTATTGTCAGAATAACACCTAGAAAAGCCAGATTCTAAAATAAAGCTATCCATTTTGGCATACCAAGCCCGAGGAGCTTGCTTGAGACCATAAAGAGATTTCTTAAGTCGACATACAAGGCTGGAGTCTGTTTGGATGAAGCCAATGGGTTGTTCCATATAGATTTCTTCATGCAAGTCCCCATGCAAGAAGGCAGATTTAACATCCATCTGATGGATTTCCCATTTTAAAGAGGCAGCAAGGGAAAGAACAAGGCGGATAGAGTTCATTTTGGCAACAGGGGAGAAGGTTTCAGTGTAGTCAATGCCTTCAACCTGTGAAAATCCCTTAGCAACAAGACGAGCTTTATGTTTATCAACTTTCCCATCTGGTCCATACTTGGTTCTGTAAACCCATTTACATCTAACAAGTTTGCGTCCCTTTGGTAGAGGAACAAGATCCCATGTATCATTTGCCAACAATGAATGATATTCTTCATTCATAGCTGCTTCCCAATGTGGATGGCCTGAAGCTTCTGCAAAAGTGTCAGGATCATGATTTACTGGAGCTTGAGCCAGTAAAGAAGAGGCTCTTTCAAACTAAGAACGTGTACGTCGCTGATCTGTAGGATCACCGGCAAGATCACCTGCTGCATCCCGAGTAGCACGGACCCATCTTGGAAGTTGAGGATCCTGAGAAGGTGGGGGAGGATTATCATCCTCACTTTCATCATCTGAAGAAGAAATGTTTTCAAAAGTAGAAGAGATAGGAAGAGGTGGCACATCCGCCGGACTAGGCTCGCAGGCCGATTTATTTTCATCAAATTTTACATCTCTTCTAATGATAACTTTTTTGGACTTAAATGGAATAAGTATATAATCTTTTACATCTTCAGAATATCCAACAAAAGTACATTTCTCACTCTTAGGTTCTAAAGCTTTATGCTTTTCATCTGGAATATGGGCCCATGCTTCACTTCCAAAAACACGAAAGTGACTTACATCTGGTTTAATGGAACTCCAAGCTTCTTCTGGAGTGATATTCTTTAGAACCTTAGTAGGAGTGCGATTGATTATATAATTTGCATAATTAATTGCTTCGGCCCAAAAACTAAGACTGAGTCCTTTAGATTGCAGCATACAATTAGCCATTTCCTTTAAGGTACGATTTTTCCTTTCAGCTACACCATTTTGTTGTGGAGTGTATGGAACAATATGTTGCATTTGAATTCTATTTTCAGTGCAAAAGTTGATGAATGTGTTTTTAACATATTCTCCACCATTATCAGTTCTTAGCTTAAGAATATGATGTCCAGATTGTTTTTCAACAAAGGCTTTGAAGGCCAAAAATGTGTTAAATACTTCGCTCTTGAGTTTTAAGAAGTATACCCAAGTGCGTCTGGAGAAATCATCAATGAAAGTTAAGAAATAATTGCAGCCAGAGAATGAAGCAACAGGAAGTGGACCACATAAATCACTGTGCACAAGCTGTAAAGGGGCTGAGGCGTGCCAAGAGGCACGTTTTTCAAAACTGTCCCGATGATGTTTTCCGAGTACACATCCGGAACAAATACCATCTCTGCAAGATACCATAGGAAGACCTGTCACCATATTTTCTTTACATAGATGCTGAAGGGAGCGATAGTTTAAGTGACCAAATCGCTCATGCCAAAGTTTGCTCACTTCATCATTATGAGCAACAAATACTGAGGGAAGATTTGATGACCCAAAGTTGTGAAACTTATACAACCTTGTGGAATCATCAGCAATACCAGTAGCTAGAATCTGTTTAGGATCTCTTAGATCCTTGATTACAACATCATGAGGTGAAAATTCAACAATTTTACCTTCACCTGAATGAGTTATCTGATATACAGATAGAAGGTTGCAGGATAAGGTTGGAACACATAATACATCATTAAACTGACCATTGTCTAGATGAACAGTTCCAGTCCCTACAACATTAAGAGATCTATCATCACCAACATATATATTTTTGGTGTTACAATCATTTAAAGAAGAAAACATGGCTTTGTTTTTGGCCATGTGATAAGAGACTCGAGAATCAATGAGCCATTCATGAGAATGAGAAGAAGAAGATACATTTAATGCATAACCAGATTGAGATGATTGACAACGACATGCATAAAGGCCATTCCTGAAGATGAAGTTGAAGTTGAAGTTGAAGAATGCTCCACATGGATGTTATGTTTCTTCATTGCGGCTTCCAAGGCTTCCATCTTCTTAAAGCATTTAGATTCTAAGTGGCCATCTCGATTACAAAAGTTACAATGTCTATCAGTCTTCTTCCATTTGTTTTTATTGGTCCTATCATTTTGCTGAAATGATCTTCCATTTTGAGGTTGAGTTTGCTTAGGACCCTTGTTTGGTTTAGGACCATTCTTTTTAGGATATGACTTCTTAGGATTCTTTGAATTTGGTTGCTGCTGGGCGGCTAACGCTTTCTTGGAAGAGTTTCCAAGATTAAGAAGACCAAGGTGTAAGAGTTTTTCTTGTTCTCTTATTAAAGAATCACAAAAAGAGTCAAAGGAAGGGGCCTTGTAGTCTTTTCCTTGACAAATGAAAGCTTCCCTTGTAGAATGGAAGGTGGAAACAAATACAGAGTAGGCTGGTCCCAACTTAGTAAGGATGGAATAAATAAGGTTACTATCTTCTTTCTTAACCTTAACACCTTCCAAGAGATATCTAAGGGTCTTGAATTTGGACAAGAAATCTTCAATGCAAGAAAAATTATTAGGATCCAATGTAAGCAACTCATTTTCAAGTTGATGGGCTCTAATTTCATTTTTAATCCCAAAAACTTTAGTGATTTGTTCCAATGCTTCATGAGGAGTTTCAAGTTCTGCAATATGGAATCTAAGATCAGGAGAAATAGACATCCCTATCAAACCACGTGCTTGATCTTGTCTATTTTCCCATTTTGCAGCCTTGTCTTCATCTTTTGGTTTCTTCTCTTGGCCTGTGGCTATTCTGTAGAGACCTTTACTTCTAAGTAAATCTTCCATGTAGGCTATCCATTGGAAGTAGTTAGTGCTGTCAAGAATGACTTGGCATGGACTTTCCATTTTTTTTTAAAAACACTGAAGCTAAAGATGCTAAAAGTAAGTGTTCCAATGGATAGATCTCGAAAAATTAGGCTGTTTTAAAAAAAACGGCTCTGAAAAAGGCTTTCGGATGAATAAGTTATGGCTTTTTGAAAAAAAATTGTTGAAGTTGCCGGCAAAGTGCGCGAATGTGCGGAAATGAAAAAATCCGCCCCCACAAAATGGAGACTTGAACCCAAGACCTCTACTCTCTTAAAATAGCTTTGAACTAATTGATCTATACAAAAAATTTGAGAGAGAGAGAGAGAGGGGGGGGGGGGGGGGGGGGTGGGGGCCTTGGTTTGCGTGCTTGCCTTGAGAAAGCTCTTTTTTCCCTACAAAACACAAAACACAAAACCCAACACGGACATGTAAAGAAAACAAACCTTATGGCTCGAAGTTAGCTTTATCCAAAAAACTAGATATTTTTAAAAAAATGAACCTTGCGGCTCAAAGTTAGCTTTAGCCGAAAAACTAAATATTTTTCTCAATGTTTCTGATTTTCCGAGATCACACTAAGGTGCAGGGAAAAGAGCATACGCATGAGAAAAATCCTTCCTTTCTGTTTCTGATTTGCCCAGATCGCACAGAGTCGCAGGGCAAAGAGCATACGCAGAAATGAAAGGTATAGATCCGGTTAAAAAAAAGGCTAAATAAACCGAAACCGAAATAAGCAGAGAGAAAATAACAGTAAACTGCCAATAAAGACTGTATACCTCCAGATCTTAAAAATGACGCAGCTAGGGCTACCAGAAACCTTTTCGCGTGAAACGAAAGGGGTTCCTCACAGGAACAGATGCTCCGAACACAACAGAGCATTCCTCTCGGCCCGAAAGTAGTCAGAAACAACAGATCTAGGAAACGGCAGTCGGATGCAGTTATACCGGCTTCAAATTTGGATCACCAACGGACGCGGCCCTCAAATAGCTCTGATACCATGTAGGAATTTACAGGGTAAGTTCCTCAGAAAGAACACCAAAAGGACACCGCTCACAACCAGATCACAGATCAATACACCAGTATTTTTGACGTGGTTAAAACCCTCAAAGAGGGAAACAGTCCACGGCCTGTGCCAACGTGGCTACTACAGGCAATTTATTAATCAAAGAATGAAAATTTACATAAGCTTCTCTCATGCATGGATTACCCGAACAATGACCCTCCATGCGCTTTAAATAGAACTCATGGACCAATCGGGTGTCAAGCCACGGATCAAGTGTCGGTAATACCGAGGAGAGAGTGAACCGTCGGATCACTACATATCGTGACCGTCGGATTGTAAGTTACAAAATGTACAACAGTAAAGAAACACACTTTACCTAACTCTATACCTAACTCTATACTAGACCAAGTTGAACTTAACTATTTCCTATGTGTCGGAATATCCTAACAAGTTTTTTCTTTAAGGAAGTTGTAACGCTACATGGAGTGCCCAAAAGCATTATCTCTGATTGTGACACTAGATTTTTGGGACACTTTTAGAGAACATTATGGGAAAATCTTGGAAATGAGTTTATTTTTAGTTCAACATATCCCCCACAGACTGATGACCAGATTGAAGTAGTGAACAGGAGTTTGGATAATATTCTATGCAATCTGGTTGGTAACCATCCTAAATAGTGGGACCAAGTTTTGGCACAAGTTGAATTTTCCTACAATGACTCTCCCAACAAGAGTACTAGTCAAAGCCCTTTCTAAATTTTATATGGGATGATTCCAAGGGGAGTACAAGAGATTAGGAATTTGGGAAGATTAGAGTAGAGAAGTGCAGCAGGTGAAGAGTTTGCCACAAACATACAAGAAATTCATGAATAACTCAAGCAAAATCTCCAAGAAGGCAACCTTAAATATAAAAATAGAACATACCTCAAAAGGAGAGAGAAGAGTTTTGAAGTAGGAGATCAGGTGCTAACACATTTGAGGAAGGAGAGATTTCCAAAGGGAGAATATAATAAATTGAAATTGAAAAAGATTGGTCCCTATAGGATTCTTAGAAAATTCTCAACAAATGCTTATGAGTTGGAATTACCCTCGAGGATTGGTATTTCCCTTATTTTTAACATTGCAGACTTATACAAATACAAACCAAGAGAAGAATTGCAACCAACAAAAGATAATGAACAACAAAAAATTTAATGGCAAAGGAAATTACCAGTAGTAGAGACCTTGCAACCATAAAGAATTATGGATAAAAGAATGATTAAGAAAACTCGAGGACATGAGTATTATGAATATCTAGTCAAATGGAAAAAAACATTTGGTGGCTGGTGCAACTTGGGTGACTACTACCCCCTTATAGAAAAGTGGAAAAGCTATTGAAGACTTCATGAATAAGAGGTTGTGAATTATTTTTTCCCCGGAAGTATGATGCAGGGGCATGAGTAAAAATTTTGATTAACTAAGATGTCAAAAACTTATACTAAAGTATTTGATTCCTTAATGAGTGATTTGTTACATAGGACTTGTTTTAAATTTGTTATATACTTCATTAAATTAGGAACATTGTTGTAGTTTGTTGTGATTGTAATCATTTTCATTAAAATTTTCTTTTAGATCCTATGATTGTGGATCTAGACTGAATTTTAAAATCTAATCTTTACATTCCACTTTTTAATAAAAAATATGCATCTGTATGTGCAAGAGGGAGCGAGATTTTTTATTAACCAGTCCTTCTGTAATATTTTTAGAAAATATGTATTATATTGTATACACAATCCTTTATTATGTATATTAGATTGAGAGATTTCTGGCTTAAGTGTTGACACGTCTGAGAGGAAGATATCTATAAGATTTTATTACAGAAGGGAGGAAAGGAGGAAGAATTAAGAAGGGCTTATAGGACCAAGGTGCACAGATGCAAAGTTAACAGAGGAGCCAAGAAAATCAAAGGACATAAAAGAAACTAAGTAAAGGTCTGAGTGGCTCCTGTCCAAAGCTTATACCCTGACGATTTTATTAAGCTCCATTACCCAGCGAGTCATGCTTTTAATAACAACCAAAACATTTAGTTGTGGGTCCCACCAAGTGTTATAGACATATTTGGGCACTGTAACCCCAATCACATATGTCCATAAAAAAAGGGCTTCTAAACCCCTAAAAGTGTTGTTTCACACCCTAAAGGAACAAGGTCAGCTAATTACATCATCTCCCAGAAGTTCTCCATGAAAAACTACTCAGAACTGGTCAAAACACGACCATACAAACTGCTCCATGCATAGAGTGTGATGCATCTCACCTATTACATATGGGGGATGCGATGCATACTGGAAGCCCTTTTGTAGGGTGCGATGAGCGAGAGTAGACAAATGGCAGCAGCAGTTTGCTAGGTGGAAACCCAGAGAATCTTCTAGAAACTACTCATATGACACTTGCCTCTCTGAATTCGCCCGGGGATGAGTAAGGGATCTAAAATCTCCAAGTGGAACCAAGAACTATTAGTGAAATGACACTAATCAAAATCCCAGAAGCTAACTCACTCTCCTATAAACATCTATATATGGATCCCTCATCCAAGAGATCCAGAGGCTGGAATTTTGTAATTTGCAAGGAAGTGTTGTTGGTTTCTCTTTGAAGACATTGTTGGGTGATCTTGCTTTGTATGAGGTGAAGAGGGCTTTCATGCTGGGAGGATGATGCTGAATTAGATAGACTAGTTGTAATCCTCTCTTCTACTACTTCTATCAATAAAGCTATTTGAGTTTTCCTCCATATGCTTGTATATCTCTGAATCTTGTTTGTGTATGCATTTATATGGTTAATGTACATCTAATCCTACATTATTTATGGTTATAGATCTCTATGCTTTGATGGTATTTTGTTGCCTTGACTCTACAGGTGTTCTTTGAAGCGGGACAAGTGAGAAAGGAGTGGCAAAAGCTCTATCAAAGGAGAGAGGAAGCAAGCAAGGAGACTAGCGAAAGACTGAGGTTGGTGCTCTCTGCTTCTCTCTCATCTATCTCTCATAAAGGAAAACACAAGTAACTTTAATTTGTTTGTTTCTAAGATAGCTACCCATCTTAGTGGGACTAGCAGCTCTGAATGGACACTAGTTTTCCCGATAACAAAGTGGCGACTCCACTAGGGAGTGAATAGTTTGTTTGTTTTGTTACTGTTTTTTTCTTTATAAACCATAGACGGAGCCTGAAGTCAAGCCAGCTAGCCTTAAAACTGCTTTTGCTATGCAACTGCAAAGTAGATCAACGCTGCTTCAGTCAATCTCTGGGTTGGTTTATAAACTGAACATCTAGCTTGCAGACATCCTAAGTGCCCTGGTGGTAGCTCAAATAACCTCATTAGATCAGCCCCTATACTTTTTGTTTACTGACAATCATTAACTCAGCCTAAATCCCTGAACTTAGCTGCAAACTGTGAGTGAAAACCAAGCACAGTCTCATCCCTGGACCATCACACTGTCTCTTCTAGGAAATTTTGATGCATCTCACCTCTTGTGTGTTGCAGGTGAGATGAATCCCTGGTTCCCTGTGTTACAGGTGTGATGATTGAATGAGACTGTTTTTGCAACCAGATTTTGGTTTTTCTTCATTGTCTTCAGCTTTATTCAGTAGTTTTGCTGTCTATGATCAGTATATATCTGTTGAAACCATCTTCCTTTGCATTATTTAGCCTCCATCAGAAGGAATTGTGAATGTTTTTTATGTATTTTTCATCATTTACAGTTCTCCTTTGCAAATAGTAGCTTAATCGAACTGTCGTCTTTTGATTTGAAAGTGTTGCAAGTGTCGTTTTCAGTCAAGAAAAAGAGTGTCACAAAGCATTCCTCTTTTAGATAGTCGATTACACTTTTGCCATTGTATTTGATTTGAATCATTAGTATTTCAAGTGTCGAAAGCATTTTAAATTCAAAATCGCAAAGTGTCGTCTTGACCTTACTTTCGTTTTTTGAAAAGAAAATTGTTAGTACTGTCGCTTTGAAAGAGAATAGTTCAGATCTATACTTTGTTTTCTTTTTGTCATTCTCACATTAAGGAAACTGAAAAACAATACATGCATGTGCATTTGCATTAAGACTGCATGTTGAAGTTGATTTAGGAAAAGTGCATCTAGTGTGTGCTCTCTGCTCTATGTTGAAAGAATTTCATTTATCTTTCCTTACTAGCTAGGATTTTCATTGCAAAAAGAAAGTAAACGATTGTTTATCATCTTAGATTTCATATTTAGGAATTGTATATCTACATCACGTGGTGAACCTTAAAGGCAAAATTCTTAAGAAAGATCAACTGCAAAATAAACTTCAATGAACATAAAAACCCTTTGGAACCTAACGCACAACATTTAGAAGTCTAGGCTAGAGATGTATTCCGGCATCGCAAAGCCTGGTAACTATCGCTTTCATCATAGGTTGGGTGATTCCTCCTCTTTGAGACGACAAGTTCTAGTACGGACTTGTGCTCCCACGTACTGTCGAGTATATATTGGGAGACCACAATAGGCTACATCCTTTATCCTTAAGAAGCCTTGTCTGCCACCCTATCGATCGCAATGCACTGAACACAGCATTCGGGAAGATTGACTACCGTACCGTAAAATGTATTCTGTAGTTCTACGATTGGCTTGGTAATCCTTCTGTCTAGATTTCCAGAGTAGTCACTTTCATTCCTTTTTAGACTCCTTAAAAGAAAAAGTCCATTTGAGCACTTGTCACTTCAAACTCATTAAAAATCGAAGGCGACTAGAGACATCTTTAGCATTTTCTCGACTCTTAAAAATTGAAAAAGCAAGTTGTGTCAAAGCGTCATAAAATTTATTTTAATCGAAATAACGTCACTATTCCCTCATTGGTCTTTAGGTTGAGAAATGGAGTCTACCAATCAAGGATTACTCCTTGGGGGAAATCCTAGTCCCTTCTCCTCTTGGGGGGATGTTGGTGCTCCACACATGGCCACATTGTCCCTTCCAGGACTCACAATTGGCCTACCTGTATGGCTTTTCTCAACCTCTATCATTCAAAACACCGCAATTCCTCAGCAATCAAATCAGCAACCAGATGAAGTTGCTCCCCCACCTTCTACTTCGTTTGTTTCTCCCTCTCCTTCTTCCTCTTCACTTGGTGAAGCTAGTAACGCTAAAAACCAAGTAACTGAGAAGAAGAAGAAAGGAAAGGAGAAGAAGAAGAAGAACCCAACAACAAAAGGGGGCAACCATACATCATTTGGCGAAAATCCACACACTGCACCTTCCAAACCTAAATCTCCATGGGTCATTTGCAAGGGAGACCACTATCATCGAGATTATCCCTGCATCCCACAGATCTTGAGGGATTGGTATCCCCGCTTGCATGATCCGATGTCTTCAACCACTGACGCTCATGTTGAAAGCACACCGTCAACTAGTGAAAATGAAGTCAATGGACAAAAAGGAAGATCCAAATTTCCTTGTAGACTGTGTGAAGGTGATCATGCCCTCCACCGTTTTCCCTTCTTAGATGAAGCTAAAAGAGTCTTGGATAACCGTCCTGCATCACCGCAGTGACTTCCTCCTGGATACAAGATACTCTTGCTGAGTCCATCGCTAGTTGAAAATCTGACTGACATACCATTTTTGTTGGTTGAAGTACCTATCATTGAAGATAAACCCTTTCAGTCCACACCAGACCAAAGCCAACGGGTCAAGATGGCAGTCGACCTAATCTTGTCTTCAGAGGGTCCACCTTCAGATGATACTATCACCAAAGAGAATGAGAACGACACCGTTCAAATTCTTTTCGTAAACACAGACTTTGATGAACATGGGTGCAATCTACCTATTCCTTTACCACAAGAAGGAAGTTCGTTAGAGATTTATCCGGCCGTTTATTCGGTCCCACGTCCAAGCAACCTAGTCGTTTCCTTCGATTGGAATCTACTAGGCAGACCCCGCCTATCAGCTAATGTACCATTCCGAATCATAGTACAAGCTTATAGAATGATCATGGTCGGTGCTATTATAGATGAAGGGGCTTTTGTGAGTATCCTTTCCTCAACTGGTTGGAAAGCACTTGGTTCGCCATCGCTTCTACCTGAGATTTGAAATCTGACAGGCTTCAACAAAGGAACCAGTCGACTGTTAAGGATCCTTCCAAGTTTGCCTATAACTTTGAGAAGGAAAACCATTCATCTAAATGTGATGGTAGTCCAAGGACCTCTAGATTACAATCTACTCCTTGGGCGTGACTATATTTATAGCATGGGAGCTATCGTTTCTTCACTCTTTCGAGTTATGTATTTTCCACATGAAGGCAGAGTGCTCCAGCTCGTAGACTAGCTTTCATTCCCTGGTTCAAACACAACTATTATTCAAATGCCATCCCTAACTGGTCTTTTTTCACAAGGAATGTCTCATCAATCTCCAGTCTGTCCACTTGATGATCGCGAGTGATTTGGTGATTATGACTGAAACCCAGGAGGCACACGCCTTGGTCTTCTTCGACAGAAAAACCCCATATATAAGGTAGGTTTCTGCATAGGAATATGACTAGTCTGACAATTCTATCCATTTAGGATAATGGATCAGTCTAGAAAAGGATTCCTCCGTCAAAGGTTAGGTGATTGGAACTAGAATCACCTTCGTCCATTTCGATGGACAGATCCAAGGAAGTGTTTTTTCTGCAAATGTGGATGAAACAATCTTGCTAATGCAAGAACTTCCTTATGGTAACCTGGAAACTCTATTTCGTTATACCTGGGGGCATGCAAACCTTTTTGCATGCAAGTGAAAAGCAACCATTTAGTTTCTTAGTTTATAGGCTCTCAACCCTTTAGACTCGTAGGTTGGTCGTTCCTAGCTTGCATAACGAAATGCTTAGGAGCAAAGTTTCAAATGGGGCAAGCTCCCTAAAAAATGAACCTATCGATGAGACATCCTTATTATACGACTCGCATGAGCAGTTTTATGCAAAGTTCCAGCTTGTTAAAAAATAAACCTCGCCATGAGCAGTTTTACACGAAGTTCAAGCTCATAAAAAATAAACCTAGCAATGAGCAAGTGTTTCCATAGAGTTCAAGCTCATTAAAAAATTAACCCCACCTTCAGTAAATAATCTTTACGATTGCATAATTATCAGCTTTTGAACCTTGTTCGTGTTCTTACCATCACCTCCACTCTTTTTTAGCTGATCATACACCTTCATTTGATTGTTTACCCTTTTGAGGAATAACTGCGACGAGTGATTCTATTAACAACCTTCTTTACATTGCCATGATTGAAAAGTTCCAAACATTACCTGGAACCAGTTGCTATCCAAAACATCACTCGTTCCTCAAAAAATGAGTCTCCTTTAAGCTCTTTTCATTTGAATCATAAAATATGAAAAGATTGCTGAGCAGTTGGCCTCTCCAGCTCGTTAAAGTGACCAGAAGTGCCATCCCTCCTCTAGATTTTAATCTTTTTGGACCTGAGGGATTATTACACAAAAAGATCGAGCGCTTGTCTTGTTCAGCTCGTTAAAACTATCAAAAATTCATCCCTTTTGTATTATTTTATACTTTTTCGGACTTAAGGGATTACATTACAAAAAATGACTACTGGAGTTGCCTTTCCGTCCTTTTTATACTCTCTAAAATTGAAAAGGACCGAGTTATCTTTGTCGTTAAACTCGTTAAAACAATAGTGACAATCTTGTCCATGCAGACAAGAACGAGTTTCACTGTCGCTAGGCTCGTTAAAACATAGCGACAGGTTTGCCAGAAGGGAAAATTATAGAACAAGCATATGTTATCCTCCTCAAGCTTGACAAAAATAAAGAGGTACTAGTCAGCAATGACTAGGGAAAAAGGGAAGAAAACTTGAATAGCTTCATTTGTAGTAGTTCACTCTTGAACATGACACTTTCACTCCATCACCATGATTGAGTCAGGTTGGGTTATTCCGTTCACCGGTCATATCACCATTGGTCCACCGTACCATCCACCTTTGGGTTAACACTACCAATCCATTTCAGTGTCGCCGGTATGTTCAAGAGGATTCGCTCAGAGAATTCACCAACTTCGACAACGTCTCATCCGCTGCAATACCTTCACTCTCCATTTTTTCATGACCACCACCCTAAACCTTATATCATCAGATCGTTTTCACCTCCACAAAATCAATCGCTCTGTTCCATGTCGTAGATGTGGGATTCGTTAAGGCCCTCCTACGATGGGTCACTTCTTGTCGACATCAGCTCATTATCCAAGAAGTTGACTTAGGAACAACCCTTTCAGTACTTTGAAGCTTGCATGCCTCAATGACAAGTTTCTCACTTCCAGCAACAGGTTTACGTCAATGGCCTTCGACCGAAAGATTTTAAGTGGTGTTCGACATCAACTCATGTATTCACACCACGTGAATTGTACTACAATACTTTGAGGGTCATCATCATTATCGGTGATTCCTCTCGCGCCTGTTAAAAGCTTACATAATTGGCTAGTAATCAGGCGATGTCTTTCCATGTTCGACATCAGGACATCTTTTCACATGGATCGACTCGTACTTCGGACGAAGATTGAACGAGTTTGAAGACCCTGGGTCTAGTTTCATCCATCCAAGCTGCGATATATTCAGGAAAATAAAGACATCAAATGTACATCACAGCTGCACAGATAATCATCCAAACTAAAGGATGATGGCTCTACCAGAATCACCAGTTTGCCACACAGACGATTGTTTGTCTTATGTACATGAATATGAATTTATAAAGCTGAGCATGGGAATTCCCACCTCAGATAACTCATGAAAATATTTTGAAGATAATGTATTGTGTTGTATCTTATTACAGGTCACCTTCTAGTTCAAAAAACCTCAGATCCTCATTATAAAGCATTTCACCTGACATCAAAAGATTTATGACCATATTTTGGCACTGCAACCCCAATCACATATGTCCATAAATCAAGGGCTTCTAAACCCCTAAAAGTGTTGTCTCACACCCTAAAGGAACAAGGTCAACTTATTACATCATCTCCCAGAAGTTCTCCATGAAAAACTACTCAGAACTGGTCAAAACAGGACCATACAGATTGCTCCATGCATAGGGTGTGATGCATCTCACTTATTACACATGGGGGGGGTGCGATGCATACTGGAAAGCCCTTCTGTAGGGTGCGATGAGCGAGAGAAGACAAATGGTAGTAGCAGTTTGCTAGGTGGAAACCTATAGAATCTTCTAGAAAGTGCTCATATGACACTTACCTCTCTAAATTCACCCAGGGATGAGTAAGGGATCTAAAATCTCCAAGTGGAACCAAGAACTATCAGTGAAATGACACTAATCAAAATCCCAGAAGATAACTCACTCTCCTGTAAACATATATATATGGATCTCTCATCCAAGAGATCCAGAGGCTGGAATTTTGTAATTTGCAAAGAAGTGTTGTTGGTTTCTCTTTGAAGACATTGTTGGGTGATCTTGCTTTGTATGAGGTGAAGAGAGCTTTCATACTGGGAGGATGATGCTGGATCAGACAGCCTGGTTGTAATCCTCTCTTCTACTACTTCTATCAATAAAGCTATTTGAGTTTTCCTCCATATGCTTGTATATTTTTGAATCTTGTTTGTGTATGCATTTATATGGTTAATGTACATCTGATCCTACATTATTTATGGTTATAGATCTCTATGCTTTGATGGTATTTTTCTGCCTTGACTCTACAGGTGTTCTTTGAAGCGAGACAAGTGAGAAAGGAGTGGCGAAAGCTCTATCAAAGGAGAGAGGAAACAAGCAAGGAGACTAGCGAAAGACTGAGGTTGGTGCTCTCTGCTTCTCTCTCATCTATCTCTCATAAAGGAAAACACAAGTAACTTTAATCTGTTTGTTTCTAAGATAGCTACCCATCTTAGTGGGACTAGCAGCTCTGAATGGACACTAGTTTTCCTGATAACACCAAGAGGTTCGGCCCTGATGGTTTTTATGAATGACTTTTCCATTACATCAGGCTACATCGAGTGGGCTAGAGATATTAAGTAAAGGACTTTAGTAGGTCGCATCTAGAGGTTTATACCCAGAAAATTTTGTAATCACTTCTTCAATCAAGTTGAGCTTGAGTGTGCAGGCTGACGTGGATGTAATGGAAGGTGGGCTAGCTAGAGACTCTATAGCCCAAAGGTTTATGATCCATAAATTTTTTATTAACTTACCTTTCCATTGTGTCGGGCTCTAATAACATTGAGAAAGCACAAATTTAAGTGGGTCAGCCTAGAGTTTTGATCCTATAGGTGTAAGAGTTGAGGCGAAGGTTTCAAGTAGGCTTATGTGGTATAAGGACCAAGCTAGATTATGTCACAACTCTTGTCTTTGTTGATAGGTTGAAGTGTACTAGTGAGTCAGCCCAAAATTCACCCAAACTATGCATTAAGAAAAATAATGAGCACTTAAAGCTTTGATTGAGTGAAAAACTCTATGGAGGTGACAAATTTAAACCATAAGAGGTAAATATTTCAATTATTTTAATATATATTGTTTCACGAACATGTTTGGCCTTAGTGTATGAAGTCGACGAGGGGATGTGGGGAGAAGGGCTGCAATTGAAACACCATCTAAAAGCATAGGAAAAAAGGCATATTATCATCAATTGTCCACATAATATAACCTTTGCCTCTCTCTATTGCAAGAGATATGGTGTCCCTCTTTGTCAATAACAATCTCGTGGTTGTATTTTTGTCCTTGGGTTCCTGTAACCACACTTGGGTTAGCTAAATTGTATTGAGTTGAGGGATTCTCACTAGCTTTTCCTCCGTTGTCTTCATATTAAACAAATCCACAATTCTACAAAACATGCAATTTCCTCTCCATTCCCAATTTCCATTGGTCTTCAAATCATGATAAAATATTTGTAGGTTTTAACCCCGTATAGAAATTACCTGCATACGAATTCTAAAACACAGAAAATAAACAATGCGAGAACATAACACATAAAACACATATACACATACATTTTCCCCTCAATCCCAAAACCAGGACTACCAGTTTGATTTTTCATTATGTTCCTTTCAATGTTACAATACATATTTATACATGCCGAAGCATCCAATACCATGGACTGAAAGCCATCGTGTCCAAAACCATGGACCGAAAACCATCGTGTCCAAAACCATGTGCAAAAGTCATGCACAAAACCCTAGGTAGGTCCGCCCAACCTAACATAGGGTCCAAAACCAAAATTTTTTGGGGCGCTGCCCCGGATCCCATAGAGTGGGGTTACCTGCAACCCTCAAACCCCCTATAACTCCCCCCACTACGCAGTCGACACAACAAAGGGGGGGCTCTGCCCCCCTTCTAACCCCCTGGTTAACTATGTGGGCTAGTCGTGGAAAGAATATAACACAACCCATCATTCTCCCACTTGTTGTTTTCTCTCCACAGGGGGCTATTATCACCCCAAGAAACTCTCCTAGGTTGTATATCAGAGATGCTCGGGAACATTATAAACTCAACAAAATGTTGGATAAATTGGTGGATGAATGAAACAAATGCTGCATATTCAAGCTAGATAACCACTTCTACTATGATTGACCCCAGACATGGGTGAACACCCCCAGACTACAAGGCTTTTAACCACCAATTACTCACAGTTTTAGAGATAATGTGATGATGGAGAAGACTAATCACACCAGCAAATGCAGAGGACCCTGTGATGGCCAGCTGCAACCAGTTAAAGGTCTGTAAATCTGTTTTCTAATACACAGGCAGGATGACAGCTCTCTGCATTAAAATAATAGAAACCTGCAAACAAATTCAATGATACATGATAAATCCTAACACAGAGGTGGGATGACAACCCCTCTAATGCTAAACATTAACAACACATGAATAACTGCAAAACAGGCACAACCTGGAACAAGAAGAAGAAGTCGAAAGTGAGAAATCAACAGCAAAAGAAGCTTGTATTAGCTGGAAATGAAGACCAGAAGCTGCAGGTCTCATAATAGTTACAGTGTCCAGAAGTTGAAGTTTACACCAGAATTACATTCATCAAACTGATTACATCGTTTTTCTGGGTATATATAGAATTTGTTTAAAAAATTACTCTGCTAGGCTATGCGTGGAGGTGTCTTAATGGACCACCAACCACATTTATAGTTAGATATGGGTCTTCTACTACAATCTGAATGTTTTAATGAACAAAATGGCTCTTTCTGTGCTCTGGTGTACTCCTTGAATAGGTGGAATGTTTCCTGCATAATTGTTCATAACTGCTGAACGAATTCAACTGCTCGAGGGAGTACTTTCTCGTCCTTGACTGTGTTGTTCTTGAATGTAGGTAGCTGAGGGTTTTAATGCGCAGAGTACAGGTAGCAGATGGCATCGTTGATCTTTCTCCTTCGCATGCATGATTCTAGCCAAAAACACTGAAAAACGCCTTGAAAATGGACAAAGAGCTGAGAAAGAACTCTGGCCGTTGGATGGATTAGATGGACGGCCTAGATCTGCTGGTAGGAGGCGATGGGAAGGCACAGAGGCGAGATGGATTGTAGGCCATCGGATCTAGTAAATCAAATGGCGGAGATCGGCATATGGATGGCATCAAGAACAAACAGGAATGGAGGGATGAGGGTCGTCCGATCACAAGATTGATGATTGGACGGGCGGCAAAGATGGTCGGCAGTTAACGCACGAGGATGCCGTACTGGAGGGCGGTAAGTGGTTTCCCTGCACCCCTTTTCAGAGAGGGCTATTTACGTACATGGGCAAGCGATGCAGTAATAAAATGACGCATGGCAGGCATGAATTCACTTCCCTGCTGGTTATCAGACGAGCAAGTTCACGGAGCGGGGAGAGCGTACAGCGTCAGATCATGGCGATGGTAAACGGATGGCCCAGATTTAATACACATGTATGTTGGATGATGTGACAGGTGAGCGCAGGCCCGGGCTTTATTAAAACTTAGGGTTATGACTTTTTATTATACGCGCGATTATAAAGGCTAAGCGGTTAATGCCGGGGAATTAAACAAATAAAGGTTTATGTAGATTTTACCGGGATATCGGCTTTTTAATAAGAGGTAACAGGGTTTAAAAAGGGTAAGCAGGTTTTAACAGTGATAAACACAATATGACCTAGGAGTAGGCAAAAGGGGCTAAAGGGGTTTTGGAGGCAAAACAGAGGAACATAAGGTTTAAAGGGGAAATGAGGGGAATTTATTAGGAAAGAAGAAACAAAGGTTAGTGGGAGTTATAAGGGGCATGAAATAGAATAGGAACCAACCTCTGCGAGCCCTAAAAAACATGAAACTAGACTGCTACCCCTGCTCTCTATCCATCAAAGGTCACAAAATGTAGCAGAGCTAACAGGGGCCACAAGAGAGCTTAGTCATTTATCCAACCCTGCAAAACCCATTATTTCTCTACACCAAAAGAACTTTTTAGAGCTCACTAATTTTGTCAATGCATCTGAAATATTCTTCAAAGTGTCCACCTTTACTAGCAACACCTTTTTGCCTTCTATCATATCCCTCACAAAGTGATACTGAACATCAATGTGCTTTGTCTTTCAATGATATGCAGGGTTCTTTGCCAAGAAAATTGCACTTTCGTTGCAACAGTCTATGCTTATAGCTCCCTGTACTAACCCCATATTTGAACACAATCTCTGCAACCAAACTGCTTCCTTGCTTGCATGAGTGGCTACCATGTATTCTGCCTATGTAGTTGATAGTGCCACTACAGATTGTTTCTTACTCATCCAACTGACTACACCTCCAAATAGGTTAAACACATACCCACTTGTAGATCTTCTCCGATTCAGCTCTCTAGCCCAATCTACATCAACAAAGCCACGAATATCCAACACTTTGTCCAATCCTGGTCTTCCTTGGTAGCACAAACCATAATCACTAGTGCCACGCAAATACCTTAAAATCCGCTTCACTATTGTCTAGTGCTCCTTCCCTGGTTTTGAGATAAACCTGCTCAATACTCCCACTGCTTGTGTAATGTCTGGCCTAGTATAGACCATCGCATACATCAAGCTACCAACTGCACTTTCATATGGAACACGGGACATGTCCTCTTCCTCTTCTTGTGTCTTGGGACACTGTTGAGTAGATAACTTTACACCTACAGGTATAGGAACCTTCACCAGTTTAATATCCCGCATATTAAACCTCTACAATATTGTCTCGACATACTTCCACTGGTTTAACCAGAGCTTCCTCTTTGTCTGATCTCTTCTAATTTCCATGCCCAAAATATAGTTTGCAGCACCAATATCTTTCATGTTGAATTTGGAGGACAAATGGGTCTTCAAATCCTGGATAATTTCTTTATCATTTCCAACCAGCAACATATCATCCACATACAAGACCAGATAAATAACACGGTCACCAATTAATTTAAAATACACACAGTGATCTACTTTGCTTCTAGTGAAGCCAAGTCCCTGTATAAATGTATCAAATTTCTGATACCACATCCTTGGTGACTATTTTAACCCATACAAAGACTTCTTTAACTTGCATACCAGTTCTTTTTTACCCTTCACCGCAAAGCCTTCAGGTTGCTTCATGTAGATATCTTTTTCTAGATCCCAATGAAGAAATGATGTCTTCACATCCATCTATTCTACCTCAAAATCAAAAGCAGCAGCAACAGATAAAAGTAATCTAATAGAAGTTACCTTGGCATCAGGAGAAAAAATATCACCAAAATCAATTCCCGGCACCTAGGAATAACCTTTTTCTACCAACCAAGCTTTGTATTTCTCCACCTTTCCTTCTGCATTTGTCTTCTTCTTGAACACCCATTTGCTGCCAATGGGTTTCCTTCCAGCCAACAACTCCACCAGATCCCAAGCCTCATTTTTGTGCAAAGATGCCATTTCATCAACCATGGCTTCTTTCCAAAGTTTTCCATCCTATCAATCTACTGCTTCCTTCATAGTTCTAGGATCATCATTAGTAATAGATAAAGAAAAAATTGAATAGAAATTAGATGGACTATACCTTTCTTGCTGCATTCTTTCTCGAAATGATCTTCTCACACCCGGAGTTTGTGGCTCTTCATCTTCTGATTCCTCCTCTATTGTAGAATATGATTCTTCCTCCTTTAGATCAAACTCTATCTTCTCAAGTTCCTTTGGTTGGACTTCATGTTTAATAACATATTTCACGTCTCCGAACACCACATATCCGTTGTACACAACCTTCCTTGTTACTGGGTTCCAAAGTTTATAACCCTTTAAACCATCCTTATACCCATTGAAGATGCACTTTTCAGATTTACTATCCAACTTGGTTCGTTTCTCGTTTGGAACATGTATATATGAATCACATCCAAATACCCTCAAATGCGAAAGAGAGGGTTTCTTACTAGTCCATACCTCTTGTGGAGTCTTATCCTCCAACGTTGATGAAGGTGATTTGTTGACTAGGTAACATGTCGTCTCCACCGCCTCTACCTAGAATTCCTGTCCTAACCCGACAGTACTGAGCATGCTTCTTGCCCTTTCCATCAACGTCTTGTTCATTCTTTCTGAAACTCCATTTTTCTGAGGTGTATATAGAGTAGTATTCTACCGTGCTATACCACACTTCTTACAGAATTCTTCAAATTCCTTACTACAAAACTGTCCACCGTTATCTATCCTCAACACCTTTATCTTCTTCTCTGTCTAGTTTTCCACCAGAGCCTTAAATTATTTAAACCTGTCAAAGACTTCAGATTTCTTCTTAAGGAAATGTATCCATGTATTCCTTGAGAATTCATCTATAAATGATACATTGATCTGAAATCACCTGTAAATGAACTCATAGAAATAATGAAGGTATTAAAGACTCAAGTGTTAGGGTGTGCCTATGTTATTTTATGCAACGGATCGATAAGATTGTGAAATGCACAGACACTGAAACAGTAAGAGAACACAGTAAGAAAACACATAAACACAACAAATTTAATAAGGAGTTCACCCAATCCTCCTGGGCTACATCTCCTGGTCCAGCCTTCAGTGGTGGCCTTTCTATTGTGTCTTAAAGCAGAGTTTTTACAATAAGTAGCTCAATTTGAGTCTCACTTTAACAAATGATGATCAGTAGGATTGTACTTGGATTCCCCAAGTCTTTAGAGTACATAGAATCCCTTTATTGAATCTCGATCTCAACTGGTCTCAGTGGTATGAATCCAATTTGGTACTCAATACTTGACAGGTATACACAGAGGAGTTGCTTGAACCTCTCAAGCCTTCTCTGGAGTTCACAGACTCTCGAACTCTCTCTGTCTCTATCTTCTCGATGTTGCCTTTGCTCTGCAGGTTAGCTCGACTTCTCTGTTCTCTGCAATTCACTTCTTTCTTGCCTTTCAGATTTCTACTTCTCTTTCTCTGCTCTCTTTTCTCTTTGTCTGTTTGTGGCTTAAAGCCAATCTGCTCCCTGACTGTTCATTTCCACTTCCCGATTCTCTGGATCTCCTGCCTCTATCCGCTTGAATTCCCCTGCTCTACATCATCATCACTGTGTAACGCTTCACAGAGAGGTGGCCACTTGTTTTCTCATGAACTGAGTGTCAGTTCTCTTTGAACGGTCGTTATTTCCGTTGCTCCAAGATTGCCCATGAAACTGATTCCTTTGCCAACTCATCGGTCATGCCAGACCTCAAATCTCATATGACTTAGCCTATTTCCCTATCGAATCTGGTCATCCATCGGATCATTTCTCTGTCGTTGATTTGCAGCCTCCAGATCCTACAGTCTCCATCCATATCGCGCGGGTAAGTAGCATGACCTTTACCTGTGCGATCTGAGCGGTCTTCTCTCCCATCCGCTGGACGCATGTCACCCAGTGTATGGCATTGGGCAGGACTTGGCTGAACCCGCTTACCGCTTGAAGCCCTTCCGATATCCTGCCAGTTTTTGCGCGGGACCCGCCTTTTGACGGAATCGGCAATTTCCATACAGTTTTATGCTTTTCCTCGTCACCGAGTGCTTGGGGGCTTTCCTTCACTGAGGGGGATGCCCTACAATATGCGATTATTAGAAACTGCCTCTGTTTTTGGATTTTACCTCCTATTTGTCAGTTTTTTCTAGTGCACAGTCACCATGGGCCAACAGTCTGCACGCTTTGACCGAGGGTCCTCTTTGTTCCATGCTGACCATAAATTTCCATTGTTCAAAGGTAATTTCTAATAAGCTTCGACATCCATAATACTTTGAAACTTTGGTATGAGTTTTATAGAGTTCAGGGAACTTTAAGAGTGTTTAAGGATCCAATTCAGATCACGGCCTTCCCACTGAAAAAGCTTTTGGACCACCAAAAGTTGGTTTTCAAGCATCGACTAAGTGAGGGTATAGTTGTCTCACTTGTCCAATCTCTATCCATTTTGCACTGCTTGGCTTTGAACCCTTGAGTCCAATCCTGAGGTACTCAACATCTCCCCTACACGTCGTCCTCACCTTCCTGTCCAGAACTGTGTCTTCCTGCAATTCATTGAGATATTCAGGTAATAGATCTTCAATTGACTCTGCTCTTCGAGATCTTCAATTAATGAAGGTTCAAATAGTCTCAAGCTATCTACATTAACGACTGAGTAGATGTGCATGTAAGCTAGTAAATCAAGGAGAAAAGCATTCTCACCAATTTTCTCAAGTATCTTGAAAGGTCCATACCTTATTGGCTTTAGATTTTTACCTTCACCTTGCATTGTGTCTTTGCTGATATACAGCCAGACTTGATGACCAACTTAGGAACTATGCTCCATCTGATGCTTGTCATGCCTTGCCTTGTATTTAGCTTGGCTCTTTTCCAGTTGTTCTTGTACTGCCTAGTGAATCTCTTGGATTTGTTCAATGAACTTGGTTGCCTTGTCCACATCACTGTGTCCATCAATTGCTATGTCTTTACCAAAGGCAAAATCCAAGGGTGACCTTGGTGTGAAACCTAAACAGGTCTCAAAAGGAGATCTCTGTGTAGAAGAATGTTTTGCTCGGTTGTAAGCATGCTGCACATAACAAAAATGTTCATCCCAAAGTTTGGGATGCTTCATGCAATAGCCTATGAGCAATTGGATCACTGTCCTGTTGACCACTTCTATCTGGCCATTTGTTTGTGGATGAAAAGCTATGCTTTTCTTTAGTTTGGTGTACATCAGTTCCCACAGACTCGACCAAAACTTCACAACAAATTGGGTGTCTCGATCAGATACAATGGAAGTGGGTAATCCAAAATGAACCCATACATGCTGAAAGAACAACTTTTCACTTTGTTTAGCTGTAATCTGTTTATTACAAGGTATCAAAATACACATTTTGCTAAACCTATCCACAACAACATATAAATAGTCATGACCTTTCCTAGATTTAGGTAGTCCTCCAACAAAGTCCATGGAAACACTTTCCCAAGGATGAGAAGGAAATGGTAGTGGAGTGTACAAGACTAGTTTTCTATTGTTGGGCTTTCTTTTCACACACGTGGTACACCCTCTTACATATCGAGAAACTATCTCATTCATTTTTGGCCAATAACAAAATATTTGCAGTTGTGCAATCGTTTTAGTTACCCCAAAGTGACCTGATATTAGAGAAGTGTGTGCTTCTCAAATTATCTTTAATCTTTTAGTTTGTGGAATTCATAACTTCCCACAATGTTACAAGAGTTGGTCCTTAATGTGATAATCCAATTCTTCTACTCGTTTGCCTTGACTTAAAGTTGCATATACATCTTTAAAATCTATATCTTGAGCATATTATTCAATGTAGCTCTCATGCAATACTGAGTTATGCTTAAGTACAGTAGATGCGTTTATAATTGGTATGGATAAGATACCTGCAACTTTATTATGTATGCCATTTTTATATCTGATAACTAAATGAAACTGTTGTAGAAAACCCATCCATCTATAGTGTCTTGATTGCTGCAACTTAGTTCGGGAGTGTAGATATTGGAGTGGTTGATGATCAGTATGTATAACTGTCTCTTTGCCCATTAAGTAATGTTTCCACTTTTTCACACTCTGTACTAATGCATACAATTCTATATCATATGTGGGATAGTTAACTACTGCAAAATTAAATGTCTCATAATGATCACATATGGGTTTACCATGTTGTATCAACACTGCTCCCATGTCATAGTCACTGGCATCTATTTGGATCTCAAATGGTCTTTGAAGATCGAGCAGTGCTAGTACTAGTGCTGTACTAATCTTTTCTTTCAAGGTGTCGAAGGCTTTTTGCTATTTGCCTCCCCGCTAAAACACCTTGTTCAATCCTGTTCAAGCATGTAGGGGACCTACAATTAAGGAAAAGTTAGAAATGAACTTTCTCCAATATTGTGTTGCTCCTAAGAAGCTTCTAACTTCTGTAGCAAATTTTGGTTTAGGCCAGTTTACAATGACTGCCACCTTAGAGGGATCTATCTTCAATTCACCACCCACTACTATATGTCCCAAATAATTCAAAGATGTTTTGCCAAATTCACATTTTGAGAGTTTAACATAAAGTTTTTCTCTTTTCAAAACATCTAATGTCTGCTTAACATGCTTTAAATGTTCTTCCCACGTTTTTCTAAATATAAGAATGTCATCCAGATATACAATAACAAAATCATCAAGAAAAGGTCTGAGTACATCATTCATTATTCTCATGAAAGTAGCAGGAGCATTAGTTAAGCCAAAAGGCATAACCAGCCAATCGTACAATTCCTGCCTTTTTTTGAAGGCAGCCTTCCTTGCATCTTGTTCTGCAACTCTGACCTGATGATATCCACTATGCAAGTCTAACTTGGAAAAATAAGCAGCGTCCTTTAACTGATCTAATATATCATCTATGCGAGGAAGGGGATAATGATTTTTGATTGTTATCTTATTTAGTGCTCGATATTCAATGCACATTCTCCACGAGCCATATTTCTTTTTCACCAAAATGATTGGAGACCCACATGGTGATGTGCTAGGTCTAATGAACCCCTTCTCAAGCAAATCTTGCACCTGCTTCTTGATTTTTGCATTCTCTAAAGTGGACAAACTGTACATTTTGATGTTAGGCAATGGAGCATCTTGCTGCAAATTAATATCATGCATGATTTCCTTTTTGGGTGGCAAACCTTTAGGTTCTTGAAACAAGATATCACATTCTGAAACAAATTTTTCTAAATCAACTTGTTGTTTAGTATCATAGCCCTCAAATACATTGGTTTTATCAAGTTTCTTTTCCTTTACAACTATTAGTAAAAATTGTTTGCATGAATTTACAATTCGTTTCATCTGCCCTGAGTTTAGGAGAGTATAATTATTCTTGAGCTTATGAGCTCTTACAATATATTCGATTCCATCTTTAACAAGGAGAAACTTGTTTTCAGCTCTATAGAAAACAGCTTTTCTATCATACAAGTAGGGACTTCCCAAAACAATTCCACATATATCCAGAGGAACTATATCTAACTCAACCTCATCTAAAAATGTTGCCCTAAAAGAAAACTTAAGTTTACATTGTCTAGTCACTTGTAGTTGTGCTTTATCACTTAACCAACCTAATGGGAATGGTTTCTTGTGATGTGTAGTCAGTAATCCCAACTTCTTTACAATTTCTTTAGAAATTAAATTTACTTGTGAGCCACTATCAAACAAAGTATCGATCTTTTGATGCTTGGAAATAACTCGAAAATGGAAAAGCTCATGTCTTTTTCTCTCATTTTCTTCATCTTTATGTTTCTGTTGTGCTCTACAACAACCCCCCATTTCATATCATTTTTATTCACAAAACTATCATATGAAATGGGTCCCTTTAGATTTTGATTGGTATCAATATTGTATTATTTAAAAAGGTCCAAAAACCAAATGAAAACATTATAAAAAACCTTTTTGAAAAACCCATTTTGATCAAATAAATCAATCTTTTATCTTTGCGATAAAGCGATCGCAAGATCGCATATCGCAATGACACAAGGAAAATAAGTAAATGGAACATTGGTTTCCGCCGATGCGATATCGCTATCGGCTATCGGCAATGCTCTATGAACATTCTTAAAGCGCCCCCAGGCCAATACTCCCGATGCGATGCGATATCGCTATCGGCGATCAGGGTTTCAAAAGATGTCAATATAAGAGGTTAAGCTTTCCCCCATGGCCGATTGCGATAAAGCGCAGATTTCAAAAAGCCGTTAAAATGGAGGGATATTACAATCGATTCATATTAAAAGCTTGATCTGTCAAGCAATGATTCACCTGCGCTCAACCGCCAAAACATCTATAACATGCTTAAACGAATCATTCGGCCGATTAATGATATAATGGGCATTTAAGGATTGGCAGGTTTTAAACGTCCATTTAATGAAATTGTAAGTCCTAAAATCTTCCTGTGGATTGTATCCACGGCCATTGTAAAAGTTTTCTCTCATCACGCATTGATCAATATATCTCACCATATTGGTGTTTTCATTGCCAATTCTCTGTGTTACGTTTATTTTCGCTTTTGTGCAGAATTCATCCAAAGAAGAAAACTCAAGCAAAATGGGGAAGAAATCTAAGAAAACCACAGGCCCTTCCGTTGTGCCAGCCACAGGACAAGCTGTCGCTGATCCCTCAAACAAAAAGAAAGGATTGATTTCGGATACTACATGTTCTGGTCTCGGCAAAACTACTTGGCAAAGTACCTACAACTTGATTGAAGCCGAAGAACCTGAAGTGACAACAGTACAAGCCACTGTAGATTCAACTCGGAAATCTGATGGTACTCTAAAGGACTTAGCTGACTCCTTCCTTCATCGGATAGCAGCTAGGGAACAAATTCTCCCATATACAGATGTAGTGCGGTGGGAAATTGAGGAAATCCCAATCATGGATAGAACCTTCAGCACCAGAGACGGGAGAATTTTTGAGTCATTCAAGGCTGATGATTTAAGGCAAATGTATCATTTGCCTGAGCCAGAGAAGAAATACAATAGGGCGTTCCTGGAGAAATTCTGAAATGAGAACGAAGTTGAATCCGAACCCATCTGGGATTGGAGACAAAATCCGGCAAAGCAAAAACATGAATCTTCCGGTAAGTACTCGGTTTGATTCCCTGGCTTCTCCTTATTGCTACGCTAGAATAATGATGTGTAGATTGTGGGGATTGCACGACTCTTCTAATTTCACTATAGAAATGGTTCCCTTAATGGAAGCGGCATGAAACAGTATAATAATGGATTGGGCCACTATTCTCTCAGATAAACTAGCCACAACTGTTCTTGAGTTTAGGAATAAGACCCGCATTTATGAAAGGATAATTCCCTCGTTCTATTGCAGTGCCTATATTTTAGATACCTTGTGTTTTAATTATGAATTTCCCATGCTCGGCTGGAGGTGGACGCCACAAGACCCCATGCCTATTCACATATACCATCAGAAATTATGGAAATCCTCTCATAAACACCATTTGTACCAAGTTTGCAATGGCTTTATGTTGCCTATTTATTATTCTATTTTTGATAAACCTGTTCCCAAGATTTCCTACCAAGCTGGGATTGATTTACCAATAGTAGGGAGATGGTTCAGGGAGGAGAAGTTCACTTATATAAGAGTTTTCGGTAGCCAAGCCAAACCTCATGTCCTCCCTTTATACATACCTGATAAACTTCTGGCAAGGGAAATCGCTTACCAGATCATTGCTGAGAATGTTACGCAGACTCTCAAGAAAAATAAGAAGCAGGGCTGGCCCTCTTTTCCTTTGAGATGCGGTGTCTATACCTTGCATGATCTCAAACATGCAGAAAAAGAAGCTACAAAGATTAAATCATTAACTCTAGCAACCCTCCCTAATAGGCAATTTGATCCAAGCAAAGTTGCCTATAATGCACTAGAGCAGGCCAAATTGTCAAAATTTGATCATAAAGAAGATATGTTTGATGACCTGTTCTCCTCCGCTGAGTCAATAATGCAGGTTAAGGCATTTGCTAGAATGAAATATCAAGATGAAGGGTTGGTTGAATTTAACAGACTTAGAGAACAGAGGTTGCAAACTCTGCCTCTAGATCTATTAGCAACAACCCCAACAACATCGACAAGCAAGCCTAAACGGCAACAGTCAAAGGAGCCTCCGGTTACAACAATAGAACCAGAAAAGCCACAGGAGGAAACT
The DNA here is from genome assembly GCA_031772625.1 of Pinus tabuliformis. Lineage (NCBI taxonomy): Eukaryota > Viridiplantae > Streptophyta > Pinopsida > Pinales > Pinaceae > Pinus > Pinus tabuliformis. The sequence continues at coordinate 770,012,032 of CM062809.1, forward strand.
CAGACTACAGAGCAGGAGAAAGTGCAGAAAGAGACCCAGATGAAAGAACAGAAATAGACCACCACTGAAGTAAACGTGGATACTCATATTAACCCAAAATTGCTCCAGGAATGACAGCAATTTGATTCCATTATCAGTGGTCTGGAATGTTCAAAGGACACTGAAACTTCAAAGGCAGCAGACACACAGGAAACCACTTCACCACAGGTTCTAAGTGGAACCAGCGGCCCACCCATTTCAAAAGAGGTAGAGATAATACCAAAGGACCCCTCCGATCAAATTATTTTGCAGGTAGAAGAGATTCCTCCCTTGGATGTCTTCTACAGCCCAAGACATAAAGCTGTAGTAAAACGACAGAGGAAGAGAAGAAGGACCGATCAACCTTCCCTTTTCCCAGAACAGACGGTCACGGGAAATGTGGTTTGGAAGGAGGAATTTGACCCCTCCGATGACCTGACAAAACTGTCACAATATGTTGGAGCCTATTCGGCAGCAACAATAGATAAGGCATCAGAGGTGAGTCTTTTACTAAAAACAAAGGATCAGGAAATTTTCTTGTTATAGGCACAACTGACTAAAGCAAAGCAGAAAGCGGAGCAGGCAGAGTAGCAATTGTTGACACAACAGCAATTAAACAGTCAACTAACTCAACAATTGCAGGCAGAAAAAAAAAGGATTGACCACAGCGCAATCCAAAAGCAGAAAGAATTGTCAAAGGCCTTGGCGCAATTGAAGGCAGCGAATGAGAAAATGCTGAAATCAAAAGATGAGCAAATCGCTCAACTATCAGCACAGATTGAAAAGCCAAAGGGCGTTCCACAAGTAGCTGAATTCAGAGTAGAAGCACTACAGATAAACACTGCATTGATAGCCCAAATTAAGCTTCTATGTCAACAAATCACCCAAGCAGAGCCACTATGTGAATTAACGACATCCATAAGTAATAAAGTAGACAAGGCTAGGACTAAATTGGATCAAGCTGAAGAAATGATAGCTGCATTTCTCGACTCGCAAGATACCGATCAAGGACAAGCGGCGAATTTACCAAGAATCTTAGAGTCACATAAAGATATACTCTTTACAGAATGGCAGTCCCAGTTAATGAAAGCAGAGAGGGCAGTTTGAAGATGCAAATCAACTTCAAGCAATTTAGTTGAATTAGTCAATAACACTCTCTACTTATCAAACATGATTTCCCAATGCACACCAGGAAAATTGACAACAATGAAAACATTGGAGCAATCATGTTATCCAGATCTAGAGGAAAAGGGGAGATTAATTGCTGGGATTAACAGTTTAACCTGGGACACCTATTGGTTCTTGTTGGTAAAACCACACACACAGAGAGCCGCCCTCAAGTTCCTTACGGATGCAATCGGGTATATTATCCCCGATATTCAGGATGCCACCTATGCCGCCCAGCTCAGCTCTCACCCCAACAGACCACCCGAAGTGGAGCCGATGCTTGCAATAAGTCAGCTCAGATTTAAAGGCAAACAACCTACTTGATGATTCATGCCGCCGACTGCCAGATTGCTGAAGAAAATAGGATCAAAATCAATTGATACCAATTAGGTAGGATTTCAGTTTCGTAGATAGTTAAATTAATTAAGTATTTATAGATCCTTTCATTGTTTTGGAAAGGGTCGTAAAGTTTTGTACTTGACTTAAAGACTGAAGTTGCACTATTGTGCTTCAGCCATATTCTTTTATGAAACTGGACCAGTTATTCTAAATTTGACAAGGAAGCTTTTAGGCAATTGTGCACTATTGTCTTTGTTTGAAAGTGTTTCTGCGTTGAAGGAAGAATCTCAAGTAGCGATTGATATTGGGAGTGTCTAGCAGCTCATATGGTACTTTTATCTATGTCTGAATTCATTCTTTTCATATGAATTGTTATTTGATTATCTTTGCTATTATCGAATATATGTATGTGCTTTAACAGCAGTTCTGTATTGCTTCCACTATTGGATGTTTATGGTGTGCTTTTCTTTTAATCATATATGTGTCGATGATATAAATGACAAGTGTATTAATATTGCTTTAATCACTTTGCTTAACTATTTAAGCAAAGTAATTCTTGAATGAATTAATGTCCATGTCTGTTAGATGGAGTCATCTATATGCCTGTCCATAGACACAGATCATCAAGCGCTACACTTCAAAGTACAATAGTTCCCGGGATAAGTAATAGCTCTTTTATTTTACTGATAGATTTAGCTATTCGCCTATCATTAGATTATTCAACCAATCATTCATTCTGTTTATCCATTTCTGGGAAACTGGTCCCATTATCCCCAGTCGGAGCCACCATTCCAAACGGAAAAGGAGCTGTACTAAGGTCCGAACCGGGTGGTTATCCCCCAATGTTGATACAACGATTTTCGGGGCATCAACATTTTTGGCGCTAAAAGGAGGGCCAGGGACTGTGAATGGCAAGAAAACCCAAATCTGCAAGCCATTCTAAGAGTAATTCTCCCTCCGTATCCCCTCGAACTTCCCAATTGCATGCTGGTTCTCCAGTATCCAAACAAGAAGAAGAGGAATCAACCACCACTGCTAAAACCCATCATACTCTAGAACAATTAAGTCTTGAATCCCCTGAAGTCCAGTCTCTTATCCACAAACTTCAGAGCTTCTCGATTTCACCCCAGAAATCTGAGCTATCACAAAGCAGTGCGACTTCGCAGTTCAATTTACCTCACCCTCTCACTAGACTTCAGAGCGAAAAGCTCGGTATTGAACCCACTGAGTTCCCTTTACCCAAAAGGAAAAAGGCGAAGAAATATACTGAAGGATCTGACAGTGAAGAGCTTTCATCCACATCCTCCATTTCATCTTCCTCTCTGCAAAGTCAACCATCCACTCCCTCATTACATATTGTTGTTCATCAGGGATTAGGAGCTTTAACATCCCAACCTACTCACTCCTCAACATTATTTCCTTCCCAGACATTTGGAATTCCAACAGTAGTATCAACCACTACTGCTATTACAATGGCAGATCCATGGACCAGGCCTGGTGCAGTCAACATGCCTGCACCATTGCATGCATTACCAGATGCCCCTAAAAAATGGCTACCCAAGTTTAACCCAGATGATGGGACCCAGGCTGAGGAACATATTAATAATTTCATGTTGGCAGTGAACTTGAAAGGAGTAACAGAACAAGATGTTGTTGTTAGACTTTTCCCTTACACCTTGCAAGGATCAGCAGGATCCTGGTATTTTTCTTTACCCTCTGGTTCCATTACCAGTTGGAATACTTGCCAAGAGCAGTTTCTTACCAAATATGGAGATGATAGGTCTTTGGCTACGTTAATAAACGATCTCTCCAATCTTAGGATAGAGCATAGGGAACCAATTAATGAATTTAATGCTCGATTCAATAAACTCCTGAATAAAATCCCGATGGCCTCCAAACCAAGTGAACAAATTCGAAGCGAATGGTATATAACCTCCCTACCTGCCAATATAGCCATTTTTGTAGATAGGGCTGGGAAACCTACCTTAGCCGAAAATATGAAAGAAGCACTTGCTGTGGAGAAACGTATTAATGCTCTAGAAAAGAAAGCTGCTCTGGAAGACAGAAAAGCCAAAAAAGTCTCTTTTAAAGATGACTCAAGGAAGAAAACCCCAAAAGACCCATATGACATGGAGGGTTTGCAAAAAGTCCTAAAAACTTTGTCAAATGAAATGGTTGAAATAAAAAAACAGGTAGCCAAAACCTCAACCAAAAGACCCTTTAGGACTTATAAGAAAACCGAATCAAAGCCACCGAATGTCATATCTAATGCAGATTCAGAGAAAGAAGAAGAGGAAGAGGAAACAATCTCACCAACTGATGCTGAAGAAGAAATAGTTGAATGTCATGGAATGTGGGATTTTATACTCCCCAACTCCGATACCGATAATGAAGAAGAAGCGTTCCCGGTCACTACTAGGAGTAAAAGTACTTTTGAACCTGTTCAGGCAACGTCAAAGAAAAGGAGTGCAGGTGCTACTACAACAAAGGAAAAAATACCTGCAAAGAAATCACCTGCAGCAGTTCCCCAAGACCAACCTTCAACTTCTAATACTCCTTCAACATCTAAAACGTTAGTGGTATCCGATTCAATGGAATACAATATTGTTGATGACATGAAGAAAACTAAAGCAAACATTACTATGTTTGAACTTAGTAAATTAAAACATCAGCAGAAATTGCTTCTCAAAGAATTGAATGTTGTTCCTTCTTCACCTCTTCCCAGTGCTAAAGCTGCTAATGATTCAGGGCAACCTCCTCCTGGTATGGTCGAAGCTACCGATGCGGTTCTGATTGGAGATAGATCAAACTCTCATACTCCACCTTTCCTTCTAACCTATGAGATCTATAACAGAAAACTGCACAACTGTTTGATTGACTCAGGGGCATCTTCTAACATAATGCCAGCTTCAGTTTGTTCCAAACTGAACATTGAACCCCAGAAGTCTGCTATTCATATTGTACAGTTGGACAAGACCAAAGTACAGGTTGTGGGAGAGATTAATTCCGTAACTATCAGGTTATCTGCTGATCCCAGATTAGTACAAAGGATTGATATCCTAATAGCCGATATACCTGAATTTTACGGTTTAATTTTGAGTAGGGATTGGTCTGAAAAACTACATGGGTATATTTCTACAGATTGGTCACATATGTGGCTTCCCTATAAGGGTAAGCCAAATCAAATAAGGATTGATCGAGAAAAAACACATGACCCATACAGTTACTGAATTTGAGCAAGAAAACCAACCTGTAGCATTTAATAATAGCATTTTGGGGAATTATTCATCTGAGTCATTCTTTGGTAACTTTACTGCCCAGTCATCCCCTTTCTCAGTGAACCATTTTACATCTTAGATTGAGAATTTTTCACAAACAGATAGGTCTAGATGTTTCAATGATATTGAGAAAACTGTAAATAAAATTGTTAATACTTCTTTATTTTGGTCGTTATATTTCAATGGGTCCAAATCTAGTGAGGGCTCAGGAGCATGATGTATTTTGGTTAATCCACAAGGAGAAAAAATAATGATGTCCTGTAGGCTAGAATTTGAATGCACTAACAATACAGCCGAGTATGAAGCCTTGGTCCAAGGACTGTATAAAGCAATCGGCCTTAAAGTGCAATATTTAAAAGTATTCGGCGATTCTGAAATTATTATCAAACAGGTGAGAAATACAATTCATTGTCTTTCAAATCATCTTAAACATTATCAGTCGCTAGTACAAGAACTCACCTCACACTTTTCGGCATTTAATATTTCCTCCATCCCTAGGTCTCAAAACTCGGCAGCCGACTTGCTAGCCAATGTAGCTTCCAAGCTCCTACCTTCTGAAGACTACAACCCAGATAGATTTTCAGTAGAATTGCTTTTTAGGCCATCAATTCCTGAATATGTCACTAATTGGAGAGTATTCAACCATGATGAGGATATTTTACAATTCTTAACTTCTGAAAAGTCCTATGATAATCAAATTATTGAGGAAAATGAGCATGACTTTCGAATGAGAGAAACACCTCAGGAAAATTCAATCCCTAAGCCTGTGGTAAAGCTGGAAGATCTTTATGATATTAAAGACAGGTTTAAACCTGTGACTAATACAAAGCTCCAAAGTTCTACCCTAAGGTTTGAGTTGATAAATCTTGGCATTGAGCAAACTCCTCAAAACATTAATTTAGGATTAGTACTTTCCTTGGAAGAGAAGGAGGCATTCATTAAACTGTTAAGGAAAAATAAACAGGTTTTTGCTTGCAAATATGATGATTTGAAGACATATGATACATCCATTATCCAGCATACCATTCCAGTTCTTTCCGATCAGAAACCAATTCAGCAGAAGTTAAGAAAAATACATCCAAGCTTAGAGAGTCAAATAAAAACTGAACTTAACAAACTCTTGAAAGCCAAGATTATTTTTCTAGTCCGACACTCAAACTGGGTCTCCAATATAGTGCCAGTCAGAAAGAAAAATGGCGACATTCAGATTTGTATTGATTTCAGAAATTTGAACAAAGCGAGCTTAAAAGACAATTTCCCATTACCTACCATGGAGCAAATACTCCAATCAGTAGCAGGCTCTGAACTAATGTCCTTTCTAGACGGTTTCTCAGGATATAACCAAGTTTTGGTCCATCCTGATGACCAGCTTAAAACCACATTCAGAACAAAATGGGGAACATATGCATATCAGAAAATGCCTTTCAGACTTATTAATGCAGGAGCGACATTCCAAAGAGCGATGGATATAGCTTTTAAAGGGTTAATTAATAGAACAGTAGTCGTCTATCTTGATGATATTACTGTATTCTCTAAAGAGAGGTCCAATCATTTGCATGATCTAAATCAAATCTTTCAACGCTGCAAAAGATATGGTATTTCTCTTAACCCTAAAAAATCTTTCTTTGCTCTTGACCAAGGAAAGCTCTTAGGCTTTATTGTGTCTAAAGATGGCATTTATATTGATCCTGATCGGATCAAAGAAATCTCTGAAATCCCTTTCCCACATAATAAGAAATCCATGCAGTCATTTTTAGGCCAAATCAATTTTGTTAAAAGATTTGTTCCAGATTTTTCTCAAATTATTTTGCCTCTTCAAACTATGATCAAGAAAAATTCATTCTTTAAGTGGGGATCAGCAGAAAAAGAAGCGTTTGATTTAATCAAGCAATCAATAATCAATGCCCCAGCCTTAAATATTCCCAATTTTTCTAATCATTTTACATTATACACTATCGCATCCACCTCGTCTTATGTCGCAGTACTCACGCAGCTCAACGATCACAATTTGGAAGCACCCATTTCATTTTTTAGTTCAAATCTTCAGGGTGCTGAATTGAATTACTCCGAAGTAGAAAAACAAGCCTTTGTTGTATTTAAAGCTGTCAAACATTATAGACCCTTCCTTTTGAAAACCCACACAAAAGTTATAGTTCCTTCCCCTACAGTTAGGCAACTATTAATCCAAAGAGAACTAGGTGAAAAAAGGGAAAACTGGGTCACATCGCTTCAAGAATATGACTTAGAAATTAAGCCAGCAAAGATTGTTAGGGGCCAAGGTTTTTGCAGGTTATTGACAGGAGCATCCAACATTCCAGAATCAAGTGATACAGATCAAACTGAAGAAGTTAACCAGATAAGTGTTACTGATTCTGAGTCTCAATATGCAGACTTAATCTTTTATTTAAAAAATGGTTATGCACCTCCTAACCTATCTTACAAAAACAAAAGGGCCATTAGGTTAAAAGCGAAAAATTTTACGATTATTGATGATGTGCTTTTTAGGCAGAACTATGATTCAATATTATTAATATGCCTTGAGAAACCTGAAGCACAAAAGGTTTTGCAGGAGTTACATGATGGACCAGCAGGAGGACATTTTGGAGCTGACACAACAGCTCACAAAATTATTCATGCTGGATACTACTGGCCCACTCTGTTTAGAGATGCCCACGAGTATGTAAGGAAATGCCGCAATTGTCAAACTTCTAGTGGAAGACAACGAAAACCAGCTTTCCCTCTGCAACCAGTCAACATTGAACAACCATTTGAGCAATGGGGATTGGACATCATTGGGGAAATTACTCCACCTTCTTCCAAACAGCATAAGTATATCCTTACTACTACCGATTATTTTACTAAGTGGGTTGAGGCAATTCCTTTGAAGATAGAAAATTCCGAAGCAATCATTGAATTCATGGATCAATTCATCATTACCAGGTTTGGTGTCCCAAATGCTCTTGTTTTTGATAATGAATCTTACTTCTCAGGCAATGCTATGTTTGATTTCGCTATTAAAAGAGGATTTAAATTGAAATATTCTGCTAATTACTATCCCCAGGGTAATGGTTTAGCAGAGTCTACTAATAAAAATCTGATCAAAATCATTAAGTGAACTATCGAACAGAATCATAAAAACTGGCACAAATCCTTAATGTTTGCATTATGGGCTGATAGGATAACACAGAAAGCTTATATAGGATCTTCTCCGTTCAACCTTGTGTATGGAAAAGAAGCAGTACTACCCACAATTCTTGTTCTTCCTTCTCTAGCCCTAGTTTAGTTCATTGAGGAAAGTCCTTCTTCTTCTATTCAGCTTAGACATGATCAAATTTTAAAACTAGAAGAGGAAAGAGAAAAAGCCATGGTTATTCATGCCAAACATCAGCAAATCATCAAGGCAGCTTTTGATTCAGTCTCATCCGGTTCAAAACAATTTCAAGTCGGTGATTTAGTTCTGAAATGGGACAAAGCCCATGAGGACAAGGGAAAACACACCAAGTTCCAGAAGATGTGGCTTGGACCATTTCAGATCTGCGAGAAGATAGGCCATTCGACCTTTATATTGCAAGATTTATCAGGTTTGAGAGATTCTCTCCCTGTTAATGGCCTTATCTTGAAGAAATTCTTTAATTGAGGAGGTAACCCCTTCTCCTTTTAGTTTAATAGAGTTTTGTAGTTTGTAGGATCTTTAGAAAATAAAGTTGTAAAGTATCCTCCATTGACCTTTGCTGTGTTTGAAAATTTGATCCACAGAAGTAGTATGATATTTGCTTTTAAAATAATAGAACTCTTAACCAAAAGGGATAATTTCTAGGAAACTAGGTATCATTGTATTCTGAAACCACACTTCAAGTTTTGTGAACTCCTCTCAAAATTTAGAAGTATTGTAAATCATTTTCTGTTTTCAAATTGGTCACAAAAGGTTATCAATATCAAGATAGAAGCTAATCCAACTTCAGCATCTTCAACTCTTACCCTGTCATCCATCTACTCTTAAGGAGAAAATTGTCCATCCCATTCACCAAATTTTATGATTACTCAGAGTGTAATTCTAAAAATTTTGATATAAAAGATAAGAGGTCTTATTAAAAGCCTGCTTACCATGATCATAGGGAAATAGTTTAACCGACATTACCAATACTGCATACCATAACAGGGTAATGGCTTAAGAATTATAAGACAAGGGGTCTCATCACGAGCCAGCTTGTTCGGTTAGATTATTACCAGTGAATGGCATTGTCAATAGCTGGCTACCAAACCAGGACAATGGCTTTTTATCTTATCAGTAACAGAAAAAGGAAAAGAAATACAAAATATGAAAACATGTTTTGAATTCATTCTGTTAATCACACTCTTAATTGGATGGGACAATGGACAATAACATGGTTAAAAGGTATCCCTGTCGAAACTATGAACGTTTGCTGGCAGCAGAGGCTCTACCTATGACAGACGAGTTCACTATAAAAGATGATTTGGAAAGGTTTTCTGTTTTATCATTATAAACCAATAGAGGCCTATTTAAAACTTAGAATGTATCTATTTTCTTAAAAAGAGAGGAAATTAGCAAAAATAGTTTCATTTTACTCGGAATGCATATATACCTAGTTATATTAGAATTTTCCCCTTTGATTAGAACTCTATTTCGAAAAAGTTTAAGTATTTCTATACTTTTCAGAGATAACTGTTTCTTCCAGCGAATCGCCAATTGTTGTGCTCTACAAAAATCCCCCATTTCATATCATTTTTATTCACAAAACTATCATATGAAATGGGTCCCTTTAGATTTTGATTGGTATCAATATTGTATTATTTAGAAAGGTCCGAAAACCAAATGAAAACATTATAAAAAACCTTTTTGAAAAACCCATTTTGATCAAATAAATCAATCTTTTATCTTTGCGATAAAGCGATCGCAAGATCGCATATCGCAATGACACAAGGAACATAAGTAAATGGCACATTGGTTTCCGCCGATGCGATATCGCTATCGGCTATCGGCAATGCTCTATGCACATTCTTAAAGCGCCCCCAGGCCAATACTCCCGATGCGATGCGATATCGCTATCGGCGATCAGGGTTTCAAAAGATGTCAATATAAGAGGTTAAGCTTTCCCCCATGGCCGATTGCGATAAAGCGCAGATTTCAAAAAGCCGTTAAAATGGAGGGATATTACGATCGATTCATATTAAAAGCTTGATCTGTCAAGCAATGATTCACCTGCGCTCAACCGCCAAAACATCTATAACACGCTTAAACGAATCATTCGGCCGATTAATGATATAATGGGCATTTAAGGATTGGCAGGTTTTAAACGGCCATTTAATGAAATTGTAAGTCCTAAAATCTTCCTATGGATTGTATCCGCGGCCATTGTAAAAGTTTTCTCTCATCACGCATTGATCAATATATCTCACCATATTGGAGTTTTCATTGCCAATTCTCTGTGTTACGTTTATTTTCGCTTCTGTGCAGAATTCATCCAAAGAAGAAAACTCAAGCAAAATGGGGAAGAAATCTAAGAAAACCACAGGCCCTTCCGTTGCGCCAGCCACAGGACAAGTTGTCGCTGATCCCTCAAACAAAAAGAAAGGATTGATTTCGGATACTACATGTTCTGGTCTCGGCAAAACTACTTGGCAAAGTACCTACAACTTGATTGAAGCCGAAGAACCTGAAGTGACAACAGTACAAGCCACTGCAGATTCAACTCGGAAATCTGATGGTACTCTAAAGGACTTAGCTGACTCCTTCCTTCATCAGATAGCAGCTAGGGAACAAATTCTCCCATATACAGATGTAGTGCGGTGGGAAATTGAGGAAATCCCAATCATGGATAGAACCTTCAGCACCAGAGACGAGAGAATTTTCGGGTCATTCAAGGCTGATGATTTAAGGCAAATGTATCATTTGCCTGAGCCAGAGAAGAAATACAATAAGGCGTTCCTGGAGAAATTCCGAAACGAGAACGAAGTTGAATCCGAACCCATCCGGGGTTGGAGACAAAATCCGACAAAGCAAAAACATGAATCTTCTGGTAAGTACTCGGTTGATTCCCTGGCTTCTCCTTATTGCTACGCTGGAATAATGATGTGTAGATTGTGGGGATTGCACGACTCTTCTAATTTCACTATAGAAATGGTTCCCTTAATGGAAGCGGCATGCAACAGTATAATAATGGATTGGGCCACTATTCTCTCAGATAAACTAGCCACAGCTGTTCTTGAGTTTAGGAATAAGACCCGCATTTCTGAAAGGATAATTCCCCCATTCTATTACAGTGCCTATATTTTAGATACCTTGTGTTTTAATTATGAATTTCCCGTGCTCGGCTGGAGGTGGACGCCACAAGACCCCATGCCTATTCACATATACCATCAGAAATTATGGAAATCCTCTTATAAGCACCATTTGTACCAAGTCTGCAATGGCTTTATGTTTCCTATTTATTATTCTATTTTTGATAAACTTGTTCCCAAGATTTCCTACCAAGCTGGGATTGATTTAACAGCAGTAGGGAGATGGTTCGGGGAGGAGAAGTTCACTTATATAAGAGTTTTCGATAGCCGAGCCGAACCTCATGTCCTCCCTTTATACATACCTGATAAACTTCTGGCAAGGGAAATCGCTTACCAGATCATTGCTGAGAGTGTTACGCAGACTCTCAAGAAAAATAAGAAGCAGGGCTGTCCCTCTTTTCCTTTGAGATGCGGTGTCTATACCTTGCATGATCTCAAACATGCAGAAAAAGAAGCTACAAAGATTAAATCATTAACTCTAGCAACCCTCCCTAATAGGCAATTTGATCCAAGCAAAGTTGCCTATAATGCACTAGAGCAGGCCAAATTGTCAAAATTTGATCATAAAGAAGATATGTTTGATGACCTGTTCTCCTCCGCTGAGTCAATAATGCAGGTTAAGGCATTTGCTAGAATGAAATATCAAGATGAAGGGTTGGTTGAATTTAACAGACTTAGAGAACAGAGGTTGCAAACTCTGCCTCTAGATCTATTAGCAACAACCCCAACAACATCGACAAGCGAGCCTGAACGGCAACAGTCAAAGGAGCCTCCGGTTACAACAATAGAACCAGAAAAGCCACAGGAGGAAACTCAGACTACAGAGCAGGAGAAAGTGCAGGAAGAGACCTAGATGAAAGAACAGAAACAGACCACCACTGAAGTAAACATGGATACTCATATTGACCCAAAATTGCTCCAGGAATGGCAGCAATTTGATTCCATTATCAGTGGTCTGGAATGTTCAAAGGAAACTGAAACTTCAAAGGCAGCAGACACACAGGAAACCACTTCACCACAGGTTCTAAGTGGAACCAACGGCCCACCCATTTCAAAAGAGGTAGAGATAATACCAAAGGACCCCTCCGATCAAATCATTTTGCAGGTAGATGAGATTCCTCCCTTGGATGTCTGCTACAGCCCAAGACATAAAGCTGTAGTAAAACGATAGAGGAAGAGAAGAAGGACCGATCAACCTTCCCTTTTCCCAGAACAGAGGGTCACGGGCAATGTGGTTTGGAAGGAGGAATTTGACCCCTCCGATGACCTGACAAAACTGTCACAATATGCTGGAGCCTATTCAGCAGCAACAATAGATAAGGCATCGGAGGTGAGTCTTTTACTGAAAACAAAGGATCAGGAAATTTTCTTGTTACAGGCACAGCTGACTGAAGCAAAGTAGAAAGCGGAGTAGGCAGAGCAACAATTGTTGACGCAACAGCAATTAAATAGTCAAAAAACTCAACAATTGCAGGCAGAAAAACAAAGGATTGACCACAGCACAATCCAAAAGCAGAAATAATTGTCAGAGGCCTTGGCGCAATTGAAGGCAGCGAATAAGAAAATGCTGAAATCAAAAGATGAGAAAATCGCTCAACTATCAGCACAGATTGAAAAGACAAAGGGCGTTCCACAAGTAGCTGAATTCAGAGTAGAAGCACTACAGATAAACACTGCATTGATAGCCCAAATTAAGCTTCTATGTCAACAAATCGCCCAGGCAGAGCCACTATGTGAATTAACGGCATCCATAAGTAATAAAGTAGACAAGGCTAGGACTGAATTGGATCAAGCTGAAGAAACGATAGCTGCATTTCTCGACTCGCAAGATACCGATCAAGGACAAGCGGCGAATTTACCAAGAATCTTAGAGTCACATAAAGATATACTCTTTACAGAATGGCAGTCCCAGTTAATGAAAGCAGAGAGGGCAGTTTCAATATGCAAATCAACTTCAAGCAATTTAGTTGAATTAGTCAATAACACTCTCTACTTATCAAACATGATTTCCCAATGCACACCAGGAAAATTGACAACAATGAAAACATTGGAGCAATCATGTTATCCAGATCTAGAGGAAAAGGGGAGATTAATTGCTGGGATTAACAGTTTAACCTGGGACACCTATTGGTTCTTCTTGGTAAAACCACACACACAGAGAGCCGCCCTCAAGTGCCTTACGGATGCAATCGGGTATATTATCCCCGATATTCAGGATGCCACCTATGCTGCCCAGCTCAGCTCTCGCCTCAACAGACCACCCGAGGTGGAGCCGATGCTTGCGATAAGTCAGCTCAGATTTAAAGGCAAACATCCTACTTGATGATTCATGCCGCTGACTGCCAGATTGCTAAAGAAAATAGGATCAAAATCAATTGATACCAATTAAGTAGGATTTCAGTTTCGTAGATAGTTAAATTAATTAAGTATTTATAGATCCTTTCATTGTTTTGGAAAGGGTCGTAAAGTTTTGTACTTGACTTAAAGACTGAAGTTGCACTATTGTGCTTCAGCCATATTCTTTTATGAAACTGGACTAGTTATTCTAAATTTGACAAGGAAGCTTTTATGCAATTGTGCACTATTGTCTTTGTTTGAAAGTGTTTCTGCGTTGAAGGAAGAATCTCAAGTAGCGATTGATATTGGGAGTGTCTAGCAGCTCATATGGTACTTTTATCTATTTCTGAATTCATTCTTTTCATATGAATTGTTATTTGATTATCTTTGCTATTATCGAATATATGTATGTGCTTTAACAGCAGTTCTGTATTCCTTCCACTATTGGATGTTTATGGTGTGCTTTTCTTTTAATCATATATGTGTCGATGATATAAATGACAAGTGTAGTAATATTGCTTTAATCACTTTGCTTAACTATTTAAGCAAAGTAATTCTTGAATGAATTAATGTCCATGTCTGTTAGATGGAGTCATCTATATGCCTGTCCATAGACACAGATCATCAAGCGCTACACTTCAAAGTACAATAGTTCCCGGGATAAGTAATAGCTCTTTTATTTTGCTGATAGATTTAGCTATTCGCCTATCATTAGATTAGTCAACCAATCATTCATTCCGTTTATCCATTTCTGGGAAACTGGTCCCATTATCCCCAGTCGGAGCCACCATTCCAAACGGAAAAGGAGCTGTACTAAGGTCCGGACCGGGTGGTTATCCCCCAATGTTGATACAACGATTTTCGGGGCATCAACAGTTTCCTAAATTCCCTATACATTTCCTCTACCATGGACCTCATGGCCAGGAAACTATCAATAAATTGGGGGTTTGGTCCCAAAGGACTTTCTTCTGACATTTTCTTCTGAGGATAGACTCTTCCAATTTCCAGGATAGTTTCGACCAACTCTCCTTCTCCTAATTTAAGCTTTGATCTAGTTAGCATTCAACAACCAAATCTAGCACAAGCTTGTCTAACCTTAACAACCTAGAGCTCTGATACCACTTGATCTGAAATCACTTGTAAATGACCTCAGAGAAATAATGAACGTATTACAGACTCAAGTGCTGGGGTGTGCCTATGTTATTTTATCCAACAGATCGATAAGATTGTGAAATACACAGACACTGAAACAGTAAGAGAACACAATAAGCAAACACATAAACACAATAAACTTAATAAGGAGTTCACCCAATCCTCCTGGGCTATGTCTCCTAGTCCAACCTTTAGTGGTGGCCTTTCTATTGTGTCTTAAAGTAGAGGTTTTACGATAAGGAGCTCAATTTGAGTCTCACTTTAACAAATGATGATCAATAGGATTGTACTTGGATTCCCCAAGTCTCTAGAGTACATAGACTCCCCTTACTGAATCTCAACCTCAACTGGTCTTAGTGGTATGAGTCCAATTTGGTACTCAATACCTGACAGGTATACACAGAGGAGTTGCTTGAACCTCTCAAGCCTTCTCTAGATTTCATAGACTCTAGGACTCTCTCTGTCTCTATCTGCTCGATGTTGCCTTTGCTCTGCAGGTCAGCTCGGCTTCTTTGTTCTCTGCAATTCACTTCTTTCTTGCCTTTCGGCTTTCTGCTTCTCTTTCTCTGCTCTCTTTCTCTTTGTCTGTTCGTGGCTTAAAGCCAATCTGCTCCCTGATTGTTCGTTTCCACTTCCCAGCTCTCTGGATCTCCTGCCTCTATCTGCTTGAATTCCCCTGCTCTGCGTCATCATCACTGTGTAACGCTTCACAGAGAGGTGGCCACTTGTTTTCTCATGAACTGAGTGTCAGTTCTCTTTGAACGGTCATTATTTCCATTGCTCCAAGATTGCTCGTGAAACTGATTCCTCTGCCAACTCATCGGTCATGCCAGACCTCAAATATCATATGACTTAGCCTATTTCCCCGTTGAATTTGGTCATCCATCAGATCATTTCTCCACCGTTGATCTAGAGCCTCCAGATCCTACGGTCTCCGTCCATATTGTGCAAGTAAGTAGCATGACCTTTCCCTGTGCGATGTGAGCGGTTATCTCTCTTATCCATTGGACGAGTGTCACCCATTCTATGGCATTGGGCGGGACTCGGCCGAACCCGCTTACTGCTTGAAACCCTTCCGATATCCTGTTGGTTTTTGCTCGAGACCCATCTTCTGATGGAATCAGTGATTTCCATACGGTTTTATGCTTTTCCTCATGACCAAGTGCTTGGAGGCTTTCCTTCACTGAGGGGGACACCCTGCGATATGCGATTAGCGCTTTAGCCTTAGAAACTGCATCTGTTTTTGGATTTGACCTCATGTTTGTCAATTTGTGCCAGTGCACGGTCACCATGGGCCAACGATCTGCATGCTTTGATCGAGGGTCCTTGTTGTTCCATGCTGACCACAAATTGCCATTGTTCAGAGATAATTTTTTATAAGCTTCGACATCCATAATACTTTGAAACTTAGGTATGAGTTTTACAGAGTTCAGGGAACTTTAAGAGTGTTTAAAGATCCAAATCGGATCATACATAGTACACAAAATTACCCAGTGATGGAACCTTCATAGGTCCAAGCACATCACTGTGCACAAGCTCTAATATTTTTTTTGCCCTCTTACCATCAAAGGGAAAACTGACCTGATTTTGCTTCCCATATACATAATTTTCACAGAAATCAAAATCCAAAGAGCTATTACTCATACCTT
Source organism: Pinus tabuliformis (assembly GCA_031772625.1). Taxonomy (NCBI): domain Eukaryota; kingdom Viridiplantae; phylum Streptophyta; class Pinopsida; order Pinales; family Pinaceae; genus Pinus; species Pinus tabuliformis. The sequence goes on from CM062809.1 coordinate 770,028,272, forward strand.
CTACCATACCTTTACCATGAAGTATTCGAAGGCCCTTCTCTCCAATATGTCCAAGACTTTGATGCCACAACATGGTCTTCTCTCCAGAGACCACTAGATTTTCTACTCCACTTTCAAGAACCACATAACTGTTGCACCAATCAACAACAGTGCTACCTTGCAGCTTGTACATAGTTCCAATACGAACTCCCCACATCAATACCAATGCTCCCTAAACCATCTTGCAGGTATCCTTCTCGAACATTGTTTTTACAAATGCATCATCCAGCTTGCTTACAGAAATCTGATTTCTGGACAATGCAGGAATATGTAGGACACCCCGAAGTGTTCTAACCCTTCCACCTTGTAACTTCAACATTACTTTTCCATGACCAATGATTCTAGCCTTCCTATCATCCCCTAAAAAGACATCACTACCATTTTATTTCTCATAATCACAAAACCACTCTCTATGGGGAGTGAAGTGAAAGGATGCACCTGAGTCAATCAACCATGCCTCATGATCTACATGTGTATTTGAAGAAGCCAAGTACACATCCCCACCTTCATTTGAGGTGGTTTTCACGTCTACAGAAGGAGCATCATCAGATCTCTTTCCTTTGTCAGGAGCTTTAGATTTACAGTCCCTTTTGTAGTGCCCTTCCTTTCCGCATTTCTAGCACACCACTTTTACAGGTTTTCCTGAAGATTTAGATCTCCCTCTAGATTTAGATCTCCCACTCGATGACTTATTTTTGTTTATGTTCTAGGACCATCCTTGTGCCAATAATGCATCACCATTCTGGCTCTCCATATTTTTTTGTCTCATCTCCTCCATGAGCAAGGATGAGACTATTTCATCAAACTGCAAGGCAGTTGCATTGCTACCTATTGCAATAACTAGACTATCCCACGAATCTGGTAGAGAACACAACAAACTAATGCACTTATCTTCACCTAAAATTTTGATATCAACAGATGATAACTTACTTACCACAGTATTAAATGCATTCAGATGCTCTATCACCGAGTCTCCATATTTCATCCTCAAGTTATACATCTTTTTCATAGGAATAGTTTATTCCCCAGAGACTTAGATTGGTACAAAGTCCCTAACTTGTCCCACAAAGCCTTCCTCGTAGCTTCCCCTGATACATTCAACAATACTGAATCTAAGACACACAAATGTATTGTGCTCTTTGCCTTCCGATCCAACTTCTTCCATTCTTCATCAAACACTCCTGTTGGTTTAGTACCTGGATCTACCACAATCCACTGATCTTTATCCACCAACAGACCCTCCATATTGAGTTTCCATAACTCAAAACTCTGACCATTAAATTTCTCGATCTCTATCTTTCCACTGCTCGCCATCTTTTTTCACCACCAGAATCGATCCTGCAGATCTCCCACTGAACAAGATCTACCATAGGCCGAAGCGAAACCCCTCAACAACAAAGGCGTCCCCTTGAAGCCAAAACAACTCCAATAACAAATGTAGGTTTTAACCTTGTACAGAAATTACCTGCATATGAATTCTAAAACACAAAAAATAAACAATGCGATAGCATAACACATAAAACACATATACACAGAGATTTTCCCCTGCATCCCAAAACCGGGACTACCAGCTTGATTTTTCATTATGTTCCTTTCAATGTTCCAATACATATTTATACATGCCGAAACATCCAATACCATGGACCAAAATCCATCGCGTCCAAAACCATGGACCAAAAACCATCTCATCCAAAACCATGTGCGAAAATCATGCACAAAACCATAGGTAGGTCCGCCCAACCTAACATAGGGTCCAAAACCAAAATTTTATGGGGTGCTCCACGGACCCCATAGAGTGGGGTTACCTGAAACCCTCAAACCCCCTATGACTCCCCCCACTACACAATCAACGCAATGAAGGGGGGGCTCTTCCCCCCTTCTAACCCCCCAGTTAACTACGTGGGATACTCGTGGAAAAAATATAACATAACCCAACAATATTATAAAAAATGCTCCAAAAAATATTCAATAAGAAAATACATAGCAAATTAATTATGCCTCTGAGGTTACTCTTTCCCTCACTAACCTACAGAGTGTTGTCTTGAGCTTCTCCATGGTCTTTATCTTCTTTGTGGTCTTCATCCACTTTGTCTTCATGAGATAAATTGGTATATCCTTCCTTTGTGACAGTTCATTGAGTTTATCCACCTTCTGAATCAACTTCCTCTTGTTGTTTTTTGTCAACATAATTCAATTATCCTAGAGTTTCAACTTTCTCCGTAATCTCAAGAACATTTTCAGTTCCAAGGTGGCATGCACCTCCAACCTAAAATTCACTAAAATGATTAGAACAAAACACATTAATTTCTTCTTCCTACTCATCTGATGTTACTGGCATCCTGCCTTATGTTGAGCTAAGCACATCATCATTTCATCATCTACATCATCCTCTCTTAGCACTTGTCCTCACTCCAGTTCACAATAGTGAACTTCCTCTCCTCCATAATCAACAAATCTGATTTCTTCTTCCATTAATGAGGTGTTCACTCATTCACAATAGAGGCATGTGGAGAAGTAAAATTATAAGTGCGGAAACGAACAGATTCCTCTAGCCCGATAAAGGGTCTAGCCACAATAGATACATTCTATGGAAGATTTCCTCGATTAGAATCATTCAAGAGGGCTTATCTCTTATTCTGCTAATCTTGTTTGATGATGTCCTTGCTCGCTCGCTCTAGCTATCTCTCGCTTCCTTCTTCAAGCACTTGAAACAAGTAAACAACATCAAACAACAAATGTGATAATAGACAAATTGTGATTCAGCCTACTTAACAAGTCAAGAAACATTAATCCATGAATGTATAATATAACAAAACATGTAGGAAATCAATCGATAGTTGCATATATTAATATCAAAGAGAGATTACAACCATTCATCTTGACGTTGCAGTATTTCTCTGACAAGACTAGGTTCCCAAACACTTTTGCTAGCATTCCACGGTGGCTTCAAAAAACAATAGTTTTAAAGCTCTTCCCTTTAGGCTTCACTCCAAACCTAATCACACTTCTCCCTCACGCAACTATATAGTTACAACTAGTAATAGCTTGTTTGTCTATTCCAAAATAGCATCAACACTTTGCAACTATAACACTCACACTCAGCCAAAAACTATGACTAGGACTAGCTAGTGCTTGGGAAGAAGGGAATTTTATATAAGAAAAATGGATGGGAGATGGATCCTCTTCTCATGGGAGAAGGTCTTCATTATAGGGGAAAGGAGCCCAAACTTTCATCCTTGACGCCATCTGGCCAAACCATTTACCAGACTTCAGTTACGGAGCTTCTAGAGGTGGAAGCTTCGACTCTAATTTTAAAAAAATTCCATAACAGGACCGGCACGACTGCAACACAGCTCAGTCATTCTAGTCGGTGTGAGGAGTAGTGCTAATCTATGCACATCGGTGTGGGGGAGACAAAGGCCATTAGTGCCGGTCTTGTAAATTGGGAAAAATAGAAGTTTCAGGGGAAATAGTGCAAAAGGGAAATGATTTGCTCATGAAGAGGGACACAATTGGAGTTTCTTCATGAAGGCAAATCATGCGGGGTTCATTGTAGAGGTCCTCCAAGATCAAGGAATGGGGAGTACAAGGATAGTGACAAAATGCTGTGTAACAGATTCCCCCTAAAGCATGAAGGCCTAACTTGAGTGAGGGATGAAATTATTCATAAATAAATGCGGGGAACCGGTCTACCATCAGAAAACCTACAAGAAAGTACAGATACATAAATTGATATCTCTATCAAATGATGCATGAATCATGGCATGGGCGTAGCCATCTAGAGAATGATCATGTAAATTGATTGAGGTATGGTGCAACCATTCGTTAGAGAGGATCATAACGAAACGAAGGTATGGTCGCATCCATCCAATAATGAGAAGGATCACATATGATAACTCATGGTCACGTCATAGCCAGCCATTTAAAAGACACATGCATATCATCACAAAAATGTCACACCACTTTGCAACCTGGACTTTTGTGATCTTATTTCAGGGTCTTGTGCTCCAACACGACCCAATCAAAGTACAGATCCTAGTGTGCGAATGGATGTGTTGACGTCGAGCATGCTAGAAAGTTGCTTGATTACCAGTCAATGATGTAAATTGTTAACAAGCGTGAGAGAAACCACCAATAATGACGATGGCCCTCAAGGTACTATCAACATAATTCATGGAATGTGAATACAAGAACTGAAGTTGAACACCCGTGAAATCACTCGATCAAAAGCCAATGATCTGAACTTGTCATCGAGTGCAAAGAAATTGCCAGTAGGGCATGCAAGCTCTAAGGTACTGGAAGGGAGTCTCTCAGTCAGCTTCCCAGATAATGAGTTGAAGTCGATGGAAAGCGACCTTATCAAAGGAGGGACATAATGAATCCCACATCATCGACACGAAATGAGAGGATGAAAAATGAATTTGGATGATGTAGAGAATCAGAGGTAAGTGTAACTGTAGAAGGAAAACTCTTAAACATATCAGCGACAAAACTGGAAGTTTGGCAGCTTTTGGATCCATGGGGATCAGTGGTCATGATGAGTGGCAGAGATCAGATGGAAGGCAAAGATGAATGGCCCAAATGCATGAAATTTAATGATACAAAGGAGGATGTCCCAACCCAACACGAAGCAAAGAGTGTCATGTTCAAGAGTGAGCTCCCGACATGACTGATAGATTTCCAAATTTTCCCCCACCATTTCTGGCGAGTACCTCAAATATTTTTTAATTGCAAGCTTGAAGGGGATAGCATATGCTTTCATCGTAAGTTCATCCTTAGGACAAATCCAACCTAGTGAGTTTAACGAGCCCTAGGAAGGAGAAGCTCATGTTCATCATGATGAAGAATCTGATTTCATTTAATAATTTAACGAGTCCAACAAAGGTGTAACTCAATATCTTTTTCATGTTTAGAGAGTTTGAAAAAGACATGTAAAAGAAAACTCCACATGGTCCCTTTTTGTACGTTTATGTCTCTCAAGCCTGAAAAGGTAGAAAACAATACTTGAGAGAACAGCTTGACCATTTCAGTCAAGGAGTACCTTTTTCATAAATAGTACCTCCCAGCCCAAAAAAGGGGTAAACTTGTACTCGGCCCATGACGTTTCACATCCATTAACAAGTTCGAAATGACAAGGGCTCGACCATCTTTTTTCTTTTAAAGGGTTGGAAAAGAGCTGAAAGCGGACCCCCCATTTTATTCTCTTTTACGAGTAAAAAGGGAAAAATAGTCAGTGATCTTTTCATTTTTTACGAGTCAGAAAAGAGCTTAAAGGTGGCTCATCCTCAAGGAATGAGTGGTATAAAGGGTAGCAATTGGTTCTGGCAGTGATGGAACTGCAGAAAACATGTAATGGTCAAGACGCTAGCTAACAAAACCACTCATTGTTGTAGTTCCTCAGGAAATGAAAAAACAACCAAGTGAAAGAATATGATCGGCCAAAGAGATGGTGGTGATGGAATGAAACAACCAAAGCTCATCTAGCAGAAATTAGCTGATAAAAATGGCAATCATGAGATGTAAATTGGGCATGGGTTCATTTTAACACAAGCTTGAACCATGGAGAACTCTGCTTGGATTTAGTTTCATGTTTACACAAGCTCGAAATGAAAAACTATGCTTGCTATAAGTGTGCATGCCCCCAGCATAATGACTCAATTCGAGGTACATGCCCCCCAAGCTTCATTTCAGTCAACTAGGTGAATGGAATGAAGGTTCACTTTCGAGATCAGGAAAGACCTGAGTGGGATTTTAAGAGATCTTAATAAAATACTTGATTTGGAAAAGGGAGTTGTTTCACTTTTTAATGAGGTTGAAACAGTAAAATAACTATCCTCGAGACCCTTGTTTCATTTTTTAATGAGCTTGACACAAGAAAAAAACTATGCTCATGATGCCTTGTTTCATTTTTTAACGAGGTTGACACACCAAAAGAACTATCCACGCGAGGCCTTGTTTCATTTTTTAACGAGGTTGACACAAGACCAGGAACTATCCTCACTAAACTGATCATGGACCATACGAGAACATGGCTCCCAAGAGATCTTCACTAGATGGAAGAACCATGCTCTAGGAAGAATACATGTCATTTGGTACCATAGATAGATCGGGTTCCAATGCCCCCAGTACATAATGTATTATACCATCTCTCAATAGATGTGGAGACGGAACAGGTAGCCACATAGTTGATGTGTGGCGAGGAAGGTATTTCTTGCAAACAAGAGCCGATAGGGGACAATGGTTGCAAAGGAGGTGCCTGGTGACCAATTAACGATAGTTGATCAATAGTCACAATTATCCCTTCATGTGGAAAATAAACCACATGGAAAAGTGAAGAAAAAAGAGCTCCCATGACATAAACATAGTCGCATCTAAGGAGAAGATTGAAATGTAATAGACCTTGGACTACAATCATTTCTATATAGACGATCTTTCCTCCCAAAGTAATAGGAAACTTTGGAAGGATCCCTAAAGGTTGACTGGTTCCTCCGTTGAAAGACAATAGATTCTGTGTGACAGGCACAAGCTGTGGGGAACCCAAATCTTGCCAAGTAGTAGAAGACATGATGCTAACAGATGCGCCTTTATATAATATAGTTCCAGGTACTACCATATTATAGGCTTGTATGGTGATCTGGAAAGGCACATAGGATGGGAGGCGGAAAGTAGTCAATAGACCCTAATCGAAAGAGATGACATAACTACTTGGTGGGGATATCATATGATTGCCCCCATGCTGTACAGGAATAGGAGAAGGACTCTCCTGAATAACTGGGATGGGAGGGTCACTCTTCGATTCATGAGAATCTGAGGAGACAAGAAGAACATGAGCAGTATGATCACCACTCTCTCCCAAAATAGAGTGAACAATTGAAGGCGGAGCCAAGTCGACACTCTTTTCGACCAATGGTTGGTCAGGGATAGACACAAGAGAGTCTCGCTCAGGAAGAGCAGGATGGGCAAGAGATGAATCCAAGTCAATCTCTTTACCAATCGGGAGAGGGTCAGAAGAAATCCTCCGATAACCAATAGGAAGTTGGGGTTGAGGAGCTGCAAGGTTTTCCAAAACTTTGGAAGCTTTATCCATAAGAGGACAAAGGTGAAGAAGATGCTCTCCTTCACATAACCTATAGGGGAATCTAATCTTCCCTTTCATCTTACCATCATTAGCTGAAGGCGTAACATCGACATGATCTCTAGAGGTCAATAGGGATGGTCGATTCAGGTCTTCAGACCATACCTCTAAGACTTTGGGAATGTTAGGATAGTCTTGAAGAAGATGGTCACCCTTACACAGCTTGCAAGGGAATTTTACCTTCCGCGAAGGATCAGAAGGTTTGTCGATAGGGGGTGCATTTGGAGTAATAGCTACATGATTGGCCTCTCGCTTACCAGGCGAAGTAGAAGAGGAGGGTGAAGAAGTATGGGAAGAAGGCGAGGGGTCAACCTGAGAATCATCGTGATGTGATTCAAATGAAGGAGATGTTGGTTTGTGTTATATTCTTTCCATGACTAGCCCACGTAGTTAATGGGGGGTTAGAGGGGGGGCAGAGTGCCCCCTTCATTGCACTAATTGTGTAGTGGGGGGGTCACAAGGGTTTGAGGGGTGTAGGTAAACCCCCTCTATGGGTTCCGGGGCAGCGCCCCAGAAAATTTTGGTTTTTGGGACCTATATTAGGTTTGGCGGACCTACCTATGGTTTTGTGCATGATTTTCGCACATGGTTTTGGACACGATGGTTTTCGGTCCATGGTTTTGGACGCAATGGTTTTCAGTCCATGGTATTGGATGCTTTGGCATGTATAAAGATGTATTGTAACATTGAAAGGAACATAATGAAAAATCAAGCTGGTAGTCCCGGTTTTGGGATCCATGGGAAAATCTCTTTGTATATGTGTTTTATGTGTTATGCTCTCTCATTGTTTATTTTCTGTGTTTTAGAATTCGTATGAAGGTAATTTCTGTACGAGGTTAAAACCTACATTTGGTATCAGAGTTGTTTTGGATTCAAGGGGATGCCTTTGTTGCTGAGGGGTTTCGCTTGGGCCTATGGTAGACCTTGTTCAGTGGGAGATCTGCAGGATCAATTCTGGTGGTGAAAGAAGATGGTGAGAAGTGGAAAGATAGAGATCGAGAAATTAAATGGTCATAGTTTTGAGTTATGGAAACTCAAGATGGAGGATTTGTTGGTGGATAAAGATCAGTGGATTGTGGTAGATCCAAGTACTAAACCAACAGGAGTGTCTGATGAAGAATGGAAGAAGTTGGATCGAAAGGCAAAGAGCACAATACAATTGTGTCTCAGATTCAATATTGTTGAATGTATCAAGGGAAGCTATGACGAAGGCTTTGTGGGACAAGTTAGGGACTTTGTACCAATCTAAGTCTCTAGTGAATAAACTTTTCCTACGAAAAAAGCTGTATAACCTGAGGATGAAAGATGGATACTCAGTGAAAAAGCATCTGAACGCATTTAATACTGTGGTAAGTCAGTTATTATCTGTTGATATTAAAATTTCAGATGAAGATAAGTGCATCAGTTTGTTGTGTTCTCTACCAGATTCGTGGGACAGTCTGGTTATTGCAATAGGTAGCAATGGAACTACCTTGCAGTTTGATGAAATAGTCTCATCCTTGCTGACGGAGGAGATGAGATGGAAAAATATAGAGAGCTAGAATGGTGATGCCTTGTCTGTACAAGGACGATCCCAGAATAGAAACAAAAATAAGTCATCGAGTGGAAGATCTAAATCTAGAGGGAGATCTAAATCTCCAGAAAAACCCGTAAAGGTGGTGTGCTGGAAATGCAGAAAGGAAGGGCACTACAAAAGGGACTGTAAATCTAAAGCTCCTGATAAAGGAAAAGGATCTGATGATGCTCCTTCTGCATTGGCGAAAACCACCTCAGATGAAGGTGGGGATGTGTACTTGGCTTCTTCAAGTACACATGTAGATCATGAGGCATGGTTGATTGACTCAGGTGCATCCTTTCACTTCACTCCCCATAGAGAGTGGTTCTGCAAGTATGATAAATACGATGGTGGTGATGTCTTCTTAGGGGATGATAGGAAGGCTAGAATCATTGGTCACGGAAAAGTAAAGTTGAAGTTGCAAGGTGGAAGGGTTAGAACACTTCTGAGTGTTCTGCATATTCCTGCATTGGCTAGAAATCTAATTTTTGTAAGCAAGCTGGATGATGCAAGTGTAAAAACAGTGTTCGAGAAGGATACCTGCAAGATGGTTTGGGGAGCACTAGTATTGATGCGGGGAGTTCGGATTGGAACTCTGTACAAGTTGCAAGGTAGCACTGTTGTTGATGGGTACAACAGCTCTGTGGTTCCTGAAATTGGAGCAAAAAATCTAGTGGTCTCCAGAGAGAATACCATGCTATGGAATCAAAGGCTTGGACATATTGGAGAGAAGGGCCTTCAAATACTTCATGGTAAAGGTATGGTAGAAGGTATGAGTAATAACTCTCTAAATTTTCATTTTTGTGAAAATTGTGTATATGGGAAGCAGAATCGGGTGAGTTTCCCCTATGGTGGTAAGAGGGTGAAACAAATATTAGATCTTCTACACAGTGATGTGTTTGGACCTGTGAAGGTTCCATCACTAGGTAAGTCTGTGCACTATGTATCATTTATAGATGACTTCTCAAGGAATACATGGATATATTTCCTTAAGAATAAATCTGAAGTCTTTGACAAGTTTAAATAATTTAAGGCCCTGGTGGAAAACCAGACAGAGAAGAAGATAAAGGTGTTGAGGATAGATAACGGTGGAGAGCTTTGTAGTGAGGAATTTGAAGAATTCTGTAAGAAGTGTGGTATAGCATGGAAGAAGACTACTCCATAAACACCTGAGCAAAGTGGAGTTGCAAAAAGAATGAACAAGACATTGATGGAAAGGGCAAGAAGCATGCTCAGTGGTGCCAGGTTAGAACAAGAATTCTGGGCAGAGGCGGTGGAGACAGCATGTTACTTGGTCAATAGATCACCTTCATCAGCGTTGGAGGATAAGACTCCACAAGAGGTATGGACTGGTAAGAAACCCTCTCTTTCACATCTGAGGGTATTTGGATGTGATGCATATGTACATGTTCCAAAGGAGAAACGAACCAAGTTGGATAGTAAATCTGAAAAGTCCATCTTTATTGGGTATAAGGATGGTTTAAAGGATTATAAGCTTTGGAACCCAGTAACAAGGAAGGTTGTGTACAACCGAGATATGGTGTTCGGAGAGGTAAAAGATGTTATTAAACATGAAGTCCAACCAAAGGAACCTGAAAAGATAGAGTTTGAACTTAAGGAGGAAGAATCAGACCCTACAACAGAGGAGGAATCAAAAGATGAAGAGCCACAAACTCTAGGTGTGAGAAGATCAGTTCGAGAAAGAAGGCAACCAGAAAGTTATAGTCCATCTACTTTTTATTCAAATTTTGCTTTATTTATTACTAACAATGATCCCAAAACTGTGAAGGAAGCAGTAGATTCAGAGGATGGCAAACTCTGGAAGGAGGCCATGGTTGTTGAAATGGAATCTTTGCACAAAAATGAGGCTTGGGATCTGGTGGAGTTTCCGGCTGGAAGGAAACCCATTGGCAGCAAATGGGTGTTCAAGAAGAAGAAAAATGTAGAAATAAAGGTGGAGAAATATAAATCTCAGTTGGTAGTAAAAGGTTATTCCCAGGTGCTGGGAATTGATTTTGGTGATATTTTTTCTCCTGTTGCCAATGTAACTTCTATTAGATTACTTTTATTTGTTGTTGCTGCTTTTGATTGTGATGTAGAACAGATGGATGTGAAGACAAAAGCTCTTCACAGGGATCTCGAAGAGGAAATATACATGAAGCAACTTGAAGGCTTTGCAGTGAAGGGTAAGAAAGAACTGGTATGCAAGTTAAAGAAGTCTCTATATGGGTTAAAACAGTCACCAAGGATGTGGTATCAGAAATTTGATACATTTATACAGGGACTTGGCTTCACCAAAAGCAAAGTAGATCACTGTGTGTATTTTAAATTAATTGGTGACTGTGTTATTTATCTGGTCTTGTATGTGGATGATATGTTGCTGGTTGGAAATGATAAAGAAATTATACAGGATTTGAAGACCCATTTGTCCTCCAAATTCAATATGAAATATCTTGATGCTGCAAACTATATTTTGGGCATGGAAATTAAAAGAGATCGAACAAAGAGGAAGCTCTGGTTAAACCAGAGGAAGTATGTCGAGACAATATTGCGAAGGTTTAATATGCAAGATAGTAAACCAATGAAGGTTCCTATTCATATAGATGTAAGGTTATCTACTGAACTCTGTCCCAAGACACAAGAAGAGGAAGGGGACACGTCTCGTGTTCCATATGCAAGTACATTCGGTAGCCTGATGTATGCAATGGTATGTACTAGACCAGACATTGCACATGCAGTGGGAGTATTGAGCAGGTTTATGTCAAAACCAGGGAAGGATAACTGGATAGTAGTGAAGCGATTTTTCAGGTATTTGCGTGGCACTACCAAGGAAGACCAGGATTGGACAGAGTGTTGGATATTCGTGGCTTTGTTGATGCAGACTGGGTTGGAGATCTGGATCAGAGAAGATCTCCAAGTGGGTATGTGTTTAACCTGTTTGGAGGTGTAGTCAGTTGGATGAGTAAGAAACAATTTGTAGTGGCACTATCAACTACAGAGGCAGAATACATTGCAGCCACTCATGAAAGCAAGGAAGCAGTTTGGTTGCATAGATTATGTTCAAGTATGGGGTTAGTACAGGGAGTTATAAGGATAGATTGTGACAACCAAAGTGCAATTTTCTTGGCAAAGAATCCTGCATATCATTCAAAAGACAAAGCACATTGATGTTCAGTATCACTTTGTGGGGGATATGATAGAAGACTAAAAGGTGTTACTGGTAAAGGTCGACACTTTGAAGAATACTACAGATGCATTGAAAAAATATGTGAGCTCTGAGAAGTTCTATTGGTGTAGAGAAACAATGGGCATTGCAGGTCTAGATAAATGACTAAGCTCTCTTGTGGCCCCCTGTCGAAAGAAAACAATAAGTGGAAGAATGTTGGGTCGTGTTATATTCTTTCCATGACTAGACCACGTAGTTAATCGAGGGGTTAAAGGGGGCACGAAGCACCCCCTTCGTTGCACTGATTATGTAGCGGGGGGGTCACAGGGGTTTGAGGGGTGCAGGTAACACCCCTCTATGGGGGCCGGAGTAGTGCCCCGGAAAATTTTGCTTTTTGGGTCCTATATTAGGTTGGGCAGACCTACCTATGGTTTTGTGCATGATTTTCACACATGGTTTTGGATGTAATGGTTTTCGATCGATGGTTTTGGACGTGATGGTTTTCAGTCCATGGTATTGGATGCTTCATCATGTATAAATATATATTGTAACATTGAAAGGAATATAATGAAAAATCAAGCTGGTAGTCCCAGTTTTGGGCTCCAGGGGAAAATCTTTGTGTATATGTGTTTTATGTGTTATTCTCTCACATTGTTTATTTTCTGTGTTTTAGAATTCGTATGTAGGTAATTTCTGTACGGGGTTAAAACCTACAGGAGATGGTGGGGGAAGGAGTTGGGACACTCGAGATCACTGAGGTTGAAAATAACCAGACATGTAAACCAATGGTTCACCCAGGATGGGACAACCTGATCTAAAAATCACCCTTGAGTGACCTCAGTTAATTAATTAATGAATGAAGGTATTACAGACTCATGTGTTGGTGTGTGTCTGTGTTATTTTAGGCAATGGATCGATAAGATTGCAAAATACATAGACACTGGACAATGGACAATAGCAAGAGAAACACAGTTAGCAAATACAAGAACACAACAAATTAATAAGGAGTTCACCCTATCCTCTAGGGCTATGTCTCCAATCTAGCTTTTAGTGGTGGCCTTCTTTTATTGTGTCTTTAAAGAAGAGATTTACAATGAGGAGCTCAAATTGAGTCTCCTGAAATAGAACAGTGTTTGGTAGGGTGGTTCTTGGATTCTCCAAGCCAATAGAGTGCACAGAATCTTTTCCTTACCAGCTCGTGACCTCTTTGGTCTATAATGGAAGGAGCCCAATGTGGTGCTCAATTCCTGACAGATCCTCTCAGGGATTGCTTGAACTTCTCAAGCTTGATGTCTTCTCGAAGCTGCCTTAGGTCAGCTCGGCTCTCTATTTTCTGCTTCTTGCTTCACTTTCTTTTCTTTGCTCTTGCTCTCTCTGTCTTTGTCTAGTTTTTCTGTGTCCTCTATCCTATGTCTATTCAAGGCTTAAAGCCAACTTGTCCCTGACTGTTCATTTCCTCTTCCACCCCCATCGGATCGCCTGCTGTTGCTCGCTTAGAGTTCCCTGTCTCTGCGTCATCGTCAACGACTCACAGGGAGTGGCCACTTTTCCTCTTACGAACTGTGCCAGCTCTTCTTCATCAGTTCTATTTTCTAGTTACACTGTGGAATGCCTCATCCAACATCTCAGTGGTCAAATCAGACGTCAAACTTCTCTATGTCGCAGCTTAATCCCCTGTCAAATTCGATTCCCCCATTGGGTGCGATCTCAGCCATCAAATCTGGATCCCCCAGATCCTACGACATTCACTCATTTCACGCAGTTGACTTGCTCGACTGTTAGCGTGTGATGAGCGGTGGTTTTCTCTCTCATCCGCCTGCCACGGGTCGTGCGTTGAATAGAATCGCTCATTTTTCTCCAAATTAGCTTACCGCCTAAGGGTGCCCCCAATATACCACCAGTTTTGGAGCGCGGGTCCTGCCTTTAGCATTTAGCTCTTTCCCCACAACTTTCCCAGCTTCCATGCAACCGAGCACTTCGGGGCCTTTCCTTCTCGAGGGGTTTTTCCCAGCGATGTATGCTAATCGCGCATCAGAAATGGCCTCCTTTTCTCGATCCGGGCTTCCCAAGTGCTAGTTTTGCCTCCTACGCGGTCTCCATGGGCCTCGGTCAGCGCGCTTTGACCGAGGTCCTTGTTATTCCTTGCTGGCTGCAATCTGCCACTGTCCAGAGGTCTTCCTGATCACTCTATGTTCATAAATTTGAAGTTTTTGTCCTGATTTGATACAGTCATGGTACTGTGATAATCTTCATGGATCCAATTCGGATCACGGCCTTCCCACTAAAAAATATTTTGGACCACCAAAAGTTGGTTTTCAAGCATCGACTATGTGAGGGTACAATCGTCTCACTTGTCCCATCTCTACCCACTTTTCACTCCTCGGCTTTGAACCCTTGAGTCCAATTCTGAGGTACTCAACATCTCCCCTGTGTGTCGTCCTCACCTTCCTGTCTAGAACTGTGTCTTCCTACAATTTATTAAGATATTCAGGTATCAGGTCATCAATAGAATGCAGTTGACTCTGCTCTTCAAGATCCTCAATTAGAGAGGTTCAAACAATCTCAAGCAATTTGCATTTACGACTGAGTAGATGTGCATGTAAACTGGTAGATCAAGGCGAAAAGCATTTTCACCAATCTTCTCAAGTATCTTGAAGGGTCCATACCTGATATGCTTTAGCTTCTTACCTTCACCTTGCATCTTGTCCTTGCTTATATACAACCAGACTTGGTCACCAACTTGGAAACTATTCTCCATCCGATCCTTGTCATGCCTAGCCTTATATTTGGCTAGCTCTTTTCCAGCTATTCCTGTACTGCCTGGTGGATCTCTTGGATATGTTCAATGAACCTAGTTGCCCTGTCCACATCATTGTGTCCCTCAACTACGGTATCTTTACCAAAGACAAAATCCAAAGGAGACCTTGGGGTGAAACCAAAACAGGTCTCAAAAGGCGATCTCTGTGTAGAAGAATGTTTTTCTCTGTTGTAAGCATACTGCACATAACACAAATGTTCATCCCAAAACTTAGGATGTTTGCTACAATACCCTCTGAGTAACTGGATCACTGTCCTGTTAACTACTTCTGTCTGGCCTTCAGTTTGTGGATGAAAAGCTGTGCTTTTCTTTAGTTTTGTGTCCATCAGTTCCCATAGACTTGACCAAAACTTCCCCACAAATCGGGTGTCTCGATCAGATACAATGGAAGTGGGTAGTCCAAAATGAACCCATACATGTTCAAAGAACAGTTTTGCAATTTGTTCAGCTGTAATATGTTTATTACAAGGTATCAAAATACACATTTTGCTGAACCTATCCACAACAACATACAGATAATCATGACCTTTCCTAGATTTAGGCAGTCGTCCAATAAAATCCATGGCAACACTTTCCCAAGGGTGAGAAGGAACTAGTAATGGAGTGTACAAGCCTAGTTTTCTATTGCTGGGCTTGATTTTAGCACATATAGTACACCCTCTTACATATATAGAAACTGTCTCATTCATTTTTTGCCAATAACAAAATCTTTGCAGTTGTGCAACTGTTTTACTTACCCCAAAGTGACCTAATATAAGAGAAGTGTGTGCTTCTCTAATTATCTTTACTCTCTCAATTTGTGGAATGCATAACTTCCCACAATGGTATAAGAGTTGGTCCTTTACATGGTAATCCAATTCTTCTACTCGTTTGCCTTGACTTAAAGTTGCATGTACATCTTTAAAGTCTATATCTTGAGCATATTATTCAATGTATCTTTCATGTAGCACAGAATTATGTTTAAGTATAGTAGATGCATTTATAATGGGTCTAGATAACATATCTGCAACTTTATTGTGTATGCCCTTTTTGTATCTGATGACTAAATGAAACTGTTCTAGAAAACCCATCAATCTATAGTGCCTTGATTGCTACAATTTAGTTTGGGAGTGTAGATATTGAAGTGGTTGATGATCACTATGCATTACTGTCTCTTTTCCCATTAAGTAATGTTTCCACTTTTTCACACTCTGTACTAATGCATACAATTCTTTATCATATGTAGGATAGTTAACTACTACAGGATTAAAAGTCTCAGAATGATAGCATATGGGTTTACCATGTTGTGTCAACACTGCTCCATGGCATAGTCACTGGCATCTGTTTGGATCTCAAATGGTCTTTAAAGATTAGGCAGTGCTAGTATAGGTGTTGTACTAATCTTTTCTTTCAAGGTGTCGAAGGCTTTCTGCTGTTTGCCTCCCCACTGAAACACCTTTTTCAATATTGTTAAAGCATGTAAGGGAGCTGCAATTGACGAAAAGTTAGAAATGAACTTCCTCCAATATTGTGCTTCTCCTTAGAAGCTTCTAACTTCTATAGCAGATTTAGGTTTAGGCCAGTTTACAATGACTGCCATCTTAGAGGGATCTATCTTCAATTCACCACCCCCTACTATATGACCCAAATAATTTAGAGATGTTTTGCCAAATTCACATTTTGAGAATTTAACATGAAATTTTTCTCTTTTCAAAACATCTAATGTCTTCTTAACATGCTTTAAGTGTTCTTCCCATTTTTTACTAAAAATTAGAATGTCATCCATATACACAATAACAAAATCATCAAGAAAAGGTCTAATTACATCATTCATTAATCTCATGAAAGTAGCAGGAGCATTAGTTAAGCCAAAAGGCATAACCAGCGACTCATACAATCCCTGCTTTGTTTTGAAAGCAGTCTTCCATGCATCTTGTTCTGCAACTCTAACCTGATGGTATCCATTGTGCAAGTCTAGCTTGGAGAAATAAATAGCTTCCTTCAATTGATCTAAAAGATCATTTATGCGAGGAAGGGGATAACGATT
The DNA here is from genome assembly GCA_031772625.1 of Pinus tabuliformis. NCBI lineage: Eukaryota > Viridiplantae > Streptophyta > Pinopsida > Pinales > Pinaceae > Pinus > Pinus tabuliformis. Next base: position 770,045,011 of record CM062809.1, read on the forward strand.
TTTAATTGTTATCTTATTCGATGCTCAGTAATCAATGTACATTCTCCACGAGCCATCCTTCTTTCTCACCAAAATGATTGGTGACCCACATGGTCATGTGCTAGGCCTGATGAACCCCTTCTCGAGCAACTCCTGCACCTGCTTCTTGATTTCAGCATTCTCTAAAGCAGACAACCTGTACATTCCAATGTTAGGTAATGGAGCATCTTGCTGCAAAATAATATCATGTACTATCTCCTTTTTGGGTGGCAGACCTTTAGGTTCTTGAAACAAGATATCATACTCTGAAACAACCTTTTCTAAATCAGCTTGCTGTTTAGCATTACAACCCTCAAATACATTGGTTTTATCAAGTTTATTTTCCTTTACAACCATCAGTAAGAAATGTTTGCATGAATTTATCATTCTTTTCATCTGCCCTAAGTTTATGAGAGTATAATTATTCTTGAGCTTATGAGCTCTTACAAAGTATTCGATTCCATCTTTAACAAGTAGATACTTGTTCTCAACTCTATAGAAAATAGCTTTTCTATCATACAAGTAAGGACTTTCTAAAACAATTCCAAATATATCCAAAGGAATTATGTCTAACTCAACGTCATCTACAAACGCTGACCCAAAAGAAAATTTGAGTTTGCACTATCTAGTCACTTGTAATTCTGCTTTATCATTCAACCATCCTAATGGGTATGGTTTCTTGTGAGGTGTAGTTGCTAATCCCAACTTCTTTACAATTGCTTCAGAAATTAAATTTACTTGTGAGCCACTATCAAACAAAGTATCAATCTTTTGATGTTTGGAAATAACTCGAATATGGAAAAGCTCATGTCTTTTTCTCTTATTTTCTTCATCAGTAATAGATTGTGCAGAATTACTAGTAGATGCTTCAGAATTCTTACCTTTTATACCTGTGGCTGCAATGATTGTTTCATCTCCCAAGTCTGACCCCAAATCTTTCTGAATAGTTGCAGCAGTCTTCTTCTTCTTGCCCTTGAACTTCTTAGGTCTCAGCTCTGGATGCAGAATCCAACAATGCTCATCATCATGTCCATCCTTTTTACAGTGGGTGCATGAAGCTTTACTTTTCTGTGCAGTGTTAGCTTTCCTTGCTTTCCATTTCTGCTTATTCTTGCTTACAGTGGGTTGGGATGGTCCCCCAACTTCTGGATTTCCATTCTTTCCTCTAGCTTCTAGATGAGTAGCTTGTACAGATACCTCATCTACACTAGTGGGATTAAACATGAGGATGGTGTGCCTCATGTAGCTGTGTAGACCACCAATGTACTTCAACAGAGACTCTATTGAGTCTAATGAGATTCCTAGAATCAATGCTCTCTTTCTAAATTCTTGAGTGTACCCTTGCACACTTTGCCCTTTCAGCTGTCGAAGAGTCTACCAACTCATTATGGCTTGTTGCATGTAAGCCAATGGATAGAACTGTTTTTTGATTGCAGAAACAAAGTCACTCTAGACAAAGATAGTCTTACCATGTCTTTTCATGTCAGCTTGGGTTCTACCTTCCCACCAAACCAAGGCAGTGCCTCTAAGGTGTAGGCTTGCCAGCTGAATCTTGCTCCTGTCTGAGTCAATATTCTGCACTCTGCAATTCACATCAATTTGTCTAATCCAATTGTCCAACATTTCTGCATTTAACTCTCCATCATATATAGGTAGATCAAATTTAACATCTAGTTTGATCAAATATGCTTTCTTTTTGTTTTTATGGATGCTAGGAGGTGTGACAAAGCTTCCCTCTTTCCCTTTTCCTTTTGAGTGGTCATGGAAGTGAGACTCATCTTCTCCTTTGTCTTGTTTAGAGCCTGATGAATCTTCATCTTTGTGTTTTCTAAAGTCCCTATACATTTCTTCTACCATGGACTTTATGGCTTGGAAACTTTCTATGAATTGAGGGTCTAGCTCCATTGAACCTTCCTCTGACATTGTCTTCCGAGGATAGACTCCCAATTTCAAGATTAGTTTCGACCAACTCTCCTTCTCCTAATTTGATCTTTGATCTAGTGAGCATTCAACAGCTAAACCAACACAAGCTTGTCTAACCTTAACAACCTAAAGCTCTGATACCACTTGATATGAAAATCACCCTTGTGTGACCTTAGTTAATTAATTAATGAATGAAGGTATTACAGACTCATGTGTTGGTGTGTGTCTATGTTATTTTAGGCAATGGATTGATCAGATTGCAAAATACACAGACACTGAAGAGTGGAAAACAACAAGAGAAACATAGTAAGCAAATACAAGGACACAACAAATTAATAAGGATTTCACCATATCCTCCAATGCTACGTCTCTGGTCCAGCTTTCAATGGTGGCCTTCTTTTATTATGTCTTTAAAGTAGAGATTTACAATGAGGAGCTCAAATTGAGTCTCTTGAAACAGAACAGTGCCTGGTAGGGTGGTTCTTGGATTCCCCAAGCCACTAGAGTGCATAGACTCTTTTCCTTACCAGCTCGTGACCGCTCTAGTCTATAATGGAAGGAGCCCAATGTGGTGCTCAACTCCTGACAGATCCTCTCAGGGATTGCTTGAACTTCTTAAGCTTGCTGTCTGCTCGAAGCTGCCTTAGGTCAGCTCGGATCTCTATTTTCTGCTTCTTGCTTCACTGTCTTTTCTTTGCTCTCTCTCTCTCTGTCTTCGTTTGGTTTTTCCGTGTCCTCTATCTTGTTTCTGTTCAAGGCTTAAAGCCAACTTGTCCCTGACTATTCATTTCCTCTTTCGCCCCCGTCGGATCACCTGCTGCTGCTTGTTTGGAGTTCCTTGTCTCTTCGTCATCGTCAACGGCTCACAGGGAGTGGCCACTTGTCCTCTTGCGAACTACACCAGCTCTTCTTCGTCAGTTCATTTTTCCAATTGCATTGTGGAATGACTCATCCGCCATCCCAACGGTCAAATCAAACGTCAAAATTCTCTATGCCGCAGCTTAATCCCCTGGCAAATCCGGTTCCCCCATCGGGCACGATCTCCGTCGTCAGATCTAGATCCCCCAGATCCTACGACATTCACTCATTTCACGCGGTTGACTTGCTCGACCATTAGCGCACGATCAGTGGTGGTTTTCTCTCTCATCCATCTGCCATGCGTCGTGTGCTGAATGGAATCACTCATTTTTCTCCAAATCCGCTTACCGCCCAAGGGTGCCCCTGATATACCGCCAATTTTAGAGCACGGGTCCCGCCTTTAGCCTTTAGCGCTTTCCCCATGGTTTTCCCAGCTTCCATGCGACCGAGCACTTCGGGGCCTTTCCTTCTCGAGGGGTTTTGCATTGCGCATCACAAACAACCTTCTTTTCCCGATCCGGGCTTCCCAAGTGCCAGTTTTTCCTCCTGCACGGTCTCCATGGGCCTTAGTCAGTGCGCTTTGACTGAGGTCCTCGTCGTTCCTTGCTGGCTGCAATCTGCCACTGCCCAGAGGTCGTCCTGGTCGCTCTGTGTTCATAAATTCAAAGTTTTTTTTCCTAATTTGATATAGTCATGGTACTGTGATAATCTTCATGGATCCAATTCGGAACACAACCTCACATATAAGGAGCACCCGCATTTCTAAAAGAAGGAAAAGGACCAGGATTCCCATCCAAGGGGAATCCTTGACTGGTAGACTCTGGAAATGTTGCCATTGGAATCAACCCTAAAGAATCACTAAGGAAGATAAATTTAACCAAGAATATTTTGTGGGAAGTTAATTTTAAAACACTGAAACAAAACTTTGCCTTTTCATGCTTTAAGAGTCGAGAAAAGAGAAAAAGGTGACTCTACTCTCTTCTGGTTTGAACAAGCTCGAAAGGACAGGCACTCAAACAATATTTTAAATTTAATGAGTCAAAAATATCAAATGACTACTCTGGATGATCTAGGTAAAGAGGATTACCAGGCAACTGTGACCTGCAGAATACCTCCCAGTGAACCGAGAAGTATGGGCAAGCAATCTCCTTGAATGCTGTGTTTAGTGTATCACGTTTTCAAGGCGACTGAATCAACTTCCTATGGATAAAGGATTGGATCCTAGATGGGTCTCTCGTTATATGCCTGATGGTACAGGAAGCACAAGTCCATACTAGTGTTGTCTAGTGCCGAAGCGAATGACGACTGCTAGATTTAAAGATGCTAGAACACGTCTCTAGCCTAGACCACTAAATGTGAGAATTAACTTTCAATGCTTCCTGAGGTTAATTCAATAAATTTTAACGATTTATCTTGAATTAGGTTTCAATTACAAGGCCCTACTACTTTCATATAAAAACTCCTATATGCAACTATATGAGAAAAGAGATCTTTGTCTTCGATGAAAGTTAACATTAATTCAGAGATAGGGAACAAAAAATCAATGCAACAATCAAAGAATGAAATCTTTCTCTAATAAATCTCCTAAATGCACTTAATCTTCCTATAACAACAAAAGAAGTTTCATTTCATTTCCAATTCTTATGATGATGCAATTCTAACTTCTCAATAACACTATTAATGCAATATTTTCGCTTAAGTAAACTAGAATGATGTTCTCCTTTTCACAAAATGCAAAATGAATCTTTTACATAAAGCACTTTAAATGAAGTTTTTCACAATTCCAAATAAACAAGCATTAATCAAATCCAAAGCATTATAAAAGAAACTAAAAGCAACTTCTTCCCTGAATCCGACAAACCAAACACATAAATGCTTCAATTGACAAACCAAGCAATTTAATCTATGCTTGGAAAGAGGAAAGAGACAATTGAAATGAGAGAACAAACGAGACTCTTTCACTCATTCAATTGAAAACAAAGTATCCTAGTCAATTTTGGGAGGAAGAAGAGAGTCTGAGGGTCAAGACGCACTGGCATTCGAATGGGAGAAATTCTGATTTTTTCTTACCCTTCAAACCATAGCAACTTTTGGGACAAAAGTAGCATCAATCGACACGACTAACCAGTACTAGAACTAGTGTTGATGGCTGATCAGCGCGACTTTTTGGCCAAAAATATCATCAAACGAGGGATTCAAAGAAAAAATAAAAAAGAGCTTCACACATGGCGAGACTTAACACATTAGAGGGTGGGCTAAACCAAGCAAGCACACAAAGCAAGCTAAATGAAGCTTTCTAGTCAGGGAGAAAATCGTCTGAAAGGCTTACGGGGTCAAAATCACAAGAGCAGAAAACACTGGCCAAGATTGGGGTCAGGCCCTACTCTTCACTTACAAGCATCATTGCGACTTCTTAACTGACAACAAGCACCAAAGCCTGGTTTACGTGACTATTCCTCAGCAATTCACACTGGTCGGTGCAACTGTTAGTGGATTAAGCATGTTGGCCAAGGTAGCTAAGGAAAAACAACAAAAATTAAAAAACAGGGACCAGATCTGCTACTATGAATTTTAGACTTAGGCCAGTAAGCAGGAGAAAAGAAACAGAACCAAAGAGAAAACGTGAAACTAGAAAATTTCTCACAAAATCATGAAATCCAAGACAAACAAAAGGATTGGGATCGCTAGTATGGTCGCCAAATTGTGGTGAAGTAAAATTATAAGTGCGGACACAATTGAATTCCTCTAGCCCGATAATGGGTCTAGCCACAACAGATACATTCTATGTAAGATTTCCTTAGGTTATAATCAATCAAGAGGGCCTACCTCTTGGTCCACTTATCTTGTTTGATGATGTCCTTGCTCGCTCACTCCAGCTATCTCTCGCTTGCTTCTTCAAGCACCTAAAAAAAGTAAACAACAACAAACAACAAACGTGATAATAGACAAATTGTAATTCAACCTACTTAACAAGTCAAGAAACATTAAGCCATGAATGCATAATATAACAAAACATGTGGGAAATCAATCGATAGTTGCATATATTAATATCAAAGAGAGATTACAACCATTCGTCTTGACATTGCAGTATTCCTCTGACAGGACCAGGTTCCCACACACTTCTGCTAGCATTCCACAATGGCTTCAAACGACAATAGTTTTAAAGCTCTTCCCTTTAGGCTTCACTCCAAGCCAAATCACACTTATCCCTCACACAACTAGTAATAGCTTGCTTGTCTACTCCAAAATAGCATCAACACTTTGCAACTATAACACTCACACTCAGCCAAAAATTATGACTAGGACTAGCTAGTGCTTGGGAAGAAGGGAGGTTTATATAGGAAAAATGGATGGGAGATGGATCCTCTTCTCATGGGAGAAGGTACCTTGAGGTAGTTCCATCATTATAAGGAAAGGAGCCCAAACTTTCATCCTCGACCCCATCCAGCCAAACCATTTACCAGACTTTCGCTACGGAGCTTCTAGAGCTAGAAGCTTCGGATCTAATTTAAAAAAACTTTCCATAACAGGACCGATGCCAGTGAAACACAGATCAGTCGCTCCATTCAGCATGAGGAGTAGTGCTAATCTTTACACATCTTCATAGGGGAGACAAAGGCCATTAACGTCAGTTTGGTAAACTAGGTAAAACAGAAGTTTCAGGGGAAATGGTGCAAAAGGGAAATGATCTACTCATGAAGAGGGACACAATTGAAGTTTCTTCATGAAGGCAAAGCATGCAGGGTTCACTATAGTGGTCCCCTAGGATCAAGGAACGGGGATTACAGGGACAGTGACAAAATGTTGTGTAACAAGGCCACTGCACTTTCTTCTTCCTTTTCATTATCCATCCATTTATCTTCTTGTTCTTCTTTTGTGCAATTTTTCCATGCCTTCGATCTAGAAGCGAATTTAATGGTTGCTCATGTTCATTTCTTGCAATAGCTTTATCCACACATAATTTTTTAGTTTCAAAGATATAAGGCATTTTAGCCTCTTCCTCTGTTAAAAACACCTCCTCATGTTTTGGACTCTTCTCATGGCCCATGATATTTTCGACTAGTCACCTCTCGTTATCTTCAAGAAGTGGTTTGCAGGAATGAACTACTCCTTGCACAGGCTCAACTGCTCTAAGCTCTTCTTCTTCATCCAACCTTTCATCAGTGTCCTCATACTCTGGTTCCCTAAATCTCTGGCTTTTCAAAATTTCCTCTTAAAACCCTTCTGTCTAACACAAAATTTGAACCTCCTCATCAGGTTTTGTCTCTGGTGTTCTTCTCTTACTTGTAGCAGTCACATCAATTGATGAAGTTGTTCCTTGAACTTAGTCATCTCCCTTTCAAATTCTTCCTGGATAAGTTTTCTTGTTCTAATTTTCTTGGCATCCTTCTCCCCTTTGTTGTGGCTTTTACTCGATCATTCATCATGACTAGCGATGGTCAACTTCTTCTTTATTTTCTTATTCTATTGCACGTTCAATGTGAGCTACAACCTAGCCTTGTAACAAGTCTCACCTCATTTGTTATTTGAACACCTTACATCCTCTTGTGTATTGTTGTCCCTCTTGGCTCCCTACATCGGAACCATTTCAGCACTCCTTGCTCCTGTTTGGTTGTTGCTCCTCCACTCACCTGCTAAGAAAACCTCTTTTTACCTTCTCCTTGAGGACTTCCTTTGTCCCACTCTTCCTTCCAACCTCAGCTGGAATGTTTCTCCTTGTGTACAACTTCTTTGTTGCAAGGGTTTTCTTGTGCCATAGTATTTGAGAACACAACCAATCATGTCCTAAATATAGATCATTTCCTTTTGGTGAGAAAGGCTTCTCATGCTCACTTTTCATTACAAAACATCTCTTTCTACATGTGCTGCTACCTAAACTCACAAATTCTTTAGCCAAACATAAAACATAAAACTAGTTGTACATGTCTAGTTCTCCTCCTCCAAGACTCCAATATATCAGTTCTCCCAATTTTTCCTCTTGATGGCATTTTGTTGTCTATTTCCAATGCTCCAATAGGTTGGAATTCTCCCTAACCTTTTGCAATCCTCTCTTAGATTCTCTCTTTCCTCTGATATCTCTTTCCCCTTTCAAAATATCCCCTACTCTCGTATCCTCTATCTCTGCCTCTATGTCTTACTTGCTCACCATGTCCTTTTACAAAATATCAAATTGTTAGTTATCATTCAAATAAAAATAGAAATCACTACCTCTTTGATCCAAAGTCTTCCTCTTCACTCGTTGCAAGATCCACTTTCTCTTTCTTTTGTACACAAAACCTTCATTGAAATCACCTTTCTTTATAGTATTCCTCAATTTACAACTCTTAGCCTTATTTCCTTTGTCTTACCATTCTTTTCCTCATTCGGTTTCTCTAATTTATAGAACTCTTATACCACAATGATAATAGGCTAACAGGCCCCTCTAGTGGCTTGCTCATTACCCAAGATTCTTACTTATATGAAGGTGGCCCTTCCCTTTTATTCGTTCCTCTCGCTTGACCTTCAAAATGTGTGTGTGAAAACAATACTACAAACACACAAACTCAAGAACTCTCGACAGAAGACCCATTCCTAAATTTAAACATATCATGTGGACTGTGGCCCCATAAAAATCAATTTAAAAGTTTACGATTCTTCACAAAGCTTGTTATATAAAACCTCCCTTGTTATATGTATATTATATTCACCTGACATGTACGTAAAGAAATTCTATTACCTCCACATCATACATGAGTGTCGAGGGATCCACTCCAAAGAGTTGGGTTTAGATCTCGACTGGAAGTCAGTTATTGCCTTACCTTTATGCACGCAAACTCAATTAAAAACCTGTCAGTCGGCTGACTCAGCCCCGACCAACGTTGGTTCGACTTAAGTGATCTCGACAGATGATTAGTGGAATTTACCAGGGGTTGATCTAGTCCTTGGAATGGCTTCTCCAAACACTCCCGACTCCAACAAAGTATACAATGAGATATTCCATAATAGGTCGGCGAGGAGCATCTAACCCGACTTGAGGTTAGGTTCAGTCATCTCTCTATTTCCTTTTTTTCTCCATGTGTGTCGACTTCTTCAAAGGCTGACTACACAATGATCAGTTCTCAACCTGACTACTTTTGATGAAGGTATGTTCAACTGATTAAAAATTGCATGTCTTGGGAATTGCTGTAGAGCCAGGCTCCCAATTATCGCAGGCTAATGTCGACATCAAATTGAGCCTTATCATACTCTTCATCTTGGACATTTGAAACTATTTCTCTTGTCATTCCATGCTGAAAATATATCTTCCTTCTATTGTGAAATTCTCGAACCCTTCTCCCTCACGCACGCTCTTGAGGTTGTTATTCTGCACAAAGACTTACACTATAACCAAATGCTCATATGCACATCTATTTATAGATATTTGAGAGACTCACTCTCTTTAGCAAGCATACAACCTCTTAATTTCTCAATCTCACAATCTACAAGAGTTTCTCACAATGAAGCGTATTTTTGAGACAAATCTGCATTTAATGTTGGAAGTAATGCTTCCATGTCATGTGTTCCATCTATATTACAAGTTTTTAATGAGTATTTTGAGGTGTCATTCTAGATGTAGTTATTTCCCTATGTGTGTGAGTTGTATATGAATCATAGATCCACCTTCTTCTGATCTTATCATCTAGAAGTCGGTGATCAAAATCTTATATATGTAACTACTTTATGTGATCAATAAATCAAGAGTGTGTGTTTGGTGTTGTGTGTAATAACTTTTTCATCTCTCTCAATTTCCTATTATTTAACATGTATTAGAACTAGGAAATAAGAACAAAACAATTCATTCCCTTATATTATTCCCAAAAAGATGCATTTATAGAGGAAATTATCATTTTTTCTCCCAACCCTTTCTCTTTTCTTTTTTCCCTCACTCCTTCTTTTTGCTTCAACTTTCTTTTGGTAGGAGTACCATCATGATGAGTGATCATGTTAAACTGAGGTATTTGTTTGAACGACCTAATATAAATGCCAAAAAATCTAAATGGTTAGATATCCTCAAAGAGTTTGAATTTGTTATTAGATACATCAAGGGAAAGGACAATAAGGTTGTAGATGCTCTCAGTAGGAGAGTGCAGGTAAGTCACATTTTAGCTGTGAGTTCCTATGGGAAATGTTTTTAGGAGTGGATCTTGCAAGCAGGGAAGCATGATGATAGGTACTAGCAGCTGAGGCACAAGTTACAATGAAAGGATGAAGGTGATAATGATGAGAAGTATCATCTCATAGCAGATGGCTTGGTCAAATTCAAGAACATGGTTTATGTGTTGGATAGCTGTGAGCTCAAGAATATTATCTTGAGGGAGTTTCATATCAAGCCATATTCATGTCACTTGAGATATTATAAGACTCTGACAACAGTTAAGAAGTTCTATCATTGGCCTAACTTGAAAAAATAGGTGGCTAAATTTTTTGCTGGACGTATGGAATGTCAGAAGGTAAAAGTAGTGTGTAAGAATCCAACTAGTTTATTGTAGCCTATTGCAATTCTAGTGTGGAAATGGTAGGTCATTTCCATGGAATTCATTACAGGTTTTCCTAGGATATCGAAGTAGCATGAATCCATCATGGACATGGTTGACAGGTTAAGTAAGGTAGCTCACTTCCTCGTAGTGAAGTTTACTTATTCAACTAGTGCGGTAGCTTAGATCTTAATCAGAGAGATAATGAGATTGCATGGTGTTCCCAAGAAGATTATATAAAATAGAGATGACTAGCTCACTTCCAAGTTTTGGAAGGAGTTTTTTGCAGGCTTGTGTACAAATTTAGCTCTCAGTACAACTTATCATCCACAGACATATGGATAGATAGAAAGGGTTAAGAGGATTCTTGAGGACATGTTGAGGATGTATGTCATGTATATAATAATGTGTTCCATGGGAGGATTATATTCCATTGGTAGAGTTTGCATATAATAATGGCTATCAGGAATCCTTGAGGATGAGTCTATTTGAGGCTCTTTATATGAGTATTTGTAATACTCCTATCAATTGGAGTGATCTAGTGAACATGGTGTTGATTGGACCAGACATGTTGGTAAAGATGAAATAGAAGATGCATGTTATTAAAAGGAATTTGAAGCTAACATAGGATAGGAACAAGAGTTATGAAGATAAGCACAAAGAATTGAAGAAGATTTAGGTTACGGAGCATGTGTACTTGTGCATCAAGCCCAAGAGAAGTTCCTTGAGGATTAGATCATGTGCTAAGTTGGAACCTTAGTATTATGGGCCTTTGATATCCTTAAGAGGATTGGACTAGTGGCCTACTGACTTACACTGTCATAGATAGTGAAGCCCATGATGTTTCCCATGTTTCATTACATAAGAGATGTGTACAAGATGTTGATCGTGTGAATGATTACTCTATATTGTAGGTGGAACCATAGGGATTATTCCAGCCATAACCTCAATGCATATTGAAATGGAAATAGCTCATGCTCTAGAACCAAGTGATAGAGAAAGTTAAAGTGCAATGGAAGAACTTTGGACCTAATGAAGCTACATGGGAGATGGATGATCATATTTGTATCCTTCGTTATTTGTTGGTTCAAGAAAATGAGGTTTTGGTGTATATATGTGTGTGTGTGTGTGTGTGTGTATGTGTGGTTGTAAATACCATAATGAGTTGTGTTATAAAGCTCCATAGGAAATATGTTTTTGTTTTTCAGTGGTTTTCTAGTCATAAGTGTCATAGAACACCAAGGACGATGTTACCCTAAGTAGTAGGGGTTTGTAAAAACCCTGGGTTAAATATTCATGTAATAAAGGATAATAACAACAAAATAATACCAAGGTCATGGGACATGTATTCCAAGTTGAATGTTGGGCAAGCACTATAGTGGGAATCACTTTTGGTTTATTATGGCTATGGAAATTGGAAAAGGCATTAGCAAAAGAAAAGAGGAAATAATTCACATTTAATTATGAGAATAAAAGAAAATATGAGAAATGGGGGGCGAACAGACACGTAATTGCATGCTAAGGAAATTAGAGGAAAATTAAGGAAAATTAAGGAAAAAGGGAAATCAATAATAAAAAGGCATCAGAGAATTAGTTCATAGCTTTTGGTCATTACAATTTTTTTTAGTTCAAATAAGTCCTCTCCTTTAGTGAAGGCCTGCATGCTCCAAGAATGATCTAAGATGCTCCTTCACTTGGATTTTGAGAAAGGATAACAAAGGAAGGAAAATGAAAGTCAAGGAAAGCAAGGAGAAGGTTGGATCAACAAATTCAACAAGAGGATTTTATAGGTAACAGGTTGCATGAGTGTTTTCCTGGATATGGTATGAATGCATGGTGCATGCATTTGTTTATTTGGTTCATTTTCTTTCATTGGCATGGGTTTTTCCTGGCTTGATAGTGGTCTTGGCCATGCCTTGCCATTTCTTAGATAGCCATGGTTTTATGGGATACATTATTTTTAAGCTCTGGATTGTCGGAAGGTTTTGGAACCGAGTGAGGTGGTCTTAAGAAATTTCCCAGGGGTAACAGGTGGAGATTGTTTTATCCAAGATGTCCTCGACAGGTGGGTGGAGATAGGAAAATTCCTCAAGGTATGGTGAATAAACTTTGAGGCATCAATGCTTGGTTTGGTTTTGTGATCTCGGACCGGTTTAGGTGATATCATTGTAGCTTGAGGATGGTTTAACCACCGGGTTCTCTAGTTTATTATGTCTTGGTTTATCCCATGAAATTCCACATTCATTCTTGGAATATAGCATGGGGGTGATTGGATGAGATAAAGATTTGGTTGAGCCCAATCTATGGTTAGGTGGTACTTGGAAGTACATGGATTGGTTTCCTTTTGCATATGTTAATAAGAGTTATTTTCCTATTGTTATCTATGAGAAGTTGTACTTGTTATTATGTTTATTTGATGGTTTATTTTTCATGGTTAATATTCTAGTTATACATTGGTTATAAGAATGGTTTTATAATGTGATCTAGCTATGGGTATTGTTCATGATTTGATAAGTACTTGAATGGTCGATGAATGCATGGGTTAAAAAGTGTTGTTGCATCCATTTGAGAGGGCATTCAACCTTCTTGGTGATTTTCATATGAAGTTCATAGATTTAATATGAGATATGAATTCATGACCTGTAACTCATATGTTTACGATATGTTTGATGAAATGTCTATTTTAATAGGAAATCTAGCTCAAGTTCTAGATTCAAGTTTGAATGTCTAGCATTATCATCATGTTTATTATGATTCTAGAGGTTACAAGTAGTTATGGGTAGTGGTCTAGAGGCTAGCCTAGAAAAATGGATCATGACTTAGAATCGTTGGCACTAAAATAGAGGATTTAGGTCATAATCGCATGGAAGCAGGCTTGTGCGTGCAAATGGGCCTTATAAACACACTCTTGCCTTGTTTTTCATGCGATTGGGGTGTTAGTTCAATCAAAATTGGGTCTATCTCAGGGATTGATCACCTAGGGTGGTTTTCCAGCTACTAAGTGATGTGTAGTCCCTGTTGGAAGTGAAGAAGTGTTCATTTTGTAGGCACCACTTCCTTAATGGGAAATTGGAGGTCGGGTCATGTCATAGTAGCACTGAGCCTCACATTTACCCTGGGAGCCTATAAAAACGGGTAAATGTTGGGAGGATGTGTTTACAAGCATCTTCAAGGATTTCTTGGGTTGACAAGGTATTACTGCAAGTTTGTTAAGAATTATAGGAACACAACAACACCTCTAACAACATTACTGAAGAAAGATACATTTTTTTGGAATCCAAAATAAACTAAGGCCTTTAAACATATTGAGGAGGAAATGTTCCAAGCTCTGGTCTTAGATACATCTGACCTCACAAAAACCTTTATTGTGGAATGTGATACCTGAGGAAATGGAATTGGTGTTGTTTTAATGCAAGAAGGAAGACCCATTTCTTTTGAAATTCATCCAATCAGGGGAATTGTTTTACACAAACCTATTTATCATAAGTAAACGTTGACAATACTACAAGTCCTGAAGCAATGGCGCCCTTACCTAATGGGAAGATACTTCAGGTTAAAAAAAATCATGATAGTCTTAAATACATTTTGGAATAAATATTATCTTCAAAAGAGCAAAAAAAATTTGTCAAAAAGATGTTTGGGTATGACTTTGAAATCATCTACAAAAAAGGGAAGTAAAATTTTGTTGTAGATGCACTCTCAGAAAGGGATGAGGACGTGGAAGCATTTTTCTATTCCATTTCAATTCTCCAACCTGATTGGATAACTGAATCAAGGGATGGATAGAAGAATGTCAAAGAGGTGTGGACACTCATTAAAAAATTGTAGTATGATCCCAATACATATGATACATTTATCTGGAAAAATAATTTTTTATGGTACACACATCACTTATATATATGTCAGAAATCCCAACTCAAACAAAATATTGTTTTGGAATTGCACACCTCTACTTTAGGAGGGTAGTCGGGGTTTTTAAAAACTTACCATAGGGTCAAGAAGGAATTTTTATGGGATGACCTTAAATATGATATTCAAAAGTTTGTGCAATAATGATTGGTTTTACAACAAATAAATTTGAGACAATGAAGACCCTAGGTATGTTACAACCTTTAGCCATTCCAAGTCAGCGTTGGGAGGAGGTCTCAATGAATTTTATCATAGGTTTAACCAATTCTGAAGGAAAGAGTGACATCATGGTGGTAGTTGAAATACTTACCAGGTATTCACAGTTTTGTGCACTATCTCATCCTTTCAAAGCCAATACAATTGCTATTGCATTTAAGGAAACATTTCAAAAGCTACATTGAAACCCAAAGATGATTGTAAGTGACAAAGATCCCATTTTCACTAGAATTTTTTTGACAAAACCACTTTCTTGTCTTGGTAATTAGCTCATAGCTCATCTTATCATCCTCAACCTCATAGGCAAATTAAGATACTGAAAAAATGTTTGGAAGGATATCTTTGTTGTTTTGTATTTGATAAGCAAACACAATGGGTAAAGTTGTTACCTTTGATAGAATGATGCTTTAACACTTCCTTCCATATCGTAGAAAAAAAGACCCCATTTATGGAAATTTATGGATATCATCCACCATCCATCACATCGCATTCAAGAGAAGATTCTAAGGTTCAAGCAGTGAAATATCACATCGTGTATTGACCACAATTTCTCCAACTCTCGAAGGATAACCTAACTCTGCCACATAATCAAATGAAACAACAGGCTGATTGACATGGTAGTGAAAGAATATTTGGCCTATGCAATTGGGTATTTTTATGACTACATCCATAGAAACAAATTTCCCTCAAGCAAGCTAAGAAGGATAATAAATTATCACCCAAGTACTATGGTTCTTACAATGTGCCGAAACATATTGGTACTATGGCATACAAATTGGAGTTGTCTGCATCTTCTCGAGTACACTCGATTTTCCATGTTCCATTATTAAAGAATGTTAAGTGATTGGGTATTTTTATGACTAAAACTATATAGACAAATTTCCCTCAAGAAAAATAACAAGGATAATAAATTATCACTCAAGTAATATGGTTCTTAAAAGGTGTTGCAAAAGATTAGTACTATCACATACAAATTGGATTTTCCTGCATCTTCTCGAGTACACCCAATTTTTGATGTTCCATTATTAATGAATTTTATAGGTGACAAGATTCATATTCAAACAATATTTCTAGAGCTTTGCAAGGAAGGAAAAATCATATTAGATACTAAAGCAGTCATGGAAACAAGAACCCAACATCTATGGAATTGTTAAACTCATAGTATCTCATTAAGTAGAAGAACTTACTCGCTCAAGATTCCACATCAAGATTCCACATGGGAGGATGAAAATTTTATACAGAAGCATCCATGACTACTCAAGTGTTGAGGAAAACACTTTTTTGAAAGAGGGGCATTTTAGGTCCCTACAATACTAGTGTAGCCCCCATATTGTTTGAATATTTTATCCCTATATAGAAATTACTTGCAAATGAATTCCTAAACCAGAAAAAATATACAATGGCGGGAACATAAAACAAATACACAAATATTTTCCCTTAGATCCAAAAACTAGGAATACCCTATTTATTTTTCATTATATTCCTTTGAATGTTACAATATATATATATATATATATATATATACTTTTCGAAGCATTCAATAACCCCAATCTAGTAACCTTGGATTAGAACATAACCATAGTGTTAGGTAAAATTGACTCAGGGTTTGAGTCAAGGTTAAAATGGTTAAATAGTAGTGGTTTTGGGCACATTGTATAGTGTACCTGTGGTATTCTGGTCTATGGTATTGCATGTAACGAAGCCTATAAAAGGCCGGGAATACTTCGTTGTAATGTAGGCCTGGAGGTGAGCGGTGAAGGATCACTTGGCCAGATTGGCCAAGTTTTTTTCCAATGCTAATGAGATCTCATTGGGTTGGGTTTTTCCTCGGATTTGGGGTTTTCCTGGATAAATATTATAAGTATAATATTTATGTGTATTGTTTCTGGCTATTTTGTTATTCCTCTTTGTAAATCTCGATAAATATCAATAATAATTTATCTCTCTGTCGTAATTTCTTAACAACTGGAATCAGAGCTAAGTTGGCTTCAGAAGGACGTTTTTTGTTGCCAAGGTTTTGTATTGGCTTGATAGACAAATAATTGAGTTTTTCTTGCAGATATGGATCAAAAGCCATAGATTGTGAAGCTAAGCTGCACACTATTGGGTCATGAGAGATTCAGTGGATGAGGAGGATATGTGCACATGGATTAATTAATTGATGAACTATGTACTTGAAAAGAACACCTAGATAACTGGTGGCTACAGTGGCTAGTGACCCATGTAATTCACTAGATGGGTTGTTTTTATATAGACATTGATGTCCTATGTACAAAGATAACAACAAGGGTAAACAAAAAAAAAATATTATAATGGAGTGAAATTTTATGTTTGCATGTAAATGGGCATACTGCTGTAAGACCTGATGAGGCATGCGTACCCCTGGATAATTACTGGTAAAGTTTGGGTTAGAACTAGGTAATAGGGGGATGTTAGGTTAACAAATCCCAAGTAAAAACTTTGAAGGGGGTAAGGGTTAGAGTGAATGGATTGTCTCACTTAGCAGGTTTTGGTTGGACTTAGTCAAGGAACCCCAAGTCTAGTTTAAGGGGGGAATTGTTAGGTAAAATTGACTCAAGTTTTGAGTCAAGGTTGACCTAGTTAAATAGTAGTGGTTTTGGGCACATGGTATAGTGTAACCATGGTATTATGGCTCGTTTTATTGCATGTAATGGGGCCTATAAAAGGTTGCGAATACTTCATTGTAATGTAGGCCTGGACGTGAGAAGTAACGACTCACTTGGTCGAAATGGCCAGGGTTTTGTCCAATGCTACTGAGATGTCATTGGGTTGGTTTTTTCCCTAGATTTGGGGTTTTCCTGGATAAATATTATGTTTATAATATTTATTTGTATTGTTTTTGGTTATTTTATTATTCCTCTCTGTAAATTTCGGTAAATCTTAGTAATAATTTATCTATCTGCTGTAAATTTCTTAACAACAAGAATCAGAGCTAAGTTGGCTTCAAAAGGACGTTTTTTGTTTCCAAGGGTTTGTATTGTCTTGATAGAGAGGTAATTGAGTTTAGCTTGCAGATCTAGATCAAGAGCCATGGATTGTGAAGCAAAGCTACACATTACTAGGTCATGAGAGATTTAGTGGAGCAGGAGGGTATGTGCACATGGATTAATTAATTTATGAACCATGCACCTGAAAAGAATGCCTAGATAACTGGCTGTTACAGTGGTTGGTGACCCATGTAATTTGGTAGATGGGTTATTTTTATATGGACATTGATGTCATATGTAAAAATACAACATTGTTAGAAAATTATATATTATAGAGCAATGGAATGCATACAAGTATTGTAGAACTATAAACATAGAAAACACATAAAAACAAGAGAGATATAGATATACCTAGTTCACTCAATTTGGGTTATGTCCATGGAGAAAAGGGTAGTCCTTCCTTTTATATTATCTAGCAAAATAAAGAGATACAACCTACATCAGATCTGTTGTAATTCCCTCTTCGATCTCACACAATCTCCTCTCTCTTTCTCGCTTAGAATACACATTTACATAGCTGCAATACAATTATCTCATATATAGCGAGGGGTTTCCTTCTAGGGAAAAAAAAACATAAATTGAACACAACTTCTCCTGTCATATTTCCGCCTAATGAACGTCCAATATTGACTATGAAATTACAAGATTTTGCAAGGCGATTTTACATCTATTTTTAGCCATCACCCCCCCTAGACACCCCTAGCAGTGTGCATAAATGGGTGAAATTTTCACCACATTATGAAATGGGGTCCAACGCAGCGATACCTCTAAATAATGAAGATAATCAGGCTCCACACCCAACAATCTTCCACTTGGAGACTGATTATAACATCTCCACCACTGCTTCATTTTCTGGAGAATGACTCCACTTTAGACTTGGTTGTTTCTCATCTTCATCATCATACTTGAAGACTAATTGAAATCGAGGAGAATCTCAGTTTCTCCCTTGTTACAGCTTTTGTTAAAATGTAGGATTTTGGCTAGTGAGTATCTTTTCTAGCTTCAATTGTCCATCTTCCAACACTAATCGTATGAAATGGTACTTGAGCTATATATGTTTAGTCTTGGAATGAAATGAAGAGTTCTTTGCAAGATGTATGGAACTTTGGCTATCACTGTATAATCTGCAAAACTCCTGCTTCTTACCCAATTCATCCAGAAATATTTGTAACCAAATCATTTCTTTATTAGCCTCTGTAGCAGCAACATACTCTGCTTCCGTCATTGAGAGTGTAACAACACTTTGTAGCTTTGAAACCCAACTGACAGTTGTTCTACCTAAATTAAACACATACCCTGTGGTGCTACTCCTGTTATCTCTATCATCTGCCATATCTCCATCAACATATCCCTATAGAGAAATGTTTGAACCACCAAAGCATAATGCTTGATTCGTGGTACCTCTCAACTACCTGAGAATCCACTTCACCTCCATCCAAAGTTCATTTCCTAGAGGTTTCATGTACCTTCTTACATGTCCCACTACATGTGCAATATTAGGCCTTGTGTAGACCATTGCATACATTAATCTTCCAACCACTGATGCATATGGAACTTTGGACATATAAGCCATCTCTTCCTGAGTCTTGGGACACATCTCCTTAGTTTGAAATGGCTAGCCAAAGGTATACTAACTAGTTTTGCATTTTGTATATTGATTCTTTTCAACACCTTTTGTATGTACTCACTCTGAGATAATGTTAATTTTCAATTCTTCCTATCTCTAGTTATTCACATACCAAGGATTTGTTTTGCAACACCCAAATCCTTCATTGCAAATGTGTTTGCCAATTTTCTTTTGAGCACATTTATTTCCTACATGGTAGAACCTACAATAAGCACATCATATACATGCAATAATAATATAATATAGCTTTGATCATTTTTCCTTTTGAGATAAACACAATGATCAGAGTGACATATAGTATAACTTTATTCAGACATAAACCTGTCAAATTTTAGATACCACTGCCTTGGAGCCTGTTTTAAGCCATACAAGTTCTTCTTCAACCTCGACACTAATTTCGCCTTCCCTTTTACCTCATATCCTTGTGGCTGCTGCATATATATTTCTTCCCCCAAATCTCCATGGAGAAAGGTTGTCTTTACATCTAACTTCACAAGATGCAACTCTTTAGCTGCTACTAGACTTAAAATAGTTCTGATTGAAGTCACTTTAACAACAGGATAAAATATCTCATCAAATTATATACCCTTTTCCTCTGCAAATCCCTTCACCACAAGTCGAGCTTTATACCTTTTTCTACCTCCATCTTCCTCCTTCAACCTGTAAACCCATTTATTCTGCAATTTTGTTTTACTGCAGGAAATCTGACTAAGTCCCAATTCTGGTTATGTACTAACAAGTCCATATCTTCTTTCATGGCTTGCTCCCACTTTTTCTTGGTTTCTACATGCACTGCTTCTTCATAACACTTTGGTTCACCAGAATTAGTTAAAAATAGATAATATAATGAAGGAGAGTATCGTTCAAGGGGTCTACTTATCTTGGTATATCTTCTAATACCACTTTCAGGTGTTTGAGGTGCTTGTTGTTGTTGTTGTTGTTGTTGTTGTGGCTATTGATGATTATGATTTTTACGCACCTTCACTTTTTCTGTGATCTCATCAAGCACTATGTATTCTTTGTTTTCTTTTTCCTGTTTCTTTTCCTACATCTGATCCTTATACAAAACCTTTTCATTGAATATGACATCTCCGCTCCTAATGATTCTGTGTTTTTCATAATCATAAAAGAGATAACCAAAATCATTAACACCATATCCAATAAAGGTACATTTCTTTGATTTTTCCTCAAGCTTTGTTCTATTTTCTTTATTAATGTGCACAAAGGCTTCACAATGAAAAGTATTTAAAAATGATTAGTTTACCTTTTTAGTAGTAGATGCCTCCTCTGGAATACCACCATCCAAGGAACTTGAAGGCCCTCTATTTATTAGGTAAACAACAGTATCTACAACATCTGCCCAAAATTTTAAAGGCAATCCTACATGCAATCTCATGCACCTTGCACACTCCATGATTATCATGTTCATCCTTTCTGACACACCATTTTCTTGTGGTGTTCCTGGTGTTAACGCTCGAAATTGCCCCAAGCTGAGGAAGGAAAAACTCAAGGCAACATCAAACCACACTCAGCCTCGTAGCTAGCCCTACGAGGACAGGAGAGGGCTCTCTCCGGGTCTATCTCGGAAAAAGGTTTTCAAAATGGCTGAGATGACTCCAAATTAATACTAATTTTAGGCTAGTAAATTGATAGAAAGGGGTTTTTTTTTTATAAATGATTGGGTTTTCTGGGCAGCGTGGTACCAAGAACAGCGTGAGCAGAGATTTAATCAAAGGCACAGATTATTCCATAAGGCGAGGTAGGAGCGAAATTTAACAATTAAATTGAGATTAAACGGAATGGCAAGACTGCTGAGAAGTCGACAAGGGCATGTGTGATGAATCCTTATCGAACAGAAGAAAACATTAAATATGAACACTTCCTTAAGACAGAGCAAATAAATTGAATTCTGTCTTTCTCACTTAAAAGTATTCATTTAGAAACAATTATGAAATAAAATGGAAACATTACAAAGGCATATGAAACAGAAGAAAAAAAACATATGCTAAATTTTCACACCACAAGAATCTTACAAATCAGAGTTGAGCCATTTAATTAATCTCTGTCATTCAACTGTACAATGAAATGCTCTGTTCTCCTCCACGCACCTCTCAGAATTTTTTCTCTCCGAACATTACAAATGATTTTTCAATACATTAAATAAACTATTTGTGGGATAACAGATCCACTACAACTAAGGGATTGTTCTGAAGACAACACAACGCTTCCCTTGAATCTGTTGATGACCAAAAAAGTGAAATTTGTAGGTGTAACTCCTTTAAATCGCAACAGAAAATAAAAATAGGCCTCAAGTCCTATTTTTCTGCTTATGATCGATGTCTTCTTTCAAATTTAGGCGTGGTTTCCTATTTTACATTTTCCATTTGAATGAAAATTTAATTTTTAAATGCAAATGCTTTTATAGTCCATCTTTCGTGTCATTGGATACTATTTAACCTGTTCAATAAACCATACTCCCGAATTCCTTGTAACTCAGCAATTTCTACACAACTGGCAATCTCCTTACTATGCGCATCTGCTTGCACGTTACTCAAAGATATGCATGGGTCGCAGTCCTCTTCTGATTTGCACAGGGAGAGCGCTATCTGGCACGCAATGAAACATTGTCTCTGAAAAGGATATGTCTTCATCAATTGAACCATTAGTTCCTGCAGTTTGTCTTCATATGATGCGCATTAAAAAAGAGATTGTAGCCGATATCAAACTGATGTCAAAGTACTTGAGATAAACTTAGATTTCCTCTGCATCAACATCCACTAAAGCTATCGATGCAAATTTTGATACTTCACGTACAGTTTTTGCAAGGATTTCATCAAGCTGCATGCAAATAACATATGTGGCCCTTCTAAATCGAAGAACCAAAACTTTGTCCAATGTATCCTCCTTTCATCATCGCTTGAAGATCTGAAACAGAATCGAGCCCAGCTGTTAGAAATTCGATCTCCAGCAAGTGCTTTGAATCCATCAATGTTAACTGTGTAGCTACTTTTACAACATCTGCTCAAAAAGTTCGTTGCAAGCTGATCAAGCCGATTTGATACGAAACTGGGCGCAAGACAAATTTTTCTGAGCTCTGTTACTATGTGGGTAGCGCCCCTGCCCAATGGGTAGCGCCCCTATAAATTTGCACAGGCCGTTGGACTTATGTGGGTAGCGCCCAGCAAGTGGGTAGTGCGCAGCTCATATGGGTAGCGCCCACCTCCAAACGCTGTCAACAATTCTGCAAAACAATTTTATTGCCTCCAAAACTCCAAACACGACTTGTACAGATGCATGCCCACATTTTAGTGTCGTGGATGAATTTTGGCTATAATAGCTTCCATCACATCATTTGTTATATGAGAAGAATTTTCAATAATAAGATGTGCTCACTCTGATATCCATTTCTCTGTTGTGTAGGCTCCCATTTGGATGCATTTCCTTGTTTGACCAATGCGCCAAACTTTGACAGATCCTTCATGCGAATTTCTTGAAAAGGGACCCTTGAAAAACACTGGAAGGCATTCCAAGAAGAGGCTGCCTCAACTATGATCTCTGCATGCACACGTGAGATAGTTTTATCAGTTTATTTCCACTGACTTCTTGATTTAATCTGATGATTCCTTTGGCTGTTTCTGCAGGGATTGGAGCTACTGAAGCTGCTGCCATTGAAGAACTGTAGAGCTTTGGAACATTTACCTATTTATTACAAAAACATATTTGATGATTTCTTCTTCAAAACAGGGTTTTGAAGAAGAATCTATTTCACATTGATGACATTCCTGAAATAAACACCTACTGAACCTTCTCCTAGCCTGCAAGTGTTATTGAAACATTCTGAGAACAAGCTTTGCAAACATCTAAGTAGCAGTGGGTGAAAGCTAATTGGCATTTGGCCTGTATATTGAACTGAGACTTTGACAGCTATCTGTCTGAATTTGACTCTGACAGAGGACTAGACAAGACGGAGTCTAACATTGGCTCCAATGGGGATGGCAACTGCCGCTTTTTGGAGGTGCCAAGAACTGCAGATCTTGGGAGAGTAGACAGTGCCTCCATCCATTGGGCTATGGAGTCATTATTTCAACAGACAACACGAGACTTCCGACTCATTTATGGACTGAAACTTGACTGAAATGCTTAAAAAACTGACTCGGAAAAATTCACACTAAAACTGTAATGAAACTCAGAACGAAATGCTGCCTTATGGCTACTTATTTATTTACAAAATCTACCCTACTTTGTTGTAAACACAATAGATCAGGTAATACTGAAATGCCAGATCAACCATTCAAGTAAACCTGAGAATGATGCTGCTTGAGAATGCTTCCACCAGGACACAGATGTAATTGCTGGCAGCCCTTCATGCACGTAATGAGCCTGGTCACGTAAAAGACAGCCTGATCTATCAATCAAACTGAAAAACATTTCCATGTATGTTGCCATTGGATCGCGAAAGCCAGACTCTGTTGGCTGCCCCAACTCCGCAATACATATTTCCAACTGCACACTGTCAATGCAAACATCTGTAGGCAATTCTATTATTTCTTGTTTCGAAGGAGGAAGGATTTCCAAGAACTTTTTAGGGTCTTGGAAATCATATGACTGGATCTGCTCATCTAAACACTGAATCTCCTTCTCAACTCTTTCAACAACTAATTCACAAACACCAGTTTTGGCTTCAAAAGGAAGCTTCGGAGATTTCAAACATTGAAGCAAGGCACTGAAAAATTCTTCATTAAGTTCAAGATCCACTAACTGATTTCTTACTTCTTTTACAGCTTCACACAGGGCAGGGTTTGCCACATACCCTACCATTGCATGAGTGGATCAGCGAGCACTGGAATGTCTGGATCGAGTTGGAGTCACCAGGTGAATGTTTCAGCCTTCTTATGTCTGATTGTTGTCCACCATCAACATCAGATCTGCAACTTGATTTCATGTACTGGGACAAGACAATCTACAAGTCAAATGTCACATCAACAGCAAACCATCTTCCCCAGTATGGTCGCCACTATGTTAACGCTCGAATTTGCCCCAGGCTGAGGAAGGCAAAACTCAAGGCAACATCAAACCACGCTCAGCCTCATAGCTAGCCCTACGAGGATAGGAGAGGGCTCTCTCCAGGTCAATCTCGGAAAAATATAATTAATGAGGCTCGAGATGACTGAAATTGTAACTAATCTTAGGCTAGGTATTAAGTGCAGAGGTTTAAAGGTGATTTTTTGGGGTTTTCGTTGAATCAAAGGGAAAAGCAATTTTGGGTGCGGGAAGGAGACACATTTTCTGCAGAGGTCTGATTGGAACAAGGTAGGCAATTGTTTTGATGCTTTAAAAGCAATGAGGTGAATAGATCAGATAGGTGAGGAGCTAAGGAGAGCAAGATAACCTCAAGAGTTCTCCTTAAACAGATGAAAACATAGGAGATCAAACAAACTTAAAGGCAGAGCATTACAGATTATGAATTCTACCTTAACACTTCATTTGTTCAATTGCAGAAGATGAGAGAAGGAAAATGATACACATAACAACTTACAAGTACTGAAAGAAGCACACCATCAAGACATAAAGCCACATGAATTCCAAATAGTGCTGCAAAACCCTGGTCTTTCCTTTGCCAAAATGCTGAAGTAAAATGTACAATAGAGTCTCAAAACCTTTTCCCCAAGAGTCCAACCCTGAAAATTACTAAGAAAATACATAATATAGGCAAGCTAACTCATTCCCTTGCCTCTAGGGGTCGAGCTCATCATCCTAGGGGCTATTTCAACCAATTCTAAACAAAGCACTACAATCTAGGTAGTCAAAACAACTTGCCTCTATAAGGTAGGAAACTGATTCATTCATTTAATTTTCACTTTTTTAGTGAATGAATCTTCTAGAACAAGTAATAAAGTGCCAAAATTACATCATGTTGCATTAATTACATCAATAGGAGTGAAAAAATCCATCATAAGTCAAAACTGGTCAAACTGGCTACGTTTCCTGAGCTGAAGATGAAAATTGTGCCAAAAAACCCTGATGCGCCGCGCGCCTTTCCACCTACTTTTGGGGCACTTCCCGGCATCCAAATTGAGCTTAGGTTGGCTTGTTGGAAAGCCCTGGATGTCTACTTTCCAACCCAAGTGGAATTTTCCAATTTTATGTCCATTTTCCCCTCCAAAAGTGCATTCTCCCGGAAGTACTTCCTGCAGGTGCAAAAGGTGGCAGAAAGGTGATTTTCATGTTGTTTTTTAGCCTTTTGGTCACCCAGAACTTAATGAAATGCTTTGGCAATAGCTGAGCATGTACAATTCATCATGAAAAATCCAAAACTACAAGCCGTTTGTGATTTGGACCTCCCAATCTTATGGGTCGCGCGCGGCACGCTACGCGTTGAGCCAAAAAACCTGTTTTTAAACCAAAAATTTCAAAATTGACAAAATTTTCTCCAAATTTGTTGAAATTTGGGCTGGGGGTCCCCAATCAAGTACCATGCTCAGCCAAAGAGGCTTCGACCAAAATCCGAAGTCTATCCTCCCTTTTTCGACATTTTAGTGCCCTTCTGGTACATGCAGTTCTGTGGTAGAATCACTGTCTCGGTTGTATGATGTGTCGGTGTTCGTCTCCATGGTGTTACCAGTCTATGCCAATGATATGTTCATCTCATTGAAAATGAGAAATTGGTACCTTTATCTCCAATTGCCAAGTGTATGAAATGAGAATTTGGTGCCTTTTGTTTCAATTATCAAAATATGCCAAGTAGGAAGGGGCTGTGGTACATAAGGACAGTGGGTATAGGATTAGGGCATGTGAATTTAGGGGGTGGGAGAACTTAGGGAATAAGGAAATGAATGGACAAATGGAATAAGGGAGTGATGGAGGAATGATAAACTTGGTAGCAAAACTGTCAATCATAACCCTAACACTGTTGCTTTGGAAATTATGAAGAAGTAGGGTTTGATTTCTTAAACAATCACCATTTATCAAACACCATGAAGTAAGCACCAAACTTGGATAAAAAAAATAGAGATGGAGGCCCTACCTACTTGTACAAATGATGATCCAAGCATATTGGGCAATTTTGGAGCAGAATTTTGAAGTTTTTGGGCCTGTTGGCTGTATGCGTCGTGCGTATACCCAACGCGCCGCGCACCTCTGATGCACCGCGCCAGTGTATTTTTACACTGTGAAAACTTGCTCAATGCGTCGCGCGCCCGCCCAACGCGCCGCGCACCACATAGTGCATTTTGCAGGAGGCTTTCGGAGACCTTCTCGGTGTCAAAATCAGGCGCAAGATAGCTCGTTGGAAAGGTATTTGATTATAATTTCCAACCCAACTAGAATTTTGCAATTTGGAGTTCATTTTCCTTGTCAAAAATCAAATCTCCCAAGACTGGTCAAAATGTGCCAAATGAGGCTGCCTCAAGGTAGAGTGTTGTTGCAGTCAACTTTTAAATGCCTTTCTCAACTCCAAATTGAGCTCATGATAGCTCATTGGAAAGATATTTTTGTCTATCTATCCTTTGACTCATCGAGAAATTTATTTGGCCAACCAAGCTAGGAGAAAACCTGATTTTCCCAAGGTCACTTCAAAGGTGCATCAATTCTCCCGAGGCGAATGTATTTTTAACATTTCTCTAAAACCATGACACCTGTGTAAAAAGTGAGGGAGGTTTTTCTTCTTTGGCATGTTTTGGACAAAAACCTCTCTCAGGTTTCTAAAATTCATCTTTTATTTCTCTAAAACATCTTTTGAGTGAAACTTATCCCGATGTGTGAAACAAGGAATTTTGTGGAAATGAAGCGAAATGAAGGGGATGAGGGGCTTGTAAATTCTTGGGGAAATTTTGGGAAGTAGGGAGGGATGTTAGGAAGTAGGGGAAAGTGGAATCTTAGAGATGGAGTGAGGGGAAGGGGTCCAAAAGGGCAAAACACAGGCCTAGCCTAGAAAATTGCCAAGTTGTGGCAAGAAACTAGGGTTTGTGGAAAAATGAGGAATTTGGGGAATCTCAGTGATGGGAAGTGTTTAATAAGGTACATTAATGATAGGGGAAGGTGTATGAACATCAGGATACAAATTTTTCCGATGATTTGACCCTCCAAGAGAATTTACCTCCAAAACCCTAGGAGAGGGAAATGAACCTTGCCTAGGCGCAACTGAAGCATGAACAAGGTGTAAAATGACCCAATGGAACCTGACATGATGAGGAAAACCATATGAATGATGATAGGCTCAGCTGAATGATGACATGGACCGACATTTGGACAACTTTAGAAGGAGTGAAAGCAAACCCTAGACCTAATGCCTAGTGACCAAATTTTGCTTGAAGACTCTTTGAAATGACAAAATTTGACCTTGACACTCTGAGACCACTTTGTAAGAGCATATTTGATCACTGGAGGAAGGCTGGAAAGACTGACACTAACACCTGGAACTATATTCTCTCTATGAATTCCATTCTTCAAACAGTACCTATCAAACGCTTTGCTGCAATATTCACCTCCATTGTTTGATCTAAGACACTTCAACATTTTTGTTGTCTCATTTTCAACCAAATCTTTCCATTTCTTGAAAGTATCAAATACATCAAATTTATTCTGAATACAATAAAGCCACATTTTTCTGGTTGCATAATCAATAAAAGTAACATAATAATGAGAGCCACTAGGAGATGATGCCTGACCAGGTCCCCATACATCTATATGCAAAAGCTCTAATTTTTCACTCTTCTTTTCTTTCCCAACTTTAAGGAATCTGACTCTCTTATGTTTTCCATAAACACAATTCTCACATAATTCCAAATTAACATGCTTCAAATTTGTCAACAATTTCTTGAGTGAAGAATCTGCATCCCCTTCTCACTCATGTGCCTGAACCTATGATGCCACAATGTTGTATATTCTCCTGTAGAGGTTAAAGCATTAACAAAATTAGAAATACCATTGCATAAATACAATGTACCAACCTTTTCTCCTTTTTCTATTATCAGGCTCCTTTAGTGACCTTCCAGGTTTTATTTGTAAAAGTAGTTACACAACATTCACCTCCGAACTTCCCTGTTGAAATAATATTTTTCTTCAGATCTAGAACATGCCTTACCTCCTTTAATAGCCATTGATTTCCATTCTTCTATTTTATGAAAACTGTACCCATTCCAATGACTTTACAGGGTTTATCATCTCTCAATCAAACTAGTCCAAAATTTTCTTGAACATAATCATGAAAATGTTTCCTATCAAGTGTGACACGGAATGAGGCCCTTGAATCTACCACCTAGGCATCAATAATATTTTATGTCACATTCACTTCATGATTTTTTTCTTGTTGCACATCTCTTTCTTTTCCTTTTCGAGACTTGCAGTCTTTCTTCAGGTGTCCTTTCCTCCCACATTTCCAGCACACTATCCCCGATCTGGACTTGGACCTTCATTTCCATGAGCTACTGCAATATTTCGGGTTCTTTCCTCTTTCCATTTTTCTTCCCCTAGTCTCTACAGTCAATGCATTACTTGATGTCTCGCCGGAGCTTTTTCGTCGCATTTCCTCGCTAAGGATTGCACCGAAAAAATCATCAAACTTTAAAGTACTAGATCCAGAGACATAATTACTAATGGCCATAACTAAACCATTCCAACTTTTTGGTAATGAACACAAAAATAATAGATCCCTAACTTCATCATCAAAAGTTACCCCTACAACATTTAACCGACTGGTAACTGTATTAAATTCATTTAAATGATCAACAACATATCCACCTTCTGACATCTTCATATTAAATAAATGATTCATAAGAAATACTTTATTTGAGGTCGAGGGTTTTTCATATAGTTTGGCCAATGCCGACATTAAAACCTTTGTTGTCGTTTCCTTTCAAATATTAAAGACTATCGACACCACTAGGCACAACAGTATTGTTCAAAGTGCCTTTGGATCGATAATATCCCATTCTGTGTATGTCATACTTGTTGACTTATTTGTGTTTCCGCTCAATGGTAGGTATACATATTCGTGATACAAATAATCCTCCATCTGTATCTTCCACAGCTGGTAGTTTTAGCCGTTAAATTTTTTGACCCTAGAATATAACCATAGTTCCCTTAACCAGATCTACAATACCATGGGAAAAAACAATCGTGCCCAAAAACCCATGCATGAAAAACATCCACCAAAACATGGGTAGGTTCGCCCACCATCTTTGGGTCTACCCACAATCCTTGGATGCGCCCAAATATTATTGGGTTTGCATAAAATAAAAATAAAAATCTGGCGTGCTGCCCCAACCTCCATGACTTGTGGAAAGAATATAACACACACCCAAGATTCTCCTACTTATTGTTTTCTCTCCACACTAAGGGTCACATGAGAGCTTAGTCATTGGTATAGGGATACAATTCCCATTGTTTCTCTACACCAAGAAAACTTCTCAGTGATCACAAACTTTGTCAATTCATCTACAACATTCTTCAAAGAGTCCACCTTTACTAGAAACACCTTTTTATCTTCAACCATATCCCTCACAAACTGATATTGAACATTAATGTGTTATGTATTTGAATGATATGAAAGTTTCTTTGCAAGGAAAATTGCACTTTGGTTGTCACAATCTATCCCTATAGCTCATTGTACCAACCCCATACTTGAACACAATCTCTGCAACCAAACTCCTTCCTTGCTTGCATGAGTGGCTACCATGTATTCAACCTCTGTAGTTGAAAGTCCCACTACAAGCTATCTCTTTCTCATCTGACCGACTGCTCCTCCAAATAGCTTAAACGCATACCCACATGTAGATCTTCTCTAATCGAAATCTCTAACCCAATGTACATCAACAAATCAATGTATGCCCAAAACTCTATCCAATCGTCGTCTTCCTTTGTAGCACATACGATAATAAATAGTGCCACGCAAATACCTGAAAACCTAATTCATTGTTGTGCAATGATCCTTCCTTAGTTTTGACATAGACCTTCTCAATACTCCCACTACATGTGCAATTTCTAGCCTGGTACAGACCATTGCATACATCAGGATACAAACTGCACTCACATATGGAACATGGGACATGCCCTCTTCCTCTTCCAATGTCCTGGGACATTGTTCCATAAATAAATTTACACCTACGGGAATAGGAACCTTCACATGTTTGTTATCCTACATATTAAACCTCTATAATATTGTCTCACCATACTTCCTCTAGTTTAACTAGAGCTTCCTTTTTTCATGATCTCATTTAATTCCCATGCCTAAAATATAATTTGTAGCACCAAGATCCTTCATGATGAATTTAGAGGTTAACTAGGTCTTCAAATCCTGGATATTTATTTGTCATTTCCAATCAGCAACATGTCATCCACATCCAATACCAAATAAAAAACATAATTACCAATTAATTTAAAATACACATAATGATATTCTTTGCTCCTTGTGAAGCTAATTCCTTGTATATATGTATCAAATTTTTATACCACATCCTTGGTGATTGTTTTAACCCATACAAAGACTTTTTAACCTACATACCACTTCTTTCTTACCCTTCACCACAAAACCTTCATGTTTCTTCATGTTGATGTCTTCTTCTAGACCCCCATGAAGAAATTTTGTCTTCACATCTATCTATTCTACCTCAAAATCAAAAGTAGTAGAAATAGATCAAATTAATCTAATAGAAGCTAAATTGGCAACAAGAGGAAAAATATCACCAAAATCAATTCCCTACACCTAGGAATAACCATTTTCTACCAACCGAACTATGTATTTCTCCACCTTTCCTTTTTCTTTCATCTTCTTCTTAAACACCCATTTGTTGTCAATATGTTTCCTTCCAACTGATAACTCCACCTGATCCCAAGCCCCATTTTGTCCAAAGATGTCCTTTCATCAATCATGCCCTCCTTCTAGAGTTTACCATCTTATGAATCCGTTGCCTTCCTAGTAGTTCCAGGATCATCATGAGTAATAGGTAAAGAAAAAATTGAATAGAAAGGAGATCGACTATACCTCTCTAGTTGTGTTCTCTCTCGAACTGATCTTGTCAAAACTAGAGTGTCTCGATCTTCCTCTTTTGTTTCTTATTCTGCTATAGATTCTGATTCTTCCTTTTTTTTTTATTTCACACTCTATCTTCTCAGGTTCCTTTGGTATGAATTCATGTTTAATAACATCTTTCACATCTCTAAACACCACATCCCCGTTGTACATAACCTTCCTTGTTTCTGGCTTCCAAATCTTATAACCTTTTAAACCATCCTTAGACCCAGCAAAAATGGTATAATTCTTCCTCTTTAGTTCACCCTCTATCTTCTTAATTTCCTTTGGTAGGACTTCATGTTTAATAACATCTTTCACATCTCTAAACACCACATCTCGGTTGTAGATAACCTTCTTTCTTTCTGGGTTCCAAATTTTATAACATTTTAAACCATCCTTATACCCAACAAAGATGCACCATTTATATTTACTATCCAACTTGGTTATTTTCTCCTTTGAAACATTTACATATGCATCACAGCCAAATAAACTTAGATGTGAAAGACATGGTTTCTTACTAGTCCATACCACATGTGGAGTCTTATCCTTCAATGTTGATGAAGGTGATATGTTAAATAGGTAACATGCAATATCCACTACCTTCGCCCATAATTACTACCATAGTCCAGCATCATTGAGCATGTTTCTTTCATTTTCCATCAACATACTATTCATTCTTTCTACAACTCCATTTTGATGCAGTGTGTATGGAGTATTCTCGTGTCGTGCTATACCACACTTCTTATAGAACTCTTCAAATTCCTTTCTGTAGAAATATCTACCATTATCTCTCCTCAACGCCTTGGTCTTTTTTTGTGTCTAATTTTCCTCCAGATCCTTAAATCCTTTAAACATGTCAATGATTTCATATTTATTCTCAAAAAATAATATCCATGTATTCCTCGAGAAGTCATCTATAAATGAGACATAGTACACAAGCCCGAGCAAAACCCCTCAGCAGCAAAGGCATCTCCTTGAAGCCGAAACATCTATGGTACCAAATGAAGGTTTTAACCTTATATATAAATTACCTGCGAATTAATTCATAAAATAGAAAAAATATACAATGGTGAGAACCTAAAACAAATATACACAAATATTTTCCCCTGGATCCCAAAACTAGGAATACCAAATTGATTTTTCATTATATTCATTTCAATGTTACAATACATATATATATTTTTCAAAGCATTCATAAAACCTAATCCACAAACCCTGGATTCTAACATAATCACAGTTCCCTTAAGAGGATCTAAAAATAACATAGGAAAAAAAAATTGTGCCCAAAATACCTTGCGCAAAACCATGGGTAGGTCCACCCACCATGTTTGGGTCTGCCCCCATCCTTGGGTCCACCCAACTATTATTGGGTCCGTATAAATTTTTTTTTCCAAGGACGTGCCCTGGATCCCATCACTCGTTGACATAATATAAACGCACACCCAACATTTTCAATGTTGTGCATATTGTTATTTTTGTTCCCCATAGAAGACCACTGTTTGTATTATTGTTCCCTTCCATTATTATTGTTATGTAGGACCTAATTATATTGTGACCCTTTAAACTCCTATATATACCAAGAAGGCCTTATTGTTTGTATCATCCAAGAATTTTTCATTTATGTAATGTAAATGGAGGTTCCCCCCTAGAAGAGGCTTATTTTCAAGTCGTTCATCTATATTTTCTTCTATTTGTGATCTGGTTACATAATTGGATATATGTAAGGTATAATGCTTGGAAGAACACTTTCTGGAATAAAGTGAATAGCAAGATCATGATCTCAAATAGGTGTCACATATTTGCGAGTATTAAATACCTTGGAATCATTATTAAGTACTCTTTAGATATCTGGAGAAATGGATGACTTAGATTTTTGAAAATCCGGTAAGCATAATAGTGAAATTACATCGCGTTTTTCCTTAGATTCATTTTTTTTCATGTCATTCAATCTCATTACCTTACTAGGTCTCCCTACGATACCCCTTAATTCAAATTCCTTTCCTTCCTACAAAATGTTTAAGAAAAGTTCTTGAAAACTAAAAGCCATTGTCCCCCAAGGTTGTAACTATTAGATTCCTAATAAAAATTCAGCACCACCCATTGGAATGGCAATAATTTTACTATTCAATACATATTCCCCCATGGTTAGGTTGATATTATGGAACTTCCTTGTGAAATTTATACTTCCTCCATCTACGACCATCACTTAGAACTCTAGAGTTTGATATATAAAGCAACTCAAATCCTTGTCTATCTTATAATGTATAAAATTATGGGTACAACCTCAATCAATCAAAACTATTACCTTTTTCCTCTTGATATATCATTTTATCTTGAGAGTTTGATGAGCGTTAATTCCATCCAATGTATTACAACATATGGTTAGATTTAACCCTTGGAGTTGGTTCTTGGTGTATATCTTCTTCTTTTAGTGTTTCTTATTCCTTTTTCTTCCACCTCTTCACAATATATGTAAAAAAAAAAATTCTCAAAACACTTATGACCTTTATTGTATTTTCTATCACAACTGTAACAAATCCCTTATTCCATTTTTTCTTCCAATTGTTATGCTTTAAACCATGTAGGTTGTGGGAGTTTAAGAATGAAAACACTTCCATATTTATAGTTGTGAGTGGTAGGCCTCATTGTTTCCATAATTTTTTTTCAACATTTCTTGCCACCATGAGTGCATTCTCCAATGATGAGTTCCCAAAGGTTAAACTCATGTTGGATGTTATCCCTTAAAGTTTGTACGGATACATCAATTAGATTCTCCTCTTGAATAATAGTTATCTTGATATTTAATATTTGTAATATCTCAATGTGCTCTGCAACTGAAGCCCTCTGTTTGATATTTATCATTTGGCTAAAGAAGGTATTTATATTTGTATCATCATAATGTGATATCAATTTCTTCGTCAAAATTGTCCAAGTGACAAGTGATTTCCAAGAACGAAGTCATTTATACCACACAAATTGATTGGATTCTATATTTAAGGATGCAATGAGCACCTTTTTTGTGTGTTGCACATCATGTAGATCAAAGAACTGCTCCATATGTAGTATCCATGTTACTACATCCTTTCCATCAAAATTCCTCATATCGATTTTTTGAATGTGGTTGGTCTTCTACCCAAAATTGGAGTCTCTAAAATCATGATTCACGTTTCCTTTTATCTCATCATGAGTTTCATGGAATACCTTCTCACCACTAGGAAGCATTTCTTGTAGTAATTTTCTCAAACCTTCCTATAAACATTTATGTCCACTTTTATGTCTTTTTTTATATTTTCTTTTAAACCATCCATCTCAAAATTCATTACTGCTTCTAGTTCATCTTTGGTTTCTCTTTGTGAGAGAAAAATTTGTTGCACTTGGTCTCGTAATTTTGATGTATCATGTTCCATTTCTTCCTCTTCTTCATGCATCATAGTAGAAATGTATGGAGACTGAATGGGTGTAGAATTTTATGTTTGGGATTCATTTTGGAACCAAATAATGATATCTATGCTTCGATACACCCTTTGAATCACTTTAAACTAATTTTTCAAATAAAAGTTATGCAATTGTGAAAATACACACCTTTTTTGTTTTTTAAGAGCAGGCTTGAGCTTATTGATCTTGCCAACCTTGAATTTGTTATATCTCTATTATTTCAGCCTCCCTAGGTATAAAAATTTAGCTTGAGATAAATTTTTATGTTTTCTTTCCATCCACACAAGTTAGACTGAGATTGGATTCATCAAGGTAAATTTATACCAAATCTCCCATGATGACCCAATTTTGGACTGGTTCAATATAGTAAACGATGAGCCTCATAAATGGGTAATTGTTAGAAAAATATTATATATGACAGAGAAATGCAAGACGTATAATATGAGGAAAAACACAAACACATAAAACCAGAGAGACACATATATACGTGGTTCACCCAGTTTGGGCTACGTCCACCCTGAACAGCCAGCCCTTCCTTTCTATTATCTAGAAAAATGAAGAGACACAACCTACAACAGATTCGTTGTAATATCCTCTGTTTTCTCTCACAGTCTCGCTCTCTGTTTCTCGCTCTGAGAATACACATCTATTACACAGCCTCAATACAATACCCTCATACAAAGAGAGGGGTTGCCTTCTAGGATAAAAAACCCTAAAGTGAACATAAGTTCTACCGTTAGATCATCTGCCTAATGTACAGCCTAGATTGACTAGAAATTACTATACTTTTATAAGGCAAGTCACCCCCCACACCCCCCTGCGTGGAGGGGTGTACAATCTTCCTAGGGTATACATCCAGCTGAAA
Organism: Pinus tabuliformis; assembly: GCA_031772625.1. Taxonomy (NCBI): domain Eukaryota; kingdom Viridiplantae; phylum Streptophyta; class Pinopsida; order Pinales; family Pinaceae; genus Pinus; species Pinus tabuliformis. Next base: position 770,080,373 of record CM062809.1, read on the forward strand.
CAAAGACCTCTAAATAATCATGCTCCATGCCCAACAATAATTATATGGGCTCATTTTACCTCCTAACCTAGTCAAATCAACCATTCTCTTAGCTTATTGTATGATTTTCGAGTTATATTTATGTTTATAGAGTGAGTTGAGTTAGTTATGATGCCATGTGGTCTAATATGTGTTTAATGCGGATTATTGATGAATTTTTTGGTCAAAGTCAAGGATCCAGTGGACAAATGGCAGCAATAACTTGAAGTGGACAAAGGAGAGGACTTATAGGAGGGATTCCCCCTCATTTATTACTCCTCACTTTGAATTCTCCTTCATTCAGCTTGGAGCACAAGCATCCAAGTCATGTATTAGTAGGTAGCCGAGCAAGTGGAGGATGACTGATGACTATCTCGAGTTTTGGGAGCCAAGCCTCCCTAATTTTAAGGAAGCTATTGGTAGCTTGAATTGTATAAGTAGAGATGCCTAGGGCCTCACTAGGGTCAAAAATTTTTTTGGAGTTTTGTTGTACTTTTGCTTATGTAAACTCTGCTCAACTTCGAGCTTATTATTTTAACAGTTTCAAGTAATCTTGTTATTATTTTGGAAATAATGATGGAATCCTTTTTGAGTTAGCATTGAGTTACCTCAAAGGGCTGAAGATCTTGGGTTAGGGCCCAATCCAAGCATCCAATCTCCTATTTACTTTTATTTTTATGTTTTGTTTCAGTTGTAGATTAGATTGTTGTTAGATGTGTTTCTTTCATGGTTAAGAATAGGTTGCTTTTGATGATTCAGTAGTTTGCTTCCATTTGTGCTTTCTATAGCAGGTTAAGTAGTGGTAAAGAAAAGATTTAAAAGGATATAAATAGTGCCTTGGCCTCTCTTCCTCCCTTTGGGACCATGATTTGAGGCAAAGACCCTCTTGCTGCCCCAAAAACATAGATTTTCCTCATTCATAGGACTTCTAGTGTTTACAGCTTTTTAGTTGGTTAATAGTCTAGTTTTCTTTGCTTCAGAACTTATTCATCATGCTTACTTCTTTATTTACCATAGTATTCTTCCATGCTTTCCTTTCTTGCAGCAGTTATCAGCATTTCCTTTCATAGATCATAGTTTAGATTAGTTTGATGCAAAACTCTGTTTTTTCTAGATGCACTTATTTCATTGCTTGCTTAATCTCACTGGTTGACTGTCGGTTGTTCATGTAGCAGATATCTTCTAGAAGCAGGCCAACCTATCAGCCATCCCATCCTCCATCTGATCCATGCCCTGCAGGTCGCCCAAGTCTCCCCTCAATTCTGCCTTAGTTTCCTGCATTTTCTATAGAATTCCTTCCTCTCTTCTTGAGCAAATCCAATCATCTTTCTCTCTCCTAATGATTCTTGGTAGACCCTAGTTTCCCTAACGCTTCATTCCAACCTTCATCCAACTTTTCCACCCACTCTCACACCCTCAAAATAGCCAAAAATTCTCTCAACCTCCTCTTGTAGGCCTCTTGTAGAACGTTGTTTTTCCTCCTGTAGATTTCATGTGTCCTCTTATAGATTTTCCTGTAGGCTTTCTTTTGAAGATCGAGTGTGGGAAAAGCCTCCAGAAGGCCACTTGAGACCTCCTAGGACCTAACCAAACCATCCTACATCCTCTTAAGTCCCAAATCCGCCTTTCAACACCACCTATTCGTTGCCACATTCACAAACAATAAATCACATACATGTCAAATTCACATAAAAATCCAAAAAGATATTTTTTACTCATTTACTTCTAGAAATAGCTTAATTAGATGTTGTTTACTTCGTTGAATAAATAAATGGCATTCTTTTCATGCTTTTCATAGTGCATTCTGCAAAAGTAGGATTAGTTGGTTAAGTAGGATTTATTTGGTTTGCTTTCTATTTCAATCTTTCTCCTTTCTGTAATTAGAATAGCATCTATCTTTCTTTCCTTTCATAACATTTAGAGCTTCTTCTGGAATCCATAGAAGTTGGCTTGAGCTCCTAGTGATCTTATGTCAGCTGACCAAGTGACAACCTGCAGTAAGAACTAGTACTTGTGCATATAGCACCATCGCTTCCAAGTTTGTTACGAACTACCGGGTTGATAAGAGTAAAGAAGGCAGCCCAAGAGTTGCAGCATTATTACTGCAATACTGGTGCTCACCATTCTTTTTGGCGCCATTTCCGGGGAAGTGTTAGAGTATTCTGTGATTACTGCTTTCTTCTATTTTCTTCTTGCAACATTCTGCTAATAGTTTATTTCAACAAAAGTAGACTAGTCCTTTCTTTCCCTTCAATTCTGCATTTCCTTGCTTTCCTTTTCAATTCTACAAATTTCATTTCAGCAAGAATAGAATAGTCATTTCCTTTCCTTTCAAGTTCTGCATTTCCTTTCTTTCATTTTCAATTCTGTAATTTCATTTCAGCAAGCTCATTTCAGTTAGTTGCAATTTGTTTTTTTCAATCAATTTCAGTTTTGCAGGTAGTGTCAATGTGAAAAAAAAAACAAAAAACAACCAAAAATATTTCCTTTCATGCCTCATAGGAATAGAGATAACTCAGGAAAAAATTTTCCCAACACCCCCACTACTTCACAAAGCCAACCTTCTCTCCTCTTTGGTGGTTGTGATCAAGAAGAACCCTTCGGCGAAGAACCTGACATATTTGAAGAACCTATAGGGGAAGAAGAAGAAGAAAAAATTTCTTTGGAGCCAATGGCTGAACATAGAAATGCTAGGGGGAATGGAGAAATAATAGAGGGTACCTTTCCCATTCGGGAGACCAATGGGGACACAAAAATGAAGAATATAAGCCCTTCCACCCTACCTCATTTCCATGGTCTGACTACAGAAGATCCTGAGACCTTTTTGTTTGAGTTTGTTGTTATCTGTCGAACCTACGACTATGCAGAAGATGAGAAAAAGTTGAAACTGTTCCCTTCTACTCTCAAGGATGTAGCCTTGCGCTGGTTCACGAAATTACCTGGCAATAGCATCACAACTTGGGCTCATATGCAGCAAGCCTTTAACAACAAGTATCGAGATTATTCTAGGTCAAAATATACTAAATAAGAAGTATTTCAAATGACCATAGGAAGTGATGAGTCCTTAGAGGACTATGAAGAGAGGTTCCATCTCAGTTACAAAAGGGCCGAGTGTTCACTCGACCCTGAGTCTCTGAAGTTGGTCCTGCTCAGGGGAATTTGAAAAGACCTTTTAGACACCCTCCATCTACTGGTTGGCAGAGACATCTACCAACTATCCTATGAGGACATAAAGACTATTTTTAGAAACCATTCTAGAGCAGCCAGAAAGAAAGGTAGGGGGAGTCAACCCATAGCCAATACCTCTTCCCCTAGCTCATCCATCAAAGGAGAAATTGGAAACATGCTGGAAGACTTCAAGAGTGAGATGCTACAAACTCTTGCCATGCAAATGGATACCTTACATATCAAAAGGAAACAAGAGGAAGCAGAGAGGGCTTTGGCCATTTTTTGCCCTAGATGCACCAGGAGGCATCCTCAGAATGAATGTCCATTGAACTCTATAGAAGTTTGTTTAGTCTGTGAAGAAAATCATTCTACGGACAAGTGTCCTTCCTTACCCGGACTTAAATCTGTATATCAGGGGGCTGAGGGAGTCACTGAACAACTCTATTACATAAACCAAAGGAGGCCGCATGGACCTAGACCATATCAACAGGGAATGCAAGGTACATCTCAGGCATACTACAACCCCAACCAAGTCACTTCCATACCTTATTGGTCCCCCCTTGCCCATCCTTCCTGGTCCACACCTCCTCCTTGGTCCTTCACATCTCCATATCATGCCCAACCAACCACCCACTCATTTCAATCCTATGCTTCACCGTAGCCTCAGTGGAATGAATATCATCAGGGATGGAGGCCCCAATACAACTCTCCTCCCACTCTTTTTCCTCCACCACCTGTCCAACCGTAACCGTTACCTCCTGCTCCACCAAAGCAACCCTAGATGCCTGCCCAGCCAAATCCGAACCCAAACAACAGACAGGCTCAGCAAGTATATAATGGGGAACCATCATGTCCGACTTATGCTGTGGAGATTCAGGAAATTAACTTGTGATCTAGGAAAGTTCTCCCAAATAGCCAGCCTCCACCTAGGGAGGCTGAGGAAGATAAAGAGGAAAGTGAACCTAAAGCAATTCCACCCTTTCTTGAGAGACTATCCACAACAGTCCAGCCTACCCCAGAAGAAACTGATGTCCTGGGAGAATTGAAACATTTATGTGTGAAGATGCCACTTCTCCAAGCCATAAAAGATGTGCCTATCTATAATAGGTTGATCAAAGAAAAGTGCTTTAGGCATCCAGGAAGGTGCAAGAGAGATGCCCCAACCATCAATGCCATAGGACAATTGTCCGACCTGATGTTAGGGCAGGTAATCTGTCCTAAATATCTGGACCCTGGGAGCCCAATAGTTGATGTCCACATCAATGGTACCATGATCCCACACACCTTGATTGATCTAGGAGCTACCATTAATGTGATGACAAAGGACACAATGCTCAAACTCAACCTCCAAGGCTCCTTGAGGAAGACCACAACCGTGCTACAGCTTGTAGACCGCTCCACCGTGACCCCTGAGGAGATTGTGGAAGATGTGATGGTCTCCATTGATTCTTGGGAGTACCCTATTCGATTTCTTAGTTCTTCAGCCAAAGGCAAAGCTCACTGGGTATTCTCTCATTCTAGGAAGACCCTAGTTGGCTACTGCCGATGCCTACATCAGCTATCGAGCTGGGAACATGACCATAAAGAACGAGCATATGTCCAAGCAGTTAGTCCCATATCCTCCTGCCCAACCCTTGATAGAACATGATTTACCTCTCTGGTTGGAGGAGGAAGATGAGGATGAACTCTATTCTGCACCGCTTTGTGCATTAGGAATCGCCATGGGGGGAAAACAACAAGATGAGGATGATATGATTGAAAATCTGATTTAGAATCCACCTCCCAGTGTATCACCATTAGAGGACATAGTAAGAGAAACCCAAACCAACCCCTCAAATGATCTCTGTGTGGCTGACTCCACCTCTCTCCATGTTAAAACTATAGAGTTAAGCCTAGAAAGAACCTTGAAGATCAATCCATCCCTATCCACTTCCTAGGAGAAGGAACTGTGTAGCTTGCTGAGAAAACACCTAGATGCCTTCGCCTGTAGTTATAAGGAGATGAAAGGAGTGCACCCTTCAGTATGTACTCATCATATATACATCAAGGAGGATTGCAAGCCAGTCAGGCAGCCTCAAAGGAGGATGAATCCAGCACATAAAGATATTGTTAAGGAAGAACTACATGAATTTCTTGATGCAGGATTCATCTATATCATCTCTGACAGTGAATGGGTCTCTCCCTTGGTGCTAGTACCAAAGAAAAATGGCAAGTGGAGAATCTATGTCGACTATCAGGAATTGAATAAAGCCACTAAAAATGACCATTTCCCTTTACCTTTTATTGATCAAGTGTTAGACGATCTGGCAGGGAATTTTTTTTTCTCTTTCCTAGATGGGTTTAGCGGGTACAATCAAATTCAGATTAGCCTGGAAGACCAAGATAAGAGCACTTTCACTTGCCCTTGGGGTACCTTTGCATACCGGGTCCTTCCTTTTGGTTTGTGTAACGCTCCCGCAACTTTCCAAAGAGTGGTATTGAGTATATTCTCTGAATTTGTTCATGATGCAGTAGAGATATACATGGATGACTTTACTCCTTATGGCTTTGACTTTCTGGAAGCCTTATCTAATCTAGGAAAAGTTCTCGACAAATGTATTGAGATGAACCTATCCCTCAGTCTGGAAAAATGTTAATTTTTTATGACTGAAGGGACTGTGCTAGGTCATGCAATATCTCAACAAGGATTGCAAGTGGAACCCAATAGAATTGCCATCATCCAAAGGGTCCCACCTCCTCAAAGGGTGAGAGACGTCAGAAGTTTCCTAGGCTTAGCAGAGTATTACCGGAGATTCATTAAAGATTTCAGCAAGCTAGCCTCTCCTTTGTTTGGCCTTTTAGTAAAGATGTTGAGTTTATATGGTCGAAAAACTATCATGAAGCCCTAGATACCTTGAAAAGAAAGCTCGTGACTACCCCAATTATGAGAGGCCCAAATTGGGCCCTACCTTTCCACATTCACACGAATGCCTCAAACAAAGCAATAGGAGCAGCCTTGGGGCAAATTGATGAAAAGTTACCTTATCCCATATACTTTATAAGAAAAAACATGTCGAAGGAAGAGTTAAACTATAAAGTGACTGAGAAGGAGCTCCTAGTTGTCGTGCATTCTTTAAACAAATTCAGACATTATATCACAGGCTATCAAACTTTTGTGCACATTGATCATGCTACAATTAGATATTTAATGAACAAACCAGATGTGAATGCTCGGATTATTAGATGGTCTCTTTTACTGCAACAGTTTGATATGACAATTGTTGATAAGCCTGGGAAAGGAAATGATGTTGCTGACTTTTTGTCTAGAGTAAATTTTCCTACAGGCGAAGAAGGAATGGTGGATGGCCAAATGCCAAATGAACACCTGTTTGATATCTCACTACTCTCTCCATGGTTTGTTAATATAGCAAACTACTTGGTTTCAGCACAGCTTCCACCACATTTGTCCTAAAAGATAAGAGCAAGATAGTGAGGAAAAGCACCCCTTTCACCTGGATTGGGGGCAATCTCTTCAAACTTGGCCCAGATCAGATCTTGAGAAGATGTGTCATGGAGGAGGAAGTATTTGACATCCTCCTAACCTGTCATGATGGGCCTTGTGGAGGTCATTTTGCGGCAAAAAGAACCACCTTCAAGATACTACAAGTGGGCTACTACTGGCCCACTCTTCATCAGGATGTGAGGAGATATACCAACCCGTGTGATCGATGCCAGAGGATGGGGAAACCTACTCCAAAGGATGAGATTCCCATGCAACCTCAAGTGACCTTTGAGCCATTCGAGAAGTAGGGCATGGAATTTGTGGGTCCTATCATCCCTCCTTCAAAGTAGAGGCAATACATCATTGTGTGCACCGATTACCTGACAAAGTGGGCAGAGACAAAAGCAATCAAAGCAGCGACAGAGGAAAAAGTAGCTGCATTTTTTAGAGAGAATATTCTACAAGTTTGGGTATCCAAAAGAATTGGTCACAGATCAAGGTAGTCAATTTACTTCCAATCTGATTGAACACCTACTCACACATCATATAATCAAGCACAGGACTTCAACCCCTTACCATCCACAAGCAAATGGGCAGGTGGAGGTCACTAACAGAGAATTGGAAGGGATCCTGACAGAGGTAGTGGGCAGCAATAGAAAAGACCAGGCAAACATATTAGTTTGACACCACTTGGGCCTACAATACAACATGGAAGACCACTACAGGGTTATACCCTATGAGCTCGTCTATGGGAAGAAGGTTTTGTTGTCAATAGAATTTGAATTCAATACCTTAAGGATGGCATCTCAGCTGGACCTAGACCTCAGCCATGCACAGAAAGAAATATTACTCTAGCTCAATGGATTGGATGAACATAGAATGCAGGCCCTTCTCCATACAGAGGTAGTTCAGCTTCAGAGAAAGATATGGCATGAAAAAAACATCAAGGAAAAGCAATTCCAAGAGGGAGATTTGGCACTACTCTATGATTCAAGATACAAAGATTTCAAGGGCAAGCTAAGGACAAGATAGCTATGACCCTACACTGTGGAGAAATGCAATGACAATGGTTCAATTCTGATCAGAACCATTGATGATGAAGCCATCCCCATTCTTGTCAATGGACATTGGTTGAAAGTCTACAAGAAACCCCTCTCCAAGCAAGAGTTCATTGAAAGTTTGAATAAAACGGTGATGGTAGTGGAGCATGTCTTGGCCTCCACTTCATCCACTCATTGAAGGAAAAGAAAATAAATAAAAATAAGGACCCAAGTGAAAACCTCCATGAGGCACTTAAGTCCCATCATTGGGTTGAAAACCTCTTTCGAGGTAGCCCAGTGATGTCAAAAAAAGAAAAGAGAAAAATAAGATACCTGGGTGAACACCTCCCTTGGAGTCACCCAGGGCGGGCAATTAGGGTGAAAACCTTGTTATAAACATTTTCAGGCACTGCAACCCCAATCATACATGTCCATAAACCAAGGGCTCCTAAGTACCTAAAAGTGTTGTTTCATACCCTAAAGGAACAAGGTCAACTGATTACATCATCTCCCAGACGTTTTCCACAGAAAACTACTCAGAACTGGTCAAAGCTGGACCATACAGACTGCCCAGTGCAGAGGGTGCGATGCATCCCACCTGCTTAGTGAAAAAGGGTGTGATGCATACTGAAAAGGCCTTCTATAGGGTGCCATGGACGAGAGTAGACAAATGCCAGAGACAGTTTGCAAGGTGGATCTTCATGGAATCTTCCAGAAACTTCTCTTATGACACTTGCCTTTCTGAATTTGCCCAGGGATGAGTAAGAGATCATCAATCTCCAAGTGGAATCAAGAACTATCAGAGAGAGGACACTAATCAAAATCCTAGAATCTGACTCACCCACCTGCAATCATCTATATATGGATCCCTCATCCCAGAGATCCAGAGGCTGGAATTTTGTATCATGTAAGGAAGTGCTGTTGGTTTCTTGGTGGAATATCATAGTGTTTGGTGATCTAATCTTTTCATGAGGTGAAAGAAGGGCTTTCATCCTGGAGGATGATGTTGGGTCAGAACAATTGGTTGTAATCCTCTTTGCTACTCTTGATATTAATAAAGCTATTCAAGTTTTCCTCCACATTCTTGTATGTTTGATGATATATGGATTTGTGTGGTCAATATATATCTGGTCCTATATTGTTTATGATTGTAGATCTCTGTTCTTCGATAGTATTATGCTGCTTTGATTCCACAGGTGCTCTTTGAAGCTGGGTAGACGAAGGAGAAGCAGCAAGGATCTGTCAGAAGGGAGAGGAACCGAGCAAGGAACCAAGCGCAAGACTAAGGTTGGTGTCCTTCATTCCCCTCTTATCTACTTCTCATAAAGGAAAACGAATGTAGTTTTTGTTTGTTTGTTTCTAAGATAGCTACCAGTCTTAGTGGGACTAGTAGCTCCGAGTGGACACTAGATTTCCCAATAAAAAAATGGCGACTCCACTGGGGAGTGAATAGATTGTTTGCTTGTCTATATTTGTTTGTTTTATAAACTTACAAACGGAGCCTGAAGTCAAGCCAGCTAACCTTCGAACTGCATTTTCTATGCAAGTGCAAAGTAGATCAATGCTGCTTCAGTCTATCTCTGGGTTTTGTTTATAAACTAAACAATCGATTTGCAAACCTTCTAATTGCCCTAGTGGTGGCTCTAGTAACCTCATTAGATCAACCCCTGTGATTTATATTTACTGAACATCACTTTCTCTGCCTAAATCCCTGAATTGAGCTACAAACTATGACCTAGAACCCAGTTGAAGTCTCGTCCCTAGACCATCGCACCTTCTCCTCTTGGGAATCTAGATGCATCGCACCTCCCGTGTGCAGTAGGTGTGCTGCATCGCACTTTCCCTATGTTGCAGGTGTGCTGATCAGACAAGACCTCTTCTGCTCTCAGATTTTGGTTTCTGTGTTCACTCTCTTCAGCTTTATTTAGGAGTTTTTCTGTCTGTGATCAGTATACCACTGTGGAAACTCCCTTCCTTTCCATCATTCCGCCTCCATTGTGCAAAGAACTGTGAATGTTTTTATGTATTGTGCGCCATTTTTAGTTCTCTTTTACAAAGAAGTAGCATAATCAAACTGTCGTCTTTTGATTTGAAAGTGTCGCAAGTGTCGTTTTCAGTCAAAGAAAAGAATTCTATTGTTCTTGATGGTCGATTATACAGTTACTCTTGTATTTGATTTGAATTAGTAAGTTTTTCAAGTGTCAAAAGCAAATTTCAATTCAAAATAGCAAAGTGTCGTCATTATCTTCCTTTCGTTTTTGAAGAGAAATTTGTTAGTACTGTCGCTTTGAAAAGATAATTCAAATTTGTACATAGCATTCTTCTTGTCATTCACACATTAAGAAAGCTAAAAACAAATACTTGCATGTGCATTTGCATTTAGACTACTTGTTGGTTTGATTTAGGACAGTGCATCTAGTGTGTGCTCTCTACTCTATGTTGAAAGAATATCGTCTCTCTTTCTTTAGTAGCTAAGATTTTCATTGCAAAAAGAAGATTAAATGATTGTTTATCACCTTAGATTGCATTTTAGGAATTGTATATCTACATCATGCGGTGAACCTGAAAGGAAAATTTCTTAAGAAATATCAACTGAAAAATAAATTCAAAGAACATAAAAATGCTTTGGAACCTAACGCACAACATCTAGAAGTCTAGGTTAGAGACGTATTTCGGTGTCATAAAGCCTGGTAACTATCGCTTTCATTGTTGGTTGGGTGATTCCTCCTCTTTGAGATGACAAGTGCCAGTACGGACTTGTGCTCCCATGTACCGTCGAGTATATATTGGGAGACCACAATAGGCTATATCCTTTATCCATAGGAAGCCATGTCTACCGCCCTATCGATCGCAATGCACTGAACACAGAATTCAGGAAGATTGACTGCCGTACCGTAAAAAGTATTCTGCAGTTTTGCGATTGATTTGGTAATCCCTCTGTCTAGATTTCTAGAGTAGTCTCTTTCGTTCCTTTTCAGACTCCTTAAAGGAAAAGGTCCATCTGAGCACTTGTCACTTTAGGCTCATTAAAAATCGAAGGGGACTAGAGTCATCTTCTGTTTTTTCTTGACTCTTAAAAATTGAAAAAACAAGTTGTGTCAAAGCATCTAAAATTCATTTAATTCGAAAACATTTTCCCCTTTATCTTTAGTTGATCGAGTAATCCGTAATCATGGACGAAAGTCAATTAAAACCCCGTCGTTCACGAAGACTTACGAGTCAACCATCTTTGTCTCCAGAATCAAAACTATTCCGGACAAAGCGAACCCGTTTAATCGGCTCAAAGTCCCCTGGTCTGGTTGGAACAAGTGTTCCGACACCCTCGAAGACTCTGGTTACTCCAAACAATTTTGGTACCCCTGCCTTTACAGAAGAAGTTTTGCAGCCACTAGAGGATAGTAGAACTAATCCTAGTGTGAGGATAAACACTTATATACCTGAACCGGCTCCATCTACAGCTGATTCAGAAAGTGCTATTCCCCAAACATCTGTCGCTGCAGAATCTATACCTTCTTCGGCACCGGAAATATTTTACGGACCTGACGGTCTACCTCTTCCACCTGGATTGATTGTTGTAGAAGAGATTGTGGAGGATCCCCCATCTAGTACTCCATCGCATTTTGGAGTTGGGATCACCCTATATCCTTCTTCGTCGGAAATTAGTCTACTGTTATTGGAAGTTCCTGTAGAATCGCTAGGAAATCTTTTGGATAGACTAGATATGTCTGAACAATCGTCGACATCTAGGACTGTGTCATCTGACACAGCAGCGGTAGAACTTCCTGCTGCCACTCCAACAATGTTCACCGACGTACTGTCTGTCGCAACTAGCTCTCAATCGCTAGATGGAATCCATCCAGGGACTATTTTGATAGTATGGTCTGTTCCCGTTTGTTTGTCCGGAATAATATCTGGAATCTCTTATGTTGAGCTTCAGCAAATTGATCCTTCGCAGTGTCAATTTGGGCAGTTTGATCCTTAAAGGCAAATCATTCCTTTAAGCACTAGATTACCGCCATATGGGGGGCACTATGCCCTTTCATTGTCTCCTCCGGGAGGTCAAACATATGAGAGTTCGCAACAGAATTCAAGTTATGCCGGAATTACATCCAGTGGTTGGATGCCAATACTGCCTCAACAACCAAGAGTTGTATACTCAATGCAATAAAGTCTGCCTATGTCAAATATCCCCACTACACTGGCTATTGTGACGGTGTCGCAAGTACAAGCGTTACCTGTTGTATGCCAACCTCAAGTCTCTCAGGTCGCAATCCAACAACCCCTTGTCTCTACGACGCCACCACAATCATCGATTGGTGGCTCCTTAACTGGAGTGACCCAGGCTCAAACGGGTACCATTACCCCTCATCTTGGTCAAATAGCTAGTATGGGACAATAGCACATGGTCTCACAACCATGGCTGTTGCAATATCAACAACTGCAATTCCAAAAATTTTACCAAGGATCTGAGCACCAAATCTTTGCAAGTAATGGGTAGCCGTATATTCAAAACGGTCAACATCAACCATTTCATAATGGTTATGCCCATCAACCTTACCAAAGTTATCAGCATCAAATGCACTATGCTAGTATGCAAAGACCCACTGCTCAGGCAATCCCATCTTATCCTGGGTATGCTTCGTCGAACCTGAATCAATATTTTCCCTTCGTGGAAACTTTAAAGTTACTAGATCTAAATCAGCTAACAAACGATCCAATCGCTTATGCCCCTTGGTGGCTAGCGATTCCTCATAAACTTCCGTCAGATATTCCTAAATTTAATGGAAATCGAGGTGAAGACCCGTCGAATCATGTGATGAAATTTCATCTGTGGTGTTCATCTAACACTCTAAATCATGATTCGATTAGGCTTCGCCTTTTTCAACGAACGTTAACTGGTCTGGCAGCAAAATGGTATATCGAATTGCCTAGAGCTTCATTTGATGACATCAGTACCCTAGCCACAACCTTTTTAACCCATTTTCAGTTACCCATAAGGTACGAAACGGGAACAGAGCTTCTTACCAATTTCAAGCAAACCACGGCCACTCACATATCCGATCATATTCATTAGTGGCGACATCATCGTAGAATGGTAAGAACATATGTTCCTGATCAGCTGTTGGATGAATGGTTTATTAAGTCATTGTTACCTTCTATCAAAAAAGATGTGGCAAAGGGAGGAGTCGTCACTGAAGAGCAAGTCATTGCTCGTGCGCAATATTTCGATTTGACCTATACTCAGTCTGGCATGCTCTACGATAAAATCCCTGATGCTCCTAGACCGGAATTTCCATTCCTCCCCCTCCTAAATCAAACAAAGACTTTCATGCCGGGGACGGCGTGATAGGAACGACCAGCACAAAAACCGTAAAGGCTAAGTCGAAGAAGGCTTGTATGGTTTCAGGTCAAAATGCAAATTAAGAACTTCTCGCCTTGGAAGTAAATGCCATATCGACTGACAAAGGCAAAGAAACCAAGCAACCAGGAGGGAAGAAGAATAAGAAAGGGAAGAAGAAGAAACAGGAGGAGTCGTCCCCTGAAAAGTCTTCTACAAACCCTTCTGGAGATAGGAAACCAAATCGTCCATGCCTTATATGTGATGAGGATCATTGGACAAGAGAATGTCCATATAAATTTGAGCTTAGAAAATTCTTCAAGAATTCAAAAACCTTGGCGGTATTGACTGATCCGTTTCCAAATCCAGGAACAAATATGCTTGCTAGTGACAATGCTTCCCCATCCCAAGTGCTAACGTTGTCAGTTTCGAAGCAGCAAAATGATGCTTTGATATCGACAAGGAATAAAGATTACGGGAATCCACAGCTGTCGAAAAACAATGCTAATGATCAACCTAGTAGTTCGACAACAACTTCGACCAAAGTTGTGCCACCCATCATTCCTGAACTAACGATAAAGCTGCCAAAGCGAGTAGTACACAAATCGACATTTAATCCTCGTGCCAGAGCAGCACAGCATTATAATATAGTGGAAGATTTGGCCCAATTGCCATCCGCTATGTCGACACTTGAGGTACTGCAAAATTGCCCCTCCCAAAAGCAGGCTTTATTTTCAGCGATAGGTGGGATTGACCCAATGGATTCCAATCTCGTGTCCTTTAATCACAAAGGATATGACCCTCAGTTACCAGCTCAACTAGCTTTCCTTATTCAAGTGAAAGCCCTCAACAAAACTGTTCATCGAACAATTATTGATGAGGGGGAATCTACATGTATTATGTCGATAAGTTGCTGGAAAACTTTAGGATCTCCACCCTTGTCGCGATTGTCGACGACACTAAAAGCATTTGATGGACGAACATACACCCCATACGGGATTTTAAGTAACTTGCAAGTCGAACTGGGGGGCAAAACAGTAGAGATTTATGTTGAAGTTATCAATGGAAACCTCAATTACAAAATCCTACTAGGAAGGCCCTGGATTTATGCTATGGCTGCAGTTGTGTCAACATACTTTAGAAATATTTCATTTCCTTTTCAAGGAGGAATTACAATCGTTGACCAACAAACATTTCTCCCCAACAGTTCACAAGTTACGGGAAGCATTCCGATGATCCACGGAAGCCCTCATTCGCTTCAAAATATCGGAGTAGGCCTACTAAAAGACCCTACATTGATGGGGACCTTTTCCCTACCGCCTCCAAACAATCTGGCAGAAGTGGCCACGGTGGGAACCTGCAACATGATATCTTCTAAATTCAGAAGATTCCTGAACATTTTGTCAGCACGGATCATCGCCCTAATAGAAATATTGTAGCAATCAAATTTCTTGGCCTAGGGGGCAAACCCAAATCAACGCTCATCGAGTGTTTGGATAGATAGGTCTAAGGAATATGGCACCTCTTCAGATCCTTGGTCACATGTACATTCTACAGACGAAGGAATCATTCAATCAAAGATGATAGGAGAGGCACCATGGGAAGATTACCACCATTGTTCCCATCTTCTAAATTACCACGAAGATTATTCCAACAACCTTAATCATCCTTCAATTTTTGATTTTCTATCAAATACTATAAATATGGTGGATTTCGAGGATGGTTCCTATCTTGTGTCAACCTCATTAAAAAATGAAACAACTCCCTTTCCAAGTCGAGTCTTTCAAAGATCTCGAAGGTAAACCTTCATTCCAACCACCGTGTTGAATGCAATGAAGCTTGGGGGGCATGCACCTCGATTTGCGTTATTATGCTGGGGGCATGCAAACTTATCACGAGCAGTGTTACAGCAGGGTTCAAGCTTGTTAAAAAATAAACCCGCCACGAGCAGTGTTACAGCAGGGTTCAAGCTCGTTAAAAAATAAACCCGCCACGAGCAGTGTTACTGCAGGGTTCAATCTTGTTAAAAAATAAACCCGCCACGAGCAGTTTTTATGCAAAGTTCAAGCTCGTTAAAAATTAAACCTAAGAAATGAGCAAATGTTTCCCCCAGAGTTTAAGCTCATTAAAAAATGAACAAATTTTCGGTAAATAACCATTGTGAATGCATTATCATCAGCTTTTGAGCCCTGGTCGTGTTCTTACCATCACCTCCACTCTTTTTTAACCGATCATTCACCTCCATTTGATTGTTTACCCCTTTTGACGAACAGCTACGAAGAGTGATCCTGTTAGCCATCCTTGTGACACTGCCATGAATGGAAAATTCCAAACCTTACCTGGAATCAACTGCTACCTGAAATTATCACTCGTTCCTCAAAAGACGAGTCTCCTTTAAGCTCTTTTCATCTGAATTGTAAAATATGAAAATATTGTCTAGAGATTGGCCTCTCCAGCTCATTAAAGCGACCAGAAGTGCTATCCCTCCTCTAGATTTTAATATTTTTGGACCTGAGGGATTATTACACAAAAATATCGAGCGCTTGTTTTGTTCGGCTCGTTAAAATTACTGAAAATTCATCCCTTTCGTATTATTTTATACTTTATCGGACTTAAGGGATTATATGACGAAAAAGGATTATTGGAGTTTCCTTTACGTCCCTTTCAAACTCTCTAAAATTGAAAAGGACCGAGTTATCTTTGTCGTTAAACTCGTTAAAACCGAATAGCGACAAACTTGTCCATATAGACAAGAACGAGTTTCACTGTCGCTAGGCTTGTTAAAACATAGCGACGGGTTTGCCCGAAGGGAAAATTATAGAACAAGCATATGTTATCCTCCTCAACCCTGACAAAAATAAAGAGGTACTGGTCAGCAATGACTAGGGAAAAATTGGGAAGAAAACTTGAAGAAACTTTATTGGTAGCAAGTCGCTCTTGAACATGACACTTTCACTCCACATCCGAGTCGGGTTGGGTTATTCCGTTCACCGGTCATATCACCATTGGTCCATCACACCATCCATATTTGGGGTTAACGCTACCAATCCATGTCAGTGTCACCGGTATGTTCAAGAGAAGTCACTCAGAGAATTCACCTGTGTCTCATCCGCTGCAATACATTCACGCTCCATTCTTTCATGACCGCCACCCTAAACCCTGTATCATCAGATTGTTTTCACCTCCAAAAATCATTTACTCCATTCCGTGTCGTAGATGTGGGATTCATTAAGGCCTTCCTACGATGGGTCACTTCTTGTCGACATTAGCTCATTATCCAAGAAGTCGACTTAGGAACAACCCTTTCAGTACTTTGAAGCTTGCATGCCTCAATGGCAAGTTTCTCACTTCTGGTGACAGGTTTACATCAATGGCCTTCGACCGAAAGATTTTGCGTGGTGTTCGACACCAAGTCCCTTTTCACACCATGTGAATTGTACTGTAGTACCTTGAGGGTCATCATCATTATCGGTGATTCCTCTCGCGCCTGTTAACAACTTACATCATTGGCTGGTAATTAGGCAATGTCTTTCCATGTTCGACTCTAGAACATCTTTCACATGGATCGACTTGTACTTTGAGTGAATATTGGACGAGTTTGAAGACCCTGAACCTAGTTTCATCCATCCGGGCTGCAATATATTCAGGAAAATAAAGACATCAAATGTACATTGTTGCTGCACAGATGATCATCCGAATCAAAGGATGATGACTCTATCAGAATCATCAGTCTGCCACACAGACGGTTGTCTGTCTCATGTACATGAAAATGAATTTATAAAGCTGAGCATGGGAATGCCCGCCTCAGCTAGATCATGAAAAATATTATGAAGATAATGTATTGTATTGTATCTTATTACAGGTCGCCTTCCAGCTCGAAAAAACTTCGGATCCTCATGATAAAGCATTTCACCCGGCATCAAAAGATTAACGACCTCATGCTTTAGGTGGCAACTATTATAGACATTTTTGGGCACTGCAACCCCAATCATACATGTCCATAAACCAAGGGCTCCTAAGTCCCTAAAAGTGTTGTTTCATACCCTAAAGGAACAAGGTCAGCTAATTACATCATCTCCCAGAAGTTCTCCACAGAAAACTGCTCAGAACTGGTCAAAGCTGGACCATATAGACTGCCCAGTGCAGAGGGTGCGATGCATCCCACCTGCTCAGTGAAAAAGGGTGTGATGCATACTGAAAAGCCCTTCTGTAGGGTGCGATGGACGAGAGTAGACAAATGGCAGAGACAGTTTGCAAGGTGGATCGTCATGGAATCTTCCAGAAACTTCTCCTGTGACACTTGCCTCTCTGAATTTGCCCAAGGATGAGCAAGAGATCATCAATCTCCAAGTGGAATCAAGAACTATCAGAGAGAGGACGCTAATCAAAAACCCACAAGCTAACTCACCCCCCTGTAATCATCTATATATGGATCCCTCATCCCAGAGATCCAGAGGCTGGAATTTTGTATCTTGTAAGGAAGTGTTGTTGGTTTCTTGGTGGAATATCATAGTGTTTGGTGATCTAAGATTTTCATGAGGTGAAAGAAGGGCTTTCATGCTGGAGGATGACGTTGGGTTAGAACAATTGGTTGTAATCCTCTTTGCTATTCTTGATATTAATAAAGCTATTCAAGTTTTCCTCCACATTCTTGTATGTTTGATGATATATGCATTTCTGTGGTCAATATATATTTGGTCCTATATTGTTTATGATTGTAGATCTCTGTTCTTCGATAGTATTATGCTGCTTTGATTCCATAGGTGCTCTTTGAAGCTGTGTAGACAAAGGATAAGCGGCAAGGATCTGTCAGAAGGGAGAGGAACCGAGCAAGGAACCAAGCGCAAGATTGAGGTTGGTGTCCTTCATTCCCCTCTTTTCTACTTCTCATAAAGGAAAACAAATGTACTTTTAGTTTGTTTGTTTGTAAGATAGCTACCAGTCTTAGTGGGACTAGCAGCTCCGAGTGGACACTAGATTTCCCGATAACAAACCTCCCTGACTCGCCCTAGTTGTTTTCAAAAAAAAAAAAAAGGAAAAAAGAGGAAAAGAAAAATGAATTTCCAGTTGAATTGCAGGTTTGCAGGAGGACTATAGGAAGCGGCAGAAGATGCTAAGGTATCCCTAAAACCAATACTAGCACCTATCCTACCTTCCCACACCTTTCTCCATCATTATTGGCATTCTTTTTACCTCACTGTGATTCTTTTTCAAAAACTGTTTTCTACAGGAGGCTCCTGTAGGAATTACAAAGAGCTAGAAATGGATATGAAAGGCAGTTTGAGGGACAAGGAAGCTTCACGGAATATCTATAAATCCTCCTACAATCTTCAAACCCCCTTGCCATCATCTCCAAGCCTGCTTCACATCCCAAGCATGATTCTTCTTCCTACCCAGGAAAAAGAAAAAAAAAACAAAACAAAACAAACAAAAAAACAAACAAACAAACAAAAACAAACAAACAAACAAACAAAAAACAAAAAAACAAAAACAAAAAACAAAAAAAAAAACAGTTTTTTAGGAAAAGGAAAAAAAAACAAAAATAAGAAAGGAAACAGCACCATCCACCTCACTTGAAGCCTACCTATTACCTCTCTATCTCTATCTACATCTCTGGCATCATCCTCACAGCTCCAAGCACAGAAAGAAGCTGAAGTTTCAAAGGGAGAAGCAGCTACAGGAGCTCCTATAGGAATTCCTGTAGCAGCTGATCCCATTAAAATTCAGCATCAGCAGCAAGAGGGTGCAAATATGAAGGTTGAAGAAGACACCTGCAGATCAAATCCAGCCAGAGAGGAACCTGCACAAAGCATAGCCACACATCAGCAAGCAGATAGCATGCATCAAAGGAAACAAAGGCATGCAACAGAGAGAAAGAGCCACAACCTTCATAGCAAATACATTTGGATCTCAGGTAAGTAACTAACTTACTCCTCTGTTTGCATTTGTATAATTAGAAAGCATGCAACAATAATGAGATGGTTGAGGTTGAATGAGGGAATGGTGACCAGTTAACTTTGCCACCTTCAGCTAGTTGACTCCACTCATCTGAAAATGTCACCCACACATGCGCACAATCAACTCAGGAAAGATGTTAAGGACAAGTAGTGGAGGAAGTGTGAACTCTGATGCAATCATGTGGCATGATTACAAGGAAAGGGCCATGATGACAAGGCAAGTGGGGACCAACGGTCTGAATATGGCCAACGTACACTTGGCCATCTCACCCTCCATCACTAGAAATATCCATAAACAACAATAAGTACTCCTCCCCGAGCACTCTCACCACCTTTTCCTTCATTCTCTCCTCGAAACTACACTCTTGCAATCTCCTCGTGCCCCCACGGCCTCATAACCATCATTCTCCATTGATATCTCCCACATTCCTGCTCTCGGTGTTGTCTACAGGAGCATTTACAGGTTCTACAGGAGAACCTACAGGAATTCTACAGGAGGGACAACAGTGTTCTATAGGAGGGCCAGTGAGTGGTTTCGAAGGGAGAAAACATGGGTTTTAGCACAATTCTTGGGTTGAGGAGGTAGGTTCTATGCATACCCCCATTGAATATCAAAATATGCAGGTAGTGGATAAATTTTGAAGAGGAAATAAAGCCTTTAGGTGGAGGAAATACATAACATAATTTCTACTTATTTCTTGAAAAAAACACAGTCTCTCTGTTTCTCTGTTTTTCTTCAAAAATTGTTGTCTCCTTCTCCTCATTTGGTTTCCCAAATAAGCATAAACAAAATGACAGGAGGTTTTATGAGGAAGGAGCCCACCAACTCCTCCAGGCTCCATGCGCATCCCCAAGTAGTGGACATATCCACAAGAGAAAATTGGATGAACGTTTTTGAGAAATTACGAGGGTTTGATGAGGAAATTGCTCAAGAATTTTCCCACTCTTTGGTCCCTCACACCAGAACACATGCCACTGTCACCTTTAGAGGCCTTTCCATGGGGGTAACCCCTGAATTTATCAATAGGGTCACTACCCTTCCTCTTGGATTGCCTTGGAGCAAGGATGAGAAGCCAATTGGCCAAGCTACTAAGAAAAACTTCTTCCAAAATAATGAAACCCCTGTAGAAGATAAAAATGGCATAAGAAGGGCTAGCATACCATATCCTTGGGATGAGGTTAGCTACCAAATAATCAAGTATATTTCCTGTGAGGGGAGGTACAGCATTGTCTATGGGTACCACTTTAGAATCCTTCATGAATTGAGGTATGGCATGAACACTCCAGCCCCTTAGAAGCTCAGCATCCCCTACTTCCCCCTACAGTCCCTCATTGACTCCAGTACTAAAGTAAAAAAAGGAAATCCAGAGCAACTAGCTCAACATGGGTTAATCAAAATTTTAGTGGAAGAAGCCCTCCATACATTTACACTCCCTGTAGCATGGGAAATCTTCAGAAACATGACAGCTGAAGATGACATAAAGATCCTGACCTATGATATTAGTCCTATTGGTAGTGAGGAGGCAAAGCAGCAAGGAGGAGAAGGTGAAGAAATTGGTGAATTAGAAGAACAAGAAGGGAAGAAGGAAGAAACCAAGATAGAGGAGGAAAAAGTTGAAGAAACAGAGCAGGAGGAACCAAAGCAAACAGAGACAAAAAAAGAGGTAGAAAAGATAGAAGTATCCCCTGAGACTCTAGAAAGAGAGGCAGTAGCTGCCCTCACTGCCCTCAGCACACCAATTAAGCCAAAACAGAAAAGGAAGAGGTAGACCTCAATGTATTTCAAGACTCGGAAGAGCACAAGAATCAAATCAAGGAAACCCTAGCCTTCTTCAAAAGTTCCAATTGTTATTGAAGATTCACCCTCTGCCCAAGGAAAGCAATCCCCTTCCAAGGCACCTATCACATATGAAAGGGGAACTCTTAGATCCCCCACATGGAAAGAAAATGTAGAACTATAAGACCCAAAAACAGTCCTATAGGAGGTACAGACAGTTCTACAGGAGACCCTGTCAAAACTACAGGAGACCCAAGAGCTTGAGAAAAGGGTAGAAGGACAGCCACAGGGATAGGAGGAAGAACTAGAGCTACAAGAACCTAATTCCCAGCCAAGTCTTGGCTCCTACTACAGTCTTCTTGAGGGGGAAGAATAATTCCTCAAAAAATTGCAATCCCTCTATTCTTTGAATTAGAGAAGGAAATAATAAGGACCCATAGATGGATGAAAATAGCCAAATCCAAAGGGGTTTATGATATTGGCCATATGGAGAACAAACTCAGAGAAATGGGGAGAGAGTTAAGTGCTACCAAACACAGAGAGGAAAACACAAGGAGCCACCTTGAAACTGAAAATAAACTGCTAAGAAGACAGCTGCAAGAGAAAGAGACCCAACTGGCATGCATGGCCAGCTAGTCCATGGAGGCATTGCAATGTAGGCAACCAGCAAAATCCTATGGCTTGTATCTCAAGGACCAATGGTTGCAATTTCAGATAAAGACTTTGGCACAAAGAGGCACCATGCCTTTCCAAGATTATAGGTAGTTTATGGATCTGTGTGGCCAAAGCACATCAAAAGATAAGGCAAAGATGGCAGAATTCTACCTGCATAACATGGCCCTCACAAACATGAATGTGTGGGACCCCAATACTAGGCTAGGGGACTTGCAACTAATGGCCATGGCCTCATGGATGAACCATGAAGAGTTAAGGGCAACATAAATAAGAAGGTTGATGATAAAGGAGCAGAATGAGCCATTAATGATTAGAGCTAAGCCATCAGACCCCATGGCACTCATCAGCACACATAACCTGCTTGCCCATAATCCTTAGATTGCCCCTAGATATATAAGTGATCAAGAACAAGCCATTGCACATTTTGAGGATATGGAAAGGTTACTTGGGGATGACTAAGTACATGCCTATATGAGGAGATGGAATACCTTCCCACACAGTCTGTAAATCAGGGAATATCATTCCCCAATGAGGATGAGGGAGGCATTAAGGAGAATTCTCATGTATAAGCGCTCCATGCAGAGGTTGAAGGTCAATTGGATTGGCCTCAAATTGAGTCCCCCGATGCTGCTAGGCATGCTGGAAGGCAGAAGAGAAGAAGAAGAACAGGAGCAGTGGGAATAAATAGACAGAAAGGTAGGATTCTATGACAGAGACAAGGAGACCACATCAGAAGCATGGGATGTTAGGGAGGCCACTAGGGCCATAAAAGATGAGGAGATGGACTAGGTTGCCCAGAGGATGAGCAACACTTTCAGTAGGGGAGTGATGATGAGCCTCATAAATGGGTAATTATATGGGCTCATTTTACCTCCTAACCTAGTCAAATCAACCATTCTCTTAGCTTGTTGTATGATTTTCGAGTTATATTTATGCTTATAGAGTGAGTTGAGTTAGTTATGATGCCATGTGGTCTAATATGTGTTTAATGCAAATTATTGATGAATTTTGTGGTCAAAGTCAAGGATCCAGTGGAAAAATGGCAGCAATAACTCGAAGTGGACAAAGGAGAGGACTTATAGGAGGGATTCCCCCTCATTTATTACTCCTCACTTTGAATTCTCCTTCATTCATCTTGGAGCACAAGCAGCCACGACATGTATTAGCAAGAAGCCGAGCAAGTGGAGGATGACTGATGACTATCTCGAGTTTTGGGAGCCAAGCCTCCCTGATTTTAAGGAAGCTGTTGGTAGCTTCAATTGTATAAGTAGAGAGGCCTAGGGCCTCACTAGGGTCAGATTTTTTTTGGAGTTTTTTTTTACTTTTGCTTATGTAAACTCTGCTCAACTTCGAGCTTATTATTTGAACAATTTCATGTAATCTTGTTACTATTTTGGAAATAAAGATGGAATCCTTTTTGAGTTAGCACTGAGTTACCTCAGAGGGCTGAAGCTCTTGGGTTAGGGCCCAATCCAAGCAGCCAAGCTCCTCTTTACTTGTATTTGTATGTTTTGTTTCAGTTGTAGATTAGATTGTTGTTAGATGTGTTTCTTTCATGGTTAAGAATAGGTTGCTTTTGATGATTCGATATTTTGCTTCCATTTGTGCTTTCTATAGTAGGTTAAGCAGTGGTAAAGAAAAGATTTAAAAGGATAGAAATAGTGCCTTGGCCTCTCTTCCTCCCTTTGGGACCATGATTTGAGGCAAAGACCCTCTTGCGGCCCCAAAAACACAGATTTTCCTCATTCATTGGACTTCTAGTGTTTACAACTTTTTAGTTGGTTAATAGTCTAGTTTACTTTTCTTCAGAGCTTCTTCATCATGATCACTTCTTTATTTAACATTGTATTCTTCCATGCTTTCGTTTCTTCCAATAGTTATCAACATTTCCTTTCATAGATCACAGTTTAGATTAGTTTGATGCAAAACTTTTTTTTTTCTAGATGCACTTATTTCATTGCTTTCTTAATCTCACTAGTTGACTGTTAGTTGTTCATGAAGAAGATATCTTCTAGCAGCAGGCCAGCCTATTAGCCATCCCATCCTCCATCTGATCCATGCCCTACAGGTCGCCCAAGTCTCCCCTCAATTCTGCCTTAGTTTCCTGCATTTTCTATAGAATTCCTTCCTCTCTCCTTGAGAAAATCCAATCATCTTTCTCTCTCCTAATGATTCATGGTAGAGCCTAGGTGCTTGAACACTTCATTCCAACCTTCATCCACCTTTTCCACCCACTCTCACACCCTCAAAATAGCCAAAACTGCTCTCGGCCTCCTCCTATAGGCCTCCTATAGAACGTTGTTTTTCCTCCTGTAGATTTCCTGTGTCCTCCTGTAGATTTTCCTGTAGGCCTTCTTTTGAAGACTGAGTGTGGGAAAAGCATCCAGAAGGCCACCTAAGACCTCCTAGGACCCAACTACACCATCCTACATCCTCTCAAGTCCCAAAACTGCCTTTCAACACCACCTATTCGCTGCCACATTCACAAACAATAAATCACATACATGTCAAATTCACATAAAAATACATAAAAATCCAAAAAGATGTTTTTTGCTCATTTACTTCCAGAGATAGCTTAGTTAGATGTTGTTCACTTCTTTGAATAGATAAATGGCATTCTTTCCATGGTTTTCATAGTGCTTTCTGTAAAAGTAATATTAGTTGGTTAAGTAGGATTTATTTGGTTTGCTTTACATTTCAGTCTTTCTCCTTTCTGCAATTAGAATAGCATCTATCTTTCTTTCCTTTCATCACATTTAGAGCTTCTTCTGGAATCCATAGAAGTTGGCTTGAGCTCCTGGTGATCTTGCTCGCTGACCAAGTGACAACCTGCAGTAAGAACTAGTACTTGTGCATACAGCATTGTCCCTTCCAAGTTTGTTAAGAACTACTGAGTTGATAAGAGTAAAGAAGGCAACCCAGGAGTTGCAGCATTATTGCTACAACACTGGTGATCACCAGTAAACTTGTGCAAGCTTCTGTGTCTCACTATTTAAACATTCAGCCTTAAAAATAGTACCAAAAATGCTACATTAAATACATTTTTGGTAGGTTTTTACTTAATCCGAATTAGATGCTCGAATAGGAAGTTACATTGATTTTCCATAAGACACATGTTTAAGATTGAATTCAAGGCTTGTAAAAAACGTTAACTTGCGCTGATCATAACATCCAATCTATAGTGAATTTTTTTTAAACTTCAAACAAAATTACTTTGACCTATAATATTAATATTTTAAAATATTCATACCCTTAGCCTAATCCAAAAGAAAAATTTCCAAGATGACTATTTTTTCGGAAGACAATCCAGAGATTCGTTTGTTTTGATGTTAAATGTCATGTGCCTGTATCAAAATAACACAAAAATATAAGAAGAGATAGACCAATTCCTTGATAATAAGGAACTTTGAGGGGGAAACCTCCTTTTACATCACATAAATTAACAATTCTTGGATGAATTAAATGACAATACCTCCTTGGTATATATAGAAGTCTAAAGGTAAAACTATAATTAGGACCTACATGACAATAATAGGGTAAGGGCACAACAATAATAATAGTTGGCTTCTCTGGGGCACAACAATAGCAATATAGGGGCTACAGTGGTATTATAAGGATCTAACATGCAATCACTAAATGTCAAGAGAAAATTATTATTGGGTCCACATACCCTTAGATCGAGGAAGAATATAATGAAGAAAGGTATTCTTGGCATGATCTAAAGGATGATTTTAATGATTGGTATTTGGATAGTTTTCATCATTGGGATGAAAACTACTTTCATCTTATATTTGATGATTATACCCCACCTTATGTAGGGAACACCATGGAGGGAATTTAAGCACTTATCAAGACTATGAGTTTTCAACCTCCTTATTCACTAGAAGTATTATGCTATGGGGATGATTTTTTAAATATAGATGGATCTATATATTTGGATCTGCATAGCTAAAGTACAAATTTGGAGTGCCATTTTCAACTAACTATAGAGTTAATTTATCTTCAAAGAGGATTCAACGTGAATAGTTAAATGTGGGACTTAGGTAACAAGTGGATATTATTAGACTACTTCAACATGGTGGCTAGTACTTGTACTTTGGCGTACTTCAACATTGTGGTTAACACATATCCATGTGACCTTGGTATATCGTGGTTTACCTTTTTCACAACAAGCATTCATGACAAAATTTTACTAATGGGGGGAATATAGTGTACCTAGGGGGGTAGTATGGATTACTTAAGGATGACCCAAGGGAAATAACGATATAATAAAATAGTAAATACCATTTAATTTAAGGTGGACTAGGTTCATTATATTATTAAATAAGCACCATTATGGTAGTTAATAGTGAGTAAATTTAATGGGACTTCATTAAGGAAGGACCATTACATAGTTAGGAGTTTGTTATGATTAGAGTTCTCTAGAGTTCTTTTGATAATTCTAAATAAGGATCGATAAATCCTTATAGGTTGTGTGGAAGATTATTGTAATTGAGCTTAGCTCATTAGGAAGTTTCACCCTCAACAATGAAAGTGAACAAGAGTGGATTACTTCTATAAAAGGATCAAATGTAGCATATTTCCCTACCTTAATGGTTCCATATTAATAAAATAAGAATAATTTCCATTTTATAATTGGATGTTTCATCTATGATTTTATTTGTAGTTATTTGGTACATAATAGGTTATGGTTATCCATTATTAACTATGATTGAATGTAATTGGCCATGTTTTTCCATGTTTAACTATAATTGACTATGATAGACTATGGTTGACTGTGATTGACCATGTTTACTATAGTTGACCATGGTTGAGTACTTGACTATGAAAGACTATAATGAACTATGTTAGTTGACTATTGTGAACTATGATTTATCATGGTTGGGTATGATTGACTATGTTGACCCTATTGACTATGTTGACAATAGGCGACCATGGTTTACTATGTTTTACCATGATTGAATTTGGTTGCCCATGATTGAGAATAGTTGACTATGATTGACTATGGTTAACCATTATTAACCATGGTCAATTATGGTTGACTATGTTTAGTAAAATTTGATCATCGTTGACTACATGTGATAATGGATGATGATGAATGGTTAACCATGCTTCCCAATGGGTGACTCTAGCTAACCATGGTTGACTGGGGTAGACCATTACTAACTATAGAGGACCCTATTGACCATGGGTGACTATCATTAACCATGTTTAGTTATGCATGGCCACGATTGACTATTATTGACCATGGTTTTTTATTTTCAAGTATAGTTGGTCAAATTTGAGTTGATTGACCATGGGTGCCTATGATTGACCCTGGTTAATTGTGGTTGACCATGGTTGCCTATGGTTTACCATGGTTTCCTATTGTTGACCATAGTTGACTACCATGGTAGAGAATGATTGACCATGGTTGATTATGGTTGACTATGGTTTACCATTGTTTATTATGGGTGTGAATGGGTGACCATGTTTAAGTATAGTTGGCCATGGTAAAGCATGGCCAACTATAGAAGACCATGTTGACCATGAGTGAATATGGTTGACCATGGTTGGTTATGTGTGACCATGGTTGATTATGGGTGACCATGGTTGACTATGTTTGACTATGGTGGGCTATATTTTATTATGGTTAAACATGGCATTGGTGAAGGGTTATATTTATCACATTTTGATATCATATTATAATTGTAACATAACAATATGAAGTTTTGTTAGACACAGAGCGACATCAGGTTATGGTTGACATATGAAAACACAAAGTTATGTTTGTCACATTATAACATCAAGTTATATTCATCACATCATAACAATGCATTGTCTTAGTCCAATTACACATTGATATATGTTTATCACATTGCAAGGTCAAGTTATGTTGGATTACATCACAGTATGATGTTAGTGAAGGGTACGTTCAATTTTAGTGTTGGGATATCTTCATCACATTGAGACATTAGATTATGGTTGACTATGTTAAAATTATTAATCTTGTTTGGCATCTTGAGATGGATGAGCATAGTTGAATTTGGTCAGCTAATAGTAATCCCCTCTGGTGGCTTGCTCATTACCCAATATATTTACTTATACGGAAGTGGCCCTTCCATTTGAATAATTCCTCTCACTTGACCTTCCAAATATGTGTGTGAAAACAAAACTAAAAGCACACAAACACAATAACTCTTAGGGGAAGACTCACTCCTCAATTTAAACATATCATGTGGACCATGGCCCCATAAAAATCAATTTAAAAGTTTACAATTCCTTACAAAGCTTGTTATATAACACCTCCCCTTGTTATATGTGTATTATATTTACCTCACATTCATGTAAACAAATTCCACACCTTACATGAGTGTCGAGGGATCCATGTCGAAGGTTCAGGTCTGGATCCTAATTGGAGGTTGGGAATTTCCTTACCTTTTCACATGATAACTTGATTAAAAACCCGTTGGTCGACTATCTTATCCCTGACCAACATTTCTCCAACTTAATTGAACTTGGCGAGTGGTTAGTGGAATTTACCAGGGATTGGTGTAGTCCTTGGAATGGTTTCTCCACACACTTCTGACTCCAGCAAAGTATACAGTGGCACATTCCAAAACAAATCAGGGAGGAGGATCTGACCTGACTTGAGGTTAGGGTCGACCCTTTTTCTATTTTAAAATTTTCTCCATGTGCGCTAAGTTCACTGAAGGCTGACTACACAAGGATTGGGTAACGAACTAACTGATTTTAATGGAGGTAGGTCCGACTGCTTCAAAACTTACTTTGCTTAGGCTTGGTTATAGAGATCCACTCTCAATTATCGCAGACTAATGAAGATGTCAGCTTGATCCTTCTCATATTCTTCATCTTTCACCTTTGAAACTATGTTCCTTCTGAATCCACGCTGAAAAAATATTTCTTCTATTTGAAAATTCTTGAACCCTTCTCCCTTAGAGATGCTCATGAGGTTGTTATTCCACGTAGTGAATTACACTGGACCGAAAATTTTAGACACATAGCTATTAATAGATATTTGAGAAAATCACTCCCTTTCGCAAGTATACACCCTCTTAATTTCCTATTGTCACAATCTACATGAACTTCTAATGCAAGAGCATCCAAATCAACATTATCAATGTATTCTAGTAGACATAGGGGGTCTTGTGTTTTAAGGAAGTTGGTTTCCTAATCATTAAGTTAATGTAATTATTTAATGTTTTGAGTGATTTTAATGAGAATAGGAATTAATTGAATACTGTGAGGCATAATTGTAAATGTTCTTGAATGTAGGAGAACATGAGAGATTTAGGATAGTTGAGTGATGCGAGGATTGGGAATTGATTGTAAATCTTAGATTAGGAGTTAGTTCATGATTTTGTGGATTTGAGAGAATCCTTAGGGATGAGGAAGATATTTTAGGAATGTGGTTGAGGAGTTTATGGATCTAAACCCAGAAATTGGTTTTAGAATCCCTTTGTATAAACGTAAGCCTAAAAGGCATGAACAGGGGTAGGAGAGGTTGAATAGGAAAATAGATAGCAAATTGGAGTGTTTAAGCCTACAAGTAGATAATGAACAAAGGCCATTAATTAGAAGATTACGCCGAATAGAGAAAGAGAGTCTCGTCATGTAATTGTTTGTTAATATATATATATATATATATATATATATCTATATATATATATATATATATATATATATATATATATATATATATATATATATATATATATATATATATATATATATATATATGCACAGAGATTCAATTCCAAGTTGTATAAGTGTGTCATCGAGTATTGAATGGTGGATGATTAGTGAATTAAAATACCCTGTGTAATGGAGAATTGCAGGCAGAGTTCGACGAATACACAAAGAGGAATGTGACAAGGAGGATCTTAATGGGCTGTTGAATCCATTAGAGGGATCAAAGCCAAAGCTCAGAAGGAGTCGCGCAACGAAGTGTCGAGAACCATTGAAAACCGAAAACCACAGAGAAATATTGAAAAGTGGCATTAAAATGAAGTAAAGATATAATCAAGAAGTGAAGGAACAATGCACAGTAGCTATTAGATCTTGAAGATCAACAGTCAGGATCCAATCGCAGAAGAGATGGAGGAATATTACATTGGCGGTTTTTAAATAGTGAAAGCAGATTTTGGGTGGACTCAAAACCGTAAGTGGTATTGAAGGACGAGTGCCGATCCTATTAAGCGATCGACACGTGGCAGCGAGGGGGAGAGAGGAAACCACTTATTAGGCGGTTAATCCTCGTGCACATTTCCCAGCCGAAATATTTGTGAGCCATTAGATTTGGCACGAGTAAATGGACTCCGAAGGATCAACGATTAACTTCGTTGATCGGGAGTAATATCAACAATTGGATCGAAGGATACAACGGACGGTTGAGATGTAATCGTTGATTGAAGATCGGTGATTTGGAGATCGGAGTAACAAGGTGGAAGGGCTTGGTATTAATGGACCCACGATAAATATAGACGCGGGCTTATAAGTTTTGAAGTCCGGCTTATATGGTATGCAGTGGAATTTCAATGTATTCCCTTTGTATTCGGTAAAGTGTTGCGGCGAGTATTTTAATGTAAAAGTGTGATTTAAGTGTTCCGATAGTCGCACATCGGAGTCAGAGGCACGACAAGGCATATATGTGGTAAGATCATGGGTAACTGCGATCCCTGATTGCGATAAAGGCATTTATCGATAATCGTGCAAAAGCCATAGATTGGCGGAAAATGGTATGTTGTGCATGTTTCTATGTGTATTCCCTTATAAGAGAATTATAAAGGTTAAAGCGCCGATAGAAGGAAAATGTGGGCTTTGGTTACATATGCGGCTTAAGATTATAACCAAATGATACGAGGGAAAGATTATATATATGGATCATTTGAAGGATTATGAGGATTTAAAAGTCCCGATAGGAAGGATTTTGCCTAAGGGTTAGGTTATGTGGGTATAAAGTTCTGATAGAGGGTTTAAAGTGGGGTGATTGTGTTCCGATATAAAGGAACTAATAAAGGGGCCTTAACCATTGATAGTTAAAGATTTGACTCCTTAGGGAGTTAAAAGCCTAGGACTAATGAGTGGATGCATTTATATGCATGTTGTGGGTATGTGCGAGGGTAACTCTGCATCATTTTGGTATTAGAGCTGAATTATAAATGAACCATTTGGTATAAGGAAGAACAAAGCAATTATGTGTGAAAGTTTCTTTAAAAGAAATTAGAACGGAGATATATAGAAAGATGTGTATGCAGGCAAGGGAGATCATATTCTAATCTGACAGTGAAGCAACCAGAGTAAAGCTAGGAGAATGGAGAAGAATAGTTACATTCTTAGAGGCAAGTGAGTAAGAATTAAGGAGAGATTGCAGAGACAAGAAGAATCCACAACGATGTTTTGAAGAATGGAGGTTCTCTCGGATGTGAAGAGTGGATGGAGAAATCATGCAGGTATTGTTTTATTTAATTCTGATTTGAGTTTGCTGACAAAGAAATAAATTGAAGATTGATAGTTGCAGCTAATGAAGTATCTCAGCAAAAGGAGATCAAGCCTTAAGAAGCAGTAATGAAGGAAACTGTTAAGGATTTCTAAGTGGAAAGGAAACTCAGGAAAGAAGGAATTGTTGCTGATAGTTAAGCTTTACCAAGATAAAGCCGAAAGATTGGAAGAAAGAATCAGATTCTAAATCTGATTAACAGTAGCTGAATATGGAGAATTTGTGCAGTGGAAGCATAAAGATCTGCTGGAACAGATTTGCAGAAATGATGAGATCCTGAAGGTAGGTGAAGGTATGGAAATTTGTCTAATGAGTAGCAGATATTGAATGCATGAAATTTTAGAGTAGGATTACAATAATTAAACTGTAAGAAGGATGTTTTCAAGTTCTTGAAGTAACAAAGTTTGAAGATACAACTGAAGGCTAGTGAAGGACAGTCCATTCAAAGTGCAGGTGAATGGGAGGACAAGATTAGGTAGAGATCTTGAAGGTAAGATGATATGGTTTTATTTTAATTGGATTTGAAGATTGGAAAGTTGTAGTCTTTGTATTGATGTGAAGGTATTTTTGCAACTCCCAAAAGGAAATTCCATAAAGGATGTGGTAGAATTTCTAAGAGATAAAGGAAGCTAGTAAGAGTTTCTAAGTGAAAGCAAAAATGTGGTAGAACCTTGGAAAATTTCAACAGAGATTGGATAAACAGGACAATTGTGTTCTTTGAGAGTGCAGATGAGTTGAAGCCTAGAAGGAGCAAAGAGAATTGCTCAAAGGAGGTTCTAGAGATGGAGAACCAATTACTTGCCAAAAGACTGAGTGAGGAGAGCTTGGTGAGGTAAGTGGCAGCAGGGAGGACTTGATCTTAAAGAAGCTTTAGTGCCACTCATAGTGAAGTGAGTGAGAAACTCATAGAGATGGAGAGGATGATGAATAGTGACAGTCATAGCAGAGGTTCTGAAAGAGATCACAGTAGAGGACAAAAGGAGAAGGATGCCAAGGAAAATGGCATGAGAATGAGTGCTGAAGAATATGAGAGGGAGAAGGCTGAGATAGCAGTTCAGCTTGAAGTGTTAATGGAGATGTTGCAAAGAAATGAAGCAGACTAGAAAGATGGTTATGTCATGAGAAAGAAAGTGAAGTGGAAGAGGCTACAAGAGAAGAGGAATCAACAAGTGAATATGCAGTTAATAAAGGAGCTAAGGGAACTTGAACAAATTTTAGATGCCAAATTGAAGACAGAGAAGCTAGCAAGAATTGAGCTACAGCAAAAGGGAGATGCTAAAGAAGATGTTGAAGTTTCGATATGTGAACCAGAAAGTGGACCATTACTTTTTGAAAGTGATGAAGAGCTAGAGGAGTTGGATTATATGAATGATTCAAAGCAGGCAGAAGACTTGATGACTGAAGCATCAAGTGAGACCAGAAGTTCTTGTATTTTTAAAACTAATGATTTGTGTATGATTGTAGGTTTGCAAGAAGATAGACAGTCTTTTAAAGCTGTCAAAAATGTGAAAGAATACCTTCCAGAAGATGAAAGTTTTGAAGTAGAATATGACAAAGAGACTGGGAAAGAATTAGTTCACTACAGTGAACAAGTGCTAGAAGACATCATTGAAACAGATGATGAAGAGGAGAGACTAGCTAACAGTCTTAAGAGTTCTTTGAGTTTGAATCAGCATACTAATATGCTGATAGAAGAAGAGAGATCAGAGCAACATACTGAAGTGTTGCCAAAGGAAGAAGAGGTACAAAGGCCTTATATTTTTTATTATAATGATTGTCTTATAATTGAAGATGTTGTTGCAGAAGCTGGAACATATTTGGCACAGGTGGATAGCCAAATGAAAGAAGAAGAGGAAGAACATCTACTAAAGGATGTTAAGAAAGATTTAGCAAAGGAAGAAGGACCATGTGATGATGGATCAATAGAAAATGAAGAAATGGGAGATTGTGTAAAATTTCCAAAGTTCACTCCAAGTAAAATCATTGAGTTATATAGAGAATTAGACTTTCAAAGGAGAAAGTTGGAAGAGCAGAGGATAAATGTTCAGGATAAATTGCTGAAGAAGGATGACAAAGAAGTTGTCATAAATTAAAGACAAGAAGAAGTTGGCAGGTGCAAAAAACAAAAGCAGGAAATTGTTCTGAAAGACAATATAGCAGCAGCAGAAAAGGTGAAAAATAGCAGTAAAGAAGAGAGTAAGGATGAAAAGGAAGCAATCAAAATAAGTGAAGAACAAGCAAGAATGAGAGTTCAACAATCAAGAGATGAAAATAGTTAGCAGACAGAGGATATACTGGACAGAGAAATTGAGTTGATAAGAAGGTTAATGATGAAAGTGTCTCAGAAGAAGATAACAACAAGAAAGGAGAGGAGTGAAAACAAGAGGAAGACAGTAGCAGACTATGAAAGCAGAGCAAGTGGAGCATTGCAACATAAGGTATGGAGGCCTGGAGAACAGCAACAAACAACAACAACAATAGAACAATTGACAAGCAAAGACAGATTTCAAAATAAAGTCTGGGATCCAGGAGGAAACAATTATCCAGACTTATGACTAGGTGGTCATAAATCTTCTTACATGGGGAGTCTAATGTAGGAGCATCCAGCTCAACATTATCGAAGTATTCTAGTAGACATAGGGGGTCTTGTGTTTTAAGGAAGTTGGTTTCCTAATCATTGAGTTAATGTAATTATTTAATGTTTTGAGTGATTTTAATGAGAATAGGAATTAATTGAATATTGTGAGGCATAATTGTAAATGTTCTCGAATTTAGGACAACATGAGAGATTTAGGATAGTTGAGTGATGAGAGGATTGAGAATTGATTGTAAATCTTAGATTAGGAGTTAGTTCATGATTTCAGGGATTTGAGAGAATCCTTAGGGATGAGGAAGAGATTTTAGGAATGTGGTTGAGGAGTTTATGGATCTAAACCAGAAATTGGTTTTAGAATCCCTTTGTATAAATGTAAGACTAAAAGGCATGAACAGGGGTTGGAGAGGTGGAATAGGAAAATAGATAGCAGGTTGGAGTGTTTAAGCCTACGGGCAGATAATGAACAGAGGCCATTAATTAGAAGATCGGGCTGAATAGAGACAAAGGGTCTCATCAAGTAATATATATATATATATATATATAGATAGATAGATATATATATGCGCAGAGATTCAATTCCAAGTTGTATAAGTGTGTCATTGAGTATCGAATGGTGAATGATTAGTGAATTAACATACCCTATGTAACAGAGAGTTGTAGGCAGAGTTCAACGAATACACAGAGAGGAACGTGACAAGGAGGATCTTAATGGACCGTTGAATCCATTAGAGGGATCAAAGCCAAAGCTCAGAAGGAGTCACGCAACGGAGTGTCGAGAACCATTGAAAACTGAAAACCACAGAGAAACATTGAAAAGTGGCATTAAAACCAAGTAAAGAGATAATCAAGAAGTGAAGGAACGATGCACAGTAGCCGTCGGATCTTGAAGATCAATGGCCAGGATCCAATCGTAGAGGAGATGGAGGAATATCGCATCGACAATTTTTAAACAGTGAAAGCAGATTTCAGGTGGCCTCAAAACCATACGCTGTATTGAAGGATGAGTGTCGATCCCATTAAGCGATGAACATGTGGCAGCGAGGAGGAGAGAGGAAACCACTTAGCGGGCGGTTAATCCTCGTGCACGTTGCCCAGCCAAAATCTTTGTAAGTCGTTAGATCTGGCATGAGTAAATGGACGGTGGAGGGTCAACGATTAATTTCATTTATCGGGAGTAATATCAACCGTTGGATCAGAGGATACAATGGACAGTTGAGATGTAATCACTGATCGAAGATCAGTGATTTGGAGATCGGAGTAACAAGGCAGAAGGGCTTGGTATTAACAGACCCGACGATAAATATAGATGTGGGCTTATAAGTTTTGAAGTCCAGCTTATATGGTATGCAGTGGAATTTAAATGTATTCCCTTTGTATTCAGTAAAGTGTTGCGGCGAGTCTTTTAATTTAAAAGTGTGATTTAAGTGTTCCAATAGTCGCATATCGGAGTCGGAGGCACAACTTGGAATATATTTGGTAAGATCATGGGTAACTGTGATCCCCAATTGCGACAAAGGCATTTATTGATAATCATGCAAATGCCATAGATTGGCAAAAAAAGGTAGGTTGTGCATGTTTCTATGTGTATTCCATTATAAGAGAATTATAAAGGTTAAAGCATCGATAGAAGGAAAATGTGGGCTTTGGTTACATATGCAGCTTACGATTATAACCAAATGATAAAAGGGAAAGTTTATATATATGGATCATTTGAAGGATTATGAGGGTTTGAAAGTCCCGATAGAAAGGATTTTGTGCAAGGGTTAAGCTATGTGGGTATAAAGTTCTAATAGAGGGTTTAAAGTGGGGTGATTGTGTTCCGATATAAAGGAACTGATAAAGGGGCCTTAACCATTGATAGTTAAAGATTTGACTCCTTAGGGAGTTAAAAACATGGGACTAATGAGTGGATGCATTTATATGCATACTATGGGTATGTGCAGGGGTAACCCTGCATCAACTTCTCACAATGAAGTGTATTCCTAAGACAAATATTAATTTAACAAGACTAGGAAATAAGAACACAATGATTCATTCCCTTCTATATTCCAAAAAGAATGCATTTACAGAGGAAATTATCATTCATTCACAATGGCATTTCTCTTTACTTTCTTTCCTCACTCTCTTTTCCTCTTTTTTCTCTCGTCTCTCTAAAACCATGACCTATTTTCAAACATACAATATTTGGCAAGGGGACAGTGCCATAGAAAAAGACAAATATAACAAAACTCAAGCCATAATAATAATTCTATTAATATTCAAAGGAGTATTTATATGGGAGCTATGGGTCACTACCATGAGCTTTCACTCTTCTTCTCAAGAACTCTTCAATATTTACATAATATATATATATATATATATATATATATATATATATATATCAACAAGACTTAGGACAAAGACGACACTTTTTCCCACTCTAAAGCTACTTGACACCTCATCAATTACTACTTACTAGTGCAATGGCCTAGTTGGCCTCAAATAAAAACTCATCAAACTAATTAACAAAATTCTAGTCCCCGATTCTTCCAGAATTTAAACACTTGGTGCTTAAATGAAATCTTTCTAATTCCTAATTTCTAAGAAAAATTACTCCTAGAATTTACATGGCCCTATCAATCCTTAAAACAAATTAATTGCTTAGGGTGATGCTCTTGCATCAGACTCCCTGGGTGGAAAAAATTTGGCCTCCTGGTCAAATGTCCACAAAATATATAGGATCCAAAATAAAGTGTTTTTGTTATCTACATACCTGTTCATATTGTTTCTCTAGCCTTAACTTAAATCTACTAGGATCCCATACTTAATTCTACATTACATAGCTTACTTTGTTGAGGCAATCTTGTACAGTCAGTTTGATGTTGGTTGTCCTCTTCCTTCCTCAATCCAACATTCTAATTTGCAGTTATTTTACCTCTACCATATTTATGTAATTCCTTTCCCCATTATTGTCTTCAACAAAAAAAATGATTTAAAATTGTTGGCTCCTTCCTAACATAAAATTTTTCCCCATATTCCTTATTTGTAGTTGAAATAAATATTCATGACATTGACTTGTCTCATTTTCCTTCTTGTTTTATTTTCTTGACAACATTTGTTGTCCCTCCTCTACATCTTCAATGACACTTTCAGTCATCTTCCTTACACACAAATGTTTAGTCACCTCAGCTCCTTTCGTGCCATTTTCCCAAAATTCTTTTCTTTTTGGTTAGTGATTAAGTGAATTTCCCAATTAGTTGGATTCCCTTCCCCTTGTAACAAAATCATCTGCTTCTTTCTTTCTTGAATTGTATGCTCAATTTTTACTTATGGTGAAAAACATTTCTTGCAAACTGAAACCTCACATTCTCTACAATCTTTCTCTTCCTCAACAATGTTCTGTATAGAAATTGAAAGGGTCTTCTCCCACTTTTCTTTATTCATCTCCACAATGCATGGTTGCTATGTCAAATCCTTTGTTGGCCTTATGAAAGGATTCCCATTACTATTTCCATAATTCTAAAGTTTGGTCACATCTACACATACAACAGTCATGTTACGGAAAAAAAAAAAATTATATCTTGACTTTCTGCAATAAATGTATGGGTCTTTATCTCATTGATAAAATGAGCTTCTTCTTGAATCCTTTCACTATCTCCTACAATTTCTTGGATGACATTCTTGTAATCACTCCACGGAACAATGGATTTCTCTATATAAGCCTTCTCATCCATGTTTGGGCATGCTTCTCCTTGAGGTACTCCTATTTATCATTCCTCATAATTGTTGATGCAGGGGGATCCGCAAAAAGTTTGATTGACTGAGAGGTCAATTTTTTTTACTAAAGGAGTTAGTTCCTTAATAAGTGGTTTGTTGGATATAATTTATTTTAAATTTGTTATATAAGTCATTAAACTAGGTAAATTGTTTTAGTTTGTTGTGATTGTAATTATTTTCCCTAAAATGGCCTTTCAAATCCTATGATTGTTGATCTGGACTAAATTTACAAATTTAATCTTTATATTACTCTTTTTAATAAAAAAATATGCATCTATGTGTGCAAGAGGGAGTGAGAGTTTTTATTAACTAGTCCTTCGGAAATATTTTCTGAACATATGTCTTACAATGTATACACATTCCTTTATTTATTATGTATATTATATCGAGTGGTTCTTGACTTAAGTGTTGACAGGGTCAAGAGGAAGATATAAATAAGATTAGATTGGAGAAGGTTCGAGAGGAGGAGGCATTAAGAAGGGATTACAAGAGTAAGGCATGCAAAGGAAAAGTTAACAGAGGAGCCAAGATAGTTGAAAGAAACAAAAATGACTAAGTAAAGGTATGAGTGGGTCCTGCCTAGAGGTTATATACCTTGGCGATTTTTTTAAGCTCCATTATTGAATGAACTAGGTT
Source organism: Pinus tabuliformis (assembly GCA_031772625.1). NCBI lineage: Eukaryota > Viridiplantae > Streptophyta > Pinopsida > Pinales > Pinaceae > Pinus > Pinus tabuliformis. The sequence goes on from CM062809.1 coordinate 770,118,314, forward strand.
TTTCATACCCGCCAAAACATTTAGTTCTGGGTCCCATCCTGAGTTTCCACCCTAATGGTTTTCTGCATGACTTTTCCATTGTGTTAGGCTATAGAAAATGAGCCAAAGATATTAAGTGAAGGACTTGAGTAGGTCCCACCCAGAAGTCTCTACCAAGTGGCTTTGGTAATCACTTCTTCAATCAAGACAGGTTTGAGTGTGCGAACTCACATGGAAGTAATGCAAGGTGGGCTAGCTAGAGGCTATAAAACCTAGAGGTTTGTGAACCTCAAGGTTTTATTAACTTACATTTCCATTGCATTGGGCTATTAGATTCGAGCTCTCTTGGTATCAGTGAAGCACAAAGTTAAGTGGGCTAGCCTAGAGTTTTAATATTGGAGGTGTAAGAGTTGAGGAGAAGGTTGAAAGTGGCCTTATGTGGTATAAGGACCAAGTGGGATTATACCATGGCTCATGTATTTGTTGACAGGGTGAAGTGTACCAATGAGCCAGCCTAGAAATCACATAAAGTATGTATTAAGAAAAAGAGGGTGCACTTAAACCTACGGTCAAATGAATGGCTCTGTGAAGGCGACGACTTCAAGAAATAAGAGGCAAATCTTTCCATTCTTTTAATATATATTTTTTCACATACATGTTAGGTATTGGTGTCTAATGTTGATGAGGTGCTATGAGGATAAGGGATGCAATGGTTCTTCCATCTAAAATCTTAGGCAAAAAGGTGGATCTACATCAAGTGGTATTAGAGTAGACTTTATGTCTACTCCAAGAACAAAAAACATGATTTTGGAGTAGGATGAGGTGCTAGAGGAGGTAGAATGGTACAAAGGCCTATAGCCAACAATGATGTATTGAGAGTAATTTAGCAATTAGAATAAATAATGGCAACAATGGAGACTGTTTTGTAGAGAGAGGCATAAGAAGGAGAGGTAACTACAGATGAAGAAGAAGCTCCAAAAGAAGAAGTGGTAGAGGAACCAACACAAGAAAAGATATTAAGGATTGTTTTAGCATTCATCATAAAACTATAGCCAGATCTATCCTCTTATACATGCAATATTAATCCAAGAGATCTTATTCTCTGGATCACAAAAATGGACAAATATTTTGAATATAAAGAGGTTGATGTAGAGAAAAATGTTAAAATTGTTGTGACTAGAGTAAAAGTCCATGCAACTTTATGGTGGGATGGTGTGCAAACATAAATAAGAAGAAATAATAAGCTAAATATTAAAACCTAGGATAGGATGGTCGCAAATCTCAGGGGTTATTTTTTACCAAAGTATTGCCAACTTACCTTGTTTAGAAACATGTAGAACCTTAGACATAGGTTGGTGACTATTAGAGATTACACAAAATAATTCTACAAGGTGAATATTAGGGAAGTATAGGTAGAGAAGTCTACAAAAAATACAATGAGATATATAAATGGTCTACAATTAGACATTCAAGATGAGATCAATGTGTTACCACCTAAGATGGTGGAAGAGGGATATTAATTGGCTTTAAAAGCTGAAGAAAAGCTTTCAAGGAAGTAGGCTGGCAGAGTCCAGAGTGTTGTCATAGGAAGGGGGTATAAATCTAACAGAGGGAGATATACAAAACCAAGAGATGGAGTTGGCAGTTCTAATGTACCAAGACAACAAGAGGGAGAATACAGAGGATGAAGGTCCTTTACTAGAGGAAGATAAGTTCATTGCTATCGATGTGGAAAAGTTGGGCACATGGCATATGAGTGCCCTAAAATCAGAGAAACAGGCCAAAGGAATATTGTTACTACTCCAGTAGAGGAAGATAAAGTAGAAGTGTAGGAAGATAAGAATGTGCCAGAGACAGGAGAGGATTTGATGTTAAATAAGGTGGTGATAAAACAAGAAAAAAAGTCATTGAGCTAGCATGAAAAAAAGAATTTGTTTCAAAATGTTTGTAAGGTTCAGGGGAAGTGTTGTAAGATGGTAATTGACAGTGAAAATACCAATAATATGTTGTCTACAGAAGTAATGGAAAAGTTGACGTTGAAGAAGACAAAGGACTCGACACCTTATAAAGTGTCATGGCTCCAGAAGGGTCACTAATTACTAGTTCATGCGCAATGTGAAGTAAAAATGCAGATAGGTAGTTATAACAATGAAATTTTATGTGATGTAATTCCCATGGATGTATGCCATATTTGGTTAGGGAGGCTTTGTCAGTTTGACAGGAGCGTTGTGCATGATGGAAAAAGGAATACTTATAAGTTCCAAAAAGATGGCATAAATCATACTTTGCTTCCATTATAGGAAGAGGTAACAACTAAGAGTAGTGACTCTAAAGCATTGTTGTTCAGTAGAAAGGAATTTTTACAAGTTTTTCTACAACATATGGAAGAAGAAGAGGTAAGTTATGCTATAGTTTGCAAGCCTACAATAATTCTTAGTACCACCACTATTAATGATTTACCTCTAGAAATCCAAGACATGTTAAATGAACATAGTGATATTATAGTGGATAATTTTCCAAATGAGCATCCACTAGAGAGAAGTATTAGTCATCACATTGAATTGATACTAGGAGCAATTTTTCCAAATAAAGCATCATACAAAATGACTCCTAGAGAAAATGAGGACATTAGGAAGCAAGTGCCAAAATTATTGTACAAGAGACTCATTAGATAAAGTCTCAGTCTTTGTGTGGTACCTAGAGTCTTGAGTCTCAAAAAATATGGGAGGTGGTGTATGTGTACCAATTCTAGAGCTTTGAATAAAATTACTATCAGGTATAGATTTTCGTTTTCTTGTATTGACAATTTCCTAGATTATTTAAGCCGTACTAGCTAGTTGTTCAAAATTTATTTAAAAAGTAGGTACCATCAACTAATAATAACAGAAGGAGATGAATGGAAGACCACATTTAAAACAAATTATGGATTGTATGAATGGCAAGTTATGCCATTCAAATTGTCAAATGCACCTAGCAATTTCATGCGATTGATGAATGAAGTGCTAAGAGATTCCATTGGAAAGTTTGTAATATCATATTCAGATGATATTTTGGTCTACACTCAGTCAAAGGAGGAGCATTTATGACATCTGAGGTATGTGTTACAAAAGTTGTAGCAGGAGAAATTGTTGATTAATTTAAAGAAATGTTCTTTTTTGAAACCAGAGCTTGTATATATGGGATTTGTTATTTCAACATAAGGTTTAAATATGGACCTTGAGAGAGTAAGAGAAATCCTTAAATGACCTTCACCCATAAAATTTTTTGAGGTTTGTAGTTTCCATGGGTTGGCTAGCTTCTATAGGAATTAGAAATTTCAGTAAACTGAAAGATCCAATTGTAGAGACAATCAAGAAAAATCAATAGCCATTCCAATGGACCATTGAGGCTGAAAGGGTGATTTAGTTATTGAAGAAAAGGATCATTGAACAACTGGTGCTTGTAGTACTATATTTTGGTAAACATTTCAGGTAAAATGTGATTTTAGTAATGAAGCCATTGGAGTAGTTCTCAGCCAAGAAACCGACTTATAACATATTTCAGTGAGAAGTTAAACGAAGCCATAAGAAAGTACACTTCTTATGACAAGGAGGTTTCTATAGTAGTTCGGGCATTAAAGAAGTGGAGGAATTATTTGTTGTCGAGGGATTTTATTCTTTACACTGATAATCATGCCCTGTAATTTATTATGCAACAACCTAAGTTGAATCAAAAGAACATTAAATTGGTTGAATATTTGCAAAGCTTTACATTTGTTTTAAAACATATTAGTGGATAGTTTAATATAATTGTCGATGCCTTAAGGAAGAGATAGTTGTGTCTACAATAAAGTCAAGTCCATGTTCTTGGGTTTGTTTTCATGGAGCTATATGATACTGATGATGTTTCAGGGAAGCATATGAAGCTTGTAAAACCCACGGGGGCTTCACTGGGGGCGAAATATCATACCATGTGTGTCCATATTGGGGCATATATATTAAGAAAAAAATGACATAATGTATTGAGCATATAATAGGGGGTAAAGGGTTTTTATATTCAGAGGTATAAAAATTGGAGCTCAAAGTTAATGGAAAAATATAAAGGGGTATAAAATATTTTAATGAAAAAATGGATACCTACAATATCTAGTGAAAGTGGGGGTTTTTTTAAATTGGGAAGGTGTATTGGGTTCGTATTGGTAGGGGGTTAAATAATGTGATTTTTAGAGGTATTTTCCAATATGTATTCAAAATAAGGGCATTGTTTAGTATGTCACGAACACACGTGATATGTCAGAGGTTCATTGAGTGAATCCCCCATGGTAAAACCCAACAATTCAATATCAGAGTCCATGGCTTGATTACATTATTCAAGGTGGGTTTTTATTTGAAAACAACCAACTTTGCATTCTCAACTATTCAATGATAGAAAACCTGATCAAGGAGAAACATAGTGGTGGTCTTGGAGCACATTTTGGGCATGATAAAACATATGAGTTGTTAAAGAGGAATTATTTTTGGCTGAGATTAAGAGCAGATGTGCACAAATTCATGAGTAATTGTCGAATTTGTCAATATGCTAAAGGGAGGAGTCAAAACATTGGATTATACACTCCATTACCAATTCCAGAAAGGCCTTGGGATTCGGTAAGTATGGATTTTGTTTTAGGACTGCCAAAAACTCAAAAGGGCCATGAATCTATTTTTGTGGTTGTAGACAGGTTTTCTAAAATGGCTCACTTCATTCCTTGCACTAAAACTAGTGATGCTACTCATATAGCTAGTTTTTTCTTTAAGGAAGTTGTAAGGCTACATGGAGTGCCCAAAAGAATTGTCTCTGATTGAGACACTAGATTTTTGGGAAACTTTTAGAGAACATTATGGGAAAATCTTGGAAATGAGTTGATTTTTTGTTCAACATATCCCCCATGGAACTATGACCATATTGAAGTAGCGAACAGGAGTTTCGATAATATTCTATGCAATCTGGTTGGTAACCATCCTAAACAGTGGGACCAAGTTTTGGCACAAGTTGAATTTTCCTACAATGTCTCTCCCAACAAGACTACTAGTCAAATTCCTTTCCAAATTTTATATGGGATGCTTCCAAGGGTAGTACATGAGATTAGGAATTTGGGAAGAATGAGCATAAAAGTGTAGCAGGTGAAGACTTTGCCACAAACATACAAGAAATTCATGAATAAGTCAAGCAAAATCTCCAAGAAAGAAACCTTAAATATAAAAATAGAACATACCTCAAAAGGAGAGAGAAGAGTTTTGAAGTAGGAGATCAGGTGCTATCACATTTTTAGGAAGGAAATATTTTCGAAGGGAGAATATAATAAATTGAAATTGAATAAGATTGGTCCCTATAGGATTCTTAGAAAATTATCAACAAATGCTTATGAGTTGGAATTACCCTCGAGGATTGGTATTTCTCTTATTTTTAACATTGCAGACTTATACAAATATCAACCAGGAGAAGAATTGCAACCAACAAAAGAAAATGAACAACAACAGATTCCATGGCAAAGGAAATTACCAGTAGTACAACCCTTGCAACCAGAAAGAATTATGGATAAAAGAATGATTAAGAAAACTGGAGGAAATGAGTATCATGAATATATAATTAAATGGAAAAAACATTTGGTGGCTGATGCAACTTGGATGACTACTACCCTCTTACAGAAAGGTGGAAAAACTATTGAATACCTCATCGATAAGAGCCCGTGAATTCTTTGTTCCACAAGAGTATGATGCAAGGGCATGCTTAAAAAGCTTGATTGACTGAGATGTAAATTCTTTTTACTAAAGGAGTTGGTTCCTTAATGAGTAGTTTGTTACATAGGATTTGTTTTAAATTTGTTATACAATTCATTAAATTAGGAAAAAATTATAGTTTGTTTTGATTGTAATCGTTTTCCTTAAATGTTCTTTCAAATCCTATGATTGTGGATCTAGACTAAATTTTCAAATCTAATCTTTACATTCCTCTTTTTAATAAAAATTATCCATCTGTGTGTGCAAGAGGGAGCGAAATTTTTTATTAATGAGTCGTTCTATAATATTTTTAGAAAATATGTATTATATTGTATACACAATCCTTTATTATGTATATTAGATTGAACGATTCCTAGCTTAAGTGTTGATAGGTCCGAGAGGAAGATATCTATAAGATTTGATTACAAAAGGGAGGAAAGGAGGAAGAATTAAGAAGGGCTTACAAGACCAAGGTGTGCAGATGCAAAGTTAACAAAGCGGCCAAGACAACTGAAAGACACAAAACAATCTAAGTAAAGGTTTGAGTGGGTCCTACCCAGAGGTTATACCTTGATGATTTTGTTAAGCTCCACTACCCAGCGAATTAGGCTTTTAATAATGACCAGAACATTTAGTTATGGGTCCCTCCAGGAGGTTCTACTCTGATGGTTTTTCATACGAATTTTAGATTGCATCGGGCTACATGGAGTGGGTTAGAGATATTCAGTAAAGGACATGATTAGGTCCCATCTGGAGGTCTATACCCAACAAATTTTGTAATCACTTCTTCCATCAAGTTGAGCTTGAGTGTGTGAGCTCACGTGGCAGTAACAGAAGGTGGGCTAGTTGGAGACTATATAGCCCAAAGGTTTATGAACCCAGAACATTTTATGAACTTACCTTTCCATTGTGTCGGGCTCTCATAACATCAAGCAAGCACAAAGTTAAGTGGGCTAGCCTAGAGTTTTGATCCTAGAGGCGTAAGAGTTGAGGCAAAGGTTGCAAGCGGGCTTATGTGGTACAAGGACCAAGCCACCTTATGTCACAGCTAGTGTCTTTGTTGATAGGGTGAAGTGAACTAGTGAGTCCGCCCAAAATTCACCCAAACTGTGCATTAAGAAAAAGAGTGGGCACTTAAAGGTTCGGTTGAGTGAACGGTTCTATGGAGGTGACAAATTTATGCCATAAGAGGTAAATATTTCCATTCTTTTAATATGTATTGTTTCACGAAGATGTTTGGCCTTAGTGTACGAAGTTGACTAGGTGCTATGGGGAGAAGGGCTATAGTGGAAACACCATCTAAAATCTTAAGAAAAAAGACATATTAGCATCAATTGTCCACATAATCTAGCCTTTGTCTCTCTCTGATTGCATGAGATAGTGGTGTCCCTCTTTGTCAATAACAATCTCTTGGTTGTATTTGTGTCCTTGGGTTCCCTCAACCACACTTGGGTTAGATGAATTATATTGATTTGAGGGCTTCTCACTAGCTCTTCCTCCATTGTCTTCATATCAAACAAATCCACAATTCTGCAAAACATGAAATTTCCTCTCCTTTCCCAATTTCCATTGCTCTTCAAACCATGATAAAATATTATAAAAAATGATCCAACAAATACTCAATAAGAAAAGATATATCAATTTAATTATGCCTCTGAGGTTAATATTTCCCTCACTAACTTGCAGAGTGTTGGCTTGAGCTTCTCCATGGTCTTTATCTTCTCTGTGGTCTTCATCCACTCCGTCTTCATGAGATGACTTGGTATATCCTTTCTCTGTGACGGTGCATTGATGTTGTCCACCTTCTGAATCAACTTCCTCTTGTTATTGCTTGTGAACATAATTCAATTATTCTAGAGTTTCAACTTTCTCCATAATCTCAAGTACATTTTCAACTCCAAGGTGCTATGTACCTCCAATCTAAAATTCACTAAAAAAGTTAGATCAAAACACATTAATTTCTTCTTCCTACTCAGCTGATCTTACTGGCATCCTTTCGTTATGTTGAGCTAATCACGTCATCATTTCATCATCTACATCATCCTCTCTTAGGACTTGTCCTCGCTCTGGTACACAAAAGTGAACTTCCTCTCCTTCATACTCAACAAATCCAATTTCTTCTTTCATTAATGAAGGATTCATGCTATGCTTCAAACTCGTTCACAATAGAGGCCACTTCACTTTCTTCTTCCTTTTCATTATCCATCCATATATCTTCTTGTTCTTCTTTTGTGCAATTTTTCCATGCCTTTGATCTACAAGAGCATTTAATGGTTGCTCATCTTCCTTGCTTATAATAAATTTATCCACACATAACTTTTTAGTTTCAAAGATATAAGGGGATTTAGCCTCTTCCTTTGTCAACAACACCTCCTGGTGTTTTGGAGTCTTTTCATAGCCCATGAGATTTTTGACTAGTCACCTCTGGTTATCTTCAAGAAGTGGTTTGCAGGAATGAACTACTCCTTGCACAGGCTCAGCTACTCCAAGCTCTTCTTCTTTCATCTAGCCTTTCATCAATGTCATCATCCTCCATTTCCCTAACTCTCTTGCTTTTGGGTATCTCCTCTTAAAACTCTTCTGTCTAATACATAATTTAAACCTCCTCATCAGGTTTTGTCTCTAGTGTTCTTATCTTGCTTGTAACAACTGCATCAATGCATCAAGTTGTTCCTTGAACTTAGTTATCTCCCTTTCAAATTCTTCCTGGCTAAGTTTTCTTGTTCTAATTTTCTTGGCATCCTTCTCCCCTTTGCTATGGCTTTTACTCGATCATTCATCATGACTAGCGATGGTCAACTTCTTCTTTCTTTTCTTATGCTCCTCCATGTTCAATGTGAGCTGCAACCTAGCCCTATAACAAGTCTCACCTCATTTGCTACTTGAACACCTTACCTCCTCTTGTGTATTGGTGTCCCTCTTGGCTCTCTAATTCGGAACCATTTGAGCACTCCTTGATCCTATTTGGTTGTTTCTCCTCCGCTCACCTCCTAAGAACTCCTATTTTTCCCTTCTCCTTGAGGACTTCCTTTCTCCCACTCTTTTCCTAGCTCAACTGGAATGTTTCTCTTTGTGTACAACTTCTTTGTTGCAAGGGTTTTCTTCTGCCATAGTCTTCAAGAACACAACCATTATCTCCTAAATCTAGATCATTTCTTTTTTGTGAGAAAGTCTCCTAATGCTCACCTTTATTTGCACAACACCTTTTGCTACATATGTTGCTATCTATATTCACAGATTCTTTAGCCAAACATAAAACATAAAACTAGTTGTACATGTCTAGTTCTCCTCCTCCGAGACTCCAATATCTCAGTTCTCCCAATTTTTCCTCTTGGTGGTATTTTGTTGTCTATTTCCAACACTACAATCAAGTGGAATTCTCCCTAACCCTTTGCAATCCTCCCTCAAAGTATCTCTTTCCTCTAATATCTCTTGCCCCTTTCAAAATATCTTCTACTCTGGTATCCTCTATCTCTGCCTCTATGTCTTACTTCCTCACCCTGTGCTTTTATAACAAAATTGTTAGTTATCATTCAAATAAAAAAAGCAATCACTACCTCTCTCGTCCAAAGTCTTCCTCTTCACTCGCTGCAAGATCCACTCGTTCTTTCTTCTGTACACAAAAACTTCGTTGAAATCACCTTTCTTTATAGTATTCATCAATTTACAACTTTTAGTATTATTGGCTTCGTCTTACCATTCTTTTCCTCATTCGGTTGCTCTAATTTACAGAGCTATTATACCACAATGATAACATGCTAACAGGCCCCTCTAGTGGCTTGCTCATTACCCAAGATTCCTACTTATACAGCGGTGCCCCTTCACTTTTATCCGTTCCTCTCGCTTGACCTTCCAAATCTATGTGTGAAAACAATACTACAAACACACAAGCTCAAGAAATCTCCGCGGAAGACCCATTCCTAAATTTAAACATATCATGTGGACCGTGGCCCCATATAAATCAATTTAAAAGTTTACGAATCTTTACAAATATTGTTATATAAGACCTCCCTTGTTATGTTTATATTATATTCACCTCAGATGTACGTAAACAAATTCTATTACCTCCACACCATACACGAGTGTCGAGGGATCCACTCCAAAGAGTCGGGTTCGGATCTCGACTAGAGGTCGGGTATTTCCTTACCTCTGTGCATGCCAACTCGATTGAAAACCTGTCGGTCGACTGCCTCAGCCCTGACCAATGTTGCTCCGACTTAATTAAACTCGAAAGATGGTTAGTGGAATTTACTGGGGATCGGGCTAGTCCTTGGAATGGTTTCTCCAAACACTCCCAACTCCAACAAAATATACGATGACATATTCCATAACAGGTCGGGGAGGAGCATCTAACTGGACTTGAGGTTAGGGTCGGTCCTCTCTCTATTTCCATTTTTTTCTCCACGCCCGTGGACTTCATCGAAGGGCGACTACACAATGATCAGTTCAACTGATTAAAATCTTACATATCTTGGGCGAGGATGTAGAGCGAGGCACCCATTTATCGCAGGCTAATGTCGACGTCAACTTGAGCCTTCTCAGACTCTTCATCTTGGACATTCAAAACTATGTCCCTTGCCATTCCATGCTGAAAACATCTCGTCCTTCTATTGCCAAATTCTCGAACCCTTCTGCCTCAGGCATGCTCTTCAGGTTGTTATTCCACACAAGGACTTACAATGGAACCAAACGTTCACACGCACATCTATTGACACATATTCGAGACACTCACTCTCTTTAGCAGGCATACAACTTCTTAATTTCCCAATTTCACAATCAACAAGAGTTTCTCACAAGGAAGAGTATTTTTTAGATAAATCTGAATTTAATGTTGAAAGTAATGCTTCCATGTCATGTGTTCCTTCTATATTACAAGTTGTTAATGAGTATTTTTAGGTGTTATTCTAGATGTAGTTATTTCCCTATGTGTATGAGTTGTCTATGAATCATAGATCCACCTTCTTCTGATCTTATCATTTAGAAGTAGATGATCTAATTTTTATATATGTAACTACTTTATGTGATCAATAAATCAAGAGTGTGTGTTTGGTGTTGTGTGTAATCGCTCTTTCATCTCTCTCTATTTTTATTATTTAACACATATTAGAACTAGGAAATATGAACACAACAATCTGTTCCCTTCTATTATTCCCAAAAAGATGCATTTACAGAGGAAATTATCATTTGTTCTCTCAACTCTTTCTCTTTTCTTTTTTTTCACACTTTCTTTTCTTATTTTTGCTTTGACTTTCTAAAACTCTAATCTCTTCTCAATCATACCTAAAAAAAAATATGGTGGAACTCAAACCATAATAGGGTATAGAGTAGAGTGTGTATTATTAGGGAAATTTGTGATGTAAAGGTCAGCTTTTGAGATTTTGTGGACAAAACTCTAAGTGTGCTAATGTCATTATGATTTTACGACTTAGATTACTCAAACCATAAATTAAATGTAACAATAATATAAAAAATGGTAATTATATTAGGATTCAAATGAGTATTACCTATGGCTCATTGCCACGGACTTCTACTCTTCTTCTCAAGAACTCTTCAATGACATTACAAAAAAAATATCTCAATAGAACTTAGGAAAAATAGGACACCTCTCCCCACTCTAAAGATACTTAACACCTCATCAATTTTTTGTTACAATGCAATGGCCTAATTAGCCTCAAATAACAACTCATCAAAGTAGTTAACAAATTGCTAGTGCCAAATTCTTCCAAAATTTGGGCATTTACTCTTAAAACTAAATCTTGCTAATTCCTAATTTTTGGAAAAATATCCTCCTAAAATTTACATGGTTCTATCAGGCCTTAAAACAAATGAATTGCTTAGGGTATTTCTCCCGCGTCATTAGCCATGGTATACTATTGCTAACCACAATTGAATATTGCTAAACATGGCTGACTATAGTTCACCAAATTTGACTAGGATAACCATGGTTCCCTATTGTTATCTATAAATACTTATAGTTAACTGTCATTCACTGCCATGGTATGCCATGGTTACTTAGTTAACTTTTATGTGAGAAATGGTCCACTACGATTATCCATGGTTTCCAATGGGTTATAATGGGTCACCATGGTAGACCATGGCTAAATATGAAAGACCATGGTAACCATGGGTGACTGTGGTTGACCATGGTGACTATGTAGACCATGGTTGATTATCAATAACCATGGCTGATTATGTTTGAACGTAGTGGACTATAGTTCACTATGATTGGACTACATCATAATGTGACATTGGTGAAGGGTTATGTTTGTCACACTGTGATGTTGGGTAATAATTGTCACATAACATATTTCGGTTTTGTTTGAGACATAACAATGTTAGGTTGTGGTTGAGATATTATGACATCAAGCTATGTTTGTCACATTACAACATCAGGTTATATTCATCAGGTCATTAGGATGGGTTATGTTAGTGAAATTTCATATTGAGATATGTTTTTCACATTGAGATGTCATTTTATGTCAAATGTCATCACAATGTGATGTTACTAATGAAGGGTTATGTTCAATTACAATGTTGGGACATGTTTTTTATATTGGGGCATTGGATTATGGTTGAAAATGTTGACCCTATTGACCATGCAAATCATGTTGAGAATGGGTGAGCATTGTTATCTATGGTTGATCATGGTTAACTATTGTTAATCATGGTTTATTATTGTTAAACATGGTTAAATATATATAGCCAAATTTAAAAAATTGGCCATGGATGCATATGGTTAACCATAAATTCCTATAGGTGACCATGGTTGCCTAGTTTAATTTATATTATTATGTTATCCATGGTTGACTATTGTTAACTATGGTTAACGAAGATTTTATATAGGTAGAAATGGTTGACCTTAGTTAAATATGGTTGAATAGAGTAGACCATGCCCAACTATGGAAGACTGTGTTGACTATATGTGATTATGGTTAACCATAATTAATTATGTGTGACGATAACAAATTACAATTTAGTATAATTAGACTACATCACGATATGATATTGATAAAAAGTTATATTTATCACATTTTAATATCAAATAATAATTGTCACATTAATAATTTATTAAATTTTTTACATTATCTTAAAATCATATAATTTTTTAAATTTTAAAAAGCATTCAATTTAAATGACAAATAATTTTTATTTTAAAATTTAATTAATTTCTCATTCAATTTTAAATATATTTATTACAAAACCATTTATATATTTACTCAACTCCTAAAATACTATTTATTTATTCATTATAATATCAATTTTTTCATATTTAAAAATTCTCACATTCCAACATTATGTTTTTCAATTTTCTCACTACTCACAAACACTACTCATCATAATATAAAGAGCTCGGATAATAGCTTGTATTATACGAATTTTAATGTTAATAAGAACTTCACATATCATCTTGATGTAGATCATATGTGTCATTCTAGTGTTTAAATAAACCATAAATATGAATATTTTGTTTTTAAACAATTATTTTGGAATCTATATCGTTAAATTAAAGATATTCTGGTGATAATTTAAATAAAAATATCATCAAAACTCTTATCAATAAATTAAGATATAATGGTTAGAAGATCTATTTTAAAATAGACATTTACCATAATAATAATAAAAAATATTTATAATTGTTTTAGTTCTAAATTATTTTTTTTTGTTGTTGTTATAATATTTAATTGAAACTAAAAAACTATATCTAATTATTTTTTATGATATTATTCCTAATTTCAATAAAAAAAAATTCAATTTCAAAATTATTTATAATATTAAAAAGAAATAAGCAAGTAAAGCTATTAAAGTAAGTAATTTATTTTGAATATTGATTTTCTTTCAAAACATAAAAAAAACAAACAAACGAAAAGGAACATTAGATATCAAAAGCAATTGATATATTTAATATATATATATATCAACAAAAAATAAATGCAACATGGTATAAAAACCACATTTAAATGATTATATATTGTGTGTGTATCGTCATTAAGGTTAGCCCTAGCCAAAGAAATACCTATTGCTCTTAGAATTTGTAAATTGTTAAGGGTACATTATATATCAACCTAACTCTGTCATTAATATTAAGCTAACTTCGTTACATGAATTGAATTAGTATTAACTAATTGTTGGTATGGAGGTTGATATACCAAATTTTCAATATAAATGTGATTCAAAATAATTCCCATATAGGTAATATGATATATATTTCAAATGCAACAACAATGAAACCTTCTTCTAGCCTTTCTGTTGTACTTCACTTTCTGCAAGCTCATGTGAAGATCATCTTCATGTCAATTGCATATGATGTCACAATCAACTATTTGAATTTATTTATGTCTGATATATTTTGAAAATATTTCAGAACTTGCAATTGCTGAATAGTAACATAAACTTAAAGAGGCCTAAATTTATTAATGATCTATTTCCCTAATTTGAATTTATAAAATGTCTTGAATCAACCCCTTAACCCGATATGCATGAAATTGTTGGAATAAAATGATATGTCCAATAGAGTTGATGAGCTGTATTCTCGTAGTTAGTGTTTGAGTATGTCTATCATGACTTGTGTCTTCATAGTTTGTGTAACTGAGTTGTAGCTGAGTCATAGACTCTACTTTCCGAGTTGTTATGTTGATTGATTCTAGTGATCTCATCGTTATATAATGGAATATATTGTGATGTATTTGCAAGAAGTCAATGTGCAAGCTTAGGCTTGAATTAATAAAGTGTTCTATTGTGTTACTCTCTATTTTTCTAATTTGGTATCAAAGAAAAAAAGGGAGATTTAGTGAAGCTCTAGATCTAAGAGTAAGAGGCTCGGATTTGTGAGGGTTGTGAGATTGAGGGTGGTGAGATCGAGGTTGTTATGTTGTTGTTCTCCAACTTTTTTGGCTGGCCGAGATTGTGAGATCTCCGACTAGTGTTGTCCATTTCTCTTGTGCATAAATTTTATAAGATTAGAGTCATCGACTGTTAGTGATTGCATGTGTTTGTGTCGAATAATAGAGGAGCTTTTGCAGAAGGATGAATCCATAGATATCAGAAGGAGGTGGTTGATATAGTGGAGCACATTGTCACTTGTAGAATGCATTCGCATGACCCAGTAGGGTGAGAGGATTGAACCTGACGTTTGAAGGAACCAATCTGCTATGTGGGAATCAAGTGGCATGGGATGTGAGCGTTGAAGAAGCTCAAACTCACGACTTCAGCGAAAGCCTAACACGGTCTGTTTATTGAGGAACTAGATCTATGAGTTTTTTGAGCCTTGGCATTTAGAGGGTAAGCAACAAGCCATCATTCCTAGAGATATGACTGATAATGGAACCTCAAGTTTTCATAGAGGGTCAAATTGAATCAATCATCTCATTGGATCGAGTCTGCAACAATGTTGTTGGTTTATGTGGAGAGAGACCATGGAGCTTTGACCAGAAAAATTAGAAAGGGGTGAGATGAGTTGCTGGATGCGCTAACAAAGGTGTTGATCCTGATGCTGTTGGAACCTGTAGGAATACAAAGACATGGAGGACTCTATTGCAACTAATGTTAAAGAGGAATTTGCAAAATTTGATGATGGATGTTTGTTTTATGAAAATGAATTGCAGGTTATATTTGAAAATAATTTGATTGATAAACTATTGTTTGTTGTTGATAAAGTGGAAGAATATGAAGAGGAAATTGTAGCTGCAATTAAAGGGACAAGAAATTTTGAAGATGCCAAAATTGATTATGATGCCTAGATAAAACTTATTGAAGTATGGTTTGAGAAACCTGTTGAAAAAATTGATGCAGGTCTTAAAGCAATAGCAGGAATAGTGAAGGCTCTTGAAAATTAGCACAATGGTAAATCAATTAATGATTCATATGATATGGAACTCGAACTAGTGGAAGACGCATTTGAAGAAGTTCCTCATATTTTAATGTATTGGAGCCCAGAGGAAATAAAACATTATTATGGATTGATGAGGCAACAACCAAGTAAATAGGAAACTATTGACGATGAAAATGAACTTGTTGAGAAAGGAGTTGAGATGGATTGGTATCATCCTAGTTGGAATAAGAAGCAATATCCATACTTCATGATCTGTAGTAAGAATAAGACTAAACAGGATGACAGCGTCAAAGTTTTGAGTAGCAAGTCGAAGAAGAAATTTCATCAATATGTTGATGCAAAGAAAGTTAAAATGAATTCATATTTGTAAGCCTAGCTGAGAAAAAGACCAGTAGGCATTCTTATGCATTGTTGAAAATCCATTTCTCCATTAACGAGGGATGTTGGAATAATGTAGGAATGATATGCCCAATAGAGTTGATGAGTTGTATTCTTGTAGTTAGTGTTTGAGTCTATCTGTCGTGAGTTGTGTCTTCGCAGTCTGTGTAAGGGAGTTGTAGCTAAGTCATAGACTCTACTTTCCAAGTTGTTATATTGATTGAGTCTAGTGATCACATCGTTATATAATGGGACATATTGTGATGTATTTGCAAGAAGTCAATGTGCAAGCTTAGGCCTGAATTAATAGAGTGTTATGTTGTGTTAACTTTGTGTTTTCTAATAGAAATTAAACCATAAGTAAGTGAGCATGATAAAAGACACAAAAGGTTGCATTGTTGAAAGAGTAAAAGGAAGAAAATACTTCACGATTTGATCATCTAACTACATTAAAGAAACCGCGGCAATTCTCTACACACTACAATTAAAAAAACCATGATGCACTACTATATAATGGGAGGATATACAAAATAAAATAAAATAACTAAATAATAAATATTCAAAGCTAATTAAATCTCGCACTTTAAAATATTATTCATAATATACAAAAATAAAAAAAATAAAAAAATTAAAAAAAAAATAAAAAAATAAAAATAAAAATGATTTAATAAATCTAAATCTAAAAAATATTTATTCCTGGCATTTTTTAACAAATCTATAAAATCAATAATAATACTATTTATAAAACAATATAGTTTCTAAAATTTATATTATTTTTTAATAATTAAAATATTATTAATAAATAACTTTAATACTACAATTAAACAATTATCCATATAACTTTAAAATTACAATAAATTAAATTAAAATAAACCACGGTGTCTCATTCATAAAAATAATTAAATAGATAAATATTATATAATCAAATAAAAATTTATAAGCCATTAGTTTAAAAAAATATTTCGTAAGGTTCAATGACTTCCAATCATATCACAAACAATGAACTTAGAAATTTGAACAGACTATAGAATAATCTCTCACTTATAATTCTTAACGACTAAAGCTAATAACTTCTAATAACATTTGTTTCCCATCCCTTCAAAACAATTATAAACATTGTCTTTCGTACACATTATGAAATAAAGAATCGGCTGCGAGGCTGGTCCTGGTCCCTGCCGTGTGTGGCACCATTAAATGATAAACACCAAGAAAACCTTCAAGGAGAAAAGTGGAAGTCACGGTATTTTGCCTCAGCCTTGTCAGGAAAACACAGGGCACCCTTCCACAACAATGCCTTTAGCAGTGGGGCACGATGCCAAGGAACATCCGTCCAAGTTTTGTCCCCACCAATTCAATGAAATATTTTCATATCCCAAGCACAAATAGAGGAGAACTCCCATGAATGCCAATCCTGCGTCCAAACCTCCGGAGAGTACATAGTTGTGACGCCGCCACCAGTCTTTCTTGTATCTGTAGAGCACGAAGTTGAAAATGAATCCCATGAGTATCCAGCTTGTATAGTTCACTGCTGAGGCAGGCGGCATCGTCCCTGTGGCTCCAATGAGAATAGGCATATTTATCAACCTGATCCATTCTTTCTCAGGGTGTGCCTTGTGAAACAGCCATACTATAACTGGAGCTATTGCACCCACTAAGAAAAACCAGTTGATTGCTGCATATTCACCAAGATTTCCAAAAATCCTTCTGGGTCCAACTAATCCCCATATTACAGAAGCGTCGAAGAAGACGGCATCCATTGGACAAGTCCAAGGGCTGTTAGGGGGCAATAGAGCAGTGTCGCAAATATGGGGAATGGAATGCATGAGCCACCATGCTGTGCCTAAGTACACAATCCCTGAAATCACTGTGCCAACAATCTGCAACAAAAAAGATTGTATGGATGAATAACTAGTAGAATGTAAAAGGAACTCTCAATTTACAGTCGAAGAAAGCCATGGTTATAGAGTATTTGTCATGTTCAGGAGGATTAAGTTCAATAGTGTACTTGAGGAGTTCACTAGTGTGGACCTCATGAGGATAATCACATTCAATCTGAAGTCAAATTCATCAGATTTCCCAATAACAATTCAGTTAAAATAACCCTAATTTTATAGAATTTTGATTATCTTTTTGTCACAAATTACAAGAAAAAATCAATCTTACAAAAAATTCATTACGAGCAGGATATTCTGGATGAACCCAGATCCTAAAAAATCTACTGGATTTTCCAATAGTTGAAAACACTGACTTCTTGTATCACAATATTCTGGCAAATCAGGGAATCTAATATTTTTTCCTTTTACTACTTTTTGGTTCACCATCAATTTTTCCTGGGTTCACTTTACAATCTGGTACTATTGGTGCTAGTAACTATTCCAAGGAATCCAAGTAGATAATAGCTTTACATAATAGATAATGGTTTTACATAGTCAAAAAATCTAAGTAGATAATAGCAGTACATGATAGATAATGATTATCGTATTTTTCTGGTTCACTCTATCAATTTTTCCTTGGTTCACTTTATCAATTTGGTATTATTGGTGCTACCTACTATTCCAATGAATCCAAATAGATAATAGCTTTACCTAATAAATAATGGCTTTACATAATCAAAGAATCTAAATGGATAATAGCCGTACATGATAGATAATGATTTTAGTATTTTTGGTTTATTGTATTAATATTTCTTTGATTTAATTTATCAATTTGGAATTATTGGTGCTATTTCAAGGAATCTAAATAGATGGTGGCCTTACATAATAGATAGTAGCTTTATATGGTAAAAAAATCTAAGTAGATAATAGTTGTACATGATAGATAATGATTTTAGGTAATAAAACATGTCATAATATAAGAAGAAAGGAAAACAACAAAACATTCCAGCTATAAGATTTACAACCAACTCTCCTGCCACTAGAACTACACATATTTCCAAGTCTATTGACCCTTGAATAAAAAAACAATATATGAACAAAGAAACAATATATGCCCACCTTAAAATTGAAACAGATACATTATCCAGCTATAAACATATACTAAATAAACCTCACTCGCAATACTTATAACAGATTAGATTGTTCCGTATTTGATACCTGTGCATGGAACATTGCTCGAGGAGGGATTTTCATATAATGCCCTAGCTTCAAATCTGCCAAGAATGACAGGGCTTGGACCATGCTTATATATCCATACACCTTGAAGCAAATGTTTGCAACTGGTCTGCCTGGATATATATAACCCATCATGTACTCCGTGATGATATTCAGACCCGGCGCCTACCATACCCAGATCAAACCAATTCAAGATTTAGTTTCATGTAAGATTCATGATATATTATATATAAGTACCGGTGATATTATTTTATAGCGAAACAGAAGGCCAATTTGCATGAATGACGCATAGATTTACCTGATTGGTAGTTGCAGCAATAACACCAACGGGTAATGTGAAGAAGAAGGCAATGCCACATGCGAGTATTACTCCCCACCATGGCAATTGAAGCTGTTCACTGTAATATTCGCATGAAAAAATCGCTAAAGCTACAGTGCCGACGAGAATTCCAGTGAACCATAATTCTGGCACTTGCTTGTACTTTCTCATTAGTCTAGTATGCACATCCACTTTCTGATCTCTGAAATCAGACAGGCTAAGATGCCAAATATCCCTGCAACAAATTATAACCCATTATTGTCATTCAGACTGATTTTGCATCAATGGAATTCTGATGAATTCACGGACTGATAACATACTTTCCATTAAACAGGAGGACGTGAACCACTGCGGCAGTTAATGCAGCGAACCCAACCCTGCTCCTGCATTCAGATTCTTCATGGCTAAAGTTGTTGCAGATTGAGCATTATATTTCATTTTCAAGAAGAGAAAAGTTATTATAGGAACTTTCCTTGATCCTTGTCACATTCCTTTGATTTTGTGCTTCTCTAGTCATGATGGTTTTGTAAGCAACACATTGAGCAACTTTATGTCCAAAATTATGACATGAGAAACATTGATCATTAAAGAAGTTCCTACGATTATCAAATCTATTGACTTGGTGATTGTAGTTTCTATTGATATTCATCTTTGGAGCAAATTGAGTATGATTTACAAGAGGTTGGTTGTGGATTATGTTCATCCTTGAAGAAAATTGAGTCTGATTTACCTGGTGATCTGCTTTATGCCTTTGCTGACAATTGTCATACTACTCACTGTTCTTTGCTGCATCAAGATAGCTTTTAATGGAGGTTGACGACTTCTGTGATTGAGATGCTTCTTCAATATACACAAGACCTGTATTTATCAAAGAAGAACACTGCACTTTGATAATTTCATTTAAGGTTTATGTTCCTTTATCAAATCTAAGATTGAGAGATTTTGTTTTCTCAAGATCCTTTCTTAGACCCACAATTTCACATTCTAGTTTTTCAGTGTGTTTTTCTTTTTCAACACGTTGGTATGTCAAGGTATCTATAATCATATTCTTTTCTTCTAAATAGATTTTGAGTTTATAGATTTCTTCATGAAGGTCATCTTCTTCTAAATCATCCCAAAAATTATCATCGTCATAAGCCATTAGAAGTCTATAGTCATTACTATTTTCATATTCATCGCTATTTGATAAACCATCATTATCTTCATGAGTATAGTGACTACTTTTATTTACAACTTGTTTTCTATTTGCATTTTGATTCCTTTTTTCATATTTATCTTTATGAGGACATTTGGCAGCATAATGACCGACTCTACCACAGGCAAATAATTTGAAGGGTAGTTTACCTCTAAATCTTCCGAAACCCCGTTGAAGCTTCTTGACAAAGTTTACTTCATCTTCTTCTTCTGAAATATGTCCTAATTCATTGAGTTCTTCCTTTCCTTTTATTGAAGCTTTAAATTCGGCTTCTCTCATATTTGATGGACCTCCTTTTCTCATCTCAAAGGCAGTTAGATTCTGTGAAGCTGTGTCATAGTGATATTCTTCAAATCCTATTTTTCTTCTATGTCAGACACTTTTCATTCAAATTTAGCAGACAAGGATCTTAAAACTTTCTCAACTAAGGTAACTTCCTTTATATCTTCACCAAGATTCTTCATACAATTAACAACCTCATCTATACGTAAGAAGTAACTAGCTATACATTCATCACTGTACATCTTAAGAGTTTCATACTGAATTCTGAGAGTTTAAAGTTTAGCACGTTTTACCTGAGAGTCTCCTTCGTAGCTCAGAATGATTTTGTCCCATATTGCTTTGGCTGTTTTGAGCTGCATGACTTTGAAAAACTCTAATTGTGATAGACTTCCCAATAAAGTATTGACAACCCTGGCATTGGTTTCATATTGATTTTTACCTGCCATATCTATAGGAATTACTGTTGGAAATATATATCCTCCTTCCGCAATTTCCTAAAAATCCATTCCAAGAGTTTGTATATAGGTTGTGGTTCTTATTTTCCAATAAACAAAGTTGCTCCCATCAAATATTGGTGGTCTTATGGATCCCATGTTTTCTTGATTACTCATGATGATGGATCTCCCTTCAAGCGATCAAGCTTCCTCTAAAGGACCTGCTCTGATACCAATTGTTGGAAATAATACTGAGAGGGGGGGTGAATCAATATTGTTAGATCAATAATTTTATTTCCCAAACAGATTTGTATATGCTACTTCAGCTAGGTGAGCTAGTGTGTACATGGGACTGTACTTAAAGAAACCAGCGTATATGTAGAGAATTTTTTATTTAGCCAATTTATCATGCATTGAACTTTAACTAGTATATCAAAGATTTATTAAATAGTGCAGTAAAATAAAAATAAAGCATCACACATAAGCAATGTACATGAACACCAAGATATAAGGTGGAAACCCAATGTGGGTAAAAATCACCTACTGCTGTCATCTTTGTCTTCTTTTAATAATAAGAAAATCTGTTTACAATCTTGTACTAGTGCAGACTCATACCAGTATGTAGGCTTCTACCTGCAAAAGGTTACAACCTTCTCTTGTTCTCTAACTACTACTGGAAGGGAGCTACAACCCGCTAACTCTTGTACTAGATGATATGTTTACTAGTATGTAGGCAGCGACCTACAGAAGGCTACGACCTTCTTTCTTCCTCCAATGACCATGTTTCATAAATTTTCAGACTGGATCCATCAACAACATCATAACTGCAATTCAATCATTAAATACATCTGCATCAACCAATCATTGAAACTCAATCATCACTTTCTGAATCAACCACAATTGAATCAATCAATTACTTTGACAACCCATCATCAAATCACAATCAATCTGGTCATTCAAAATACTGTCACCAGAATACAGTCACCAGAACCCAAACCAGAATGCAGAACTCTGTAACAGCAAACAAAAACAACTAAAACATACTTTACAAGCTATACGCTACTTCCATGTGTCGAACTAGCATGTATACACAATTTTATAAGAGCCAACCAACGTACACATCTACAAATATTAATTCATAATTTTGCAGCTCTTCTGGACTTCAGTTATACCCAAATCATAATATTTACAGAATAACACATGAGTCAATATTCAGATCTAGACTATACATGATCAAACCACATAATGATAATTCATTTGAAGACTTACGATCCCGATCCATCATTATATCTTATCCCTCATCAACCACTAAGGTTCATCCTTGGTTTAGATCAAGCATAGCACCATAAGCCAATAACTTGCATACTAGATCTCAAAATTGATAATATATTCGATACTTACACACCTAGCCTAATGATCTTCTCCTCCTTCTATAGTTTTAGGCCATTCTCAATACCATGGACCAAAACCACTTAGGGTTAATACCTTAGACCAAATAACTTGGATCAAAATACCTTGGACCAAATACCTGAGACCAGAAACTTAGTTTTCCAAGATATATGCACTTTTCTTTCTATGAAAGTGTGTGTGTACGTATACGCTGCTTGTGTTCAATGAACCTACATGTATACGCAACTTGGTCAAGGTGGACCTGTGTATACCTCTCTTTCTTCATTCTTTTGTAGTCTGATCTGTAATTCTTTCTTGTTGACATGATGTACTTTAATCTTTCATCTGATTGAGTTGCCATCAAGGACAACAGTTGTATCATAATGCCAACACATAAGTCTTATAATAAGGATTGGTTTGATGAATATCATGAGAACATTGATGGAACATGTGTTTATCTAGGAGATAATAGATCACTTCAAGTTCAAGGATATGGAGTAATAGGTGTGATGTTACCTAATGGAAAAGAGAGACAGATCCATGATGTGATGTATGTTCCTAGTATAAAAAAGAATTTATTTTTTGTTTCTACTATTGTTGATCAATATCTAAAGGTGGAATTTGTCAAATCACAGTGTGTTGTTAAAGATATCCACGATCACTACAAGGTTATTTCCCCAGGTACCAGAGTTGGAGGCTTGTATAAGTTGAATGTTACCAAGACGGGGCATAAAGCATTGACATCTACAACAATGTCAACAGAAAAGTTATGGCATCAAAGGTATGGGCATTTAAATCACAATTATTTAATGTTACTTCAAAGAAAAACAATGGTTGAAGGTCTTCCTGTTATGAAGAATAATCATGTTGAATGTCAACCATGTGCACTTGGCAAGCAACATAGAGAGGAATTTGCTGCCCATGAAGAAAAAAAGGCAAGGATAAATACTTGAATTAGTTCATACTGATGTATGTGGACCTATACAAACTAGATCTCTTGGAGGAGCATTTTACTTTCTTGTTTTTGTTGATGATCAATCTAGATACACTTGGGTCTATTCCATAAGAAAGAAAAGAGATGATTTTGAATATTTTAAGGAATTCAAAAACATGGTGGAAAAACAAGCTAAGAAATACATCAAAATTCTCATATCTGGTCAGGGGGGAGAAAACAAATCAAGTGCTTTTAATAAATATTGAAAAAGTCATGGGATTCTACAATAATTTGCAGTGCCTCATACACCTCAGAGAAATGGAGTTGCTGAGAGGAAAGATAGAACATTAGTGGAATGTGCACGAAGCATGCTTCAAGGTAAAAATATCTCTAATGTTTTTTGGGCTAAAGCGATTAATACTTTTGTTTATTTGAAAAATAAGAATCCAAACAAAATTTTAGACCTAAAAACACCTTTTGAATAATTTTATGGATATAAACCAAAAGTCAATCATTTAAGAGTTTTTGGATGCAAGGCATTTGTACATATTCCAAAAGATGAAAGAAGAAAACTTGATGCAAAATTAATTAAGTGCACATTCATTGGTTATTGTGATGATCAAAAGGCATACAAGTTGTTTGATCCTAATTCACATACATTTCTTGCAAGTAGGGATGTGGTGTTTCATGAAAATGTAGATGGAGGTGATAAAATGAATAACACAAGTGTATGGCATGATATTGATGATTATGTCAAAATTGAAGCAATTTTTGAATAGGAACAAGAACAGATACAACAATGGGTACAAGAACAGGTACAGGTTCAAGGCCAGGAAGCATCTAGCAGCCATGACACTCCAAGAAGAGTACAAGAGACTCCACAAAGTAGAAAGAAGGATGAAACAAGTAAAAATCTAAGTAGGTCATCAATTCAAATTCAACCACCTATAAGGTATAAAGATTATGCATTGTTGTCTCATGTAATGAATGTTGCATAACCTTCAAGTTATGAAGCAGCTAAAGAATTTAAGTAATGGAGAGATGAAATGAATGAGGAATACAACTCTATAATGAAGAATGATACATGGGAATTAACAAAATTTCCTAAAGATAAAGTTTCCATAGGATGAAAATGGTTGTTCAAACCAAAGTTTAATTCTAATGGTAGTATTGATAAGTATAAAGCTATATTGGTTGCAAAAGGCTTCTCACAAAAAGAAGGCATTGATTATGAAGATAATTTTTCACTTGTAGCTAAACTGAATACAATTTTAATCATGATTTCATTAGCTACAAAACAAAATTGGAAAATTCATCAGTTAGATGTCAAATATTATTTCTTGAATGGTGAATTAAAAGAAGATGTTTATTTGGTTTAGCCTGAAGGGTTTGTAAAGCAAGGACAGGAGCATCTTGTCTCTAGGTTAAAGAAAGCTTTGTATGTTTTGAAACAACCATCAAGATCTTGGTATGTGAAAATTGATTCATTCTTTTATGAAAAAGGTTTTGTGAGAAGAAAAAGTGATCCTAACTTGTACATCAAGAGAGATGAAGATGGGAATATTGCCTTGATATCTTTGTATGTTGATGATCTTATCATAACAGGAAACACACTCAAGTTGATTGAAGAAATTAAAATTCAGTTGTCACAGTTATTTGAAATGAAGGATCTTGGTGAATTGCATTATTTTTTGGGTCTTGAAATTTGGAGGGAATATTGTAAGACAATCATCACACAAAGAAAATATGCAAAGACAATCCTTGAAAGATTTCATATGTTTGAATGCAAACCTGCATCTACTCCTTTGGAACAGAATCCCAAGTTGTATAATGATTATGGATCTAAAGAAGTGAATGGAACTTTGTATCATCATTTGGTTGGATGTTTGAAGTACCTCGCCGCTACCAAGCTAGATATAGGGAATTATGTCAGCATCCTTAGTCAATTTATGGCTAAGCCTTGTGAAAGCAATTAGAAAGAAGCAAAGAAATTCCTTCAATATTTGAAGGGAACACTTTATTTTGGTATTTTGTATACTGATGAATCTGATGTTGAGTTGGCAGGTTTTTCTTATTCAGATTGGGCTAGAAATCCTGATGATAGAAGATCAACCTCTAGATATGCATTCAATTTAGGATCAGGGATCGTATCATGAAGCAGAAAGAAACATCTAGTCGTTTCTTTGTCATCCACAGAACTTGAATACAAAGCCTTGACCAATGCAACTTTTGAAGCTATTTGGTTAAGGAGGATTCTCGAAGATGTTGGAGAAAAACAGAGAGAACCAACAAACATCAATTGTGACAACTAGAGCTCCATGAATCTTGAAAATAATCCAATTTATCATGCTAGAACTAAACATATTGGAGTCCATCATCATTTTGTAAGAGAAAATATACAATCAAATGAGATTCATTTAGTCTATTGTAATACAAGTGATAATGTAGTTGACATCTTTACTGAGCCTCTTGGAAAGATGAACTTTGAAATATATAGACAACAACTAGGCCTTGCTGTAAATCCATTTCTCCATTAAGGGGGGATATTGGAATAATGTAGAAATGATATGTCTAGATAGAATTGATGAGTTGTCTTCTCATAGTTAGTGTTTGAGTCTATCTATCATGATTTCTCTCTTCGTAGTTTGTGTTGTGAGTTGGTGATCTGAATTATTTGGATCTAGATTGTCTTAGAAGTTGTCTATGTGTGCCTATATAATCTACTGGTTGTCCAAGCATTTTGATAAATGAGATTTGATTTCATTCTTGTGCATCTCTCTATTTTTCTCAAAATTTAACCAATTTATAGCTACAAAATGGTTAAGACTTATCATTTTATTCATTTTTAAATTATATTTAAAATATTTGATTGTATTTTTGTAATTGCACTTAGAGGTGCTCTACAACTCACTATAGGTAGATATAGAGACGCTAGATGTTAGATGCGAATAATTTTTAAATTCGTTTTATTTTATATTGTAATTTTATTTTATTAATAAAATTAGGAACATTTTTTTCGATAAAATAAAATCATAATATACATGTCACATTAAAATATATAACATATAAATATTAGTTATAAATTAACATCCATTTTACCATATAAATTAAAATACTGATTCCATAATTATTACATGAATTGAGTAATTATTTAACATATGTGTATATATATAATTTTAATATAATTTCATAATAAACATACAATATAACAAGATTCATAACCATGGATATTCACCCCTATTTTACCATGTGTATTATTGACTTGTAAATAGGATTTCTTACAATATCATGGCTTATCACTACCACTAACTCATTTCAAAATCAAAATATTTTATAAATATTTTTATTTTATTTTAATTTATAACGTATTTAAAAATAAATCTATAGGGAAATGTTATAGTGATGTAACTGTTTGTACACATTTACATGTGGGCTTAATTAAAAATAGTAAAAGGTTAAAAAGATTAGAGATGTCATAATGTCTTGTAAACCTTTTGACTTGGTCAAAATAAAGTAAAAATAAATATAAATATAAAATTAATAATTATAATTATAATTAATAATAAAACCAGCATAGATCCATATTAAATTTGGATCTTCCAAGATTGATAGGGATCAAATCTCTTGATATGCAAACATATTTTGGAGTCAAAGGAGATTTGGTCCCTTTCAACACTTGGTAGATCCATAGTTAAGATGAATCCACCGTGGTATATAATAAAATGATCATTTCAATGTACTAAAGACTTTTCCTTTTTTTTTACACAATTATTTTCTAAATTCATCACATAAATAAGTTGATTTCCAATGTGTTCCAAACCATCTAACCTAATCCTTAAGAAAATAACAAATTAATAAGAACTCTTAAATTGGGTATTAATATAACAATATGTTATTACAAATATACAAATAAATATTTATATAACCATAAAATAAAAGATGATAAGGGTAATAGAACTGGGAGTAAATATATAATTATAATAAATGATAAAAGAAAAGGAAAAATCAAAAAATATATAATACAATAAGGAATATAAATATAAATAATTTTAATATAATTAAATATTAATAATTATATAGTAGCCATAATAGATTATATGTAAATGTACATAGTTTTAATAAAATTAAATAATAATATAATATTAATATTCTAACAATATAAAAAATAGATTATATAAAAGTAATAAAGGTAATAGAATTAGGATTAAAAATATATTTTAAAATCATTAAATAAAATTAAGTAATTGCTTAAATATTATTGTAAATAAATAAAGTCATATGAGAGATAGATATGAGAGATAGATATTAATAATAATATTGTTATAAATAAATTATTATTGTTAATATAAAATAAATTAATAGTTATGTTAGTAAACAATAAAATAAATTAATCAAAGGTAAAAACAAAAGATAGGAATAAAAAATAAAGGTAAAAACAAAAGATAGGAATAAAAAATAAAGAATAGTAATAAAATTAGAAAAAATAAAATATAGATTACAATAAAGAATAATGACTTGAAGAGAGCGTGGGGATTTAATTTCTAATATTTTTCCAATCATTATATCTATTATGATTGTTGATGGATCGCTTTTCTATCTTAATGACCTATTAGAACTTCTTGTAATGATAATGAGAGATCTTAACAAGGATATGAGCTTCTTGAATACAAATGTGATGCTTAGTCGTTGCAAAATGTTGAATAAGAGAAGAAGAGTTTCATCAATTATGCTTAATGTTTGCAACGTGTTCCTGAGTTCTACACTTGGTATAACAACTCATCTCATCTATATAAGGCTTTCCTTGGGAACATGGGAGCATGTAAAAACCCTTAGAATTATAGGGGTCAATCCAATCTTTCATAGACCTAAGGGAAGACTAAATAGATATTTGGATGAGAATGAAAAAAAAAGATATTCGGATGAGAATGAAATAACTTGCAAGCATATTTTTCCATAAGAATTACAAACCGAATGATTCGTGCACATGTGAATCTTGATGCAAGATACCATTTGCAAAAGAATACATAAATAACATTTTTTTCCAACAAAAGTGAATGAATACTTATTTAAAGTTGTATTTTTTATAATAAAGAATCATACCTACATTGGTTCTCCTTTGAATAAATTTTGATCCCTCGTTCTTATTTTTTTGTTCCATATAAAGTAGGAATTGATAATAGTAAACCATACCTACATTAAATCATTTTTTTAACTAGTGCATATTGATACAAGTATACATAAAGAATTCATGCAAGTAATATTCATAAATGAAAGCAAACATAGCAAGTAGTAAATGAAAGCTAAGTAGGAAATAAATACAAGCAAGTTGAGTAGCATGTAAGAAGATCTATATGTGGAGTCATAGAGGATTGGTAGGTACCAATTGTAAATATGAAAAACAATAGGATGGGGAGTTGATTCAAATTGGAATTGTTCATCCTCCTTAAACTACAAAAGGATTTATCAAAAACAAAGGTTTTTATAATCAATGCTCACAATTACGATGTAATTTCAACAAATGGGTGATATATAGATGCACGAACTCATAAAAATAGGGTTCTATTGTATAATAATGAAAAAAAAAAAATTGAACTATCATGCTATGGAAATTTTGTTGGTATATTGTTTTCAAAATAATGGAATATAGAAAATTAATAATTAAAGAAAAAACATGAATATAACGACGAGTAGAATATATTATGGGAAGTCCTCAAAAATAAATTCATTTCAAATTTGATAAGTAATTTTTTATTTTTATTTTCATTTGAATGCGAAATAATTTTATGCCTTTTTATGACAAGCCTGAAATCTCTTGAAAAGCAATTGCAACTTCAAATTTGAACCATATTTCCATTTCTTAAAAAATAAAATTAAAAGTAGTTTTTTAAAAGATCCAAATACCTTTATTTGAAGATACATTAATCCATTTTTCTTCCATATTTAATAATCCATTCATATTGAAGAATATATCTATATGTAGCCATAGAATATTTGTAGGTACCAATTGTAAATCCAAAAAATAATAGGATGGGGAGTTGATTCGAAATGGAATTGTTTCTCCTCAATGAACAACAAAAGGATTTATCATAGCCAAAACTTTTTATCTTCAATGCCAACTACTACAACAAATTTCAATAAATAGGTGATACATAGATGCATGAACTTAGTAACAATAGGATTTTATTGTATAAAAAATGATAACAATCATTTTTTTGAACTATCATGATATGGAAAAATTGTTCACGTCTTTTTTTTTTTTTAATTATGGAATATAGAAAATTAGTTATTAAAGAAAATAATATATATAAAAAGTAGAACATATTATGGAAAGTCGGGTAACCCTTCACTTTGAAAAAATTAAAAACATTTTTCATTTCACATTTGATAAGTGAATTTTTACTTTAATTTTTATTTAAATAGGAAATAATTTTATGCCCTTATATGATGAATTAGAAAGCTCTTGAAAAAAATGACAACTTCAAATTTGAACCCTACTTACTTTTCTCCAAAAAAAAATATCAAAACTAATTTTTTAAAACATCCCAATATCGTTATGTAAAGGGAGAGTAATCCATTTCTCTTCCAAATCAAATAATCCATTGATATTGAAGTTTGTATGGTTTTGCTCATCCATTTAAAAGTTCATGCTGATTGTTCAAAAGTTAAAATGAATTAACAAATTATATTTAATTATTTAAAAGTTGGGAGATTACCAATATTTAATGTTTCTTTATTGAAAAGTAGTATATTCCAGTTTTTATCATGATCAACGTTCCCAACCCTAGTTCTAGGTGATAAAGAAAGAGAGGGAAGGGGTTGGGTTGCCACTAGCCCACCTAGCCAACAGGTAGGAATATGTGGAAAGCCGCCCCCTGTAGATGTTAAAGATTTTAACTTGGTACTATGCCTAGCATTAAAAATTATGACAACAAGGGGAATGTTAAAATAGTGATTCCAATACGGCATCATCTAGGAGGCTCATGCTTGGCTTAGGCCTATAAGACAATGTAGGAGAGATAGGAGAGCCAATAGTTTTGTCCTTGGAATTGATATCCAGCAGACTAACAGTTTAATATTGACATAAATTCTTCCTTTGAAGTGATTTTTGTGATACGCTTCGAATCGTTGGGATAGTGGGAAAGATTGGGAATTCAATGGCATAATGATGGCAATCTAGTTGGAATTATATGCACCAAATTGTAGCAAAAAATTTAAAGGGATTGAGCCAGGTAAGGAGAAGCTTCAATGGTTCAATTTTTTGGTAGTAGGGAATGAAGGTTTATAATTTGGATGCTCATATCAATGTGAGATGAAAAATTATCAAGGAGTGTTACCAATATATTAAAGAAGGAGGGACACTTGTGGGTCTTGTGATGAAATTAGGGAAATTCCCTAGCTGTAGTGCCTTGAGAAAGTTACTGGTGATTTCTAAATCATGGAGGGGAGAACTTGGCATCTTATCTAGCTCCACTTTAGCACTCTTCCCATGTATTTCTCTCTTATTATGTGGGCTTAGTATTCTTGTCATTGTAATTGGACTCTTGAGAAGAGTCTGGTATATTATAGTACCTCTTGTTATTTGGTCTTTAGAATATGGAACTTCATGTTTGGAGAATACACTTTTGTATTCTCTACTAACACCCTAGAATTGGTTTTGGTTGTGTTTTAATTTTTGGAGAAATTAAAAAGTTATTTTCAGAAAGGAAAAGGTTGGCATTGTGGCAGAGCTTCTATGGTTTAAATATAAGTTTGAGAGAGTTAAATCAATGGTTATCATATTTTCTATGGAGGGGAGAAAGAGTTTCAAGGAGAAGAGACTCATGGGTGCTAGGAGCAATGGTCTAGTGCAAATACTCTCTAGGTAGATTTCTAAACCAATTATACCTATGTGTATTTGGAATTGAAGAAATCTAGTCTCCTAGTGGTTGTTTATAGTGGGGATGGGATAACAATTATTACATAGGAAGTGGGAATTTATTTTGAGGATAGTGTTTGTTTCTCTGCATTGAGTGCTAAAGGATTCCTTACCATGCTTTGAGAAAAATGAAGACAAAAGAGAGATTCCACCTACTATGAAGTAAAATCCACATGGGGAAATTTTCGATTTCAAAATGGAGTTGTTGGATTTGTAGCTAGATATCAAGAAAAAATGTCAGTATAGATGTAGAGGAGCTATTAAGGACTAAAATGGAGGCATCTTCTCAAAGAACTGTTCTCTCTGATGTTGAAATAAGAGCATAATGGGAAAGTTGGATACTAGATACAAGGTACATTAGGAGTAGAGGTAATGGGTATATGCATGCACTAAACCTCTTCTAGAAAATGAAGTATCTTTTAGGAAGGGCACTCCCCAATAATCAAGTGGCATGTTGGGGCAATACATACCCTGGATTGCATTCATGGCCACCTTTGTCAATATTATTGCACAATCGATACTATGGACCAAAGGCTAGCATGAATTGAAAAGCATAATGGGATACCATGAGTGACTATCGATCCCTCGGTACCTTAGCGGAGCCTATCCATGTTGATGGTTCGGACTCTAATCGA
Source organism: Pinus tabuliformis (assembly GCA_031772625.1). Lineage (NCBI taxonomy): Eukaryota > Viridiplantae > Streptophyta > Pinopsida > Pinales > Pinaceae > Pinus > Pinus tabuliformis. The sequence continues at coordinate 770,150,451 of CM062809.1, forward strand.
ACTCCTTGATATTATGATGTCTTTATATGTTGACTATAATATTCCTATTGTCTATGTCTAGGTGGATGATAAGTCAACTCGATGTCTAGATGTTTTCATGTTTAAGTTACAATATGTTAGATATTATCAATCACTTATTGCCCTTCAAAGGGCCCAATTTTCATTATTATATGGTCTTCCTATTGAGAGACTGGAAATACATATGGATTTTTTGATGTAATTTCCTAATTTTGAAGTAATATAAATTCACCAAAAACGCCATCTTTCCCAAATTTACAAGCTTATTAATGTTCTCCATTAAAATGTATTAATCCATTTTCCTTTAATACTTATATTCGATTAAATAATTTTGTTTATCACTCAAATTTCGGAATTATTCATCCATTTTTAATTAGATATATATCTATGCAGGTTATAATCAATAAATCAAAAATAACTATTCATAACATTAGAACTTATTAATACATTTTTAATTAAAAATATTTGAAATATTATTCTTAAATATATATTTATTAACAAGTTAAAATTAATTATCTTAAAAATTTGAAAATTTAATATCATCACTTTTATAGGATTTATCCTCTCTCCTTTTCTTGAATATATTAAAGTTTAACTATTCAATTAAAAATTTAAAATTGACTTGCAAAATGTATCTCTATTCATATACACTAATTTGTTTTTCTTTAACAAATATAGGATTAGAGTCTATAGGGATTAAATCTATTTTCACTTTAAAATAGGTTGCTTCAGAGAACCAAGTTAAAATGGATCTAAGTTGGTTTAATTTATCATTTTAAATAGACTACATTCCATATGAATACCATGAGTCAATAACAATGACGATTTTTTATTTTTTTTGAGCATCGATCATTCGTACGGATCTCGAGAGCTCTGAAGCAAGGATGGCTAGGGTTTTCTTGGGTGCTGCCATCACATTGCGCTGCGAAGAGGCACAGACAACAAAGAATCCCTGGAGGTTGAACGCCGGACCAATCGAACTGTATGCGCCGCTATGGATCTGGTATTGCAGAGGACGAGACCACAATCCCCCTGCAACAAATCGAGCCTCGGATGATGAATGGTCTGCTCACAGGTCATGGACGTTTTCTCACTATCTGATTAAGGGTTATTTTCACGGTAAAACTCTTGCCCTTATTGTAACAGGTTACGGACAGGATGATATAGATCGCCAACGTTTAGATCCGCATTTGAAAACGCAACCCCACCTTGATCCGCAGCCTCTGATTGCGTTTAAGGGTAAGAATGGAGCGGACTGGCCGGAGATGGTCATGCGAGCAGGAGCCATACAGAATGTTGCTCCCCCATTTCCAGGCGGAAGAATGAGGGGCGGCTCAGATCTGACATCAGAGAGCTCTAGGGAGAAATGACCACGAACCTCTGGTCTTGAATCAATCAAGGCACGCTCAGAATCTAAGACGTTTGAATCCAAAAAATGGATGATAGGAGGTGGAAGATCGCCAGATCTGGAGAACAATCATGGGAATCAGGACTTGATTAAGGCCGATCCGTCAGATCTGAAACAAATATTCATCAGATCGGTAGAAGGCAAACACTGTTGTGTACAAATCAAGGAGCAGATGGATGTCCTGGAGTTAAAAACGTAGATCCAGAACAAACTGAGAACTCCAGCCGCACACCAAAGTCTCTTATTCTCAGGATTCTGCATGCAGGACCAACACACTCTCCAGCATTATGGAGTTGTCAAAGATTCAACCATCATCCTCAATCTGAGACTCCGAGGCGGATGCAAGGGAACCAGCTCAAAAAATGCAGGCTCCTTCCGCGATGCAGTCAAAGGAAAGGAACCAATGCAACACAGACCAGCATCCACACCAAAGCTTCCAGGACCCTATATTGTGGAACAGAAGCCAGAATCACCTATGCTTACTGTATCATTGCCGGAGGTAACAGATCTATACTCAGACTTAATTCATAATGTTGTTATATGCAGATTTAACGGTTATTGGCCCAAAGCTGATGCACTGCATCAATGGGTTTATACATCATGGACATCCAAATGTGAAATATATCTATGCCCTAAGGGATTCTTCATAGTCAGATTTAGCACAGAGCTGGAACGAGACAATATCATTAATCAGGGGCCTTGGTTTTGGGGCAATGCTGGTCTCTTTCTCACACCCTGGTTCCCAGATTTCGATGCCAATACCATGGTAGTATCGACAATGCCAGTTTGGGTAAGGCTACACAACCTACCACTGCATTTCTGGCATCAAAAAGCTTTAACAGCCATTGGGAATTCCTTAGGAAAACATCTCAAAATAGACGAGGACAGAGCCAACCGGGGAATTTTCACATATGCCAGAATATGTGTAGAGGTGGATCTAAGTCAAGGACTCCCAGATCACATCACACTGAATTTTAATAATTCACTGTGGACGCAACAACTAGATTACGAGAACACGGCTTTCAGATGTCGCAGCTGCTTGCAGACAGGGCACCTTCAATATGCATGTCCACTGACTTGTAAGGAGCCTAAAGGGAATAAGAAACAACAGAAAAAGCCAAAAGGTTGGCAGCATACCGAACCACTGGAGGAGGAGGCACTAAACACGGAACCCACAGACATATACAGGAGACAGGAAAAAATGCAGGAAGACAACATTGAAGGGCCCAAACTAGAGCCAAATAGCATGGTACGACAGCAAGAATTACAGCTAGAAATAAGCGGTGCCAAACGAGCACATAGCACCGAAGGATCGGACTCGGACAAAGAACAACCTGGGCACACAGAGGAAAATCAACTTGCCATAATTATCCCCACTGCCAACACTGGAGTCTGGCGAAAAGTGGAGAAGAAAAAAGGAAGGAAAATATAGGCCTGTAGACACAATTCATATTTTTGTTGTATTCCTGTCATTACGGGAATAAGTCTTTTACTACTTTGTGTTCTTATTTCTGTTATGCTGCCTGTTATTATAGGAACAGCCATATGCATATGCTTCAAGCATCTACAAAATGTAATTTTGTCAACATGAATAAAATTACGATTTTTTCCTAGGGGAAAAAAAAACAATGACGATTTTTATTTCTATAGGGTTATTTTCATTTCATTATTTTTATTTTTATTTTTATATAATTTGACTTAATCAAAATATTAAACATTAAATTAAATATCTCAATATTAAACTCGGAAGTGTTTTTTGTACACCCAATATATTCTTCTTCCATATCTATACAATTAAAGCATCAAAGCTAGGAGTTTATTATTATTCTTCTTCCAAAATTTAAGAGTTTATTATTTCAACTTTATTTAAAAATAAGTTAATATATTTCTCCTTCATTATTTGCGAGTATAATGAGATGGTAATATTATTATAGCCAGTTGGGAAGATATAACCTGACTTGCTATTAGTTTTTTTTTAATAAAAAATTTTAAAATATATCCAAAGTTTAACATTATGAAATTAAAATTATTATTTTTAAATAAAATTTATTTCTGTTTATCTCAAATGTCTCCTGTATTATTGTGTAATCATGGCAAGAATTGACTTTTGTGTACTCTGTTATTAATTACTTTGTACCATATCACTAATTACTATGTACAATAAATATAAACAATTTGAAAAATAACATTATATATTAATTACTATGTACCATAAACACGAATGGTTTGTAATTAAATTCAAAAATTCCTTTTTTTCATTGGTGTAAAGTATTGAATAAACAATTTTATGGGTTTTATTTTTTAATTTACAAAAAAATAATTTAAAAAATATAAATTTAAAAAAACATTTAAAAATAACATGTGTACAATTTGTACAACTCTAATTATATCAATCTATACTCTAATGACATGACATGTGTACTATAATATGAACATTATATAAAAAAAATTGTCATCATTCAATACTAAATAAATAATTATTAACTTGTTATCAATCTCTTCAATATATATATATATATATATATATATATATATATATATATACCAAAAATATGTTTAATCATATTAAAAAAACTAATAAAGAAAGAAGTTGAACAAATATTCATAAAACTCATTTTACAATTTTATTATTGTTTGGAGTACATATAACACATCATGACATTAAAATATTTTATTAAATTAAGCTACAAGGCGAAGAACACTAGCTACACATCCTTGTCAAAAATATGTAAAAATGAAGAACTTACCAATAAACCATATATATTAATTTTTTTAATATATAATAAATAATTTTATTTTAATATTTATAAATATATTAAAAATTAATTTATATATTAATTCAAATTAATACATTTAAAATTATATATATATATATATATATATATATATATATATATATATATATTCTCGCTTTTCAAACCAATAGTCTTAAGCTTATTTTTAAGGTTTGCTCAGAGAATAAGTCATCATGATCTACATAATGGTGTGATAAATATTTTTTTTTTAATTTTTATTATATTTAATAAATTTATATAAGAATTATCTGTATCAAATTAATCTCTATAATATTATAATATTTTGAAGTTTAAGTTATATAAATAACACTAACAACTCCATTTACAGTAGTTTTCCACAAATCTATTTTAAAATATTAATTTTCTTTTTTATAAACAAACGACAAATTAATATCTAAAATCCTGTACACAGCTTTTGCAAGTCCTAGATCCTCGACATATTAACAAACCAAGGTCTGAATTCTCACCTTTTTTTGGTTGATATTTTCATCGACAAATCAATTATTCCTACTTTGTCATGGTCATTAACATATCTTCGCTGAAATTAAGTAGGGTCATGGTCATTAACATTCAGTAATTTAATTATAAATATATATATCCCCATTCATTAAATACCTATTAACAAATCACTATTTATGGTCGTATATCTTTATAACCTAAAACATTAAGGGTGCAAACGTAGTTCTTTCTCAGTGTTGCAAACTGGATGAGGTCAAGGTGATATAGAGGTTTAAAGTTTATATTGCAAGCTAGTAATTTGGGAAGAGAAGATGTATTTAGTACGATTTCTTTTTGGTATTTTGGTATATTTCTGGTATTGAAAAAAAAAAGATGTATTTAGTACCATTTAGTAACTTCATTTTAATGGTAGGTTTTTGGAAATATTTTAAAATAAAAATATAAAAATTACATGGTTTAAATTTCGAAATATTTTCAAAATCTAAATCAAATTAAATTCATAAATATTTAAAATATAAACTTCTACTACTTAAAAATAATAAATCTTTCCCCGAGACTGAAAAATCATCTTTATAACTTAGAATAATTATGTACTATCTATCTCTGTTATAGTGGTTAAAGAGAGGTGATTTGAATAGAATTTTCCCATATTCAAAAAGGGTCTATGATCGATTTATGTTGCTTTTCTAAAATGTAGAGAAATTTGTACGCCTTTTCTTATATTAGTTTTTATATTTTTGAAGAATTTTTCGGCAAAAATCACATGGAAAAATTTTTGTCGATGCGTTTGGAACCAACCAGTGTGGTTCATCGTCACGACAAGTTGAATGAGCAGATCTGGCTATGCACATTAAATAGATATGGCAGAATATCTACTGACTCAGATTTCCGTTAAAAAGACAACAGCTAGATTCAGGCAAATCTTAGTTGTTGTCTTTTTAACGGAAATCTGAGTAAGTGGATATTCTGCCCTATCTATTTAATGTGCATAGCCAAATCTGCTCATTCAACTTGTCCTGACGATGAACCACACTGGTTGGTTCGAAACTTGTCGACAAAAATTTCTCCATATAATTTTCGCGGAAGAATTCTTCAAAAATTTGATATGGATCACAAAAGTCTCAATTCAATAATTTTTATATATCAATATATGTGAATTATATATATATTTTTTATTAGTGTGACTTGGATTATCATGTAATTGGATTATCATGTAATTCTTTACGATTGATTTCTGTTGTTGCTCTAAAATGTAGAATAAGTTGTATGTCCTTTGGTAGATTAAGTGGTATATATCACTATTTGTCAAATTATATGTTTGTTTTTTTTGTTAGTATGACTAGGTTTATTATGTAATTCTCTATATTGAAATTTGAGTGTTCTTAAAAAAAAAATTAATTTAATTTTCATTTTATTGTGAAAGATGCTGTATATATTGATGGTATTATAATTATCTACATTTTTTTAAATTTACAATAAAATTATAAAATTAAGTTATTTTAACAAATAATAAATTGCAGTATGTAAAACTATCCCGTTTTAATTGCATTACTTAAAATTATAACAAATTACAGTATGTAAAATTATTATTGAGTTTTAATCGTGTTACTTTAAATTATTAAGTTTAAAAGGGATAACACCTATCATGGATTGTGTTTATTAAGTTTTAATTGTATAATTTTAAATTATTAAGTTTTAAAGGGATAAGACCTATCATTGATTGTGTGGATTTCAAAGGTCAATTTTTAATAAAATGTGTTTTATTAGTTATTAGCTTCACTCGGGTTACGTTGTTCCATCCCATGAATGGGACCCCATCGTAAAAAAGTAAAAACTATTATTTTCCGGGAAGTAAAAACTATTATTTTCCGGGTTTTAAGCAAAATGCCAAGGGTTGCTGCCAGCAGAGGAAAAAGGTATAGAAAATAAATTAGTATTGCAGAAAAGGAGAGAGGAAAATGAGTATAGAAAATAAAGAGGTATTGTTGATGAGAAATAGATAATGAATTTACTTAGATTTTCCCTAGTACATAGCTTTGGCCTTTTACTTTGGCCTTGATATTGAAGATTAATACTCCATGTAGAGCCTAATGGGGGGTTTGTAGAAGTTTCAAAGGTTCGTGGCTTTTTGAGAGTGTAAGGAAACAAAGGGAGATAAGAGGGAGGGTTGGAATTGGAATTTTTTTTTAACTGTGAAATAGTTTTTTTTTAGCTTTTTGGGTTTTTATGTTTCTCATCGATAAATGTTGTGTTTAGAACTTTTTGTTTGGATTTTTATGTTTACCATCAATAAAGGTCATGTTTAAAATTTTTTCTTTTTAAGGACAACATTTTGATAATAAATTAACCCCTCACCAATAAACATTTCATAAAAAAAAATACTCTTTAATATATTTATGTTAAAAATTTTCACATATTTATTATTAAAAAAAAAAAACAAAAAACAAAATGATCATAACGCACAAATGACTTAGTAAATGTTGAATCGTAGGTTGAAATTGCATGGAACACTCACACTAAAATCATCATAACCTCAAAATCATCCTTGACTTCATTGCTATATATGAGAAATGTCTAACCATATCTTATATGACATATAAAAGACCAACAAAGTAAAGCTATTGAATGTTACCAATAATAACTAATTAATATGGTAATATGTACTAGCAGATTTAAAGATAAAATATGCATTTGACAAAATATATATTTTAGCATTGGTTTGGATCATGGATATACACTAATATTGACAAGATTGAATGCATAGCATCTAAACCTCTTAAAAGTTTAAAGACTAAACTTATAATTAATGGATATTGAATATCTCTTAACATCATGTTCTAGGATTGTGTTATGACTTCTTTTAGCAAGATCATACACACACATATATGTTCTAGGATTGTAAACACATATATATACTCATTGTTCTTAGAGATTGATAACCGCTATAGACGAAATATTGTAGCGGGAAAATTTGTCCTAAGAGATCACTTTCTTTTAGTTCAAATATAGAAACTCATCGCGAAAGAGAATTAAATCCGCTACCTCTAAATAGTAAAAGTGCTAACCATGAAAACTCTAAATAACTCAAACTTCTATACATATAACTAAACTAGCATATATTAAAATACTATTAAATAAAGTTATAACAAACTCACTCTAATAATATTAGAAACATATATTAAATTCACCCTAATTGTCAACATCAATATATTAAACTTCAATCCCTTTCCATTTGAGTGTCCATGTCTTTATTCTTCCGCTCTACTTGTATATGATTTAACTAGAAATAGAGTCAAAATGTACCTTCACACTTCGTGTGCTCCACTAAATAACTAGATTGTGACCATAAACGTTAAGCTTTTCTATAGAGCTTCTAGTTAAACAAGTACGGTGCCTTTAATATTTCATAATAGTTGTAACATTGTTCTTCAATAGCCATACATTTCAAATATTTTAATATATTTGATGCAAATTGCAATTGAAACAAAACTTTCATTATTCTACAATGATAGTGTGATGCGATATAGCTTTTATAGGTGAGTGATAAGTCAGTGAAGTCTCGTTCCCCCATAAAATGGGGTATTAATAACATTTTCCGAAAAAAATTCACTGGGAAAAATAAGTTTTGCATAATTCATAACACATAAAAGAAAACGTTAATGTACAAATTTTAAACGTATTTAATGGGTAAAATGCCTCATGACAGGGAAAATGCTTGTCAAATTCCAACCCTAGTCAAAGGGAGTATGTTTGCACGTTTCTAGGGCAGGCGCTGACATTTCCTATTGTTTTCACTAGACCTTCCAAGGGCTTCATTTTCAGGTGTTTTCATAGATCTTGGAGGTGTATGGGATGTTGGTGTTGTTGGTGTTCTTAAAAATTATGTTTTCTGCTCTTTTTCTCGGTCTACTAGATATGGTGTACCTATTGGAAATAATAATCCCAACCACCGCAATAAACAACCTGACAGCAGCGATACTTGTGAGACGTGTTTTTGCAGGTTGCATCTCTGTTTGAAGATGGAAAGACTGAAGTCAGGTCTGAACCATTCTGGAACACAACATGGAATTTAAAGCAGTCAATGTACTTTGGTAAATAGATATGGGCAAGCATTTATTCAGCAAATATTGCCCACACTACAGAAACTCAACAAAAACATCATATTAATTTCGCTCTCTCATGAATTAAATGTAAAATTGTATGTTGAGTTATATATAAATGTAAAAGTCATTTTGTAATAGGTTAGAGAGTAAAAGGTTAGAGAAAAAGAGAGTGCAAGTCTTTGGGGAGAAATGGTGGAGCAAATTTTGGTGGGCGCGTTAAAACAATAGTTATAGTATTTTACTATGTTATTCGACGTGAAATTTTAGTTTTTACTTAGTGAATGAGCCTCGGCCTCATGTGAATGTATTTTCATGTTTTAGAATATAATACTAAGTTTTAATTGTGTTGCTCCAAACCTACTTTGTCATTTTTTCTATGATTAAATATTATTCATAAGTCTATGAAATAGCTCCACGATGCACGAAATCCAAGTCTATGAAATAGCTTCGCATTACATGAAGGTAGTTGTGCGAAATCAGCTCCGCAGTGCGCAAAGCTAGCTGCGTGAAAGTAGCTTCGCCAAAGTCAAAGACCTCTACCCCTCTGCGAAAATTAAATTTCCCAAATATTTCTAACATGGTATCAGAGCGGGTTAAACTCTGTTAGTGTAAAAACAAGTGTTTCTACTAACTGTGAAAATTGTTTTGAGCGCTCATTGTTACCAGCAAGTAGAAAGTTTTTTTTACGCTTAGAAATGGCAACATAAAGCAAAATCTTGACTAATCCTCAAATACCTCAGTTTAATGGAAAAAATTATAATTATTGGGCTATTACAATGAAGACCCTGTTTTCTTGTCAAGACATTTCGGATTTCGTGGGGAATGGTTTTCAAGAACCAACAGATGCAACAACATACAATGCCTTATCTCAAGAAGAAAAAGATTTGTTAAGTCACAATAGGAAGAAGGATTCAAAAGCCCTATTTTATATTTTCCAAGTAGTTCATGAAAGTATTTTCCCAAGGGTTGCAGTAGCAATGAAGTCCAAGCAAGCATGGGACACCCACCAGACAACCTACGAAGGCATGGAAAAAGTCAAGACAACAAAGCTGCAAATGCTAAGGAGAGATTTTGAAATACTTTGTATGAAAGAGTTTGAAAATATAGACTCGGTTTTTACACATCTAAATGGGTTGGTTACTCAAATCAGGTCTCATGGTGAAATACTTGAGGAAAGAAGAATAGTTGAGAAAGTTTTGAGAAGTTTGCCAGCAAGGTTTGAGGCTATTGTTGTGGCTATAGAAGAGACAAAGGATCTCTCACAGTTCTCAATGGATGAGATTAATGCAACACTGATTTCTCATGAATATAGACTAAATAAAGCAGCAAGCTCCTCATTGGAGCATGCCTTCAAGACACAAATATCATTTGGTCAAGGTCGAGGAAGAGGAAGAAGCCCACACAGAAGTGGAAGAAGCATCACTTCAAGCTCAAATGGAAAAGGCAACAATCAAAATCTAAGTCAAGGCCCAAGCCAAAATCAAGCACATGGTCAGAGGTATGATAAATCTCAAGTTCAATGTCATTACTGTAAGAAGTATGGTCATTATGCAAATGAATGTAGAAATAAGCAATATGACATTAGTAACAAACCAAGTGTAAATTTCACAAGGGAATATCATAACCATGATAGCATGTTTTTAGCTTGTAATGTAGCACAAGAAAAACAGAGTGATATAAGGTATCTAGATTCATGGTGTGGCAACCACATGTCAGCAAACATAGAAATGTTTTTTGATCTAGATGAAAGTGTGAAATTTGAAGTGACATTATGATAGCAAAGTCTCTGTCATGGGAAAAGGAAGAGTTAATATCCTAACAAAGAAGAGGGAGAAGAAATACATCTCAAATGTTTATTTTGTCCCCGGGCCGAAACATAATCTCATGAGTGTTGGACAGCTCATGCAGAAAGGCTACAATGCCTTCTTAAAAAATGATGTGTGCACAATTTTGGATAGGCCTCGAAGCAAACAGTTGATTGCAAAGGTTCAGATGACAAACAATAGAATGTTTCTGCTAAAAATAATATCAGATTTGCAGAAAGAAGGTGCACAAGCACAACTATCTATGAACTTACAAGAAGATAGAAGAAAAGAGGCAATTGTCACACAACTAAACCTTCAAGCAGAGTTAAAAGATAAAAATTGGTTATGGCACTTGAGATTTGGACATCTCAACTTTGGGGGTTTGAATTTTTTGCATAGGAAAGGCATGGTGAAGGATTTACCACTCATAGAAAAACCAAACAGCATATGTGAAGGATGTATCGTGGGCAAGCAACATAGAGAGACATTTCCAATAGGAAAGTCAGTAAGGGCAAAGGCACCTTTGGAGATTGTCCAAACATATTTATGTGGACCAATGCAGACACCATAAATTGGTGGTAGACGCTATGTATTGACCTTCATAGATGAGTACACAAGGAAGACATGGGTCTTCCTCCTAAAATAGAAAAGTGAAGTGTTTGAGCACTTTCACCAATATAAGGCTCTTGTTGAAAAGCAAAGTGGACACTACATCAAAGTCCTTAGGACTGACAAAGGTGGAGAATGCATCTCAAATGACTTCCTTTGATTTTGCAAGGAGCATGCAATTCACAAGCAGTTTACAACAAGATATACACCGTAGCAAAATGGTGTGGAAAAAACGAAGAATAGGACCATTATGGAGATGGCAAGGAGTATGTTGAAGGAAAAGCATTTTCCAAATGACTATTGGGTTGAAGATGTCGCTTGTGCAACATATATTTTGAATAGATGTCCAACCAAAAGCATCCAGAACATTGTTCCTGAAGAGGCATGGAGTAGAAGAAAACAAAATGTCACTCACATGGGATTTTTTGGATGTGTGGCGTATGCACATGTCCCGGATGAGTTAAGGAATAAGTTGGACAACAAGGGGGAGAAATGTATATTTGTTGGATACAATAATGAATCCAAGGCTTAGAAGCTCTATAATATATTATCAATTAGTTTTTTTCCTTAGAAGTTATCAAAGAAGGAATAGCCTGAGGTAACCACAAACCAATCTTTTAGACCTAGGTTCTAGCTAGCCTATGTCCAGATAGGGCTCTCTCTTTAAGATTTAACTTTGTTTAAATAATATTTAGGCTAGTTCTTAATTGTCAAGGTTGTTTGTTTTGATTGGGTGGTGGAATTAAGAAGACAGATGGACAAAGAAAATATTTAGGACATTTGGCTATGGAGTCAATTAAGAAAGGCTTAACTCGATTTGATTTATCACTGAGGTAGGAGTTCACAGGGCAGGCTAACAGAGCAAGAGAAAATCCGAAGGTTTCAATGAATGAAGAGTCCTAACCAAGGCCAAGGGAAATGAAGAATCCTTAACTGGGATTGGGATGAGCAAAGGAAGGATGGCCAGTAGCAAAGGACAGTGAAGAATCATGTACTATGGGCCAAAGGGGGAATAAACCACGGAAGTAAGAAGGCAATCAAGAATCCCCAGACCAAGGCAGTTTAATAGAAAACATAAATAAAGCAAACAATTAAAACAGAGAGCACTTAAGCTAATTTTGATGATATCATTCCTTGTTTGGTTTTAAGATTTTATAAGAAACACATATGAATAATTCATGACATAAAGAGAAAATGAGATTTAAACATGAGAAAATGATACTTATTTGTTCCAAGAATCCAGTGAAATGTCCTTAGCTTTATTTCATTTCCAGCAAAACCTATCCAGTCTTGAGTACAAAGCTCCTTGGCTTAGAAATAATATGTCTATAGAAATGTATTTTAATCCACAAAAAATACTTCAAATGAAGAATTATTTATACAATTTCTGAATTGAAATATCTTGAAAAAATATCAAGATTGGTTTTACAAATATCTCAAACTATTTTACACTAATAGAACTTAAATAAAGGACATTCAAAACTGATGAATCTATTTGGCACTATTTTTATGGATTCATGGTCACAAAGAAGAGAAAGTTGAATTTGATAGCAACTCTTAAGTGATGATGAGGAGGAATCCCAGTCACTAACTGCTTCCTTCCTTTGTGCATTTTGCCCTAGAAATTATACCAACTTAGGGTCCAAAGATATGCTTGTATATCTCAATCCGAGCTAGATATGTAAAAAGTGAAAGAGGTTATTGTAGATAAGCATGTTTTTGAGATATACCTCTCTCAGTTTCCAAAAATTCAACTCCATATGCTCACAATATTCTCCGAAAAAATATGTTTAAAACAGGACTTTACACAATCCAAAAAATAGGCTGTGAAGACATGCACATATCTTCCTTTTGGTAATACCTGTGTAACAAGTGAGATAGGTTTCTATAGATTGGCCTGTTAGAAATTAAAAAAAAAAAAAATCCTCCATTTTTGCAAAATACTTCTTGAATTGGCCACAATAATTTCTGAAAAACTGTGACTTAAACAAGAAATTTCTGAAGAATGTACCATTTCTGCTCTGATTTCATCTTTTAACTTTAAATTTCTTTTTACTTTTTTTCACTTTTACTTTGGATAAGCTTCATTGTTGTTGGTGAAAGTTTTTTAATCTCTATTTAACCCTTACTATGTCCATGTTTACTTTTACTGTTTTACTTTTACCGTTCTATTTTTTCATATGTCTTCACTTTGATATGAAATTGTATGCTATGCTTTGTAACTGTCTTCCCTAATGTTTATTTTCATGCTAGCTAATTCACTTGACTTGGTCTTCAGTCTGATACTTTTTAACCCTGATACACTTTGACTATTCTTTACTATGTCCTTTTACCTTCACTGTATATTTTACTGTTTACTGTGTATTTCAATCAGTAATTTCTTTTGTTCTTGTGTATATCAGCATCAGGTAGTGGATATAGGTTAAGTCCATGCTTATTGTATTCATCTACCTTGTAACTGTATTCTCTATCTGGTTCCTCTATTCTGATTGTCAATGCTCTGTGTAGTTGTCTTCTTTTTTGTTTCCTTATACAATTGTGTTCATCCTCTGAGCACAAGTTCTGAATGAGGTTTTCTGTTGATTCTTTGAATAAACCAGTTCTGTGACTAGTATTAGAACTGTTTATCCAAGCTCTGATCTTAGTTTGATAACCTGAAAAAATTCAATATTATTTAAGAGAATACAGGTCTTCATGAAGGGCGCTTGATGGCTCTCTGGCACAGGGATGACTGGGAAAGGGGTCATAATGGAGTTTTGGACTGAAAACAGATGGTGAAATCATGTTCTAGAGGTTCAGGGAGGTGCTAGAAGGTTTCATAGGTTTACATAGTCAAACAGGCGAAAACCATAAAAACACAAGTTTTCACGTTATAAGGTTTAACGGGCAGAATTTCAAAATATGGTGTGAAAGTCAGTTAAATGAATGAACTGGCAGTTTATCGAAATCGCAGGGAAGCGGTATTGAAGGGCCATTGCACTGCTTATGATGAGTGGGTGGTTTTGAGGGGAGGTCGCCCAATGGCATTCATCGGGCGCCATGTAGTGGAGATGTGAATAGTGAAACCGCTCACATTGGGCGGGTAACGTTCGACATCGGAGGCCGCCCGATATGAGCATCAGCCGTCAGATCTGAAGGGGTCAGATCGTATGATAATTAGGGAATGATTTGATCGGAGGTTTAATGGAGGGGCTTGATGGGGTTTTAATAAGCAGAAAGGTTAATTAAAGGCTAATTAGGGAGGATTAATAATATCGGGGGTGATTTGATTGGTGGGGACAGATTTAATTAATCTTTGATTGACTAATTACTCTTTTTTATTCAGCGAAGGGTTATGGTTCTTAATTAGTCGTTGATCGGCTAATTAATCCATTTAATTAATTTACTAAGTAAGGTTTATATTTCAAACCTCGAGTGGGATATTATCATATGGGATTTAATAAATATACGAGAAAGGGGTTTATTTTAGGGAGTTAAATAAATATAGTGAATATTAAAGTTAATATGAAATGAAAGGGGAAAAGTGGGTTTTTGCGCTAAGTATAATGTGTTGAACATTTATTTACACAATTCATACCTATACATTATAACTTAGGCTGAATGCCTTTTTGTGGGTTTTTTGTGGAAAAAAGGGGTTTTATGTAGGGTTAATTATTTTCCCTAGGCAAATGGTGATTTCACCTTAGGAAAAGGGATTTTTAGATGAAATGAATGAATTATGAAGGGGGTGAATGTTGGTAAGGGGGTTTCAGTACTTGGATCCTATAAGTCATTAGGCCAAGGGTTCAATCCCTCTAGAAGTCAGAGAAATGCTCTGAGCCCCTTTGACTTAAGACTTTGGGTACTTAAAACTTGTTGTGGGAAATTAGTTAAGTAAAAGGTGAAATGAATGAGAGAAGTTAATTAATTGACTTTGTAAACTTGATGCATGCTCAATTCCCCACTTACATTTGGAAATTTCATGATGAGGATGATTAATCTGCTTTTAGTCTAACCAATCATCATAATTTCTTCAACCTTTCTTCTACTTACCCATCTACTCATCCTACCATTTTTACTTCTCTTTATTAGGTTGCATTTAAGCTAGCAAACCCTTATCAAAACATTTTTCTTTTCTTTCACAATAGTAATCTAACTATGTCTAGCCTTATTACATCCAAGGGATTAAACAGTTGAGCTCCTTTTATTTACTCTACCTAATCTAATTATCTGCCAAGATTAAAGAGTTTGGTCAGCTTTTTATTCTCTATATAACAACATGAAATTGAAAACCTGAACTAGCCAAGTTTAAACACCTTGACTATCATGGATTTTGGCATAAAGTACAAGCTACACACAATCTGTTATTTTACATCCAAGGTAACTAGGAGTGGCATTTGGACTTGCTCACTTTCATGGTCTTTTTCTTGGGGTTCGTTTTTTCATTTTTTTCTAACCTTTTTTATTCCTTTTGCCCTTTGATTTTTCTTTTAGGGCATACCCTCTTTACATTTTCTAATTTTTTTGGAAATATGGAAAACATTGGCAGAAAGCAAAGGTATGTACATATTACAGATTTACTCTCAACCATTCAAAATTATGACTGCTATTGATATAGGAACCTAACACAATCCATCAACCAAGAAGGTCATAATCAGCAGAGATGTGCAGTTTATAGAAGAGGAAGCATGGGATGGAAGTTTAGAGAAGACAGTCAATTTCAAAGCATGTATACCACATGAGGATAGAAAGGAATTAACAACAGCAAGCAATTCCTCAACAGTGGCTCCCTCCACTCCTTTTCAAGCGCATCAAAGCAGGCAGCAAGCAATGCCATCAACAAATAATAGGATAGTTTTGCAGAGCCAAGCAAGTGCTTATCCAAGCACACCACGAAGCATGACATCAAGTGACATGTCAAGCCCATCTTGAGCCAGCCCAAGTAGACCAAAGTTGAGAAATTCAAATGAAATTTACAAGCAAGATGAAGGTTATAGTGGCGCAGGTCTGAATTCTTTATTTTCATTATTTTGTCATGTAGATGACCCAATCCACTTTAAAGATGCAGTCAAAGAAGAAAAATGGGTTGCAGAAATAGAGGAATAAATAGAAGTAATAGAAAGGAATGACACATGGGAGTTAGTGAGCCTTCCGAAAGGAAAACACATTATTGGAGTGAAGTGGGTCTCTAAGACCAAAAGCAACATTGAGGGAGATATTGAAAGGCACAAAGCAAGGCTAGTTGTCAAAGGATACAAGCAGCAACATGGAAGAGATTATGTGGAGACGTTTGTGTCAGTTGCACGGATGGAGATAGTGCATGTAGTTGTGGCGATTGTCACGCAACACAAATGGAGATTGTATCAAATGGACATAAAATCAGCATTCTTGAATGGAGTGCTGAAAGAGGAAGTGTATGTCACGCAACTGCCTGGTTATGAGATTGAAGGCTAAGAAGACAAAGTATATCAGTTGAGGAAAGCTCTTTATGCGTTGAAGCAAGCATCGCACACATGGTACAGCAGGATAGATTCTTACTTGTTGGACAATGGTTTCGACAAACGTGATGATGAGCCTACTCTCTACATCAAAGAGAGTGAAGGTAATATTCTCATTTTCATATTATATGTAGATGATTTGACTTTTACATGCAGTGATGATTTCCTCATCGCTGATTTCAAACAAGTCATGAAGAGTGAATTTGAAATGAATGACTTGGGATTGTTAAGATATTTTTTGGGCATATAAGTGAAGCAAACAGAAAATGTAATTTTTATCTCTCAAGAAAAGTATGTGGCAGAAATTTTGGAGAGGTTTAAAATGTAGAACAGCAATTCCGCACCAACTCCAACTATCATAGGGTTGAAGTTGAGCGAAGAAGATTCCAGCAACAATGTCAATTTGACATTATACACAAGCATGATAGGCAGCTTGATGTATTTGACCGCCACTAGGCTGGATATAATGTATGCAGTAAGTTTGGTGTCAAGGTTCATGGAGACACCCAAGGAGACACATTAGCAAGTAGCGAAAAGAATTCTAAGGTATGCCAATGGGACAAAATAGTATGGGTTTTTGTACACAGCAACCAGTGATTTCAGCCTGGTTGGTTACACTTACAGTGATTAGGCAGGCAGTGTCCACGACAGAAAGAGCACGTCAGGTTATGTTTTTCATTTGGGTTCTGGAGCCATATCATGGGCCTCCAAGAAGCAGCCAATAGTGTCACTTTCAACAGTAGGAGCTGAATATGTCGTAGCAATAGCAGCAGTGTGTCAAGTAGTTTGGATGAGAACGATGCTGAGGGATCTTCGTCATGACCAAGAGGGAGCAACAACTACTTTCTGTGACAACACCTTAGAAATTGCATTGTCAAAGAATTATGTCTTCTACAAGAGGACCAAGCATACTCATGCTAAATATCATTTTATTAGAGAGTTGATTAACAATGATGAATTTGTGTTGCAACACTACAGGTCATAGGAACAATTCGCTGATATTTTCACAAAGCCATTGGCATGTGAAAGTTTTTTTTATCTCAGAAGTTGTTTGGGAATTGTAAATGGTAGCAATTGTGATTAAGGGGGAGTGTTAGAAATAATAATCCCAGCCACAGCAATAAACAACCCGACAGCAGCCATACTTGTCAAACGTATTTTTGCAGGTTGCGTCTCTGTTTGAAGATGGAATGACTGAAGCCAGGTGTGAACCATTCTAAAATGCAGCAAGGAATTTAAAGCAGTCAATGTACTTTGGTAAATAGACATGGGCAAGGATTTATTCAGCAAATATTGCCCACACTCCAGAAACACCTGCACGATTCTGATCACACTCAACAACAACATCCTATTAATTTCACTTTGTTATGAATTAAATGTAAAATTGTATGTTGAGTTATATATGAATGTAAAAGTCATTTTGTAATAGGTTAGAGAGTAAGAGGCTAGAAAAAAAGAGCACAAGTCTTTGGGGAGAAAATGGTGGAGAAAATTTTGGTGGGCATGTGAAAACAACATTTACAGTATTTTATTGTGTTATTCCGAATGAAATTTTAGTTTTTACTTAGTGAATGAGCCTTAGCCTCATGTGAATGTATTTTCATGTTTTAGAATATAATACTAATTTTTTATTTTTTTTCTCCAAACCTACTTTGTCATTTTTGCCCTGAGTAAATATTATTCATAAGTCTCTGAAATAGCTTCGCGGTGCACGAAATCCAAGTCTGTGAAATAGCTTCACGGTGCGCGAAGCTAGCTATGCAAAAGTAGCTTTGCCAAAGTCAAAGACCTCTGCCCCTCCATGAAAATTAAATTTCATAAATATGTTAGGCCCCTATACTACTAGTGTAATCCATTATTGTTATTAGTACAACCCCCTTATTATATTTTTGTACCTATATAGTCCCCATATTGTTATTATTGTGCCCCATAAAAGCCCACTATTGTTATTATTGTGCCCTTGCATTATTATTGTTATGTCGGTTCTCATTATATTATGACCCCTTGTCATTTGTATCGTCGAAGAATTGTTCATTTGTGTAATGTAAAGGAGGTTACCCCCTCAAAGAAGCTTATTTCTAAGGTCTTGATCTATCTTTTCTATCATTTTGTGAGCTAGTTTCATAACATTTGGTATCGGAGCTTTGGATTCTGGGATTTCTCTTCTCCAAATATGTCATTGTGGCATTTTTGCTATAACTTTTTTCTGCAATGTTTCAGAAGAGAAAAAAAAACCATTTGAGACGAACTGGTAGTGCAAACCTCAAGTCTGAATTTCAGAGCTTGTCTCGCTATATTTTCAGATATATGATCTGAGGAAGTTATGGTCTTTAGAAGCTCCAGAATTTCAACTAAAACAAGTCATCATGGGATTTTCACTATCTCTTTCACTACGAAGTTTCAGAAGCTAAAAAAAAAACCTATTTGAGAAGAAATTGGTCTGAACCTCAACTCCGAATTTTAGATCCTGTTTCGCTATAGTTTTGGGATATAGTCTAAGGAATTTACGATTTTGCAGACCCCCGAATTACATTCCAAACAGGTCACCTTGGAAAAATCGTCATAATTGTCTCTTTGAAATTTCGTAAGAAGTTACAGAAAGAGGATGGACTGTGGTTTCCTGTATATATTTTTCAGATCCAAAGGTCAAAACAGTGAGATTATTCATAACTCTTTCTTGGAGAATCCAATTTTGATCAGACTGGTGGTATTGGAAAGAGGACACAGATGGCTACTGCAGGTCACAATTTCATAATTGGAAGAGCTGAAATTACAAAGTTATAGTTGTTTCAAGATCGAGCTCCTAAAATCAAGAAAAGGCGATATGAGGAAGTTTGAAGGAAAGGATTTGGTAAATTGGATACTACAGATGGAGCAATATTTTGATATACATGAGGTGCAAGTGTTACAAAAGGCACGTATTGCATCTTCATATTTAGAACCCGATCAATTTTTATGGTATAAAGGGTTTTGTTTTCATAAACCACTTGTTACATGGTCAATTTTGACAAAGCAAATGATAGCACATTATGAGGATACAAAGAGAAACACCTTCTTTAGCCAATTGATAAATCTCAAACAAAAGTGTTCAATGGCAGAGCACATTGAGGACTTTTAAAAATTGAATATAAGGGTAAATGATGTTCCAGAGAAGAAAAGGATAGATGTCTTCATAGGAACTTTGAAGGATAACATTCAACATGAGGTTCATCTTTGGGAACCTGATTCATTAGAGAAGGCATTCAGGTGGGCAAGAAAAATTGAAAGCGAAATTATGGAAACAAGGGATCCCACCCCTCACGACTATAATTATGGAAGTGTTTCTTCTCCTAGCCTTCCACAACCTACAAGGTTTACACCACAACAATTGGAAGAAAAAAGACAAAAAGGGCTTTGTGACAATGGTGATAACAAATGCAGTAAAGGTCATAAGTGTGCTGAGAAGAAATTATTTTACATTAGAGTATGAAGAGAAGGAAGAAAAGGATCAAGAAACATCAAAAGAAGATGATATACTCGAGGACTCAACCCTAGAGAAAGAAGAAATGAATCCGACCATATCTTGTAAAGCATTGGCAAGAATTACCACTCCTCAAGCTCTCAAGATAGAAGGACATATCAAGAAGAAAAAGCTTCAAGAAGTGAAATATCACATTGAGAAAGAAGAAATGAATAAAACCATATCTTGTAATGCATTGTCCAAAATTACCACTCCTCAAACTATCAAGATAGAAGGACATATCAAGAAGAAAAATGTTCAAGAAGTGAAATATCACATCGAGCATCAAGAAATGAATCCGACCATATCTTGTAAAGCATTAGAAGAAATTACCACTCCTCAAACTCTCAATATAGAAGGACATATCAAGAAGAAAAAGGTTCAAGCAGTGAAATATCACATCGAGCATCAACAACAAGTTCTCCAACTTTTAAAGGATAACACCACTTTGGTGCAGAATCGAATGAAACAACAGGTAGATCAACATCACAGTGAAATTTTTTTTGATGTAGATGATTGGGTATTTTTACAGCTACATCTCACGCAAGCTATTTATGAGAACGAAATGATGGCAATACTACATGCACTTAATAAATGGTGACCTTACCCTATGGGAAGACACTTCAAGGTAAAAATGGATCATGATAGTCTTAAATACTTTTTAGAACAAACATTATCTTTAGAAGAACATAAAAAATGGGTCATAGATATGTTGGGTTATGACTTTGACATCATCTATAGAAAAGGGAAGAAAATTTTTGCTGCAGACGAACTCTCAAGAAAGGATGAGGATGTGGAAGCATTATTTTGTTCTATTTCTATTATCAAACAAGATTGGATAATGAAGCAAGGGATGAATGGAAGAAGCACAAAGAAGTGTGGCCACTCATTCAAAAGTTGTAGAATATCCCAATTCAAACAATATTGCCAGAACTTGAAGAGGAAGGAAAAATCATATTGGAACTTGGAGCAGTCATAGAAAAAAGAACCTGATGGCCACGAAATCGATCAATTTCAGAGTATCTCATCAAGTGGAAGAACTTACCCACTGAAGATTCCACATGGGAGGATAAGAATTTTATACAGAAACATCAAGAACTACTCAAGCGTTGAGGACAACACTTTTTGAAGGAGAGGGGCATGTTAGGCCCCTATACTACAAGTGTAACCCCTTATTGTTATTAGTACAACCCCCTTATTATATTGTTGTAGCCATGTAGTCCCAATATTGTTATTATTGTGCCCTTACATTATTATTGTTATGTCGGCTCTCATTATATTATGACCCCTTAGACTCCTATATATAGAAAGGAGGTCCTGTCATTTGTATCATCGAAGAATTGCTCATTTGTGTAATGTAAAGGAGTTTTCCCCCTCGAAGAGGCTTATTTCTAAGGTGTTGATCTATCTCTTCTATCTTTTTGTGAGTTGGTTTCATAACAAAATATTTCTAATAGTGCCTTTGGCTTCACTTGATAGCACTCCAATATTCAGGGTCTTGTGAGATATATCTTCTGGATTACTTCAAAGGAGTAAGGTAATGAAATTATTTCTAGAGGAAATTTCAAAATTTTCGGTGATCTAATGCTTCTCGATCGGAATACATCCCAAGAGTTTATTTTTATTTCTCTTATTTCTAGGAGTGGCCTACTTTGTCACAAGTTTCCTTTTGGAGTAGATTGTTTTATTCTCGAAATTTTTCCTTTTCAAGGTGATGACATATGTCTTGAGTCTATTTCTCTCAGAAGGAATACTTGGGTGATTATTCTACTATTAGTACATTATTCTGAGACTTAGTAGGAAGGTGATATCACCTACCTTCCTTTATGACCCCTTGGAAGCTGGAACTTCACGATCCCATGTGATACATTTAGCCTTGGATTGATCATTTTATAGGAGGGCGGATCAATTATTCTCTCTTTCAGCATGTTGTTCTATATTTATCAGAATGTTCACATCAAGGTTTATTTTCTTCTTTCTTCTGGCTGTTGACATTGGTTATGTTGGTTCGTGTGTTAGTGATGGGGAATTTGGATCAAGAGGTTGCCTCTTTGGATGTTGATGTTTCTTCTCATGAAGCTTTCATCCAAGCTACGCTGGAAGTTCAGTTGGCCTACCAAAATCAATACCCTTCTCATGATGTGTTTCCCATGGAGGATGAGGACTCGTGCCCCCACCCCTTTAGTTGTAGAGTGGATTAGCATAAGGGTATCAAAACATTGCCTAAGATCAAACTCTTGAGTTTTGGACATGATGTTTTATGGGATGGAGTGGTAAGCCTTCAAAAAAGGTCTCTAGTTGGGTGTTTGGGATTTTACTGGTTCATATGATTTCAACATGCAATACTAGGTGAAAGCATAATGGACTGATATCTTGGGTACTCCCTAAAGGTTAGTATACTGATGAATTGCTGATATAATTCTCATTTTTCACACTAGCACGACTCCACCTATATCCTGCAGACTCCATGGGTGTGTGGTTATAGTTTTCTTCAACTCAATAGGTGGTATGTTGGTTTTAATCTTCTTCTGGACACTCTAAGGCATAACCTTGCATGGGTGAAACTCCCCCACTTGCCTCTTGAATTTTGGACATGATAGGCTGTGGTGGAGATTGATAACTCCAATGGACATTTCATCTACATAGATCCTAGAATTTTGGGGGCTTGGGAAAAAATAGTGGCTTGGATCGTGGTGGAAATAAAATTTGGCGTTGGCCTTCCGAATTACATTGATTTAGTTTGGGGTCATATTCGACTCCGTTAGCGTCTGCACTACTGGGGCATTCCTTTCGGATGCCTCATCTATCACCAAATGGGAAATCTTCTAGATCGATTCCCTCAGAGAAACCATTGTCTCAATGGAGTACACAAAAGACGGGCGGGGCATGGACTGGGTGGAAGGGAACCATCTGGAAATCAACAGCACAATACTTAAAAAGGTATTGTTCTTCTGACTGATGATGACTCATTGCTACATAAGGTTCGACAATCATCTTTTTCATCTTCTCACCCACTTTTTCATTTGATCATTTGTTTGGGGCAGAGGTTTATCCTATTAACAAGGGTAGGATTATTCCTCTGACTTATCTAGGTTGGTGGCATGACCATTTTGTGCTAATTGATGTTTCTCTCCCATCTCCGTTCGTGCCACCCTCTATCCAACCTAACATTCATGATGACCTTGGCCTCCTAGTGGATCTTTCTCATGAAAACTTGGTCCACATCCCCCCATGTATTACTTTTGAATCCCCATTCTTTATTCCTTCCCCTCCTCCCTCATCTACTCCACTTTCACATTCCTCCCCCCACAATTTGGTTGGAAGAGACCTTGACTTCCTGATGTTGGATCTGTCTTTCTCTAACCATTCACAAGGGTAAGGGTTGGCCTAGTTCACTTGTCATTATCCCTAGATCTACATGTAATATTACTATCCCTAGGCGTGGTAGTAGGGGGAGCTCACATTTTAGGGGCAAGTCATTGGTCAAAACTCTTGTTTTCTACGATTCCTCAAACTTGCACGGCATCCCCATCATCTCGTCATTCGAATTTTTGGCCCTTAGAGAAATTGAGTGCCCAGGAAAGATCCCATGATAAACATTATATCACTTAATATTTGTTTCCTATGGGATGCCACAAAACAAATTTACATGTGTCATCTTATTTTTCTATTCATTTGTTCATTATCATCATGTAGGAGATAATGGCGAACTCAGTCAGGCTCTTGTGATATTTTCAATATATATGTCCAGATTGGCATATGGTTGATGTGAGCTCATGCACGATTTGGGGGCCCTTGCCGCTTTATGGGATCTTAGATGTGCTAATTTCAAAGACAATAAATTTTTTTCAGGTATTTTACTGTCGGGACACTTTCGAGGGTTTGAAGAGCAGTTACATATCTTAAATGTATATTCTCCTTATAGGATAACTTTTATTTCTAGGAACGAATGGAGTCTTGTGTACTTCGAAGATAGGATCTCTAATTATTGTTGGGGACTACAATGCCATGGCATCTTTGGAGGAGTTTTGGGGGTTCGTTGCAAAAGAGACCCATTGGAAAATCAATTACATGTCCTATTTAAGGATAATCATCTCATGGACATATGTTCTATTTCACTTTCTTCTACTTGTCATAATGGTCGAGTGGGAGAATAACATATTGGAAAGAGATTGGATTGTTTTATGGTACATGAGAACTTGTTGGAGATAGTAGGAAATATGAAATCCTAGGTGTAAAGGAATTTCATCTATTATCACTTTCAGATAGTGCTTCAATGGCGTATGGAAGCTATTTGTAAGGGGATTTCATTCAAATTCAATACAGTATGGATTGAATATGAATACTTCAAGAAGATGGTAAGATTGACTTGGAGAGTGGTTGAGATAGCTCTTGATACATCACCCATGAAGGTTATTACATAATAATTGAGTCTACTAAAGGTCAGGTAAGGATATGGGAGAGTAGCAAAAAAATCTGATGTTTTTGGAGCTAAGGAAGATAGTTGGGGAAATGGATAAATTGGGAAGGTCTATGGATCAGTTGGCACCTTCCCAATCGATTTTGGATCATTTGAAAGATTTGGGGGAAGAAAAAGGAGGATTTTAGATATACAAGAAACAACATGGCACCTTTAGAGCAGGGCTATATGGCTTCGTGAAGGGGACAAGAACACTCATTTCTTTCACAAAGTTACAAACCATAGGAAAAATATAAATTCAATTTGGCATATAAAAGGAAAGTTGGTATTTACTATAGGAAATATTTAGAAATAAGGAGTCTCATACTTTGAATATTTTTTCAAGGCCTCGGAAGGGGTTAACATAGCATATAAACTACGGGGATCAATGATCATAAGACTATCCAACTATATTTAATGATGATTCTAACAAGGCTCTCTTTCGACCGTGACTCTTGAGGAGGTGAAAATGATTTTGAAATCATTCGTGAAGGATGAATGTCCAGGTCTAGATGGTTGAGTAGTTTAATTTTTTTACACTTCTTTAATCTAATGGGACAGAAACTGTTGAATTTGGTTTGAAGAATCCCTAAAAAGGAAAGATCTTGCAAACCATAAACTCGACCTTCCTCGCCCTTATTCCAGAGGTATCTTCCCCCTCTTTCTTCCTATATTTTAAGCTGATATCGCTATGTAATATAATTTATAAGCTTACTTGCAATATTATTTCAGAGCAAATCAAGAAAATTCTATAGATTTTCATCTCTCAGGATTAGTTTGGGTTCCATCACAATCGATTATTTCATGATTCTGTTTCCCTAGCACAACAATGTATACATTCCATGCATACTAAATGTTTGTAGGCGATGGTTTCTCACAGTGTAGACCAGTCATTCTTGATAATTATTCTAACGAAACTTGGGTTTGTAGTACACAATGTGGATTGGATTATGGCTTGCATATCCTTTATTTGTTTTTCGATTTTGATAAATAGATATTCAACAAATTTCTTCTAGGTTGTTAGGGGTTTGAAACCGGGTTATTCACTTTTTCCCCTACTCTTTATTCTAATAATTGTTGGCCTAAGTATGAAGATTAATGTGGTAAAAACCTCTAGAATATTCAATGGTATAAGAATGGAAAGTGGTGTGAACATTTCGCATTTTTTTACATGGATGACATTCTCACCTTGGGGATGGTCTCCAGAACTCAATGGATGGTTCTTCATTAATTTTTTTTTTTTATTTGGGGAGGCTTCGAGGTTGATCACAAATGGTAGTAAATCATTGTTTCTTTTCTCAAATGGCGACAGGTTGGAGATTGACTTCACTTATGGTATTTTTGGGGTTGGATCTAGACCCCTAGTGGAAGGATTCACATACGTGGGATTCAAACTTAAATGAAAAAACTACACATTGAAGGATTGGACATAGATCCTTGATAAATTTCAACATAAACTAAAGGGTTGAAAACACTGATAGATTTCTTTGGGAGGGAGATATACCCTTATCCAAACTATAATTCAACATATGTCTATATACTGTGCCCATTTATTTTCACTTCCCTCGTATACCATTTTGATAATCCAATCAATCCTCTCTCTCTTTTTATGGACAGGTATAGGGGAGGTTTAGAAATTCCATCTGATAAGTTGGGAAGTAACCTCTAGACTGAAATATTTTGGAGGTTTGTTCATTTTAGATACTAGAAACTTTGGATGGTCTCTGCTCATGAAGTCACTTTGGAAGGCACTATTTGGAGATGGTATATGGAGGGATATTTTGAAGGAAAATTATTTGAAAAGAAAAATCTTGATTGACTGCTTCAGAGAAGCCAATATTGGCATAAAAATAGGCTCATACATATGGATGAGTTTTCATAAGATTAAATATTGGTTCTTTCAAGGGATCAGATGGTCTTTCGGAAAAGGAAACGACATCGAGGACACCATCGCGGCTCTCCAGTACAAGGGTTCCTTCTTCTTGGAATAGGTCATTCACATATGGAGAGGACATTATCCAATATGGAAAGAAGCAGTGGAAATTGGTTTAGGAGGGAAACAGATTTTTCATGGAATAATTGTATTCAAGACCTTAGACAAGTAGGTCTCTCCAGGAACGAGATGGGGAACTCGATCACATGGGTTGGGAAACTACATCAAGGAGATGTTATGATCACCGACAGTTACAGGTATATAATGTGCAAAAAAAATTCTTGATATCACCCCTCTTGGTTTCAGGAAAATATGGAAGTGGAAGGTTCCCCTGAAGATAATCCTCTTCACTTGGCTTGTTTGGCGAAATAAAAACTTGACTTGGGAAAATCTCTATAAAAAGGGGTATTATGGTCCAGGATGGTTCCCACTATACTGTGGGTCTAATGAAAGGGGTTTGCATCTCTTTATCCAATGCTTGATAACTACACATGTATGGGTTCATATTCTTCAGTATTTCTACATTCCTTTCAAATAGTGCCAGTAGGTAGAGCATTGTCTAAGTTGGTGGGTTAACAAGAGGGAAGAACATAGCTCCATCCCTTTATTCATAATCTGAGAGATCTGGTGGGCAAGGAATTCCCACATCTTTGAATGTGTTCCCATAAATATTCACAGGATTTGCCACAAGATCAGTACTTGGATGGACATGCAAGAAGTGGACTCCCTAGCCACCAAGGATCTTCAGCTTAGAAATATTCCTCATCACATTCAGTTTCGAGTTGGCTAGTTTGATGGTGTTGCACAATGTCGTCTCTGTCACTCTGAGGGCATGGCTCACAGTCTACAATAGAGCACATTCATATTATATTGGCATGCGAAATGGCTTTAACACTAGAACTAAGATACTCGTACTATGGGGTCTTCTCTACTTTGGAAAGGAAAGTTCACTAGAATGTATTCATATGTATGGGGACTTAAAGACACTCATTGATGGTTTTATGGGAAACACAAACTTTGTTCCACCTAAACTTTGTTGTTGGATGGACCGTATCAGAGATCTTAAAAATTCTTTCGAGAATATTACCCATATCTTTTGAGAATCAAATATGGTTTTTGATGCTCTGTCCAAAGATGGAATATTTGTTCTTGTTGGTTAGTTGAGTTCATTTTCTTTGAAGACGACACAATTAGCCATGAGGGTTTGCTTACTCTCCCATAGGCTATGAGATTATGTTTAGTTTTATGAAGAACAACACCTGTAGGTGGAAACATACTTTTGTATTACAATATGGCGATGGCTTGTATATGTTCTTCATGTGATATTTGCCAATAAATTGATAGTTTCCTCTTCTATACCAGAAGTTTGTGTTTTAAATGACTATGATACTAAGTTACATGTACTAGATTATATCTTTCTTTAATGAAAACCAGTGTTTTTTTCATCTGATAAAAAAGAGAGTAATGGTAGAGATTTAGTTTAAAAGGACACCCTGTGACTTAATTTTCTGCATTTTACAAATCAAAGTTGCTTTGAGTTTTGTAATGGCTCTTCTTGTAGATAAATCCTTGGTTTGTGATCTTGATATTATGAAACTCAATTAATACGAGATTAGTCAGCAACGATATTAACTTGAAATCTTAATTCGTTCGTTAAAAATTTCATTCTATACTTTATTTGACCGAAACCACCATTATATGATTGGTAAATTCGAACTGCCTGTTGACTACGTACAGTTTTCACCAAAAATTTCAATACCTTGTCTTTCAGGTCACAACGCTTGATAATTATGTCATATTTCTATTCCTCGTAGCTGAATATTAATTAGGTTTAAGACTTGGCATTTCTCCAAACCTAATCGGACTTCCAAAAACATGGCCAAAATTTTCAGTTGTTCATCTGTACTGTTAGGGACTACGCATGATGTTTTTCCTTTCATGGCAACCTTTATTTCTTAGTTAGAAAAATTAGGCTAGTTGTCCAAAATTGAGACTTTATCAATGGATCGAAATCTAAAAGATACATTTATCAATTTTTATAACCATCATCCATTGAAATTTCAGTTTTATCATTCAATAAAAAAATGGAAACTCATTCATTATATCATTCCATAAAAAATGGGCACTCTTTTTTTAGGAAATTTTGGCAATGAGTAAAGATTTAAAACTCACTGATTATGCACATCTTTCAACTCGTCATCTGTCATCTGCCCCTTCACATGCTCGCTTCCGTGAATCTTCAGCGACCACCCATAACGCATTTTGTTGGCATAGATATCCTTCCATAATAAATTTAAAACCAAATTTAATTATGTTACAGTGTTTTAGCACAACCACATTCATAAAAAGGCGTTGTTTTGGTAATACTAATTTAATTTTTAATCGTGTTGTTGCGCCTATGGAAAGTGGAAATTGACATTTCAACCATATTCATGTGATTGCTCTACAGGATGAATAAAGAAAATTAGTGGGGCATGATTGATTATTTTTGAAGCCTAAACCTCAATAGATAAAAACCTTAAATTTTATTAAATATAAAACTTTAGACCTTATTAATAAATTTTCATATAAATAATTATAGTTTAGTATCATTGAGTAAGATTAATTATGATTGACTAAGGCTAACTATCGTCCTTTAAGCATAACTATGTTCAACTAGGGTCTATTATAATTGAATATGATCAACTAACATTGATTGAGCATGATTGAGATTGATAATGGTTGACTGTGGTTTACTATAGTCCACGTATGGTTGACTAAGTTTGACTACAGTTGGGTATAAAGGTTGACTACAAAGATATTGCGACACTAAGTTTTGTTCATGAGATTTTCATATTGATTTTTTTTATACATTGCGAGATTGATATTTATTTGTCACATTGATGCCATTTTTTTAATATGGTTGTCTATGGTCAACTCTAGTTGACTATGGGTGAACATTGTTAACCATGTTTGTCAATGTTTAGCTATAGATTAATATTGTTGATCATGTTAACCATGGTGACCATGGTTAACCATAGTTGAGCTGGTTAGAACATCGTAAAATATCGTTGTAGTCTTGAAAAGGGTTATAAAAGATATTAAAAATTAAATATTAAATAAACCTTAAATATTATTAAGTAGAAACCTTATAAAATATAAAATCTTTAGTATACTTAGCTTATGATTCAATACAATTCACCATGGTTGTTAAAGTTTTATCATTGTTAACCATGGTTGTCCATCGTTGACTATGGTCACTATGGTTGACCATAGTCAAGCATGGTGGCGATAGTTGACTATGCATGGCCATGGTTGAATTTAGTTGACCTTGTAATCCAAATGAATCTAGGTCAATGGTAAAGCTATGTAAACCTAAGCAAACCTACCAAACATGGTAAACCATGATCAACCTATTAAACCACATATGATCATGTTTGTTTGTGCTTCACAACAATCAACTAACGGATAGCCATGGTTAACTTAGTTAAACATGGTTGACCACAGTTAAAATTCATTTTATTTGTTTAATTATGATTTTTTTTAATCTCATTACAATGACGTTTGACGTTCGTCACATTGTGACATCATTTGCTTTTCATTACACTTTGAAATTGTTTATTTTTTTCACATTATGGTATTATTTGTTGTTTTTTCACGATGCAACAAGGTTTATTGTTTGTCAAATTGTCATATCATTAGTTGTTCACATTGAGAACAATATTAATATTATTTTTTGAACTAAATTAAAATTAAAGTTATATTACTAAGTTATAATGCATTAATTAATATTATAATACAATAATAAAAGTTATTGATTGCAATGGCGTTCGATGTTTGTCACATTGTGACATCATTTGTTTTTCATTGCACTGTGAAATTGTTTATTTTTTTCACATTATCGCATTATTTTTTGTTTTTCACAATGCAACAAAGTTTATTGTTTGTCAAATTGTCACATCATTTATTGTTCACGTTGAGAACAATATTAATATTATTTTTTGAACTAAATTAAAATTAAAGTTATATTACTAAGTTATAATGCATTAATTAATATTATAATACAATAATAAAAGCTATATAAAACTGAAACATTTAAAAGCTCAAATATTAAAAATATCAAATTTATAGTAAATATTAAGTATTAAATTTAATAAACATAATTTAATAATTAGGTGGGTGCAAGCTAATGATGATCTCAGATGAAGTATTAGTGGCAATGCAAACTTGGAGGAATGATTACAAGTACTTACAGAATAAATTCGAAGATGGTATAAAAATATGAAATGTTGAAAAATGAATTAAATTTACAAATTATATGAATTTTATTTATAGGGATTTTGTATAACTATGAAAATTTCCAATTATCCTATCAATGATATGTTATTTTTCATATAAATTATAATGCTATGTTTTCGTTGGTGCAACCTTTGAGTACCTAAATTATGGAACCATGGCACAAAAATATGTATAGATGTAGAGAACATAGTCTTATTGTGCACAACTACTTTTTCAAAATTCATGATCTTAATTTTGTATTTACTTTAAATTATGAAGTCATTATATCCATGCAATTACAATGCCTTCTATTAGTACAACCTAAAAGTATATTAACAGTATCAAACAAACAAATTTTTTCCTCAAGATTATTGCCATTAATGTTCTCTAGCGCGCCATATAATTATTTATTTCAAATGGTCAAGGCCCAACAAAATTATAGAGGAAATAAATGAGAGATGTGTTTTAAGATTTTGACATAACTCAAAATAAAAATATATTAAAAATAGTAAATTTTGTTAATTTTGTGTTTAACTTTTATATTTAGAATGTGCAAGTCGTCTCTATATATGTTTGTAATTTAATGAATTACATATTTATCTCACCTATATAAAAACATCAATTTTTTAACATATACATACATACATACATACATACATACATACATACATACATACATACATACATACATACATACATATATATATATATATTATATATATATATATATATATATATATATATATATATATATATATAGATAGAGAGAGAGAGAGAGAGAGAGAGAGAGAGAGAGAGAGAGAGAGAGATGAAAGTTGATGTTTTCATGTGTTTGCGAGTCAAACTACCAAGTTTGTGATATAAAATCTATATTCGAAGAAACCAACTCATCATACACATAATATTTTGAATGAAAAAAGAATTGTGCACATACGTGGTGCTAAAAATGTGCATGCATTCCTCGTGGCAAGAATGTGTGCATGTTCTTGGTGCTAAAAACCCATGTGTGTTCCTACCACTCGGAATGT
The DNA here is from genome assembly GCA_031772625.1 of Pinus tabuliformis. NCBI lineage: Eukaryota > Viridiplantae > Streptophyta > Pinopsida > Pinales > Pinaceae > Pinus > Pinus tabuliformis. Next base: position 770,182,301 of record CM062809.1, read on the forward strand.
GTTCATTTTCCTACTATTAGGAACTTTAACACATGAGAAATAGTTGAGGTGGGTTTTGGAGGGAAGGGGAGCCAAAGAGACCGAGGGATAGAGAGAACAATGGAGAGAGAGTTGGGAGAGAGAGATCAAGGTTGGGAAAGAATAAGTGGGTGAGTGAAAGGAAAAGTGTTGGAAAAGAGAGTGTGAATGAGGGTTGAAAAGTGACAGGGATAGCAAAAGATGGTGGATAAGGGAGAGAGGGGGAGTGTGAGGGGAGCGAGATATTTTTTAGAGACACAATGAAGAGAGAGATAAAGCTGGAGGGGGATTGTTCTGAAAGAGGGACTGAGAGAGAGAGAGAGAGAGAGAGAGAGAGAGAGAGAGAGAGAGAGAGAGAGAGAGAGAGAGAGAGAGAGGAAGGTAGGAGAGAGAGAGAGAGTTGTGGGGAGAGAAACAGAGAGAGAGAGTAGTGTGATGAGAGAGGAAGAGTGAGAAATAGAGAGGTGATAGGGGAAACATAACAAGAGAGCATGAGGGATAATGGGAGATAAAGAAAGATAGAGAGAGGGAGATAAATAAAGGATTGGAGTGAACATAAAGAGATATATTTTGAGGGGGGTTTTGTGAAGAAGGGATGGATAGATAAATAGATAGGGGGAGAGAGAGAGAGAGAGGAATATTTAGGTGGGTTTTATAGGGAGAGAGGCAAAGAGTGAGGCAGAGGGGCACAGGTAGAGAAGGAGAAAGACGGGGAAGAGAGAGGGTGAAGCGGGAAAAGGATATAGGTATAGAGGGAAGAAGAGAGATATGTATGGAGAGAGAGACTAATGGAGGAGAGATAGAGAGAGTGCCGGAGTACGAGAGAGAAGAGAGAGGGAGGGAGGAGGGACAAAAGTACTAAAGGGGTGAGAGAGATAGAAGAAGGGGGTTGAGGGAGAGAGAAAGAAAAAGAGAGAGAGAGAGAGAGAGAGAGAGAGTTGAAAGAGGGTTGTTTTAAAGGAGTAAGAAAGGGAGTGAGGGAGGGATAGAGAGGGGAACGGGGATAGAGTGGGGCATCATAGTTAGGAAGGGAGGGAGAGGAGGAGAGATGGACGGAGAGAGAAAGAGAGAGAGAGAGAGAGATTTGAAGGAGGGATTGAGGGATTGATGGAGGGATAGATAAATAGAGAGAGCGAGAGAGAGAGGGTTGTCATAAAGAATGGATTGAGGGATTGAGGGAGGGATATAGAAAGATATGAAGAGAGAGTGTGTGGGTGTGATAGTTAGGGAGGGAAGGAAAGAAGGAGAGAGGAAATGATATATATATATATATATATATATATATATATATATATATATAGAGAGAGAGAGAGAGAGAGAGAGAGAGAGAGAGAGATGGATGTTGCCATAAATGAGGGATTGAGGGACTAAGGGAGGGAGAGATAGAGCGAAGGGAAAGAGGCAGGAAGAGTGAGACATACAGAGTGTGATTGTGGATATATAGGTATAGAAATGGAGGGAGTAATGGAGAGTGAGGAGAGAGGGAGATAATGAGTGAAATGTAGAAATATTTGGAAACATAAATAGAGATTGGAGGGGAAGGGAGGGAGAGAGATAGTGACAAAGTGAGCGAGAGAGAGAAGGAGAGAGCAAAGGAGATAGAGATAGATATTTAGGGGTAGGGGGAGATGACGAGAGAGAAATACAAAGATAAATATATATGTGTGTGTGTTTGTGTGTATATACAAAGAGAGATATCCCTCTATCTCCCCAACTAAGATCCCTCCCCCCTCTCTATTATGTGTTCACTCAATCTCTTCCCCACTCTACCACTTCCTCTCTCTCTCTCTCTCCCATTATTCCCTAGTCTGCTTCCCTCTAGCTTCCCCACTATATCCCCTCCTCTTCATCTCTCTCTCTCTCTCTCTCTCTCTCTCTCTCTCTCTCTCACACACACACACACACACACACACACACACAGACCCCCACTACCTCCCCGCTCTCTTAATCCAACCTCTATCCCTTCCTCCCTCTCTTTATCTCCTAATATCTCATGCCCTTCTCTTTCTCTATCTCTCTTTCTACCTCCCCCACCCCCCACCTCTTTCACTCTCACACATAAATACACACATATCTAGACCTCTCTCCCCCTAACTCTCTATTACCCATATGTCTCTCTCATATACACACATTAAATCCATCTCTCACTTCCACACCTTACTCCTCTCCTCTCTCCAAATTCCTCCATATCCCTTCCTCTCTTTCTATATCCCTCTTTTTCTCCCTAAATTTCTTCTTCAAAAAACCCCCCGAAAGCTCCATCACTATCAACATCCCACGTTCCTTCTCTCTCTCCCCTATTCTCTGAAAACACTTTTCCATCCTCTCTCTCTCATACACACTCCCTCACTCTCTCCCCTTCTCTCTCTTTTCCTTTATTTTTCCCTAACTCTCCCTCTCTCTACATTCCCCAATATGCCCCATCTCTCCCTCTTTACCAATTATCATCTTGCCTCTTTCTTTCGCCCTCTCCCCCTCTACCTCTCTTTCTCTCCCTCTCCTCACTATTGTTTCTCTTTCTCTCTATTTATCCCCTTCTACCTCTTCTCTCTCTATCTTCTGTCATAGTTTACCCCTCACAGACTTGTCTCTACACCTCTCTCATATCACTCCCTATTCCCCCATATCTATCAATTTAAATATGTTCCTATTTCCATTTTCCCCTCTCTAATCCAATCCATATCTCTCTCTTCCTCATGTCTCTCACATCTCTCCCCACATCCACCTTTTTTTTTATTTCCTCTCCCTCACTATATCCTTCCCTCCCTATCTCTCTCTCCCTCTCTCACCATCCCTTCCTCTCTCTCACTCTCTCTCTCTCACCCATGCCCCATCTTATCTCTATTTCTCTCTCTAACCATTCCTTCCTCTCTCTCCCTCTCTCGCTCCCCCCATGCCCCACTCTCTCTCTCTCTCTGTCTCTCTCTCTCTCTCTCTCTCTCTCTCTCTCTCTCTCACACACACACACACACACTCACTCTCTCTCTCTCTCACCCTCACTCAATCTCTCCCTTTGTACCACTCTCCCCTAATATCCCTCTTTCTTCCTTCCTCACTATCCCCCGTCTTTCCCTCTTCACCTCTCTTTCTTCCTCTCCTTTTCTCTACCACACTCTCTCTTACCTATACCCTTATCATTAATTTGGTAGCTCAATGAAAAATTAAAATCATTGTAATAGATTCCTCTTTATGAGAGGGCCAATTTTGACTATTGAAGCACTTAATTTGGAAAATGGAAAGCGTATTTTTTTGTAAATCCCACATGTGCAAAAAAGGATAGGTCGACCTTAACAAAAAATGGAGACCCTTGAAGCCTATTAATGCAAGTGGTTGCAACCTCATTTTGACAACACCAACCATATTCTTCTTCCCTTATTCATTGGTTTTTTCACAAAGTCCTGAAGTTAGCTCACATAATTTGGTTCATATAGGTCTGAAATGGCAGGGTTCAAAGCTTGCACGTGTGATTAGGGTTTTGTTTCCAGATGTAGGCATGAGTCAAGGAATTTCTAGCTATAACCATAGGCACACAGTCTCATATGTGCAGCTGGAATCTCTCAACCGCACACATATCTCTTCCTCCAAGTGGTTTAGATCTAGGATTTTTGTTTGAGAGTTAACTACAAGTGACTGCAGTTTATCGTAGGAAGGATAAGTTGACACTAATCAATATTCATGCTAGGAAAATATTTATGAATATTTTTGGCTTAAATTTGTTGGACGATTTTTGTATTGGCTCATTGTACTCACGGTGGAACGTTTTATGAAAATCTAATAGAAGAAGAATTTTAAAGGGTTTCCCCATAGTGGATTTTTCCCTAGTTATTGACGAAAATCTACTGTCTCTTACTGATGTGTTGATTGTCTCCTTTATCATTGCATCTACTATTCTATCTTCAATTAGTGTTGATGATTGGAAATATTAATTATTACTTAAATATTTAAAATTGTAGAATTGAATTGGGCTAAAGTATTTGAAGAATTATAGATAAGTGCAAAAATTAACATGGTATCAAAGCCAAGGTGAAGGACAAGCCTAGAAGGATATAAGAGTAGAAGAAATAATCTTTGGAAAGTGGAAGGATCCTATTTAATCAATTCAATATGTCTTCCTTCTTCTTTGAGGAAAATGAGAGGTTGAGTGACTCATCTAACTTTTTCGCTTCGAAGATCAGGTTGGAGGTCATAGTTGAAGGCAATGATGCTTGGAAATGTATTCAAGTAAAATTACCTGAGCCCACAGAGATTCTTCCCCTACTGCCAAGAAAATGTACAATAAAGGTGAGTTAAAAGAAGAGAAAATTATAGTTGATATATTACAAGATAATTTACTTCATTAAATTCAGAATTTTAAAAAGTCTAAGGATATGTACAATAAGCTAGTTGGTGTGTATGATGTGAACAATCTGAATGAAATCATCTCCTTGAAATGTCAACTCAAATATTTGAAGATGAATAAAGTAGAGTCTATGAAATCCTACATTATGACGATATCTCATCTTAGAGATCAATTGCATAGAGTTGGGTAAACTATGCTTGACAGAGAATTGGTGATTTTAACCCTTAGAGGTCTCCCTCCTATTTGGGAAACCTTCATTACTACTATAAGTAACAAAAATAGTTTCGTGTGATTTGATGAGATTTTTGGAAAGCTCACTCAAGAAGAATCAAGGATGGTTTCTAGAGGTAGAATACAAAATAATGAATAAGGATAGTATGTTTCTTTTGTCACTTATAACAAAAATAAGAAAGGAAAAGGAGGTCTAGCAACTTCAAGAAATCCTCCTCCTCTAAATAAAAATAAAAATATTGGAAGGGATAACGAATCGTCACGTATTTAATTCTAAAATTGTCACAATAAAGGCCATTATGCTCGAGATTACCCTGTGAAGAACAGTGTTCCACACTACAACACAGGAAGAAACAATAACATGTTTAATAATTAAATAAAGTGAGACGATCGAAGGAATGATCATAATGGAATATATGAAAGAAGAATAAGATATGTTCCAATTTATCATGAAGAAGATCATCACCCTCAAAAGAAGTAAAGATATACCAAGTATCAAAGTAATGTTACAAATCAATATGAATATATCGTTATTTACGCACTCACCAGTTCCTCTCCTCCTTATTCATGGGATAGTTGGTTGGTTGATGTAGGGCCACTCATCATTTATTTGGGTAGAAGGAAGTACTCTCTAATTTGGTAGAGAGGGGGTCAAATTTGAAAATTATTCTTGGAGACAGCTCCACTCATCCTATTAAAGGTTTTGGGTTTGTTAAATCTCATTTGGATTATGGAGAATCTATTTTTCTCCATGATATGATGTATGTGTAGGGTTGAAGAATAATTTTATATCAATATTTGATTTCTAAGAAAAAGGGATGAGGGTTTCCTTCATCAAGGGAAAGGTACTCACTTGGCCTATTGGATCCTCTATGAGAGATGCATTGACATTGGGATCTAGATTTGAAGGAATTTACATAGTCATGGAATACCTCTTCTAGCATTGGTCCATGATACTAATCATCTAAGTGAACTATAACACCAAATATTGGCCCATCTACATTATGATGCTCTTCAAAAATTGAAGAATTTGGTCTTTGAAGTTCCCTATGTTTAAGCCCAACATGATGGAGTATGTCTAGGATGTTCCATTGGAAAGAAGACAAGGGGACCACTTCCCTCTAGTGAAAACAAGATGAATGGCATCCTCCATCACATTCATTCTAAAATATGTAGATCAATGCCCATAAATTTGATTGGCGGTGATATATACTACATAACCTTCATTAATGATTTCTCAAGGAAGACATGGATATATTACATAAACACAATGTTGAGACTTTCACAATGTTCAAGGAGTTCAAATACCTTGTCAAAAATTAAACAGGGAAGAAAATTAAGATTTTTATGTCCGACAATGGTGGAGAGTACATTTCAAATAAGTTCATTGATTTTTAGAAGAAGAAAGGTATCAGGAAAGAGATGACTATGCCCTATAATCCTGAACAAAATGGAGTGGATGAAAGAAGGAACAGGTCTATTATGGAAGCTACCCATGCCATGGTCCATGATAAAAAATTGTGAAAGTTCCTTTGGAGAGAAGCAATAAATACTACAACATATGTTCAAAACAGGGTGCCTCATGAAGAAATGTACAACAAGACTCCTAAAGAAGTATTCACAGTTTTCATGCCTGATGTGGGCTATATTTGTATTTTTTTCATCCCGATATATTTCCATGTGCCAAAATATAAAATAAACAAGCTGGAAGCCATGAGAAGAAAAGGTACATTTCTTGGGTATTGTGAAAATTCTAAAGCATTTTAATATATATTACTACTCAAAGTAAGGTTGAAATTAGTAGGGATGTAATGTTCGACGAATATGCTTCCCTTTGAAAAGTGTGGGACCTTCCTCTACCTCCTCCTCTTGAGAATAAGGATGATGATATGAATTTATTTTAGATGGTCTATATGTACCTGAATCCGATAGAGACATTTTTTATGATCCCATAAAATCCATGCACCCCTTAGATCCTCCTACATGTGATCCTCCTGCCGAAAAGAGGCCACTTTGTCTTCGTGACACATTATAGGATGTCGAGACACACATTCCCACCAGAAGATCTTATAGAGAAAGCAAGAAGCCATGTAGGTAGCAAGGATATGTTGCAGTTATGAGTACTATGATCCAAGTTGAGCCTCCTGACTATGAAGAAGTTATGAAAGAACAAGTTTGGAAGGATTCTATGGCTGAAGAATACGAATCAATTATGAAAAATGATGTATGGGATGTGATGTCGAGACTGAAGGGGAAATATATGGTGACTTCAAAATGGTTATTCAAGATCAAGCATGGATTCGATGGAAGCATTAAGGAATATAAGGCAAGGTTCAAAGCCTAAGGATTCTCCCAAAAAGAGGGAGAATATTATGATGATATATTTGCACCTGTGGCTCGACATATAACCATTCATTTGATAATTCCTCTTGCTGGAAGTCAAGGATGGACCCTTCATCAAATGAATTTGAATACAACATTCCTTCATGGCATGTTATAAGAATTCTACATTGAGCATCCATGGAAATATTAAGTATAGGATCGAAAGACACATATTTGCAAGTTGAAGAAGGCATTGTATGGTTTGAAGAAAGCCACATAGCATGGTATGCCCACCTAGACAATTACTTACTAAAGCTGGGATTCATAAGAAGAAATGTTGATCCCACCCTGTAATTCAATGTGGTCCAAGGTATGCCATTGATTTTTGTTTTATATGTTGACAATCTATTGTTGATAGGTAATTAGCCCATTATGATCGAGTGTAGGAGGGAGATAGAATCTAAATTCAAGATGAAGGGACCTGGACTCATGCATTACCTCCTGGGCCTTAAGGTGTGGAAAAGGCCTTATGAGATATTCCTTTCACAAGGAAAACATGTCGTGAAGATATTGGATATATTTGGAATGAAAGAATGCAATTCCTTAGCCACTCCGATGGAAATGAATTCCAAGAAGCTATGCAAATAAGATGCAAGAATTGATTTGGTGAATAGTTGATTGGGGCTTTGATTTTCTTAATAAGCACTCACTCGGACATACGTTATGCAGGGAACATGTTGATTTAATTCATGACCAAGCCTCTCCATGCACACTGGGTTGTTTCCAAACATATTTTCAGATATGTTCATGGGATGATCACCCTTGGTTTGAGATATTCTACTCGATATGTTTGAATTCATGGATATATTGATGCTGACTGGGAAGAAAATGTTGTCAACAGAAATAGTACATTGGATGTAGTTTTAGCTTTGGATATTACATGATATCTTGGATGAGCGGGAAATAAAAATCCTTAGCATTGAGTAATGTTGAGGTAGAGTACATTTCCACTATCATGGATAGCTACAAAGAAATTTGATTGAGGAAGCTCTTTTGAGAGTTGTTTAAGCAGGTCCTAGACACTATAGTGATATATTATGACAATAAGAGTGGGATTCGTATGGAGAAAAACCTTGTATTTCATGAAAAATCCAAGCACATTGAGATATTATATCATTACATTCAAGACATGGCGTAGAGAGGATCCATTAGACTCCATTACATATCAATACATGAGAAAATTGCACATATTCTTACCAAGGATTTCCCGAAAGGGAATTTCTTGGTCTTTAGAGAATGACTTGGACTCATGGATGTGACCCCTCTTGATAAGGGGCATATTTGTTCGGGAACACTGAGCATAGATATTCCCACTTGGTTGAGCTCCCTCAGGAGGGAATGGATCATTGAGAACTCTTAAGGTTGAGGGAACTCTTGACAATATGTGTGTGTTATCCCTACTCTTATAGTAGGTTGGGTATCTCCCCTATTATCACCCATAGGGTGTGTGTGATCCTTATTTATTTTTAGAAGTTGAGTATCACCCCCTATCTTGGTCTATCAGAGTATACCCTAATTGGCATCATATCCACAAGTCAGGCTTTTTGGGATTGTCCTTCCCTCTCTAGCGAATGGGTTGAGGAGGCTTGAGATGTGTGATACTTACCTTTCGTAAGTGGGCTATCTCACCCAAGCTCTATTATGATGCAGGTGTTATACCACATAACTCTCGAGGGTAATTATTGGGAAGATCAGTAAGAAATAGGATGGATGTGATCCTTACCTCTTATATAACAAGTTCTATCTTACCCATTGATTGCATAATGTGATGGTTGTGATCCTTGCTTAGTAAGTTGTATCTCACCTATTTCTCAATGAGATAACATGAGGTGAGGGTGTCCCATCGGACCTTTCTCATTTCATAAATAGGGTGGTATCTAAAGCTCCCTTATGATTCTTCTTCTTTAGGTTCGAGAATGTTTCAGCAAATACACTTAAGAAAAGATCAGACATGATATACTTATGATTATTATAAGATGAAGTTGGAATTTATCCCTAGCTGAGAGGGAGTGTTAATTTCGTAGCTCAATGACATATTTAAATCATGGGCCTAGATTCCTCTTTCCGAGAGGATGAATTTTGACTATTAAAGAACTTAATTTGGACAAGGGAAAGTGTATTTTTGAAGTAAAGCCCACATGTGCACAAAAGGACAGGTCGGCACTAATAGGAAATAGACACCCTTGGAAGCCTATAAATTCAAGTGACCTAAAGCTAATTTGGACATCACCAAGCATCATCTTCTTCTCCTCTTCATTGATTGGTTCGTACAAGTCTGAAGTTAGCTCAGAGAATTTGGTTCGTACAAGTCTCAAATTGTAGGGTTCAAAGCTCACACGTGTGATTAGGGTTTTGGTTTCCAACTATGGGATTGAATTAGGGAGTTTTTGGATATAACCATTGGCATGTAGGGTCACCCATGCGGTTGGGATCTAGGGCTTCAATTTGATAGTTGACCATATCTGATCATAGTTGACCGTAGGCAGGAAACATTGACTATGATCAGTATTGATGTCGGGAACATATTTATGAATATTCTTAGGTTAATTTTTCTAGATGATTTTATTATTGTCTTATTTTACTCTCTGCTAAACAATATGTGGCAATCTAATATAAGAAAATTTTCAAAGGGTTTTACTCGTAGTGGATTTTTACCTGTTCATTGGCCAAAATCTAGTGTCTCTTGTTGATGTGTTTACTGTCTCCTTTGTCATTGCATTTACTATTCTATCTTCAATTATTTTTTATGATCGGAAATATTAACTATTATTGAAATATTTCTAATTGAAAAATTTAATTGGGATAAAGTAATTGAAACAACATAGAGCTATGTAAAAATTTACACTTCTCTCTCTCTGTCTCTCTTTCTCTCCCTCTTTCTATCTCTCTCGCAACTTGTTTATCTCACCCTATATATCTTTTTACATATTCCCCTCTATGTTGAGGGATAATCTAAGAAGAGAAATTCTCTATTTTCTCTCCTCCTTAAGGCATTCCCATTGAAGTCTTTTTAGACTTCTCCCAAAGTAGTTTTTTAGTTGGGAAACAGTTGGGAACAGTTGGGCCATGGGCAGTAATAGGTAATCAGCAGGTAAAACCCGTGATCTCCGCCCATAATTAAGGAAATTTAATTTTTTTTAAGTGTTTTAAGACATACACGCGGGTTGGGTATACACTAACCTGCATGTACACACGTTTAATACAGGGCAAAGTCGTGTACAAGGAGTAAAACATTATTTTTTTAATATTTGGACCAAGTCTAGAAGCAGGGGTTGCCCTAGGCCATAAACCAAGCATCACAAATACATAAGGTGGTATTTGGAGCTATAACAGATGCCCCCTAATATATGAGGTCAGAAGGGGAACATGTTGGAAGAAATGTATTAAGTATATGGAAAGGAAACCTGTCAAAAACCGGGAAGGACTTCACTAGATTTCAGCCTGCCAAGCCAACAAAAGAAGATCAGAAAGAAACAACCGTCTAAGATGGGCATACCCATGCTCAGAGAAAGTAAAGCATGTTCGCATATCAATTACAAGCCGATCCACTATGTATACAAGTATAAGGAATTGAAAGTACATAATGGATCATCTGATCACGATCGAACAAGTACATGTCTAAATATCACATATAAGAAGATGATCAATGAAGCTGAAAAATGAAGCTGATCACTTATGTCAAAAACTGATCCCAATAGTACCAAATGAACATGATGGAATAAGATGGTACTACACCGCAACTCAGATGCCAGCATGTAGGATGTCGCTGTGAAGGATTGCACCATGTACTGTGGAATGGTATCAACTAGTAGGAACAGGAGCAACTAAGAAGTGAACCAAAGAATGTTGATGCAACCCGAGGTCTTCACCGACTGCCGTGGAACATTTATACACAATGGGAATAAATGATCTGAAGCTGACCATGTGAGAAATCGTTTGATTACCGGTCATTGATGTACATCATTAACAAACGCGAGACTACTCACTGATAATGATAATGAGAGTCAAGGTACCTAGTATAATATAACAAGTGAGAATAGATGAGCTGAAGTCAAACACCTCTAAGAATCTATCAATCAGGATACAATGATGGTTTCCCACTATTTATAGCAAAGGATATGCCACTGATGACTACAAACCCGAAGGTACTACCAAATGGACTCTAGGCCTTTGCCCCAGAGCAATGAGTCGTAGTCAATAGGGAAAGATCTGCTAGAAGCAAGGCATTAAGGCATCTTACATCAATTTAGTGCAATTGTAACTCGTAGGCCAATAATATGAAAGAAATCAGAAGAAGAAGATGTAGTAACCCGACCGAAGCATGTTTCCGACATACACAAGATGTAGCTAGCACATGATAGAAACCCTCTGAACCAACCAATAATGAAAGCTGACACAGAGGCGAGGAATCCACCAATAGGGTCAAATGGAAACCAAGGCACTGTGCGAATCCCAATGTGTGATAATGTAAGTTGATTGCGAACACAAGGGAAACCACTCAATCAAAGACCCATGATACTAATCGATGATGAGCACAAGGTGACCTATCAGATGTTATTGTTATGGTTTACATATGAATGACTATCTCAATGTATAACTAACCATTTACTTATATGTTATAAAGTTGATTTCACTATAATGCTTTATCTATATGTTGTTGTGCATCTTTGAATTGGTTGTTTTGCAGGTTCAAAGATTGTGAGGAGTTGTAGAGGGTTTGAACCCTCGCTGGAAATACCCAAACAAAGGACCCCCGGGTATGTACATCCTCACACAGTTTTGCTCATTTAAGCATTTTTCCTGAGTTATTTGATTGTTTCTTGCTGTAGATTATTCCTGCTCTGCTAGGGTTCTGACCCAAAGGCATATTTTTGTATGCAAAGGTACCCTAGGGACCTATGAAAGCTGTCTTATGCTGGTCTTCTGGACGGATAGATATTTGATTATAACCGAAGAATCCATCCATGAAGGAAAAAATCTCATTACCCACACATTCATCCACTTTCTGATCAATAAACGGTGTGGGGTAATTATCTTTCGAACAAGCCTTGTTCAAATCCCTAAATTCAATGCATACACAGATCATTCCTTGTTTTTTATCAACTAGGACTGGATTAGAAACCCAATCCATTAGAGGAACGGGGTATATAAAACCCGCCTTCAGTAGCTTTTCTACTTCAGCTTTAATAGTTGTTGCTTTCTTAGGATTGACCAGCCGAAGCTTCTGACGAATCAGCTTAGCATTTTCATATGTCTTGATATCATATTGAACAATGGATGGATCAATACCAGGAATTTCTTCGTAAGACAGAGGAAATACATCCTGAAACTCTTTAAATAGGTCGGTGTAAATTTGAATCTCTTTGGGGGAACACTTGGCTCTGATGAAGACATTTTCTATAATATTAGGGTTCCTAGAGATCTTCATCAGTACGGTTTTTGAAATGACCAACATGTTACCTTCGACACGGATGTGTGCTGGAGCCAAAGGTTTTGAAACCATACAAACATCACTGTAAGTAGATTGGAGAACTTGGACTCGACTTCTCGCAATGGGGGAAGAAAATATGAATGATGGTGTAAGTCTTCCCAAGGTTGATCTACACCCATCATTGCTTCTAAGATTGCTTCCTCAGATGGTAAAACCGTATCTAAGAAATCCATAGCAGAAGAAGAGTCAAGGGTCTAAGCTGGAGCCACATCACCAACTAAATCTTCCTCTGAAAGAGAAGTAGGATGGTCATTTGCAGAGTTAACGATAGACTGATATCTAAGCTCTGCTGCAGACATAGGGAATGCCATTCCACCAAGTTGTCCTTTATCTAATGTGGTAGTAGGCGAAGGCAAGGTCCAAGGGTCTGAAAAATAATGAGTCCACAAGAACTCTTCCCATGAAGACTCTTTGGAGGATGAAATGAAATTGATTCTAGCTATGGGAGTGGGGAAATCAAATGTACCCATCAATGAAGAATACATCCCAACTCCTAGATTCCCGATAGGTTGACGGGGGTTATCCACCAACGGAATAGTAGAATCTGAATTTCCATGGGGGTCAGCTGCAGAATAATCCAATTGATTTACCTTAACAATTTTCCCCTCATGAGGAAAACAAAGGACACGAAATAAAGTAGAAACAATGGCATCCATTTCATAAATCCAATTTCATCCTAAGAGGAGATTGTAATATAGGTTGGCATCAACGATTTCTACTTCAATGTTAATGACCTTTCCTCCAACACATATAGGAAAGGTCGGGATAATCCCGTGTGGCCTATGAAAATTACCATCAAATGTTGTCAAGAGTGTGGGTGAAGGAATAGTCGAAGGCGATCCAATGGCCTTCCAACATGACATCGACATGACGCTTGGGAACTTCCACTTGTCGACAGAATGGAAGTAGACCCAAACAAGGATGTGCTAGTAGTAGACTCAAATAAAGATGTAGAAGGGATGGCAATATTTCCTCCCCCTTGTACTGATATAGGAGTCTGCATACTCATAGCACTCGTGGTGGATGCCATGCTTCCAGCAGTGGTCATCAAAGGGATGTTTGTGTGTGGACTTAGGCTTGAAGGCCTGTGTGTCAGAGTTCTGACATATAACAATACGTGTGGATGATCAAAAGGGAGAGGAGAATTCGGAGCCACAACCAACTCTGAGAGCTCTTCTACTTCAATATTATCTTTCGACTAGAAGAGTACCCAAGAAAGAACTGACGTGTTCCTCTCTAGCACTGTGGTAGTACCAGGTCTACCTTGTACACTGATGCCCCCAAGTAGAGGATTTATCTCTGATGCGCCAGTTGCCACTGGTTGAAAACCACTGGCAGAATCACTCCTACCCCTTCTAGGAGAAGGCTCTGGACTCGGAGGTGAAATGCCATGAAGTCTATGGGACCGTCTAAGTGACCGGTCAACCACTTTGAATTATTTAATGAGATCTACTTAAAGTCTCAAGAAATTTGAAAGTTAGGCCAACTAGGAGCATAGAACACACACTAAAATTGTATGTAAAGAATTTAGCAGTCAAACAACTTCCAAGTATTTCCACTCCGGGTGATTAGGACCAGACATCAAAGTACAAGAAAGTGAATAATAAGGGCCTTCCAAAAATAGACTAGGGTAATTACGCCACAGCTCTACTAGCAAAGGTATCAGATGAAGTTACTTTTGACCTCCAAACAACAGCCTTTACCGGTGCAAGCCCCCAATCTTCGCAAGGGTTCCCTCCAGAAGTACCACTGAAAGTGATGCAACATCGACCTCAGGTGTCGTGGCATTCGCCTCCGTAGCCACCTATGTGGATCCCTAGGATAGGAAACTAAAGATACCAACTCGTATCAGAAGTCGGGTGAAACAATCATGAGGTAAGATTTGACAAGAGAGGGGTATCTCTCGTCCTTGTCTTCAAAAACCCTTGTGCTTAACTCCTAGTCATGGAGCTTTCGCGATCTCCCTAACGCTATTGGATTTTCACTCTTTATTCAGACTTCTGCGTTTGACAATTTAGAGTGACCTTGGAGAGTTTACTTTCCTCTCACCTAATCCAAGGCCCTAAATAACCTAAAATTTGTTGGTGTACTTATTGACAATATAAAAAGTTCTATTTTATTTTATTAGCACTTGATTTTAAGTGGATGTTCTTTTTAAGTCAAAAGGATGATACGGAAATGAAATTGATGGTGTTCATTGACGCAAAAGAAATTAATGAAAAACTAACTTATATGAAATGCACTTATTTGTTCTTCGATTAAAAGCAACTTCTACTTGGGTTCTAAGGAACTTCTATTAAAGCAATAACCTTTTTTCTTTTCTTTTCTCGCAACAGACTTCACACTCACAAAAACTAAAAAAAAAAAATATTGATGCTCTAATGATGCAAAAATACCCTAATGTAAAGTGTACATGATGATGCAGAAATTCTGGATTACTCTAAAAAGAAAATGAAAGTAATTTGTTTTATAATCCAACTTAAGTGTTTTGAAAGGAATAAGAATTTTGAACACAAAATCTTTCCCAAAACAAGAAGGACTAAACACAAAAATCCCAAATCACTCTCAAAAGCCCAAAAGAAACCAAACACAAAATTCGGTGAAGAAAGAAAAAACAATGTTTTTAAAGGACTTTTCTTTTTCAAAAAAGAAATAAAAGCAACTTTTCAAAAGTACTCAAAATGCTACCAAAGACTCAAAGATCGAAAGCAAATCACAAGGAAACTTTGCAAGTTGTCAATTCGACATGAATGAAGACTTATCAAAATAAGTTTTTTAGGATGCACTAAACGATCCAAAAGCAGCAAAAAAGAGGTTTGAGACACTGATTAAGAAATCAGGAAAGGCACGCTTTCAAACTTGTCAAGAAAAACTTTCAAAAAGCAAGAAGAAGTGAATGGCCACAAAGTTAATGGGAAGCAAAGCAAGTAAACCATAAAAATGAAGTTTGACACAAAGATCACCAGCAATATTTTGTTGCAGAAAACCAGAACAATCGAAAGGCTCTACAAGAAGCCTTGTGTGTTCAAACACAAATGATAACACTCACTATAAAGGAAACTGAGACCAAAAACTCTTCAAAGCAGGAGAGAACTTGAAACAATAGGCTCATTAAAAAACTAAAATCTGAAAACAGAAACTAACCACTCAGGAAGCACACAGGGCAAGAAACAAATATTTCCAGATAAAAAGACTTGAAAAAGTCATGCAAAACAAATGTATACGTGATCGTGTCTCTGCATAGCTGCATGTACAGATGTTTCAACCAAAAGAAACCGGCACATACGCAGATTCAGTTCAGAGAAACTAGCATGTATACGCTTCTGTGACTCGACAAGGGTGCGTATATAAAATTTTACAAGAAAAAACAAAAATGAGGCCTGATGAAAAGGATCAGACTTGAAGTCTGAGTTCCTACAGGGGCATACAATACAATCACAGTAAGAAAACTGAAAGCTGACCCCTGATTAGCACTAAATAATCAAACTAGGAACAACAAGATTATTGTCCCCAGCAAAGTTGCCAATTCTGTTAAGGGATAATCTCAGCAGAGTAATTCTCTATTTTCTCTCCTCCTTAAGGCCTTCACATTGAAGTCTTTTTATACTTATCCCAAAGTAGTTTTTTAGTTGGGAAACAGTTGGGAATAGTTGGGGCATGGGCACTAATAGGTAATCAACAGGTAAAACCTGTTATCTCCACCCATAATTAAAGAAATTTAATTTTTTTAAGTGTTTTAAGACATATACATAGGTTGGGTATAGACTGACCCACATGTACACACATTTAATACAGGGAAAAGTCACATACAAGGAGTAAAACACAGTTTTTTTGAATATTTGTACCAAGTCTGGAAGGAGGGGTTACCCTAGGCCATAAAGCAAGCATCACAAATACATAAGGTGGTATTTGGAGCTATAACACTCTATCTAACTCCCCGCTTCTCTCTCTCCGCTTATCCCTAACCTTATTTCCTCTCTCTAACTCTCTTTCTCTTTAATGGGTTCCTAAATTTGCATATATTTAACACCCATATAATACCATTTTGTCCACCATTTTCTTACTTTCCATCACTTCTTGCTACCTTTTCCATCTTTTTGCTGCATTTTTTCCAATATGTTAATACCTTTCTATACTCTATTTTAATTCTATTCTTATATATAAGAAATTGATGCCTTCTTGTACTAGCAATGGCATATAGGACACAAATATTGCAAAAGTACTACTCATTGTAGGTGTATTCATAATGACTACAACTATCTGTAGCTGATGCAAATCCTTTCAAGTGTTGTGACTCTCTCTACTCAAGAAAGTCTTAGTAGTTGCAACTCCAATATGTAACCATAGTTGCTGGAACCCTTCAGCGTTGTCAGAACCCTTCAATGTTGTTGCAACGCTTCAATTTTGTTATGGCTCTTCATAATTCCTACAACTCTAGATCAATGTCACTTTTACTCTGACTTTAGTGTTGTGATTCTTGTTGTTGTGACTAATGTTTCCCCTAACATCATTGTTGCAACTTTTTCTACCCTAGCTAGTGTTGTGTCATTGCAATTCCTGATTTTTCTTATTGTTGCAACTCTAGAAAAAGCGCTACAACTTTGCACTTATCGCGCTAGCACAAAATTCAACCATCTAGATGTTAGCTTTGGACAAACTAATTAGTAAAAAATGATTTATCGTTAGGAAAAATGATAAGGTAAAGTGGATGACCAATAAAATATAATGACTTAGCTAGCACCTATGGCACATATAAATCGAGTTAGTCAACACCCATTTTTTTTGCTTTTTGAAGAAATCAATGTAATGGGATGAACATAATAAATTTCATGGATTTCCATTCATTTGTTTTATGTTTTTATATAGAGTAAATATTGTATAAAATCCATCACCTCTCCTTGAGCTGAGAAACTAGTAACAACAATAACATAGGAGAAAATAACAAGTTATTTCACTTTCATATTTATGAAATTTAATTTCCTTCATACTTCAATTTGAGTAATGGTGTGTTGAGCTTTCACATTCTATTTTTTTCCAACTAGTTGCTCATATAAGAAGGTATCCCAGAATCCTTTTTTAGGTAGTATCCATATCATAAATTTATTTGTAATTTCTATTTCTATTTAATTCTACATTTACTGTATTTGTATTGCTACAACTCCAAATTATTAATTGGCTCAACTATGAACTATAGGCTTATTGCTACAAATGAGGTGTTAATGTTATCTTCATTTTCTCACTAATTTATTTTTTGAAGGATTTACAACATTCCTTGAGTTAAAGTTGATGTTGCAACTCTATTATAGCATTAAATTACTCTAATTCCAAAATAATAATAGCTTTATTTTCCTGAGAATTTTTTATTAGTTATTTCATCAATAATTTTGTTTATGGTCATGAATTAATGGTTTTTGATTGAATGTGTTTCATTTAATTTGAAATTTCATATTAATTTATAGCAACCACGACACTTTTAATATTTTATTAATTCACCTTTAGATGTAGGTGTGATTTATTTTCCCGCAATTTACTTTCCTACAACATAGATTAGATAGTGTGTCTTTACATTTTTCCAGGTCTGGTGTGATTTATATTGCATAGTGACTTGTAAAAGAATCTATATATATTGAGGTATGACAAACATTTATTTAATACACTTCAAACACAAGTATATTAACATATATGGTGCGTGGAAATTCAAAAGTTCCATTACAAACCCTAAGTTGAAAAATAAATGAATTTTCCTTTGGTTATCTCTTTAAGAAATTAGAAAGGTAATTAGAAGGCATGCCATTTTCCATCCTTCCCTACCTCACTACCAAATGTCTTCTCTGTCACATACACACCCACCACACAATATGTCTCTCTACCTCTCTTTCTCTTTCTTCATTTTGCTTCCCCCCTATCTCATTATGTCCCTTTATTTCTCTCTCCCTACTACTCCCTCTCACCCTCGCTCCCTCTACCTCACTTTACTCTCTATCTCAAACCAAATATCAATCTTTCTTTCTCTCCCTCCCACTCTCTCTCTATCTCTCTTGCATTCCTTCTCTCCCCTCCCCCTTTTCCTCTTTCTCCCACAAATTTCTCCTTTCCTCAACTCTCCCTCTCTCTCCCTTCCCCATTATCCCTCACTTTTCCTCTTCCCCTCACCTTTTTCTTCCCTCTCTTTCTCTACCCCATAACTTTCTCTCCCTCTCACTCTCTATCTCTCACTCATTCACTCTTTATATCTTTCAATACACCCCTCTTTCCTTCACTCCCTCTCTCTTTCTCTTCCCCTCTTTGTCTACCCTTCTTCCTCTCTTTCTCTATCCCTCCTTCCCTACCTTCCTACTTCACAGATATTATAGATATATATAAGTGCACAAGCTTTGATAAATGCATATACTAGTGTCAGTATCTACATACTTCCATCAGGGATCAAATTTGCTCTTTGCATTTTCATTTTAGGGGTCTCATACTGAAATTTTTGCATCCTTTCATTAGGTCATGTCGATCTGATCCACTGATGGTTGTCTTCTCCTCAAAAAATCCAATTTCTCCCTCATAAAGTACACTTGCTGACCCATCTCTAGGTTCTACTCAGTCGTAGTTTCAGAGTCAAATGAAATCATGTTTCCATTAGGTCTTAGGACATGTTTCCACTAGGTTTTAGGGTTCATTTCCAAGGTCAAAGGCATGATTTAAAAGTGTCAATAAATGACAGAAAATGTATGAGGATGATAAATAAATCATAGTCATTGTACAATTATCTCTTTCACTAATGTAATTTTCACCTCAAAAACATGTTTTTGAGGTGAAAACAGAGTATTTTAGGTTAATTTATATTTTTATGTAATTTAAGTCACTTTATGTAATAAATGATCCTTGCTACATCAATGCATCTCCCCTTGCTACAAGACAATGAACCACTGCAAAAATCAGTTCAAATTGAGCATCATCCACCTGAAAAGGAACAATGAAGAAGAGGCATTAAAATAGAGATTTGGAAAAGGTCAAAAACATTAGAAAGTGGGTTTTTCTAATGAAAAATCAAAATATATTCTTATACAAGGTGTCACATTTCATTTTCAAGCTCATAATTCTTATTTGGCAAAGAAGGAGTCAAAAGTGAAGAAGAGAGGAGAAGTTGAGCAAGTTTTGGGCCAAGGAGAAGTGGCACTGCACTTAGGGAGATTGGCACTGCGTGTTTGGGGAAGTTGGAGGTGGCGTTGCGCGTTCAAGTCAGAGCGCTATGCGTAGAGGTTGAGCGTTGCGCATAGGACGGTTTTGTCAGTGGAAAAAACAACTATGCTACGTGTATAGAAGGGCATTGCATGCCTATAGGAGGCACTGCGCATCGGGCCGGTAAGGGCCAAACAACCTCTTGCCACCCAAAAAAATCCGATTTTGTCTTCCTTCCCCTCAAACAAGTAAGTATTGTTCCTTGACTTCATCATTGGTTTGCAATTAAATCTTTTGAGGATAATTTACCATGGAAAATGTAAAACCCTAGACTCTCCCTTAGTTATACCCTAAAAACCCTAACCCCTATTATTTCTCCCATCACTTATCACTAAAACCCTTAACCCCTCCCCTATATCACTCCATAACATTCCACATCCTTTTGTCCTTCATCCCAAAAGCAATATCTCAAAAACCCAAGCCCCTCTCCCTCATTTTCATGTTTACCTAGCCCACCAAATACCTCACAAGATCACCTCCCCTTCCCTTATTCCTAATCACTCTTACTCACCCCCTCAATCCCTTTTCTAGGAGTGCACAACCTCAAAATTTTCAAACATGGACAGAGGAGACAGAGACTATGAGGAGGATGAACACACCGGCAGTGAAAATCCAGTAGATAGACCTAGGCATTAGAGAAAACCACACAAGGGAGGCAAAATTATCAGGGAAGAGCCATCAAACCTAAGGGAGTTGCAGACTTCTCATTTGGTTGTCACTTGTTTTAGGCATCTAGGCTGCTATGAGTTCTGTGAGCAGGTGGAGAGAGTTCAACACCATCCTGAGCTCACCAGGCCTTTTGTAGCCAATCTTCGTGACAACAAGGTGAATCTTGCTAGGGTAACATTCACATTTTCACCCTCCATCATTACGGATGCAACCAGGATTCCAAATGTGGGAGAGAAATGGTACAAGGCAAAGGACCTAGATGAACACTATTATGAGCCTTACATCAAACCTAGGTACAAAAAATGAAGCAAAAAGGCTTTTTCCTTTTAGGTTCCTTGAAGACAAGTATGCCCCCATGATGAGAATCATCACTAAATATTTCACATGTGAGGGCAGATTTTCTAGATTATACACCTATCACATCAGGCTTCTCATGCATTTTACAAGGGTGAGGATGTTCAACCTCCCTTATTTCTTGTTCAGGAACATTGAGAAGATGGCCTACTTTGTACAAAAAAAGCCATACCCTCATCAGATGAGTAGTCTCTACCACTATTCCTTGATCAAGATGATTTTGCTTCATCGTCTTAACCTCCTTAACATCTCCTAGGAGACATTTATTACTTATGACATTTTCAGGGGTCCTCAAATTCCTCCACGAGTGTCTCAAGAATCAGGAGGAACTTCAAGTAGTGCTCAGATGAAGAAATATGAGAAGGCCAAAGAAACTAGAACCATTGAGGTGCCTGAGACCTACAAGACATACCAGAGGGGCACAAGAAAATTGTTTGCAATTGATAAGCAAGTGTTTGCTCTACAGGGTGTGGAAGGGGCTTTGCCTTCTTCATCAACACAACAGGTACAGGTGCAGCAGTTGCATAAAGGGAAGGAAAAAATGTAGGTGGAAGATCTTGATGATGAGGAGGAAATAGACATTGATTTGACGAAGCATGATGAGCCAGAACAACATTATATTCATCATGGCATAGACACAATTGATTGAGAGACTCGGAATGAAGCAACAATAGAAAACATCATGATACAGGAGGAAGAGGCTCAAATCCAAGCATTGATGGACAATTTGGAGAGAGCCAAGTATGTCATCACATATCTGGAACAAGAGAACAAGCAGCTGAGTGATAAGCAGGTCCTCATGGAGCTGGAAATTCTCAATATTAAAAGACAAGGTGACAAGGGTAAGTCAGCAATACAAGAGGAAGAGGCACCAATCACTTTGACTCCAAATGAGAAGGAAATTGAAGGTGATAGAGACATTTGGCTTGAAAGTCTCAATTTTCACTTAGAAAAGATGTTGCAAAAGGCCAATAGGGACAACAAGATCATCAGGCACATGTCCTACCACTACAGGACCTGGAACAAAATTTGCAATATAAGGGTCAAAGAGATGAAAGCAAGGCTAAGACGGGCCCTAAAAGGAAAAAAAGAGGAGGATATGCTTAGGTTGCTTTCTGAAGAATCCTTGGCTGATCAAGATTCTTGATGATGGTGCTACTCACCAGTTTTTACCAAGTTTGGAGGAGTTTTAGTTTTTGGCCAATTTTGGAAATTTTAAACACAGAAATCTGGCTCTACGCGCAGCGCCACCTATGCTGCACTTTTCCTAGGGGCACCCAATGGAAAAATGGCTTACATTTTTTGATTTAGAGTGATGAGTACATGCACCCTATGCACTTGCTAAGCTTTTGGAGCAGAATTGTTCTACCAAAAGGTCAAAAAACACCCCAAAAATGACCTTTCTGCCACATTTTGGACACACAAAAGCAATCTTGGAAGAATCCACTTTTGGGGTGTCAAATGAGCCTCAAATGATGAAGTTATAGATTTTTTGGAGATTAGACTCAACGATCTTTCAAATGAGCTATCATGAGATGAATTTGGATGCCAGAAAGGCCTCCAAAAAGCACCTGAAAGTGGCACTGTGCATAGGACAAATTTTGCATAGGATTGCCATTCACTGTGTTTTGACTGTGGTCATGGATTTTCTCTCATGGAGGATGTTTTACTAATCTAAAATATGACTTGTCCTGTAAATATGATTGATAATTAGTAGTAGAAGATAGATTCATTAGATTAAAAGTCATTTTGAGGACAAATGAATCAATTTCTTCACTTTTAGAGGCAAGTTGTTAGGAATGCCTAGATTCTAGTTTCTTGTTCATTGTTGGTTAGATTAGCTCCTCATCTTAGGGATTCAACCCCTGAGGATGGGTGGAGGTTGAATCAATGCCTATATCTTCTTCTTATTTCTCAATTTAAAGGGTTGGACTCAGCTGGATGCTTATGCTTTGAGTGGACATCATTTTGTATCAGTTTCAGCAAGAGATTAATGATAAATTGCAGCTATTTCTTTGGGACCGATGTGGTATGATGTTTAGTTCAGTTTTCTCTCTTGTGATCATATTTTAGAATGTATTTTTGACTTCATTTCATTATTTCATTTCTTCTAAGTGGATGTTTTCAAGTTGATAGGTAGAACCCATAACATTAATGCTCTTCTTTGGGAAAATATTCACAGTTTATGTTTCCTTCAGTTTAGGAAGGATCCATGGTGATCACATGCTCTTCCTAGCTTCTCACCTATCTTGAACCACATCACCTATTAAAACCCTAGAGTGCTAACCTCCATACCTACCTATCCCCATCGAAACACCCTGGAATTTTGACCTAGTTTCCTTGCCCAAACTGTCTTGCTCCTCCTGATCCAACAAAACCCTTCAAAATCAAATCAAACCTTGTGCTACTATACCTAACCTAATATCATTTTCTTGATTCAGTCATTTACACTGAGATCCTTACGGAGAGAGCCCTCTCCTGTCCTAGTAGGGCTAGCTACTTGGCTAAGTGTGGTTTGTGGTTACCCTGGCATTGCCTTCCTTCAGCCTGAGGTCCAATCCAGGTGATAACATAGTGGCGATCATACTGGGGAGGAGGTGACAGATCTTCTCCATAAAAGATCATCAAAGTTCAGATCTGATTGCTGATGGTAAACAATAGTTAGATGCATGTGAAGGTTGAAATCATTCACCTGGTGACTCAAGTGTCGAAAAATCCCAAGGTCCGACATTTTAATGGCAACTCCAATCTTCAAGAACCAATAGCCTGAAGAATTCCTTGGTGAATTCATTGTTATCAAAATGTATTTGTTTGCTCGAAGGTATGCTCCCATGAGCCGAGATCAAATTCTAAGTTTCCCAAATAAAATTCCTAAGGTAGATTGGCAAAGAAATTTTCCTATGTTTAAAGATGATGATAGGAATGATGTTGCTTTACATCTGGTTAGATTTCACATGCATACTCACAAGTTGAAGGTTGATTTTCCTAAAGACTACTTGATGAAGATATTCATGGCCACTCTAGAAGGTGAAGCCCGATCTTGGTATGAAAGTTTGTCGCGTGCTTGTATTTACTGTTTAAAGGATTTTCATAACATGTTCTTTGAAAGGTATAAAGAATCTTGTCCATCCTTAATATTAGTTCAGAACTGTTGTAAACATGTTTATAGTTTTATTGAAATTGTTGAGAAAGTTTATGAAGATGATGACTTCATGGATGTTGAGATCATGGAAGCCCTATATGAAAATCCATTTCAGCAGCATAAGGAAAGCTTAGAGGATACTTACGAAGATGCTCAGGAAAATTTTCAGTACGTTCAAGATCTTAGTACAATTGAAAATGACGGAAGACAAGGTCTTATTTCAGATTTGTTCATAGCAAAAGACAATATGTAGGAAAATCAGGTTCCAATTTCAGATTGTGATAAAGTCAAGTTAGCTATTTCAAATCTAGATTCAGATCGTGATGATGAAGAAATCATTGAAGCCATCTTTGATTTATCCCTTCAACAACAATCTCAAAAAACCAATCACTTCGATACACAAGACCATAGTCAGAATACAGTAGCTTCCTCTTTGCTTGAAGATGAAGGAATTTTGCATCTTGATAGTCAACACAATTCACATGAAATGAATCAACAATCTGATGAAAATTTATATACTCCTTTGCTTGAAATTAATGAAGATATTCAACGTCCTTATCAAACTTTAGGAGGGAAAGAAGACAATTATTGTTTTAGCAAAAGAAAATAAAAGGTATTATCTCCTCTATCTCAAGATGAGATAGATCAACTCCTGAAAGGTCATGTTATAGCCCAAGCTAATGCAGGTTTGCAGTGTTCACATCATCAAGAAGGTGTTAGTGAAGATTCTTCCACTTTTGAAAATGAGGACAGTCTTGAAATTAGATTTATAGATCAACAAACAGATATTGTTTTCTTTAATGAAGATGATAGGGCTGTCATGTTTGATAATCTTGAAGAATGTTTTCTGTTTAAGAAATACTTGGACTATGAAATTAAGGTGTATGAGCCTGAGAGAGACAGTATGCTAGAAATCGAGTTAGAATTTCTCATGCTTGAGGAATTTGCAACCAACACTCAAATAGCAGAAGCTTATACTTCTCTATGCCTTCTTATCAATTAGCAACCAACTGTCCTTTCAGATCAGAATGAAGGGACTACTTGTATTTTTTCTACTAGATCTCAAGACAAGGTAGTGCTTCAGGATTTTCAAGATCCCTTTTCCATTCTTTTGCAAACATTGGAGAAATAAATGTTTTATGGTTTGTTAGCATAAGCCTTGGTTTCATTTGTTATTATGAGTTTCCTACAGCTACATTATTCTACATGCTCGGGGAAAGTGAGAGTATAATTTCAGTGAGTACCCATCTACTGGATTGGTTACATTGGAAGGTTCACTTCACATGGTTGTACATATTTCTTTAGTAGGAAGGTGGTCGTCATCAGTATTTGAAGCCCTCAAATCTTGATGGTATGTTGCCTATACCAAGTTTTATAAGTACTTGTTTCAATTAAGTAAGTCTTGAGTCATTTTTTCAATCAATTTCAAGTCAGTTTCGAGTCAGTTCATGTCATTTGAAGTTGTTAGTGTTTATTCATGCATTTCAATTTAATTTTTTGACAGTATTGGCCCACATGGATAAGGCTACTTGGCCTATGGTGTTCTTGACACCTCCAAGGAGCTGCCATCCCCAATAAGGCCGATGTTAGTGTCAGTATCTGCACACTTCCATTCGGGATCAAATTTTCTCTTTGCATTTTCATTTTAGGGGTCTCATACTGAAATTTTTGCATCCTTTCATTAGGTCATGTCAAGCTGATCCACTGATGGTTGTCTTCTCCTTAGAAAATCCAATTTCTCCCTCATAAAGTACACTTGCTGACCCATCTCCAGGTTGTATTTAGTCATAGTTTCAGAGTCAAATGCAATCATGTTTCCATTAGGTCTTAGGACATGTTTTCACTAGGTTTTAGGGTTCATTTCCAAGGTCAAAGGCATGATTTAAAAGTGTAAATAAAGGGCAGCAAAGGTATGAGGATTATAAATAAATCATAGTCACTGTACAATTATCTCTTTCACTAATGTAATTTTCACCTCAAAAACATGTCTTTGAGGTGAAAACAGAGTATTTTAGGTTAATTTATATTTTTATGTAGTTTAATTCACTTTATGTAATAAATGATCCCAGCTGCATCAATGCATCTCTCCTTGCTACAAGATAATGAACCGCTGCAAAAATCAGTTCAAGTTGAGCATCATCCACCTGAAAAGGAACAATGAAGAAAAGGCATTAAAATAGAGATTTGGAAAAGGTCAAAAACATTAGAAAGTGGGTTTTTCTAATGAAAAATCAAAATCTACTCCTACATAAGGTGTCACATTTCATTTTCAAGCTCATCATTCTTACTTGGCAAAGAAGGAGTTAAAAGTCAACAAGAGAGGAGAAGTTGAGCAAGTTTTGGGCCAAGGAGAAGTGGCATTGTGCTTAGGGAGGTTGGCGCTGCACGTTTGGGGCAGTTGGAGGTGGTGTTGCATGTTTAGGTCAGAGCGCTGTGCGTAGAGGCTGAGAGTTGCACATAAGCTGGTTATGTCAGTGGAAAAAATAATTGTGCTACGTGTACATAAGGGCGTTGCGCACTTATAGAAGGCGCTGCACTTAGGGCCAGCAAGGGCCAAACGACCTCTTTCCACCCAAAAAACATCAGATTTTTCCTTCCTTCCCCTCAAACAAGTAAGTATTATTCCTTGACTTCATCATTGGTTTGAAATTAAAGCTTTTGAGGATAGTTTTCCATGGCAAATGTAAAACCCTAGGCTCTCCCTTAGTTATACCCTAAAAACCTTAACCCCTATTATTTCTCCCATCACTTATCACTAAAACCATTAACCCCTCCCCCATATCACTCCATAACATTCCACATCCCTTTTTCCTTCATCCCGAAAGTAATATCTCCAAAACCCAAGCTACTCTCCCTCTTTTCCATGCTTACCTAGCCCACCAAATACTTCAAAAGATCACCTCCCATTCCCTTATTCCTAATCACTCTTACTCACCCCCTCCATCCCTTTTCTATGAGTGCACAACCTCAAAATTTGCAAACATGGACAAAGGAGACAGAAACTATGAGGAGGATGAAAACACGTGCAGTGACAGTTTAGCGGGTAGACATAGGCATCAGAGAAAACGACACAAGGGAGGCATAATTATCAGGGAAGATCCATCAAACCTCAGGGAATTGCATGCTTCCAATTTGGTTGTCACTTGTTTTAGGCATCTAGGTTGCTATGAGTTCTGTGAGGAGGTCAAGAGAGTTCAACACCATCCTGAGCTCACCAGGATTTTGTAGCCAATATTCATGACAACAAGGTGACTCTTGCTAGGGTGACATTCACAGTTTCACCCTCCATCATTGCGGATGCAACCAGGATTCCAAATGTCGGAGAGAAATGGTACAAGGCACAGGACCTAGATGAACACTATTATGAGCCTTACATCAAGCCTAGGTATAGCAATGAAGCAAAAAGGCTTTTTCCTTTCAGGTTCCTTGAAGACAAGTATGCCCCCATGATGAGAATCATCATTAAATATTTCACATGTGAGGGCAGATTTTCTAGATTATACACCTATCACATCAGGCTTCTCATGCATTTTACAAGGGTGAGGATGTTGAACCTCCCTTATTTCTTGTTCAGGAACATTGAGAAGATGGCCTACTTTGTACAGAAAAAGCCATACCCTCAGCAAATGAGTAGTCTCTACCACTATTCCTTGATCAAGATGATTGATCTTTATTATCTTAACCTCCTCAACATCTCCTGGGAGACATTTATTGCTCATGACATCTTCAAGGGTCCTTAAATTCCTCCACCAGTGTCTCAAGAATCAGGAGGACCTTCAAGTAGTGCTCAGGTGAAGAAAGATGAGAAGGCCAAAGAAACTAGAACCATTAAGGTGCCTGAGACTTACAATACATACCATAGGGGCACAAGAAAATTGTTTGGAACTGATAGGCAAGTGTTTGCTCCACAAGGTTTGGAAGGGGCTTTGCCTTCTTCATCAACACAGCAGGCACAGGTGCACCAATTGCATAAAGGGAAGGAAAAATTTCGGGTCGAAGATCTTGATGATGAGGAGGAAAGAGACTTTGATTTGACAAAGCATGATGAGCCAGAACATCATTATACTCATCATGTCATAGAGGCAATTGATTTAGAGGCTCAAAATGAAGCAACAATAGAAAACGTCATCATACAGGAGAAAGAGGCTCAAATCGAAGCATTGACGGACAATTTGGAGAGAGCCAAGTATGTCATCACATATCTAGAACAAGAGAACAAGCAACTGCGTGATAGGCAGGTCCTCATGGAGCTGGAGCTTCTCAAGATTAAAAGACAAGGTGATAAGGGTAAGTCAGCAATATAAGACAAAGAGGCATCAGTAACTTTGACTCTAATTGAGAAGGAAATTAAAGGTGATAGAGAGATTTGGCTTGAAAGAGCCAATTTTCACTTAGAAAAGTTGTTGCAAAAGGCCAATAAGGACAGCCAGATCATCAGGCACATGGCCTACCACTACAGGACCCGGAACGAAATTTGCAATATAAGGGTCAAAGAGATGAAAGCAACGCTAAGACGAGCTCTAAAAGGAAAAAAAGAGGAGGATAGGCTTAGGATGCTTAATGAAGCTTCCTTAGCTCATCAGGATGCTTTATGATGGTGCTGCTCACCAATTTTGACCAAGTTTGGAGGAGTTTTAGTTTTTGGCATATTTTGGAAATTTCAAACACAGAAAATCTCACTCTACGGTGGCACTGCGCTTTTCCTAAAGGCGCCCAATGGACAAATGGCTTACATTTTTGGATTTAGAGTGATGAGTACGTGCACCCTATGCACTTGCTAAGCTTTTGGAGCAGAACTGGTCTACCAAAAGGTCAAAAATCACCACAAAAATGACCTTTCTACCACTTTTTGGACTCACAGAAGCAGTCTTGGGAGAATCCACTTTTGAGGGGTCAAATGAGCTTCAAATGAAGAAATTCCAAATGTTTTGGAAATTTGACTCGAAGATCTTTCCAATGAGCTATTATGAGCGGAATATGGATGCCGGGAAGGCCTCCAAAAAGGACTTGAAAGTGGTGTTGCGCATAGGACCAGTGGCACTGCATGTAGGACCAATTTTGCATAGGATTGCCATTTCACTGCATTTTGATTGTGATCATGGATTTTCTCTCATGCAAGATGTTTTACTAATGTAAAAGATGACTTGGCTTGTAAATATGATGGATAATTAGTAGTAGAGGGTAGATTCATTAGATTAAAAGTCATTTTGAGCACAAGTGAATCAGTGTCTTCACTTTTAGAGGCATGTTGTTAGGAATGCCTAGATTCCAGTTTCTTATTCAGTGTTGGTTAGATTAGCTCCTCATCTTAGGGATTCGACCCGTGAGGATGGGAGGAGGTTGAATCAATGCCTATATCTTCTTCTTCTTTCTCATTGTAAAGGGTTGGACTCAGCTGGATGCTTATGCCTTTAGTGGACATCATTTTATATCAATTTCAATAGGAGATTAATGATAAATTGCAACTATTTCTTTGGGATCCATGTGGTATGATGTTTAGTTCAGTTTTCTCTCTTTTGATCATATGTTAGAATGTATTGTTGACTTCATTTCATTATTTCATTGTTTCTAAGTGCATGTTTTCAAGTTGATAGGCAAAACCCATAACATTAATGCTCTGCTTTGGGAAAATATTCACAGTTTATGTTTTCTTCAGCTTAGGAAGGATCTGTGGTGATCACATGCTCTTCCTAGCTTCTCACCGGTCTTGAACCACATCTCCTATCAAAACTCTAGAGTGCTAAGCTCCATACCTACCTTGCCCCATCGAAACACCCTGGAATTTTGACCTAGTTTCCTTGCCCAAACTGTCCTGCTCCTCCTAATCCAGCAGAACCCTTCAAAATCAAATCAAACCTTGTGCTATTATACCTAGCCTAATATCATTTTCTTGATCCAATCATTTAGGCTGAGATCCTTATGGCGAGAGCCCTCTCCTGGCCTAGTAGGGCTAGCTACTTTGCTAAGTGTGGTTTGTGGTTACCCTGGCATTGCCTTCCTTCACCCTGAGGTTCAATACAGGTAATAACAATATACACACTTTCACAAGCATACATATTTTGATAAACATGAACACTCCTTCAAAAGAGCACACACTTTTGAAAATGTGTGTGTAGCCTCGAAAGCATGTGCATTTTTAAAAACATGAGTGTGCTCTTAAAAAATCCAAGCTAGAAAGTACCCATGGTTGTTTGGGGAGCACGAAGGCTATAGGATAGGGTTAACATGATGTTTTTAAGAATTGCACACTCATTCCTACATGAGAAATTTTATTATTGCCCCATTTCTTTGGCCATCATCTTCATCCAAGTGCCTAGGTATTAAATATTAAGATTTAATAAAACCTTATAAAACCTATTAAGCCTAGATTATGATTGACTATGGTTGATCGTGGTTGATCATGGCTGACCATGGTTGCACATAGTTGACCGTGTCAATCATCATGCCCATAGTTGCTTATGGTTGACTTCTTCAACCTAGTAAAGCTAGGTGAAACTAGGTCAACCTAGTAAACCTAGTTAGACTTAGTAAACACAGTTAAACTAAGCCAACATAGTAAACATAGGTAAAACTAGAAAACCTAGTAAACCACATAACGACATGGTTAACTGATTTTTAATATAATCAAAGGGACAATCATGGTTAACATAGTTAGATATGGTTGATCATGATTAATAATGGTTGCAACATTGTTTTTGTCCAAATGTGATTACATTTGATGTTTATCACATTATGATGTCATTTGTTGTTCATGATATAGTGACACTATTTATTATTCATCGCATTGGGTGTTATTTACTATTTGTTGCATAGTCACAAGGTTTGTTACTTGTCAAATTGCGACATTGTTTGTTGTTCAGCATATTGCAACAATGTTTGTTGTTTGCTACATTGGGAACAATATTATAGTTATATGGTGAACTCAAGCAATATTAAAGTTATATTCGTAAGTTATAATACAATGATTAATGTCATAACACATTTATAAAAGTTATATTAAAAATTAAATATTGAAGAACTTATATATTAAATAGCCTTAAAATTACATTAAGTATTAAATTTATTATATTAAATTATTAAGGTTATAAAGTTCAATGATTGTAATAATGTATATGTCCATGTTCGCTATGGGCATTACACTTATCATTTAGTATGTACATGTTGAACATGGTCCCTTTGGTTTACTATGGTTGAGATTGAAGGCCATGTTGACTACGATTGACTATGGTGAACAATGTCAATCATAGTTAACATGGTGGACTATAGATGCCGATGATAATGTTAAACATGATTCCTATGGGGGTATTGGGCATGATGCTTATGGATGAGTATGAGCATATTAAACATGATGCCTATAGTTTACTATGGCTGAACATGGTGCCCATTTTGACTATAGTTGGCTATGGTTGACCATGTCAACCACAATAAACTAGAATCAACCACAATCAACCAAGTTCACTATGGTAGGCTATGGTTGACTTTTGTTTCTCGATTTTGATATGCATAATGACTATAGTTCACCATAACACTCATATTCATTATGGTTTAAAATAAAGTCCATATTAAATAACTATAATTAACATTTAAAAATTAATTTATATTTAATAAGTAAATTTATAAATTAAAATATTAATGTAATAAAATTGATAATATATAATTATTACTAAATCTATTAATAACTTTATTCCATTAATTAATGTTATATAAAACTACTATTTTTTCTTGTTTTTTTCCTCCCGCTGAACCTTCACAAAACACTTTTCGTTGTAACTAAAAAACAATTTTTACATCTTCGTAGGTGGATCAACATTAATTTCCCTGGGTCCATGATCCTCTGCAGCAAGATAACTAATAATCGGTTCAGGAATATATAACCGAGAGTGAAGTAATTAATGTGTAATTGAATTATATATATATATATATAATATTTTGCTATTAAATAATGTTTTATTATAATAATTTTAATTTTATCAATAGTTAAGAACATGTCATTTATCTATAATGATAATATTAAATATTTTAATGTTTTATTATATAATACAAAAAATGTTATTTTTTTGTAATGTGGTTTTTTTGGTGGGAGTAACACTCAAAAAGCATTTGAAATTGGAATTTCACAATTTCATAATATTATAATCATTACCTAGGTTGCCTTGTGAACCCCTTGGTAGTGTAGCTAAGCCAAAGAAACTAGTAGGATTTAGGAAACTACCAACCACTTTTTCAATTTGTAATACAGAGTTAAATTAGGTAATGATATAACTATCCTATGCGTTGAATATTAATCCATTATAGATTTAATTAATTACAAAGTTTAAACTTTAATTAATTGTAATATTTAAAATTTAATTAATTACCATCATTAAAATATGATTTTGAGAGACCAAATTTGTGCGTGGAGATGAAATTAGAGCGCACGGGAGGAATCACCCACTCACATGGCTCCACCACCTTAACCACCTAACACTATGACAGTTTCTCTCAAAGGAAAAAATCCTTCGAGAAACAACATTATAGTCATAGATTCACGATGGTATAAATATCTCGTGCACTGAATATTAATCCATGATGATTTTAATTAACTATAATGTTTAAACTTTAATTATTTTTAATGTTTAAAATTTAATTAAGTGTAATCTTTAAATAGGATTTTGAGAGACCAAATTTGTGTTGAGTTCAAATTGGAGAGCACAGTTTTCAAGAGAGGAAACCACCCACTCCCATGGCTCCTCCCCCACCACCCTTAGCCACTTTAAAGGGTGAGAGTTTCTCTTACATGCAAAAACTCCGTAAGAAAACAAACGCCTAGTTTAACGAGGCGGAGGAGTTGCTCGGAAAGCTATGGAAATTCCGGTTTTATTTAGAGAAAAGCCTGTAAGGATTTTTGTAAATCCAAGTTATAGTTGCTAAACTTCAAAATTTTAGCTATTTTAGATGTTTTTGATGGTGCTAATCTATTTTCACCATCAAAAATATGATTCAAACAATGTCTCTACAAGATTTTTTGATTTTTTTGCCTGGATTTCGGCCACTTTTAGCCATCTGGGAAATTCCTCTGCCTGCTTAGACATCTCCGAAAACAAAATTATAGTCATAGATTCACAATGTGAGATGTGGTAGTTTCTTTTATTATTTGTTAAAATGAAAGTAGCGAGCACGCTCTATGATAATTGGTTAAAAATATTTCTTATAACAAGATATAATCTATTCAATTTTTCATTTACTTTATATTAGTTTCTTATTGATTAAAAAAAATTAAAGTTTAAACAAAAATTTAATATTATAAAATAAAATTTATTTTATTTTAAGAATTATTGATTGAAATGTTTCACTTTTATTATTTGTTTAATAATAACAAAAACTAATTTCAATGTATTAGATCATTAACTATTATATACCATCCATATTATTTTTATTATTTATTAAAAAATAAATAAATTAAACTGGAACCATAGCATTGAGAAAAGAATTAATGGGGGGTGGAAAACTTATTTTGGTCTTCAAAATAATTGTAAAATGGCAAATCTTGTAATGTGGGATAAAAAGAAGTTCCTCTTTGAAACTTTATTCACTCCTCTTATCTTATATGGCTATGAGGTTTGGGGTTGCAGCATCTCCAGAGAATCATGACGAAAGATTGAGCAAATCCAGAAGCATTTTATAACTTATAACCTGAAAATTAAAAGTAATACACCATATCATGTTCTCCTTATAGAAGTAGGTATTTCCCCTATTGAGAGCCTAGCTATGATTAGGTTTCTGTTGTACAAGCACAAACTCTGTCAGGCCAGGCAGTAACTCTCCAAAGGCAGAAAAACTGATTGGTGTGTTTATTCCATAGGTATGTTATTGTTTTATACATTAGGAGTGATTGTTCAGTTCATCTTCCGATCACTGTTCACATTCCTGATTTATTTATTTTACAAATTCCCCAATCATGAAGATTAGGTGTCAACGTTCCCCCCCTTAATCTGAAGGGATGTTAGTGAGTCCAAGCATCATTCTGAATCGTTCAAGCTTTTCCTTTCCAAGTGCTTTGGTGAAGATGTCTGCAATTTGCTCATTTGTGGAACAATGACGGAGATGGATTGTTTTGGCGTCAACATGATGTCGAATCAGATGATATTTAGTATTGATATGCTTTGTTCGATCATGGAACTTTGGATTCTTGGCCAACTTTATTGCAGAGGTGTTATCAATCATGAGTGGAGTTGATTGTACTTGTTTTACCTGCAAATCTTCAAGAATTTTCCTGAGCCACACAAATTCTTTCGTTGCTTCAGCTGCTGCCACGTATTCTGCTTCAGTTGTGGAATCTGTTGGAACTGATTGTTTGCGTGATCTCCAGGAGACAGCTCCTGATCCAAGACTCATAACATATCCTGAAGTAGATACCCCAGTTTCTTTGTCTCCATCGAAGTCTGAATCAGAGTATCTAATCAAGCTGAAGTCATCCACCTGTGTATACTTGATTCCAAGGTCTTGAGTTCCCTTCAAGTACCTTAGAACTCTTTTTGCAGTAGACCAATGTCCCTCACAAGGCTTTTGCATGAACCTGGAGAGGATTCCAACAGTAAATGAAATGTCTGGTCTGGTAGTAGTGAGGTAGATGAGACTTCCTACAAGCTGTCTATACTTTGTTGCATCCTCAAATTCCTTTCCTTCAATAGATGTGAGCTTTAAGTTTTGTTCCATTGGAGTAGAAAGAGGATTGCACTCTATCATGCCAAATCTGTTTAACAAATCTCCAATGTATTTCTTTTGAGAAAGAAATATGGATTTTGGATGTTGGGTTACTTCAATGCCAAGATAGTAATGAACATAGCCCAAATCGGTCATTTCAAAACTTTTCCCTAATTCCTTCTTTATGGATGAAATGTAGCTTTCATTGTTCCCTGTCATTAAAAGATCATCTACATACACCACAATATACACAACTGTTTTGCCAACTTTCTTGACAAATAAAGTTGCATCATCAAGATCAAAATGATTGAAGTTGAGTTTCAGAAGATGCTCAGTTAGTTTTTCATACCAGGCTCGCGGTGCTTGTTTGAGGCCATACAAGGACTTCACAAGTTTGCATACTTTATGTTCATGTCCTTTCACAGCAAATCCTTCAGGCTGGGACATAAAAACATTCTCTTTTAGATCTCCATTCAAGAATGCAGTTTTTACATCCATTTCATGGACTTTCCAGCCGTTCTGAGCAGCTAGTGCAAAGAGTGTCCGGATGGTAGCCCATTTTGCTGTGGGTGCAAAATTTTCCTCATAATCGACCCCTTCCTTCTGTGCAAAGCCTTTTTCCACAAGCCTAGCTTTGTGCTTGTCAAGTGAGCCATCAGCTTTGTACTTGTTCTTGTAGACCCACTTGCAGCCAATTGGTTTGGTTCCAAATGGAGGATCAGCCAGCTTCCAAGTGCCATTCTTTATGAGAGCATCATACTTCTTTTGCATCGCTTCTTTCCATTCATCATGAGAAGCAGCTTCTTTGAAGGAAGTTGGTTCAAAATCTGTAGACAAGTTCAATTCACAATCATAAGTAACATCCATATCAACAGGTGAATTAGAGTCATCTACATCACCTCCATTTTGTCGGTTTGAATTTCTGGTTCCTCTTTTTCCAATTTCATCAGGATGAACACTTTCAAGTGTCTTTGTCAACCACTTTGGGGGACCTTTCTGAGATGGTCCAGGCTGCTCTGTTGATTGAGTTGGGACTGAATCAAGATTGAGTCTCCCAATTCTATCAATTACATCACTTAAAGCATCATCCGTTGTTTGAGTTTCATGCAGGGGAGATTGTTCTTCAAAAGAAGATTCCACATGTTGCTCTATGATAGGAACCCCCCCTTCAAGATCTGGAATCTGATTATCAAATTCTTGAAATGATTTCGTTTTTGCGAATCTATCCAAGCGATCAAGTTGCCGCTCAACAACATTGTCAGATTTGGATGATTCAAGAAAAATGACATCTCTAGATACAACAAACTTTTTATTTACTTCATCATAGAGGCAGTATGCTTTAGAGGTGTTTGAATACCCCAGGAAGATACACTTACGACTTCTAGCACCAAGTTTGTTTCTATGTACCTTTGGTATCAAAGCATAACAGGTGGAACCAAAGATCCTGAGATGTTTTACCGAAGGAACATGTCCATACCACAATTCATAAGGAGTCTTGTTTCTTATAGCATTAGATGGACATCTATTCTTTATATATGGAGCACATAGAACAGCATCAGCCCAAAACATTATCTTTACATTTTTGAAGAAAAGCATGGATCGTACCATATTCAAAATTGTTCTATTCATTCTTTCTCCTACACCATTCTGTTGGGGATTATAAGGTACAGTTGTTTGATGTTTGATCCCATGTTGTCGAAGATAGTTTTCAAATTCATTTTATGTATATTCTTTTCCATTATCAGTACGAATAGACCCAATATGAGATTGTGCATCATTTTCAATCCATTTATGAAAATTCTTGAATGTTTGAAAAGCATCGGATTTGTTCTTCAATAAATAAACCCAACACATTCTGGTGTAATCATCAATAAATGTCATGATATATTTATTTCCATTTGCAGAAGGAACAGGCATTGGACCACATAAATCTGAATGAATGAGTTCAAGCTTCCTATGTGCTCTTGAATGTGAATCATGAAAAGACTATTTGCTATGCTTTCCTAGAATGCAAGCATCACATTGCTTATGTTTCCTAGGAATTGTAGGCAAACCAACAACACCATTTTTCTTCAATAAGCGGAGACTGTCATAGTTTAAATGTCCAAATCTAGCATGCCATAATAAACTTGATGGAAGTGTACCTTCTTCATGATGAGAAATATATGAGAAATGTTGTGCATGAGCAGAGGTTCCTTGCAGTTTGAGAAGTCTTTCTTCTTCTATTCCCCTCATGACAAGTGAGTGGTCAGATGCTTTTCTTACCTCAAGCTTGCCATCAAACATATGAATGGAGTGACCTTGCTGGCAGATGTGGACCAAGGACAACAAGTTTCTCTTGAGCTGTGGGAGATATAGAACATGATCCAGAAGAAAGTCTGGAAAACCAGGCAATTTAACCCTGATTGTGCCAAGCCCTGATGGCTTGATTTTTGACTGATCTGCAAAGTATACTGCTCCATCAACATTGTCAGTGAAATCTTCAAAAAAATCTTTTCTATGAGTCATGTGACAGGTTGCTCCTGAATCAAGCAACCAATCATTTTTCGAAGAAGCAATTGAAGCATTGAACAAATCTTCATTTACTCCAATGTTACATTGTGCCTCAATATAGTGAGCGGATTCAGGTTCTTTACCTTTGTCTGTATCATCAGTTTTACCTTTCTGCTGGTTTCTTTTCTGCTCAATTTTGTCCCATGGTAGCTTGCATGTAGAAGCATCATGTGATCCATTTCGTTTGCAGCGAATGCGATGCAGATCTGCCTTTTCTCCTTGAGAATGTCTGCCCCCCACCCCCCCCCCCCCCCCCGCCTCTGAAGTATCTTCCTCTTCCTCTTCGTCCACCTCTTCCTCGTGTAGAATCTTGAGCAGGATGCTTTTCTTTATGAGCAAGGCACACAGTCTCTTCAAAAGATTCAGGAGCTGTCTTCTTTCCAAAGGCTTTTTCTCTTTCAGCAAACTTTTTCACAAGAGAGTCAAAGGTTATATCTTTAAGATTTCCATTTGCTTGTAAAGACTCAAGATAATTGGAGTAGGTAGGATAGAGTGCCTTGAGAAAAGCAATAAGAGGGATATCCAACTAAACCTTAGTGGATCTAATATCATGCATTATAGACTTTACTTCAGATGTAAGAGCAAGAGGATCATTATTTTTCAGTTCAAGAGTGAAGAGTTTAATCATGAGCTGAACAACTTCAAGTGCAGAATGTGAGTCATAGAGTTCTTTCAACTTTTGTAAAGCTTCAAAGGCAGTTGAATATGATGAAATATGGTGACTTACTTCTTCATTTACAGATGTTGTGATTAATGCATAGGCCTTGTTGTTCTTGTTTTCCCAAATGACGAGCTCTTTGTCTGATGTAGGCTGCACTGGGTCATTGTCTCCTTCTCCGACACACACTCCCTTCCACAACTCATTGAAGATGAGGGTGTGTTTTATCATCCGAGACCATTCAGGGTAGTTCTCCTTGCCAGTGAGAACTATTCCTACCATAGAGATGATTGAATGCATTCTGTAAAAAAGAAACTTCTGTTGATAGAAAAAAATACTTCTGCTGATATACAGTGAAATTGTACTCAAAAGGAAAAAAAATTTCAAATACTTTTATGTATTGTTTCTTCAAATCCCTTCAAGGATCCTCATATAAACAGCCAAACGTTTCCAACTAGAACCAAAGAGCTGGGATGCAGAGGTTGATCTACGTCTTTAAATTAAACTAGCCATTATAAAAGACATATGAAGAAATTAACTTGCTGGTTTTTCTTCTAAGAGTATAGCAACATTAGTTCCATGGCTTTAATGTGAAATGCAGGTAGATATATGCGTCAGGAACAATATACAATAACTAACAAACTTATATGAGACACAATACGCAGCTAGTCAAAGCTGTAATGCTTATCAACTGCTTCAGAACACAACCAAATCTGCGGGTCCAATCTCAACATAGTCATTGTAGCCATCTGGGTATACCTTCACTCTTCCTTCCAACAGATAACATGTTTCAGTTGCAGTATAGGTCCAAGGAAACTTACACAAACACCAAGGCGAACAGCGTCCAAGGCATATACTATGTCAGGCAGCTTTAATTCAAAAGGGTTACTAATGCAAACGCATTCACACATCAAAACGATAATACCAAACCATTATTTTAATCTTATTCTGATCTCGCAATCTGCTATCAGCGGCCACGGATCTGTCTGATTGAATATATTTATCAAGAATTCGTGAACAAAAACAAGATACGAGTTGGCATCATTTATTTATGCTATCAGTTGAATATCTGATTGTGGGAGCGTGTAGAGGGCTAATACATAGCCGACCAACCTCCATCATTGGCGATAGAATTCAATGGAATGAACAGATGAGTTTCAGTCAGAAGCTCAACACGCCTCTCCTCTAACCATACCACTTTCCCGTCTGCACTCAAACATTAATACAAACGCACAGTAGTGCTCTTTCTCAGCTCCATTCAAATGTCCAAATTTGGTGACAACGAAATTCGAAAAACGGAATGCAGTGCAAAAAAAACTGATAAAACTTGCCGTTAAAAAGCTATCCCTGCTTGTTTATGCAAATTTTATGAGACGTTGTGTATTCTGGACCTTAGCATACAGTGTTTTGTGGCCGACTCATGTCAGGCTTATACATCATTCCAAATCTCTGTTCACGTAGAATGCAACACGGTGGACGCTCAACGTAGCTCTCAATTGATAGCTGGAGGCAGAGCAGCGCTCAGGACAGAGTAATCAGGTGAATGCAATGCAATGGAGGCAGAGCATTTCAGGACAGAGGCAGTGGCAGAGATAAGGGAGTTACAACTATTTTTAGAACTGGCTCTGATACCATGTCAGGCCAGGCAGTAACTCTCCAAAGGTAGAAAAACTGATTGGTGTGTTTATTCCATAGGTATGTTATTGTTTTATACATTAGGAGTGATTGTTCAGTTCATCTTCCGATGACTGTTCACATTCCTGATTTATTTATTTTACAAATTCCCCAATCATGAAGATTAGGTGTCAACAAACTCAATAACATAGAAGATCATAAACTTCTTAAGCTAGCTTTAAATTCCAGCCAAAACCACCTAAGGCTGAATCGGGGGTGGCATAAAGACACAAGGACCTAGTTAAACTATTGGGAGATCAACAAGAATGATGCATTGCAAAACACAAATAACATTAAAGATATTGTTACTTTTAAGTTCAAAGAAAAAATGTGGTGTGAGAAAGATTTAGCGGCTAAAAGAAAATTAAGTTATTATAAGAAGGTCATTAACCCCACCCTAGAAGATCAAAAGTATCTCTCTATATTAACTAGGTCAAAGAAGAAAATTAATATAGCAAAGATTAGAACGAATTCTCATGAGCTCCATAGTGAAACAGGTCGTTGGGCAGTTCCTAGAACGCCATGGATGGAAAGGATATGCCATATATGTGAGAATAGGAACATCAAGGATGAAAACCACTTCCTCTTAGAGTGCCCCACGTAAAACCACATTAGATCTCAGTTTCACAATCTTTGTTACAACACTGACCTTCCTAGCCTTTTACAATGTCAAAATTATAGTGAGCTCGAGAGGCTTCTCTCCAAGCTTTTTGAGCATAGGAATAAAATCTTAAATCAAAATAAATAATTTGTTTCTTTAGGTCCGATAGACCAATGTTTGGTCTCAGCGGACGTTAACCATCATCATCATCATCATCAATATAAAATAAAAATCTCTTAATTAATTCAATATTATTTTAATGCAAAATACTAACTAATCATACTTATATGACCTTGATAGCGTTTGGGCAATCACAACACTCGCTCACCTACCTCTACAAATCTAGTGGTATGATGCGAATGAGTATGCATTGAAATTTGAATGAGAGTAAATTTTCCTCCTTCCAAATTTTCAATGCGGTAAGTGGCTTTGATATGCCATGCATTGGCTTCGATATGCCCTCCGTGGTCATTACGGTTTAATAAACAAAGGCTTTGGCTTTGGATTTTGTCTACACTCAGTCGCTTTTTAATTGTGCATCCACATCGACCTCAATAATCGTGAGGGTAATCATGACAATCTTTA
The DNA here is from genome assembly GCA_031772625.1 of Pinus tabuliformis. Taxonomy (NCBI): domain Eukaryota; kingdom Viridiplantae; phylum Streptophyta; class Pinopsida; order Pinales; family Pinaceae; genus Pinus; species Pinus tabuliformis. The sequence continues at coordinate 770,222,908 of CM062809.1, forward strand.
TGTATTAAATTTTGAAAGATGAAATATTCCAATTCCATTTCTTATTTTAAGCTTTTCATTTGTTAAGTCTCTTCACTCTTTTTTTTAATTAAAAAATTCTCCCAAAAAAATTATTATGCAATTTTTACAAACTGAAGTATAGGTGGAAACAAAGTTAATGGTAACATTGAATTTTATATTTAAAAAAAATCATGAAATTCGATTTATTTAGTGGACTATATTAATACAAATGTGAATTTAAATGTGATTAGTATATTCTATGTGACCTGGAAAAAATATACACCCTTGGCCCCTTAAAATTGGAGGTTTACCTTTGCTTAAAGTAATATTAAAGTGAGTGTTATTTCTTTTTGTATGTAAGGTAGTTCTCTTCTTTTCTATTCACATTAAACATAAAGACCAGATACACAGTTATGGTGGCCTCAACCTGCCCCTAGGGGAAACCAGGTTTGTTGGCCACCTCAGTTTACTGTAGGCATTCCAAAACCAAAATTTGGTAATTCTGTCCATACTAGCTATATAAACATAGCATCTGAAATTACTTAATAAGCTTCTATGCAGCATAAAACAGTGTTTGTAAAGAAACAAAAAACCTCCAGTGTATCGTCCTCCGCATCAGCCAGTTCTGGTTCCAGTATCTTTGTTTGTTTCCATGGGGAAATTCGCATGATCTTCCTAGCTTGGGACTAAACTTGCTATCCTGGACAGGGTTTGAGATATCTCTGCCAGCTTATTGTTCTGGTTGATCATAATGGTTTGGAAATTTTTCATTTCCTTCTGAACATTTGGGATTCCATTGGCAATTTCAGCCATTTCTTTAGCAACTTGTTTCAAGGCCTTTGCCAAAAGACTGTTCAAAACCCAATAAATGTGTCGAGATCTTCTATACAGCATCTGTCTCCCCCTTGTATTGCCTGGGTCACTAACTATAGCAGCCCATTCTTCCGTTTCCGAGCCCGACTGCTCTTGAAGGACTCTTTCCTCTAGATTTTGAATTATACGGTGAATGTCTTCGTCCGTTTCCTCTTGGTAGGCACGGGCTGCCTCTTGGCTAACAGTTCGGGCAGACCGCCTCTCTCTACGTTGATTCTCGGGTTCCTCCATAGGCCTGTCACCCTGATTACTTTGTCTCGGGCGGCCCCTTCCTCCTTGACCATGCCTTTGACCCTGTCGAGCCATCCTGGCTTCTACCTCCTCCTGTTCACACACATCAATCACAGGTGCTAAATTTATAGCGATTTCATTCTCTTCATCGGAAACCACTTGACTCTTTGGAATTTCTTTCCTCCTACTACTCCCCCCTTCCATTTTTATGCTTTGTTCATGATAATCCTTTCCCGCGTTCAGGGGGTGAAGCACTCCCTTTGTCATGCGGGTCAGGTACCATTTTAAGGGGTCCATCGGCAAATCTCCGACTTCTATCCTTCCTTTGCTTCTAGCCATGGCTGCCCCATTCTGGTTTCCCTCATTATTTCTCAACCTCTGCCCCTGACTACAGTTTCTTCCTCCTCCATGGGATCTCTCCAGATGGTCTTCATACTGCGAAACATTGGGCCTTGTGAGTTTTCCCGGACTCTTTCCACCTCCCATCTCCCCCCACAACTGACTGTTATTCATTCTACTGATAAAAAGGAGAACAAGTAAGGTGAGAAAAGCAGTTTGCACGTACCAAAGCTTGTAGATTACCCTGGTAATGTTTTCCTCTTGCTCCTCAAGCTGTTCCTCCTTCACTCCATCCACATTATCATTTTCTTTGCCTCCCGTCACCTTCCTGTTATGCTTCTTCACCGTCCTTCTCTCCCAGTCATAACCACCGCCATTTTTCTCCATCATCTGTATGCCTCCTTTCCCACCCCTGCCACTTGAAGTTTTGTCTGACAGAGTATTCATTTCGCTTGTTGGGAGGGTGGCCTGATACCTACGGTCATTTCCTACTATCTTGTCCTTATAATCAATGCCCTTGCCATTATCACCTCCACGTTTCCTCATCCCGATCTAGAGCCTGTTGTCGCTGCTGCCTTTAGGTCGTGTCTGCATGGTTATCCTGATTAAGAATCGAACATAGTTGTTCAAAACCTATATCTTTTGAATAGATCGTCCATATGTTTTCCACTTTTCTTCCTTGTTCTTGGCATCCCCAATTTGCAAGGAAGTCTGTTGCTTTGTTTGCCTCTCTTTTAGCATGTTTGATAATCATATATTCAAATCTACTTATAATGGTCGTCAGTTCTTGTATTAGGCTGGCAGTCCTCCAACTTTGAGTGACTTTGTCCCAGGGGGTACCATTATTGAGTTTTTTAAGTACATGTATAACCATTTGAGAGTCTCCCTCCACTTCCAAGAAGTTATAACCATTCCTGATCGCTATCATTAAACCTTGGCGTGCTGCCATCAGCTCCGCTTCATTGTTGCTCATGATACCCCCGCTATCTGCATAAATCCATTTCGTCCTTCCCTGATCATCCCTGAAAAGACCTCCGAATCCAGCTGGGCCTGGGTTTCCCTTGGAGGCCCCGTCAAAATTTAACTTAATAAATCCTTCCGGGGGTCTAGTATAGTGCATTGTTTCATTGAGTACCGGCCTGGGCTCTTTCCATAGCTGGGGAGCCACCATCTTTTGATCCAGGTTGAGTTTCTTAAGGATCTGCTCTTCTTCCTGCGTTACTTTCCAGTCTTCTCCATTCCAGTTATCAGCTAATATAGTTTCTCTTATATGGTTCACTGTCTTTTCCCATAGCTGGTTCTTTGTCATCTCTTTGTTTTGGAAGATTCTCCTATTTCTCTCCTTCCAGATCATCCACATGTTCATCCCAACCGCTAAACTCCAAGCCCTTTTCACCACTTGGCTCATGAATTGACCTTTTCCCCAGCTTTTGATAGTGTTGTTAATGCTCTGCTAATCTCTATTGGTTTGCCGAAGAGTCTCCTAACCTCTTCCCATTGATAATGGGCTTTTGCACACAAGTTTAGGAGGTGTTCTTGTGTCTCCTTTTCTTTCTTACATAGAGGACACCTTGAGGGGCCATGAGTACCTTTTTTTTGAAGTTGATCCCAGGTTAAAATGCGGCCTTTGACAACTAGCCATAAGAAGTGGGCCACTTTTGGCCACCAGTTGCAACTCCATAGTATCTTCCAGATGTCTAACATATCCCCTAGAGCATCAGAGTTTAGAAGATGGTATGCTTCCTTAATTGAAAAACTCCCTTTAGTTGTGTTTCCCCATCTTAAGATGTCTAGTCCAGATCTTATGGGGATCCTCCTTGTCTGCATTTCCTTTTGATATCTCTCTTTTTGTTCTCCTATGAGCTGAACCATCCATTCCTCCGGGCTTTTCCAAGCTCTCCACACTTCATCTTGGCTTTCCCTTTTCCAAAAGTCCTTTACTACAATCATACCTTGCTCTGCTACTTTTTGGCTTACTTCCATAAGGTCTTGTATTCCATTAATTCTTTCCCTTTTTTGCCAAGCCTCTTCCCAAAATTTCGCTGAGCTGCCTTCCCTTATCTCCCAGAACGCATGCTTCGCAATAAACTCTTTATTGGAACTAGCAAGGTTCCATATTGTTGATCCTTTCGGGATATCCCTCATCCTCAAAATTTCCTCTGATTTCTTGGGCATGTTATATTTTTTGGTCCATATTTGTTTCCACAGGTCACTTCCCCCATTTAACCACCACCACCAAATCTTAGCCCCCAAAGCTTGGTTCAGAATATGAGGATCCTTAAGTCCTAGTCCTCCTTCCATCTTTCTTTTTACTATGTCCTTCCAGGATACCAAGGACCATTTCTTTTTCTCTTGCTGACCACTCCATATAAAATTTTTGAATATCTCTGTCATATTATTACACGCTCGTTTAGGAGCTACCATATCTGAGAGTTGGTATATTGGAATAGACTCGAGCATCGCTTTCACTAGGACAGTTCTGCCTGCAAAATTTAAGGATCGAAAGGACCAGTTTGTAAGTTTCTTTACTATTTTCTCTAGAACTTGCTGCCAGTTGGACATCCTTAATGGAGTTAGGGCCAGTGGGGTTCCTAGATACCTGGTTGGGAGCTCCCCTAATTGGAATCCCAGGGTTCTAGACAAGAAGTTCCTGATGTTCCCTGCTGTATTAAAAGAATAAGTACATAATTTTTCATTGTTGATTTGAGTGCCCGAGGCTGACATGAACAGATCTAAAATCGCCTTGATTCTTCTAGCTTCTCTTAGAGATGCCTTTCCAAACATCATGACGTCGTCCATAAACTGTTGATGGGTTATTGGGAGATTATTTCCCCACAGTTGGATTCCTTTAAGCTTCTTCTCTCTTACTTCTTTTTTGATGTACCTTCCTAGCCCTTCTACGGCTATAATGAACAGGAAAGGGGACAGAGGGTCTCCCTGCCGGAGACCTCTGGTCGATTTGAAAGGTTGGGCGGGCGTTCCGTTCACCAGAATAGAAAAATTTGTTGAAGATATCGCAGATGTTATCCACTCTATCCATCTATTGCAAAACCCATAAGCTCTTAAGATTTCTTTCAGGTAATTCCAGTTTAAACGATCATATGCTTTTGAAAGATCTAATTTAATCATCATACCTGCTTCCTTTTTCACTTTTAAGGAGTGTACAACTTCTTGGGAGACCACCAAACCATCTAAGATTTGCCGCCCTTCAACAAAACCTGTTTGTTCCAGGGAAATAATGCTAGCTAGGAGGGGCTTGAGTCTTTTAGCCATTAGAGTCGCTATGATCTTGTATATCACGTTACAAAGGGCAATAGGTCTAAAGCCTTGAGGGGTTTCAGACTTTGCTTCCTTTGGGATTAGAGACAGAAAAGTTGCATTAAGATTTATACTTACCTTTTGGTTTCTTCATGATTCTTCCACCACATCCAGGACATATTGTCCAAGGAAGTCCCACCCTGCCTGGTAGAATTCCGCTGTAAACCCATCAGGACCTGGGGCTTTATTTTTTTTCATGCCTTTTACAATTTCCTCTACTTCTTCCAGGGTCGCTGCCCACATCAGAGCTAGATTTTGCTCTCTGGTGATCCTACTCGGGATTTCTTTACATATTTCCTTTATCACTGCTCTTCTTTCTACATTTGGTTCTGTGAAAATCTCCTTGAAGTGCTCTGACAGGACTCGCTCTATATCCTCATGTTGAGTGACCCTTGTTCCTTCTCTAGACCATTGCTTGATGGAAAAACTTTGTGTTTCACTCCCCTTCTCTCAGCCAATTCACCCTGGATTTTTGCCTCCACAAGATTTCTTCTTGTTTCCACCTCTCTTCAAGTTGCCCTATCAAAATCCCTTCCTCCTTAGCCAGGTCTTCACTCCTACCTGTATTTATTATTTCTTGCTGTATTTGTTTCATCTTTTGTTCTAACATCTTCTGGTCCTTGAGTATATTCCCAAATTCCTCCTCATTCCATTTCCTTATGTGCCTTTTAAGCTCTTTTAATTTCATCTGGAATGTCTCCATTTTATTTCTTCCTCTTTGACTACTCTGTTTCCACCATTTCTCTACTTTTTTAATGAAGTTTTTGTCTCTCAGCCAAAAGGCTTCAAGTCTAAAAGGTTTTCTTTTAGGGATAGCTTTAATATCCATTTCCTCTTTAACCGGCCAATGATCGGATCCCATGCCAGGGAGGATTACCGCTTCTATGTAAATATCCCAGTTCATGATCTGTTCTGATAGGAGAAATTGATCTAGTCTGGATGCAATCTGGTTTCTGCCTCCCCTCCTATTATTCCATGTGTGTACTCCATTTGTAGTCTGAATATCTACCAGTCTTTGTTCTGCTATCCACTCACCAAATGCTTCCATGTCTGGCTCCCTTCTTCTGAGTCCGCCCTTTTTTTCATTCATATCTTTTATCATATTGTAGTCTCCTCCAACTATCCAAGGGGAATCGCTATAGATGGAGCGTATTATTGCCAGGTTTTGCAAAAGACCCTACGTTCATTCTGTGTATGAGGCCCATATACATTTGTTAAAAGGATCCATTCTTTAGAGCCCAAAATCCTAAATCTTCCTGAGAGGATATGAGGAATGTTGATCCAGTATTCAAATTGGAATTCCTCTGGATTCCACAAAATTGCAACTCCCCCTGCACTGCCTGTTGCATCTTGTCCCACAATCTCATAGTATGGCTTAAAATTTTTCATCACTTCTTTTAGTTTGCTCTCCTTTAATTTAGTTTCTTGGATTAACATGATATTTGGTCTATCTCTTTTAATTCTCTCCTTCAAATATCTGTGTTTACCCTTGCTGTTCAGCCCTCTGATATTCCAAGTTGTAATTATCATTTTAAAAATTTTGATGGTTGTTGAAATACCTCCGATAATGGCACAACTTTTCCGGAACTCACTAGCATTTCTCCCACCATTTGAATGGTCTCGCTCAAAGGTCTCCTGCCTCTTTTCCGTCCTCCTTTTCCTGTGGTTCCCGTTTCTAGATTCTGATCTCCTTGTGTTCCAAGTTGCTCTGGTTGCTTTTCCATCCCTCATCCTCATTTTTCATTGTATCTTTGAAACATGTCCTTGTCGAGTTGTTTTTGCTCCTCCAGTATGAACCGTTCATCCAGATGCTTCCATTCCTGTAGCAGTTTCCTCATTATCTGTTCTTCCTCACCTCCTTGTCCCTGCTGCGGGTCGATTTCCATTTGAATATGTTCCTGGGTTCGCTCTTCTTCCCTATCCCCCTTTTCTCCCTCTTTTACCACCTCTTTATTCTTCATTTCTTCGTTGTTCTTTCTATAATATTTATGGGCTTTTGTTAATATCTCTTCCTCTTCTTCTCTTTCTACCTCCATTTCCAGATCTCGCAAGATCTCAAACTGATTCATATTTCGTTGGCTTTCTTCTAAGTTTGGAGAATCTATTTTGTTCTTTCCTTTGTGAGATCTCTTTCTTCTCTAAATTTCCATGAACCCTTCTTTGCTCTCTTCATTCCTCTATCTCTCCTACTCTGCCCTTTTCTTTTCCTCTCCTTGATTTGGTGGGTTATTTCCTTCAATTAGCGGGCAATGTTTGAACAGATGGCCATATTCATGGCATCGCCTACACCAAAATGGGATGTGCTCGTAATTAAGTGGTTGTTGCCATATTTCATCATGGTACTCTACTTCGATGTGATCTAGTAGAGGTTCAGTAATATTCATGTAGATGCAGATCCTTGCATATGATGTATATTTTCCTCTCCTGGTAGTCTCTGCAATCTTTACAAAGGTCCCAATCAATTTCCCGATTCCTTCTAGGATTTCTGGGTCCCAAAACTCAATCAGAAGTCCAAACAATCGGACCCAAACTGGTGCTGCCAACATATTTTCTTTCTCCGGATTGTAGCACTCCTCCCATTGGCGCATGAATAGACCTGCATTATTGAAGAAGTATGGCCCTTCCTCAAATACTCTTTCCTTGTCTTTCAGGTTTGTAAAAACTACTGTAAAAAACCCTTTTTCTCCTAGTTTAAGATCTATGTGTCCTTTAGGTTTCCACTTTAGGTGTATCCATTTTGTCAACTCTTTTTTAGACGGGCATGTTCCTACGAGCTTACATATGAGAGCATGATCTTTCATATGGCTTCTATACTCCTCCAGTTTATTATTTGCCACAACGAACCTGGGTTTTTAAGAAGCCCTCGGGAGGCATTTGCTCACTGTTCTCGCTTGCCACGCAGCTCCCATCACTGGTGTTGACTTACCTCGGTTTCCTATTCCTCCATTTGCTCCTGCCCTGCTTGTTTCTCCTGCCGTTACCTCCTTGTAGGAGGGGATCTCTCCCCCCCCCCCAGGTTACTTCCGTCATGTCCTCGCAGTCAGACTTAGATCTATGACTGCTTCCCTGATATTATTTTGCCTCTGTTCTTTTGTGTGGTTTCTGATAAGGCCGCGACTATCCTATACTAGATCTGTCCCCGATCTGCCAAGGTTCCTATTCCATCCCTCAAACCCTAGTTCGCCGTCGCACCTCTCCGCCTTGCAGAGCTCATCTTCCCCATCCCATTATCGATCGCGTCAACCTAGCCTTATTTTTCAAATGACCTTTTCCCTACACCAAAGTGAGTGTTATTTTGGGTTTTAAATAATTTGTTAGATTTAAATTACTTCATATCTAATCATGTTTACATATTTTATATAATATTTAATATTTAATAAAGTTATTATGGGTGGTTGATTTTTTTTTTTAAATTAAAATGTATCATAAATTATAATATGAAAATAGATCTCATTAATGACATGTATATATCTCTACATTTATGAAATTTCAATACTATTTGAAAATAATTATGTATTATAGAAATGTATTTTTAATAAAAAAAATTATATACAAATAGACTAATTTTGTCTCTTAATTATTACTTAAATTTTAAGTAGAAAAATTTTAGATATATTAATGATATCTAATTATAATATTATATATAATAGTTAATATAAAATTCTAATTCAAAATATAGTTTAATTCCATTTAAAAAATAGCTAATAATTATTTATTTTATCATAATTTTTTTATCACAAACATATATATATATATAAAATCAGGTTTGTTCAACTAATTTTTTTATTGAAATTACATGTGTATAAGTTAAATCTTTAAATAAATGATTAAATTTCATTTTTTAATTATTATTAAAAATGATTAAATTTATATTTTAATAAAAAGTAATTTATTTTTAAATAAATCTATATAAAATATAGGAAAACGTGATGGCCTAAACAAACCCAACAACCTTATATATATATATATATATATATATATATATATATATATATATATATATATATATATATATATATATATATATATATAATTACGAGTAACAAGGGAATCATAGCATAGAAGTAGAATAGCATATTGTGATATCCCCTGTGAATGTGAATATGTTTTTTACTGCAAGTAAAATAAACTGGAACTGATTTAAGTTTATGTAATTAGAAATTCTGTTTTAATTTGTAGTAAAACAATTGAAAGTTTATGTAATTAGAAATTATGTTTTAATTGATTAAAAGAAATTTAGTGCTGGAAATATGGTAAGGAAAGAAATTGTTATAATTTCATTAGAAATATCTGTCAGGAGGGTGATGGAAATTAGTTCTCAAGAAACAATTAGGTTGGGTAGTTACCAACCCTAACTGCTTCCATGAAAAATCCATCCCTAAATGATCAAGAGGATGGGAGGTGGGGGCATCTGCCGTCAAGGGAAAGGAGGAGCAAGAAAGGAGAATTATGTACTGCAGAGACACATGGGAAAGGAGGAGCAAGAAAGGAGAATTATGTACTGCAGAGACACATAAACAAGTAGTGGATAAGTCTGGTTAGGACCAGATATATGTTGTTGTTCAAAATTGACTTCCTCTTGAATAAATTACCTAGCTCGGGGAGATACTGAAGGTGCTGGAGTGCAAGTCTCAAGGTTGGGAGGATAAAACGAGTTAAAAGGTTATAAGCAGTTCAACAAGCTAGATAAGTTTACATCTGGAATATCTCGCTTAATAATTATCAGCAATATTATTAGAAACAGAATGCTAAATTTCAAATATAGTCGCATATACGAATAGTAATTAAGATGTTGTTATCACTGTGCATGTATGTACTGAAACCCTTTAAATTCAGAAATTTGCAATATGAGATAGAATTCGAAAAATTAAGAGACAACATTGTATTCCTTATTTAGAAGAATTCTCAGATAGCAGCATGAATATTATTGGCACAATACAAGTAGGAAAGGAAACATTGACAGAGTATCTAAGTACAAGTTCGAGTGGTGTTTAAGTCTTTAACTTAAAGGAACAACAATAAAAAGAATAACACTTACATTTCTTTAAATACCAGAGAACCTTTCACATTATTTAAACCAATGCATAACCCTACTCTAATCAGGTGGAAACCCCAAGTTTGGGTACTGATAAATGAGCCCGAATTTAGTACAGTATGCAAACAGTAGAAAATTGTAAATCATATAGCCACAAGGGTTGCAGTTATCTACGAAAGGGAAAGCTTAAAATATGAAACCATTAGCAAAAAGAAATAGCCTGTGAGATCGAACACATCCATATCAGAAAGTGAAGAAACAGAGTATTATAATCTCAGAGAGTGAAAGAATCACTTAAAGCTTTCTTTCCAGTACAGACGACAAGTAAATGAATGAGTCCACGGGACTTGCATAAACAGGAACAATAAATTTACATTAACCACAGATAGAAACCGTCCTTCAGGATTTACAGTTCAGGAGGAAAAAACTACCCAGAAGTATGTAACTGAAACTCAGGCCAAGCCGGCTTAAAAACATGCAAACCAGTTTGATTACAGTAGTCACCATTAAATTAAAGAACAATTACAATACTTTCGAAAAGAGCAGAGACTTCAGGACCAGCTCCCATAAAAACGAAATACAACGCCTCAATGGCTAGAGGCTCAGGGTCTCATTAAATAGAGAAATGAGTAAACAAGCTTAACCTAGCTTAAACCTAGAAGTTCGAAGCTAGAACAAAACCACCACTCTGCTAACTTAAACATGTGACATAAAATTCATAAGACCAGGGGCAAGCCTTTCTTTTCTTGTAAGATAAAACAAAACCGAGCTCATACCCATTGAAGACCAAAAGGAGTTTTTGGAGTTTCGACAGCCGAAGCCAGGCCACCTGAAACTGCACCTGCAAACCCTGTCAATGAGGCTAGTTAGAAAACACTGGCGATTAAATAATAATAAAAACTGCAACACAATTTAACGATGCCCCTTAGGGTCGAAATGACTTACCCGGGTTGTCGCAGAACACCTCCAACACCCCTGTAGACGTGCCCAAAGCCATAGCAGCACACTGTGGACAAGAAGGAAAGATAGTCAAGGTGCAGAAGGCCTTCCAAAGCAGTGGTGCAGATAAAATGATAGAGGTTAGGTTCAAAGTTTTACCACAGAGAAACCCTCTGCGTGAGAACAGGGGCCGAAACCCTCCATCGAAAACAAAACAACAACAAAGACCTTTCCCGTGCCCGACCAAGCATAACACTGCCAGTAGCAGCCTCCACCGTCTGATTCAATGCAGCAAGGAGAGCCCTCGATGGGGTACAGACCACGAAGCAGCAAGGGACAGTTGTCTGCCATGGAGAAGCATCCCGAGATGGTCGTCCCCTCATCCTAGCAAGTGGCTTTCATATATTAAAGTCCACCATAAGGTTGTACCATCCCGCAATAGATCAAGCCTGAAAACATTTATGACAGTACTCCATGTTGTGGTATGAGGGTTGTTGTATGGTTGGGATAGTCGACTATGCAGTTGACAAATCCATTAATAAAATTATAAACCTTGAAAATCATGAGTCCGTCCACTAAATACTCAATGGTTGTAAAAACATTCCGCCACTATCATGTCAACCCAATTGTATGGTAATGACAGTTATTAAAGTGCTTATAATAATTAATCAATGTTGTTTATTGAGAAGATTTTTCAGCGAAAATAAAATTATAGCATTTTTTTCAGCGCATTTCGAACCAATGAGTGTGGTTCATCGTCCGAACGATGAACCACACTCGTTGGTTCGAAACGTGCCGAAAAAAATACTATAATGTGATTTCTGCCGAAAAATCTTCTCATTAAACTTATGGATCACAGAAGCTTAAATTCAAAAATGTTGTTTATGATAAGTCAAATACATTTGGCAAATATAGTTTATGTTGAGATTTGTAATCATTTTCAATTTTTTTTTACATGGAGACATTACACATATCCATGTTTTATGCCAAGAATAAGGCAACTATACATAGTAAATTTATTTTAAATATTTAAATGCACATGCTCATGGGTCATCCTCCTAATTATCAATTGGTTGTCATTTTCAAAACAAAACTTTTACTTTAATTTAGCTATATTTGAGGCCCCTTATACTTGTCGCAATGTATTCATTTTTTCATTGACTTCCTATTAGTTTCCCATTAACTAAAAAAAAATTAACTTTAGCCAACGTTTAAAATTATGAAACAAATTTTTTATTTTTAAATCAAATTTAAATTCATTTATCTCAAATATTATTGGTCAAAATCTTCCACCTCTTATTATCTAACTACATCATTAACTATATAGGATCCACATTATTTTTATTATTTTTTAAAATACAGATTAATTAATATTAATGTAAAATAAAAAACTATTACTTAATTCAATATTATTTATTATTTTGATGTAAAATGTTGTACGCTTTCCTATCATGCTTATATGACATTGATATCGTCTCGGCAATCATGACGTTCACTCACCTACTTCTACAAAGGTGATGCTAATCATGAGAACGTGTATCCATTGAAATTTGAATGAGAGTATAGCTTCCTCTCAACCTCCAAACTTTCCACTGGTAAGTAGCTTTGATATGCCATGCCTTGGCTTCAATATGCCTTACCTGGTCATTACCGTTTAATAAGAAAAGGTCTTGGATTTTGTCTATACGGAGTTTCCCTTTAATTGTTAATCCATATAGATCTTGATAAGGAGTTATCTATGGAGGTCGAGGAATTGCATGGACAATCAATACACGTGAAAACTTTGAAAAACTTGTATATGTAGTGTTTGAATCATGTTTTTGACGATGGAAATGGATTCAGCACCATCAAAAATGTCTACAACACCTAAAATTATGAATTTTAATAACATTTACTTGAATTTACAAAATATTACCCCATTTTTTCAAAATTTCAATAACTTTTAGAAAAAAAACAAAATTTTCAAATTTCTAAAACTTTAAAAAAAAAACATAATTTTTAGACTATGCCTCTCCTCGTAAGTAATCATGACAGTCCCTCTATATTAAACTGTGAAATATAAAAGATTCCAACTCCATTTGTTATTCCAAGCTTCCCACGTGTTAAGTCTTTTCGCATAGCTCGTGATACATGTGCATGAAATATTCAAGTAGGGAATTCCCTTCAAAAAAATCATTACACAATTCTTACAAACTAGAATTGTAAGATGGAAACAAAATTGATAGTAAGATTCAATTTTATATTTAAAAGAAATCATAAAATTCAATTTACTTAGTAGAACATTTTAATACAAATATTTTAAAGAATAATAGGCTCAATTTTTTGTGGTAGTTCGCATCTTATAATTCCAAGTTTACCTTTGTTTAAAGTAATCTTAAAGTAATATTAAAGTGAGTGTTATATTGGTGTTTAAATAATTGGTTAGATTCGAATTACTTTATATCTAATAAAGTTTACCTACTTTATATAATATTTAATATTTAAGAAAATTATTATATGTTGTTGATTTTTTTCAAATTAAAATGTATGTTAAATTATAATATTAATATGGATCTCATTAACAACGTATATATATTTCAACTTTTATAAAATTTCAATACTATTTCAAAATAATTATGTATTATAAAAATGTATTTTAAATAATAAAAAATTTATATACAAATACACTAATTCTGTATTTTAATTATTACTTATATTTTAAGTAAAAAAATTATAGATATACTAATAATATCTAATTATAATATTATATCTAATATTTAATACAAAATTCCATTTAAAAAAAATAATTATTATTTATTTTATGATAATATTTTTTCAATTTTTATTTTATTTTATTTCATATACATATATATATGTATATGTATAGACGTTAGTTGAACTTAGTTGAACTTAAATTTTTATTGAAATTACATGGTTAGAAGTTAAATCTTTAATTAAATGATTAAATTTCATTTTTTAATTATTATTAAAAATGATAAAATTTATATTTTACTAAAAATTAGTTTATTATTAAATAATATTTTAATTATTTTTTAAATTACATATTTATTAATAATTTAAAATATTGTTATTTAATATACTCATAATTTATATCTTTATATTTTAATTTTAATTTATAAAAAAAAATAGGAAAAGACGATCGCCCAAAAGAAACCTGAAAACTTTATACATATATATATATATATATAAAAGAGGGAATCATACATATATATATAAAAGAGGGAATCATACCGTAGAAGTACAATCGCATATCCATGTGTTTTGCCAAGAATAAGGGAATTATATATAGTAGTTTATTTTAAATCTTTAAATGCACATGCTCACGGGTCATCTTAGTAATTGTCAATTGATTGTCATTTTCAAAACAAAACTTTTACTTTACTTTAGCTATATTTGATGTCCCTTATACTTGAGGCTCGTATTCATTTTTTCATTGAATTCCTATTAGTTTCCCATTGACTAAAAAAAATTAAAGTTTAACCAATGTTTAACATTATGAAACAAAATTTATTATTTTTAAATAAAATTTAAGTTCATTTATCTCAAATATTATTGGTTGAAATATTTTAACTCTTATTGTGTAACTGTATCATTAACTACTATTGTATCATCCATATTATTTTTAGTATTTATTAAAATATAGATTAATTAATATTAATGTAAAATAAAAATCTATTACTTAATTCAATATTATTTTAATGTAAAACACTGACTAGTACGATTTTCATATCATGCTTATATGACATTAATATCGTCTCGGCAATCACGACGCTCACTCGCCTACTTCTACAAAGCTGATGCTAATTATGAGAATGCATATCCATTGAAATTTAAATGAAAGTACATCTTCCTCTCTTCTTCCAAACTTTCCATGTGGTATATGCCATTGAAATTTGAATGAGAGTACATCTTCCTCTCTCCTTCCAAACATTCCAGGTTGTATATGCCATGCAACTTCGATATGCCCTATTTAGGCATTATGGTTTAACAAGAAAAGGCCTTGGATTTTGTTTACACGGAGTTTCCTTCTTATTGTGTATCCATATCAACTTTGATAAGGATTTGTTTATGGAGGTGGAGGAATTGCACGGATGGTCCAAAGTGCCAGGAATCCAGGAAAAAATTTTCAAAATTTTGTAGATGTAGTGTTTGAATCATGTTTTTTATGGTGGAAATGGATTCATCACCATCAAAAACGTCTAGAACGCCTAAACTTATGAATTTTGACAGCTTTTACTTGGATAAACAAAAGTCCCTACCAGATTTTTTCAAAATATGACCGGAATTTCCATAATTTTGAGGGAAAAAAACATAAATTTTAGGCTAAAACCCTCAATAATAAATGTTGGGTAATCATAATAGTCCTTATGTATTAAACTTTGAAATATGAAAGATTCCAACTCCATTGGTTACTCGAAGCTTCCCACGCGTTAAGTTTGTTCTCCTGGCTGGTGATACAGATGCTTGAAATGTTTAAGGAATTCGGTTAAAAAAATCATTACACAATTCTTACAAGCTCGAAATTCAAATGGAAATAAAATTAATATAAGATTGAATTTTATGTTTAAAAAAAATCATAAAATTTGATATACTTAGTAGACCATTTTAATACAAATGTGAATTTAAATGTGATTAGTATATTCTATGTGACTTGGGCTGTCTATATATTAACAAATACACACCTTTATTGGCACATTATAATTCCAAGTTTACTTTTGCTTAAAGTAATATTAAAGTGAGTGTTATATTGGGTTTTAGATAATTTGTTAGATTTGAATTACTTCATATCTAATGATGTTTACGTACTTTATATAATATTTAATATTTAAGAAAGCTATTATATTTTGTTGATTTTTTTTAATGTATGTTAAATTATAATATTAAAATAGATTTCATTAAAGACATATATATATATATATCAATCTTTATGAAATTTCAATACTATTTCAAAATAATTATGTATTATAAAAATGAATTTTCAATAATAAAAACATTATATACAAATACACTAATTCTATATTTTAATTATTACATATATTTTAAGTAGAACAATTGTAAATATACTAATAATATCTAATTATAATATTATATCTAATATTTAATACAAAATTCTAATTCAAAATATAGTTTAATTCCATTTAAAAAAATTAATAATTATTTATTTTATCATAAATTATTTTTTTCAAACATATTTTTTTTCTTTTATATATATAATTTTTTCATATATATATATATATATATATATATATTTGTTTTGGTAGGTAAGCACCTACAGGGGATTTGAACCAGTGATCTATCACAAAGAGTGCCTTAATAATGCACCCATTTACCGCCAATCCAAAATCTCAGGGGCCTAGATATATATATATATATATATATATAAACTTATATTTTTTTATTGAAATTACATGGTTATAAGTTAAATATTAATTAAATGATTAGATTTCATTTTTTAATAATTAATAAAAATGATAAATTTTATATTTTAGTAAAAATTAGTTTATTTTTAAATAATATTTTAATTATTTTTTAAATTACATATTTATTAATTAAACATTTAATAATTTAAAATGTTGTTATTTAATATACTCTTAATTTATATCTTATATTTTAATTTTAATTTATATAAAATAAAGGAAAAGACGATCGCCCAAAAGAAATCCAACAACTTTTATATATATATATATATATATATTACACAATAATTACAATATCTTAGAAATAGAATCACATATACATGTGTTAGGCCAAGAATAACGGAATTATATATAGTAAATTTATTTTAAATCTTTAAATGCACATGCTCATGCCTCATCTTAGTAATTATCAATTGGTTGTCATTATATATATATATATATAGAATTACATGTGTTAGGCCAAGAATAACGGAATTATATATAGTAAATTTATTTTAAATCTTTAAATGCACATGCTCATGCCTCATCTTAGTAATTATCAATTGGTTGTCATTTTCAAAACAAAATTTTTACTTTAATTTACCTATATTTGACAACCCTCTTATACTTTCGATTCATTTTTTCTTTGACTTCCTATTAGTTTCCGATTGACTAAAAAAATTTAAAGTTTAACCAAAATTTAACATTATTATTTCTAAATAAAATTTAAATTCATTTATCTCAAATATTATTAGTTGAAATATTTCAACTCTTATTGTGTAACTACATCATTAACTACTATTATACCATCCACATTATTTTTATTATTTATTAAAATATAAATTAATTAATATTAATATAAAATAAAAATTTATTGCTCACTAATAAGTTTTTCATATCATGCTTATATGACATTGATATCGTCTCGGCAATCACTACGCTCACTCGCCTACTTCTACAAAGTTGATGCTAATCATGAGAATGCGTATGCATTGAATTTTGAATGATAGCATATCTTCCTCTCTCCTTCCAAACTTTCCATGTGGTATATGCCATGCCTCGGCTTCGATATGCCCTACTTGGTCATTAAAAGGCCTTGGATTTTGTCTACATAGAGTTTCTCTTTAATTGGGCATCCACATCCACCTCGATACGGAGTCATTTATGGAGGTGAAGGAATTGCACTGATAATCAAAAGTGGCCTGAATCCAGGAAAAAAATTCAAAATCTTGTAGATGTAGGGTTTGAATCATGTTTTTGATAGTGGAAATGGATTCAACACCATCAAAAACATCTAAAACGCCTAAAATTATGAATTTTGACAGCTTTTATTTGGTTTTACAAAAATTCCTACAAGATGTTTTCAAAATATGACCGGAATTTCCATAACTTAAAAAACACAATTTTTAAACTAAGGCTCTCAATAATACATGCGGAGTCGCTATGTATTAAACTTTGAAATATGAAAAATTCCAACTCCATTTCTTTTTCCAAGCTTCTCACGTGTTAAGTCTGTTGGCCTAGGTGGTGATACATATGCTTGAAATGTTCAAGGAATTCCCTTAAAAAAATATCATTACACGATTCCTACAAACTGGAAATACAGATGGAAATAAAATTAATAGTAAGATTGAGTTTTATGTTTAAAATAAATCATAAAATTCGATTTACTCAGTGGACCATTTTAATACAAATGCGAATTTAAATGTGATTACTATATTCCATGTAACTTGTGGCTCACTATACCATAACACATACACACCCTTGTTGGCGCCTTATAATTCCAAGTTTATTTTTGCTTAAAGTAATATTAAAGTGAGTGTTATATTGGATTTTAAATAATTTGTTAGATTCAAATTACTTCATATCTAATGATGTTTATGTATCTTAGATAATATTTAATATTTAAGAAAGTTATTATATGTTGTTGATTTTTTTAAAATCAAAATGTATTTTAAATTATAATATTAAAATAAATTTCATTAATAACATATATACATCTCAACGTTTATGAAATTTTAATACTATTTTAAAATAATTATGTATTATAAAAATGTATTTTGAATAATAAAAAAATTATATACAAATACACTAATTTCGTATCTTAATTATTACTTATATTTTAAGTAGAAAAATTATAGATATACTAATAATATCTAATTATAATATAATATTTAATACTTAATACAAAATTCTAATTCAAAATATAGTTTAATTCTATTTAAAAAAACTAATAATTATTTATTTTATCATAATTTTTTTTTCAAAAACAATTTTTTTCCACATATATAAAGTTAGTTGAACTTAATTTTTTTTATTGAAATTACATGGTTATAAGTTAAATTTTTAATTAAATGATTAAATTTCATTTTTTAATTATTATTGAAAATGATAAAATTTATATTTTAATAAAATTAGTTTATTTTTAAATAATATTTTAATTATTTTTTAAATTACATATTTATTAATTAAACATTTAATAATTTAAAATGTTGTTATTTAATATATCCTTAATTTATATCTTTATATTTTAGTTTAAATTTATATAAAATATAGGAAAAGACGATGGCCAAAAAAACCCCACAACCTTATATATATATATATATATATAGATATATATAATTAATTAATGTACACTATAATTACGAGTAACAAAGGAATCATAGTGTAGAAGTAGAATCACATATCCATGTGTTATGCTAGGAATAAGGGAATTATATATAGTAAATTTATTTTAAATCTTTAAATGAACATGCTCAAAACAAAATTTTTACTTTAATTTAGCTAATTCATTTTTTCATTGACTTCCTATTACTTTCCCATTGACTAAAAATATTTGAAGTTTAACCCAAGTTTAAAATTATGAAACAAAATTTTTTATTTTTAAATAAATTTTAAATTCATTTATCTCAAATATTATTGGTTGAAATATTTCAACTCTTATTGTGTAACGACATCATTAACTACTATTGTACCATCCACATTATTTTTCCTATTTATTAAAATATAGATTAATTAATATTAATGTAAAATAAAAATCTATTGCTTAATTCAATATCATTTTAATGTAAATTGCTAGCTAGTAGGTTTTTCATATCATGCTTATATGACATTGATATCATCTTCGCAATCACCACGCTCACTCACCTACCTCTACAAAGCTGATGCTAATCATGAGAATGCGTATCCATTGAAATTTGAATGAAAGTACATCTTCTTCTCTCCTTCCAAACTTTCCACGTGGTATATGCCATGCCTCGGCTTCGATATGCCCTACCTGGTCATTACAGTTTAATAAGAAAAGGCCTTGGATTTTTTCTACAGAGAGTTGCCCTTTAATTGTGCATCCACATCGACCTTGATAAGCAGTCATCTATGGAGTGGAGAAATTTCAGGAATGGCTAAAAGTAGCCGGAATTCAGCCAAAAAAAATTGAAAATCTTGTAGATGTAAATTTGAATCATGTTTTTGATGGTGGAAATAGATTCAGCACCATCAAAAACCTCTAGAACACCTAAAATTATGAATTTTTGCAGCTTTTAACACCTAAAACTATGAATTTTGATAACTTTTACTTCACAAAAATCCCTACCAAAATTTTTCAAAATATCACCGGAATTTCCATAACTTTCTGGAAAAAAAACATACTTTTTAGACTACCGTCTTCAATGCTAATGAGTAATCATAATAGTCCCTATGTATTAAACTTTGAAATATGAAAGGTTCCAACTCCATTTGTTATTCCAAGCTTCCCGCGTGTTAAGTTCGTTCGCCTCGCTAGTGATACATGTGCTTGAAATGTTGAAGGAATTCCCTTAAAAAAAAAAAAGTCATTACACATTTCCTAGAAATTGGAAATACAAATGGAAATAAAATTAATAGTAAGATTGAATTTTATGTTTAAAAGAAATCATAAAATTCGATTTACTTACTGGACCATTTTAATAAAATGTGAATTTAAATGTGGTTAGTATATTCTATGTGACTTGTGGCTCACTATACCTTAACAAATACACACCCTTGTTGGCACCTTATAATTCCAAGTTTACTTTTGCTTATAGTAATATTAAAGTGAGTGTTATAGTGGGTTTGAAATAATTTGTTAGATTCGAATTACTTCATATCTAATGATGTTTACATACTTTATATAATATTTAATATCTAAGAAAGTTATTATATGTTGTTGATTTTTTTAAATTAAAATTTATATTAAATTATAATATTAAAATCGATCTCATTAATGATATTTATATATATCAATCTTTATGAAATTTCAATACTATTTCAAAATAATTATGTATTATAAAAATGTATTTTCAATAATAGAAAATTAAATACAAATACACTAATTCTATATCTTAATTATTACTTAAATTTTAAGTAGAAAAATTATAAATATACTAATAATATCTAATTATAATATTATATATAATATTTAATGCAAAATTCTAATTCTAAATATAATTCAACTCCTTAAACAAAAACTAATAATTATTTATTTTATCATATTTTTTTATCAACATTATATATATATACATATACATATACATATATTAGATTAGTTGAACTTAATTTGTTTATGGAAATTACATGGTTATAAGTTAAACCTTTAATTAAATGATTAAATTTCATATTTTAATTATTAATAAAAATGATTAAATTTATATTTTAATAAAAATTAGTTTATTTTTAAATAATATTTTAATTATTTTTTAAATTACATAGTTATTGATTAAACATTATTAAGTTAAAGTGTTGTTATTTAATATACTTTTAATTTGTATCTTTATATTTTATTTAAATTTATATAAAATATAGGAAAAGACAATGGCCCGAAAAAAACTTGATAACCATATATGTATATATTACACAATATTTACCAGTAACAAGCGTAGATGTAGAATCGCATATTCATGTGTTGTGCCAAGAATAAGGGAACTATATATAGTAAATTTATTTTAAATCTTTAAATGCACATGCTCAGGGGTAATCCTAGTAATTATCAATTGGTTGTCATTTTCAAAACAAAACCTTTACTTTAATTTAGCTATATTTGACATCCTCTTATATTTGTCGCTCGACAGGATATAAGGTATTCATTTTTCATTGACTTCCTATTAGTTTCCCATTGACTAAAAAAAATTAAAATTTAGCCAAAATTTAATATTATGAAACAAAATTTATTATTTTAAAATAAAATTTAAATTCATTTATCTTAAATATTTTTGGTTGAAATATTTCAACTTTTATTGTGTAACTATAACATTAACTACTATTATATCATCCACATTATTTTATTATTTATTAAAATATAAATTAATTAATATTAATGTAAAATAAAAATCTATTACTTAATTCAACATTATTTTAATGTTAAATGTTGACTCGTAAGCTTATCATATCATGCTTAGATGACATTGATATGGTCTCGGCAATCACGATGCTCACTCACCCACTTCTACAAAACTGATTCTAATCATGAGAATGTGTATCCATTGAAATCTGAATGAGAGCACATCTTCCTCTCTCCTTCCAAACTTTCCACGTGGTAAGCAGCTTTGATATGCCATGCCTCGGCTTCGATATGCCCTGCCTCGTCATTATGCTTTAATAATAGAAGGCCTTGGATTTTGTCTACACGGAATTGCGTTTTAATTGTGCATCCACATCGAGCGTGTCCATTGAAATTTGAATGAGAGGACATCTTCCTCTCTCCTTCCAAACTTTCCACGTTGTAAGCAGCTTTGATATCTTTGATATGCCATGCCTCGGCTTCGATATGCTCTGCCTAGTCATTACGGTTTAATAATAAAAGGACTTGGATTTTGTCTACATGGAGTTGCCTTTTAATTGTGCATCCACATCGACCTCGATAAGGAGTCGTCTATGGAGGGAGGTAGAGGAATTGCACGGAGGTCTAAAAGTGGTCAGAATCTAGAACAATTTCAAAATTTGTATAGGTAGTGTTTAAATCATGTTTTTTATGGTGGAAATGGATTTAGCGCCATCAAAAATGTCTAGAACACCTAAAATTATGAATTTTGATAGCTTTTACTTGGATTTACAAAAAATCATGCCAGAATTTTTCAAAATATGACGAAATTTCTATAACTTTTAGGGAAAAAAAGCATAATTTTTAGACTACGGCTCTCGATAATGCTCGTGGGTAATCATGATAATCACTATGTATTAAACTTTGAAATATGAAATATTCCAACTCCATTTCTTATTCCAAGCTTCCCACTTGTTAAGTCTCTTGGCGTTGCTGGTGATACATGTGCTTGAAATTGTTGGACACCTAATCTTAAAGGGTTAGCGTGGAAGTTGAATGGACAAAGCAGTCCAAGAGACCTTGGGATCTGAATCCCAAGAGTCACCTATTGTACTATAAATGTACATCTTTTGTTAATAAAAATTGTACTCACTGATTTATCTTTCACATTCTTGTGCTGTCCATGTCTGTTTAACATGGTATCAGAGCGGGTGATCTCCTGCCCTGCTCCATTGTGAGCCACCTGTTTCTGCGAGCCACCTGTTTCAGCGCTGCCATTCCTCTGTCCTGAGCAGGGCCAGCAGTCCTGGCCCTCTGCCATATAACACATCTGTCCTGTGTTCTCTGTCCATAAACGTTCACTGTTCATAAACGTCTGCGAGTAGGTGACTCTTCGCTGCACTGTCTTGGGCCGCTCTGCCTCTGCCTGACACTGATTCTCTGCACACTGATTGCCTCTATCCACACTTGAGCGTCGGTTTCCTTTGAAAGAGCCGGTGCATCAGAAACGTTGTTCTCAGGATGCTCCATAACTCGTCTCCACTGAAGATTATTCGAAGGCTCAGCTGAAACGCATTGCTGCCATCATTTGAAATTTGTTAACGTTCTCTCTGATTTGTATGCGTTGAAGGGAGCAGCGTATGGTTCATTCTATGTGTGGAATGTCGCTGCATTAAATGAGTCATTGCTATGTTATCAAAGGCTGGTCATTGAAACATGCTTTGAACCACTGTTGAATGGAACCTCTGCATCTGGTATGAAAAATGCCTCTTTGATTTCTGGAATTATCGAGCTGCATCGTATAATCATCCCTTTCACTGAAACCATTTTCTCAATATCCGAGGGATTCAAATCTCGCATGTTAACAGTATCTTTGAGATTGAATATTCTTGCCTGTATGTGCTTCTCCCACAAAGGTTTAAGGCGGACAGCAACATCCATCAAAACTATATCAAAATAGCAAGAACTTCAAGGGGGTATCTAACCATCTTCCCATAAAGGTCTTCATCGTAATCCAAGATGTTCATTGCATCAACATTCAAAGAATCGCCCTCTACTTCCATTGTCTGCTCTAAAATGCGCATGTATTTTCCCTCAAGATCTGAAGGATCATCTCTGTAATTCCTAAGAAAACGCTGAACTCCTTGATTAACATCTTGAACACTGATGTTAGTCCCCCAGACAAGCATAGGAGGGTTCCCATCAAGATCGCCCTCAGAAGATTGATGCATATCTGCATTTTCCCCTCCACTTGTGGGAGTGACCGGTTGTCTTGGATGCCTACCTGTCGAGGAGCTACTGACATCATTGCGATAGTTATAATACGAAGGTGTTCCTCTGACACTTCTGGGGGTTACAGGAGTTCCGAATTGAAGCGGAGTGCTGTATCCAGACGAGAGGCTTCCTGATCTGCGTCTGTGACCGCCGTGCTCGTTCGGGCCCTCGGAGTTGCGGAGGGGACTTGAATCTCTTGACGAATGCCCATCTGTGTGCGGAATAGGGGAAGATACGCTGTCCATCGAGACAAGCTGCAAATCTTAAGAAGGTGAAAATGTCAAAATAACTTGTGAATAAGGAGGCTTTTTACTAGAATGGAGATACGTTGCGGTGCAGAGAGCTTGGCAAGCATGTAGTGAGATGAATAGATCAAGGCATGACCGAAATGGCCTCTGATTTCTGCGCTGCCGAGGAGCCAGGCGAAGTGGGAGAAGCATCGAAAGGGTCGTTCTAATGAAGAGCTGTTTTTTACTGTATTGAAACGATCATTTGGTCGGTTGCTGTATTGAAAGGAGAGTTTGGTTGTAGCAACTGCTTCATTAATTTGGTTGGAGTGGCATTCCATAGCCAGTGCAACAATTCGCAATAAGATATCTTGATGTTGACCAGGCAACTTTGAAAGACCATTAAGTAATTCAGGAGCAAAATTTATCTTCTCCTCCATGTGCAAGCGATCAAAAGCCATCTCAATATAAACAATTGAGAAGTTCTTGACCATTGGTGAATCAGTACTCTGATATAACTTCCAGGCGCTTCCTTGCAATTGAATTTGCTCGCTCAGTTCCAAGAGATTTCTGTGGCAGTAACCGCTCCATTTCTACACCAAATTTGCCCAAGAAACTTACTGCATAAAAGATGGAGTATTCAGTGCCGAGGGGTAGTAAATGGAACTGGTAGTAGAGTAGGTGGACTAGAGGCGCAGAATGTGTAAGGCGTGACCACGCCTGGCAGCATCAACCTTCCAGTGGCTGGAGTCGACTTCTGTTCAGTTCCGGTCAATTTGTTTTGATTCTCTCTGCTCAATTTCATATGAATCTCCTCTTCCAGTGGCTGAAATCTTAATGTACCTTGGACACGCATTTATTTCGTGGCTGTCTAATTGATTTGCAAAAATCAATTTCTGAAGGTGAATCTTGTATTGGCTGGAAAGCTGCACTGTATTTGTTGTTTAGATTGGAGGGTAACGAGTGCCTGTATCGGCTCACAGTTGTACACCGAATCAAATCAGTGATTGTTTCATGAGGAAGTGTCATTTGCAGCCAAAAGTGTATATCTTTTGAGAATTCCTATAGAACAATCATTTTAGATACAAATATTAATGAGTGTTTCACAGACATGCTTGTAAGGACATTTTTCTGTCTATTATGTATCAGCTGTTTTCTTTTATAGCTTCCTGGATATAACTCCAAAAGCTTGCTGCTGATACTGTAAAAGGAGGACTATAAACTCAGACATTTGCTGGTACTTGCGGATTTTTTATTTTTTTTGCTTTCCTGAGCTTCCAGAAGGGATATAGAGGCAAGTTTGAAGGAATCAGCTACAAAGTCTACTGATATTCTTAATTTCGCTGGGGTTTGTCTAGACTTGCTGAGTGTTCATTTCTTTGTTGAGACAATGGCTAGATTTCATGATGTATTAGAGTTACTGAATACACTAATACACTCCACTATTGGTGGGAAGGTAAATGTTAGCAAAGACACTCTTTGTGACATTCAGACCTGCCTGCATGATGCACAAGAAAAGATCGACTTTTTGCAGCTTGAATCACAACTACAGCAAGAAGAGCTACACCATTCTGAACCTGTTTCTGTTCAGAACATTGATACAACCACCCATCAGCAGCATGTTAATAATGTTATAGTTTATTCAAATAAAGCAGCAGCCGAACATGCAGATGCAGAAACTCAGTCTGCACTTCCCAAGCCCATCATCAGACCTTGGGAACAGCTTGTCCACAACAAGCACAAAACTGGTCTTGGATATGACAAGGACTTGTCCTTTCATATTCCAGACTATGCCAAGCCCATTCAGTTTCAGAGTGCTGGATTCATTCATGACAGTTCAGCTACTCCTCATGACAGTTCAGCTTCAGCTGTTCCAGACTCTGCCCCTCTTCCACAGCAACAGCAGCAACAACAACAACAACAACAGATCGTGAAATGCCAACACTGTGACCGAGTTGGCCATTTGAAAGATCACTGTTTTGATCTTCATCCATGTAAGCACTGTCATAAAACCAGTCATTCTTCACACAGATGCTTCAGAAACAAACGTCCTGCAAGAACAAAGATTCATCTTGGATGGATCGCTTCTTGGCAATGGGCATCAACAGCCAAGAAGATATTCCAAACACATGTTAGAACTTGTTCCAGAGTATTGAACAGTCTTGCAGTTGAGTTTTCTCCATCTTCTCACCTTGTACCTGACAGGGGGGAAATGATGGTCATCTACAAGCTTCAAAGTCACATCAAGCGAGCCTGAGCCACAACCTGCCACACCAGTTTCAGAGTTGCAGCCAGAGACAAAGATGCCCGTGAACAGATTGAGAACACTTCCTCTAGCAGAAGACTCCAGCTTCTTGCCAGTTTTGGAAGAGTTCCAGGAATTGCATTAAGCATTCCAGAGTTGTTGGTTATCCTTAAACCATCACAGGTTGAGACTTCCCTTTTCAGGTTGAAGTTTTACCTTTTATGCGGGGTGAGACCTCCCTTTTATGGTTGAAGGTTTCCCTCTTTAAAACAATAGGATCACTTCCTCTAGCAGAAAACTTCAGTTTCTTGCCAGTTTTGGAAGAGTTCCGGGAACTGCACTAAGCGTTCCAGTGTTGGTGGTCATCCTTAAACCACCGCCCTTTTTTACCAACATTTCATAGAGCACAATCAGCCTAGTGCTGCCATGCATTCTTTGCACATTTTGTATTACAGCTATTTTCTTGGACTCATACATAACCCTTCGGATTAAGGGGGGGAATGTTGGACACCTAATCCTAAAGGGTTAGCGTGGAAGTTGAATGGACAAAGCAGTCCAAGAGACCTTGGGATCTGAATCCCAAGAGTCACCTATTGTACTATAAATGTACATCTTTTGTTAATAAAAATTGTACTCACTGATTTATCTTTCACATTCTTGTGCTGTCCATGTCTGTTTAACAGAAATGTTCAAGTAAGGAATTCCCTTAAAAAAATCATTGCACAATTCTTACAAACTGGAAATATAGATAGAAACAAAATTAATAGTAAGATTCAATTTTATATTTAAAAGAAATCATAAAATTTGATTTTCCTAATAGACCATTTTAATACAAATGTGAATTTAAATGTGATTAGTATATTCTATGTGACTCGTGGTTCACTATACCTTAAAAAATACACACTCATAATTTCCTAGTGTTGTTGGCGCCTTATAATTCCATGTTTACTTTTGCTTAAAGTAATATTAAAGTGATTGTTATATTGGGTCTTAAATAATTTGTGGGATTCAAATTACTTTATATCTAATGATGTTCACATAACTTATATAATATCTATTATTTAAGAAAGTTATCATATGTTGTTGATTTTTTTAAATTAAAATGCATATTAAATTATAATAGTAAAATAGATCTCATTAATAACATGTATATATTACAATTTTTATGAAAGTTCAATATTATTTCAAAATAATTATATATTATAAAAATGTATTTTCGATAATAAAAGAATTATATACAAATACACTAATTTTGTATCTTAATTATTACTTAAAATTTAAGTAGAAAAATTATAGATATATTAATAATATCTAGTTATACTATTATATATAATATTTAATGCAAAATTCTAATTCAAAATATAATTTAATTCCATTTAAAAAAGGTTAATAATTATTTATTTTATCATAAATTTTTTTTTATCAAAATTATATATATATATATATATATATATATATATATATATATATATATATAGATAATATTATTATATTATCATGTTAGTTGAACTTATTTTTTTTTTATTGAAATGACATAGTTATAAGTTAAATCTTTAATTAAATGATCAAATTTATTTTTGAATTATTATTAAAATTTTATATTTTAATAAAAATTAGTTTATTTTTAAATAATATTTTAATATTTTTTAATTATTTTTAAATTACATATCTATTAATTAAACATTTAATAATTTAAAATGTTGTTATTTAATATATTTTAATTTTGTTTTTTTATATTTTAATTTAAATTTATTTTTAATCTAGGATAATCGGTAACTGGTGAGAGTTATCCTGGATCAAATCTACTGGCTACCACTATAAACCTAAGCTACGTGCAACCGCCTGCAAGCCGCACAATAACAGGGAACTTATGCATAACCTTAGGTCGAGCAATAATTACCTCAAAGAACACGTTTCTTCTCAGGTGTTGTGTCTTCTCGTTATCATATCCTTATCGCGCGAACTAGGGCAGTTGCAGTACAGCACTAAGACAGAGGTACAAGAGTCATAGTCAACAGAGTCAGAGTCGGTCAAGGCACCATGGGGAGAAAAGTGAGGAAAGATTCCCATATCGAAATATCAGTGAATAAAATAGCGGAAAAATTTCCAGATCACCCCGAAAGAATGTGGAGAAGAACCAAAACAAGACGGTTCCGCGCCCCAAAACCGGTGGGAGGAGGAAGTTAGTTTAGGCATGCCCTCTTTCTAGGATGTCCTATCCAGTGTTGAAGGAGGAGTTAACAAAAGCCATAAGATTCACATGCCAGTAATCAAGAGGTAACAGTATAGATATGAGATTACATTGACCCGCGAGATCAGGGATCAGGACCGCCGGTCGCTATGGACATGGCGCGGGGTTGAAAACAAAATTAATAGTAAAGATGGAAACAAAATTAATAATAAAGATGGAAACAAAATTAATAATAATAAGAATGAATTTATATTTAAAAGAAATCATCAAATTTGATTTATTTAGTAAACTATTTAAATACACATGTGAATTTAAATGTGATTAAAAAATACACATTAGTAATTTTTTGTGTTGTTGACGGTTTATAATTCCAAATTTAGTTTCGCTTAAAGTAATATTAAAGTGATTGTTATATTGGGTTTTAAATAATTTGTTGAATTCAAATTACTTCATATCTAATGATGTTTTCATAACTTATATAATATTTAATATTTAAGAAAGTTATTATATGTTGTTGATTTCTTTTTAAATTAAAATGTATATTAAATTATAAGATTAAAATAGATCTCATTAATGACATGTATATACCTTACACTTTATGAAATTTCAATAATATTTCAAAATAATTATGTATTATAAAAATGTATTTTCAATAATAAGAAAATTGTATACAAATACACTAATTCTGTATTTTAATTATTACTTAATTGTATACAAATACACTAATTCTGTATTTTAATTATTACTTAACTTTTAAGTAGAAAACTCACAGATATACTAATAATAATATTATATATAATATTTAACGCAAAATTTTAATTCAAAAAGTTGTTTAATTCCATTTGAAAAAAGCTAATAATTATTTATTTTATCATATTTTTTTATCAAAATTTTATGATGATGATGATGATGATGATTAACGTCCACTCAGACCAAACTTTGGTCTATTTGACCTAAAGAAATGAATTGTTTAGTTTGATTTAAGATTTTATTCCAATGCTCAAAAAGCTTGGAGAGAAGCCTCCCGAGCTCATTGTAATTTTGACAACGTAAAAGGCTAGGAAGGTCATTATTGCAACAAAGAGTTTGAAAGGTCAGTATTGCAACAAAGAGTTTGAAATTGAGATCTATTGTGGTTGTGTGTGGGGCACTCCAAGAGAAATTGTTTTTCGTCCTCGATGTTTGTATTCTCACAGAGGTGGCAAAGCCTTTCCATTGATGATATTTTAGAAACTGCCCAACGACCCATTTCACTATGTAGCTCCACTATGTAGCTCATGAGAGTTCGTTCTAATCTTGGCTATATTAATTTTCTTCTTTGAACTAGTTAAAACAGAGAGATACTTTTGATCTTCTAGGGTGGGGTTGATGACCTCCTTATAATATCTTTAGTTTCTTTTAGTTGCTAAATCTTTCTCACACCACATTTTTTCTTTGAACTTAGAAGTAACAATATTTTTAATGTTATTAATGTTTTGCAATATTTTAATGTTATATATATGTGTGTGTGAGAGAGTTGAACTTAAATTTTTTATTCAAATTACATGGTTATAAGTTAAATCTTTAATTAAATGATTAAATTTTTTTTAATTATTACTAAAAATGATTAAATTTATATTTTAATAAAAATTAGTTTATTTTTAAATGATATTTTAATATACTTTAATTATTTTTTAAATTACATATCTATTAATTAAACTTTTAATAATTTAAAATGTTGTTATTTAATATACTTTTAATTTGCATCTTTATGTTTTAATTTTAATTTATATAAAATATACAAAAAGACCATCACCCAAAACAACCGGATAACCATATCTATATATATATATATATATATATATATCTTACACGAAAATTATGAGTAACAAGGGAATCATAGCGTAGAAGTAGAATCACATATCCATGTGTTATGCCAAGAATAAGGAAACTATATATAGTAAATTTATTTTAAATATTTAAATGCATATACTCATGGGTCATCTTAATAACAAAAGAAAAATCCAGGATAAATTTTGAGTGTCATCATCATCTATGAGGAACAATTAACACACAGTTCGAATACACACACGAGGGTTTTCGAGAGAATCAGCACGAGGGTTTTCGAGAAGAGCTTCAACGTAGGGTAGCAGTTACCTTTGGTGGCTCGGGACTACATCATGGCAGCGCGGCAGGGGAGGGGAGAGATCCCCTCCTTCAGTAATATTACAGCTGGAACGTCTGGAACCAATAGTGGATCAGGGGGAGCGATGGAGAGGCCTCATGGTATTCCAGTTATGGGATCTCAATGGCAGGCTAGACTGGTGAACAAGTGTCTCCCCAGAGCTCAGAAAAAACCCAGGTATGTCATCCCAAATAACACGTTAGAAGATTATCGGTGTTATATGAGGGACCACGCATTAATCTGTAAATTTATCGGTTACTGGCCCTCTGAAAGGGACTTAACGAGATGGATCCATCAGAAATGGAAGCCAATGGGACACATTGATCTGAAATTGGGAGCTAAGGGATTTTTCACTGTCATCTTCACAAACTTACAGGATAAAGAACGGGTCTTTGAAAATGGTCCCTATTTTCTGAACAATGCAGGTTTGTTCATACGATACTGGGAGGATCGTTACAACCCTAATGAGGAAAAAATCATGGCAGCCCCGCTATGGGTGCGGCTATTTGGGCTCCCTGATGAATTCTGGAGCCCTGGAATTCTGGAAGGAATTGGAAATTCTATAGGCACTTTTGTGAAGGTTGCGAAATCTACGAAACGAGGCAAATATAATTCTTATGCCCGAATTTGTGTTTATATAAACATTTCGGCCCCCCTTCCAGAGTCTATTGAGCTTGAATATCAGGATGAAATCTGGCAACAGCCCATTGATTACGAGCATATACCATTTCGTTGTAGACGTTGTCATGTGTACGGTCATCTTGTGAGAGATTGTCCACTAGTAACTACGGACACAGCTGAACCGGAATTGAAGACAGTTAGTCAAACACGTGCAGGTGAGGAAGGGGTCGAACAAGAATTCCAGGAGGTTCAGAGGAAATGGAAACAAACCACGGGGGTTCCTGCAAAGAATACTAAGGTTGCGAATTCCCCAATTGAGAGTATGAACCGCTTCAATATCCTCCACGAATCTAAGGAGCAAGACGCTGAGGAACCCCAGGACCACCAGGATACGGAAGTTCCTGCATCCAACCCAATACAACCCGAACATTTGGTTAATGTGGCTGCTCCGATGGAAATTATAAAGGATGGTAAGAGGAAAAGCAGGAGTCCAAGCCGCGCACCAGATGGGGAGGTAGAAGTAAGAAATGAAGTTGCTATAGATAACTTGAAAAAAGGAAAAGAGGTGGTAAAGGAAATCAGAACCGAGGAAGAACAAATATTGAAGAAATTACTTGCTGACTGGAAAAAACTCGATGAACGGTTTATCCCAGAACAAGAGAAGCAATTATACAAGGAGACTTTTCAGCGCTATAAAGAGAAGCGGATAGCTGCTGTTGATAATCCGGATGTACCAAATTTGGAAGGAGAAAGTCCTGGTAAGAGTGGTAGGAAAAAAGGCAGAAGAACTTTGAATGAGTCAATTCAAGCTGTTGGTGAGACTCTTGTTAATTCAGGACGGGTGATACCTCTATCAGAGGTTTTTTTACCAACCTCCAAAAGTTATAAATGATTGTGCTTACCTGGAATATAAGGGGGTTAAATAGTCGTGGTAAACAGAGATATTTGAAGGAACGAATCCAGACAGGTAAGCCGAGTATTATGGTACTACAGGAAACGAAAATGGAAAGTCAGACGTTGATAGATATTATTCGGAAATTGAAAATAGGTTATGAGGTTATGGCCTTAGATGCTACTGCAACCGCTGGAGGCCTGGCTATTTTGTGGAACCCTGAGCAGGTAATTTTTGAGCATTGGTATACTATGCCTAGGATACTCTCTGGTTTGTTTCGACTGGTAGGGATGAGGGAACGGATTTTGTTTACTGGGGTGTATGGGCCTAATATTTGTAGGGATCGCAAAGATTTTCTGAGGCACCTCCACATGATGCGAAGTTTCAGTCCCCACTCCCCATGGATAATAGGTGGGGATTTTAATATGATAAGGACTTTAGATGAAAAGAGAGGGGGGCTACGGAGAGAGGACGGGTCAATGGAGGAATTTAATGATATGATAAGAGATCTACGGTTAGTCGATATCCCCACAATCAATGGGACATATACCTGGAATAATCGACGGGGGGGTCAGAACCAAATTGCATCCAGATTGGATCGATTTTTGCTATCAGAACAAATTCTTAACAGTGATGTCTTTATTGAAGCGCAGATTCTACCTACCTTGGGGTCCGATCACTGGCCCATCCGGTTAGAGATTGATATGAAAAGGGTCAAAGGAAGAAGACCTTTTCGTTTTGAATCTTTTTGGTTGCGGGATCCAAAATTTATCACCAATTTGGAAGAATGGTGGAAACGAAGTAACATTAGTGGCAGAGGTAAAATGCATACCATTCAGCTGAAGCTCAAGGCAATCAAACAGCAAATTAAGGACTGGAATCGTAAAGAATTTGGTAACATTTTTGAGGCAAAGCATAAACTAGAAGGCGAAATGGAGAACATCCAACAAAGGATAATTTTGGAGGGTCGAGATGAAGAAAAGAGTCGGGAGGAAGGTCGAATTCTCAGTCTGCTAGAGGAACGCAGAAAACAAGAGGAGATTTTGTGGAGACAGAAATCACGAATCCGCTGGTTACGGGAAGGGGAGCGCAATACTAAATTTTTTCACCAAGCCACGATCCAACATCGGCAGAGGAATCGGATTTTTTCACTAAAGAATGAGGAAGGAGAACGAGTGTTAGAGCAGAAAGATATTGAAAACCTCTTACTTGATTATTTTAAAGGAATTTTAACGGAGGATCAACAGGACCGAAGGCAGGCTATTCATCAAATATGTCGGGAGATACCAAGATTAGTTACCCAGGATCAAAATAAGGCATTCATGCGGAGAGTAACTATGGAGGAATTAGAAGAAGTGGTTATGAATATGAGTAAGAATAAGGCCCCAGGCCCGGATGGGTATACGGCGGAATTCTTTCAGGCTAGCTGGCACTTTATCGGAAACGACGTACTGGAGGCGGTGGAGGAATCACGAATGAGACAGTATATATGGCCAGGTATTAATTCAACCTTATTGACCCTCATTCCTAAAAGTAACACCTCGGATGAACCTAAGGGATTCAGACCCATTGCGTTATGCAATGTCATTTACAAGATTATCTCTACTTTGATTGTCAAAAGACTGAAACATATTTTACCAAATCTAATATCGCCGGAGCAAACTGGTTTTGTGGAGGGACGCCAAATACTCGACGGTATAGTGGTTTCGCAGGAGGTGATACATTCTTTAAAGGTGCGGAAAAAGCAGGGAATGCTTATGAAGCTGGATTTATCTAAGGCTTATGACTGTTTAAATTGGAGGTATCTTCAACACGTATTGGGTGCTTTTGGGTTTGACAACAGATGGATACATTGGATTACCAGTATGATCTCTACTCCTCATTTCTCAATATTGGTCAATGGTATCCCATCAGCCTCTTTTAATGTAACCAGGGGTATTCGGCAGGGGGATCCGATCTCCCCTTTTTTATTCATATTAGCTATGGAAGGGTTAAGCCGTCTGATCAAGAAGGAGGTAAGCGAACATAGAATCAAAGGTCTCAGATTGTGGGGACCTAATTTAGTTATCACACATCAACAATTTGTTGATGACTTGATGCTATTTGGAGAAGCATCGATCAGAGAGGTTAGAAATTTCAAATCTGTTTTAGCAGTTTTTATGATGGCTTCAGGTATGACGATTAATAATGACAAGTCTTGCACCTTTATTTTTAATACTCCTGCAAATGTCAAAGCGCATTTAACTAGAGTCTTAGGCTTCAGCCTGGGTGAATTACCAACTAAATATCTGGGTGTCCAACTGGATATTTACTCCCACTGTCTAAAAAATTGGCAGAGTTTGTTGGAAAGGGTTAGAAAACGCCTGGCTAATTGGTCCTTTCGAACATTGAATTTGGCTAGTCGCATTGTTCTTTTAAAGTCTGTTTTATTGTCTATTCCCATATATTCCTTATCTATCATGGCAGCGCCCAAAGGCGTTTTATCTAAAATGCGGGAAATATTTGGAAAATTTTTGTGGAGTGGTACGCAACAGCAACAGAAATGGGTCCTTGTTTCATGGACGAAGGTTATCCAAAGCAAAGCGGAGGGCGGTTTAGGAATTCGCGATCCTGAAATTATTAACCAGGTCTTCGGGGCGAAGTTGTGGTGGAGATGGGTACAAGGGGGTATTGATCTATGGAAAAGAATATGGAATTTAAAATATAATATGCCAAGCACAGTTGAAGATCGCTTACGTCTAGTAGAAACTCCCCGAGGGTCACAAATATGGAACTTTTCAAGCAACAATAAAGATATCGTCAGGGATTTAGCTTTCTGGGAAATCCGTGAGGGTGGTACAGCAAATTTTTGGGATGAAGGGTGGCAGGAGCGGCATAAATTAAATGGAGAACATATTCTTCAGGATGTTCAAGTGCTAGGACAGAGAGCAGGTATGATACATATCAAAGACTATTGGCGTCAAGGAGATGTACATGGTATTTGGCGAATATGGAAACCGCTTAGGGAATGGGCAAATGGTATCAGTATGGAGACAGAACACCGGTATACCCGGGAAATGGATTCACGTAAAATTAAGATTAGAGGTGGTAACGACATTCTAAGGTGGGGTAAAACAACGAGAGGCATGTTCACTGTTAAAGAAGCATATCACTGGAAGTTGAGGGGGGTAAGGGCCGGCGATCAACTGGAATGGAACAAGATCTGGGACGCTAAATGGTGGCCCAAAATAACGTTCTTTGTGTGGCTAGTTTGTAATGGCCGGATCTTAACATGGGAAAACATTCAAAAACGTGGTATGCATGGACCATCCCGATGTTACTTGTGCTTTCATGAGGAAGAAAATCTGGAGCATTTGCTAAATCGATGCCTCTATGCTCAGAGTATATGGGAGGAAATCAGAGTATTATTTGGACAAACAAATCGGGATCCAACTAGTCTCAGGGTCACCTTGTTCCATTGGGGTAAAGGGAATTTTCAGTGTAAAGTTGTTCGGAGATTGTGGACTCTGGTGATTGGCTTTGCAATATGGGAAGTTTGGAAGGAGCGCAATCGGCGAATTTTTAGAGGAAAAGCCTCTTCACAAGCAACAGTTTGGGAAACAATCTGTAGATCAATCAAGGAGACAGTTTTATCTGAAGCATGGGATGATAATGATTGGAAAGGGCCCTAGGAGGAGCAACGAATCCTCGTAAGTTTGTCTCTAGATTATACAATGATTTTCCCTAACCCGGATCGGGGAATTAGATATCAGATACATAGTCCAAATCACTTCAGATTGCAAGGGGATATGCGAATTAAACTGACATTTGATGGGGCGTCAAAGGGTAATCCGGGAAACGCTGGATGGGGTGGCCTCTTCAGAGATAATTCAGGACGAACACGGTGGGTGTATGCGGAATGGGGCGGAGATATGACCAACAATGAAGCAGAACTATGGGGCCTCTATAATGGACTTCGAATTGCAGTTCAAAATGGCTACCAAAATCTTGAGGTGGAAGGGGATTCTAAAATTACAGTTGACATGTTATGCAAACTGCGGAATGGTAAACGGTGGGACCAGGTAGCGACGAGCTGGCGAACAGCTGCCATCATACAAGACATCGCAGAATTGCTTGGTCGGATTGACTATATGATGGTTACTCACGTCCTACGAAATGGTAATCAGGCTACAGATTTCTTAGCCAATTGGAGTAGCGAGGCGTCGGGAAGAATCATGGATGAGAGCTGGGATGCATATCGTGACGATCCACGATGGAGCGCACTACGAAATATATTACAAACGGATTATGATGCGGCAATGGCATTGCAAGAAAATCATTAATTGTTTCCCTATTCAGAAAGGGAGGCGTCCTGACATGGTAGTTAATGATCGACAGGGGTTTATGCACCGCGTGGAGAGCGATAAAAATAGGGGCGACGATCGTGATCACCAAACGAGCGGGATGATTTTCCCAATGCAGGCTTTGGGTACGTTGTCGAGGACACCAGCGCGATGTTATGAGAACATTGGGTACGATTCACATCATCGTAAACTTAATGGGGCAAGTGTTAAGGCAGGCGTCAGACGAGTTTTCTTTATTAAGTTAGAAGGGTGGTGGATGAGGGTCATCAGACGCTTTGCTTGTAAATGCGCAGCGTATCGTCTGCAACTTACAGAAAATCCCTGTATCAAGAGAGCGTGTGAGTGTAGAATGCAAACCACGACAGTGCCGAGTATGGATGGGCGAAGGGTGCAAGAAGATGGCCGTTGGACAAGGAGTAAGGGTAAGGTTGAAGAACAGACAGGAAAAGGTCTGTTCGAGGCCGCAAAGGGCAAAGCTGTTGAAGCGGAATTCTTACCTCGCGTCTATTTGGATATCCCTGACGAATCTGAGGAGGATTTTGATATCCATGAGTATTTAGTGGACGAAGATCAGCGACGGGTGACAGGAGGGAAGATAGGGAAGCGGATGAGTCGGAGTGAAGACCTCGAGGAACCAGAAGACTCCGAGGAGGGTAGGGGTGGCCGACGTGGAAGAGGACGACCACCGAAAGTTCGGGGGACTCAACGGGGCCTGGGAACGAGCAGTGACGAAGGTGGTAGAGGGAGTAGGCAACCGCAGCGTAGGGTTAGAGGCAGGGCCAGGCGGGACATGAACATGAAACTCACTGAAGCAGAGGAAGCTTATAATCATGGAACTAGCCAACATATGAGGACAGTTATTGATCAGTTGGAAGAGGAAGCTATGCAGGTAGCTTCAGACCCAGAGATGGAGGACTGGCAGAACTACATACCTGATCCTAGACATACTAGAGGAAGGTTGTCTTTATAAAAACAATCTCTGCATGCTTACTGGGGCATGAAACGACTCCTGGCTAGGGCCATGGAGCAAATTGCAGTCGAAATGGTGGAATTAGTCCATGGATTCCCTACTTTTAAAAGGGAATTAAGGAATATACAGATGACTCTGAATGTCCAAAATCATAAGCTGGACAAAATTCTACAGTTGCTCAAGGAAAATGGTTTCGAGATCAAGGCAGAAGGTGAACCACAACTGGATATCCCAACTCACTAAGGAATGGACTATGCTGTCAACAGGTTTTCGGAAACTTTTTTAGTTTGTCAATTTTGTAATCCTTAATGGAATTGTCTCAAACAAGATATAGTTTGCTTGTGAAACTCATAGTAGAAAATTTTGTATGGATAGATAGTTTGGATATGTTTTTCTTATGGATGGCAGTTAAAAACTATCGACGGATCCCGGTTTCCCTTAAGGGCGGGCAACGATGTATATTTTTGTATATAGCTTGGTTGTAATTTTTACGATGTTGAAGTAATAGAATTCCTACCTCAGTTTACAGAAAAAAAAAATTATCAATTGGTTATCATTTCCAAAACAAAGCTTTTACTTTAAATTAGCTATATTTGACTTCCCCTGATACTTGTGCTGGTATTTTTTTATTGACATTTTATTTGTTTCCCGTTGATTAAAAAAATTTAAAGTTTAACCAAAGTTTAACATTATGAAACAAAATTTATTATTTTATCTTAAATATTATTGGTTGAAATATTTCAACTTTTATTATATAACTACATCATTAACTATTATTGTACCATCTACATTATTTTTATTATTTATTAAAATATAAATTAATTAATATTAATGTAAAATAAAAATCTATTGATTAATTGAATATTATTTTAATGTATAATGCTGACTCATACACTTTTCATATCATGCTTATATGACATTGATATCGTCTTGGCAATCAAGACGCTCACTCACCTACTTCTACAAAGTTGATGCTAATCATGAGAATGGGTATCCATTTAAATTTGAATGAGAGTACATCTTCCTCTCTCCTTCCCTTGCCAAGACGCTCACTCACCTACTTCTACAAAGTTGATGCTAATCATGAGAATGTGTATCCATTTAAATTTGAATGAGAGTACATTTTCCTCTCTCCTTCCAAACTTTCCACATGGTAAGTAGTGTTGATATGCCATGCCTCGGCACGCCATGCCTTCATTACGGTTTAATAAGAAAAGGCCTTGGATTTTGTCTATAGGGAGTTGCTTTCCAATTGTGCATCCACATCGACATTAATAAGGATATGACATTGATATCATCTTGGCAATGAGGACGCTCACTCACCTACTTCTACAAAGGTGATGCTAATCATGAGAATGTGTATCCATTTAAATTTGAATGACAGTACATCTTCCTCTCTCCTTCCAAACTTTCTACATGGTAAGTAGTGTTGATATGCCATGCCTCGGCACGCCATGCCTTCATTACGGTTTAATAAGAAAAGGCCTTGGATTTTGTCTATAGGGAGTTGCTCTCCAATTGTGCATCCACATCGACCTCAATAAGGAGATGTCTATGGAGGGGGAGGAATCTCAATAAGGAGAAGTCTATGGAGGGGGAGAAATTGCAGGAACGGTCAAAAGTGGTTGGAATTCAGACAAAAAAATTTAATATTCTAAAATTTTAAATCATGTTTTTGATGGTGGAAATGGATTCAGCACCATCAAAAACGTCTAGATCACTTAAAATTATGAATTTTGACAACTTTTATTTGGATTTACAAACCTGTCAGATCTTTTCAAAATATGACTAGAATTTCCATAACTTTTAGGAAAAAAAACATAATTTTTAACCTACCACCCTCAATAATGATAGTGTGTAATGATGATAGTCTCTATGTATTAAACTTTGAAATATGATAGATTCCAACTCCATTTGTTATTCCAAGCTTCCAACGTGTTAAGTCTTGAAATGTTCAAGTAAGGAATTCCCTTCAAAAAAATTCATTACATAATTCTTACAAATTGGAAATACAGATGGAAACAAAATTAATAGTAAGATTGAATTTTACATTTAAAAAGAAATAAAATTCGATTTAATTAGTTGTCTATTTTAATAGAAATGTGAATTTAAATGTGATTAGTATATTCTATGTGACTCGTGGCTCACTATACATTAAAAAATACACACCCATAATTTTCTGGTGTTGTTGATGCCTTATAATTCCAAGTTTAAGTTTGCTTAAAGTAATATTTAAGTGAATGTTATATTGGGTTTTAAATAATTTGTTAGATTCAAATTACTTCATATCTAATCTAATGATGTTTATATAATTTATATAATATTTAATATTTAAGAAAGTTATTATATGTTGTTGATTTTTATTTATTTTTTAATTAAAATGTATATTAAATTATAATATCAAAGATGTTTATATAATTTATATAATATTTAATATTTAAGAAAGTTATTATATGTTGTTGATTTTTATTTATTTTTTAATTAAAATGTATATTAAATTATAATATTAAAATACATCTCATTAATGACATTTATATATTTCAACCTTTATTAATGCTGACTCGTACACTTTTGTACACTTTTCATATCATGCTTATATGACATTTATATATCTCATTCAAAATAATTATGTATTATAAAAATGTATTTTCAATAATCAAAGAATTATATACAAGTACACTAATTTCGTATCTTAATTATTACTTAAATTTTAAGTAGAAAAATTATAGATATACTAATAATATCTAATTATAATATTATATATAATATTTAATTCAAAATTCTAATTCAAAATATAGTTTATTTCCATTAAAAAAAAGCTAATAATTATTTATTTTATCATAATTTTTTTATCAAGTGTATATATATATATATATATATATATATATATATATATATATATATATATAAGCTAAACCTCGTTAAATTTCATTTTTTAATTGTTATTAAAAATGATTAAATTTATATTTTAATAAAAAATAGTTTATTTTTAAATAATATTTTAATATATTTCAATTATTTTTTAAATTATATATTTATTAATTAAACATTTAATAATTTCAAATATTGTTTTTTTGTAAACTTGGTAGATCTCTATTTATCATCTATTTTTCAAAAAAAATTACATCCCTATGTTCCGGGTAGTCACCTACCCGAAGGAAACCAGGTGACCACTGCTCAACTTTAAATCCTATCCAAAATTTAAATAAGTTCATAACAATCCATGTACTATTTCTATGTTGATTGTCTCTACTACTATCTCTACTGATCAACATAAACATGTTTGTTTTATTCATCATAGACAAAATTCAAAGCTTTCTAGCTCGCTTGATCATTCCTCATCTGAGGATATTACCAGAGCTGGTGCCTTTGCACTGGATCCTGGCATCTCCCTTCACTGTTCCATTTTCCACTTTATCTCTTTCAGGATCTGCTCAATCCTTCCTAATGCAAGATTGTTCTTGTAAGTCTGAATCTGTATGGTTGCTATTTCCTTTAGAAGTTCAGCTCTGACTGGGTCCTTCTCCGTTTTGTCTTCTTGTTTTCCGAATTCTTCCCCTACCATGTGCTTGCGGTGGACGATCATTGCTTGTGCCACCACATTTTTCATGACCCAATATTGGTGCAGGGTTTCTTTGAACAAGGATTGTCTTCGATTAGTAGTCTCGACGTCTTGCACCATTGTTTCCCATTCATCCATAGGCATACCTCTGTATCTAAGATTATCTCTTAGGTCTCACTCCTAACTAGCAATCTAGTCCCTTACTTCCTTTGGGCTTCGTCCCATGTAGAAGTCAATAATTGTCTTCATTTGGTCTCCATCTTGCTTCCTACATCTTTTCTTTGCCTGACCACTTGTTCCTTCATCCTTCTTAGTTGTCCTCTTTCCTCTTCTAGGAGCCATTTTGCCTTTAGCTTGGCGGTTGAAGCCTGTAATATTGAGTTCTCTGAACTGTTCTACATGCCTTCCCTATTCTATTATTGAACCTATCACAAAATCAAAGCATATGTCAGTCATATTATTTTGGTTTAAAACATTTTCCTTGGTTTTTTCCTCCTTCTTCCTTCTTGAGCTTCCTATCTTCTGGTTTCCCACCAATCTGAATTTGGCTCCATCTCTTTTAATTCCCAGGGTCATGGGGTATCGATGGGTTCATTTCTTCTCCCATCCCACACAGGATTTCAACTCCTGCCTTTTTTTCCTCTTCCCTCCTGGGGCCTCGCCCTTGGATAATTTTAGGTAGAAGAGGTATCCCCTGAACCCGGTTTTCTCAGGCTTTTTAGCAAGGTTTCTGCTGGCTTCTCTCCCTCCCCTCCCCCTAGGTTGCAGTGTCATCTCACTGGAGATTGGGGTTTTCCTTTCCCAGCTTTCTTCTCTCAAGGCTACAGGCATTCTGCCTTTCACTCCAATGAGTCTTGCCAGGACCCATATTTTGAGGGGGGAACTATTGAATTTTTCCTGAGAATGGCCCTCTTTCTCATAGATTTCTCTGCCTCTCCTCTCATTCTCTCTGTCTAGAGTGGACGAGAGCTCTTCAGTC
Source organism: Pinus tabuliformis (assembly GCA_031772625.1). NCBI lineage: Eukaryota > Viridiplantae > Streptophyta > Pinopsida > Pinales > Pinaceae > Pinus > Pinus tabuliformis. Next base: position 770,264,779 of record CM062809.1, read on the forward strand.
CTGTTTTCCCCCATTCCACTAAGGTTTCTATAGAAATTGATATGACGATACCAGGTTTGCTTATAATACCAATATCCTAGAGGCCTATTTCTCAAACAATTAAAGCTTTCAAGAGTTAGAGCCAGAGGTATTACATACCTGCTTACCAAACTTCGCCTTTCTTTTGCCTTCTGCGTCTTCTCACTGCCTCCTCTTCCTTTCTCGTCACCTTTCCTCGTTGTCGTCTGCATGCATAATGCCTCTTTCCTATTTTCCTTGAGATTTATCTCTTTTTTGTTCTTGGCTCTTGTCTTTACTACCAGTTGTCCTGTTTTATTCCCGGCACAGATCCCTTCCTTACTGTCTTAGGATGTTGCCCTCATGTCCTATCCTCTCCCGACTGCTCTTGCTGTAGTATTTCTAACTCTACTCCACCACTTGTCTTTATTCCTCTGCCCGCCTTCGTTTTCTCTATCCTGCCCTCTCCTCTGATATTCCTTTCTGGCTCATCCCCCGTACTCTCGGGGTTTGTCCCTCCTCTACCCTGCTCTGTCATCCTACCAATCACCTGTCTTCTCCTATCTTGTTCCTCCCCTATCCTTTCCTACGTCTGTCCTTTTCCCTCTCTGCTCTAGTCTTTTCTCTTTGAATTCTCTAGATGTTCACTCGTATTCCTATCTTGTTCTACGAGTTGTATCAGTTGTGCCATTTCCTCCTTTTGGTTTAGCTCTGTCCCGCTTGCATCCAGCTGCTGGTCTCCCTTCCTGCATCCCCAATTCGCTAGGCTATCTGCTGGTGCATTACCTCTTCGTCTCACATGGGATGGTAGTATGTATGTTATCCTTCTTAGCAGTTTGCTTATCTCCTTGACTATCCATGCGGTCCGCCAGCTGCGAATTAGCTTTTCTGCTGGTGTTCCTTGATGTGATTGTTTGAGCATGTCTATCACTAAATTCGAATCTCTTTCAACCTGGAGTTTCTGATACCCCCATCTTATCGCTATTTCTATCCCCCTTTTCAATGCATGGAATTCGGCTTCATTGTTTGATGCATTTCCATAGTCCATCGCATATACCCTTAGCGTTCTTCCTCTGTCATCCCTGAATATTCCTCCAATGCGTGCCTCCCATGGGTTTTCTTTTGCAGCTCCGTCAAAATTCAACTTTGTGAATCCCTGTTGCGGATTCCTGTAGTAATCGTTGTCTTTTACGTCTTTGGCCTGATATTTCCTTACAGCCATGTTTGTTATGCTTATTTTTAGTTGCAGATGGTTCATAATTCGTGTCTCTATTTGGTCTGCTTTCCAGTCTTCGTCGGTCCACTTCTCTATGATTATGGTTTCTCTTATGTTCTGGACTGTTTGGTTCCACATATCATTCGTTACTCTGCCATCGTCCTTAAAAATCAACCGGTTCCTTTCTTTCCATATGTTCCATAGGATGAACCCTATGGAGAGATTCCAAGCTCTATTCAGGACTGCATTTTGGTATGGTTTACTCCTCCAGTTTTCTACTGTTAATTTCATACTATTTGTGTCTCTATCGCTGATTTCGAAGAGCTGCTGGTGGTGTCACCACAGGATGTTGCTGACTCGGCAGGTGTTAGTCAGGTGTTCCATCGTTTCTTCTTGTTCCTGGCATAGTATATAGCACGATGGGCCTTGCGTCCCCTTCCTTCACAGCTGGTCCCAGGTTAAAGCTCGCTCGTGGGTCATAATCCAGGTAAACAACGCTATCTTTGGCCAGGTTTTCATTTTCCAAATTATGTCCCATTTTTTTGTTTCGGGGTTGCTAGTGCTTCTAGCCTTTATGTAGTATCCTTTTGATGTCATGGACATCCCTTTAATTCTTTTTCCCCATCTTATGATGTCATTCCCTTCTTTGACCGTGATTTTCCTTGTCTCCATCTCCTTTTTGTAGTTTTCCCAATGTGTTGTTTCGTGCTTCTTGCCAGTGTTCTTGTGTTTTCCATTTTCTACCTGATAACCCACTGCCCCTACCCCCTCCCACAGAGACACACACATAATCTACACGATAATTAACAAGGGAATCATAGTGTAGAAGTAGAATCACATTTCCATTTGTTATGCCAAGAATAAGGGAACTATATATAATAAATATATTTTAAATCTTTAAATGCACATGTTGATGGGTCATCCTACTAATTATCAATTAGTTGTTATTTTCAAAACAAAACTTTTACTTTAATTTAGCTATATTTTATTTCCCCTTGTACTTGTGGCTATATAACATATTCATTTCTTTCTATTAGTTTCCCATTGACTAAAAAAATTCGAAATTTAGCCAAAGTTTAGGATTATGAAAAAAAATTTATTATTTTTAAATAATTTAATTTCATTTATCTCATTGGTTAAAATATTTCACCTCTTATAGTGTAACTACATCATTAACTACTATTATACCATCCACATCATTTTTACTATTTATTAATATTAATAAAAATCTATTACTTAATTCAATATAAAATGTTGACTCTTACGCTTTTCATATCATGCTTATACGACATTGATATCATCTCAGAAATCACGAGGCTCACTCACTACTTCTACAGAGGTGATGTTAATCATGAGAATGCATATCCATTGAAATTTGAATCAGAGTATATCTTCCTCTTTCCTTCCAAACTTTCCCTGTGGTAACCAGCTTTGATATCCCATGCTTCGGCTTCGATATGCCCTGCCTCGTTATTACCGTTTAATAAGGAAAGGATTTGGATTTTGTCTAAATGGAGTTCCTCTTTAATTGTGCATCCACATCGACCTCGATAAGGAGTCGTTTTATGGAGGCAGAGGAATTGCACCGAGGGTCCAAACCGGTCGGAATTCGCACAAAAAAAATTTAAAATTTGGTAGATGTAGTGTTTAAATCATATTTTTGATGGTGGAAATATAGATTCAACGCCATCAAAAATGTCTAGAACACCTAAAATTATGAATTTTAACAGCTTTTACTTGAATTTATTTTTTCAAAATATTTTTTTCAAAATATGACTAAAATTTCCATAACTTTCAGAGAAAAAAACATAATTTTTACACTACAGCCCTGGATAATGCTCATGGGTAATCGTGACAGTCTCTCTGTATTAAACTTTGAAATATGAAAAATTCCAACTCCATTTTTTATTCCAAGCTTCCCATATGTTAAGTCTCTTTGCCTCGCTGGTGATACATGTGCTTGAAATGTTTAAGTAGGGAATTCCCTCCAAAAAAATCATTACACAATTCTTAAAAACTGGGAAACAAAATTAATAGTAAGATTGAATTTTTTATTTAAAAAAATAATAAAATTCGATTTATTTAGTGGATTATTTTAATACAAATGTGAATTTAAATGTGATTGGTATATTTTATGTGACTCGTGGCTCATTATACCTTAAAAAATACACACCCTTAATTTGTTGTTGACGTTTTATAATTCCAAGTTTGTTTTTCTTAAAGTAATATTAAAGTGGGTGTCATATTGGGTTTTAAATAATTTGTTAGATTCGAATTACTTCATATCTAATGATGTTTATATACTATATTTAATGTTTAAGAAAATCATTATATGTTGTTGATTTTTTTAAAATTAAAATGTATGTTAAATTATAATATTAAAATAGATCTCATTAATGACATGTACATATCTCATTTTTTATGAAATTTCAGTGCTATTTTAAAATAAATATGTATTATAAAAATGTATTTTCAAAAATAAAAAATTATATCCGTATTTTAATTATTACTTAAATTTTAAGCAGAAAATTTATAAATATACTAATAATATCTAATTATAATATTGTATATAATATTTAATACAAAATTCTAATTCAAATAGTTTAATTCAATTGAAAAAAAAAACTAATAATTATTTATTTTATCATAATTTTATATATTTTAGGTTAGTTGAACTTAAATTTTTTATTGAAATGGTTATAAGTTAAATCTTTAATTAAATGATTAAATTTCATTTTTTAATTATTATTAAAAATGATTAAATTTATATGTAAACAAAAATTAATTTATTTTTAAATAATATTTTAATATATTTCAATAATTTTTTTAATTACATATTTATTAATTAAACATTTAATAATTTAAAATATTTTATTTAATACACTCTTAATTTATATCTTTATATTTGAACTTAAATTGATATAAAATATAAGAAAATATTATTGCCCAAAATGAATTTGACCACCACACACACACACATATATAATGTACACGATAATCACAACGTAGAAGTAGAATCGCATATTCATGTCTTATGCCAAGAATAAGGGAACCATATATAGTACATTTTATTTAAATCCTTAAATTCACATGCTCATGGGTTGTCCTAGTAATTATCCATTGGTTGTCATTTTCAAAACAAAATTTTTAATTGAATTTAGCTATATTTGACATGCCCTTAAAATATAAATGCTTTTTCAAACTTTACCCAGCATAAAAGTTCCATTGTGTAAGAACTCCATAAGTCAACCAAACTAGTTTACATTCAACAGCGTCTCATTGTTTATTAGTTTCAAAGTTGAGTAAAATTTGTTGATTAAAATTTCTGAATTTGTTGATTTGCTTATTAAGAATTCTAAATCCACATTAGTTTATGTGAAGTTTTTTTTTCACTGGGAATACTTATCATAAATTAGCATGTCATTAGTTGCTATGCACGAATGCATGCATGATACTTAACACCAAAATTTGTATTTAAAAGAAAAATCATAAAATAGGGTATAATAATAAAGCGGGAAATATTTAACAATTTGTTATGAATATCTTTACAATTTATAAATTACACAACTTACCTCTCTATAATTATATATAGCCCATTTTTTTCTAATCTCTTGTTTTCCAATTTTACTTTTCTTCCCTTTTGTTTTTTGTTTCTAGTTTTGCATGCACTTATCTAGATTTCCATCTAACTATATTTAAATTAGGCGGCAACGTACTCGCTACTATAAGTCAAATTACCACAAATTAATATTAGAAATTTTTGTTATTATAGGTCAAATTATAATATGTGGTTTGAGTAATTTCTTATGAAATGTTAATAAAATGTTAATTATTATTAGTAAAAATTATTTCATGTTAATGATTTTTAATTTAAAGATAAGTGGATTAGAAAGGTCCCTAATTTATTAAGAGAGAAATGGTCTCGAGTCCATTTTTTTTGTGGTGGGGGGGGCATTTCGTTTTTGATAGAGAGGAAAATATTTCTATTGTATTCAAAATTGTTTTTTACGACAAATTTATTTTGTGGGAGGGGGGGGCATTTCGTTTTTGATAGAGAGGAAAATATTTCTAGTGGAAAGTGAGAAAATTCTAAATTTCAAATTAAATCTTGATAAAGATATGAAGATCAGAATAGCATCTAAATAAAATAAGTTGGAATCCCTTTTATCATCCCTTTCCACTAAAAGAATTAAAAAGAAAAAAGTGAAAGATTGTAAAAGAATATCCTCCATATATTCACTTAACATGTATAAAAAATGGCTGAAAACCCCGCAGAATGGCACATTTATTAATACCATGGGTAAAATGGACAATAAGAGAAAATCGTCATGCCATTCAAAAGTATCAAAAACTAATGTTAGAACATTTAGTTGCTTGACCGGTCAACACCTGCAACAAAATGATGCTCAAGTTGTAGACGTCTAATTTGACCGTATTGCGGAGATTTAGCACTTGACATAGCAGTTTTATTATCTAACTGTTATTCCGAGTCTATCATGGACATTATTTATTTGTAAATGGGTTTTGTTACAATATCATGAACCAATACCATGGCTTATCAATAGCACATCTCCAAAAAATCATGACTCACTTCATATGAGACTTGTTCATATAAGTTTAGTTTTTTTTTTTTTTTTTTTTTTTGAATTAATCAATCTAATGAAAAAGGAAAAAATAGCACAGTTAAATAAATCTCAACCTTTAATTTGTGAACATTAAATCCGTACCATCCACCTAATAAATATTGATAATTAAATTAAAACTTCAGAAACGTTACTCCAAAATAGACAAGCCTTTCATCGGCATCAACATTATTTTTTTTCCTAAGAAAAATCGTAATTTTATTCAACCTTGTTATGAGGACAAATCCCTCTTGCAGACAAGAGTGATCTCCTTATACTTCTAAGAACCCTAGTAATAAACACATAGTAATTGTTATATTTCCCTAAGTTCTGACCATTTGAAAGCAATATAATGAAAGAGGCCTCTTACTGGTTTTGTTAATTTATTGATAAGTCCCTTGAATCTTTCAATCATGCACTGTTTGATGATCCAAATGTCCTCTTGTCACCCCCGACAACTTCTTTGTAATGTTCTGAAAGAGATTTGCAAAGACAGAGACAAACAAGAGATCAAATCATATAGGATATAATCAATGAGATAATGAACTAATTAACCAATTATATATGAAAATTGATCAATTATGCAACCAAAAGTCATGTAGGTGATCAAAGAATCCTACATATAAAATCAATAGAGATGTAACTAAGAAAGAACAATTGCTTATATTCATAAAACTAGAGAAAAGTCTTACAGCCATGTAGCCTTAATGTAGCAACTTCCTTCTGCAATCTCCAACCCTCTCCCTTGCAAGACAAGCCTTCCAACCTAATCTCAACAGCATAAACCTACTTCCAATTGTCCTCCCTCAAACCCCAAACCTGTAATGGCTTTATAGGCCAAGGATGACATGTTATGGATCCATTCTCCAAGGGATGAGATCCAGTATTAGTGGGAAAGAGGTACTAGAAATGAAGGGGTGTTACTCCATGATGGGAGGTATCAACATTAAATAAGAACTCATTCAAAGCTTGTTGGTTGGGATAGATTCTACCAACAATCCTTCTAGAATTTGTTTTTTTATTTTTACGTACTTCAAGTCATGTTCATAGGTCGTAATGGAAGACATTGTGTACTTCTGCACATATAATAATGGTATTACCTGCTTATGCATAGGAAGTGACTAGGAAACTGTGAACATATCCAAAATTAGGGTTTTGTACCATAGGATCTAGAAATTCCACCTTCTTTGGGATGATTTAGTTTCAAACCCTGCAATGTAAGTCTCCATAACATATGCGTGGATATCAAAAGATCCAAACCGATGGTGATTTTCCTAATGCGAAAAAATGACGTGTAACAGATTTCCCCCTAAAGAGAAAAGTCAGAAGAAATATTTTGATGACTCACGTGCTTTATCATGCGAAGGTTTGGGTTAGAGACTGTAGTTGGATACCTGAAACAATCAAAAAACATTTAGAATGCAATATATAATATCATCACTGAAGTAGGAATTCCCATACTCAAAACATAAATGTCTCAAAGCATAGTACGAAAATACACCTGAAGGTCCATGTCAAAAAACATCATAGTATGGACGCAACCATGAATGGATCTATGTTTACAATCACGAATATTTGATAACTCCACGTATCCTAGATGGATGAAACCAGATCCAGGGTCTTGATCTCTATTTCTCGATCCGTAATACGAATCTATCCATGCGAGTAAATGTTTTGAAGTTGAACATGGTAGAAACCACTTGCTTACTAGTAAATATGTGTATCGTTAACAAGCGCACGAAACAACACCAATAATGACAATGGATCTCAAGGTACTTCCAAGACAATGTATGAAGTGTGAATAGATGATTTGATGTTGAACACTCATAGAATCATTCGACCGAAGTCCAATGATGAGAATCTATCATTGAAGGTGAGAAGCCTACCATTAGGGCATGAAAGCTTCAAGGTATTGAAGGTTTCTAGATCAATTTCGTAGATAATGAGTTGAAGCTGATAGGAAGCGATATGTCGTAGGAGGCCCTACGACATGAAACTAATGTCAAGTTTTGGAGAACATCAATTTAGAGTAATTCAGGACTAACTCAAGGATGGTCAATGCAACTAAAGGAAAAGACTAGCAAACTAATTTTGACTGAGGTTGAACTTATCTTGAACAGATCAGAGACACGACATGATGAATTGATAATATTTGACTCAAAAAACAAAACCCAACCCAACTAAAGACTTTCAATGAGGTATGATCAACTAAGTAACAAATGGATTTCCCAACCCAGACACGAAAGTGACAGAGTGTCATGTTCAAGAGTGACATACTTCCTTTTACAATTGTAAAACAAATATTCTTTCTCACTTTTCCCCCACCATTACTGGAAAGTACCTCTTTATTTTTTACAAGCTTGAGGAGGATAGTATATATTTTTCATGTAAGATCATCTTTTGGATGAGTGCTCCAAAGTTTTTTTAACAAACCCTAAGAAGGAGTGGTTCGATCTCGTTATGTTTAATGAGTCCTATATTGTTTAATTTTTACAAGTCTAGTAAGGGAGTAACTCGATGTCATTTTCATGTTTAAAGAGTTTGAAAAGACACAAAAATAAAACTCATTCAGCTCTTTTACCATAAAATTTTAACTAGACGAGAAAAAGTAAATCTCAGTATTTTTCAGTTTTAGGGAGTCAGAAGAAAAACGTAAGTAAACTCCACAATGTTATTTTTTCGTACATTTAGGCCCTCAAACCCGAAAAAAGATAAAATAATGCAAGAGAAAACTTTATTTACCATCATTGCTCAACATATACCTTTTCTATAAATAATTTGGTTTAGTCCGTAAAAGGGGTAAACTTATACTGAAAGGACAGTTGTTCATTTACTTTTACGAGCTTGAACAATCAAGTGCTCGACGATATTTTCATTTCTAAGGTGTCTGAAAAAGGGCATAAAGAGAAATCTGTGGTTTTTATTTTTAACAAGTTTTAATGAGTTTGAAAAAGTGATAAATAGTACTCAACACCAAAACAATATGTTTTCGTAATTATCCCATAACCTACACACTTAAACTCAAAATAATTATCTCTATTCAACAATAAAACAAAAATATTAATAAAATCGGACTCAAAAAATTTAATAGGTGTAAAATAGTATTTAATTATCCCTGAAAAACCTATAAAAAGCCCAAAAAAGTAAAAAAAATTCATCATTTGCATTTTTACCATTTCGAGAGAGATAGAAGCCATATTTTACCAGAAACTTTCGAAGCTGATTCTAGGCAAATTGTTGGACGAAATGGGGAGATGCTTTCACCAGATAAATGGTTTATCCGGTCTCTTCATTTTCATATCAACGTTTTTAGCTTTTCACCATGGATTTTGGATTTTTGGGGAGGGTTTCATAAAATTATTTTCACCCTCGATGTGTACAGGTACTCTTCATCGAGCATGTGTACACCGACATAATTTCTAATGCAATGTGCACAGTTTCAAGGAAATAAACTACACAAGTGTGCACTGTTCATTAAAGTCGGTTGCGCATAGCACCAAAGGCAAAGAAAAACAAATGAAAATGCCCCAAATTTTTGCTAAATCTCTCCATGTTTGCTTCTAATGATTTTTAATGTTTAATTAGAGGCTTTTGGTCCATAAACATGGAATGGAGAGAGCCTGAGCATGGAGAACAAGATATACTTTCTCTCGATGACCCAGTAACCATAAAACCCTAACAAATTGTGGATTATACATGTTTTTCACCATTCCGACCATGAGAGCCCAAGAAGACTTGCTTGAATGGATGTTAGGCAAGTGGAATTTTTAGGAAGAGTGTTTTATAGTTAGAGATCATAGTCTTGTCATCAACGTTGATGACATTTACTTCTTGAGTGGACTCCCACGTTGTGGCAAGGAAATTAGCTTGTATGCCGATAGGCGCGGTGGCGAGACCAATGATACCTATTTGATACAATATTTCACTGATGGGGTTTGATGGGACAAACCCGTGCTATATGAATTAATCAACCCAATAACCGTTAATTAACAATGATTTAACAATAATTGTTCTATTAACCAGGGCTTAGCGCTGATATTTTAGATTTGGAATTGATTGTTGTATTGATGATTTTGTACGCCGAGAGGACAGTTGTCCTAGCCTCGGGCTTCCGTCCCACGTTTGGCTAAACCCTAGGGTATTGGTTTCTCCTAGTCATTTTCACTATACTCTGTTTGGGTTGTGAGCTCTGCGGTTCTGTGGGTGATTATCACTGTTATGCAACAATGTTTTACTCATGCCGACTGTGGCTTCTCTGTTGGTAAGTGGAAACTGTGCCTCAACCCTTTTCATGGTTTACGATCTTATTGGCTTTGCTCTGCTAGTCATTGGTTGAACTATTGTGAGGTTCTTTGTTCCTTTGGTGTCTCAATGCTCATTGTCTCATTTTTGTTGCTCGCTCTGTCTTTTAGATTAACTTATGGTTCCTCTGCTACTTGTATGGTTGTATAATTGATTGTTTGTGTGTGCATGTGCTTTTGCTCAGGTCGTGGCCTCAAAAAGACCCTTCCATCCGGCGTTTGCTCACTCTGGTAAGCTAAAAAGTTCTTTCCCTGATGAAGATTATGCTCACAGATTTTCTTTGCACTAATAGACTCGGCTCCTTGCGAGCAGGGTTTTGTTTCATGATGGCCACGATTAGTTATGATTCTCCTTGTCCAGCTTTGCTGTCGAGAGGGTAAGTTCTTTCAGCATTCTTGTTCCCCTTCTGTTAGTCTTCACTGTCTTTTTATTTTGCTTCCAAACCACGGTGCTAACGCCTTGTTTTATTGTCCTTGCAGGTCACTAGTCTCTGGCTAGAGTATCCCTCGGCTCCTTCTTCGAATGGAACTGGTACGGCCTTTCCTTGTAGTCTCTTTTTGGTCGAAGGGTTTCTGGTTGTCTTTTCTTGTACTCGACCTGAATCTGGTTGCAATGCCATTCGGTTGTGAGCAATTTTGGTTTTCTGGTTCAGTTGACCAATTAATATGGGTTTTTCCGTGAACTGTAATGAATTTTTGTTTAAGGGTTTTAAACCCTAACCCTCTTTTCACTGCTCTATTCCCGAAGGAGGGTTTCCTCACCTTCAGGACTACTGGACTTTAAACTTGTAATTGTATGGTTGGAACCACACTGTTGGCTATTGTAATTATTGTGAAAAATTAATGAAAAGGATTTGTATTAGTACGCACAGGATTACCTCTTGCTCGAATTCGATTCTGTGACTGAACTTGCTAATGGTGACTCGCTGTAGAATGCTCTCATGCCTCTGTAACTTCTTAGCGTGCAAAGGAATTATGTGTTTGTCTTTGTTGTTTATGTCTGTGTTTCTCTCATAGTTATGCTTTTTGCTTGTCGTTATTTTTGGGAACTCGCTTCTGTTCTACCAGGAAGGATATTAACAGATTGTTTGACTATCTTTTTATTACATATAACAAGAATTAGATGATAGTAACATAGTAGCTATTCAGATGGACTCCGAAAATAATGAAAAGAAAATATCTCTGTTTTGTATTATTATTCTCTGCCCAGAAAAATATGTTGAACCCTGTCCATGCTATGTACATCTATTTTATAGTCTTTACAATATAGTTAGCAAATTGTTGGTAGTTGCTTGTTTAGTTATGCAGTTGTTAACTATCTTGCTATTTTGATTCTTTCGTTCTGTAGAATACAAAGATAATATTTTCTTTCCTGTTACTTTGTTTTTTTTTCAAAAGTAAATAACTATGAAGATAAACTAAACAAGAGACCAGACAACCATGTGTCTGCAACTACTTCTACCTGACTGTATTGTCCCTAACTGTACTATCCCTAACTACCTATTAACAGACAAAGACATAAAACAGGCTCTTAATATTGTTCTTAATTAACAAACAGAAATGAAATTCAAATTACTGATGAAACTCTCCTCCTTAGCTGAGGCCAACACCCGGTCATGGCACCCTTAGCTGGATGCTCCTGCATCAGGCTCCCGGGGTAAGAAAAATTCATGACTCTGATCCATGAGCTTCTCAACTGAATAACCCACCTGCTCTATCTGCGTGGCGTCAAGCCACAAACTATCCTCAATAAGAGGGTTCTTCCACTTGACCAGATATTGCAGATACTCTTTCTGTCGAGTTTGCTTGGCCACCTGAGTGTTGAGGATCGTCTCAATCTCGAGGGGCTGAACGTAAGGCATTTGTATCATCCAAGTCTCACTTCCATCCTGGGTGTCCCATGTAGGCCATGTTGTACTATCTTGTTCTGGATCAGCAGTGTATGGAAACAGGTCTACCACATTAAAGATGGGCGAGATGCCTATTCCTGGTGGTAGTTGTATTTCATAGGCATTCGTTGAAAATTTTCGGAGAGCTTTTTAGGGGCCTATCTTTTTGTATTTCAGTTTGTTATATGTGCCTCTAGGGAAACGCTCCTTGCGCAAATGCATGAGGACTTCATCCCCCACATTAAACTACACTTCTCACCATTTCAAATCTGCTCACTGCTTATAATTTTGACTGTTGTCCTACAATTTGACGTTCACCAGTTCATGCAAATCTTTCATTGCGTTAGCGAAATCTTCCCCATCAGCACTCCATCTTTCCTGTTGTCCTATATCTCGCAACTCATGCACTCCGCAAGGATGCATGCCATACAAGATCTGGAAAGGACTGTAACACGTGCTATGATTGGGCGAGTCATTATAAGAGAACTCTTCCTGGGCAAGTACTCGATCCCACATCTGTGAATTTTCACCAATCACTTCATAGTAGGTTCCCCAGACTCCTGTTTACCACGTCTATTTGCCTGTCGGTCTACGAGTGATAAGCAGGGCTGTAACTCAACTGCGTGTCCATCTTCTTCCACAGGGTGTGCCAAAAGTTCCCTGTAAACTTCACGTCCTTGTCAGAGAGAATGGACTTAGGTAGACCATGTAACCTAACAATCTCTGTAAAGAACAAGTGGGCCACATGAGTGGCATTGCTGGTCTTTCTGCAAGGGATGAAATGCACCATCTTCAAAAACCGGTCCACTACTACCATCACCGAATCATAACCCCACTGTGTCCTTGGTAGACCCAAGATGAAGTCTAAGCTGACTAAGTCCCACGGTCTACCTAGAATGGGCAATGGTGTGTAAAGTCTCATATTTTGACTTTGTCCTTTTGCCAACTAACACACTTTACATCTATTCACAAATCTCTGCACATCCCTTCGCATTCTTGGCCAATAATAAGAATGGCTGAGTTGCTCTAATGTCTTGTCTATGCCGAAATGTCCGGCTAGACCTCCACTGTGCTTCTCCCGAATGATATTTTCTCTCATTGAACAGTCAGGAATGCATAATTGTCCCCCTTTAAATAATAACTTCTCCTGCAAGTTATAGTCCAACCACAGACTATTGTCTCTCACCAATGGATTCTGATAGGCTTCATATGCCTCCTTGAAATTCGTGTCAGTCTGATACAACTCTTTCAAGTTCTCAAAGCCCAACACTTGTATCATACTCTCCTGCAAGAGTAGGGCTCTTCTACTCAACGCATCTACCACCTTGTTGGCCTACCCGCTGATGTGTTTCAACACAAAGGTGAAACTTTGCAAATATTCAACCCACTTTGCATGCTTGTAATTTAGCTTATGCTGTTGCATCACATATTGTAGTGCAGAATTATCTGAGAACAAAACGAACTCATTCATAGTGTCTCTAGTGCTTCATTGCTTGGATGACAACATAGAATTCCTTGCCATAGGATGAATACTTTTGCCTACTTTCGTTCGACTTCTCGCTGAAAATGAAACAGGTTTATATTCTTGGCTAAGTACAGCTCTAATGGCGATACCGTTTGAATCACAGCGAACCTGAAAAAGCTTTTTAAAATCTGGCAATCTCAGGATCGACCTTTCTGTGATCTTCTTCTTTAGTAGCTTAAAACTCCTCTCTGTTGCCTCAGTCCAATGAAAAGGCTGACTTGCCTTCTTTATAGTGTCCAACATAGGTGCGCAGATTCCACTGAAATTTCTTATAAATTTTTGGTAAAAACTCACTAGCCCATGAAAACAACGTACCTCAAATAGAGTTTTCGGGGATGGCTAGTTGACAATTGCTACAATCTTCTCTGGGTCCATCTTCCACTCGTTTACTACAATCAAGAAACCTAGATAAACCAATTCATTTTGCAAAAAAGTACACTTTCAGATTTATCAGCAGCTTTTTCTGCTACAATTTTTCCAGCACTTTTCAAACATGTCGGAAGTGTTCCTCTTTCGTCTTGCTAAAAATTAATATATCGTCCAGGTACAGTATTACAAACTTCCCAATGTATTCTTTCAGCATTTCGTTCACTAATCGCATAAAGGTACTGGGTGCATTACTCAGTCCGAATGGCATTACCAGCCACTCATACAGTCCCTCATTGGTCTGGAAGGCCGTCTTCCACTCATCCCCTTCTCGTATTCGAATCTGATGATACCCACTCTTTAAATCAATCTTTGAAAAATATGCTGCCCCACTCAAGCAATCCATCATGTCGTCCATCCGTGGTAGTGTAAATCTGTACCAGATGGTAATCTTGTCAATGGCCCTTGAATCTGTGCACATCCGCCATTCTCCTCCTTTCTTGGGAGCGAGAACTGTTGAAACTGTGTAGGGGCTCAAACTCTCCCTTATCATCCCTTTATCTAGCAATTCCTGCACCTGTTTTCTAATATCCTCATTGTCTTTGGGGCTCATCCGATATGCTGCCTTATTCGGTAAACTTGCTCCGGGTATAAAGTCAATATGATGACTTATACTTCTCTTAGGGGGCAGTTTATCTGGCAAGTCATCCACTACTATATCACTAAACTCCTGTAGCATCTGCTGAATTTCTGCAGGCAAATCTGACACCTCTGTGTGTAGCAGCACCGTCTTCACTCTTCTTACAACAGCATAGCTTACTTCACTATCTTCAATCTATTTCAAAAATTGCTTTCTGCTCATTATTAGCACTCTCGTCTCACTTGTTCCGGCTGTCTCTTCCTCCTTGATGGGCACAAGCGTGTGCTTGATCCCATATTTGACAAATTTATAACAGTTTGTCTTCCCGTCATGTACCACCTTCCTATCATACTACCATGGCATGCCCAGCAACATGTGACATACATCCATTGGCATTATATCACAAATTACCTTGTCCTTATATCTGCCGATATGGAACTCCACTTTGCATTATTCATCTACCAACAACTGATGGACTTTTTGCAGCCACGATAACTTATAAGGAGTGGGGTGTTTCAATCGCTTTAACGCCAACTTCTCCACCATCTTCGTGGCAACCAAATTATCTGTACTCCCACTATCGATAATCAGCTTACAACATTTTCCATGTGACTTACAAACTGTCCAAAGCAAAGCTTTCCTTTGAGTTTGTTCAGTTGTTTCTTTCGCTGGTTTCAACAACACCTTGTTCAAAACTAAGGCTTCCCCTGTTTCCGGCACATTTTCTGCTTCTTGGGGAAGTTCCTCTGCTTCCTTTCGTTGTGCGACATACACACCCCTCTATCTAGCTTGTTCCGCCTTCGGACACTCAAAAGATATGTTCCCCCACTTGTGGCACCTATAACATTGATAACTAGCTCCTCTTCCTTGCCCATTTCCTCTCCATCGCTGGTATGGCCTGCCACCTCTCATGCTGTAACCTTTTTCTGCTGTTCCAGAAGATTTGGAACTGCTGCCTTCTTCATTACTGCTAGCAGTTCACCCTCTGTCATAAGACTATCCTCTTCCTCTACCGGTTCCCTGTCCTCTCCTAGCATTTTGTTTTCTAGTGATCTTCTCCTCTACTTTCAGAGCACTTTGATATGCTTCTTCTATATTTTTTGGGGAAAGAATGCTAATTTCATCTAATATTTCTAACCTTAAACCATTCACATACCTTGCTATTTTCTCTGGGGTATCCTCTGCATAACCAACTCTCAAATTTACCCGGTAGAACTCTTCAGTATACTCTTGTACTGTCATCCCTTTCTGCTTCAGATTCTGCACATACTGATGTAGTGCAATCTGGTAATCTTTAGGCAGAAATCTACCTTTCAACTTGGCCACCATCCTTGACCATTTCTTGATTGGAAACTTGTTCATCCTCCTTCTCTCTATTTGGACACTATCCCACCACAGGGCTGCGTGTCCCTTCAACTTTTTTGTAGCGAACTTGACTCTAGAGTCTTCACTGACCTCTTCACACTCAAAATACTTTTCCAGTTTGCTAATCCAGTCCAACAGAACTTTTGTGGACAAGCTACCGTCATAATTTTGGATTTCTAGTTTAGGCTTGCTGCTCACCAATAGGACCGACCTCAACAGTCTCATTTCCATCCCTTCTTCATCCGATCCATCTGTTGTCACTACAATGTCTTCTTCACTATCATCTCCTATCTCCAGATCCCTTCTTCTCCCTGCTTTAACTGCCTCAAAACGGGCAGTAAGGATCTTGATCTCCTCCCGCAATCCTTCCTTTGCTATCATCCGAGCACCTCTTCCATGACCTCGTCTTCCCACATCCATTTCTCAATCCAATTCTAAATCCTGCTCTGATACCACTATGATGCGACTAGCCTGTGCTATATGACTTAATCACCCCAATAACCATTGATTAACAATGTTTTAGAAATAATTGTTCTATTAACCGGGGCTTAGCGCCGATATTTTAGATTTCGAATTGATTTTTGTATTGATGAATTTGTACGCCGAGAGGACAGTTGTCCTGGCCTCGGGCTTCCGTCCCGCATTTGGCTAAACCCTAGGGTATTGGTTTCTCCTGGTCATTTTCACTATACTCTGTTTGGGTTGTGAGCTCTGTGGTTCTGTGGGTGATTGTCACTGTTATGCAACAATGTTTTGCTCGTGCTGACTGTGGCTTCTCTGTTGGTAAGTGGCAGCTGTGCCTCAACCCTTTTCTTGTTTTACACTCTTATTGGCTTAGCTCTGCTAGTCGTTGGTTGAACTATTGTGAGGTTCTCTGTTCCTTTGGTGGCTCGATGCTCACTGTTTCATTTTCGCTGCTCGCTCGGTCTTTTAGATTAACTTATGGTTCCTCTGCTACTTGTATGGTTGTATAATCGATTGTTTGTGTATGCATGCACTTGTGCTCAGGTCGCGGCCTCAACAGGACCCTTCCATTCGGCGTTTTCTCACTCTGGCAAGGTAAAAATTTCTCTCCCTGATGAATATTATGCTCACAGATTTTCTGTGCACTAATAGACTCGACTCCTTGCGAGCAGGATTTTGTTTCGTGATGGCCGCGGTTAGTTATGATTCTCCTTGTCCAGCTTTGTTGTCGATAGGGTAAGTTCTTTCGACATTCTCATTCCCTTTCTGTTAGTCTTCACTGTATTTTTGTTTTGCTTCCAAACCACGATGCTAATGCCTTGTTGTATTGTCCTTGCAGGTCACTGGTCTCTCGCTGGAGTATCCCTCAGCTCCTTCCTCGAATGGAACTGGTAGGATCTTTCCTTGTTTTCTCTGTTTGGTTGAAGGGTTTCTGGTTGTCTTTTCTTGTACTCGACCTGAATCCGGTTGCAATGTCGTTCAGTTGTGAGCAATTTTGGTTTTCTGGTTCGGTTGACTGATTAATATGGGTTTTGTCGTTAACTGTAATGAATTTTTGTTTAAGGGTTTTAAACCCTAACCCTCTTTTCGCTGCTCTATTCCCAAAGGAGGGTTTCCTCACCTTCAGGACTGCTGGACTTTAAACTTGTAATTTTATGGTTGGAACCACACTGTTGGCTATTGTAATTATTGTGAAAAATTAATGAAAAGGATTTTTATTAGTACGCATAGGATTACCTCTTGCCCGAATTTGATTCTGTGACTGAACTTGCTAATGGTGACTCGCTTTAGCATGCTCTTGTGCCTATGTAACTTCTTAGCGTGCAAAGGAATTATGTGTTCATCTTCGTTGTTTATGTCTATGTTTCTCTCGTAGTTATACTTTCTTCTTGTCATTATTTTTGGGAACTCGCTTCTGTTCTACCAGAAAGGATATTGACAGATTGTTTGACTGTATTTTTATTACATATAACAAGAATTAGATGATATGAACATAGTAGCTATTCAGATGGACTCTAGAAAAAATGAAAAGAAAATATCTCTCTTTTGTATTATTATTCTCTTCCCAGAAAAATATGTCAAACCCAGTCCATGCTGTGTACATCTGTTTTATAGTCTTCACAATATAGTTAGCAAACTGTTGGAAGTTGCTTGTTTAGTTATGCAGTTGTTAACTATCTTTCTATTTTGATTCTTTCGTTCTGTAGAATACAAAGATAATATTTTCTTCCATGTTACTTTGCTTTTTTTTTTTCAAAAGTAAATAACTATGAAGATAAACTAAAAAAGAGACCAGACAACCATGTGTCTGCAACTACTTATACCTGACTGTATTGTCCCTAACTGTACTATCCCTAACTACCTATTAATAGACAAAGACATAAAACAGGCTCTTAATACTGTTCTTAATTAACAAACAAAAATGAAATTCAAATTACTGATGAACCTCTCCTCCTTAGCTGAGACCAACACTCGGTCATGGCGCCCTTAGCTGGATGCTCCGGCATCAGGGTTGCTCTCAAAGATGGTCGAATTGATATCAATACCATATCTCAAATTCCTTTGAAAGCCATCGGGTTTATTGTTGCACGGTTGTGTGGTAGTGCAGCATTACATTTTTTCACTAAGGCTCATATGAAGGCTTCTATGGATTTATTTAAAG
Organism: Pinus tabuliformis; assembly: GCA_031772625.1. Classification (NCBI taxonomy): domain Eukaryota; kingdom Viridiplantae; phylum Streptophyta; class Pinopsida; order Pinales; family Pinaceae; genus Pinus; species Pinus tabuliformis. Next base: position 770,283,326 of record CM062809.1, read on the forward strand.
GTGTCATATTTAACTAGTGTGAGGCTATAGCTACCAAATTGAAGGGGAAATTAACTAGGGTTAAAACGAGCAGACTCAAAAAATTTGATTATGGCGCCTTTGTTATTTCATTTTCTCTGGAGTGGATTCCTATTTTGGCTCCATTGGTATCTGCAGAGAGAGGAGGGCCTCATGACCCTTGCATGCTAAAATGGAGTACACTTATGGCACGCCATGGAGGTGGCAAAGGAGAAACTATCAAGTTTACTCTTGACTTCTTCAAGTGGCTGGAAAGATAGATCATCATGATTGAGGACTTTCCATATGTAGGGATGGACTACACAGGAGATATCGATATGCCACTGCCTCCTGGGATGCAGTGGGGTGCTATAGGTAAAACTTTACATTTTGTTTTATTTCAATATTTTCATTTTTTTTTTTTTTGGCATCCAACTAATTATCCAAAATGATCATGTAGATGTGGCTCGTGTGAGACCAGATGGATTGCACAGATATGATCAGCATGATGAGTAGCCAGTTTCCCCCATAGTACAGAACCTGGATGTGACAGAGACACTAATAGAGATAGAGTACAACCTTGAGAGGTTGACTGTGGACATTCCCGCTATGGATGATCTACCTCTCTGCTACCAAAGTCATGCTATAGGAGTTCCTCGTCCTATTAGTCATTTGCTACGACGAGTAGAATTTGTTATTGTATGTTACCATGACCATCATCATGCGTAGTGACTAGCCTAAGGGATACATTTTTTGTTTTCGATGATGTATAGCCATGTTCGTAAAATAAAGGCGACAGGGCTTCATGTCATTAGATGACATTTTTTGTAAAAGACACACTTATTTACAAACTTTTATCTAATGAAAAAACTACTACTTCTATTTTTTATTGTCTTGTACAATATATGAATGAATATTTTATTGATTTCTTTACAAATGTTTTATAAGTGCCAATTTAAGTACACATAATTAGCTAATGCATCTGTTAATGTGTCTAAATTCCTTGGAATATGTCGATACTCAATATAATCAAATTCTCGTTCCAAGAGACGAACCCACAAAAACATCCTCAACATGGAAGAAATTCTAACTGAATAAACACCATTAAAACGTAATACCACGAGTTGTGAATTTAACCCAATGATCAATCAATGAATTCCAAATGAAATGGCATTAGATATTAGCTCAATCATTGTGCTATATTATGAAATATTGTCCATTGTTCGACCAAGGCATATCCCATGAATAGAAACTAACTCGTTTATGGGTGAATAGATGACCCAAGTTGTGGAAGACAAATTATGAGTACTATGACTAGCGCCATTAGTGAATCCAATGTAAGTCTGGGGGAATGTCGACATCTGTAAATCAAGTGAAACACATGATAAGCAGAGGAAGTAGCAAGAAATCGCAAAACCGATAAAAGTTGTCATATGAAAATTTATGGTACAATAATATACAAATGTTTCACCAAACAATCTAAGCATAGTGTTTCTTTACGTAAATACCATTTATGCCATTTCCAAAATGCACATTTTACAATATAAGGGCCATGACACATAGGCTCATATTTTCCAGTGCCTAACTTATCATGCTCTTGATCATAGTCTAAGACTAAATCACCTTTTAGGAAGGAGGTTTGATATTCTGATCATCCGGTGCTTTAACTCATTTCTTTTGGGTCTCGCTAGTTAATAGAGCATCACGGTGAGTCTCATCGAGACATGCTAAGTGTAGAAAGCATTCCTCTTCAGTAAAAGTAGTTGGTAATAATTCAATTGCGTGTTTCAAAGATGGTATCTCACATTCAATTGGAAGAACCGCTTCCATTTCATAGACAAGATAGAAATGAGTAAAACCAGTTGAAGTTTTTTCTATAGTGTGGTATGCCCACAAGGTTAGATGTAGAATTAGATGGAATTCTTGGTTATGAGTCCCAATAATCCATTTAATCATGGTGGTTAAAACCTTGTTAACAAATTCCACTTGGCCATTTTCCTACACGGAATATGGGGTAGAACTATCATGACATAGGCATAACTTGGTGGTAAGATCGGTCGTGGTAAGATCAGTCATCATATGGTTTCGAAAATGGCTACCATGGTCCATGACGATAGCTTGCGGTACTCCAAATTGAGCAATTACATGATTGAACATGAAAATGGATGTTGTTTCATCATCATTCTTGTATGTACGCATCACCTCAGCCCATTTTGTAAAATAATCTACCACAAGGATAATATATCCATGCCCGTCGGCTGAGTGAGGGTTGTAAGAAATTCAATTCCCCATTTAGTGAAAGGACCGACAAAAATAATTAGATGAAGAGGAGCTATATGTGCACGCATTTTTTGATCATAAATTTGACAATTATGGAATTTTTCAGACTGCAGTCATATAGTCTTTAAACACAGAAGACTACAAATACCCTACGCACGGGATATTTTGAGAAGTGGAAAGCCCTAACATATGACCACCACAAGCTCTAGAATGGCATTCATTCAATGCCTTTTCAACTCCTGCATGAGTTAAACATCATCATAAAATAGAATCATCACCATGATGATAAAGTGTGTCCCCAACAATATTGTATTGTTGGGATTGGCAGTGACGATCACTTGGACTCAATTCTGGGTGAAATTTCTAGGTCATGAGATAAATGATGATATCTCCATACCAGTGATCTAAAGTATTGATTAGAAAGAAAGATTCATCTAGAAGAGAATATTCTACTACATTTTCATTTTCAGTATGGGGAAAGTCACACAATAGCTCAAGAAATACTAAAGACTTCTTAGATTTGGATTTAATGAGTTCTAAATCGAATTCTTGTAGAATGACTATCCATTTGGAATACTTTCCCACAAGCAATTTTCTAGTAGGAATGTAAATCATGGGGTCGCAATAAAAAATTACAGTAGTTTTGCGCAATAAAATTTAGTGACGGAAACGTTGGACAACTTGAACAGCTGCCAAGGCTAATTTCTCCACATGTCCATATTTTGCTTCAGTTTTGGTCAAATTACAACTTAAGTAATATATCACATGCTCTTCATTTGATTTTTCTTCTTGAAGAAGGACCATACCAATGGTGGTATCAGACACTACTAAGTAAAAAAATAATCTCGGTGATACCACAAGGATACAACAATGATGTATGATTCAACACATATTTAAGTGCATCAAAGGATTTTTGAGCCACTTCATCCTAGATAAATGGGATGCCCTTTTTCAAAAGTTGAGTAAAATCATTAGTCAACTCGACATAGCTCCGGATAAATCGACATATAAAGTTTTCTTTCCCTTGCAAAATTTGGAGTTTGTGTAGATTGGAAGGAGGATGTAAATTTAAGATAGCCTCAACCTTCAATGGATCGAAACAAATGCCTCCCTTTGAAACAAGAAACCCTAGAAATTGACCAAATTTTACAAAGAAAACACACTTATGTGGATTCTAGTGAAAATTGTAATAGTGGCATCTCATAAAAATTGCTCTCAAATGCATTGGATGGTATTCCCGTCTTAGGGAATGAGCTGGAAAGTGATCAAAATACGGTTTCACAATATGCTTGATATCGTGAAATGCATAAGGAATAGCCCATTAAAAAGTTGCACCTACATTTTTTAGACCAAATGGGAGTTTTCAATAGGCAAAAGTCCCCCATTGGAAAATGAATGTGGTTTTATGTTAATCAACTAGGAGTATGTTGATTTGATTTTAGCGAGAAAATTCATCCATAAACAAAAATATTTCATTTTCGGCATATTTGTCAAGGATTTGTTCGATATAGGGAGTAGGATAATTGTCTTTTTGACAAGCCTTATTAATGTCCTTATAGTCGATACAGACTCTAATGGTTCCTTGTTTCTTGTTAGAAGGAACAATATTGGATACCTAATCGGTTAAGGGAACTAGGTAGATGAAAACTACTTTGAGAAGCTTCATGACCTCAAATTTAATCGCATCACCTTTTCTTAGATGTACCAGATGTAATCGTTGTCTAACAGGCTTGGGATTCGAGTAAGCCTTGATTTCATGTATTACAATGTTTGGATCAATTACTGTCCATTCCTCATAGGACAAGGCAGAAATGTCACAAAATTATTGAAATAGGGCCTTATATGTTTGAATTTATTCGATTGAGCACGATTTTGAATATTTTCAACAATCCCTCTTTTAACTGAGATGTCAATGGAAATGGTCGCAGATACATTCCCAACATTTCTTTTGGATTTAGATTGAAATGGTTGATTTTGTACTATTTACTATCTCAGGTGAAAACATATTTGAAAAATCATTCCCAATTTTGTTAGGGCTAGGTATAAACGATGAATGATGATACTCCATGGAATTTCATCTGAAGTCATAACTTCCATGATACTTTCATCGATTGGAAACATATGATTGAAAAGATCAAAGAATGAAATTGGTTCTAACCAAGGAAAAGGAGAATAATATTCATTGATCATATCCAATCAATAAATATCTGTAGACGTTGGATCAGAAAATGATTGAACTCCCTCATAAGCTAATTTAAAAGGGATCAAAGCCATATCACTACCATAAGAGGATAACCCAGACTCTAAAGGAACTATCCATGTATTAGGAGATTCCATAGTGCTTGATGTAATCGTGTTTACCTCTGTAAAATTAGAAGGTGAATTCGGTGGAGGCATCACAAAGGTTCCCATCAATGATGAGTCTTTGAGTAAACCAACACCAATATATTCATAATGATAATTCATTTTTCTGACAAAGGGTATACTACCCACAAAGTTAGGGTCTGAAGTGTAGTAAGGCAACTGGTCTACTTCGACAATTTTTCCCTTATGAGTAAATTGTATCATTCGAATCAGTGACAATACCACTGTTGACATAGCATAGGTCCAACTTTGACCAAGCAAAATATTTTAATATAGTTGAGCATCCACAACTTCAACTTTGATTGCAACCATTTTTCCCTATATTTTTATGGGCAAATCATTCAGGATCCCATATGGATGAAAACCTCTTCCATGAAAACCTAAATATTTCCAACAATTAATTGACATAATGCATGTAGAATCTCCTTCATAAGCAACTATATGAAATAATCATCTAGTTTTAACAAAAACTGCAATTTGGATTCCCATTTGAAGAGGCAGTCTCAAAATATGACTCTCAAGGTCAAAGATAATCAAGTTAGAATTCTGGGGATCAATATCTCCTACATATAACAATAGAATCTTTCGTTGTGGCAGGCATGTTTGCAAAAATTCCACAACTGACATTGCAGAAGGAGACGTAGATAGGTCTTCAACAATGTTGTTAGTTTGTGTACCTCTAGCTTGTGAGTTGAAAGATGATTTCCGAAGAACACCTTTGGGAGGCAGTCGGATCATCATATCAAGATTTGGCTTATTGATCTGGAATGGCCTAGAAGGAGAAGGAGGAATTGAATTCGAAGGTTGGCTAGATGGAATAGCTTCATTTCCATTTTCAAGAGGATGCTTGGACATGTAATATTTGGATCTCGTAGCTACTAAAACTTCTTGCCAAGACATCATCAGGATATGTTGCGGTGTGGAAGAGGAAGACGTGTTATGAGAAACCATTTTGATATCTTGAGAAGGAAATTGATCCTTCAAAATAGCAGAAGTTGGATAACCTTTTATGAATTTACAAACCTCTACCGGATGTGGGAATTCCTTTGTATAGTGATCCTCATTGCAAATAAGGCAAGGATAACGAGGTTTTCATTTTTTGTTAGTAGGTTTAGTTTTAGAAGGTTTCTCCTTTTCAGCATCATTTTGTTTTGATTTACCTTTCCCCTTATTTTTTATTTCTAGTTTATTTCATCTTTCGAGTAGATGATTCTACAATGTTGATCTCAGAAATAGTTTCTAGAGGAAGGCTTTCAGATGGTGTATCTTTTATGGACAAAGTCTGAGTATTTTTAGAATTTTTATTTTTTCCCTTAGACTGTTGGCAAACAGAACCTATAATTCGACCAGTGGCATTATATCCTGATCTTGTAGGAGATGTAATAATCGGTTCACCTGCAGGGCAAGGTAAATTCAGGATTTTTCATACAAAGTGCCAAATTAAGTGTAGACCAAGTCTAAGTACAGGGCATCATAAATTGCTTTATCTTCCATGATGACACCTCCCTTGGAAACATATTTTGTGATAACGGGAAGAAGGGACTTTGTAAACCATTCAGCTAAAATTTGATCAGGATGAAAATTTTGACTAAGCAACGTCTACGTGTCCATTCATGGATATGATCAAAGATGTGAGTCAACTTCGATTGTTTTAAAGAAGTCAATAGTTTGGTACTAGTATCATAACGGATTGGTAGCCTAAAGTGGGTTAAAAATGTTTTTTCCAAGAAGTTAAAGTTATGGAAAGAGGCATGAGGTAACCTAATTTACCATTTAGCTACCGAACCAGTTAAAGTTCATTGGAAAAGTCGTAGATGGATGGAATCGTCAATTAAAGAATTTGATGCACACCAAAAATGATATGTCATAACATGATTGGATGGGTCCTCTCTTGATTTCCCTTCGAATATATGTATGTCACTTAGTAACTTGGTAGGAATCACTGACCAAAAAGGATAGTAATAAATAGGATCATTAGTTTACTGGGATAAATCTAGTAGATCTAGCATTGCAATAAATGGTAAATTTTAGCTAGGATCTTGCAGTAAAGTTTAATAACCTTGTGGGTTAATACCAACCCCTGGACGTGGATATCCTGGATATCCCAGAATAGCTTGAGTAGTTGGAATTGGAATTCCACCAAGGTAAGCAGGGCAAACCATACGAGGTTGAGTTTGAACAGGGACTTAATAAGTATGACTGCGGTACGGTTGAATCTAGAAAAGTTGTGCTTGACCCACTTGACCTAAGTAATATTTCCACTGCATAGGTTGCGCTTTCAAAGGTTGACCTTGAACAAATTAACTTTGAACAGGTTGATTTTGAATGAATTAACCTTGAAAAGGTGGGTTTTAGAAAGTTTGGCCTTGATAAGACAAACTTTGAAAAACATGTGCTTGAAAAGGTGGAACATGGTAAGATTGACCTTGAAAAGGCAGGATTTTGAAAGCTTGACCTTGAAAAGGTGTTTTCCATGTTCCAACAATGGGTTTCCCGATATGAATCTATGGTATAGATTGGATCGTAGGAACATAGATTGGACCGTAGGAACATCTATGGTATAGATTGGACCGTAGGAACATCTATGGTATAGATTGGACCATAGGAAGAGTTTGATAAGCAGAAGCATATGGTTTGCCTAAGTAGTTTGAGGAACATTTATTTCAGGGTTTAGTGGAACAGTTGTTTGTGATACTGCTAGAATAGGTGTCTAAGGAGAACTTGGAATCGGTTGTGAAACAATTATTTGAATAGGGGTGTATGGCGAACTCTGGACAGGTTGTTGGATCACATGTTGAATAGGGGTTTCAGGAATTCCTTCAATAGGTTGTTGGAAAATTATTTAAGGAATTCCCTGAATAGGCTGCTGGACAGGTACAAGAATACTTGGAACAAGTATCTGATGTATAGTTTGTCCATTAGACTGAACAGGTTTACAAAGTGGCACTTATGGAGCACCTGGACCATACTTTTGATTAAAGGCAGGATTCCAAATTATGTTCATCTGAGGATAAGAAGTACCAATTAAAGGTTGATTTACAGCAGGTTACCCAAGGCCGAGCTTAGGTATCTTACCATAGGTTCCAGTAAAATATTGAACCCCAACAATAGGTTGTCCTCTGGATGGAGGAAAAGGTAGTTGCCCCCATGCTAGTAATAAACAATGGTTGGGGTTTCTTGAGGGTTAATTGAATCACCAAATGCCATGTGAATATGTTGTTCTCATGTCATAAATGCTTCAGGCATGGAAGTCACACTCTGATCAGTAGACATAGATAAACAAGATGACCAAGTAGAAGGTTGAGGAGAAGAGGAAGCTCCTGAAAATGTTCCAATAAGTTAATAGTACCCAGGAGGAACTCATGGAAGATCACATAGTAGTGATTCCAAGGAGATGGTAAACTTGGATGAATCAATAGGTTCACTCCCAATAGGAATTTCTTACATAGTTACTTGTGGTGAATAAAAAGGAATGTGTGGTGGTGACAAATTCTGACCTAAAAAACTCGAAGTTGTAGAATACCAAGGGTCAGGTTGGAAAGGAGAGAAAATAACTCTTGGGTCAAAAGTTTCAGTACCGATAAATGGAGAATGAGGTGTCTATGTTTCTATTGTAATGTTTTTCATGCTAATCAACCCAGGAGGTAACTCATCCATTGCTATCAGCTTCATTCGAGGTGAATGTGGCTTATGAGTAGGAGCTATAATAGCCGAAGGTGATTCGTATTGAGAAAGTTTAGATTCAGGATGTTTTGCATCTGGTTCGCTAACTTGAGTGTCTGAAACTTCACTAGTGTCAGATTCTATATGAACTACTTCGGTAATCTCTGGACCAAAGTGAACTAAGTTTGATTCTACTTCCTGTATTGGATTCAATTCGGTTTCTATTGTCTCATATTTTAAAATTGTTGATGTTTCAAGTTCATCTAAGGCTTTTGATCCTATTGACTTTGACCTTTCTGTTTTTATCTTTCCCAACTAACTTGGTGTATATTCAAGAGGTTGACCTCACATTCTACGTGATTGTCTTGGTGATTCAGCGAGGATTAAAAATTATCACAAAATTAAACAATATTCACAATCCAATCCTAAGGTCTCTAAAAAGTAAAAACAAACCATTAAAAGACGCTAAAAATATAAGGATTCACACCATGCAAACAAGATTTTCACAGTAAAATAACTATTTGGTAATGAAATCCAACATTGAACAAATTAAAGTGAAAAGTGGTTGTATAAATGAGTGAGTGGAACCAGTTATCGTGGCAACCTTCTTAATGAAACGATCTGGTACAAGTAACTTCACTTATGCCATCTCAAGCGATGATTACCCTCCCAAAAGTCCAAGTCTATTTGATCAACGTTTTTTCTAGGTACGGCAGGACCTTCCCTTTGCCGTCACCTCAAGTAATAGCCCTAGGATTATGGTCACTAAGGTTACCAACCAAAACAATTATACCTAGGGGGACAATTTTAAATCGGACATACACACAAGGGAAAATTAACAAAGCTCAATCCCCTTGAAAGATCCTCAACATGTTTAATTCGAGGTTTACTTTCAAGTGACCCCAAGTACTTTTCAACACCATTATAATATGTGTAAACCATTCTACCATAGCCAATGAAGTGGGCACGATCACTTCACTAGGTCTTATATGATCTCGTGCTTGAATCCTTTGTAAGGGGAGCTTCCCAGAGAAAAACATAAATAACTCGATTTATCTCCCTATTGCAAGATTCTAGTTTTTCTTTGCAGCTTTGGAAAGTTTACTCACTTCCCTATTGTAAAGCCCTACATGTAATCTATTGTAGGTAGTAATGAGCCCTAAGAATAATTTTTTCTAAATTGAATTTAATTAGCATTTATTTTAATAGTTGTTGTTGTGCAAAGGTAATGGATGTGAAACTTGATGAAATTATGACTTAACGCAATCCTAATGCAATAAAAAATGATGATATGAATTTTTTTTTCAATCAAAACCTATATATGGCAGGGAAAGAGTTTTTCACTTTTTCAACTGAAATATAAATAGAAACTCAAAATGTCATTACAACCTTTTCTCTAAAATGCAACTAACCAATTTCAAATCACTTGAATATTGAAAACAATTTCAAATCTTCACATTGCCTAATAATAGAAGTAAACCAAAAATCTCTCTTTTCATACAAGCACTCAAAACTTTGAACAATGCAACAAGAAACCAATGTTGACTAACAACATACTTTTTTCTAATTGAATGCTACAACTTTGTTTCAGTCACTAATTGAGTTCATAAACTCTTCCATCAAATAGATGAAAAGTGATATTTCATTGCAAAATTAGCATACAAAGTATTTTCACAAACCAAACCTAATCTTGTAAATCATTCACTTTGAAATTCAGAATAAAATTTTACAAAAGAGAAATATAAACCTAAAACTTGATTTAAATGATAGAGAAAAGATAGAAGATCAATTCTATAGGACCAAAAAATCTCTCCCTTGATAGGTCAATTGTTCATAAGGCAAGACTCAACCCTAATTTGCAAAACAAGACCAATCACAAGAAAAAAAACCAAAATAGCATTCAATAAAATTGAAAAATACAAATAGAAGGTTCTAACAGGTGTAAAATAACAAGAGAAAATAAAATTTGGGATTTGAAGAGGAAAGAAGTGAGTTTTTTAAAAGTTCTAGGCATGTGCGCAGGCTCTAGAGTTAACGAGTGTGCATGCACTCTACTCCTGAAGGGTAAGTGCACAAACCTATGCACTGTGCCTAAAGTAAAAGTGCAGACAATAGGGAAATTCAAGAAGAAATAAGAATAAACCAAATCCAACCCAAAATCCAAATCGTTAAAGTTTCCAAACACTCAACTAAGGCTTCTGCAGCAGGTTAAAAAGATCAAACAAGGAAAAAGATAGAGATTCAAATGATTCCTCAATGGATTTGCAAATCTATAATGAGTACAAATCCCTATTGTGCACAAGAGAGATCTCCCTAGAATTCTAAGAACCCTAGTACACGCAATAATATCTACCTTTCTCTAAGTTTTGATCGTTTGAAAGAAATAGAATGAAAGAGGTTTCTTACTGGTTTTGCGAACTGATTGATGAAGTCCCTCAAAGATTTTGATCACACACATTTTGAGGCTTCAAATGTCCTCTCGTCACTCCCAATAGCTTCTTTGCAATGTTCTGAAAGATATATGCAAAAGCATAGGCAAACAAGAGATCAAAGCATACACGATATAATCAAAGAGATAATGAACTAATTAACAAATTATATATGCAAACTGATCAATTATGCAACCAAAACTCATGCAGGTGATCAAGGAATCCTACAACTTAAATCAATAGAGATGTAACTGAGAAATACAAGTGCTTATATCATAAGACTAAAGAAAAGTCCTACAACCACGTACCCTTGATCTAGCAAGCCCTTTCTGCGATCTCCAACCCTCTGCCTTGCAATACAATCTTTCCAACCTAATCTCAATAGTATAAACCTACTTCCAACAGTCCTACCTCAAACCCCAGACTTGTAATGGCTTTATAGGCCAAGGATGAGAAGTTATATATCCATTCTCCAAGGGATGAGATCCACTATTAGTGCAATAGAGGTACCACAAAGGTAGGGGATTTACTCCATGATGGGAGAGGTCAACATTGAATAGGCACTCCTATGAATCTTGTTTGTTGCGATAGATGATACCAATAATGTTTCTAGACTTCAATTTTTATTTTTTCATACTCCAAGTCATGCTCACAGGTCATAGGGGAAGAAAATGCATACTTCTGCACAAATAATAGTGGTCTTACCTACGTATGCATATGCATATGCACAGGAAGTGACTAGGAAACTACGAACATAGCCAAAATCAAGGTTTTGTACCATAGGATCTAGAAATTCCACCTTCACTGGGATGATTTAGTTTCAAACTCTACAGGGTAATGTTTCGAAACATATGTATGGATAGCAAGAGTTCCAAACCGATGGTCATTTACCTAATGCGACAAAATGAGGTCTAACAAACCTAAAATTCAAGGAACAAAATTACATTTTGCACATCTCTGTAATCATTCCTTTAGACCAACCTTTCTACTGATGCCCCAAGAAATTAAAACAAAAAAATAAAAAAATAAAATTACATGGTTACTCAATAGCTATCGCCTAAAAGCTAAAACCAACCAGAAACAAAAAACTAGGACTAAGAAAAAAAATCTTAGTCACCCATTTATACCTTTCTTGTTTTCTACTTTTCATCATCCTCCTTGAGCATGAGTGGAAATTACAATGATTATTTGGTTTCCTATTTTTTTCCTTGGATGCTATTTATCTATGTCTGAGCTCTTGGAAGAGAAAGGATGTTTGGATCCTTTGATTTCCTTCTCCTTCTGAATTTCTTGATTAATATTTCCTTCTCCATCTAGATTGTGTGACCTTATTTCCACCATTCCTTCCTGATTGATTTCTTTGTTAGTTGGGGAAGCTTGTCAATTTGTGTTATCCTCAGTTATGGGATCCTCTTCCTCTTCTTCCTCAAGTTGTTGGGTTGGGAATTGTCATCCCTTAGGCTTCTTGAATGGTTGTTTTCACTTTTTAGGATCTTTCTTTGTAGAAGGATATTCATTTTGTAAATGCCCAGTTTGTAGATAAGAGTGACACCTGAATGTCGTATTTTCATAATCTAGGAACTTAGTCAAACACTGGTTGTTTTGTGTCAAAATAATACGATGAGGAAATCCTTTGTTGAGGTCTACCTCTATGAAAATTTTGGCAAACGTGTATATTGTTTCTCCTGTTCTTTGTGACTCCATCTTAATGTATCTCACTAGTAGGTTACCAATTCCCTCTAAGACTTTTGGATGCCATAAATGAAGGGGTAAATTATGGAATGTTACCCCCACTGGCATTTTGGAGACCATCATTGAGTTGGTATTGATTTATGGGATCCATGGGGTGATAAATACTCCCGCATTACCCCAGAACCATGGAACCCCTTGTATAACATAATCTCTAATCTCTAATGATTCAAATTTTACTATGAAGAAGCCCTCTGGGCATAGATGAACCTCATAGTTTAGTGTCCAAGTCATAAAAATACACTCAAATAGATCTATAGGTTTTGGCCAAAATCCATTAAACCTGCAAATAATTGCCTGAGAGTGATAGGTTGTGTGAAGGTTAGTTGACTATGTTAAATTTATTATCATTGTTGAAATTTGCTTTGTCTCCTCCACAATATAGGGCCCATGAATGTTTAGAGTCTGTTTAGATTTATTTGATGCAACAGATTTTCCTTTAAGATTGTCTTTGAATAAGGTAGATCCACAGATTGGTTCAGACGAGCCTCCCCGTAGTCTTAGGTTAATGAAAATTGTGGAACTCTGATCTATGACATAGTACTGTAGTTGTTTATCATCCTTCATAGATGTACCAACATAGATTAGAATTTGTAACTCCATTGGAATACTGGATCAATTATGGATCTCCCTTTTCAAATCTCGAACCAATAAATCCTTTTTGACTCCCATGAGGACCAACCTTCCAGATGTGGTTTGAACGAAAATGTGAAAAACTTTTCTTCTATAGATTTTTTCTTGTGGAATCAACTTCCCAAACCCTGCCACTTTCTTACTTGCCTATGTATGCTTTATTTCCCTTGAGTGGTTATTACACCATCCACCATGAAGCTCGAATCCACCTCGGGAAAAAAAATTGGGACTATCAACGCCCTCCAAATCGCATCCAATAACCGGCGAGGCAATCCATATAGTGTGAGGCCCATTGCACGAATCCCAGTCTCTGTAACGGTCGTAATAAACTATTTGATGAAAATAAAATGGGTGATCAAGTCTAGTAGTCTTGCATGTCATTGGCAATGGCTTCAATGATTTCTCAGAAGAAACACACCAGACACAGCAACCATACACCCCAAAATCAAACCACATGCAACTCCAAACTTACGCGCCCCATAGGAGAACAAAAATAATATCTCCAAAACTTCCATATAGTAGCAAAGAGTGCCTATATTTCTTCGCAACCAATCCACGTTACCTTTATTGTTCCCACTAGTAGACCTGAGAGAAAATGACACCATCATGACCTCCACAGAGTCAAAACTCTCGTCACCAAGAGGCACTCTCGTCATCACGACCTCCACAGAGTCAAAACTCTCGTCACCAAGAGGCACCTCGTCCAGCGACAGAAAAGAGACACCAGAGGGAAAAAACCCTGCTTCCATGCGGCTTCGTGGGCCCTAATAAAAAAAAAAAAAACAGTTGATAAGTTGTGAGAATAGGCATCGTGTGGCCCGAGCCAAGGTTGTGATCATGCCCACGCCCAAAAACCCGCTATCCTGGAGCCCCATTGACCCCAACTTTGAAACCCGTGTGCTTTGCGGTGCCATGATTAACACAGGGGGAAAACAGAAACCTAGCCATCGCTCTTCTCTAAAGTCGTAAATCATCATTACAACATTGAAATTAAAAATAATATATTTAAGTACATTTTTAATCCAAATTAATTCATATATATATATAGATATTACAAGTGTGATCTTCACACTTAAAGATCACATAACTTATTTCCCATCCCAATTTAATGGAAAAATATTTTTCTATTTATCTTCAATTATATTTAATAAATTGATAGTAAAATTATTTATTTTTAATAAAGCCCAGTATGGAAGAGATGTTATGGAATACCATGTCTTGTCTGGTCCATCTTGTAAACAAAAGTAATAAAATAATAAAATAAAAATAAAAATAACCTTACTTTAAAATAAAAATTACTTCCAACTAATTAATTAAACTTGATCAAGTAAACTAGAAAATTAATAATTGCTAGAATAGATCCATATTAAACATAGATCTAACATGAGCTAAGAAGATCAAATTTCTTAAGGTGCAAACTTATTTTAGAGTGCAAAAAGTAATGTGTAATTTTTTATTATTTAAATTGTATTTTTGAATGTTACATAACATGTTCATTGAACTAGTTTTTTTTGTTATTAATATATTTTTAAGTATATGTCAATATTAATTTATATTAAAATATTTTATTGATAACCCACATTGGATATTTTATTCTCTATGACATTAAAATATAGATATACATGAAGTTATATAGATATATCTATATTAAAATATAGATATTTTATTCTATTTTCCTATATATAAAGATATATGGAGTTGATATAGGTGTTAAAATAATTTTGAAAAGTAAAAAGTTTAAAGATCTTACTCACATATTTTTTTTTCACTTCTAATTACTTTACATGAAATTATATGATGACATAGAGACAACTAATTAAATATGAATAACATTATTCTTTTTCTTTTTTATTATTGTTCCAAATTGTTTTTCTATTTACATAATATTTTATTTTTATTTTAAGAGGGACCAACAAGGCATAGTGTTAATGTGGAATATGAGCCATTTAAATGGGTAAATTAAATTAACAAATTAATAATTATAATCATAATTATAATTATAACTAAATCAAGAAATTAAATATTGTAATTATAATTAAATATTTCTTAATTATAATTTATAATAAAACCAACCTAGATCCATTTTTAACTTTAAATCTAACAAGCAAATAAAGATTAAATTTTTTGAAATACAAACATCTTTTAAAGTAAAAAGAAATATAATATGCTTAATAAATCATAAATTAACATAAATCTAAACTAATATATATTTTAAAATTTAAAATAATTCCCCAAAAATGGGCATCCTTTTCCTCCTTTTATCTGGACATAACCACAAATTAATATCCAAATTCCTCAGCAAAGATTGATGTTTGAACTATTTCTATTTCACTTTTTGAAGTTGTTCCTACTTTCTATCAACTTTAGACCACCAAAAAATTAATTTCCAAAGTTCTGGGCATTGTTTGAAGTTTTAATTGATAATGTAACACGCTAACAACCAGAGTGGTCCATTTTCAGTCTTACATGCTGACAATCATGGGGGGTCCATCTTCACTGTTTTCTTGATTGATCTCTTCATCCTTCGACATTACAAACTGGATGACGTCATACTGACATAGACCTATAATGTTTGGGTTGAAGGATAGTGATTCGAAAAGATTACCTTTGCTGGTGCACCAGCAAAGATGCTTCTTTGGCTGCAATGCAAGCTTTAAGTAAATCAATAAAATGCCATAGAGGAATGGAAGCTAATCTAAAACTCCGTAGTTTCATGTTCGTCTCTTATACCAATTATCTTCCTCTGGCTACAACCTTGGTTAGAAACTATGGATTGGCATTTACAGACAAGTCTATTTGACTAAGATATAAGTTAGTTTGGATTTATTTTAACTTACAATTTATTTAGTGTTAGGACTTATTTAGTGTTATAGTAAAAGATCAGATTTTTTGATAAATATATTTTTTTTAAATAAAAAGAAATTTGATAATCTTGAATTAAAATAAATATAATTTGATTTAATTATTAAGTAAATATAATTATAATTATTAATTTTATTTAACTAAAAATATTATCCTAAAAAAGCATTATTCTAAAATTGAAGAGCTTCTCTAGCAACCACAAATAACTTCAAAAGATGGGAGAACTGCTCTTCCAACAACAAATAACGTCAAGAGATGGCAACTCTTTCCAGAGACTATAAAGGCTGTTCTTTGATGATAAAGAAAACAAATCCTTCCGGCATGGAACCCTAATTTACTACCTCTGTTTTAGCGGTTGAAGCGAAGCAATTTCAATGGAATTTTCCGAAATTCAAAATTGCTCTATGAACGATTTCTGGTGTTTGATCTAAACTATAGAGAATTACGTATCGTTTCTAGCATATTAGTTTGTATACATCAACGTGTGAAGTCCGT
Organism: Pinus tabuliformis; assembly: GCA_031772625.1. Taxonomy (NCBI): domain Eukaryota; kingdom Viridiplantae; phylum Streptophyta; class Pinopsida; order Pinales; family Pinaceae; genus Pinus; species Pinus tabuliformis. Next base: position 770,299,798 of record CM062809.1, read on the forward strand.
TTGGTTTTTCCTTCTGATGATCTTCCAACAACCCTCTTAAAGGCAAATTCAATGTGGGCCAAGGCTCCCATATCAAAGTTTCAGGTATACGAAAATTTTGAGAAACTTCACATTCTTATTACCATCCTAAATCTAGCTTAACCATTATCTATGGAGCAGCAAATGTTTTGAACCTCAACAATTTTAATTTTTTATTTTAATTATAAAGGTTTCAACGGACGATCGAGGAGGTGGCTCTCACCGTGCCCACAACGGACGATCCAAACATTCCCGTCTTAGCATTCAGGATATGGGTTCTCAGAGTTCTGTCTTGCGTTCTACTCTCGTTTCTAAATCAATTCTTTTGGTACAGAAGAGAACCCCTCTCCATTAGTTCAATCGCTGTGAAGATTGCAGTCCTCCCTCTTGGCCAAATAATGGCAGCAACCATAACCAACAAAAAGTTCTTTGTAGGCAGCAAATGGGAGTTCTCGCTGAATCCGGGGCCATTCAATACAAAGGAGCATGTTCTCATCACAATCTTTGCGAATGCAGGAGCAGGAACTGTTTATGCCATTCACATTGTCAATGCTCTTAAAATTTTCTACAAAAAGGAGCTGTGCTTTTTGGTTTCTTTTCTGGTTGTCATGACAACCCAGGTTCGGTTTGGACCATTTCTGCTCGAATTTTATTTGGAGGCCAATTAAACTCTCCGTTGTTGATTTTTTGCAATATTTCTTACTGTTTTGGATATACAGGTAATGGGGTTTGGATGGGCAGGGATCTTTAGAAAATATCTTGTGGAGCCTGCTGCCATGTGGTGGCCTGCAAACATTGTTCAGGTTTCTCGCTTCAGGCATGGATTCTCATTTCATTATTAGATAAAAATCTGCACTCGTTTATGTGGGTTTTCTAAACTGTTGGATGAATTATATGCACTCGTTTAAAGATACCATCGATCATAAAACGAATGAAAGCGTAATTCTGTTTCAATATTTTTTGATTGCAGAGCTCTTCATGATAAGGAGAAGAGGCCCAAAGGAGGCCTTACCTGTAGTTTTTCGTATTATGTAATCCCTGGCTATCTCTTTCCCATGGCGACATCCCTGTCATGGATCTCTGCAAAGTCTATTCTTGCACATCAACTGGGTTCAAGACTATCTGTTCTTGGTATCGGTGTCATATCATTAGATTGGTCCACCTTTTCTTCCTACTCCTTGGTTTGCAATAGCCAACGTGGGAGTGGGATTTGTTCTAGTGATGTATGTGATAATGCCATTAACGTCCTGGCTAAACTTGTATGATGCAAAAACATTTCCAATCTTTTCTAAGACCTGTTCACCTCCAGTGGCCAAACTTACAACATCTCCAACATCGTTAATTCAAACTTTCATCTCGACCTCACGGCTTATGAGAATTATGGCCCAATACATCTTAGCATATTCTTTGCTTCTACGTATAGCGTTGGGTTCGCTGCCGCAGTGGTTCACTTCTGTTGGAAATTTATGGTAATTTCAAACAAAATTTGAACAGAGAAAATGCTCTGTTTTACAGAGGATCTTTAACACAGGGAAAGTTTTACAGAGGATCTTTAACACAGGGAAAGGAAGCTTAAAATAGATTGCTGAAGAAGCTTTTGAAGCTCAGAGTTTTTCATACACATAAAAACTTTATATTCATTAATAAAGTCCCTGATACAAACTTCATCCTCTTAACAGAGGGATTCACCGAGAAATTAAAAAAAAAATTACTCTATCTCTTTTAGAAATTTTACACCACTGTGTGCAAAAAATTCTTTTACATTTATGTTGTAAAAAAAAAAAAATACTCTTACATTCACTCCAGTTGGAGATTGCATTTCAACAACAAAAATTACATTCATTAGCTGCTGCAAATCCCCCTTTCGTTTTCACTCACACGCTGCCTTGTTTTCTCCTTCTTTGCACTTCCGTGCATATTACATTTCATATACCATATATAATAAAACAAACATTACATGTTTCTTACCTATGCTATATTCATGTGAGAATAAAAAACAATATAATTAAAACTTCTACCTACTATCTACCAATCACAATTAAATTTCATTTAATTTCTTTGCTGACAGAATCAGCGGCCAAAACACAAACTTTCACTTCACGTTAAGAAATAAATGCTGTAGGTTTGTTGTTGTACATCAACCATTGATTTGCCCTCAAAAAATCGGACGGCTGTGGTTAATTCCCCGGGAGGCCTTTTTAATCGAACTCTACCGGCTGGGGGATTGGTGGTTTTGAAACCGTACTGTGGACACACGTCGGCTTGTCGGTGTGATCGGAGTCTCCCCACAAAATACTACTTAGCGTAAAAGGTGGTGCGGGGAAAATACCAGCGGTTTTGAGGAATTAAATGCGCGCAGGTGAAATTATAATTTCAACACTCCCCTTTAATTCCCACTGCTGGGTTATCAGTCATACCCAGAAATTTCTTCAAAAACTCAAAACTTTTCTAGTCCAATGGCTTGCTCAGAATGTCTGCAACCTGCTCTTGAGTCCTACAATGTTTTAAAACAATTTCTCCATTGCTTACCAATTCCCTGATGTAATGAAACCTTGTGTCAATGTGTTTCGTTCTCTTATGAAACACTAAATTCTTGGATAATGCAATAGCTGAGCTATTATCACAAAAAATCATTGTTCCTTTTGCTTGCTCTTGGGCTAAGCTCCTTAACATTCTTCTCATCCAAACTGCTTGACATGCTGTTGCTGTAGCTGTCACATATTCTGCCTCTGTTGTAGACAATGCTACAATAGGTTGTTTCTTAGAAGCCCATGAAATGGCTCCTGAACCCATGTGAAAGAGATAACCGGATGTGCTTTTCCGATCATCTACACTTCCAGCTCAATCACTATCAGTGTATCCAATTAAATCTGAACATTCTGAGATAGTATATAAAATTCAAAACCTTTTAGTACCTTTAACATACCTCAGAATCCTTTTTGTTGTGTGCCAATGCGCTTCTTTTGGCCTCTCCATGAATCTGGAAATTAAGCTAACAGCATGCATTATATCCGGCCTAGTTGCAGTTAAATACTTGAGGCTGCCAACTATGCTCTTGTACAGACTAGGATCAAAATCCTTATTGTTGTCCTCTTTGCTGAGTTTTAATCCCATCACTGTGGGAGTGATTGCTACCTTGTTGTCCTGCATGTTAAATCTTTCCAACACTTCATTAACATATTTTGCTTGTGAGATAAAAATCCCATTTTCATTTTGATCTACTTCTATTCCTAAGAAGTATCTCAGTAAACCCATGTCAGTAATTTCAAATTCTTCTTTCATGACTGTTTTGAAATTTTCAATAAGGTAATCATCATTACCTGTGAAAATAACATCATCAACATATAACACAACAATTAGTATTTTACCATCCTTTTCTTTGATGTAGAGGGTGGGTTCTCCCTCACACTTTTCAAATCCATTTTCCAGTAGATAGGAATCTATCCTACTGTACCATGCTCTTGGTGCTTGCTTCAACCCATAAAGAGCTTTCTTCAATCTGCATACTTTGTGCTCTTGGCCTTTCTTCTCATAGCCTGGAGGTTGTTCAATGTAAACCTCTTCCTTTAACACTCCATTTAAGAATGTTGACTTCACGTCCATTTGGTAAACTTTCCACTTGTTTTGTGCTGCTATGGACAACACTGCTCTCACGGTTTCCATTCTAGCAACCGGTGCAAAAGTTTCCTCATAGTCTCTCCCATACTGCTGCTTATATCCTTTGACAACAAGTCTTGCCTTGTGTCTTTCTATTTTGCCTTCAGCATTGCTCTTGGTCTTGTAGACCCATTTAACTCCAATGACTTCCTTACCTTTTGGTAGTTCAACTAAATCCCATGTCTTGTTTCTTTCTATGGCATTGATTTCCTCATCCATAGCTTCTATCCATTTCCTATCCTTAATTACATCTTCGAAATGAATAGGGTCATCAACATGACAATATAAAGCAAATAAAGAATTCATACCTTCATTTGCTGCCTCTTGTTCATAAATGCCATTTAAATTTCTGAACTTCTTACCTCTTTCATTTGGTGTGCAAGTGCTTGAAGAAGCACTTGAATTTCCTCCTTGTGGTGTGCTTGGAGAAGCACTTTCATTTCTCCTCAAGGGTGTCTCTTGCTGTCCTTGTGTTGGCGCTGCTGTTTGGGGATGTATTTCAGCCATCTCTTCATCATCTTCATCATGAGACAAACAGTTTTTAACATTCACTATTTTCTCTATGCTTCCATCCCAAGCTTCCTCCTCAATGAACTGAACATCTCTACTCACAAAAAACTTCTTGGTAGATGGGATATACAACCTGTAAGCTTTGGATTCCTCACTGTATCCAATGAAAATACATTTCTCCCCTTTGCTGTCCAACTTCTTCCTTAGCTGATCTGGAATGTGTGCATAAGCCACACATCCAAAAACTTTCATGTGGGTGACTCCTTGCTTTCTCCCACCCCATGCTTCTTCCGATACTCTGTTCATCACCGCTTTTGTAAGACACCTATTCAAAATATATACTGCACATTGTACAACTTCAACCCAATAATCATTTGGTAAATGCTTTGCCTTTAACATACTCCTCGCCATATCCATGATGGTCCTATTCTTTCTTTTAGCTACTCCATTTTGCTGCGGGGTGTACCTAGCTATAAACTGCTTATGAATTCCATTTTCTCTACGAAACTGTAGAAATTCCTTGGAGATATACTCACCTCCTCTATCAGTTCTTAAAACTTTGATATGCAGCCCACTTTGGTTTTCCACAAGTGCTTTGAAATTCCGAAATTTTTCAAACACCTTCACTTTTGTTCTTTAGGAAATAAACCCAAGTCTTTCTGGTGAAATCATCACTGAATGTTAGAAAATATTGGCTTCCTGCTAGTGATGGAGTTCGCATCGGTCCACATAAGTCTGAGTGGACAATATCTAAGGATGCCTTTGCCCTTATGCTTTTCCCTGATGGAAAACTTTCTCTGTGTTGTTTCCCCAAGATACAACCTTCACAAAAGTTGTCCGGTTTCTCTATCAATGGTAATCCTCTTACAATTCCTTTTCTACTCAACAAGTTAAGACCTCCAAAGTTGAGATGTCCAAATCTCAAGTGCCACAACCAATTTTCATCATTTGGTTCGCTTTGGAAAGCCTCTTGGGTAACTGCTCCAATTACTTATTTGTTTTTCAAATTTGCCATTATTTTGAGAGGGAACATCCTGTTCCTCATCATTTTCACTTCAACAATACGTCATTTGCTGAGTGCTCTATCCATCATGGTGCATACATCATCCACAAAGAAAACATTGTAACCCTTTTGAACAAGCTGTCCAATACTAAAGATGTTACACTTCATTCCAGGAACATAATAGACATCTGCTATGGTTTTCTTTTCACCTTTCTTTGTAAATATTTTTACTTCTCCTTTTCCCATAACAGAAATTTTCCTATCAGTCCCAAGTGTGACTAGTGACTTCACACTCTGATCTAGAACAGAAAACAGGGCTATGTTTCCTATCATATGGTTGCTGCAACCGGAGTCTAGAAACCATATATCATCACTCTTTGTTTCAGCCATATTACAAGCTAACAACACATTATCTTGGCTGATATTTTCTCTAGTGATATTTGCACTAGATCTATTATTCATATCATGTTGCTTCTTCCTACATTCATTTGCATAATTCCCATATTTTTTACAATAATAACATTGGACATTGGATTTTTCATACCTTTGTCCGTGAGCATGATGTTGTCCACTTTGTTGATTGCTGCCTTGGCCTTGGTTCTGATTTGGATTGCTGCCTCTTCCTTGAGCATTTGCTAGATTGTTCCTTCCACCTTTGTTTTGGCTTTTGCCTCTTCCTCTCTTGTTTCCTATGCCTTGACCTCTTCCTCTTCCAAAGGACATCTAGGTCTTGAAGGCTTGCTCTAAAGATGAGTTTTCATTTCTACTCAACCTCTGCTCATGTGTTATCAGTGATGCATGAAGTTCATCAACTGAAAAGTTTGTGAGATCCTTTGTCTCTTCTATGGTGGTGACAATCACATCGAACTTTGAGGGTAGGACCCTCAATAGTTTCTCCACAATCCTCCTTTCTTCAATAATTTCTCCATGAGATCTTATTTGTGTGACCAGACTAATCACATATGTGAAGAATGAGTCAATATTGTCTGACTCCTTCATGCACAGATTCTCAAAATCTCTCCTCAGCAACTGTAGTTTTGTTGTCTTCAATTTCTCCATGCCATGATAGGCTGTCTTGAGAGTTTTCCATGCTTCTTTGGATGTCTTGGCTGCTGCTATCCTTGGAAACACACTCTCATGCACTACTTGATACAAAAATATGAGGGTTTTTGAATCCTTCTTATTATTGTTCTTCAATAGATCTTTCTCTGCCTGAGTTAATCTATTAAACTCATCTTCATCTCTTGGTTCTTCAAACCCATATTCAACAAGTTCCCATAAATCTTGTGAGGCAAACAGTGCTCTCATGGTTATTGCCCAATAGTGCTCTCATGCTAGCGCTGGTGCTGGAGCCAGCCATTCCTTGCACTCTCAGCTAAGCTTCAAATATTTGACTGTGTATTTAAAATCACTGACTGTCTTCAACAACAACACAAAAAAAATTGACTTAAGAATTATCTTGGATTTTTTACTGAGTCTTCACTCTGCTGGAGAAGCTGCTGCAACAAGAAATCCTTTCTTCAGCTTCTTTGACACCTTCAAAGAGCCTGGACCAGCTCTGACACCACTGTTGGAAATTTCTGGTAATTTCAAACAAAATCTGAACAGAGAAAATGCTTTGTTTTGCACAGGATCTTTAACACAGGGAAGCTTAAAATATATTGCTGGAGAAGCTCAGAGTTTTTCACACACATAAAAGCTTTATATTCATTAATAAACTGCTTGATACAAACTTCATCCTCTTAACAGAGGGATTCACCAAGAACTTAAAAAAAAAATACTCTGTCTCTTTTAGAAATTTTACACTACTCTGTGTAATTTTTTTTTACATTTACTGTTGTAAATAAATAAATAAAAAAAACTCTTACATTCACTCCCGTTGCTGGAGATTTCATTTCAACAACAAAAATTACCTTCATTTGCTGCTGTGAATTTCCCATTCGTTTTCACTCACATGCTACCCTGTTTTCTCCTTCTTTTCACTTCTGTGCATATTACATTTCATATACAATACATAATAAAACAAACATTACATGTTTTTTACCTATGCTATACTCACATGAGAATAAAAAACAATATAATTAAAACTTCTACCTACTATCTACCAATCACAATTAAATTTCATTTAATTTCTTTGCTGACAGAACCCCCGGTCAAAACACAAACTTTCACTTCACGTTAAGAAATAAATGCTGCAGGTTTGTTGTTGTACATCAACCATTGATCTTCCCTCAAAAAATCGGACGGCTGTGGTTAATTCCCCGGGAGGCCCTTTTAATCGAACCTTACCGGCCAGGGGATTGGTGGTTTTGAAACCGTACTATGGACACGCGTCAGCTGGTCGGTGTGATCGGAGCCTCCCCACGAAATACCACTCAGCATGAAAGGTGGTGCGGGGAAAATACTGGCAATTTTGAGGAATTAAATGCGTGCAGGTGAAATTATAATTTCGACAACGTCCTTCTGTTTCAGGGAAAGTATGTTATTAGTCCCTAAATTCATCAGAATTCCATTAATCCAAAATCAGTCAGAATGACAATAATGGATTATAATTTGTTGCAGGGATATTATTTGGCATCTTAGCATGTCTGCTTTCAGAGATCAGAAAGTGAATGTGCATACTAGACTAATGAGAAAGTACAAGAAAGTGCCAGAATTATGGTTCACTGGAATTCTCGTCCGCACTATAGCTTTACCGCTTTTTTGATTCGAATATTAGAGTGAACACTTCAATTTCCATGGTGGGGAGTAATACTCGCATGTGGCATTGCCTTCTTCTTTACACTACCCATTGGTGTTATTGCTGCAACTACAAATCAGGTAAGTCTATGCGTCATTCATGTAAATTAGCCTTTTGTTTCATATAAAACAAATATCACTGGTACTTATATACAATATATCATGAATCTTACATGAAAATAAATCCTGAATTGATTTGATGTGGGTATGGTAGGGGCCGGGTTTGAATATCATCACCGAGTACACAATGGGTTATATTTATCCAGGCAGACCAGTTGCAAACATTTGCTTCAAGGCTTATGAATATATAAGCATTGTCCAAGCCCTGTCATTCTTGGTGGATTTGAAGCTAGGTCATTATATGAAAATCCCTCCTCGAGCAATGTTCCATGCAGAGGTAGCGAATATGGAACAACCTAATCTGTTATAAGTATTGCGAGTTAGGCTTATCGACCTATTAATACACCGGGGTGGTATATGCCCATAGCCGGATAATGTATTGGTTTGGTTTGGATAGGTTTGGATAATATATCTGTTTAGTTTAGATCAGGTGGATATATATTAGCATCTTTATTTATGGGTCAGTAGACTTGGAAATATGTGTAGTTCTGGTGGCAAGATGGTTGGTTATAAGTTGTGTAACTTGGATGGTTTGTTGTTTTCCTTTCTTCTCATGCTATGACATGTTTCATTATGTAAAGTCATCATTTATCATCTACAACTGTTATCTGTTTAGATTCTTTGACTATGTAAAGCCATTATCCATTATGTAAAACCATTATCTACTTAGATTCCTTGGAATAGTAAGTAACACCAATATTACTAGATTGATAAAGTGAACCAAGGAAATATTGATACAGTAAACCAAAAAGTAGTAAAATCATTATCTATCATGTACAACTATTATCTAGTTAGGTTCTTTGATTATGTAAAGCTATTATCTACTTGGATTCATTGGAATAGTAGGTAGCACCAATAGTACCACATTAATAAAGTGAACCAAGGAAAAATTGATACATTAAATCAAAGAGTACTAAAATCATTATCTATTATGTACAGCTATTATCTACTTACATTCTTTGACTACTTACATTCTTTGACTATGTAAAACCATTATCTACTTGGATTCCTTGGAATAGTAGGTAGCACCAATAGTACCACATTGATAAAGTGAACCAAGGAAAAATTGATATAGTGAACCAAAGAGGACTAAAAGGAAAAAGATATTACATTCCCTCATTTATATTGTGATACAAGAAGTCATTGTTTTCAACTATTGGAAAATCCAGTAGATTTTTTAGGACCTGGATTCATCAAGAATATCCTTCTCATACTGAATTTTTTGTTAGATTGATTTTTTTGTTCAATGTTTGTAATTTGTGACAAAAAGATAATCAAAATGCTATAAAATTAGGGTTATGTTTAAATGAATTGTTATTGGGAAATCTGATGAAATTGACTTCAGATTGAATATGATTATCCTCATGAGGTCCAAACGAGTGAACTCCTCAAGTACACTATTGAAATTAATCCTCCTAAACATGAGAAATACTCTACAACCATGGCTTTCTTCGACTTTAAATTGAGAGTTTTGTTTACATTCTACTAGTTATTAATCCATATAATCTTTTTTGTTGCAGATTGTGGGCACAATGATTTCAGAGATTGTGTACTTAGGCACAACATCATGGCTCACTCATTCCGTTCCCCATATTTGTGACACTGCTCTATTTTCCTCTAATAGCCCTTGGACTTGTCCAATGGATGTCGTCTTCTTCGACACTTCTGTAATATGGGGATTAGTTGGACCCAAAAGTATTTTTGGAAAACTTGGTGAATATGCAGCAATCAACTCATTTTTATTAGTGCGAGAAATAGCTCCAGTTATAGTATGGTTGTTTTACAAGGCACACCTTGAGAAGGAATGGATCAAATTGATAAATATCCCAATTCTCATTGGAGCCACAATGACGATGCCCCGTGTCTTAGTAGTAAAGTATACAAACTCAATACTCATGGGATTCATTTTCAACTTTGTGTTGTATAGATACAAGAAATACTAGTTCCGACATCACAACTATGTACTCTCCGGAGGATTGGACACAGGATTGGCATCATGGGAGCTATCCTCTACTTGTGCTTTGGATATGAAAACATTTCATTGAATTGGTGGGGGACAAAACTTGGATGGATTTTCCTTGACATCGTGCCCCATTCATAAACCATGATTGACCATAATTGACCATCGTTCACCATGATTAACCATAGTTGGTGATGATTGATAGTATAAACCCAAAGGATCAATACTAAAAATCCAAGGGATAATAAACCCAAGGGAATAATATAAACCCAAGGTATATAAACCCCAAGATAAATATTATAATACCTTAAATAAATGTGGTTAACCATGATTTATTTTCATATTAAGACAATCTTTGTCACAATGCAATGTTGGACCATACTCGACCATAGTTGAACACTTACGTTAATAAGCCTAAGGGATTGATATTATAAACCCAAGGGATTAATACTAAAACCCAAGGGATTATAAACCCAAGAGAATAATATTAAACACAAGGGATGAATATTATAAACCCAATGTATATAAACCCTAAGATAACTATTATAAGCCCTAAAATAAACATGGTTGACCATGGTTAATTTTCATATTAAGACAATCCTTTTCACAATACGACGTAGGAAAATGGTTGACCATGATTGGTTTTCATATCGAGACAATCTTTGACACAATTTGATGTGAGGCCATATTAACCCAAGGGTTGATATTCATATTGAGACAATCTTTGCCACAATGCGATGTTGAACTCTCGTTGACCATCGTTGATTTTATAAGACATGGTTGACCATGATTGACCATGGTTGACAATGTTTGACCATGGTTAGCCATAGTTGAACATTATTGATATTATAAACCCCAAAGATTAATAAGAAAAACCTAATGGATTATAAAACCAAAGGAATAATATTAAAACCAAGGCAATAATATAAATCCTAAGATATATATTATAAACTCTAAATAAACATGGTTGATTAATAAACCCAAGGATTTTTTATTATTATTCCCTTGGGAATAATAAACACACGGGATTAATACTAAACGCCCAAGGGATTATGAACCCAAGGGAATAATATTAAATCCAACGCATTAATATATAAACCCAAGGTATATAAAACCTAAGATAAATATTATAGACCCTAAAATAAACATGGATGACCATGGTTGATTTCCATATTGAGACAATCCTTGTCACGATGCGACATTGGACCATGGTTCACCATGCTTGATCATGAATGATTTTCATATCATGACAATCTTTGTCACAATGTGACGTTGGACCATGGTTGATTTTCATATTGAGATAACCTTGTCCACGATGCAATGTTGGAACATGGTTGACCATGATTGATTTTAAAAGGCATGGTTGAGCGTGATTGATTTTACAAAACATGGACCATGGTTGACCATGATTGATATTGTAAACTCGAGGGACTAATACCAAAAATCCAAGGAATAATAAACCAAAGGGAATAATATAAACCCAATGTATATAAACCCCAAGATAAATATTGTAATCCCTTAAATAAACATGGCTAACCATGGTTGATTTTCATATTAAGACAATATTTGTCACAATGTGACATTGGAACATCCTCAACCATAGTTGAACCCTTACATTAATAAACCCAAGGGATTGATATTATAAACCCAATGTAATAATAAACCCAAGGGATTAATACTAAAACCCCAAGGGATTATGAACCCAAGAGAATAATATTAAACCCAAGGAATGAATATTATAAACCCAATGTATATAAGCCCTAAGATAACTATTATAAACCCTAAAATAAACATTGTCAACCATGGTTGATTTTCATATCAAGAAAATAATTTCCACAATACGACATACACTACTACACCAAGGACACTTTCAAGACATCTTTTTTAAGATAAAAGAAATATTTTTCCTTAAAAAGTCACTTTCTATTTTAATTATTTTACATTAAAATTTAATATGAATTGAATTGTCTTAAATATAAAATTAAGACAAAAATATTTTGAGAAAAAAATATTTTAAGACAAAAATTTATATTTAAGACAAAAGCAACTTAAGACAAATACGTTTTAAGACAAAATTTTAAATTTAAGACAAAAACAGTTTAAGACAAAACTTTATATTTAAGACAAAAACAGTTTAAGACAAAAATAGATTGAGACAAAAATATTTTAGGACAACTTTATATTTGAGACAATGGCCATTTAAGACGAAACCCATTTAATACAATTAACAATTAAGACAAAAACATATCAATTTATGAAAATATTATCTAACAACTACAAAATTGACTCTGATAGTGCACCCTAAGTCCGCCGGCTTGCAGGCTACTACTGTACCGCACATATACCAATGCTACTATTTCACTTTCAAGTCATGTTATCTTATATAAAGACAATGACTTGTTGGGCTCTTCGTTTTGTGGGGGTAGCCGACTCTGAAGAACATGAAAATTTTCCATGGCAAGATTTCCCATACATTAATTACTCTTTGTTCCTTCAATCTTTGTTGATACGATTAGAGACAACTTGTATGTATTTACATTCGACACTACTACACGGAGGGGAATTTTATAAGACAAAATAAATCTTTTGTCTTAAAATTTTCAATATGAGGCGCTAGTAGAAAAGGTAAAGGATTAGGGGTTCATCTTTACGCTATTGATGGGTTCTTCGGGAAGTAGAGCGATGGAGGTTGACAACAACTAATGGGATTTAGGGCGATGGAGGCCGACAACAAAGGTGTACATTGTGAGAGGAGCAATGGAGGCACTTTCGATGAATGTGGGTAGGTGGTAACATAGTTGAAGTACTTTTTAGGGTCCCCATCGATTGTGTTTTTATATGCGTTTTTTGACTATTTTATTTATTTTGAATGCTACTTATATCCATTGGTTGTTGTTATTAGCACATTGTTTTGCTAGATTTGCAACATTGATTAGATTCACCTAAAGGATTGTTGAAAAATGTAGCAAGAAATTCTCAATTTGATTTTGCCTTGACTAAATTGAGAAAATTTGAAATTCCACATCAGCAGACAACTTGGATGCAATTAGCTTGTATGGCATGGCTTGTGTCACCCATTTTACTCAATAAATTCTAGCTGGAGGAGTTAGAGTTCAGTTAGGCGTGAGTGATTGCTAATTTGTAGCAATCAAAGTCAATTATCTCAGGTTGTTTTCAAATAAACTAGTTCAATCTGTTGGAGGAACTAGTGGAAGGCTAGTTGTGCATTGAGAATTTAGTCAAATGTAGTGATCATCTAGTTAACTGATCAATCAACCGCAAATAGATAGTGCATGCAAAGAATTTGAGTTCCCCAGCTATGATGGAGATTCCAAGGTAGTGTAACAATAATTGTAGACTAGTATTGAGCATACATGTGTTGCATGCAGTCACATGATCAACCTTAGGTATTGAGAAATCCATTTTGGAAAAAAAACCTAAATAATAGTGGCCTAATTTTTGAAGGAATTGCATAAGGAAATAAGGGCTCAAGCAGAGGCAGAAATTGACAAAGTTTGGGTTTAAGCTTCTTAGTGCACAGAGATATAAGTTATTCACTTACAGGTTGTGCACAGTTGTGTAAAGAAATTGTAATACATCTATGTTCATCAAATTGATGCAAGAAGGCATTGGAGTTTTTAGCAGATTGCTTTCCCCAGGAAAATTATTGTGTGTATGTGTTTTATTTCTTATTGCATGTTTGAATTTTTTGTTCTAAATTGTGAATTAACTTCTGTAGAGAAGTAGAGTAGGTTTGTGTCTTATGATTTTGAAAAGACTTCATGAGAAGTTTCAAATCTACACCATAATTTCTACATCGTATCATAGCAAGATTCACATTAGAGAAAAAAATTCAAATTTATTTCTCAAGAGGTTAGAATTTGTAGTTTAGTGTAGCAAGATCTCTTAAGAGTTGAGAAGATGACCTTCAATGGGCTGAGTCTAGAGTATGCCTTGGAAGGAAGATCTAATTTCATTTACTGGAAGGATCACATGGAGGAGGTATTCGATGACAATGGATTGCTAGAATACATCAAGAGAGATGTTACAAAACCAAAAAAATCTTATGCCCAAAACCTTGCTCAGTGGAATAAAGTTGTAGCCAAGGTGTGGAGAGTAATGTTGGAGGGAGTACACAACCACATTGTCAGCAATCTCCATGGGAAAGAAAATCCTTATGCAATGTCGTAGGCACTGACAAATATGTTATAGAATAGTAGTGAGCACAAAAAGTTGGTGCTCAAGGATAAACTTTGAAATATCAAGATGAAGAAGAATGACTTTATCCTACAATATCTGAGGATGTTTACACAAGTTTTTGATGAGCTTGTAGGAGTTGGTGTTACTGTTTCAAAGGATGAATTGGTAAAAATAACCCTTTTGGGCCTTCCCAAGAGTTGGCATAGCTATCACGATTAAGTGAACGGGAGGGAGAAATTACTGAATAGGGGACACTTATGGTACGATTTGGTACAGGTGGAAATAAGGCAAAATACGAGAGATGGGACCTCATCCAAGGGCAAGGATGAAGAAAAATTTGCATTGGTTGGAAAAGGAAACAAGGGAAAAGAGAAGAAATCTCAAACTAGACCAGAATCCAACCAAGGGGGAAAGAAGAAAGGTTTGTGACAAATTAAATGCTTCCATTGTCATGAATACGGCCACTATGTTGTCAAGTGCCCAGAGAAAAAGGAAAGAAAGAAGACCTTAGGAGTAGTAGTGGGTGAAGCCTTGGCTTCACAATTCGACCTTGACTTTTCCCTTATCGCATGTATGTCCAACACAGTGATGGGGAGGGTGTGATACCTAGACTCAGATGCATTGTTCCACATGAATAGATGTAGAGAGTTTTTCAGTGACCTAGAGGAGAAAGATCTCGAGATGCACATCAAGCTCAGGGATGACAGAAGGTACAACATGACCGGTATTGGTACAATCACCTCTGATAGGGAATCAGGCTCCCCTCTCAGGCTCAAGGATGTCATGTTTGTTCTAGGCCTAAAGTAAAATCTCATCTCTATTGTAGTTTTGGAAGAACTTGGTTATGATGTGATCTTCAACAAAGGAAAAACATTCCTGAGACACATAGCCATGGGATAGGTGAAGAATATCAAGGTTTGTGTGAACAATCTATATAATTTAGATGTGGAAGATTGTGTTACATTAAGCACTAAGGAAGAGAAAGTGTAGGGAAACGATGTAGGTGAACTTTAGCACATAAGACTTGGTCATTTTCATAATGGAACCTTGAAAATTATACAACAAATAGCTACTAGCCTCCCTAAAGGAGAATTTGAGTAGCAAGATGTATCAAAAGGATGTACCTTGGGGAAGTACATAAAAACTGCATTCAATGATTGGGATAATAAAGCGCATGTAGTCCAAGAAAGGATCCACTTTGATGTCTGTGGACCTTTCTCGATAACCTCCACTGCCAAACAAAAATATTTTGTTCTTTTTATTGACGACTTCTCACATAAGTGTTGGATCTCTTCATGAGAAAGAAAGATGAGACATTCTCCAAATTCGTAGAATTCAAGCCACTAGTTGAGAAAGAAACCAGCAAGAAGGTGAAGGCTCTCAGGAGAAATAAAGGAGGTGAGTATGTGTTTAATGAATTTAAGAATTTATGTGAAAAAGAACGAATTCGATGATATTGGACAACACGCCACAACCAACATCAGAATGGGGTGGGTGAGAGAAAGAACGGTAGCATTTTGGGAGCAATGAGGGTGGTGTTGCATGACCAAATCCTACCTCTCCATTTGTTGGTTGAGGCATGCAATACAACAATCTATTTGTAGAACCGAAGTCCTCATCAAATTCTTAGCATGATTACACTAGAGGAGGCTTTCTCGGGAAGAAAGTCAGATGTGTCAAAATTAAAGCTTTTCGGGGCCTCTGTTTACTACCATGTCTCCAAAGAATGAAGAGATAAGCTTTACTCGACCACAGAATTGGAGTTATTTGTGGGTTACACAGAAACTACCCACAACTAACATGTGTACTTGCCATCACTCATAATTATAGTTTTACGAAGGGATGTAAACTTTTATGAGGAGAAAGCTATGTGGCACTCTCTTGAGAGGGAGCTTTAGATCCCACCAAAAGATGAGATTTTAGCTCCAAAAGAGGAACCTCAAGAAGTTGTAGAGAAACCACAAATTGTGGATCTGAGAGTGTAGACATTCACTAAAGTAAAACCTCTAGAGAAGGCAGAAAAAGAACTAAGGAAGTTGATTGACTTGTGCAGGATGCGAGGGAGAATGTGAGATATCCTTCAAATTTGCATAATCAAATGAGTTCACCTGAGAGGTACACTGGCTACATGACTCTTATGATTGAACTTATAGAGATTGAGGCATCCTATTTTGAGGAAGAAATAGAGAAACCTTTATGGGTTGATGCAATGGTGGAGGAATAAAAATCCATTATAAAGAAAAGTGTTTTGGAAAAGGTCCCAAGACTAGCATATAAATCAATAGTGGGTTTGAGATGGATCTTCAAGGTGAAGCAGGAAACAGACGGAAACATAGAGAAGTATAAGGCCAAATTTGTGGCGAAGGGGTACTCCCAAGTTGAGGGAATTTATTATGAGGAGACCTTTTCTCTTGTAGCAAGGTACTCATCCATTAGATCAATTCTTAGTCTGGCTACATAGATGGGGTGGAATATCTAACAGATGGGTGTAAAATTAACTTTTCTCAATGGGGTTATTAAGTACGAGGTGTACATATAGTAACAAAAAGGTTTTGAGACATTTGATCAAGAGTCTCATGTGTGCAGACTCAAGTGAGCATTGTATAATCTCAAACAAGCACCTCGTGATTGGTACACCAAGATCGATAGTTATCTCACCATTTGGGCCTCACGATAAGTGAAGCAGATGTAAACCTCATCACATCTGGATAGAAAGTAAATTGTTTATTATTGCCTTATATGTTGATAATTTTATTTTAATTAGTGATGAGTAGTTGATCATATCTTTCAAGAAAGACCCTGCAAGGGAATTTGAAATGAAGGACATGGGTCTCATGCACTACTTTCTTGGGTTGGAAGTACGGCATGGTGATGGGGAATTATTTGTCTCTCAAGGCAAGTATGCAAATGAGATACTACAAAGATTATACATGGAGAGTTGTAAATGCATGGAGACACTTATAATGAACAATGAGAGGAAGGAGGATGCCACTTCAGGTGAAATGGATGCTACCATTTATCGTCAGCTAGTGGGTCCACTCATGTATCTTGTGAACACATGACTAGATATGTGTTGTGCAGTCAACGAGATAAGCCAATTTATGGTTAGATAAACCAAACTATTTTTGAAGGAAACTAAGCATGTTTTACAGTACCTCAGAGGCACTACCTAGCTTGGACTATGGTACAAAGGAGCAGAGGGAGTTGAGTTGTGCGACTTGACAGATGCAAATTGTGCATGAAATCCATCAGACTGAAAGAGTACATCAATTGGAATTTTCAGTTTTGGGTCCACAATTGTTTCTTGGTACAACAGGAAGCAAAGATATGTGGTGCTCATCTAGAAAAAACATAATACATGGCTACAAGTCAAGCAACACGTGAGGCAATATGGATGAGAAAGATACGTGTTGGACTGTTTGGGCAGATGATGGATCCAACTGTGATAATAATAGTTGCATCAATCTCTATGAGAATCATGTATTTCATGATTGATCCAAGCATCTAATATCTAGTATCACCCTTTACGGGACTATGTCTAGAGGCAGATGATGTTGCTACACTCCATTCTGACAAAGGAGCAAGATGTTCACTTTTTGAGAAAAGATTTGTCACGAGGGAAGTTCGAGTTCCATAGGTGTGGGATAGGGGTGATTGATAATCCCTTTCTTGCGGAGAGGGAGTATTTAAAAATGCAGTAAGAAATTCTCAATTTGATTTTTCCTTGATTAAATTGAGAAAATATGAATTTCCACATCAATGGACAATTTGGATTTAATTGAATCGTGTGACATGCCTTATGTCACCCGGTTCACTTAGTAAATTCTAGTTGCAGGAGTTAGAGTTCAGTTAAGCATGTATGATTGCTAATTTGTAGCAATCAAAGTCAATTATCTCAAGTTCTTTTCAGTTAAACTAGTTCCAACTACTTTGGGAACTAGTGGAAGTCCAATTGTGCAGTGGGACTTCAGTCAAACTCAGTGATCATCCAGTTAACTGATCAATCAAGCCAAAATATCTAGTGCATGGAGAATTAAAATTACCTAGCTGTGGTGTAGATTCCATCGCAGTGTGACATCAATTGTAGACTAGTATTGAGTGTATAGGTGTTGCATGCAGTCAGATGATCAACTGATCCGGATTTAAACAGGAACGTAACAAAATACTGAGATAACCATATCCACAAAGATGCATAAAAAATAATACTTCATTTCATTAATGTAAAATACTGAAATATGCTTATAACCATAAATGGAACTAAACCAGCGAGGGTGATGGTAGCTTATCTCTGAGAAGAGATGTGGCGGCTACATGGCTCTGAACTGTCATACAATGAGGGTCGAAGGCCTATTTATTGTTGAGAAATAATGGAAAACCATTAACATCCCGAAACCTAACCCTAGAAGATGAAACTCCAAATTGTGGGCCCCGTTTGGGTAAAATGGTACATCAATTTCCCGAGGTCGCAACTTTGGCATACGATCTTCATTTGATGTGTACAATAGCTCGTTAGAAAGATCTATCCGAGCACTACCACTTTGGGAAACGAAACATCGGTCCATGGACCCATGTTGCCCCTAGATTTCCCAAAAAACGTCGTTTAGGGCCTCAAAAGGGCTCCAGAAGTTCAGGACCCAAAAAACTGCTAAAAATAGTAAACTGTGCTACAATTTAGGAAACTGAAAAAACTGAAAGAGATAGTTGTGGGGGTCCAAATGGGATAGTTGGATGGCCACCAACATCCACCTTGATCATTCCTCCCCCCTTAGGGAGCAGTGGTCCCCATTGCGTTGAGTTCCTCCCTGAGATGAAGAAGCTTTTGCTGAGCTGAGTCTCTAGTGAGTTGTTCTGCAATCTCTAATGTGTCCAGAAATGGTGAAAAGCACAGTCGAGGGTAGTACACATTGAAAACTTGGTGCAGGCAAAGGAATGGAGGAATGTTGTGCTCCAAAGCATTGTTTCCTGCAGCATTAGTAATGGTGTATGGACCATGTCGGCGTGGTCGGAGCTTCTGATGGGCTCTTGTAAGGCATTCTTTCTACAGATGCAACCAGACTTTTTTTCCCACCTAAAGCTTGTGTGGTACCCCTGTGGGTGAGGAGAATTTGTTCCTGTGTTCTGTCATGACCGTACTCCTTTGCTTCTACTGTTGCATGGAGGAACCCTTCGTGGGGTTCATGGATGTGGTGATGATCTTCCCCTTACTTTGGGAGTGAATTAGACAGAAAATGAATTTCCTAGTCTGGGAGATGAGCTTGTTGCCTTTCTTAGTAGAGATCAAAGAGGTGGCGGTAGGTGGGACTACCTCTAGTATCTTGTATAATGAATTATCCAAAGAAATAATGACAGTGTGAGGCCTTGACTCATACACAGCATGTCACCTCCGCAAGTATGGTTGGCCTAATAATACATCACAAACATCCAGAGGTGTAACATCACACAATACCTCGTCTGTGAAGGGCTTGATGCTATAGGGAAGGCGACACTGTTGGCGAACTTTGAGATCTCGTCCTTCATGAAGCCACCCGATACTGTATGGCTATGGGTGTAGTGTAGTCGGTAGGCCCAACCGCTTCAGGACCTCTGCTGAAATAAGGTTCTTTTGGTTGCCACTATCGACAATGAATTGCAGCGGCAAACCCTTCACCCACATCTATGAGTGGAAAATATGTTCCCCCTCCTCTGGATCTTCAGGCTCATTCTTCTAGAGCTTGGTCGTGGCAACCGTGGCACTGGGCTCCGCAACAATGATCTGCTTCCCTTTACCATTCCCCTTATCGGGTTCTGGCTCAGGGTTGGAACATGCATCTGATTCGGAAGCCTGCAACTCAGCCACCAACGACTACTTGGTCTAACACTTACTTGTGTTATGGGTGGGACTCTTGTGGAACTCACACCACTTTCCTATTTCCTTCTTCAGCTTCGTGGTGTTGTTCTTTTCTTGCGGCTTCCACGGGTTGTCTTGGGTCACCCCGCCCTAGCTTTGTCCTTTTGGCTTCGGATTTGTAGATCCAAAGTCTCGCTTCTTCTGTTTGAACTTTTGCTCAATGTTGATAGTGTATCATTACGCCGTGCCGAGCGAGGAGATGTTTAGGAACTCCATCTCTTCTTGGATGTATTTGTCTAGGCGGCTGCGGTATTTGAGTACCAGATGTAGATCGGAATCTTTGATACCCAACTGCGTGTGAAGGGTATGACAAATGTTTGTGAAATCTGGCACATCTTGGTCCCATCCCTGTCGTAGTGTGTTCCATTTGATGTATTTGTCCTCATAGCTTTTGACAGGGTAGTACTGCTCCTTGATGGCATCTTGGAATGAATCCCAAGTGGGTGCGGCTGAAAATAGTGAGCTTGTGCTTTCATTCTTCTACTCATAGTAGGTTTCCCACCAGTCCTTGACATGGGGGACTGCTTTGAGAAGAGTGAAAACAACATTTTCCCGATTCGAAAATTCATGAACAGAAAAATACCCTTCTAGCAGATTTAACCATTTATCTACAACATCTGCGTCTATTTGACCCTAAAATATGGGGATTTTGAAATTAACTTGTACCTTAAACGGTGTGGCATTTCCAGAGTAGTTGTTGGAAGCTGACGCATCGCCTCTGGGCAGCCGCTGAAGGATCTGGGCAAAGCTGTCCATCATCGCGTTCCTTTGTCGCTCGAGGGCTTCTTCGAGCAAGATTTTGACAGGATCTCCTACCCCCTCATCTTTCTTATCATCCTCCATGGGAGGCCGTTGCGGTTTGCAAGGCTAGTCTTGCAAAGGTTCGACCAGTTCAAGCCCTAACTCCTTATATCCCGACCTCGTTAGGGACATGCAAAGAAAAACAGAGAAAAAATAGACCCGCTCTGATACCACTGATCCGGATTTAAACAGGAACGCAACAAAATACTGAGATAACCATATACACAAGGATGCATCAGAAATAATACTTCGTTTCATTAATGTAAAATACTGAAATATGCTTACAACCATAAATGGAACTAAACCAGCTAGCTTATCTTTGAGAAGAGATGTGGCGGCTACATGCCTCTAAATTGTCTTACAATGAGGATCGAAGGCCTATTTATTGTTTAGAAATAATGGAAAACCCTTAACATCCCAAAACCTAACCCTAGAAGATGAAACGCCAAATTGTGGGCCCCGTTTGGGTAAATTGGTACATCAATTTCTCGGGGTCGTAACTTTGGCATACGATCTCTGTTTGACGCGTACAATAGCTCGTTAGAAAGATCTATCCAAGCACTACCACTTTGGGAAGGGAAACATCAGTCCATGGACCCATGTTTCCCCCAGATTTCCCAAAAATGTCTTTTAGGGCCTCAAAATGGCTCCGAAAGTTCAGGACCCGAAAAACTGCTAAAAATAGTAAATTGTGCTACAATTTAGGAAACCGAAAAAAATGAAAGAGATAGTTGTGGGGGTCAAAATGGGATAGGTGGGTGGCCACCAACATCCACCTGGATCATCAAATTTGGGAATTGCGCAATCCATTTTGTAAAAGTTCCTAAATAATAGGGGCCTAATTTCTTAAGGAATTGCGCAAGGAAATATGGGCTCAAGAAGAGGTATAAATTTACTAGATCTAGGTCAGAGCTTCTCAGTGAGAAGAGAGACATGTTATCCACTTGTAGGTTGTGCTCAGTTGAGCAAAGCAATTGTAATACATTTCTATTCATCATATTAATGCAAGCAGACATTGGAGTTTTTAACACATTACTTTCTCCAGGAAAAATTTTATGTGCATGTGTGCTATTTCTTGTTTCAAGTATGAAATTTTGGTTCTAAACTGTGAATTAACGTCTGCAGAGCAGTAAAGTAGGTTTGTGTCCTGTGATTTTGATTAAAACTTCAAGAGTAGTGGCAAATCTACACCATAATTTCTACAAGGATGGTGGAGGAAAATTACAGAATATTCATTAGTAGACAATATGCTTACTTCAAAATATCTATGAAAACTTTTGTGAGAAGTAGAAATTGAGGATAAAAAATTGGATTGTGGAAGAATTAGTCACAAAATTCACAAGGGCAGTAATTTTGGTTGTAGGTGTGGAGGTATATGGATCAAATGTAATTTTGGCTATAGGTCTGTAGGTAGACAAGTCACAGTTACTCCTTTGATTTTTGGCGATGATGTATTACTCTTTGGTAGATTGAACTCTTTTGATTAGTCTTTGGACTCCTTATGAATAATATTAAACCTCATATGATTTTTGCCTACCCAGATGATGCATTGGTACTGGAGAGTTATCATATTTTTGTTGTTATCTACATTGCATTGGATGAGGATTTTAAATATTTTAGATTTATGCTCCAACCTAATTGTTATGGAATTAAGGATTGGAGTTGACTTATAAAGAAAATGCACTGTAAACTTTTATCATGGGCACACTGGTGGCTCTCCCTAGGAGGCAAGTTGACTCTAGTTCGAGCAGTCCTTTAGAGCATCTCTGTATATTGGCTTCATATTTTTTCTCTTCCTAAGAATATCATTAAATGTATCTTTCCAGTTTCATCCTGGCATGGGATAATTTGTGTTGTAAAGGACAGAGTGGGCCTAGCTATTGTTTACTCTATATGGAGGCGATGGATAACCGAACTCATTTATTTCTTTGATTCTCCTTAGAAAAATCAATTTGGAATGGTGTATTTAATATGTTGAATTTACAAGAAGATTAGAACTACTATTTTGTGGTTGATTGTATTCGGTACTAGATTATTGAATATAAAAATTTTAGACCACCTCCAATATACATTGGGGTTTAGACCTAGAGAATGCATTAATGTCCCAAGCTCCTTTGTTGTGATACATCCACCTCCATCCTTCTCAAATAAGCTAAAAGCCTCCCTGAACTTAGACATAACCTCCTTACCATATTCCTTTAGTAGATAAAACCCTTCTCTTATTTTCTAACCATGCCAATTTACCCTCCATCCCATATTCTCTCATGAGCCCTGTGTAAACCACCATTTCATTCAAGGATGGGGATTTTGCTGCCTAGTCTAACCATATTTGGTAGATACTTTCCCCCTTTTCTTGCTTATGGTTTCTTGAGTTGGCCTCCTCTAAATATGCCCTACCCTCCTTAAATTATTTGGAAGGTAGCCTTTGTTTGCTAACCCCATTTTACTCATCCAAAAGAAGCAATAAAGAAGTTGTTAACATCATCAAGAAGTCAAGGTGATCTCCCTCTAAGACAAGGATCACAATTTGAAGGAATACATATTCTTAAAGAATAAATATTCTATTATCATATCATCATCCAAAGAAATAAGGAAGCAAATTGAAGATATTTTCATCAAGGAGTATCTTCACAAGAAATTATCTTTACGCCCACATATGAATCTATAAAAATATATTTTTGCAAGGAGAGAAATAGGTTGGTTGGGTCATCAAACTTTCTTCCATGGAAGAAGAGGACATATTTAATCCTCATATAAAATGAAGTTGTGGAACATGTTAAGGGCTCAATCACAAAACCTCCAAAGGAAGAATCTCAATCTCTTAAAAAGTACATGAAAGGGGAAGTAAGGGCTCAAAGGATTCTCATAGAATCCATCAAGGATCCCCTCATTCCCTATGTATCAAAACTAGAAACATCAAAATAAATATATGACAAACTTGTAGAATTGTTCTCTGTAAGCACTGCAAGAGAAGTGATCTCATTAAGGCAAGAACTCTACAAGATGAAGATATCAAAAGAAGAAGGAATGACCTCTACTTTATGAGGGTGTTAGAAATAAGAGACCAACTCCATGAGTTGGGAGAAATAATGTCTGACAAGGAAATGACTATCATAGTGCTCAATGCACTACTAGAGGAATGGAGAAACTTCACATCAAGCATCTATGGGAATAAGGAAGCTACTCCATTCAATGAGCTATGGTCATTATGCAAAATCGAAGAAACCAGGTTGAAGGAAAAAATTGATGTAGGATCAATCAAGTGAGCAAAAGATACACCAAAATTATGAGATTTAAAATCTCTCAAAATTGCAAAGTTATTGGCATATTTGTGTTGCAAGGGATTTTATTGTTTTATTATTTTGGGTCTGAATTTAATGTAAATCTAGCTAGTGTGTTTTCAACCATTCCATTCAAAAGTATCATTTTCAATTTACTAAGATTTGTGATAGCTTTGTAAAGTGCTTTTTTAAAATTTATTTTGAGAGTGATTTTGATATAATTTCAGTTGTGATTTTAATTTGGATGTATTTTTATTTTAACTATTTAATTCAAAATTGTATTGTAATTATAAATGAACTAAAATTAATCAAAATTGTGAGAAATTTGATTTTAAAAACTTAACATTGAATTCCCATGTCATAATATGTAATCCAATCAAAATATTTTAAAATTAAAAGGAGATACAGGTACCTAATATGACATGGGAAATTTTAATTATCTAATTTGGGAATAGGTGAAATTTTTTTAATAATATGGTTTATCTACCTTAAACTTGAATGGTGCTAAAATGATATAAAACTATATTCAATATTAAAAATAAATTAATATTTAAGGAAGAGTAAATCATAGGTCGATTATTAATTAGAGAAAAAAATTAAAATTTTTTAACTCATCTAATATTAATAGTATATTTTTCTATACACAAACATTTAGAAATATAATTCATAAAATTAGGAATATTTTAAATATTATCATTTTTCATGTTTAAGAAATCTACCACTTTCCATTTCCATTTATTGAGATTTTAAATTTATTTTTGATACTCTTTCTTTCTTTCTTTTTATGTTTTAGAAATTTATTAATAATATAATATTAATAATATATTTTCCTATCCACAAATATTTAGAAACATAATTCATAGAA
The DNA here is from genome assembly GCA_031772625.1 of Pinus tabuliformis. NCBI lineage: Eukaryota > Viridiplantae > Streptophyta > Pinopsida > Pinales > Pinaceae > Pinus > Pinus tabuliformis. The sequence continues at coordinate 770,324,839 of CM062809.1, forward strand.
TTAGTAATATTTTTAAAATTTTAAATATTTGTCAAATAAAATTAATATTTAACTAAGGGTAAATCATGGGTTAATTATTAACTAGAGAAAAAAATTAAAATTTCTAACTCATCTAATATTAATAATATATTTTTATATGCACAAACATTTAGAAACATAATTCATAAAATTAGAAATATTTTAAATATTATCTTTTTCATAAAACTACCACTTTCCATTTCCATTTATTGAGATTTTACATTTAATTTTGATACTCTTTCTTTCTTTCTTTTTATGTTTTAGAAATTTGTTAATAATATATTTTTATATCCAAAAATATTTAGAAACATAATTCATAAATTAGTAATATTTTTAAAATTTTTAATATTTATCTTTTTTCAAAAACTTTCATTTCCATTGTTTTTTTCAAGATTTACCGCTTTTCAAGGTTTTTTAAGATTTCAAAATTTATGATTCTTCTCTCACTATAAAATTTTCAAAGCACTTGGCTATTCTGGATTTTTATGGAGGAAGCAAAGAATTTTGAACCAGAATGGGAGGAATATGAGAATATTTTTTTAAGAGATTTACGGCTTTTCATTTTACGATTTTTTTTTCAAGACTTACGAATTTTCACTGTTTTTTAAGATTTCAACGTTTATGATGCTTCTCTCACTTTATAATTTTCAAATTATAGGTGATTCTAGGGAACAAGGATATTACGGATTCTACACGGAGGAAGCAAGCAATTTTGAACTACAATGAGAGGAATATGAGAAATTATTTTTAAGAGATTTACAACTTTTCATTTTAAGAATTTTTTTTCAAGATTTCAAAATTTATGATGCTTCTCTCACTTGGCTATTATGGATTCTATGACACTTGGCTATTCTGGATTCTAAACAGAGGAAGCAAGGAATTTTGAACAAGAATCTGAGGAATATGAGAATTTTTTTTAAAGAGATTTACCGCTTTTCATTTTAAGATTTGTTTCCAAGATTTATAGCTTTTCACTATTTTTTAAGATTTCAAAATTTACGATGCTTCTCTCACCTTATAATTTTCGAAGTAAGGTGATTTTACGACACCTGGCTATATTCTATGACACTTCGCTATTCTAGATTCTACATGGAGGAAGCAAGGAAATTTGAATCAGAATAAGAGGAATATGAGATTTTTTTAAAGAGATTTACGACTTTTCGTTTTAAGATTTTTTTTCAAGATTTACCACTTTTCAAATAATTTTGAACTAGCATTGGACGAATAGGAGAAACTTTCATAGGGGCTCTCTAGCAGGCAATGAAAATTAGGATTGAATTATTATTAATTTAGATAAGTATTATTATTTGTAAAACTTAATTGTTGTTTTAATCATGTAAACTTATTCTCAATAATAATAATAATTGAAAATTATATATATAACATGATATAAATATATATTAATATAAATGGTTATATAATGTAAGAGACCCTCATATTGCACCACAAAAGGAATCTCAATTAGCCTCATTACATATGGCAAAAACCGGGGAGAGGGTTTGTGATGACTATCTTAAAAAAAAATTAACTTGTTTATTAGCTATTAGTTAAAAAAATGTGAAAAGACAAGCAATTTTTTATAATAAAATATTTTCAATTCAAATATTTGGAAAAATTTATTTGATGATGTTATTTTTGTTCATATTTGTTTTTATATTAAAAAAAGAAATATTGTTAAAACAAATGTTACTAATTTTAATCATTTTTTATCAATGACTAAATTCATTCTTTATATTTAGGAATTTATATGATAGATTTGTCCCTTATATTTAGGAATTTATATAATAAATTTGAAACAATATATTAAATTTTGAATTACCAAATTTTATTAAATCTTCTTAATAAACCAATATAGATATTATATATATATATATATATATATATATATATATATATATATATATATATATATAGTTATTTTGATAAAAGTGACATTCATTTGGGTGGTTTTGGTAAAATTAAAATAATAAAAATGAAATGAAAAAATTGTCTACATGACATTATTATATTAATTTCTTAAAAAAAAAATTGGTGGTTATTTTTGAGTTGAATTTTCCTCTATGTGAATTTTAATTGTATTATTATTTTGTTTAACCAAATTGATTTTAATCGCTATTATTTTTATTTCCATTTTTATTGTGAATCTTTGAAGGATGCTAGCTCAATAGAAGAGTACCTGCTTTATAAGCAGGAGGTTGGTGGTTCGATTCCACTGTGTCCTAATATGAATTAATCAATGATATTGTAGTTTATTTTTAATTAAACACTTTTAATGTTGTTTTATTTCAATGGTGAGATATTTTTCTAGATTCATTATTTTATATTGTCTCTAAAGAGACAAAAGTGATATTGTATTGTCTTTGAATGTAATTTTTTATTCTCTTTAGAGAGACAATAGTTAGGATCAAAGACATTGTCTCCTTAAAGACAATATGTCTTTAATCCCAACCATTGTCTTTGGAGAGACAAAAATGAAATTGTCTCTGGAGAGAAAAAAATGAAAATGAAAATGAAATTGTCTTTGTGGAGACAAAAAAGTTTGTGCTATATATTGTCTTTATAGAGACAATATTTTAAGACAATTTAATTTGAGATACCCTCTTAAAGAAAATATTTGAGACAATATTTTCTTTTGTCTCAAGTTAAGACAATTTACTCAAAAAATGTCTTAAATATTGCCTTAAAACCACCCTTTGCATTGTAGTGATATGACCATACTGACCATGCTTGGCCATGATTGTTTCTCATATCAAGACAATCTTTGTCACACTGGGACATGAGACCATATTAACCCAAGGGTTGATATTCATAATGAGACAATATTCTTCACAATGGGACATTGGACTTCGGTTGACCATGATTGATTTTATAAAACATGGTTGATCAAGATTGACCAAGTTTGACCGTGATAGACCATGGTTGAACATGATTAATATTATAACTAAAGAGATTAATATTAAAAGCCTAAGGGATTATGAAACCAAACGAATAATAATAAAACCAAGGGAATAATATAAACCCAGGGCATATAAACCCTATGATAAATATCATAAACCCTTAAATAAAAATGGTTGACCATGGTTGATTTCGATATTGAAGCAGTCTTTGTCACAATGTGATGTTCGACCATACTCAACCATTGTCGAACCCTTAAATTAATAAACCCAGGGATTTTTATTATTATTCTCTTAGGAATTATAAACCCATGGGATTAATATTAAAGCTAAAAGGGATTATGAACCCAAGGGAATAATATTAAACCCAAGGCATTAATATTATAAACCCAAGGTATATAAACCCTAAGATAAATAGTATAGACCCTAAAATAAACATGGATGACCATGGTTGATTTTAATATTGAGACAATCCTTGTCATAATGAGACATTGGACCATGGTTCAGCATACTTGACCATTAATGATTTTCATATCAAGACAATCATTGTCACAATGCAATGTAAGACCATGGTTGATTTTCGTATTGAGATGATCTTTTCCATAATGCGATGTTGGACCCTTCTTGACCATGATTGATTTTACAAAACCTAGTCAACATTATAAACCCAATGTATATCAACCCTCATATAACTATTATAAACCCTAAAATAAACATGGTTGACCATTGTTGATTTTCATATTGAGACAATCCTTGTCACAATGCGATGTAGGACCATGGTTGACCATGATTCCTTTTCATATACAGACAATATTTGTCACAATGACACATCACACCATATTAACCCAAGGGTTTATATTCATATTAAGACAACCTTTGTCACAATCCTATGTTAGACTCTTGTTAACTATGATTGATTTTATAAAACATGGTTGACCATGATTGCTTTTCATATTGAGATAATCTTTATCACAATGTGATGTTGGACCATGCTCGACCATTGTTGAACCCTTATATTAATAAAATGAAGGATTTATTATTATTATTCCCTTGGGAATAATAAAGCCATGGGATTAATACTAAAACCCCAAGGGATTATGAACCCAAGGGCATAATATTAAATCCAATGTATTAATATTATAAACCTAAGGTATATAAACCCCAAGATAAATATTATAAACCCTTAAATAAACATGGATGACCATGGTTGATTTTCATATTGAGACAATCGAGTGTGAAAGCAATGTGTAAGTATGTGAGTCTTGAACTCCATCCCTATTAAAATAAAAATAAAACATTCTCTAAATAATTCAATATATGTAAATATCAACTTCATTTATTGTTATATATAGATAAAAAAAAATAAAAAAAATAATTTTTTTACACTTTAAATAAATTTACACCCAAAAAAATTTAATCTTTCTCACTTCATATTAAATTGGTGCTTAAAATAAATATAGGATAATTATTAACTTTATTCTATTCATTAATATTATATAATTTTCTATCTTTTTTTCCCTCTAACTGAACCTTCAGAAAACACTTTTAGGGATAATGAAAAAACAATTTTTACTTCGTGGGTGGATCGATATTAATCTTCATGGGTCCATGATCCTCTGCAGCAAGATAAGTAATAATCGATTCAGGAATATATAACTGAGAGTGAAGTAATTAATGTGTAATTGAAATATATATATATATATATATATATATTTATTTATTGCTATTGAATAATTTTTTATTAATTAATGTGAAATTGAAATATATATATATATATATATAAGTAATATTTTGCTATTAAATAATTTTTTATTATAATAATTTTAATTTTATCTTTAGTTAAGAACATGTAATTTATCAATAATAATATTAAATATTTTACTGTTTTGATATGTAATAAAAAATTGTTTTTCTTGATAATGTATTTTTTTAGTAACACCCCCAAAGTATTTCCCAATTTGCAGATTATTTCGTAATACTATAATCATTAATTAGTTTGCCCTATGAATCCCTTGGCAGTGTACTTAAGCGAAAGAAACTAGCATGATTTAGGAAACTACCAACCACTTTTCCAATTTGTAATACAGAGTTAAATTAGGTAATGGTATAACTATCTTATGCATTGAATATTATTCCATGATGAATTTAATTAACTATCATATTTAAACTTTAATTAGTTGTAATATTTCAAAGTACCATCATCAAAATATGATTTTGAGAGACCAAATTTGTGTGTTAGAGATGAAATTAGAGTGCATAGTTTCCAAATGAGGAACCACCCACTCCCATGGCTCCACCATGACCCTTCGTGTAACACTCTTTGGTTGTCACGATGGACGGGCGACATGGGCGACCCGCTGGGCGAGCTGAACGACGGATGGACGAGCTGCGGTTGGCGAAGACACGACGAACGAGCGAGCTGCAGATGGAATGGGTGAGTGGGCGAGCGTGGAGAATGCAAACGCCATGGAATTATAGTGGGCGAGTAGATAGCTCAAGCCCACGAGCCAACTTGAGCGATGGGCGAGAGTCACAACAGTTGGGCGGTCGCAGGGATGGGCCAACGCGTTGGTGGGGTGGCCACATGTTATAACGTGTGGTCCGACGTTTAAAACAAAACCAAATGATGGAATGTTGGTGGGTCGGCCAAACGATGGAGCGGTGAGGGCGACCATATAAACCAACGGACGAGCAAGTGGATGGAGGCATCAACTCAAATCATCACACTTGGAGCGAAAACACAAGTGCAAAGTGAGAAGGTGTTTTGCGGTTTTACGACTAAGGCAAGGCGGATGCACCTGCACGACAGGTGAACCGGGCGGAAGAAAACAGACGTGAACAGAGGGTGACCCAGGTTGGGCATCGGGTGAATGATCGTATGACGGCCAGGTGCGTGTGTGGTTGAACGGGTTCAGGCAGGGCTGCACGACGTGTGCCCACTGAATGGACGTGCGACTAGGTGAACGGGCAACCTGCGGGTGGGTGCGCCTAGTTCGGGTGGACGGTTCGTGTGAGGCAACATGGAGGTGTGCCCGCCGACCGGTTGGAGGAAACGAAAGGTGGAGTTTGGTGAACAAAGGTGCGACGAGGCATGTGGAGGTCGCCTGAGTTGGGTGACACAGACACGGGGAGTTTGCCCAAGTTGGGCAAACAACACGGTTTGTTCAGCGAGCTGAACGAATGCATTTGGGAGTAAATGGAGAGTTGGGCAGAATGTGCGAAAACCATTCGGAGGTGCCGACGAGCTGGGCAACTGAGTTTGCCAATGAATGTAAAATTTGGCTAAGTGTAAATTTGGCGTTTCCTACAAGATTTAACTTGTACTTTGAATGTTGAAGATTTATATATATTGATATACGGGCAGACTCACATCAGGGAGTTGCCCCTCCCTTTATACTATCGTGCATTTATACATGTTAATGTTGTTATGATGAATGTTTATGGTTTTCATCACGTATAAAGGATAACTTAATACTTGGTAACGAAGAAATAAATTAAGTACAAATGTTAGACGTAGTCCATAACGTTGAGTATTGGTGAAAAGAAAAGGGTCAGTGGTGCGCACCTCGCTATAATGCAATTGGAAGAGTACCACCAGTGTAGGGGCATGACAAGTGGTATCAGAGCTGGTGCTGAAGTATTTAAGCTACTACACACTTGCCACTATCGTGACAAGTGGTATCAGAGCTGATTCAGGTGAAGTGCAAGTGAAAGAAGCTGATCTCACTGTTACTTCGTGACAGTTGGTATCAAGAGCTGATTCAGGCTACAAGGGAACTTGGTGAATGGTGAATGGTCTATACTAGATCACAAAGAAGGAAGCTAATGGTTGAGATGGAAGGTGAACCTCAGGTTCTGACGGGGGAGTCTAGTCACAACATGAGTGAAGCTTTCATGAACAGGGTATTGGAAAGGATGGAAGAATTGGATTGTGATTGGACTTTGAAATTGGCCAAGATCATGCAGGATCAAGAAGGCAATGCAAAGATGAAGGAAGAATTCGATGAACTCAAAGACCGATACGAATATTCAGAATGGAAGTATACACAATTAGAAGAGGAAGTCAAAGAGATTGGGAAAGCAAGAGACCAGGGTTTGGCAAAAATCTTGGAATTGCAGCAATCTATTGACGAAGCAAAGGATGAGATCGCGGTGTTGAAGAAGGTCGTGAGACATAACTCAGGTGGAGGAGTGTCTCATGTGAAAGTCAAGGAACCAGAATCTTATGATGGTACAAGGAATGCGAAGACTCTTGGTAACTTTCTATGGGACATGGAGCAATACTTGGAACGCTTGGGTTTACCTGATGAGGAGACTAAGGTGAAAGTGGCTGCTCAGTTCTTGACGAAAGATGCTAAGATGTGGTGGCGAAGAAGGATGGATCAGATTGCCAATGGTAGTGCTGATGACATAACTTCGTGGGAAGACATGAAGAAAGCTTTGCAGGCCCACTTCAGTCCTCAAGATGAAACTTGGGAAGCAAGGATGAAGATAAAATATATGAAGCAAACGGGAAGTCTGCAGGCATATCAGCGAGAGTATGCAAGTGTGGTTCTGGAACTTCCGGACATGGCGGAGAGAGACAAGGTATTCAACTTTGTTATAGGGCTGAAACCTTGGGCACACAATGAAGTGAAGAGGTAGAAGATAAAGACACTTGAAGAAGCTTTTGCGGCTGTAGATCATTTGGTGGAGCATTATGATGAAACTTCTGATGAGAAAAAGAAGTTCGATAAACCGAAGGAGAAAGCTATGAAAGATGATGCTTCGAAATTGAATGACAAGTAGAAGACGAAGAAGCCATTGAAGTGTTGGATATGTGTGGAACCACATACGGTGAAGAATTTTCCTTCAAGGCCGAAAGTGGCTATGATAGCACAGTCTAATATGAAGAAAGAAGAAACTTCTGTGGGGGTGATGCAGATTCTTGGAGTTGCAGCTGCTACGGAGGCGATCTCATGAAGAGATCTGAAAGGAACAGTTTGGAATATGTTCGTATGAAGGTTGGGAGTGCGGATGTACTCACTATGGTGGATAGTGGGGCTACTCACAACTTCATGAGTGAAGATGTTGCGAGAAGGATTGGGCTGAAATTTGTACCGGTGCAGGCACAGATTAAGACAGTGAATTCTCCTCCTGATTCCATGATTGGTGTGGCTGAAAAGGTGGACACAACACTAGGTGAGTGGACTGGGAAAGTCAACTTCACTATAGTGCAGATTGACGACTATGAAGCTATACTAGGAATGGAGTTTTTGAAACACTATGATGTGATGATAGTTCCACATTTGAAAAAGCTGTACATTTACGATGGAAGGGAAGATGTACCCATTGGTGTTCCAACCATTGGAGTAACAAAACCTGAGTGTAAACTGGTAGTGATGTAGGTGGAGGACACGAAGCACATTGATGAGGTATGTAAGCGGATGTCTTCTGCTGAGGAAAAGCTTGCGGAACAGTCACAGGTTATCAAAACATTGTCTAATAGTATCTTGGATTTGTCTAGGAGGCTGGAGGAAGTTGAGGATGACGATGATGATGATGAGGATTATATGAGGCCGAATATCCAGGTGGAGGATCGGGATGCTTATCTTCATAGGATGGAGGTGGAAGATCCAGACAGGTGGATTGAGCTGATCAGTGAGGAAGAGCCTTTAGGCTCCGCTCCCTCCACATCTTCTTAGATGACTTAGAAGATGGGGCTCATTGTTAGCTGCTCATGGTAGTGAGTCCTTAAACAATTTGAGCAAGTATGACAGGTAGATGATGCAGGAATGGTTTGGCATTAGCATCATGACATGTTGCAGATGGGATGGAGATTCCATGGACCTGAGCATGGGTTTGGAGCAAATTCTTGATGAGTTCAGGATTGTGACAGGATGTTGAAGAAACAACCAATGGTGGCATGGAGAAGGTACATTCTCATGAGTTGGGCGTTACGGTTGGATTAGCTACCCAATCAGTTCGATGACATGAGGGCATGCAGTGCACTGGGTTTGTGTCAGATAGATGTCTTGGTTTTGACTGAGATGTTGTGTTGGCTGGAGTATTATGCAGAGGAGTTCACATGACGGAACAACACATGGTGGAGACGATCATATTGCATATGTTGCAAGGATGTTTGCAATGTATGGGTTGGTTGATATCATGGATCAAGGATATGACTATTCTGATGGAGATGTTGGATGGCAGCTATGGTGGATGGCCAAATTGCTAAGGACGGCAATGACTTCTAGTGTGGGAGGATGTAACACCCTACGGTTATCACGACGAACGGGCGGCATGGGCAACCCGTCGGGCGAGCTGAACGACGAATGGATGATCTGCGGTTGGCGAAGATATGACGAGTGAGCGAGCTACTAATGGAATGGGTGAGCTGGCAAGTGTGGAGAATGCCAATGCCGCGGACTTATAGTGCGCGAGCAGATAGCTTAAACCCACGAGCCAACTTAAGCGATGGGCAAGAGTCACAACAGTTGGGCGGTCGTAGGGACAGGCCGACGCATTGGTGGGGTGGCCACATGTTATAACATGTGGGCCAACATTTAAAACAAAATCAAACGATGCAATGTTGGTGGGTCGACCAAATGATGGAGCGGTGAGGGTGACCATATAAACCAATAGACGAGTGATTGGATGGAGGCATCAACTCGGATCATCACACTTGGAGCGAAAACACAAGTGCGAAGTGCGGATGTGTTCTGCGGTTCTACGGCTAAGGCAGGGCAGATGCACCCGCACCAGGGAAAATTTTAAGAACCCCCCCTAAATTTATAAATATAATAAATGGGCGAATCTCCATGGTATATAGGAAAAATGGAAGGCGATTTTATCAATAATATAATATGTATATATAATTTTTTGGCGAATCTCTCACCAGGCATGGCGAATATTTTACTCAATTATAAAATCTTGTAAGATCTTGGCGAGTCTTTCGCTAAATAATAAAACTTTGTAAAGTCCTAGTGAATCTTAGCATAGGCTACATGCTGGTTCAATTCCCCCATTTAAATAGGCTACATTCCAGGTGAATACCATGGGTCAATACCATGTGCCATTTTGGTGAATACCATGGGTCAATACCATGTGCCATTTTGGTGACTATCATGGGTCAATACCATGTGCCATTTTTGTTTTTATTAATTCTAATATTAGGGTTAATAATGGTTTTTTGCATGGTATTAATAACAATCTAGTCCATGGTATTTGTCCCATAGTATTTTGGCCATAGGTTTCACCTAAATATAAACCATTTTTTGAGTGTTCGTAAATATAAGGTGACTTATGGAGTAAATATAAAAAATCATTTATTTTTTTACCATACCTCTCGTTTATTTATATTTTTATTAATTTACGATAACTCTTTTACAAATATGGTATTTGGCCCATAGGATTCACTTAAATAAAACCTCTTTCTTGAGCCTTCATAAACAGAACGAGGGTTATGGACTAAATATAAAAAGAGGTTTTATTTATTTACGATACGTCTAGTTTATTTATATTTTTATTTATTTACCATACCTTTTGAGTAAGTATATTTTTTGAGTGTTCGTAAATATAAGGTGACTTATGGAGTAAATATAAAAAATCTTTTATTTTTTTACCATACCTCTCGTTTATTTATATTTTTATTAATTTACGATAACTCTTTTACAAATATGGTGTTTGGCCCATAGGATTCACTTAAATAAAACCTCTTTCTTGAGCCTTCATAAACAGAACGAGGGTTATGGACTAAATATAAAAAGAGGTTTTATTTATTTACGATACATCTAGTTTATTTATATTTTTATTTATTTACCATACCTTTTGAGTAAGTATAAAAAGACATTTTATTTATTTACCATACCTCCAATTTACTTATATTTTTATTTGTTTACACCCTTACGTGTATATAAGGTGACTTATGGAGTAAATATAAAAAATGTTTTATTTATTTACCATACCTCTAATTTATTTATATTTTTATTAATTTACCATACCTCTTTTATAAATATGGTATTTGGCCCATAGGATTCACTTAAATAAAACCTATTCTTGAAAATGGGCGAATGTATTCACTTAAATAAAACCTATTCTTGAAAATGGGCGAATGGAAGGTTTTAAGTCCTAATTTCAAGGGCTAAATTTACCTTTTTTACCCTCTCCCTTAAAATAAGGTGGGCTATTTGAGGTGATTTGTAAAAATGTACTATGATACAAAATATTCGCCCACTAAAAATTTAAAACCCCTTAATTTCGCCAAAGGGCAAACATTCACCCCTAAAATTATCCTTAACCCGCACGATGGGTGAACTGGGCGGAAGCAAACAAACGTGAATGGAGGGTGACCCAGGTTGGGCGCCGAGTGAATGATCGTAGGGCAGCTGGGTGCATGTGCGATTGAACAGGTTCAGGCAGGGCTGCACGATGTGCCCTCGCAGAACGGAGGTGCGATCGGGTGAACGGGCAACCCGCAGGTGGGCGTGCGTAGTTCGGGTGGACGGTTTGTGCAATGTGACACAGAGGTGTGCCCACCGACCGATTGAACGAAACAGAAGGTGAATTTTTGTGAACAAAGGTGCGACGAGATGTGCGGAGGTCGCCCGAGTTGGGTGACACGGACACAGGGAGCACACTAAAGTTGGGCAAACAACACGGTTCGTTTGGCGAGCTGAACGAACGCGTTCGGGAGTAAACAGAGAGTTGCGCAGAACAGGCAGCAACCATTTGGAGGTGCCAACGAGTTGGGCAATCGAGTTTGCCGATGAATGTAAAATTTGGCTAAGTGTAAATTTGGGGTTTCCTCCAAGATTTAACTTGTATTTTGAAAGTTGAAGATTTATATATATTGATATACTGGCAAACTCATATCGGGGAGTTGCCCCTCCCTTTATACTATTGTGCAGTTATACATGTTAATGTTGTTATGATGAATGTTTATGGTTTTCATCGTGTATAAATGATAAATTAATACTTGGTAATGAAGAAATAAACTAAGTATGATTGTTAGGCGTAGTCCATAACCATGAGTATTGGTGAAAAGAAAAGGGTCGGTGGTGTTGCACCTTGCTATAGTGTGGTTGGAAGAGTACTGCCAATGTAGGGGCATGCCACTTCGCCTCCTAACAGGATGAGAGTCTCTCTCAAAGACAAAAACTCCTTTGAGAAACAAAATTATAGTCATAGATTCATGATGGTATAACTATCTCGTGCATTGAATATTAATCCATGATGACTTTAATTAAGTATAATGTTTAAAATTTAATTAATTGCAATGTTTAAAATTTAATTCAGTGCAATCTTTAAATTAAGATTGTGAGAGACCAAATTTGTTTGTTGAGCTGAAATTAGAGACTACAGTTTCCAAGAGAGGAAACCACCAACTACCATGGCTCCTCATAACCACCCTTAGCCACCCTACAGGGTGAGAGTTTCTCTCACATGCGAAAACTCCGTGAGAAAACAAAATTATAGTCATAGATTCACAATGTGAGATGTGGTAGTTGCTTTTATTATTTTTTCAAATGAAAGTAGTGAGCACGGTGTATGCTTGGAAACCACCCACTCCCATGGCTCCTCCACCACCACCCTTAGCCACCCTACCCTTAGCCACCCTACAGGGTGAGAGTTTCCGTCACAGGCAAAAACTCCGTGAGAAAACAAAATTATAGTCATAGATTAACAACGTGAGATGTGGTAGTTACTTTTATTATTTGTTCAAATGAAAGTAGTGAGCACGGTGTATGACAAGCTGTTAAAAATATTTCTTATTAATATTAGAAATGTTTGTTATTATACGTCAAATTACCACAAATATTAATTTCTGGGTATGTAATTTTTTACTATGAAGTTTTAGTAAAAATTATTTCATATTAATGATTTTTAAAAATCATTAAAGATAGGTGGATTAGAAAGGTCCCTAATTGATTAAGAAAGAAATGGTCTTGATTCTATATTTTTGGCACATTGAGTCTTTGATAGAGCAAAATATCTTTCTACTGGATTCACAAAGTTTTTTTACAACAAATATAATCACCATAGTGGAAAGTGTGTTACATTTTATTTCACATTTAATTTTAAGTTTACAGAGAGGACACAACGTGCTCTGGCTCCTCCACCATTACACATCCACTTTAAAGAAGATGAGTTTTTCTCGAAAGTGGTAACTATACAAGAAAAAATATTACAGTAACAAATTCTAGATCTCAAATTCAATCATGATAAACATATGAATATGACAATAACATCTAAAGATAATAAGTTGAAATTGCTTATATGATCCCTTTGGAGTAAACAAAAAAAAAAAGGTTAAAGGGAAGATCCTCCATATATTCACTTAAAATGTATAAAAAATGACCAAGAACCCAATGCAATGGCACATTTATTAATACCATGAGTAAAATGGACCATAAGAGAAATCGTCATGTCATTCAAAAGTATCAGAAACTGTTGTTAGGACATTTTTTTTGCTCTCACCAATCATCGCATGCAGAAAATGATGCTCAAGTTGTAGATGTCTACTCTAGCAGTACTGGGTAAGTATTGGGGAGATTTTCCACTTGAGATAGCAGCGGAAGTATTGTGGAGATTTTCCATATAGAAATTCTGATTGTTAAAAAATTGAGAAGTTATTTTCATTTATCACTACTATTATCATCGACATTCTTTATCTGTAAATAGGTTTTGTTACAATATTATGAACCAATACCATGGTTTATCAGTACGACATCTCCAAAAATCACTTCATATGACGCTTGTTGATTTTTTTTTCTTTTTTCAAATTAATCAATCTAATGAAAAGCGAAAAAGAGCACAGTTAAATAAATCTCAACCTTCGATTTATGAACATTAAATGCTTACCATCCACCTAATAAATATCGATGATTAAATTAAAACTCTGAAACTTTATTCCAAAATAGACAAGCCTATCACCAACATCATCATTGTTTATTTTCCTAAAAAAAATCGTAATTTTATTCAACCTAAAATTCAAGGAACAAAATTACACTTTGCAGATTCCTATAGGCATTCCTTTAGATCAACCTTTCGACTAATGCTGCCCCCCTGGCCCAAAAAAAAAAAAAAATTACCTGGCGAGTCAATCGCTGGCGCCTAAAAGCCAAAAACTACCAGAAATAAAAAAAATAAAAAAATAAAAATGGGATTAGGAAAAAATGCTTAGCCACCCTTTTCTACCCTTCTTCTTTTCTACTTTTCGCCCTCCTCCTTGATAAAAAAATGGGCATTACAATGATTAGTTGGTTGTCTGTTGTTTTCCTCGGATGTTCTTTATCTAAGACCGAGCTCTCAGAGGAAAAATGATGTTTGGATCCTCTAATTAACTTTTCCTTCTGCATTTCTTGATCAAGATTTCCTTCTGTGTCTAGATTTTGTGACCTTGTTGCCACCATTCCTTCCTAATTGATTTATTTTCTTGTTGGGGAGCTTGTGGATTTGCAATTTCCTCAGTTATGGGATCCTCTTCCTCTTCTTCATCAGGTTGTTGGGCTAGGAATTGCCATCCCTTAGGCTTCTTGACTGGTTGCTTTCTGTTTCTAGGATATTTCTTTGTCAAAGGAGATGTGTTTTGTAAATTTTCAGTTTGTAGACAAGAGCGACTTCTGAATGTCATATTCTCATAATCTAAGAACTGATTCCCACACTGGTTGTTGTGTGTTAGACGAATACGATCAAGAAGTCCTTTCTTGAGGTCTACCTCTACACAAATTCAGGCAAAAGTATGTCTTTCTTCTTCTGTTCTTTTTGATTCCATCTTAATGTATCTCCCCAGTAAGTTACCAATTCCCTCTAAGACTTTTGGATGCCAGAAATGAAGGGGAAAATTATGCAATCTTACCCACACTGGCATTTTGGAGACCACCATTGAGTTGGCATCAAATTATGGGATCCATGAGTTGATAAATACTCTTGCATTACCCCAAAACCATGGACCCTCATGTATCACATAATATTTGATCGTTGATGATTCAAATTTTACTATGAAGAATCCATTCGAGCATAGATGAACCTCATAGTTTGGTGTCTAGCTAATAAAAATCTACTGAAATAGATCCAAAGGTTTTGGCCAAAAACCATTAAAGCTACAAATGATTACCTCAGATTGATAGGTTGTGAGAAGATTAGTTGACTTTGCTAGATCTATTTTCATTGTTGGAATTTATTTTGTTTGATCCACAATATAGGGCCTAGGAATGTTTAGAGTTTGTTCAAATTTACCTGGTATGAACGATTTACCTTTAAGAGCTTCTTTGAATGAGGTAGATCCATGGATTGGTTCATACTAGCTTCCCTGTAGTCCCAGGTTAATGATAATTGTGGAATTGTGATATACACCGTAGTTTTATAGTTGTTGATCATCCTTAATAGATTTTCCAGCATAGATCAGTCTTTGTGCCTCCATTGGAATATTGGATTTGTTATGGATATCCCTTTTCAAACCCTGAACCAATAAATCTTTTTTGACACCCATGAGGACCGACCTTCTAGATGGGCTTTCAGAAAAAATTTGCTTGTGCATATTTTTTTGCCTAAGGGATCAACTTCCTAGACCCTGCCACTTCCTTATTTTCCTCTACATGCTTTGTTTCGTGTGAGCAGTGGTTACTCCATCCACCATGAAGCTTGAATCCATCGTCGGAGAAAACTTTGGGGCTATCGATGCCATGTAAATTGCATCCAATATCCGGCGAGGGAATACATGCAAGGGGATGCTAGTTTTGTGAGTCCCAATCTCTGTAACAGTTGTAATACACCATTTGATGAAAATAAAATGGTCGATAGGGTCCAACAATATTTCATGTCATTGGAAAGGGCTTCAATGATATCTCAGAAGAAACATACTAGACACAGTGACCATACACCCGAAAATCAAATGACATGTGGCTCCAAATTCATGCCCCTCACCGGAGAACAAAAAAGTATCTTCAAAAATTTGATATAGTAGCAAAGGAGTGTCTATATTGCCGGGCAACCCATTCCTGCTATGTTTATTGTTCCTGCGAGTAGACCTCAGAGAAATCAACACCATCGTGACCTCCACAAAGTCAAAACACCCATCACCAAGTTGCAACTTGTCCAACAAGCAGAAAAGTGGCACCACAGGGACAAAACCCCTGCCTCCATTCATCTCCTTGGGCCCTAATCGAAAAAATGTCGATTGATATTTCATGAGAATAGTCATAGTATGGCCCTAGCCAAGGTTGTATCACGCCGAGGCCCAAAAACCTCGTATTCTTGAGCCCCATTGGCCCCAACATCGAAACCTATGTCCTTTGTGGTGCCATGATTAACACAGGAGGAAAAAAGCTCTCTAAACTCTGCATCGTCATTATTATTACAACATTGAAATTAAAAATAATACACATTATTAATTCAAGCACAATATTCACACTTAAATATCACATAAATTATTTCCCATCTCAATTTATTGGAATTTTTTTATTTTTCTATTTATCTTTTATTATATTTAATAAACTAATATTAAAATTATTTATTTGTAATAAAGCGAAGCATGGGAGAGATGTGCTGAAATTCCATTTCTTGTCAGAAATAATAAAATAAAATAATTTTATTTTAAAATAAAAATTACTTCCAACTAATTAATTAGACTTGATCAAGTAAACTAACAAATTAATAATTATAACTCATTTTTTCAAGTGCAAATTTTGTTATGAGTCGACATTATTTAAATGTTTTGTATAGTTTATTGAGAAGAGTTTTTAGTGAAAATCACATCATAATTCATTTCCTGACGTGTTTCGAACCAACAAGTGTGGTTCATCGTCAGCACAAGTTGAAGAATCTGATCATCGCTGCATGTTAAATAGAGAGAGCAGGTCATCCAACTGCTATATTTGACTGGGGAATGACTATATTTAACTAGGCAACTAGATTGGACCAACGGCTACTAAGAAACGGCTATGTTTGACTGGGCAACAAGACCATGGGATAGGGAAAGGAAAAATAATTAATTAATTAAATTTATAAGTTAGTTTAGTTATATTACCATATTTGAATAAAGGAGATGCTAGTAATTAATATTAAGAGTATGAATCAATTATCTATTAATAGGCCTTTTTATTAAAACTAAATAGACAAATAGTTAGTTGATTAAGTTAAGGGTTAGTGTTATATTAGTTACCCTAAAAAGTAAATATTTATATTTAATTACCAAGATCCATAACCTATTAATAGAACCATTTATTATTATTGTTAAAACTATCTAAATTAATAAAACATATATCATTAAATTTATATGAAATAATAAGACAAATTAAGATAACCTATTAAATTAGTTAAGTAATGACCTCATACTAACTATAAGCAATCCAATAGTATTGGATATTTAACCATTCTTATCCTATTTAAATTAACATGGAAATCAAATTAGAAATAATATAGCTTTTTCTAAAAAGTTAATTAATTTAATATTAATTTTATTTAATTATATAAAGGGTTGGTAAGATGAAAAGCTCATACCTTATTTAATTTAGAAGGATTTTATTATTTAAATAACATTTTGTATAGTTATTTAATTTTTAATTTTTTGTTAATTTTTTTTTGATTGAGATGAGCAAAATTTCAACTTTGATAAAGGATGGACAAAGTTACACATTATACTCGAGGCTATAGAATGATCCTAGAATGAGCTTCTCGTTTTAATAATCAGAATTATTATTATAATTAAATCAAGAAATTAATAATTATAATTATAGTTATATATTTCTTAATTATAATTCATAATTAAACTAGTTTAAATCTATCTTAACTCTTGATCTACCAAACAAATAGAAATCAAATCTTTTGAGACAGAAAAAATGAAAACAAATATAATATACTTAATCAATCATAAATTAACCTAAATATAAACTAGTATATATTTTAAATTTAAAATAATTCCTTCACTTATTGATTTGCATCCTTTCCCTTCTTTTATCCAGAAATTTAACCACACGTTAATATCCAAATTCCTCAGCAAATATTGATATTTGAACTAGTTCCAGCCGCAAATTTCTATTTCACTTTTTGCAGTTGATCTCTTCCATGATACCAATAAATTAATTTCCAAAATTCTGGGCATTTTTCGAAGTTTTAATTGATAAAGTAACATGCTAGCCACCAGAGTGGTTCATTTTCAGTGTTACATGCGAACAACCAGAGGGGTCCATCTTCACTGTTTTCTCGATTGATCTCTTGATCCTTTGACCTAACAAATATTCCTATTTAAAAATACTTTATGTATCCACATTCTACACGGTTATGATAGTGATAATGACATAATTTTTATTATAAAACATAAAGCCTGCAAACGTAGTTCTTTGTTCGACATTGCAAACTGGATGACGTCGCTCTGACATAGAGCTATAAAGTTTGGGTTGCAGGCGAATGATTCGAAAAGATGTCCTTAGCACCAGCAAAGATGCTTCTTTGGATGCAATGCAAGATTTAAGTAAATCAAGAAGATGTTCCATGAACGACTTCTGGTGTTTAGTCTAAACTGTAGAGAAAGTTGTATCCTTTCTAGCATATTAGTTTGTATACATCAACGTGTGACATCAGTTAGGTTTTTCCCTCTCGTGACCTTCCAACAACTCTCTTAAAAGCAAATTCAATGTGGGCCAAACCTCCCATATCAAAGTTTCAGGTTTACCAAATTCAATGTGGGCCAAAGCTCCCCTATCAAAGTTTCAGGTATACCAAGATTTTGAGAAACTTCACATTTTTATTACCATCCTAAATCTATCTATCTTAACCATTATCTATGGAGCAGGAAAAGTTTTGAGCTGAACAAATTTAGTTTTTTATTTTAATTATAAAAGTTATTTAAAATTATTGCTTTATTTTTTATAAATATGAATTATTACTTTAATTGTAAATAATAATAACATAACAGTATTAACTGGAAAATACATCTAGATATAAATATAGATATAAGTACCTACAGAATTAATTGAACATATCCCATAATGACAATTAGTCCCCATTCACAAATAAATTGAGTGTAAAAACTACTCCAAGACCATTATAATGAACCTATAGTACAATCCGACTGAACCTATAGCACAATGGATATTGTGTTATGATTCCTCCCACTCCGTACACTCTGTCTGAACTTTAGCACGGTCTCTCCAAAAAGAATCAGTTGAGTATCCCATCCCAAGCGTGGGACCTCCTCGAGCATTTGAAGAAACAAAAAACTATACTGCTCAACATTGCTGCTGCAACAAGAGGAAAATGAGTTATAGAAAATAAATTAGTATTGCAGACGAGGAGATAGGAAAATGAGTTATAGAAAATAAATTAGTAGTGCTGACAAGTTGATAATATGGATAATGAAACTCCTCAGATTCCCCATGGTACATAGCCTTCCTTTTTTGTCTGGCTTTATATTTGAGAGGAATGGCAGATATTTAGTTTAAGATCCCACGGTATGATAAAATTTTCATCTGCATTTTATAAAAGAAAACTTATTTGAATTTTGTAATGGTTGATCTTGCAGCCAAATCATCACGCCCCAGAAATGTTGGAGACGAGGAACACATATCGCCTTGGATTGCAACGGGAGATCCGGGGAAGATTCAGATGGCCAGTTCCCGATCGAGGCGGTGGCTCTCACCGTGCCCACAACAGACGATCTAAACATTCCCGTCCTAACTTTCAGGATGTGGGTTCTTGGAGTTCTGTCTTGCGTTCTACTCTCGTTTCTTAATCAATTCTTTTGGTACAGAAGGAACCCCACTCCATTAGTTCAATCGCTGGTCAGATTGCAGTCCTCCCTCTTGGCCGAAAAATGGCAGCAACCATAACGAACAAAAAGTTCTTTGCAGGCACCAAATGGGAGTTCTCGCTGAATATAAAGGAGCATGTTCTCATCACATCCTTTGCTAATGCAGAAGCAGGAACTGTTTATGCCATTCACATTGTCAGTGCTGTTAAAATCTTCTACAAAAAGGAGCTGGGATTTTTCGTTTCTTTTCTGGTTGTCATGACAACCCATGTTAGGTTTGGACCATTTCTGCTCGAATTTTATCGGGGGGTAATTAAACTCTCCGTTGTTGATTTTTTGCAATATTTCTGGCTGTTTTGGATATACAGATAATGGGGTTTGGATGGGCAGGGATCTTTAGAAAATATCTTGTGGAGCCTGCTGCCATGTGGTGACCTGCAAACCTTGTTCAAAGTTTTTCTGTTCAGGCATGGATTCTCATTTCATTATTAGATAAAAATATGCACTAGTTTATGTGGGCTTTGTGAACTGTGTAGTTACAATAGGTTAATTTAACTAGAAAGAAATGAAACTGAATACAACCACACAAGTAAAAACTCAAAATTTACATGGTAAAACCCTGATAGGGTGTGAAGGAAACATCCAAGGAGAAAGGGATTGGAATTTCTATTAAATCAATAAATGATTCTCCTTACAATAGTTCGGGCATTCATCAATTTTATAAGAGCCTCCTCAGTTACATAACTGCTATTTCAGTATAAAACTAACTTATCACTAACTAATACATTTTTACCCAAATTTACATTAATTAGTTGTCAATTACCAACAAAATCCACCTTGACATCAATTTTCCTAATCCCTTACCCATGCCCATTCATCATCTCTTCTGCAAGCCAAGAGAAGCTAAAAACCATCGTAGCTTCTCTACTGTAACTGGATTTGTGAATATGTCTGCACAATTATCCCGTGTATGGACATTTTGAAGAGCTTCTTTTCTACCATCGATCACATGTCTCAAAAAATGATACCTTACATCAATGTGCTTGGTTCTGCTGTGATAAGCAAGATTTGTAGCCAAGTGAATAACACTCTAACTGTCACAAAGTACATTCACTTTCTCTTGCGTCCTTCCAATCTCATCAAGTAGACCCTTTAACCAGATTGCTTCTTTACCGGCATCTGAAGCAGCTATATATTCTACTTCGGTAGTGGACAACGCAACTATTTCTTGAAGCTTTGACATTCAACTAATTGCTCCACTTGCAAGAGCAAATACATAACCTGTAGTAGATCTTCTTTTGTCCAAATCACCTACATAATCAACATCTACATATCCGCAGACTGATCCTTCACTACCATTAAAGATGATGCAATGGTTACTTGTGCTTCTTAGATATCAAAGCACCCATTTCACTGCTGCGCCAATGTTCTTCACCTAGATTTGCCATGAATCTGCTGACAACTCCAACTGCATGTGAAATGTCAGGTCTTGTAGATACCATCACATACATTAAGTTGCCTACAGCATTTTCATATGGTACATGACACATATACTACTTTTCTTCATCAGTTCTAGGACTCAAAACCAAAGAAAGCTTAAAATGGGAAGCTAATGGAACATTAACAAGTTTCACATTGTTCATACAAAACTTTTCAAGTACTTTCTCCACATACTTATGTTGTGATAACCAAAGCTTACCCTTTTTCCTGTCTCTGTGTATCTCCATGCCCAAGATATGTTTTGCTGCTCCAAGATCCTTCATATCAAACATCCTCGAGAGCTGAGCCTTTAACCTGCTGATCTCTTCCATGCTTTTGCTTGCAATAAGCATATCGTCAACATACAAAGCCAAAATAATGAATATGCCATTGAAACTTTTGAAGTATACACAATGATCATACTCACTTCTAATAAAGTTCTGGCTCACCATGAAGGAGTCAAACTTATTGTACCATTGTCTGGGTGACTTCCTCAGACCATATAATGATTTCCTGAGCTTGCAAACTAATCTTCTGTTGCAACCTTGTATAAAGCCTTTTGGTTGTTCCATATATAACTCTTCATTCAAATCACCATGTAGAAAAGTTGTTTTAACATCTAAATGTTCTAACTCAAGGTTAAGTAATGCAGTTAGTGCCAACACAGTACAAATAGAAACTCTACAACTGGTGAAAAAATCTCATGAAAGTCGATACCTTCAACATGAGAATACCCTTTTGCTATCAGTCTCTCCTTGCACCTTTCGATACTTCCATCAACTTTTCATCTCAGTTTGAAGACCCATTTGCATCCAACAACACTTCTCCCTTCAGGAAGTTCTACAAGATCCCAGGTATTGTTCTTGGCTAAGGAACCCATTTCTTCTTCCATAGCCATTTTCCGTTTTTCGCTATCCGTATCATCTACTACTTCCTGATAACAAGAAGGTTCCCCATCTTCTGTAATCAAAGCAAAAGATGAAGTAGAATCTTCATACCTTTTGGGAGTTTTTCTTTCCCTTGTAGACCTTCTTAGAGTGACTGGTTGCTAAACTAGTTCAGAAACTTCAATAGTTTCATTTGTACTTCAACACCTTCTTCTCCAGAAGTCTCTTCTTCCTTTTGATTGCCACCAAAAGGTCCAGCCTCCAACTGAATTTGTTGATTTGGCGATACATGTTCTTGTTTAATTCTTTCAACATTTGATTTTAAAAGAGAAGATTCATCAAATGTTACATCTCTACTAATGACTATCTTCCGCGATGTAGGATCCCATAACCTGTATCCTTTCACCACATAGTCATACCCAACAAAGACATAACATTTCGATTTTGGATCTAATTTTGAACGCTGATTTTTATGAATAAGAGCATAAGCATCACAACCAAATATCCTTAAATGTGAATAATCACAAGACTGACCTGACCAAACTTCTTCAAGAATTTTACAATTAATTGCTACTAAAGGTGATCTGTTAACTAAATAACAAGCAGTGGATACTGCTTCTGCCCACAACTCCTTTTGCAAGTTAGCATTGTTGATCATGCTTCTGGCTCTTTCCATAAGAGTCTGATTCATACGTTCAGCAACACCATTTTGCTGAGGAGTATAAACAACAATTTTGTGTCTAACAATTCCTTCATCCTTACAGTATTGTTCAAATTCTATTGAAGTAAATTCACCACCATTGTCAGTTCTTAAACATTTAATTGATTTGCCTGTTCTTTTCTCTACCATTGCTTTAAATTGTTTAAAGATATTGAATACATCAACTTTCTTTTTCAGCATAAAGACCCAAAATTTATGGGAGAAATCATCAATAAACATTAAAAAATATAGAGCACCTCCATATGATACAACAGGAGATGGTCCCCACAGATCAGAATGAATATAGTCTAAAATATCTTTACTATTATGATTTCCAGTTTTAAATCTCTGTTTACACTGTTTTCCATACACACAATGTTTACAGAAATCCAACTTCAAAGATTTCAGATCAGGAAGTGATTTACGTTTCATTAGTACCTGAAGACCTTTCTCGCTCATGTGACCCAATCGTTGATGCCATAGGCGAGTACCTTCTTCTTCTTTTTCTAACACAATCGCTGCTTCACTGACCTGAGTACTTCCTTTAAGTCTGTAAAGATTTCCGACCTTTTCTTCTTTCATAACAATTAGGGCACCTTTAGAGACTTTCAACACTCCACCCTAACCTGTAAACTTATAACCATCCGAATCCAACACTCCCAAAGAAATCAAATTTTTCTTCAATTCAGGTACATGTCTAACACTAGTTAATGTTCTAACCATGTTATCATACATTTTAATCCTGATATTTCCCATCCCAATAGTCTGACATGATACATTATTACCCATAAACAGAGAACTACCATTTACATCTTCCTATGAAGCAAAGCAATTTCTTTGTGGACACATGTGATGAGATGCACTAGAGTCTAACAGCCAACTTTCAAAATCCTGAGAGACATTACATATAGGTAAAGTTTCATCTATCATACATAATTCTTTTGCAGATAAAACTTCGTCTGTCATACCTTAATCAACCTGATTTGCTTCTTTCTTCGGGTTATCAGACTCTTTTCGTTTCCAACAGTGTTTCTTAAGGTGTCCAAATTTGTTGTAGTGCCAACATTTTTCCTTACACTTCTTTCCCTTTGATTTAGATCTGGAAGACCCCCTTGTTTTTTCTCCTCTTTCCTTTGACCGTCCTCTAGCTTTCCTAGCTTCTGGTGCAGCTGTTTCAGTACTGGATTTCCTTCATACTTCTTCAGACAAGAGAGCTCCCACAACTAATTCAAATTTCAAAGAATAAGCTGTGCTCAAACTAATTGAAGTTACGAAGTGGTCGCATGACTCGAGTAGAGAACATAACAAGGTTATAGCTTTGTCTTCTTCCTAAATTTTAACTTCCATATCTGATAATTGGCATACAAGTGTATTAAAAACATTTAAATTCTCTACAACTTTTGAACCCTCCTTCATTCGAAGACTGCACAATTGTCCTTTCAAATAAACTATATTGTTAATTACTTTGTCATATATAGTTTTTCCAATTTTTCCAGTGTTTCCCATAAGCCTAAAGCTATACTTTCTTCAACAATGTTGAAGAGAACTTCATCCGCCAGGCATAACCTGATGGTACTCAGATCTCGGGCATCCAAGTCCTCCCAGTCCGAATCTTTCATGCTAGTAGGTTTCTTATTTGCCCCGTCCAAAGCTTTGTGCAACCCTTGTTGCACCAACAAATCCCTAACTTTCAGTTTCCAAAGAGAAAAGTTGTTCTGGCCGGTGAATTTGTCCACCTCGAACATTGCATTTGGCATTTTAACCATTTCCTCCTAATTTGCTTCTAAACTGTTACTTCTAGGGTTGAATTTCTCCACAATCTGCCTTCAATTAGCAACTAAGGTTTCTTTCTTTTAAAAAAACAACCTTATTTTGTTGCCCCTTTTTTTTAAACCCTGATTTCTGTCTTCAACTAAGGTTTCTTTCTTTTCAACAAAAAACTTAATTTTGTTGCCCTTTTAAAAAAAAAAAAAAACTTATTTATTTCCCATAATTTCTTTTACACATATTGATTACTTCAAATATACATGAAACAATTCAATTTCTAGACAAAAAAAAATTACTTGAAACCCCAAAAAAATTTCAAATTCACCAACATTTCAACAACAAATTCTTATTTTTGTTGTTTTTTTTTTTAAATACTCGGACTTATTTATGTTGATCAAATTCCTCTGGCAGAAAGCTCTTCGACAAGCCAGGCCTTGATATCATTTTTAGTTACAATAGGTTAATTTAACTAAGAAAGAAATGAAACTGAATACAACCACACAAGTAAAAACTCAAGATTTACGTGGTAAAACCCTGACAGGGTGTCAAGGAAACATCCACGGAGCAAGGGATTGGAATTTCTATTAAATCATTAAATGATTCTCCTTACAATAGTTCAGGCATTCATCAGTTTTATAAGAGCCCCCTTAGTTACATAACTATTGTTTTAGTATAAAACTAACTTGTCAATAACTAATACATTTTTACCCAAATTTACATAATTTGTTGTCAATTTCCAACAAACAATTGGATGAATTTGTGTATTTCCTTAAATATACCATTCATCATAAAATGAACAAAAGCGTAATTTTGTTTCAATATTCTTTTATTGCAGAGCTCTTCATGAGAAGGAGGAGAGGGCCAAAGGAGGCCTTACATGAAACCAATTTTTCATTATAGCCCTTACCTGTAGTTTTTCGTATTATGTAATCCCTGGCTATATGTTACCCATGGCGACATCCCTGTCATGGATCTGCTAGATCTTTCCAAATTCTATTCTTGCTCATCAACTGGGTTCAGGACTATCTGGTCTTGGTATCGGTGTCATAGCATTAGATTGGTCCATCATTTCTTCCTACCTGGGAAGAACTTTTGCCACTCCTTGGTTTGCAGTAACCAACATGGGAGTGGGATTTCTGCTGGTGATGTATGTGATAATGTCATTAACATACTGCCCGCTAAATTTGTATAATGCAAAAACATTTCCAATCTTTTCTGAGACCCTGTTCATCTCCAGTGGCCAAGCTTACAACATCTCCAACATCTTTAATTCAAACTTTCTTATGAGAAGTATGGACCAATACATCTTAGCACATTCTTTGCTCCTACGTATGGCGTTGGGTTCGCTGCATTAAGTGCCGCAGTGGTTCATGTCCTCCTATTCTTGAATTCGTCAGAATTCCATTAATGCAAAATCATTCAGAATGACAATAATGAGTTATAATTTGTTGCAGGGATATTTGGAATCTTAGCCTGTCTACTTTCAAAGATCAAAAAGTGTATGTGCATACTAGACTAATGAGAAAGTACAAGCAAGTGCTAGAATTATGGTTCACTGTAATTCTCGTCCGCACTATAGCTTTAGCGCTTTTTTCATGCGAATATTAGAGTGAACAACTTCAGTTGCCATGGTGGGGAGTAATAATCGCATGTGGCATTGCTTTCTTCTTCACATTACCAATGTGTTATTGTTGCAACCACCAATCAGGTAAGTTTGTGTGTCATTCATGTAAATTGGCCTTCTGTTTCGTATAAAAGAAATATCACCAGTACTTATATACAATATATCATGAATTTAACATGAAGTTAACTCCTGAATTGATTTGATGTGGGTATGGTAGGCGTCGGGTCTAATATCATCACGGAGTACACGACGGGTTATATTTATCTAGGCAGACCAGTTGCAAACATTTGCTTCAAGCTGTATGGATATATACTTCAAGGTCTATGGATATTATATAAGCATGGTTGAAGCCCTGTCATTCTTCGCGGATTTGAAGCTAGGTCATTACAAGAAAATCCCTCGTCGAGTAATGTTCCATGCACAGGTATTGAATATAGAACAATCTAATCTATTATAAGTATTGCGAGTTAGGCTTACTGAGCTATTAATACATCAGGGTGGTATATGCCCATAGCTATATAATGTATAGGTTTGGTTTAGATTTGATGGTGGATGTATGTTAGTTTCCTTATTTATGGCTCAATAGATTTGGAAATATGTGTAGTTTTGGTGGCACGAGGGTTGGTTGTAAGTTATGTAACTTGGATGGTTTGTTGTTTTCCTTTCTTCTCATGCTATGACATGTTTCATTATGGAAAGTCATCATTTATCATCTACAACTATTATCTATTTAGATTCTTTGACTATATAAATCTATTATCTACTATGTAAAGCTATTATCTACTTAGATTCCTTGGAATAGTAAGTAACACCAATAGTAATAGATTGATAAAGTGAACTAAGGAAATATTGATACAATAAACCAAAAAGTAGTAAAATCATTATCTATAATGTACAAATATTATCTACTTAGATTCTTTGATTATGTAAAGCCATTATCTATTATATAAAGCTATTATCTACTTGGATTCATTGGAATAGTAGGTAGCACCAATAGTACGAGATTGATAAAGTGAACCAAGGAAACTTGATACAGTGAATCAAACAGTACTAAAATCATTATCTATTACATACAACTATTATCTACTTAGATTCTTTGACTATGTAAAGCCATTATCTACTTGGATTCCTTGGAATAGTAGGTAGCAAGAATAGTACCACATTGATAAAGTGAAACAAGGAAAAATTGATCCAGTGAACCAAAGAAGGACTAAAAGGAAAAAAAATATTACATTCCCTGATTTATATTGTGATACAACAAGTCACTGTTTTCAACTATTGGAAAATCCAGAAGATTTTTTAGGATATGGGTTCATTAAGAATATCCTTCTCGTACCGAATTTTTTGCTACATTAATTTTTTTTGTTAAATGTTTGTAATTTGTGACAAAAAGATAATCAAAATGCTATAAAATTAAGGTTATCTTTAACGTAATTTTTATTGGGAAATCTCATGAATTTGACTTCAGATTGAATCTGATTATCCTCATGAGGTCCAGACTAGTGAACTCCTCAAGTACACTATTGAACTTAATCCCCCTAAACATGAGAAATACTTTATAACCTTGGCTTTCTTCCACTGTAAATTGAGAGTTTCGTTTACATTCTACTAGTCATTGATCCATATAATATTTTTTGTTGCAGATTGTGGGCATAGTGATTTTAGAGATTGTGTACTTAGGCACAACATTGTGGCTCATGCATTCCATTCCCCATATTTGCGACACTGCTCTATTGCCCCCTAACAGTCCTTGGACTTGTCCAATGGATGCCGTCTTCTTCGACGCTTCTGTAATATGGGGATTAGTTGGACCCAGAAGGATTTTTGGAAAGCTTGGTGAATATGTAGCAATCAACTTGTTTTTCTTAGTGGGAGCAATAGCTCCAGTTATAATATGGTTGTTTCACAAAGCACACCCCGAGAAAGAATGGATCATATTGATCAATATCCCAACTCTCATTGGAGCCACAACAACGATGCCCTGCACCTCAGTAGTGAATTATATAAGCTCAATACTCATTGGATTCATTTTCAACTTTTTGTTTTATAGATACAAGAAAGATTCATGTCAGTATCACAATTATGTACTCTCCGGAGGATTGGACGAAGGATTGGCATTCATGGGAGTTATCCTCTATTTGTGCTTTGGATATGAAAATATTTCATTGAATTGATGGGGAAAAAACTTGGATGGATGTTCCTTGGCATCGTGCCCCACTCGTAGACCATGATCGACCATAATTGACCACGGTTCACCATGATTAACCATGGTTGACAATGATTGATAGTATAAACCCAAGGGATCAATACTAAAAATTCAAGGGATAATAAACCCAAGGGAATAATATAAACCCAAGGTATATAAACCCTAAGATAAATATTATAAACCCTTATATAAACGTGGTTAACCATGATTGATTTTCATATTAAGACAATATTTGTCACAATTCGATGTTGGAACATGCTCGACCATAGTTGAAGACTAACATTAATAAGCCTAACGGATTGATATTATAAACCGAAGGGATTAATACTACAACCCAAGGGATTATGAACCCAAGAGAATAATATTAAACACAAGGGATGAATATTATAAACCCAATGTATATAAACCCTAAGATAACTATTATAAACCCTAAAATAAACATGGTTGACCATGGTTGATCTTCATATTAAGGCAATCCTTGTCACAATACGACGTAGGACAATGGTTGACAATGTTTGACCATGGTTGAACATGATTGATATTATAAACCCCAGAGATTAATAAAAAAACCTAATGGTCTATAAATCCAAAGGAATAATATTAAAATCAAGGCAATAATATAAACCCTAAGATATACATTATAAACTTTAAATAAACATGGTTGACCATGGTTGATTTTCATATTAAGACAATATTTGTCACAATGTGACATTGGACCATGCTGGACGATTGTTGAACCCTTAGATTAATAAACCCAGGGTTTTTTTATTACTATTCCCTTGGGAATAATAAACCCATGGGATTAATACTAAACCTCTAAGGGAATAATATTAAATCCTAGGCATTAATATTATAAACCCAAGGTATATAAAACCTAAGATAAATATTATAGACCCTAAAATAAACATGGATGACCATGGTTGATTTCCATATCGAGACAATCCTTATCACAATGCAACATTGGACCATGGTTCACCATGCTTGACCATGAATTATTTTCATATCATGACAATCTTTGTCACAATGTGACGTTGGACCATGGTTGATTTTCATATTGAGATAACCTTGTCCACGATGGGATGTTGGACCATGGTTAACCATGATTGATTTTAAAAAGCATGGTTGATTGTGATTGATTTTACAAAACATGGACCATGGTTGAACATCGTTCACCATGATTGTCCGTGGTTGACCATGATTGATATTGTAAACCCAACTAAATAATAAACCCAAGGGATCAATACCAATAATCCAAGGAATAATAAACCCAAGGTATATAAACCCCAAGATAAATATTGTAAACCCTTAAATAAACATGGTTAACCATGGTTGATTTTCATATTAAGACAATCTTTGTCACAATGCGTCATTGGAACATCCTCAACCATAGTTGAACCCTTATGTTAATAAACCCAAGGGATTGATATTTTAAATCCAATGTAATAATAAACCCAAGGGATTAATACAAAAACCCCAAGGGATTATGAACCCAAGAAGAATAATATTAAACCCAAGGAATGAATATTATAAACCCAATGTATATAAGCCCTAAGATAACAATTATAAACCCTAAAATAAACATGTTCAACCATGGTTGATTTTCATATTAAGACAATCCTTTCCACAATACGGCATAGGACCATGTTGACCATGCTTGACCATGATTGTTTATCATATCGAGACAATCTTTGTCAGTGTGAGACATTAGACCATATTGACCGAAGGGTTGATATTCATATTGAGACTATATTCTTCAAAACACAACGTTGGACTTCGATTGACCATGATTGATTTTGACATTGAAGCAATCTTTGTCACAATGTCACGTTCGACAATGCTCAACCATTATTGAACCCTTAAATTAATAAACCCATTGATTTTTATTATTATGCCCTTACAAATAATAAACCCATGGGATTAATATTAAAACCACTAGGGATTATGAACCCAAGGGAATAATATTAAACCCAAGGAATTAATACTATAAACCCAAGGTATACAAACCCTAAGATAAATATTATAGACCCTAAAATAAACATTGATGACCATGGTTGATTTTAATATTGAGACAATCCTTCTCATAATGCAACATTGAACCATGGTAACACCATGCTTGACCATTAATGATTTTCATATCAAGACAATCATTGTCACAATGTGACGTAGGACCAAGGTTGATTTTCTTATTGAGATGATCTTTGCCATAATGCGATGTTGGACCCTTGTTGATCATGATTGATTTTACAAAACATGGTCAACATTATGAATCGAATGTATATAAACCTTGAGATAAGTATTATAAACCCTAAAATAAACATGTTTGACCATGGTTGATTTTCATATTAAGACAATCCTTGTCGCAATGCGACGTAGGACAATGGTTGACCATGAATATTTTTCATATACAGACAATCTTTGTCACAATGCAACATCGGACCATATTAACCCAAGGGTTTATATTCATATAAAGACAAACTTTGTCACAATTCTACGTTAGACTCTTGTTGACTATGATTGATTTTATAAAACATGGTTGACCATGGTTGACCAAGATTGACTATGGTTGACCATGTTTGACCAATGATGATTAACCATGGTTGAATATCATTAATATTATAATTCAAGAGATTAATACTAATAACTTAAGGGATTATAAACCCAAGGGAATAATAATAAAACCAAGAGAATAAGATAAACCAAAGGTATATAAACCCTAAAATAAATATGATAAACCCTTAAATAAACATGGTTGACCATGGTTGATTTTTATATTGAGATAATCTTTGTCACAATGCGATGTTGGACCATGCTCCACCATTGTTGAACCCTTATATTAATAAAACGAAGGATTTATTATTATTATTACCTTGGGAATAATAAAGCCCCAAGATTAATACTAAAAACCTAAGGGATTATGAACCCAAGGGCATAATATTAAATCGAATGCATTAATATTATAAACCCAAGGTATAAAAACCCTAAGATAAATATTATAGACCCTTAAATAAGCATGGATGACCATGGTTGATTTTCATATTGAGACAATCCTTGTCACAATGTGATGTTGAACCATGGTTCACCATGCTTGACCATTAATTATTTTCATATTGAGACAATATTTGTCACAATGTGATGTTGGACCATGGTTGATTTTCATATTTAGATAATCTTTGCCACAATGCAACATTGGACAATGGTTGGCCATGATTGATTTTACAAAACATGGTTAATATTATAAACCCAATGTATATAAACCCTGAGATAAAGTTATTATAAATCATAAAATAAACATGGTTGACCATGGTTGATTTTCATATTAAGACAATCGTTGTCACAACATGATGTAGGACCATGTTTCACCATGATTTTTTTTCATATCGAGACAATCTTTGTCACAATGCAACGTGGGACCATATTAACCCAAGGGTTGATATTCATATTGTTGGACTCTGGTTGACCATAATTGTTATAAAATATGGCTGACCATGGTTGACCAAGATTGAACAGCGTTGACCATGTTTGACCGTGATTGACCACAGTTGAACATAATTGATATTATAAACCCAAGATATTAAGACTAAAAACCCAAGGGATTATAAACACAAAGGAATAATATTAAAACTGAGGGAATAATATAAACCGAATGTATATAAACCCTAAGATAAATATTATAAACCCTTAAATAAACATGGTTGAACATGGTTTATTTTCATATTGAGACAGCCTTTATCACAATGAGATGTTGAACCATGCTTGATCATTGTTGAACCCTTAGATTAATACACCCAAGGAGTTTTTGTTATCATTCCCTTGGGAATAATAAAACCACGTGAATAATATGAAACCCCCACGGGCTTATGAAGCCAAGGGAATAATATTAAACCCAAGGTATATAAATCCTAAGATAAATATTATAGATCCTAAAATAAACATGGTTGACCATGGTTGATTTTCATATTGAGAAAATCCTTGTCACAATGTAACATTAGAGAATGGTTCACCATGATTGACCATGAATGATTTTCATATCAAGAAAATCTTTGTCATAATGCAACGTTGGACCATGGTTGATTTTCATATTAAGATAATATTTTCCACAATGTGACATTGGACCATGGTTGACCGTGATTGATTTTACAAAACATGGTTGATCATGATTGATATTAGAAACCCAAGGCATTATAAATCCAAGTAAACCCTAGGAAAAGATCAAAGGATTGATATCATAAACTCAAGGGATTAATATTAAAACCCAGACGATTATTGTTATAAAACTCAATTTACAATGTTTGTCATGTTAATTAATTTTTCACAAGATGACGCCAATTTTTGTGAAGTGAAATTTTAACTATGATTTATGTTTCTCAAAAGATAATATCTATTTTTTTAAATGAAATATTGGTTTTGTAAAATAGCATTTTAATGATTGTTTTTGTTCATAAAAATACAGTCTCTTGTTATAATAAAACGACTTATTTTTCCTTAAAATTAGTTAAACTATTAAACTTATAATATGATATAACAATATTAATATTAATTTAAAAACTATATTATTACTATTATATATTATTATTATTGAAATTGAAAAAATATAATATAATATAATATAATAATATTATTAATATATTAATAACGATATTAATATTAATATATATTATATTTATATAAAATATTTTAATATTAAAACCAAATTATTATTTTTATTCAATTTGAAATGGTAAAATAATATAAATATAATATTGTTACATAATAATAATATTAACATTAATCTCGATATGTGGTTGTCTCATGAACTTTATCTTACAATCTAGTCGATGGTTATTTAATCCTTTGAAAATCCATGCTGATTATCTAATTAGTTGGTTAATGGTAATCTTCTAGTCTCAACGCACCTTCTAAGAGTAGTTGTTTTGTATATAGAATAACCAAGTCTTCATGGTGTGCAAAGTCTCTATATATTTTGAGTTTAGTTTGTTTGTTATAGGGTTTGAAGGTTTTTTTTAAGTATATTTTTGATTGAATTCGTTCCCATAAGAATGTGTATTATTAATATTACAAAGGTCGATAATTAAAATATTTAATAATTTTTAAAGTATATATATATATATATATATATATATATATATATATATATATATATATATTAAAATAAAAATAAAAAAAAAATTAAAAAAAAAATCAACCATTTATAATAATAATAAAACATGATGGGTTCTCCCCACACAATGGATTCTCGTAACAATAATTTTATTATCGTTGAGTTTTGTGTTTGGTTTTCCATGTATTAAAAGTTTATGTATGAAATTATAATATGAGAAAACAAATTTTTGAAGGGATAGTTTTTGTGATCGTGTTGGGTATCGGGTTTTCTGTTTATTAAATATATTATTAATGTAATAAAAATTTTAATATATAATTATTATTAATTTTAATGAGTTGAGAGGTTTATTTTATAATTTAATGTGAAAATTGAGAGGTCTATTTTATAATTCAGTGGGAAAATAATGTGTAAGTATATTTGTTTTCAACCTGTAATTGACACGTGTTTCTATTAAAAATAAAAATGAAATATTATCTAAATAGATCCAATTATGTGAATATCAATTTCATTATTGAGCCAAGAAGCTCATTCTACAACTAAGTGTGAAAACAATATATAAGTATGTGAGTCTTCAACTAAATCCCTATCAAAATAAACATACAACATTCTCTAAATAAATCACCTTCACTTATTGTTACATATAAAAAAGAAATATTAAGAAAGTATTTTTTTTACACTTTAAATAAATTTACATATGAAAAAATTTAATCTTTCTCGAGTCATGTTAAATTGGTACTTAAAATAAATATATATTAATTAATAACTTTATTCTATTCATTAATATTATATAATTTTCTAATTTTTTTTCCTCGAACTAAACCTTCACAAAACACTCTTAGGGATAACGAAAAAACAATTTTTACATCTTCGTGGGTGGATCAATATTAATCTTCCTGGGTCCATGATCGTCTGCAGCAAGATGAGTAAGTAATAATCGGTTCAGGAATATATCTGAGAGTGAAGTAATTAATGCGAAATTGATATATATATATATATATATATATATATATATATATATATATATATAATATTTTGCCATTAAATAAATTTTTATTATAATAATTCTAATTTCATCAATAGTTAAGAACATATCATTTATATATAATGATAATATTTACTGTTTTAATATGTAATAAAAAATGTTTTTCTCGTAATGTTGTTTTTTTTCAGTAACACTCCGAAAGTACTTGAAGTTGGAATTTCACAATTTACAGATTATTTCGTAATACTATAATAATTAATGAGGTTGCCCCGTCAACTCCTTGGTAGGAAACTACCAACCACTTTTCCAATTTGTAATACAGAGTTAAATTAGATAATGGTATAACTATCTTATGCACTGAATATTATTCCACCATGAACTTAATTAACTACAATGTTTAAACTTTAATTAGTTGTAATATTTCAAAGTGCCATAATTAAAATATGATTTTGAGCGACCAAATTTGTGTGTTGAGATGAAATTAGAGTGCATAGTTTCCAAATGAGAAACCACCCACTTCCATGGCTCCACCACGGCCCTTCGCCACCTAACAGGATCAGTGTCTCTCTCAAAGACAAAAACTCCTTTGAGAAAAAAAATTATAGTCATAGATTCGGACTTTGATTAACTATAATGTTTAAACTTTAATTAATTGCAATGTTTAAAGTTTAATTCAGTGCAATTTTTAAATTAAGATTTTGAGAGACCAAATTTGTGTGTTGAGTTGAAATTAGAGGCATGGTTTCCGAGAGAGGAAACCACCCACTCCCATGGCTCCTCCACCACCACCCTTAGCCACCCTACCGGGTGAGAGTTTCTCTCACATGCAAAAACTCCGACAAAATTATAGTCATAGATTCACAATGTGAGATGTGGTAGTTGCTTTTATTATTATTCAAATGAAAGCAGCTAGTACGGTGTATGCTTGGAAACCACCCACTCCCATGGCTCCTCCACCACCACCCTTAGCCACCCTACAGGGTGAGAGTTTCTCTCACATGCAAAAACTCCGTGTGAAAACAAAATTATAGTCATAGATTCACAATGTGAGATGTGGTAGTTGCTTTTATTATTTGTTCAAATGTAAGTAGCGAGCATGACAAGCTGTTAAAAATATTTCTTATTAATATTAGTCAAATTAGTCAAATGTCGGGTAACAAAAATAATAAAATAAAAATAAAAATTACTTCTAACTAATTAATTGAAATTTATCAAGCAAACTAATAAATTAATAATGATGTGGAATATAAGTTATTTAAATGGGTAAATTAAACTAATAAATTAAGAATTATAAGCATAGATCGATTTTAAATATGGATCTAACACGTGTTGAGAGGGATCTAAATTTTTTGTATGAGTCGACATTATTTAAATGTTTTGTATGGTTATTTAATTTTTATTTTTTTTAGTTTTTTTATTTTTATTTTTTTATTTTGATTGACATGAGCAAAATTTCAACTTTGATAAATGACAGACAAAGTTACACATCATACTTGGGCCTATAGAATGATCCTAAAATGAACCCAACACATCATACTCGGAGCTATAGAATGATCCTAAAATGAACCTATGATTTTAATAATCATAATTATTAATATAATTAAATCAAAAAATAATAATTATAATTATATATTTCTTAATTATAATTGATAATTAAACTAATATAGATCCATCTTAATTTTTGGTCCTAATAGATATTTATTTATTTTTAAATAAAAAAATAAAAAAAATATAATATACGTAGTAAATAAATCAACATAAATATAAACAAGTATATATTTTAAAATTTAAAATAATTCTTCATTAAAATAATTATTCACTTATTGATTTGCATCCTTTCCCTTCTTTAATTAATCTGGACATAACCACAAATTAATATCCAAATTCCTAAGCAAATATTGATATTTGAACTAATTCCAGCCGCAAATTTCTATTTCACTTTTTGCAGTTGATCTCTTCCATCTGGATACCAATAAATTAATTTCCAAAATTCTGGGCATTTTTCGAAGTTTTAATTGATAAAGTAACATGCTAGCAACCAGAGTGGTCCATTTTCAGTGTTACATGCGAACAACCAGAGGGGTCCATCTTCACTGTTTTCTCGATTCATCTTTTCATACTTTGACCTAATAAATATTCCTAGTTAAAATACTTTATGCAACCACATTCTACACGGTTGTGATAGTGATATATTTTTTTATTATAAAACATAAAGCCTGCAATCATCGTTCTTTGTTGGACACTGCAAATTGGATGACGTCACACTGACATAGAGCTATAAAGTTTGGGTTGCAGGCGAATGATTCGAAAAGATGTCCTTAGCACCAGCAAAGATGCTTCTTTGGATGCAATGCAAGATTTAAGTAAATCAAGAAGATGTTCCATGAACGATTTGTGGTGTTTAGTCTAAACTGTAGAGAAAGTTGTATCCTTTCTAGCATATTAGTTTGTATACATCAACGTGTGACATCAGTTAGGTTTTTCCCTCTCCTGACCTTCCAACAACTCTCTTAAAAGCAAATTCAATGTGGGCCAAACCTCCCATATCAAAGTTTCAGGTTTACCAAATTCAATGTGGGCCAAAGCTCCCAAATCAAAGTTTCAGGTATACCAAAATTTTGAGAAACTTCACATTTTTATTACCATCCTAAATCTATCTTAACCATTATCTATGGAGCAGCAAAAGTTTTGAGCCTCAACAATTTCAGTTTTTTATTTTAATTGGAGAAGTTTTTTACGATTAATATTTATAATTATTACTTTATTTTTGATAAATATTAATTATTATTTCAATTGTAGCTATTTAAGGGATTTTACCTGATGCTATATAACATAACAGTATAATATCTCTTCTATATTAACTGGAAAATACGTACAGAATTAGTTGAATGTATCCCATAATGACAATTAGTCCATATTCACAAATAAATTGAGCGTAAAAACTACTCCAAGACCATTATAATGAACCTATAGTACAATCTGACTGAACCTATAGCACACTGGATATCGTGTTATGATTGCTCCCACTCCGTACACTCTGTCTGAACTTATAGCACGGTCTCTCCAAAAAGATCAGTTGAGGTATCCCATCCCAAGCGTGGGACCTCGTCCAGCAATTGAAAAAACAAGAAACTATCATCTCCTAAGTTTCAAACAAACTGCTCGACGTTGCTGCTGCAACAAGAGGAAAATGAGTTGTAGAAAATAAATTAGTATTGCAGACGAGGAGATAGGAAAATGAGTATAGAAAATAAATAAGTATTGCTGACAAGTTGATAATATGGATAATGAAACTACTCAGATTCCCCATGGTACATAGCCTTCCTTTTTTGTTTGGCTTTATATTTGAGAGTAATGGCAGATATTTAGTTTAAGATCCTACTATATGGAAAATTTTCATCTGCATTTTATAAAAGAAAGCTTATTTGAATTTTGTAATTGTTGATCTTGCAGCCAAATCATCACGCCCCAGAAATGTTGGAGACGAGGAAAATATATCGTGTTGGATTGCAACGGGAGATCCGGGGAAAGCCGTTGAGACCGAAGAGAAGATTCCTACAAAAGAAGATTCAGATGGCCAGTCCCCGATCGAGGAGGTGGCTCTCACCGTGCCCACAACGGACGATCCAAACATTCCCGTCCTAACTTTCAGGATGTGGGTTCTCGGAGTTCTGTCCTGCGTTCTACTCTCGTTTCTAAATCAATTCTTTTGGTACAGAAGGGAACCCCTCTCCATTAGTTCAATCGCTGCTCAGATTGCCGTCCTCCCTCTTGGCCGAATAATGGCAGCAACCATAACCAACAAAAAGTTCTTTGCAGGCAGCAAATGGGAGTTTTCGCTGAATCCGGGGCCATTCAATACAATGTTGGGTATTTTTTTTTTTAATGGGAAATACCAAAACCAGACATTCTAACACCACAGAGCCAATGCTCTGTTTCCACTGTTCCAGGACCTTTGTGCACAGGGAAGCTTTTAAAAACAAATCTACTCATAACAGAGTATTACACAGCCATAAAAATATTTCTATTAATTAAAATACAAAGCCTGATACAAACTTCATCCTCTTTCACTCAGAGGGATTTTCAAAAAAAAACTTACATTCAGCAAAAACTCTGTTTTCACCTGAGAAATTACTGTGCTGGGTTTACTGCAGTAAAACCCCTTTTACATTTACTGGTGTAAAAACCTTCTTTTACATGCTGCTGTAAAAACAAAATTTACACATGCTTACCCAAGAAAATTATATGCCTCCCCTGCTTGCGGTGTTTTACTTTTCTTCACTTCCAGTTAATAAAAAAAACACATTTACAGATGTGCTCCCACCTTTTCTTTTCTTCATGCACTGCTGTGCAAAACCACACATGGTTTTTCGCTTTTACTGCACCTTCGTTTTACAATGCTCCACACAAAAAATTTCAACCCACGAGCTCTTTTCATTTGGCTCGCTCTATACTCTTTCGCTGCTGCACTTTACATATCTCCCATGTGTAACAAAAACAATACAGAGCACATTTTGTTTACTGCTCCGTCGTTTCTTTTACAATAGTCAACACTACTACAACAAGCACATTTTCACATGGCTCATATATGTAAAAACTTAATACAAAACATACATAAAAAACGTGGCCCATACTAATATTAAAGGCCCACCTAAACTACGTACACATAAAAAAATATAAAACGTATGTGCCCATAATCATTTAAAAGGGCCACCAAAAAGTACGTACAACCACCAACTCCATTAATTCTTCCATTCTCGGCGGTCAACAAAAAAGACAAACATTATACAATTTGGTTTTGGGAAGCCATCGGGTCCGCGCTTCATCGCATCGCAACTTTACTCATGTCAAAGACCCCGACCCTATGACATTGCCGATAGCGATGTGCTGATGCGATATCGGCGATCGCTCATCGGCGATGTTTCATATTGCTGCCACTGCCTGCCTCCGATGCTCCAACCCGCCGATATGCCGACTTGCCGATATGCCGATATGATCTGGACGGTTTTATGGTTTCGTTCGGTGGTTTTTGGATGCAGCGTGCTGACTGAGTCGGCTGCCATCGCTGTCCCTGTCCGCCTGCAGTTGGAATTACCATTCCAACACTCCCCTTTAATTTCAACTGCTGGGCATTCAATCTTACCCAAGCACTTCCTCACATGGAGGGATTCACTAACTGCTTCTGATGCAGTTCATAAACAAACAATGTTGTCTTCCTCTTAATAGAGGGATTAACCTGAAACTGTGCTTAAGAGCACCTTCCTCATGACAGAGGGATTCACCATAACAATGTGCTGAAGAGCACCTTCCTCTTGACAGAGGGATTCACCTGTGACTATGCTGAAAAGCATCATCCTCTTGATAGAGGGATTCACCACGACACTGTGCTGAAAAGCACCTTCCTCTTTAATAGAGGGTTTCACCAAATGACTGTGCTGAAAAGCACCTTCCTCATTAACAGAGGGATTACAAACAGACACTGCTTTACATGCAGTTCCAAAACAAACAATCGTTGCACTGTTGTGTGTGCAAACTCATTACAATGTTCTCTTATGCTGATGCATATTCTCTGCTGCACTGTTGTGCCATCTTCTTTACTGCGTCTACCCCACACTGCTGTGTCTACACTTGCTGTTGTGTTGCTGCACTTCACTTACATTTCTTTGCAAACTCTGCATTGTTGTGCATTCTTCAAAGACAAAATACTCTGTCTTTTCTGGAACAATTACTCTGTCCCACCTTACAAATTTACACTGCTGTGTGTAAACATTTCTTACACTCACTGCTGTTGCATATATTGCATTTCAATTCAATGAACAACAAATTCATTACATTTACCTTTACTGCTGTAAGGAAAATTTCTTTTGCATGTGCTGCTGTCCATTACATCTCATTCCTTCAACAAAACTTTAATGTTGCTGCATCTTTCTTGTTTGCATCGCTGTGTGCTTCTCCTTCTTGCCATCATGCTGCTGTCCATAACTTCCTGCTGCTGCATTTTTTCATATTCACTGCTGTCCATACCCATAACCATAGACTGTCATCCCTGGGTTTTTATTTGCTGCTGCGTTGCCTCTGCAATTTGCACTGTCGCTGCCTTTTTGTTTCATCATACTGCTGTGTGCCCATACTCTTGGCACTTCATTCTCCACAAAAAATAACACAGGTTGCTGCCTTTTCTCATGCACCCTTGCTTCACACAATCTTAGTCTTCATTTTTTTTACACAATACACTACTGTGCAATTCCTTTCATTTTTCTGCTGCCACACACATTTTCATTCGTCCATGTGCATGCTAAAAATCTGTTGTCCCTGTTTTTCTTTATGCATTTCTTTGCATGCTGCATTGCATACAAAAAAAAACATTACATTTTTTTTACTGCTGTGTGAAAGAATTTCATTGCATTCTCAGCCACTGGGAATTTACGTTCTGTTGCGTTTTGCCTTCTTCTCATTGCTTTGCATTTTCATTTCCAATTCAAAGCATTTCATCTGCTGTGCATTACACTCATTCTGCTGTGAGTGTATTCTCTCACTTTACATAAAAGGAAAACTACATTCCAATGCTATGCATTTCAATGCATGTGCTCCACAAAAAAATTCCAAACTGTTGTTTTATGTTCTGTCTTCCCACTGCTGTGAGGGTTTCCATGCTTTGCATTTTTCTCTACATTTCAGCGCTGCCATCTTTTCTTCTTTATGCATTTCTGTGCATATTGCATAAACACAAAGCAAAAACATTGCTGATTTCATCACTACTGCATATTACCTTTCAGAGGGATTAACAAAGATTTCATTTGCAACTGCTGCGCTGCAATACATCCTCCATCAACAAATGACTGTTAATACAGTTCAGCAAACAAAAAATTACAAGCTCCCCTTTAATGTATGCTTGTCTTCTTTTGGCAAGTTTTCTCAAAACAAACTTAGATCAGCTGCGTTGCTTAAGGGGCTTTCACACTGTATTTCTTTTCTTCTCCATACTTGTGTAACTTTCTTCTTTTGTGTGGGTCTAGCTTGCATAGGAGCCCATCTTAAGTTACAGTCTCGTGCCATATGCCCAATGTTATGACACTTAAAGCATTCATCTTTATTCATGAATAAGAATTCATGATTTCTTCTTGTGAAATTATTTCTTGGAGATTGTCGAGGACCACAACATCTATTTCCATGAAATGCTCTACAATCTTTTGCCATATGACCAAAGTTTGAACATGAATAACAATAACCATAAAATGAACTTTGGTACCTGGGAGATGGAGGTTTCCTTGATGTACTTCTGAAGCCTTGCTGCCTTGAGATCCTTTGATGATCACCATTGCCTCTTGCCTTCTTGACATCAGCTACATTTCTTCTTGGAGCTGATTTTCTACTTGGAGCAGGATTTCTTCTATTGCTGCCTTCATTTTTCTCCTTGCCTTTGCTGGAACTAGGAGCATCACCATCTCTTTCTAGCTTCTTCACATCTCCTTTGCTTAAAGCATCCTCATCCTTGTTTGAGGGTTCACCTACATATCCAAGTCCTGATTTGTCAAATGGAGATCTGTGATAGCTGAGCATGTCATCCAGAGCCTGAGAGCTCTTCATGATTTTGTTCATCCCTTCAACCTTCTTCCTGAGGAGGACAATCTCTTCTTCTAACTTTTCACATTCATTATTTTTCTTTGCTAGTTGTCCCTCAGTTTCTTCCTTGCTACGAGTAGCTTCAGCTGCTACTATTTTGAAGGAGATAATATCAGACTTCATTTTGGAGATTTCTTCATCTTTTGCTTGACTGCTCTTCATTTTCTTTTCAGCTTCTTGTGCCTGCTTCCTGGCTTCTTGTAGATCAGACTTAAGGGAGGAGACCTCTACCTTGT
Organism: Pinus tabuliformis; assembly: GCA_031772625.1. Classification (NCBI taxonomy): domain Eukaryota; kingdom Viridiplantae; phylum Streptophyta; class Pinopsida; order Pinales; family Pinaceae; genus Pinus; species Pinus tabuliformis. The sequence goes on from CM062809.1 coordinate 770,367,085, forward strand.
ACTGTCCAATCTCTTCCACAAGCTTGTTCACTATCTTGTGCCTTTGTTCAAGTTGACTTGTCAAGGCATCTTCCTGCTTCTTTGCTTTGTTCAGCTGATTTGTCATGGATATGACTTCTTCATGATGTTTCCTTTTGCTTTCATCAAGTTCCTTCTTGAGCTTTGTAAGTTCTTCATCTCTTTCTTTTACTTGAAGCTTGATGAGGTCAAGCTTTTCATTCTCAGCTTCTATGATGGGTTCATGACTTTTTTCTTGACTCATTTCCATGGTCAGTGCTCCCTTTGCATGAAGGTCATGCAGTCTGTCCCATATATCCTTTGCTGATGTATATTTTCCTAGATTCCTCTTCACAGAATCAGGCAGCCCTTCCAAGATTAGTTTTGCTGCTTGTGCATCATACTCCATGGATTCTTTATCCATCTTGCTATCATCAATCACTGACTCCCAGACTTCAATCCCCTCAGACATTAGGAAAGCCCTCATCATTATTTCCCATACATCAAAGTTTCCATGAAACTTTGGGGTTTCAAATAAAATGTATTCTAATGGATTGCCTTCTAGTTTAGTAGAGGAGGGAGACACATTTTTAGCAGGCTTGGAGGCTTTCTTCTTTGACCTTGCCATTCTTATCTATACTCCAAATTACTTGACTGTGTTTTTTTTAAAACAACTGACTGTTCCTTTCCTTCAACAATAACTCAAAAACTTGAGAAATACCTGAATCCCTTTGGCTGAGTCTTCACACTGCTGGAGAAGTTTTACTGCTGCAACAACACCTTCCTTCAGCTTCTTTGAGTCTTCAAAGAGCCTGGACTAGCTCTGATACCACTGTTGGGTATTTTTAAATGGGAAATACCAAAACCAGACATTCTAACACCACAGAGCCAATGCTCTGTTTCCACTGTTCCAGGACCTTTGTGCACAGGGAAGCTTTTAAAAACAAATCTACTCATAACAGAGTATTACACAGCCATAAAAATATTTCTATTGATTAAAATACAAAGCCTGATACAAACTTCATCCTCTTTCACTCAGAGGGATTTTCAAAAAAAAACTTACATTCAGCAAAAACTCTGTTTTCACCTGAGAAATTACTGTGCTGGGTTTACTGCAGTAAAACCCCTTTTACATTTACTGGTGTAAAAACCTTCTTTTACATGCTGCTGTAAAAACAAAATTTACACAAGCTTACCCAAGAAAATTATATGCCTCCCCTGCTTGCGGTGTTTTACTTTTCTTCACTTCCAGTTAATAAAAAAAACACATTTACAGATGTGCTCTCACCTTTTCTTTTCTTCATGCACTGCTGTGCAAAACCACACACATGGTTTTTCGCTTTTACTGCACCTTCGTTTTACAATGCTCCACACAAAAAAAATTCAACCCACGAGCTCTTTTCATTTGGCTCGCTCTATACTCTTTCGCTGCTGCACTTTACATATCTCCCATGTATAACAAAAACAATACAGAGCACATTTTGTTTACTGCTCCGTCGTTTCTTTTACAATAGTCAACACTACTGCAACAAGCACATTTTCACATGGCTCATATATGTAAAAGCTTAATACAAAACATACATAAAAAACGTGGCCCATACTAATATTAAAGGCCCACCTAAACTACGTACACATAAAAAAATATAAAACGTATGTGCCCATAATCATTTAAAAGGGCCACCAAAAAGTACGTACAACCACCAACTCCATTAATTCTTCCATTCTCGGCGGTCAACAAAAATGACAAACATTATACAATTTGGTTTTGGGAAGCCATCGGGTCCGCGCTTCATCGCATCGCAACTTTACTCATGTCAAAGACCCCGACCCTATGACATTGCCGATAGCGATGTGCTGATGCGATATCGGCGATCGCTCATCGGCGATGTTTCATATTGCTGCCACTGCCTGCCTCCGATGCTCCAACCCGCCGATATGCCGACTTGCCGATATGCCGATATGATCTGGACGGTTTTATGGTTTCGTTCGGTGGTTTTTGGATGCAGCGTGCTGACTGAGTCGGCTGCCATCGCTGTCCCTGTCCGCCTGCAGTTGGAATTACCATTCCAACATACAAAGGAGCATGTTCTCGTCACGATCTTTGCGAATGCAGGAGCAGGAACTGTTTATGCCATTCACATTGTTAGTGCTGTTAAAATTTTCTACAAAAAGGAGCTGGGATTTTTCGTTTCTTTTCTGGTTGTCATGACAACCCAGGTTCGGTTTGGACAATTTCTGCTCGAATTTTATTTGGAGGCTAATTACACTCTCCGTTGTTGATCTTTTACAATATTTCTTACTGTTTTGGATATACAGATAATGGGGTTTGGATGGGCAGGGATCTTTAGAAAATATCTTGTGGAGCCTGCTGCCATGTGGTGGCCTGCAAACCTCGTTCAGGTTTCTCTGTTCAGGCATGGATTCTCATTTCATTATTAGATAAAAATCTGCACTAGTTTATGTGGGCTTTCTGAACTGTTGGATGAATTTGTGAATTTGCTTAAAGACACCATCGATCATAAAGCGAATGAAAGCGTAATTCTGTTTGAATATTTTTTGATTGCAGAGCTCTTCATGAGAAGGAGGAGAGGGCCAAAGGAGGCCTTACACGAAACCAGTTTTTCATTATAGCCCTTACCTGTAGTTTTTCGTATTATGTAATCCCTGGCTATCTATTTCCCATGGCGACATCCCTGTCATGGATCTGCTGGATCTTTCCAAAGTCTGTTCTTGCACATCAACTGGGTTCAGGACTATCTGGTCTTGGTATCGGTGTCATAGCATTAGATTGGTCCACCATTTCTTCCTACCTGGGAAGCCCTCTTGCCACTCCTTGGTTTGCAATAGCCAACGTGGGAGTGGGATTTCTGCTGGTGATGTATGTGATAACGCCATTAACATACTGGCTAAACTTGTATAAGGCAAAAACATTTCCAATCTTTTCTGAGACCCTGTTCACCTCCAGTGGCCAAGCTTACAACATCTCCAACATCGTTAATTCAAACTTTCATCTCGACCTCACGGCTTATGAGAAGTATGGACCAATACATCTTAGCACATTCTTTGCTTTTACGTATGGCGTTTTGACAAACATCTAAAAAGGAGCAAACTCCATTAACTGCCAAGATATGGAGAAAGAAAGAACCTCAAACAGAAAGATGTGGTATAGCCTTGTATGCATAATGATAAGAAAATTAGTGGTACATCGACAGTGGATGCTCAAAACACATCACAGGTGACGAAGAAAAACTTCACTCATATAATGCCTTAGAAAATGAAAAGAATGTCTCATTTGGAAATGACACTGCTACTGTCATAAAAGGTAAAGGCTCTATTTTCTTGAAAGAAAAGGTTAAAGCTGGGAATGTTATGTATGTAGATGGTCTAAAGCATAACCTATTGAGTGTCAGTCAAATGTGTGATCAAGGAAATAAAGTGGTGTTTTGATCAAACGGATGTGTTGTTCGTGAGCTTGATACAGGAGAAACCATAATCAAAGGTACAAGAAGTCCAAACAACTTATACATACTCAATGGAGGACAACAACAGTGTTATCTAAGCAAAAATGATGAAAACTCGTTGTGGCATAGAAGATTGGGACATCTAAGCTTTTCTCAAATAAGAAAAGCATGCAGATTTCAGGCTGTTTGTGATCTTCCAGATATCAGCAACCTTGAAAATACTATATGAAAACCATGTCAATTCGGTAAGCAAACCAAATCTCACTTCATTGAAAAAGAAGGGTCAACTAGTAAGCCTCTAGAACTTGTCCGTACTGATTTATGTGGACCACCAAGGAAAAAGTCACCTCGTGGAGAAGAAGACTTTATTTTTTCATTAATGATTCTTCTAGAATGTGTTGGATAGGTCTTCCAAATAATAAAGATGAAGCATTTGAAAAGTTCAAAGCCTTCAAATCTTTGGTTGAAAATGAATCAGATCACAAAATCAAATGCCTCAAATCTGATCGAGGAGGGGAATTTACCTCAGATGAATTCTTTGACTTTTGTGAATAACATGGAATAAAAAGGTAGTTCTCCATTGCGAGGACTCCTCAGCAAAATGGAGTGGTAGAAAGAATGAACAGAACTATTCAATAAATGGCTCGAGCTATGCTAGATGAATCTGGAACTCTTGAAACCTTCTGGGATGAAGCTGCATTTGCCGCTGTAACTATTCTCAACCAAGCAAATGTTCGGATAAACAGCACTCAAACTCCACATGAACTTTGGCTTGGTAAGACTCCTACTGTAAAATACTTTAAAGTTTCTAGAAGAAAATGTTATATCAAATGGACTGATGAAAATCTTGGTAAGTTTGAGCCCAGAGCAGATGAAGGTATTCCTCTTGGTTACTCTTCCCGAAGTAAAGGATATAAATGTTATAATAAAAGACTTGGGAAAATTGTTGAAAGCATAGATGTTGTAGTTGATGAAGCATGCAAAAATCCAAAACAGATAAAAATCGAAGATTATGACAATGAAGAAGATGGGGATTATTTTCCCACATCAAATCACAATGATTCTGAAGAAGAAACCAATGAAGCACCAGAACAAGAGATAATAGTAGAAGAAAAGACTCTGTCCAGGTATGTTCAAAAAATCTTCCAGAAACTCAAATTTTAGGGGAAAAAGAGGTAGGTGTATAGACAAGAAGAACTATTACAGAAACCTCAAGCTATCTAGCATTGCTATCCTCCATCGAACCTCAAAATGTAAATGAAGCATGCAAAAGATGAATGTTGGGTCAAGGCCATGAATGAAGAACTTGTGCAAGTTGAAAAGAATAATATTTGGGAATTAGTTCCTAGACCTCATGATAAAAATATTATAGGAACTAAATGGATATTCAAAAACAAGCTGAATGAAAATGCAGAAGTTACTAGAAACAAGGCCAAACTTGTTTGTAAAGGGTATGCTCAACAAGAAGGTATAGATTTTGATGAAAATTTTGCACCTATTGCTAGACTTGAAGCCATAAGGATGTTTCTTACTATTTCTAGCTTTCAGAAATTCAATGTATACCAAATGGATGTATACTTCCTTCCTTAATGGAGATTTAGAAGAAGAAGTCTATGTTGAACAACCAGAAGGATTCATTCTCGGAAATGATGCAAAACTTGTATGCGGACTCAAAAAGGCTCTCTATGGTCTAAAATAGGCTCCAAGGGCTTGGTAATATCACCTTGACAAATATCTACACCAATAGGGCTTTTCAAAAGGGCCAGGAGATAGCAATATATATTCAAAGATTGACACTGATAAATTGCTAATAATTGTTGTTTATGTTAATGATATCGTTTTTGGTAGCAATGAAGAATCCATAAGTCATAATTTTGCTTTAGTAATGTAGCAAAAATTTGAAATGTCCTTGCTTGGTGAACTTACCTATTTTCTTGGTCTACAATTTCAACAAAATAAAGATGGTATTTTTCTTTCACAAACCAAATATCTCAAACAGATCTTGAAAAGGTATGGCATGGAATATTCTAAACTTGTATGTACCCCAATGGTAACAGGATACAGTCTCAGCTCAAATTATGAATTCAATAGTAGTACATCAAGCAACTTACAGATCCATGATTGGAAGTCTACTTTATCTAATAGGTACCCTACCTGACATCATGCATGCAGTAGTAATAGTTGGAAGATTCCAAGAAAATCCAAAGGAATCACACCTTTAGGAAGTCAAAAGGATTTTCAAATATATTCAAGGAACACAGAACTTTGGTTTATGGTATCCTAGAGATACAGATCTTACTCTTCATGCATATACAGATGGAAATTGGGCAAGAAGTGTTGATGAAAGAAAAATCACTAGTGGTGGTGCATTCTATATGGGTTCCAGGTTAGTGTCTTGGTTCAAAAAGAAACAAAGTTCAATTACGTTATTTACAGCTGAAGTAGAATATTTGGTTGTTGCATCTTGTTGCACACAACTACGTTGGATGATGCAAACATTGCAAGACATTGAGATCACATGCATTCCACCCATCTCCATTCTATGTGATAATACAAGTGCCACCAATATTTCAAATAATCTAGTCATGCACTCCAAGACCAAGCACATGACCATCAAATACCATTTTCTACGTGAACAAGTGCTTGAACAAAATGTCAAATTGGAATATGTTCCCTCCAAAGAACAGGTTGCTGATATATTCACTAAAACACTGCCCAGAGAGACATTTGAATATCTCAAACAAAAGTTGGGAGTAGTTGCTGCATCCTCCTACTGTTAAATCAAATTTTTCAGAGAAAGGTTATTATACGCGTGTTTCATGAAGTGTAGTCGCTTACACACATGGGTTTCTGTGGGTCAAGGAGAGTCTATGCTTTTCAGACAAGAAAAACAATGGGGCAGGCTCTGATATGGGTGCTCTGATTGATATTGATGATTAATATGATCTGTTCATTAATTTTATCTGACTAAAGATGCCTTGATCATTGACCTGTTAACAATGCACATGTAGCACCAGTTCAGGCGAAGCATTAGCCTTCACGTACATTCAACATTGTTGGCATTATGGTTGTTGAGTCTAGCTATGGCTTCAGATATTTATACCATTTGTTCCTTAAGTCATGTAAAATTCTAGGGTGTGATATGTCTTCTCATACATTTGAATGAGTCCTCGTGGACAAATGATGTAATTTATATCCCCACTTCACATGGGATGGATGATGTAATATTTCTTGTTTTTTTCATGTATAAATAATTGGTATATCCCCACTTGGTTGGGTGGATAAGTCAAATTTGGTATATCCCCACTTGGTTGGGAGATGGATGTATGTATGAGTCATTGGTGATAGGAATGTCATCCTCACATAGTTGAGTTATAGAGTCATGTTATTCTTTTATAAATATTTTTGCAGATTTTGCTTGTGCTCAGGGGGAGCATGGACGGTTTCAGTACATCTTACCATGCACAAAAGGGGACCTCAATCAGAGAATTTAGCATGTACTGAGGGGGATCATGACAAGCATAATGTATGTCAAAGGGAGAAATTATCTTGGTCCACCCTTTGCCCTTGATGTCAAAGGGGGAGAGTGACATGGTGTTGTTGTTGCCATCAAGTCCAAAGGGGGAGATTGTTGGCAGTATGATACAAGTGTTGTCCTTGATAGTAACTCACTCAGATGAAAGATTAAAGTACAACATGTCAACAACAAAGAATTATAGATCAGACTACAAAAGAATGAAGAAAGAGAGGTATACGCATGTTCACCTTGACCAAGCTGCGTATACATGCAGATTCATTGTCCAAAAGTAGTGTATATGTACACATGCACTTTCACAGAAAGGAAAGCGTGTATATCTTGAAAAACTAAGTTTTTGGTTTGAGGTATTTGGTCCAAGGTATTTTGATCCAAGGTATTGGTCCAAGGTATTTGGTCCCATGTATTGACCCTAGGTATTTGGTCCAAGGTATTGGTCCTAAGTGGTCTTGGTCCATGGTATTGAGAAAGGGCTAAAATTATATAAGGAGGAGAGGATCATTAGGCTAGGTGTGCAAGCATCGATTATCTGATGAAGTGTGAGATCTAGTATGTAGGTTATTGGCTTATGGTGTTGTGCTTGATTTAAACCAAGGATGAACCTTAGTGGTTGATGAGGGATAAGATCTAATTATGGATCGAGATCTTAAGGCTTGAAATGAATTATCATTATGTGGTTTGATCATGTATAGTCTATATCTGAATACTAATGCATGTGTTATTCTGTAAATATTATGATCTGGGTATAACTGAAGTCTCGAATAGCTGCAGAATTATGAATTAATATTTGTAGATGTGTACGCTGGTTGGCTTTGATAAAAGCGCGTATACACGCTGGATCGACACATGGAAGTAGTGTATACCTTATAAAGTATGTTTCCGTTGTTTCTGTTTGCTATTGCAGAGTTTTGGGTTCTAGTGACTGTATTCTGGTGACAATATTCAAAATGATTAGATTAATTGTGATTTGATGATGGGTTGTCAAATTAATTGATTGATTCAGAAAGTGATGATTGAGTTTCAGTGATTGGTTGATGCAAATGTATTTGATGATTGAATTGCAGTTATGATGTTGTTTATGGATCCAGTCTGAAAATTTATGAAACGTGGTCCTTGGAGGAAGAAAGAAGGTCGTAGCCTTCTGTAGGTCGCCGCCTACGTACTAGTAAACATATCAGCTAGTACAAGAGTTAGGGGGTTGTAGCTCCCTTCCAGTAGTAGTTAGAGAACGATAGAAGGTTGTGACCTTCTACAGGTAGAAGCCTGCGTATAGGTATGAGTCTGCACTAGTACAATATTGTAATAAAAAAGACAACATCGGCAGGTGGTTTTTACCCACTTTGGGTTTTCACCTTATATCTTGGTGTTCATGTGTGTTGCTTATGTGTGATGCTTTATTATTCTTTTACTGCATTGTCTAATAAATCTTTGATATACTGGTTAAAGTTCAATGCATGATAAATTGGCTAAATCAAAAGTTCTCTTCATATGCGCTGGTTTCTTTAAGTATAGTCGCATGTACATGCCATTTTACTTAGCTAAAGTAGTGTATACAAATCTGATTGGGAAATGAAATTATTGATCTGACAATACTGATTCACGCCCCCTCTCAGTATTATTTCCAACATTATGGAGTGATGCACCAAAATCAATGAACCAAACATTCACATCACCAGTCTTAGTAGACAATGCAACATCAGAAAAAAGAAATTTGATATTTAGAAATCCATCATTGATTAAGGTGTCTTTGTCCACAAAATTCCCACTATGCCTTCTGTTTCTCTGTTTAGACTCATTATATTTCCCTTTATAGCAATCTTTAGCATGATCTCCAAGTTTGCCGCAATCTTTATTTTATCATGAACTCGAAATTTAGGTTGTGACATACCTTTTTGCTTTTCTTGAAACTTTGCTCATTTGTCTTTGTCCCATTGCTTACCTTCATATGGCTTCTTACCCTTCGATACCAATGTCAAATCTAAATTGTTTGATCCCAATTGAAGTTCTTCATCCTCTCTTCCTCTTGTAGAATAATACTTGTTAGATCATCAAAAATAGGAGGCTTCTCTCTAGCTAAAAGACTTGAAACAAAAATTTGATAATCTTGCACTAAGCCATTTAATGTGATGGTGACCAAGTCAGTATTGGACACCTTTTCACCAATGTCTCCTAACTTATGACTTAGCTCTTTGACATGGGAAATGAAATTTCTTATACTTTCATTTTCTTCCATTTTAATTGACAAAAGTTTCATCTTCAAGAACAAAATCGGGTTATTATTAGATGTTTCATACAAGATTTTGAGAACATACCATGTTTCTTTGGACGTTTTACAATCCCTAATATGAGGAATGATGTTGTCCTTAATTGACATTCGTAGCAACACCTTTGATTTTGTTTCTCTTTTTCCCAATCTAGAATATTTGCAGTAGCAGTGGGTTTGGGATCCACCCCACTCAATATGGGCCACAAATTATTTCCCTCTAAAACTATTAATACCTTGAATTTCCAATTTGCATAATTTCCTTCATCAAGCCTTGTAGACTCATTCAAATAATTTTCAGCCAAAAAATTTGACATAATGACAAAAATACCGAAACCTCTAGATCTAAATCCAAAATTCACGAGATCCACATCCAAATGCACAGGATATAAAAAAGAAAATCGACTTAATCTTGCTTCAAATAAAAAACAGAGCCAAAATTACTTCTTATTTCTCCTTTTTTTACCAAACCCTTTTTACAAAATTTTAATTTCCCCTTTTTAATCAAATACACCCAATTTTTAACTTTCACCCAAAAGAAAATATTTAACTACTTATATCTGGTAAATTCATTTTCCCCATAAAAAAAAATTAATCCCTTATTTCTCCATTAAAAAACCTTCACGCTTACAAACAAAATTTCCTTATGAAAACTTTAGACACAATGCGACATAAAAAATACTGAATTGGTTCAAGGTGAAAAGTGAACTCTTCAATGGTGGAAAACACTAGCTTGTTTTAGAAAGCAGAAATTACTTACGACACGCTTCACTTTATTACTACACGGTTTCATATGAAGTACAATGTTCAATGCTCTACCTTGAGCTCCTTTAGTCAGTATGCAGTCTCTGAGTCGAAGCACCTTCGGCTAAGGATTTACACAGGGTCCCTTTGATTGCCTTTTAAACAATGAGACAACTCCTTAGCAACTCACACTCAACTCGGCGTACAAACAGAGGGTAAAAAAACACAACCGACGTCCTCCACACTTCCACGATGCCAACAACCATAGGCCCTTCTCTGCAATCAACGATCACATCCATATTGTAAACAAAGAGTACACATCAATAGAATTATGCCGCAACCTCAGATCTCACTTCTATTCGCTACTTAACCACAATGCAGCAAACCTCCAAGATCTCTTGACAAAATATCTTCTAGTTCACACCGCCCTCTACTCTGATACCATATTAGAAAAAGAGAGAGATGCGGAAGAAAGAAATCAAATCTCATTGATCAAAATGCTTGGATAACAAATACATTATATAGGCACAGATGGATAGTTTCTAACACAATCTAGATCCAAATAATTCATATCACCAACTCATAACACAAACTACGAAGACACAACTCATGACATATAGACTCAAATACTAACTACAAGAACACAACTCATCAATTCTATCTAGAGATATTATTTGTACATTATTCCAGCACAAATAAATCTATATCCCATTCTAATACTTTTCTAATAATCTTAATATAATTACTTAATAAAATTAAAAATTTAATATTAATATAATTAATTAGATAAATAATTATGTAATATAAAATTTATATACTATGATCGAATATATATACCATTACAACTATAATACAAATTCCATATAATTATGTTCAACATTTTTGAAAACTGCCCACAGATTTTATATATATATATATAAAAGTTATATACTCATATTAGAGTTACAAATGTCTACTTTTATAAAATAAAAGTACATAAATCATTAAATATATTTCTTCTACCATATGTGGCCATGCATTTCGCTTAGAAAACTGGACTTAGCCTAGTTGATATTTCCTATTAGCTCATAATACATATGGCCATGCACATGATATATCCCATTTGATTTTTGAACCGAATTAGTGAACTCAGCATAGTTGATAATTCCTTTCAATTTAGGAAGATTTCCCCTGGGCTATAATTGAATGCTAACATTGGGCATGTGCTACGACGGATAATTTGTAGGTTTTTTAATCTAATTTGAAGGCATGTGATACGACAGATAATTTGCAGTTTTTTTTTAATCTAATTTGAAGGCATGTGATAAGATAGATAATTCGTAGTTTTTTTTAATCTAATTTGAATGTGTGTAGAGTTCAATTGAACACTCATATTGGGCATATGTTATGATGGGCAATTTGTAATTTTTTAAAGATTTACTTTGAATGCAAATTTCACACCTTACAGTTATATGTGTGTGTGAGAGCATCTATATATATCCACTTTCCAGAATGGGTAGGATTAAGCATTGGTAGGATTAAGCGAGATTTAAATTAAGTTTTAAATGAATTTGGAAGGAATATTGTAATATCCTTTTTTAAAAAACTTAATATAGTTATAAAAAGATATATTACAAATTTAATATATATATATATATTTGACATTTATAAAAATATCTGTATATATGTATTTTAAGTACAGATTTAGTATGAGCGGAGAGATCAAATTTCATGTGTAAACTGTTTTAGAGTGATAAATACAATGTGCTATTTTTCATTGTTTATATTATATTTTTGAATGCCAAATAAAATATATATAGAACCAAATAAACTCTTTAACCATAAAAACATAATTTTTTCCCCTATATATAGATATATATGAAGTTGATATCAAACATATATCTTCAGATAATCTATTTAAATCTCTTGTTGGATTATTTTTGAAAACTATAAGATTTAAACATCTAATTCACACATTTTTTCTTACTTCTAATTACTTTACAACATATTCATTTTTTTTTAGTTATAACCAACATTATTTTTCTATTTAGAACATAATTTTTAATTTTAATTTTTATTTTAAAGGCACATAGTGTGACAGAAAAACTTACACATCCCCTCATACTAGCAGTAAAATGAGTCTATCAGCTCAATAATATATTTATATAAATTGAATATATTATGAATATACTATATATAATGAGGGTTAAGAATCAGTTAAATTAAAAGGTTATTAATAACAATCCTTCTCATTCACCATAGATCTATTGTAATATCCACTTGACGTTTATAAAAACATTGTTAATGCACAATTATCATCAAGATTTAGTTAAAGTGTCGTTTGCAACCAACATTTGGTTCATGCTTTTCCTTGTTGATATATGCTTTTCCTTGGAGATAATTGACGTGAATTCAGGGGAGGGTGAAGATATGACAATGAATGGCTGTACGGGATGGGGCTGTTTGAATAAATGATAAGGGACTGGATCAGCATACTCTGTTTGGGAAGTGTGGGGCATGTTTGCATGCATGGAAGAAGTCACTCACTCTTCTTTATGTGAGTGTTAATGGAAAAAAACTGGGTAATTTGTTGTGTATTGAGATTCAAGGGTTCACCAAGCTTGGGACCCATCGGTGTATCTACATGTAAGGAAAGTAGTTGTTCATGACATTCTTGTTCAATGGATAATAAAATCGAAAGCCGTTTATGACACCCTCTTTTGAGTGAATATATATTATCATAGAAAAAGTAATAAACTGGGGTCTTGATAATTCTGATCTCAGGTAGTTGTTGCGACACAATTTGTCTTGAGTTACTTTATATATAAGTGCAAGAAGTGGTTATTCTGCCACGGAAGTGGTTATTCTCCCATGGAAACTACCTCTAGTCCAGCCTTCTTGTTGGTGCTAGAGCCCTCTCCTTCAAGAACATAGGCTAGCATAATTAAAATATGTTTTGCTTTCACCCCCCAAGAAAAAGAAGAACATGAGTTGATGTCTCAAGCCAATATGAGAATTTCAAGTCACGTACATGAAGGCTCGAATACGGAGGTTGAAGCAAAATAGAGGATTGTGTGTAAAAAGATAAGTGACAATTGTTAATTTTATTGAAAGATTGAATGGTTTTTGTGCACAGTAAAATAAGTTACTTTGATTATTTTCATGAAACGATGTTCTACATTTATTTTCTTGAAAGGTTCGCATGCTTATGTGGGTACAAAAAAAAAAGATAAGAATCCATGCTAGATTTTGTGAAAAAGAAATGTGTTTTTTTCGTGTCATGGAGGAAAAATTTATTGTATTTGATTTCTTGACTATTGTATAGTTTTCTTGAGAAGAACGTGTGCACATAAATAATAATAGTTTTCTTGGAAAAGGATATGCGCATATAAGTAATAATTATTGTGATAGTTTCTTAGAAAGGAATTATGTGCACATAAATAATAATTATTGTAGAAGAATATGTATTTTACATACACAGAAATAATAGCTATTGCATTATTTTTCTTGGAAAAGAGAGTGTGTTTACATATACAACAAGAATGACTATTGTGTTAGAATTTATGGTAAACGAAATGTGTGTTTGCATGTACAAAAAGAATATATATTGTGATGGTTTTCATGAAAGATAATACATGTTTCATGCTTTGATGGGCTAGGTTCTTTTGATAAATATTATGTATTTGCATGCAATATTATGTTAGCTTTATTTTGGAATGATTATGCAATTGCATGAAAGATATTTTTCTTGGAAAAGAGAGTGTGTTTACATATACAACAAGAATGACTTTTGTGTTAGAATTTATGGTAAAAGAAATGTGTGTTTGCATGTACAAAAAGAATATATATTGTGATGGTTTTCATGAAAGATAATACATGTTTTCATGCTTTGATGGGCTAGGTTCTTTTGATATATATTATGTATTTGCATGCAATATTATATTAGCTTTATTTTGGAATGATTATGCAATTGCATGAAAGATTATGTTAGCTTTCGTATGGAATGATTACATATTTGGGTGAAAGAATATGATAGATTTACTCGGGAAAATATTATGTATTTGGAATAATAGCAATGGTATTAGCTTCCTTTGGAAAGGAATATGTGTCTACATGTATCAAGATAATAGTTGTTAGGATATTTTATTTTGGAAAAATAATATGAATTCACATGCCATTTCTAATATGCTAGTTTTACTTTGAAAGAACATTAATAGTTGTGATGGTGTTTATGTAGGGTTAAACTATTTCCCTTTCTCATGATACATGTGAAGGAGGGATAAGTGAGCATGCCTTGGTACTCTTTATGTTTTTTACCTTATAAATGTGGGTTATGGATCAACATGCATATGTCATACTTATACAAGTGTAGAAAAAAATAAACATGTGTTAGTAGTTATGTACTTTTAATTTATGCATGTGTTGTGTTGTTAAAAGTGGCATGTATCCATACTTTATTTACATTTTATTTCTTCACATGAAAATATGTTTGAAGCATCACTAGTAAAGAATATTATTGATTAATATTTTATCTAGTCATGATATCAAAAGTTTGTTGATGGTAGAAATGGAAGGGAAGGATAATTACTTATGCAAATGATAGATTATGTTCAACATTATGGCAAGCAAAGATCTAATGGTACATGTAGATTGAGGTTCATGTCAACTATAGGATAATCAACTGATGGGAACAACCAAGCCACAAATACATAATGTATGAGGAATTGTGGGTAAATGATATCACAATTAATGTAATAGTTTCTATCTAGTTGTGCTATATTTAAATGATACTTCTTCATAAGATTTTATGACAATGGTAAAGGGATGGACTTCATTATAAACACTAAGTGAAGGGTGAACACCCTCATCAGACGTTTAATAAAATTAAATGTTTTGTGGGTTTTTCCCTACGGGGTTTCTAGGGTACATCAATGTTTAATGATGTGTTTTACTATTGTGTAAGTATAATAATGTTGATTCCTTGCATGTTGTGACATTTACATTATTATGTTTTTGATTAACTAAACTAGTTAAAAATATCATGAAAATGATCCAATGTTACATAAGGAAGTTTATGTTAATATGCTACAACAATGGTTGTTAATGGTTATGTAACTTGTTGCTCCTTTAATGAAGTTACTCTATGTAATGATGAAGGTTTTATCTAATGGTCAATGAAGGAATATGAAATCGTAATTTGGAATGTTACAAGTCAGTAAAATTTTGTAGATTTTTTACAATCCTTTGTGTTTTTACACGAGGTTATGAGGGAATGTTACAAGTGGCATCAGAGAATAAGGTTACAACACTGGTTCCTTTTGGGAATCGGTAAGCGGAATAGAAATAGAGGTATAATGCTAGTGGGAATCAATTTAGATATGATTCCAACAAAATTACATACAATGTATGCTGTAAACTACATTTCACATGAGATGCATGATGAAAGTTAACAATTGCATTAAAGGCTAGTAAGTTTTGATGTATACTTTAAACTATGCTCATGACATTTGAATTTTTAGGTGTATAAAACACAATGAAACCTCTGTTACATTTATGAACAATCATGGGCAATCACTAGTGATAGTGAGGAATAACTTCTAACCATTGAATGCATATTATTACTATAATTTTTATGGTGCATTTAAAGAAAATGACTAAAGTTACAAGGCACTTCTTATAAAGAATAAAAACGTGGGGTTATCCCTTAAAAGGATAATAGAATGTTTTAAAGAACATGTTAGCGCTTGGATTTGGCCTCAGGTTGAAAAAGACAAAATCCAAGGCAACATCAAACCACTTAGCCTCGTAGCTAGCCCTACGGGGACAGGAGAGGGCTCTCTCCAGGTCTATCTCGGCAAATATCTTCAAATGACTGAGATGACCAATAAAGAACACTGATTTTAGGCTAGTAAACTGATAGGGAAAGTTTGATTTAAGATTTTTAGGGTTTTGTTGGAAAGCTGAGCACAACAATTTTGGGTGCGGGGATGAGACACAGTTTTTGCAGAGGTCTTTTTGGGGCAAGGTAGGAGATTGTCTTGATGCCTTTGAAATAAGTGAATGGATAGATATGACCGGTGAGGAGTTAAGGAGAGCAAGAAACCATCGAGAGTTCTCCTTAAACAGATGAAAACATAGATATTAAGCAAACTTAAAGGCAGAGCATAGAAACTATGAATTCTACCTTAACACTTCATTTACTTAATTTGCAGAAAAGAAGAGTGGGAAAATGATACACATAACAAAATTACAAGTACATGAGAGAAACACACCATCAACACAAATCACCACAGGAATCCCAAATAGTGCTGCAAAACCCTGGTCTTTCCTTTGCCAAAATTGCAGAGATACAAAGAGTAATACAGTCTAAGCTTATCCCTCAAGAGTCCAACCATGAAAATGACTAAGAAAGTACATAATATAGGCAAGCTAACACATTTCCTTGCCTCTAGGGGTCGAGCTCATCATCCTAGGAGATGTTTCAACCAATTCTAAACTGAGCACTACAATCTAGGCAATCAAAACAACTTGCCTCTATAAGCTAGGAAACCAATTCATTCATTAATTTTTTGCCATTTTATGAATGAATCTTCTAGAATAGGTAAAAAAGTGTCATGTCAACATGAAATTACATCAATTACATCAAAGAGGATGAAAAATCCCACCAAAAAGTCAAAACTAGTCAATGCTGCGTTTTCCTGAGCTGAAGGTGCAAAACTGGCAAATTTTCCCAACGCGTAGCGCGCCTTTCAGGCCACTTTTGAGGCACTTCTTGGCATCCAAATGAGGCACAAGTGGGCTTGTTGGAAAGTTCTGGATGTCTACTCTCCAGCCCAAGTGGAATTTCTCAATTTGGTGGCCATTTGCCCCTCCAAAATTGCAATCTCCCAAGACTACTTCCTGTGTGTCCAAAAAGTGGCAGAAGGTCATTTTTTGCTTGTTTTTTGACCTTTTGGGGGCTCAAATCTCCATGAAACTTCTTGGCAGTGGCTGAGCAAGTGTATTTTGTCATGAAAAATCCAAAAATGCTGAGTTTTCATGAAATGGACCTCCCCAACTTAAGGGTAGCGTGCGGCGCGCTACGTGTTGAGGGCAAAAACCTGTTTTTGGCACAAAAAATTCAAAATTGACCGAAATTGCTCCAAATTTCCTAAATTTTGAGCTGGAGGTGTATCATTGAGCACCATGCTCCCTCAAGGTGGCTTCAGCCAAAATCTGAAGCGGATCAGGCCTTTTCCTCCGTTTTAGTGCCTTGGCCAAGCGTGCTTTGAGTACCTTCATTTTTGCTTTGCACACATGCATGCGGGCCCAATAATGATTTTTCATGTGGCAGAGCATGTCTTTGTCCCTTTTTTCCTTGGCTATCAACCTCTCTAAATGAGTGTTCACCCGAATGAGCATAGACCCTTGCTCAATAGGTGTCAAATCACGGGTCTCTTGCGAGCCAAATTCCGGTCTTCTCGGATCCTCCACAACTCATCAAGAGTGCATTCATCCTCTAATTGCTTTTTGCACTGCTCTAAGTATGTAATTGTCCAATTTGCCATTTCCAACTTTTGCTGCAACAAGTCATTTTCAGCCCTTAGTTGCTGAATGATCTCCTATGGCTCTAAGCTAGGAGAACTGATATCAAGGTCAACAATATCTATGTCTGGATCACCTGATGGCCCCTCATCAATATTGGGCTGCTTGCCTCTCTCTTGTACCTGTGCTGCTGTCAAAGGCGAGGCCCCTTCCACCTGATGTGGAGATAACACTCGCTGTGCTGATGAAGAAGGCGAGACCCCTTCCACCTGGTGTGGAGATAATACTCGCCGTGCAGATGCAAATAAGGTCCTGTGGCCTCTCTGATATGTAACATATGCTGGAGGAGCACTGACATGCTCTAGCTCAGGAATGTCAAACTGCTGTGAAGGCCCTCCCTCATCATGGACAACCTCGGGAGGTGGTTGTGGCACCATGAAGAAGTCGCGAGAAATGAAATCCTCCCAAGCAATACCCTGCTGTGCCAACTGATGCATCACTATGATCTCGATCAGTGCATAATGATATATACTTTTGAGTTGCTGTGTAGGGTTCTTCCTTTGCACTACGGGCACCATCTTCTCTATATTTCGGCACATGAAAAATGGAATGTTCATCATTCGTACCCGGGTGAAATGCATCAACAAATGGATATGGTACGAATATAAACGTGAAAATCTGCCCTCACAAGTGAAATAGTGCATAATGAGCCTCATCAAGGGTGCATACTCATCCCTTAGGAATCTGAAAGGAAAAACAACAGTAAGGTGCCTCATGCATCCAGGTTTGATGTATGGTTGATAATGAAATTTGTCTAGCAGCTTGCGCTTGGTCCACTCTTCCCCAACATTTGGTATCCCGGTAGCTTGAGCAACCATTTCAGGTGATAAGGTGAAATACACTCCTGCAAGGTTCACATGGCCATTGTGCAAATGTAGGACAAACAAGCGGACCGGCTCTCTATGGTGTTGAATTTGTGAGATCCTCTCACAATATCCAAAGCATGATTGATACTGAAAACATGACATTGCAAGTGGACAAGCTTGCAAATGAGCCAAAGAAGTGGGCTCTTCCCTGACATGCCGACCACCCTTACCACCCTTGTGATGCCTCCTTGGCACTTCTACCTCCGGTGTTGAATCACTGTCATAACTCTGTTCATAATCTGATTCGGTTTCTGACATGGTTTTGAAGGCAAAATGGCTGAAATGTATTGCTGACTTGGCACCAATTAACTGCTGTTTGACTTTTTCAAATGTTGTCACCAAGGGGACATAAATACAGGGGAATTGTTAGGGATAGGGGAACATGAGGGAATTAGGGATAATAAACAAAAAGAAGGAATTTAGGGAAGGCAAGCATGGGAAATCACAAAATTATGGGATTTTAAAATGAAGTAGGGTTTGGGAATTTAAGAATGTTTTAGGAATTTTAGAGAGGAGAATTATGAAATTTTCATGGGGAAATCTGAAGGAGAAAGGTGATGAAAATGAGGGAAAAAAGGATTACAAATGGGCAACCTTGGACAGCAAGAGAAATTTGAAACCCTAGCACCATTGAGACTTTAAATTTTCCACAAGAATGTAGGGTTTTGATTTATCATTTTCATAGCATTTGAACATATTAAATTTCTCTTTCATCTTGCAAAACCAAATCTAGCCATGGAGGAGAGGCCTACCTGCAATTTGCCTAAGAGAAAAATCGATTTGATGGCTTGCTGGTAGTTTGTTGAGCTGAAACCCCAACGCGTAGAGCGCCTTGCCCAACGTGTAGCGCCCCACTGACGCATAGCGCACGTGCAAAATAACACTGAGAAAAGCTTCCTGACGCGTAGCGCGCCCCTGACGCATAGCGCGCCCTTCCTGACGCGTAGCGCGCCCTTCCTGACGCGTAGCGCGCCTCTAAAACTGCTCAACTTGCTCAAGAACTCCCAAAATCGCCTTTGCAAGGATTCACTTAGCTTGTGAGAGGCAAATGAGTTGCTAATGAGGAGTGATGGGCTTTTATAGGCTTCCTTTTTATTTTTACTTGCCCAAAACCCACTTTGTAATGTTTTGAGTGTTGACACTTTTTGAATTAATTAACTCTGACTTTTGGTTTCTTTTCTTTGAAAAATTGGTTGAAATGATGATTTCTTCTGAAAATTTTTGCAGGGATAGCTTCCAAAGTGCTTTGGAAAAGGAGACCAAGGCTGCACTTCGACATTTTGAGAGTTTGAAATTTTGAGAATTTTTACAAAAAATGAGATAATGACCTTTGTTTTTCAAAAACAGAGTTTTGAAAACAAGGTGAAAATTTAGCTGTACAATAATGAGAATTGTTGAAATGATGCTTTATGAAGAACATCCCTCTGGCCTGCTGATCCTTTATGACTTCTCAAGACAAAAATGGACTCAACCCTAGACCTAAGACCTCAAAACTTTAAGCAAGATGAATGACCCTTTGAAGATTTTATTAACTTAAACAAACCTAAACCAGCAGTGCCAAACAAGAGGGGAATAAAAAACACAAACTCCCTCCACCGGGATTATGGCATGCCTAACGGAATGCAACATGATCACACTGATGAGACACCTAATCATGAAATGCAAAGAGCTTTGATCTCTGGTGGAGGGCTACTAGACCGACTCTAACAGAACATTTAAATAAGTCCTTTGAATATCAAAAGAATATATATAATGAGTCAATTAGGAAGACTTGACTATAGGGACTAATTGACGACTAAGTCTTTTCATGGATTTGGATTGAAATTAACATGGCTGGTATCCTTGATTATTTTTGCATGAATAATTATTAAACTTATATTCCTGTATTGGTTTTGATTGAATAATATTACAAGTTATAAACAAAGTGATGGTGGAAGTTTACTTTATGTTGTTGGTGTATTGGTAAAAATACATTGTTAAATTTGGGGGTTGTTACCATATTTGTTATCGACACTTACACATTAATGATAAATCAAGGTTTCAAATGAATAAAGCTTTGAATATACTTTTATACATGAGAGTATTGTATGCAAGAAACTACAATGATTGCTAAAGTGAATACTTATTTAACAATGCATATATATGACTCCAAGTTCTTGAAGGTTACAAAGAACTTGGATCATGATACAATAGTGTTGTTAAAGTAACTAATACATTGTTATGTCAAGACATGTGTCTTTACATATGAACATCCACAAATGATATTTGGAAGGAAAATCACAACTAAAAATATTTGATAGTATTATAATATACTGAAATGGATGAGATATATTATGTATTCTCTACCAGATTAATGATAGAACTAGTATTAATGATATGTTGTTGATGATCTTATTTGCTCAAAATTTACAATTTTACAAATTGATGATTCAATAATTATGCTAGGATGTATGCATATTATATCTAACAAATATGTTAATTACATCGTTTATAAATCCACCCTGTGCACGTGAATACTGCGGTGACATTAGATTCTATTGTGTTGTTCACATGTGGTGTCTGCATTATCATTATTATACAAAATATGGATGGTGTTTGAATCTGTTGGCATTACTAGTTTGTTTAATGAAGAAAAGTATGTGTGATTGAATTGAATTTGGTAATTCTAAGTAATGATTATTTTTACAGAAGATTTTTCGGCGAAGATCACATGAAACATCATTTGTCGACGCGTTTCGAACCAACCGGTGTGGTTCATCATCAGGACAAGTTTGAACAAACAGATCCAGCTTAGCAAGTTAAATAGACAGAGCAGAGCCTCCAACGCCTAATGATTATTTATTAGCTTCATATGCATAAATGAAAAGCCATTTTTCATGAACTAGAACTATGGGAATATCAATGATTAACTTTTGTTTTGGAAAAAGTAAGTGAAAGATTTTTTTTAAAAATCCTTGGATGTACGATCTAGAATATGTATCCTTATTTTTTACGGTAATTTTCATGCATGTAAATGATTTATAAAATATGGATATGACAAAATACCTTTCTACATTGTTAAAATATTAAGAACACAGATGCACGTGAAAGTCGAATGCATCTTGAATGTATTTGAAAATTATTTTGTCGAAGAGCCCTAGGTAGACCTGTTATGGTCTCTATGAGAAAATATCAGCATGTGAAAATGACTCAATTTGGTTGTGGAAAACCAGTTCCCATTGAGGAGCATTCTTTTTCCCACTATGGTCCTCATAGAAAAACAAGTTAACTAATTAGATAAGTGATGTGTTGAAAATTATTTTTCTATATGATTATCTAAAAATTTTATGTACATCTTGACAACAAAGGAGCCTAGTGATTGAAAAGGAATTACTGAAAGTGTAAGTTACTTTATTGTGTTGCCTATCTTGTGAATGTCTTTAGTGGGGGCTAAGAAAATATGCACTTGGTGTATTTATTTATCATTTTATTGACAAGAGCGCTAGGTGCTCTATGAGTACTAGTGGAGGTATTATGATTAAAATATTACCCCACATTGCATAAATAATTAATGAATGAAAATGTTGTGATTATATTGAATTTTTTGATCATACATTATGGGGTGTTTACCATGGAGATCGTGAAACCACCCTAGGTGCTTGTTGTTGGGCTATGAAACCACTCTTACAGTTCTTCCCACAATTGACAAATAACATGAAATTAAATTATTTCATAAGTTGACCATCATTTCGAAGAGTAATTAGTAAGTAAGAATAAGTCAGTATAGAGACTTATCTTCTATGAAATTGAATAATGGCTAAGTAAAAATTGCATACTTTTTCATCTGTAAGTGCTTATGAATATTGATAAAACATTATTATTTTCACTTTTTTTGTATTTCCTAGAAATACGATCCTTCATTTTAAAATGCAAGGATTCCCTTTTGGTTGTTTATATTGTTATATCATGAGTAAAGTGTAATGATGAATACCAATGACAATGTTTTCTTTAAGGGGGAAGTATGTAATATCCCTATTGTAAAAAATTAATATATTTACAAAGGGGAGATACTGATGAGTTAATATATATAATGAGTGTCAAGACTCAATTAAATTAAAAGGTTGTTGATAACCACCATCCTCATTCACCATAGACCTATTATAATATCCATTCGGTGTATATAAACAATTTGCTAATGAATAATTACTGCCAATATTTGGTTAATGTGTGGTTCACAACCACCTTTTGGTTTATGTTTTTCTTGAATGATACATGTTTTTCTTTGGGGATAATTAATGTGAATTTGGGGGAGGGTGAACAT
This sequence comes from Pinus tabuliformis, assembly GCA_031772625.1. Taxonomy (NCBI): domain Eukaryota; kingdom Viridiplantae; phylum Streptophyta; class Pinopsida; order Pinales; family Pinaceae; genus Pinus; species Pinus tabuliformis. The sequence continues at coordinate 770,389,814 of CM062809.1, forward strand.
AAGACAATGAATGGCCACATTCAAGGGTTCTTCAAACTTTTCATCCATGGGTGTTGTCTACATGTAAGAAAATTAATTGTTCATGACACACTTGTTTAGTGAATAATAAAATTGAAAGTTGTTTACGACACCCTCCTTTTCGTAAATAGATATTATCATAGAAAATGTAATAAACTACTAGGGTCTTAATAATTCCGATCTTGAGTCGTTGTAACAATATCACTTTTCTTTAGTTACTTGTTGACTTTATGCCATTTATATAATTGCAAGAAGTGATTATTATTACATGGAAACTACCTTGGCTCCACTCTTCCAGTTGGAACTAGAGCGCTCTGCCTCCAATGCTTCTTCAAGAATGAAGGCCATCATAACTAACACATGTTTTGGTTTCACCCAAAAAAGAATGAATGTGAGTTGATGCCTCGTGCCACTGTGACAATTTCAAGTTGTAGACATGAAGGCTTAAACATATAGGTGGAACCAAAATGAAGGATTGTATGTAAAAAGATAAGTAAAAATTGTTAATTTCATTGAAGGATTTATTAGTTGTTTTGCACAATAAAATAAGATAATTTGATTATTTTTTGAAAATATTTTCTATGTTTATTTTCTTGAAGTTTTCATGGTTTTATGGGTAAAGAAAAAAATGAGACCATGCTATATTTCGTGAAAATAAAATGCATTTTTATTTCATGCATGGGAGGAAACATTTATTGTTTTTGATTTCTTGACTATTGTATATTTTTCTTGAAAATAGCATGTCCACATAAATAATAATACTTTTCTTGGAAAATACTTTGTGCAGATAAACAATAAATATTGTATTAGTTTCTGCGAAAGGAATTATGTGCACATAGATAATAACTATTGTAGAAGAATATGTATTTTACATACAAGGAAACAATAGTTGTTTCATTAGTTTTGTTGGAAAAGATAATGTGTTTACATACACAACAAGAATAACCATTATGTTAGAATTTATGGTAAAAGAAATGTCTATTTGCATGTACAAAAAGAATAACTATTATGGTAGTTTTCATGAAATATAATACATGTTTTCATCCTCTCATGGGCTAATTTCTTTTGATAAACATTATGTATTTGCATGCAAGATTATGGTAGTTTTATTTTGGAAAGATTATGTAATTTCATGTAGGAATAATAACTATGGTGTTGGATTCCTTTGGAAATGAATATGTATATGTATGTATCAAGACAATAATTGTTAGACTAATTTCCTTTGGAAAAAGAATATGAATTCACATGGCATAGCTAATGTGCTAGGTTTACTTTAAAATAATATGAACAGGTATAATTGTGTTTATGTAGTGTTGTGCTATTCAACAACCCCCCCATTTATTAATATAATAGCTAATATTCTATCAATAAATGGGGACCCTTAAAAAAACCTCCAAAAAACCAAATTTAGCATTTAGACAATTTCTTTTAAATTTTTGGAATAAAACAAGATATCATGTCAAAACCCTTTGAAAACTAGCAATAGTCATCTTTTCGCATATCACTGGATCGAGTGTGTCAAAAGCCTTATTAACAAGAAAAACACGCGAAATACGGTCTAAGGGAATCACCGTCCTTAATCTAGCTGTCATTAGGCTTTTCATTAAAAACTAGGTCATAAGGCATTTCCTATTAAAGCAAAAGCCCATATCACATATCTCCATTTACAAAGGGTACACTCTCATGAATCAGGTTGGATAATGCGAAAGTCGATATTGCGATCTGACGGTTAAACTTATCGCATCGCGTTGAAAATACTTAAGAAATGTTTGAAATCTTACAAACCACGCGATGTTGTGAAATGCGATAAAAACTTGAACCCAATTGAAACCTATGTTATAAAGTAACATTTAAGTCCTTTACCCAAATAAAATACGATTGATAAGGTAAAATCCCGTTAAACAAGCTACGCTTTAAAAAAACAATAAATAACATCGCACATATCACATCCTGCAGAAAACTAAGAAACTTTAAGAAAGAACAAAATCAATACGTGATAATGCAATTTGTGATATTTCATCGCAATCGCAAAATCGACGTTTTCACAAATCATAGCTCATAATCTTAAAACAATTTCTTCCCGTTTTATGATGTGGAACCTTAATGAGCAATAAAGGTAGTGATAACAATCCATTAGTGGGAATTTAGTATGGGTTAATGGCATTTATGCTTGAAAAGCAGCTTGACTTGATATGATATCTTTTCATCTATGTTTAATTAAAACTCCTTTCTTGTTACCTTTTCAAGGTTATATGTATTATTCATTCATATTTTCATTCTTGCTTGTGTCTATTTGATAGCTTCTGCTTTGCTCCATTTCAGGAAAAATCCATAGCAAGAGTTGTTAGGAACAATTGTGAAGAATGGAAAGGGAGTCGCGTATGAAAAGTTAGAAATGATCCCTCTATTCTCTAATACTATGTACAATAGAGATGGGAGGAATTCAACATTGAAAGCCATGTATGATTGGTTAGAAGAAGAGAAACCAAGGCCTCTTGTAGCCAAGGCCACAATTGATGCTCATGTTTCCTTCGGTGCCTCCTACTTCAAGAAAACATGTTCGTTTATACACCACATAGCCGCAATGCTGAAGATAATCCCATACACAGATATGGTCAAGTGGATAATTGATGTGGTGGATGTCTCGAATAGAGAGTTGAAGAATAGCAAGCAGGAGGTTATGGTATCTTTTTTAGTAGATAATCTACGGCTTATGTACAATCTACTAGAGCCACAGAAGCTCTACAATAAACAGTTCCTTGAGAAATTTGCTAACGAGAATGAAGACCCAACAGATGTTACGCGGGCCTGGATAGAAAACGAAATCAGGATCAAATGGGATAAGACAGGTATGCATTCTACAACATCTATCTCTCCCCCTTATAGTTTTGCAGCAGCCATACTATGTAGATGGTTCGATAAGCCCAATAGTACCAAATTTTCCCTGGAGTGGCTGCCATTAATAGAAGTAGCTGTGAACGCAACAATAATGAATTGGGATCAAATTTTGTTTGATAATTTGGTGGAAGCCATTATGGAGTATAGGAGAAAGAGGAGTACCTCTTTAAGGGTTTATCCCCCATTTTTCATGAGTTCCTTTGCAATGGATGCAATATGTTTTAGCTCTAAATTTCCTATTATGTTATGGAAGTGGACTATGCAAGACCCTCTTCCTATCCATGTGTAACATAAGAGTTTGTGTGAGTCTCAGTTTCATTCCCATTTTTACAATATTTTTCAAGGAGTTATGTTGTGCATTCATAAACAACTCTACAACACAACCACCCCTATGTTTTCCAAAGAAGTTGAAGTGGATATTTTACTTGTAGCCATATGGTTTAGAGAGGAGACATTTACCTATAACAGAGTATTTGGGAGCATTGCTTCATTGCATGTCCTTCCATACTATGTCCCCAACAAGTTAATGGCCAGATGAAAGGGGAAGGTGGGTTAAGCAGAGGGTTAAAAGAATAGAAAAAGGCCATTTATCCTACATTTCTATTGTAGTTTGGTGCATTTCCACTATATTGTTTTGGACATGCATGCAAAGAGGCATAGATTATGAAATCTCTGAGATTAGCTACATTCCTGGGAAGGCAGTATGACTCAAATGGCACTGTTAAGGACTTGACTACTATGGTGAAAGTGAAACAATTCACCCTTAAGGAAGAAACCTTTGATGACCTCTTCCTACAAAAAGAATCATTTTCAGATGTGACGCATATGGCATCACTACTTTTTTGCCCCAGATGATGTTGAAGCTTTCCATTTGTATAGAAAGAGGAGATTATTGAATGTCCCATTGGACCTACTACAACTTCAACCAATAAGGGAGACAACTCCCAGTGTAAGCTTAGATGATAGCTCCAAATAAAATTCCAAAGAAAATTCTAAAGTAGAGACCCAGGAGAGATGTACTCATGAGTTAGAGCACTCAGAGCAACCATCTCAAAATGGGGGAGGCAATAAAAATAAAGAGTCTAAAAGGGACAAAGCTGAAAATACATAAGAAATAGTTGAGCAAAGCTCGTTAAAGAAACAAGTAGAAATTAACTCTACTTCCACTTAGTTAGAAAAATCCCTAGTTATTGATTTGGAAAAGGAATGGGAGAATTTTAACAAGAATCTTCATACAGATGAACACAGATGAACACACATTTGAGATACAGACTCCACACCACAAGTGAACTCAAGAAATAATAATGGAGAAAACTGTAGGCGCTCAGGATGTTGAGCTCATTCCTGCCAACCCCACTTCAAAATTTATTTTGAGAATTGAGGAAATTCCTCCATTAGATGTGTTTTATAGTCCTGTTCACAAAGCTGTCATTAAGAGACAGTGGAAGAAGAGGAAGCTAGATGCTGTAGCTATTATGACTCCTGACAATGAACCAATGGACATTGTATGGAAATACTTGCCCATGGACTCATCAAAAAACCTCACAAAACTGTCACAATTCGTAGGAGCCTATGCTATGACAACTATTGAGAAAGTGAAAAAGGTCCAAATGCCATATATAGAAAAAGAACAAAATATTTTTTTGTTGGAACAACAATTAGCTCAGGAGAAATCCAATCAACAAGAAGAATTACAAGTAGCCCAGCTCCAGCAGGAGTTTGAACAGATGCAAATACAACATCAGGCCAGCCTAGCGGAAAAATATGTGTGGATACGAGCCATGACAAAAAAATATAAATACAATTTGTAAATCGATGAGTTCATAAATGAAGCACTTAGTCTTAACTCCCAACTAATACTGTAAAAGGAAGTTTTATGCCAGAAAATCTCGCAAATAAGTCCTTAATGTGAGATCAGTGATAAGCTAACAAGCCAAGTTTTCGCCATGAGATTTGAGTATGACAAAATCCATAAAAATATTTCTGACTTTATGCCTTGGAAAGAAACATAAGAAGGAAGAAATGCCAATTTCCAAAGATGGAGGAATTAAATAAAGACATCTTGTTCACAGATTGGGATTCTCGGCTCAAGAGAGTAGAAACAGAAACAATGGTCACGACAGTAGCAACAAACAACATTATAGAAGCCATCAACGAAAATCTTCATGGCACCAACCTGGTTGCAGTGTCTATACCAGGATTTCTTCCAAATGTCAAATAGGGAGAGCAGTAGTGGAGGCAGGCGGAAAAAGAAAATGAGGAGGTGATCAGACAAATGGGCAAACTAAACTGGGAAGAATGCCGGTAGTTCTTAGTAAAAATATACAGCTAGTGGATGACCTTGCAATGCTTAACTACCTCCAAACAAAAAATGGTGCCAGTGCTGACAGGCACTATATTTGTTGGGCATTTGAAATCTCAGATCGGTCAACTGACACAACTCAAGCCTATGACAGATATTTGTGATCTCAAAGATTGCATGCAAAGTAGTTAGTCACTTAGTTTATTTTTATTTTATATTTACTTTTTCATAATCTGAGATAGGTCATTTAAACCTCCTAAACTATTTTTGTAATAATCTATTTTAGGACATATAGTTTAGTATTTAAACCCCTCTCATGCATTTAGAGAGTTGTCTAGAAATTTTATTAGAAACATTCTTCAAAACATGCACTTCAGTAACTTTGCGATGAGCCACATCATTGGGTAATTATATGGGCCTTAATTCACCCCCTAGCTTAGTCAAACCAACTATTCGCATAACTTATTGCATACTTTTTATTATATTTTCTTTATGAGATGAGTTAGAGTTGGATATTTTTCTTTATGGGCTAATGTGCATTTAATGCAGGATTAAAGGATAAAAGCAAGGAATTTTGGCAAAGACCTTGGTTAAAACTTGAATGGGACAAGGGAGAGGAATTATAGGAGGTAAATCCTCCTCATTTACTACCCCTCCATTTGAATATTCCTCCATTAGCTCGGAGTGCAAACAGCCAAATCATGAGGACTAGAAGGCAACTGAGAAAGTGAAAGACAACGCACCAGTTTATGTCAAGTTTTGGAGCCAAGCCTCCCTAATTGTAAGGAAGTCCTTGGAGACTTCAGATGTATAACTAGAGAGGCCTAGGACCTCAGTAGGATTCATATTTTTTATTGTAAAACTATACTCTATTTTTGAGTTGCAAGACTTGTGATAGTTTTTGATGTAATCCATTGTTTTGATAATAAGAATGAGTTTTGTTTTGGGCTAGCACTGAGTTAACTCATAGGGCTGAAGCCTTTTGGTTAGGGCCCAATCATAGAAGCCAAGGCTCCTCTTTATTGTATTTGTATGCTAGCATAGATGGAAAGAGATGACAGTGCAGATTAGATTGGTTGTATGATAGTTTTACTCCATCTGTGCCTTCTTTCAATTAGTAGGTTAGCAAGGAGAAAAATGATTGCCATAAGGTTTTTAGCAGGTGTCTCGACCTCACTTCCTCCCTCTGGGACCATGAATTGAGGAAGAGACCCTTCAACAGCCCTAAATACATAGATTTATAGTTCTTCCATGAGCTTTGGAGTTTGTTGTCTTTGATTAGGTATTTGGTTCATGTTGCAAGGAAGATTTCATTGTCATCTCTTTCCATCTCCATTTCTGCAATAAGATCTCACTCATGATTTCATTCCCTTCAGTAATTTTTCTTCATGCATAACATAGGCAATTGATTCATGCTTTTCTAATTTATGAAAATGTGTCTTGTTGCATAGTTCTTGGAAGATACACATGTTTTAATAAAAGCAGGTACTTCATGAGGAGACCTAGAATTCATCACCAACAACCATCTCCGACTTCATCCACCTTAGCCATCTCTTGTTCCACCATTACCTTAACTAGTTTTTTTATCACTTTTCATTGAAATTCCCCTAGATACATTGAGTGAATCTAGCTATCTCTTATATTGGATATTGACTGCTGAGATGTTTGATACCTTCTAACACCCCACTCCACTCATTACACACCTTTTACAAGTTCCCCAACACCTCCAACCCCTTGCAATTATCTCTCGGCTATATCCTATAGGTTTCCCGTAATTCCTGTAGGTTTCTAGTACATCCTATAGGTTTTCCTGAAACAAATTGTTTGAAGGCTGAATTGGTAGGAAACCTCTAGAAATTCACAAAAATCCTCCTAGGACCCTTCCAAACCATCCAACCACTCCATGAACCTTCTAGCCATCCTCTATCACCTTCCATCCATCTGTCACATCCACAAGAACAATTAAATTGCATACTTGGTTTTTCCTGAAAAACCAAAAAAAGGTGAAAACAAATTTGGTTTAGTTTTTTTGCTTACACATTAGCATGGTTTGATGCTCTTTAATTCTACAGCTTAGATAGTAGCATTTGTTTAGTGCTAATGTAGAAATTCTACTTAGCATAGTTGTTTACATGGTTAACTAGTATATGGTGTGATTTAGAATTACATATTGTTTTCTTCATTACTGCAGTAGAGTAGCTCTCTTAGAGTAGATTTTCTCTCCTTCCATCAAAGAATCAAGCTTCTTATGAATCTATAGAAGTCTTTATTGGAACCCCTAGGGTGTGTCGCCAGATGAACAATGACAACAGGCAAGACCTTCAGTTTTACTTGTGCATATAGCACTGTCACCTCCAAGTTTGTACGAACCCCGGGTTGATAAGTAAAGCTGGTAGCCTAGGAGTTGCAACATCCTTGCTGCAATACTAGTGCTCATCACTTTTTGGCGCCATTGCTAGGGAGGTGTCTGAGTAGAATGTGATTGCTTCTTTATTTTCTTCTATTTCTTGTCCTCAATTTTCTACGATTAGTTTATTTCTGCAAAAGTAATCTAGTAGCTTCCTTTCTTTCATTATTCATTATCTGCTTTCGTTTACATTCTGCAAGTAGAATTTCAATTCAACAAGTAGCTTTTTCATTCTGTTAGTGATTTTCATTCAATCAACAATTTCATCTCTCCAAAGTACTTTGCATCTTGAGAAAATTTCAAAACCAACCCAAAAACATTTCATTTCATGCCTCTTAGGAATAAGGACAACTTAGGAAATTTTTGCCAAATACCCCCACTGCATGCAACAACCAACCTTCTCTCTTCTTCGGTGGCTGTGAGCTGGAGGAACCTTTTGATGTAGGAGCATTCGGCTGAAGGAAAATCATTGTAAATAGTAAACATAGGGGGTCATGAATTTTAAGAAATAGTTTTCCTAAGTCTCAAGTCAATGTAATATTTAGGCTTTTAAGAGTGATTTAATTAGATAATGGGAGAATATGTAAATGCTCTCAAAATAAATAAATGAGAACATGAGTGGTAGCAGTCAAATCCAACTCTCTAGGAGCAAGAGAGAGCTTTTAGGAATTAATTAGAGTATATATGGACCATTAAGTTGATAACGATACTTTTATGTTTTAAAACAGAGAAAAAGATGGAGTAGATAAAGTCTGCACATATGTATGCATGCAGAGAGCTTTAGGGCTTTTCTTAGAGGGGTGATCAGATCCTCCAATGATCTAATCCAATGCATTTTTATAAATAAGTGAACCTACACGTTCAACAAGAGGAGGCCATGAATAATAGTAAAATTAGGCGTATGTGTGTGTGAGAGACCGGGAGTCTCGATTGTAGTCAATTGTTCATGTTAATATATAGTGGTTCATTCGAAACTGAATAGATGTGTGAATGGATAAGGAATGATTAGATTACATGTAAATTATGAACTCATAGGTTCTGTAATGAATTGAAGGCAAAGTTATGAAGTACACAGAGGCGTAATATGGTCTAGAGGAATCATGAGGAATCATTGAATCCGAGTGAAAACCAGAATTAGCCCTAGGGAGGAGTTGCGAAGCAAAAATCCACTGAGGAGTCCAGTTCAGAGGAAGCTGAACAGTGGAAGTGAAAGAACAAAATACCAGGACCTTTAAAAAACCTAAATCACAAAGGAAACTTGAAGAATTAAGGAAAAAACCAAGTAAAAGAATCACGTGGAGAAGTGAAGCGTTAGATACTCAACAACCGTTAGATCTCAGAGATCAATGGCTGAGATCAAATCGCAGTAGTGGAATCCCTTTTTAAGTTATCGGAATGAGCCTTGGGGGTTTGCAAAGAGTGAGAAGTGATTAACTGTGGACCGTTGGATCTTGGCCAGATCAATGTCACGATTAATTCACATATCTGCGATCGAAAGTGCAAAGGGGCGATTGGTGAACTCACGATATCGCCGATAGCGATAATTGGTGGTTGACATTGGCTATATATCGATGATCAGGTGATTAATCGTCAACCATTGGATCGCGATCCTGATCGACGGTCACGATTAAATCGGCCATCGCATATCGGCATTGGCAGAGATCAGAGTTCAGAGGAGGATGCAGTAGAAGATACGGACCCGATGGAACTATAGTGTCGAGTGTATAACATTTGAGGTCAGATATATATGTTCGGAGCGGGGGTTTTAATGCATTCCCATGTATTGTGTGTTAATGCATTTCCATTGGAAATAAAGCACCGATAGTGTTTGTGAGTCCCGATTGTGATAAAGGAACCTCGGGTAATGTGCAGAGGCTTTACCAAAGAGGAAAAGATATGTTTGCAGAGTAATTCCTTTGTAAACATATTTATAAGGGAATTGAGTAGATGAAGGGTTTTTAAATTCTGATAAAAGGATCATGAATGAAGACTTTAATTTAAATTCTTATACAAAGGCTTGAGGTCTAGTTAATGGTCCCGATAGGAGGTATTGGCTGGGTGATTGAGTTTTGTTACAAAGGAACAGTAATAGAGGGCCACTTGACCATTTAAGGTCTGAAGATTTGACTCCAGTGTAGAGTCAAATATCCTAGGACAGTTGTGGATGCATTGTTCAAAATGCATACTATGGGTATGTGTGGGTGTTTACCTTTACCTTGCACCACTAGTGGTACCAAAGCAAATTTGTAATCTATAAGGGGAACTTTGAAGTTCTGGAAGATTGTAGCAGTTCCAGCAGAGGATTGGAGTAAATAGGAATAGAGAATTCCTTAAAGCAAAGAAAAAGCAAGATTTCTTAATGCAAGTTTTGAAGGAAAGAGGACTTGAGAAACAAAACAAAGGACAATCCATTCAAAGTGCAAAAGAATGGGTGAAACAAGATCATGCTCAGATCTTGGAGGTGAGGTAATATGCTCTACTTTAAATTAAGAATGTGTGTTTTTATATTAATGCACAAGTGACAGCAAGAGAAGACGTGAGAGAAGAACCATGTGAGTTCTTGAAGACAGAGTAAGGAGAATACTCTAAAGAAGAAGTGCCAGTGAACTTGAAGAATCCAACAAGAGATTGGACAGAGAGGATAGTTGAAGTGTTCTCAAAGGAGAGAGTGAGAGATTGTAGAAGCCTAGAAGGAGCAAAGGTGTTGCTCAAGAAGAGGTTCGAGACAGAGGTCCCATGCTTACCAAAGGAGCTCATGAAGAAAGAAGAGAAGAAGATGACTACTGATAGTCATAGCAGAGGTTCAGAGAGAAGCCACAAAAGAGGATATAAGAAATTGGATGCCAAAGAAAATGGCAAGAGGATGAGTCAAGAAGAAATTGACAAAGAGGTTGCTGAATTAAAAGAACAACTCAATGCACTAAGGAGAATGCTTGAGGAAAGCCAGAGACTAGGTTGGGTCTCGAGGAAGAATCCAGTGGAATGGCATGAGATGCAGAGAAGACTAAATCAAAAGAAAGTGATGTGGCTAAAGGAAAAACTCAACGAAGTTGAGTTAGAAATGGAAGAATCCATTTGTGAATCAGAACAAGGAGAATTTCTGGGAGAAACTGAAGATGAAGACTTGAAGACTGAAACTTCAAGTGAGACCAAAAGGTCTAATGATTTTAAATTTGACAATTTGTGTATGTTTACAGGTGAAGGACAATTTGTTGATACTATCATAAAAGAAGAAGACCATCAGAATCTAAATTCTTTTTTGGAAGAAGATGAGATAGATAGGTCTCATATATAGCTGGAGAAAGATGTCAAGCAACCAAGTGAAGGTCTTGAATAGATTGAAGAGGAGACGATCACAGAATTTCTGAATCATATGAATGATTTAGAACAACAAGGAGATATGATGGTTGAACCATTAAGTGAGACCATAGGGTCTTATATTTTTAAAACTGATAGTTTGTGTATGATGGTAGATATTGCAGGAGAAAAGTAGCCATTTGAAGATATGTTCAGAGGAGATAAACAACAAGGGACTGAAGGCAAACTTGAGGAAGAGACTATGTTATCTAAAAACATAGTAAAGGATCATCAATTCACTATGATGATAGGCACAATGGAGATAGCCATGGAAACTATTGAGATAGACTGTAGGGAAGAAGGACATCTACTGAAAGATGTTAGGAAGGAGGAACCCTATGCAAAGGATTTAACCTTGGGAAAAGGAACACTAACAAAGGAGTGTTTTGAAGAGGATGGATAGTCTTTTGAAGATGTTGAAAGTCTGTAGGAGTACTCTAGGAGAACAATGTATAATGGAGAAGACCTCTTGAATGAGGGAAGTACTGATTTGCTACAGCAGAAAGACCTTGAGATTACAAGGGTCAAATGAAGATAGTATTTTGATATTGTAACATAGCATGTGAAGGATGAAGCTGGAAAAAGAGAGCATTATGATGAATTGCTTGCTAAGTGTGAAGAGGAGATTAAACTGCTGGAGAAAGTGATGAGAGAGCCTGACGATAGAGCAAAAGCTATAGTTATAGTTTCTGAAGAAGAAGATGTGTCTCAAGTAGTCATGGTGAGAGGAAGATGCAATAATTTGTTTGTAGGTTGGTTAAAAAGCATGAATGAGTATGACTATGTGATCAAAGAGATTGAGTAGAGATTGTTTGAAGATGGTAAAGAGGTAGTAAGAATCAAACAATTTCAAAGTGAAGATAATGAGCAACAGGTTAAAGGAGGAGAAATTCACTACTGTGAACCCAAGCAAGAAGACATCATTAGAAAAGATGGTGTGAAAGAGAGACTGATGGATAGTATCATGAATTTTGCTGAGAATTCAAATCGGCATACTGATGTGCTAATAGAGGAGAAGGAGAAAATAGAGCAGCAAACTGAATTGTTGCCAAAGGGAAATAAGGCACAACAGCCTTATGTTTTTAATTTTAACAAGTGCTCTGAGTGTGCGGGTTCTGTTGCAAGTGCTGGAGGATATTTGGCATAGGTGAACAGCCAAACAAAGATGAGAGAATAAAAGAATTCTATGGAAGAATTCAATCCATGAAATGGAAAAATGAATTTGCTGGAAAGAATGATGAACAATCATGATTTAATCATGAAAGAGGGTAAGGATGATAGAGATGCAATCAATAAAACAAGTAAAACAAAGAATGAAGCAAGTAAAATAGGAGTCATCATAGAAGACAACAACAATAACCTAAACCAAAGAGAAAGAGACAAAAATACAAAGTAGAATATGGACCAGCCCAAAGATATGCTGGACATAGAAACTGAAGAAATGTGGGAGCTGGAGATGAAGTAGTCCAAATGGAGGAAAGTGATAGAAGCAACAAGAAAGATCAATCATAAGTTGAATCTGATTGACAAGAAGAAGACAACAAAAATGTAGCAGCAACAAGGGAGCAAAGCATCTGGAAAATTACAGAACAAAGTATGGGATCCAGGAAGACCAAGACCAAAACACACATGATCAGGAGATCATGAATATTTTCTACTTTGGGAGTCTAATGCAGGAGCATTCAACCCAAGGAAAATCATTGTAAATAGTAAACGTAGGGGGTCATGCATTTTAGGAAATAGTTTTCCTAAGTCTCAAGTCAATGTAATATTTAGGCTTTTAAGAGTGATTTAATTAGATAATGGGAGAATATGTAAATGCTCTCAAAATAAATAAATGAGAACATGAGTGGTAGAAGTCAAATCCAACTCTCTAGGAGCAAGAGAGAGCTTTTAGGAATCAATTAGAGTAGATATAGACCATTGAGTTGATAAGGAGACTTTTTTGTTTTAAAACAGAGAAAAAGATGGAGTAGATAAATTTTGCCACATCTGTATGCATGCAGAGAGCTTTAGGGATTTTCTCAGAGGGGTGATCGGATCCTCCAATGATCCAATCCAATGGATTTTTATAAATAAGTGAACCTGCACGTTCAACAAGAGAAGGCCATGAATAATAGTAAAATTAGGCATATGTGTGTGTGAGAGACCGGGAGTCTCGATTGTAGTCAATTGTTCATGTTAATATACAACGTTTCATTTGGAACTAAATATATGTGTCAATGGGTAATGAATGATTGGATTACATGTAAATTATGAACTTGTAGGTTTTGTAATGAAATGTAGGCAGAGTTCTGAAGTACGTAGATGTTATAGAATTTTTGGGCACTGCAACCCAAAGCATAAATGTCCATAAACTAAGGGCTCCTAAGTCCCTAAAGGTGTTGTTCCAACCCCTAAAAGAACAAGGTCAAGTGATTACAGCTTCTCCCAGAAGTTCTCCATGAAAAACCACTCAGAACTGGTCAAAACTGGACCATTTCACCTGCTCCATAGGCAAAGTGCATTGCATCCCACCTAAATACACACAGTAGGTGCGTTGCATGTCAAAAAGCCCTTCTATGGGGTGCGATGGGCGAGAAGGGACAAATGGCAGGGTCAATCTGCGGGGTGGAGAAGCATGGAATCTTCAATAAACTTCTCCTGTGACACTTGCCTCTCTGAATTCGACCAGGGATGAGTAAGAGATCATCAATCTCCAAGTGGAATCAAGAACTATCAGAGGGGAGACACTAATCAAATCTCAAAAGCTGACTCATCTCCCTTGTAGACATCTATATATGGCTCCCTCATCCCAGAGATCCAAGGGTTGGAATTTTGTATCTTGTAAGGAAGTGCTGCTGGTTTATTGGTACAAAATCATAGTGTTGGGTGATCTAAGCTTTTCATGAGGTGAAGAAGGGCTTCTTGCTGAGAGGATGATGCTGGGTCGGAACAATTGGTTGTAATTCTCTTGGCTCTTTCTTGATTATCAATAAAGCTATTCAAGTTTTCCTCCATACTCTTGTATGATTTATGTTTTATGCATTTGTATGGTTAATATACATCTGATCCTATATTGCTTATGATAATAGATCTATGTTCTCGTATAGTGTTATGCTGCTTTGATTCTACAGGTACTCTGTGAAGCTGGGTATATAAGAAAGCAAGTAGCAAAGGACTATCAGAAGAGAGAGGAATCGAGCAAGGAACCAAGCACAAGACAGAGGTTGGTCTCCTTTATTCTTCTCTCATCTATCTTTCATAAAGGAAAACGAAAGTAGTTTTACTTTGTTTGTTTCTAAGGTAGCTACCAGCCTTAGTGGGATTAGTAGTTCTGCATAGACACTATTCCCGGTAACAAAATGGCGACTCCGCTGGGGAGTGAGTAGATTGTTTGTTCATCTACATTTGTTTACTTTATAAACTTACAGACGGAGCCTGAAGTCAAGCTAGCTAGCCTTCAAATTGCATTTGCTATGCAAGTGCAAAGTAGATCAATGCTGCTTCAGTTAATCTCCGGGTTTTTTTTATGAATTAAGCAATTGATTTACAAGCTCTCTAATTGCCATTGTGGTGGCTCTAGTAACCTCCTTAGATCTACCCCTGTGATTGATTTATTGATTACCACTTGCTCGGCCAAAATCCCAGAACGAACTGCAAACTGTGACCTGGAACCCAATCAAAGTCTCGTCCCTCGTCCAGCGCATTGTCTGTTCTGTGAACCTCAAATTCAGTGCACTTCCCGAGTGTAGTAGGTGCGTTGCATTTCAATTTCACTGTGTTACAGGTGCGCTGATCAGACAAGGCCTTGTTTCTAAATGTTGGTTTCTGTGTTCACTCTTTTCAGATCTATTCAGGAGTTTTGCTGCTTGTATTCAGTACACCTCTGTTTTAAACCCCTTTCCTTGCTGATATTCTGCCTCCATTGTGCAAAGAACTGTAAATGGTTTTATGTATTTTTTGAGTCATTTTCAGTTCTCCTTTACAAAGAAGTAGCGTAATTGTACTGTCATTTCTTGATTTGAAAGTGTCGTAAGTGTCGTTTTCAGTCATAGAAGAGAATCTGATTGTTCTTGATAGTCGATTACCCTGTTACTCTTGTATTTGATCTGAATTAGTAGTTTTTCTAGTGTCGAAAGCAAGTTTTCAAATCCAAATCGCAAAGTGTTGTCATTGTCCTCATTTTGTTTTGAAAAGAAACTTGTTAGTAATTGTCGCTTTGAAAAATAATTCAGATTTGTGCATCAGCTTTCTTTTTATCATTTACAAATTAAGAAGGCTGAAAACAAATACATGCATGTGCATTTGCATTTAGACTGTTTGTTGGTTTGATTTAGGACAATGCATATAGTGTGTGCTCTATGCTCTTTGTCGAAAGAACGCCATCTCTCTTTCCTTAGTAGCTAGGATTTTCATTGCACAAAGAAGATAAAACGATTGTTTGTCATCTCAGATTGCATTTTAGGAATTGTACATCTACATCACGCGTTGAACCTAAAAGGCAAATTTCTTAAGCAAGATCAACTATAAAATAAATTTAATGAATCTAACAACGCTTTGGAACCTAACGCACAACATCTAGAAGTCTAGGCTAGAGACGTATTCCGGCGTCGTAAAGCCTAGTAACTGTTGTTTTCACTGTTGGTTGGGTGATTCCTCCACTTTGAGATGATAAGTTCCAGTACGGACTTGTGCTCCCATGTACCGTCGAGTATATTTTGGGAGACCACAATAGGCTTAATCCTTTATCCATAGGAAGCCGTGTCTTGCCGCCCTATCGATCGCAATGCACTGAACACAACATTCAGGAAGATTGACTGCCATACCGTAAAAAGTATTCTGCAGTTTTGTGATTGGTTTGGTAATCGCTCTGTCTATATTTCCAGAGCAGTCCCTTTCATTCCTTTTCACACTCCTTAACGAAAAATGTCCATCTGAGCACTTGTCACTTCAGGCTCATAAAAAATCGAAGGTGACTAGAGTCATCTTCTTTTTTTCTCAACTCTTAAAAATTGAAAAAACAAGTTGTGTCAAAGCGTCTAAAATTTATTTTAAACGGAATAATTATCACCTTTCCTACATTGGTCTTGGGTTGAGAAAATGGAGTCCACCAACCAAGGAGTTCCCCTTGGAGGAAATCCTAGTCCATTCTCCTCTTGGGGAGATGTTGGTGCACCCCATATGGCCACATTGTCGCTTCCAGGATTGACAATAGGCTTGCCCGTATGGCTTTTATCAACCTCCGTCATTCAAAACACCGCGATTCTTGAACAATCGAGTCAGCAACTAAACGATTCCAGAGTTACCCCCCAAACCTCTACTTCGTCCAATTCTTCCTCTCCTCCTTCCTCTTCACTTGATGAAGCTATCAAAGCCAAAAATCAAGTACCTGAGAAGAAGAAGGAAAAGAAGAAGAAAGAGAAGAAGAAGAAGAATGAACCAAAGGCGAAAAGGGGAAACCAAGCGTCGTCTAGCAAAAATCCACACACTGCATTGACCGGGCCTAAATTGCCATGTGTCATTTGCAAAGGAGACCACTATCATAGAGATTGTCCTTGCATCCCTCGGATCTTTAGGGACTGGTCTCCTCGTTTGCACAACCCAGTGTCATCAACCTCTGATGATCATGTTGAAAATACACCATCGACTAGTGAAAGTTAAGCCCCTGGATGAAAAGGAAAATGCAAATTTCCTTGTAAACTGTGTGAAGGCGATCACACCATCCATCGTTGTCCCTTCTTAGATGAGGCTAAAATATTTTTGGACGACCGTCCGGTTTCACCGTTACGGCTCCCTCTTGGATATAAGAAACTCTTGCCAAGTTCGTCACTAGTTGGAAATCCAGCTGACATGCCCTTGTGGTCAGCCGAAGTATCTATCACTGAAGAAAAACCATCTGAATCCATACCAGATGAAAGTCAAAAGGTCGAGGCAGTAGTTGACCTGGTCTTGCCTTCAAAGGTTCCATCTTCAGATGATACAGTCACTGAAGAGAACAAGGATGACACCATCCAAATTCTTTTCGTAAGCACAGACTCCGATGAACATGGGGGTAGTTTACCCATTCCTTTACCACAGGAAGGAAGTTCGTCAGAGTCGTACTTGGCCGTCTATTTGGTCCCACCTCCAAGCAACCTAGTTGTTTCCTTTGACTAGAATCTACTAGGGATACCTCGTTTACCGGTTAGTGTACCCTTCCGAATCATTGCTCAAATATATAGAATGGTTATGTCCGGTACCATCATAGATGAAGGGGCTTCTTTGAGTATCCTTTCCTCGACTGCTTGGAAATTTCTTGGTTCGCCATCGCCTTTGCCTGAGATGAGAAATCTAACAGGCTTTGACAAAGGAACCAGTCGACTGTTCGGGATCTTTCCCAATGTGCCCATAACATTGAGAGGGAAAACCATTCACATGAATGTAATGGTAGTCCAAGGACCCCTGGATTATAATCTACTCCTTGGGTGAGACTATATTTATTGCATGGAGGCCATTGTCTCCTCACTCTTTAGAGTAATGTGTTTTCCGCAAGAAGGAAGAGTGTTCAAGCTCGTAAACCAGCTTTCATTCCCCGGTTCACGCATAGCAAATAGTCATATACCATCCCTGAATGGTCTTTTCACGCAAGGAATGTCTCATCAATCCCCAGTCCGTCCACCTGATGAGCGCGAGTGATTCGGGGGACATGACTGAAACCCAAGGGGCATGCACCCTGGTCTGCTTCGGCAGGAAAACTTCAAGTATAGGATAGGTTTCCGCGAAGGATATCTGACTAGTCTGACACTCCCGTCCATCTAGGAAAAGGGGGTTAGACTGGAATAAGATTCCCTCGTCAAAGTTATGTGAGTGGAGGCGTCTGCGCCACTTGCCTTTGTTTATTTCGGTAGACATCGCCGAAGAAGTGTTTTGTTTGTGGTGTGAATAGAACAATCTTTGGTAACCTGAAAGAGGTAGGCCTTTCCCGATAAAACAAATGTTTTGTCTGCAAATTGCGGGGTAACCTTGAAACTCTATGTCTCTATACCTGGGGGCATGCAAACCTTTTGGCATGCAAGCGAAGAGCGACCATTTATTTTTTTAAATTTGTAGGTCCTCTAACCCTTTAAACTCGTAGGATTGGTCATTTCCTAACTTGCATAAAGAAAGGATGTGGGGCAAAGCTTTAAAAAAATGCCACTTTTAGATGAGACATTCTTATTATACGACTGGATTAATCGAGTAGTTTTAACACGGACTTCATGCTCGTTAAAAAATAAACATAAGCAATGAGCAAATGTTTCCCCCAGTGTTTAAGCTCATTAAAAAATGAACCAATTTCCGGTAAATAACCATCGTGAATGTAGTACTTCAGCCTTTGAAGCCTTGGTCGTGTTCTCATCATCACCTCCACTCTGTATTGGCTGATCATTCACCTCCACTTGATTGTTTACCCCTTTTGAGGAACAGTTGCAAAGAGTGATCCTATTAGCCATCCTTGTAACACTGTCGTGATTGGAAAATTCCAAACCTTACCTAGAATCAGCTGCTACTCGAATTTATCACTCGTTCCTCAAAGACGAGTCTCCTTTAAGCTCTTTTCAACTGACTCGTAAAATATGAAAAGATTGCCGAGCCATTGGCCTCTCCAGCTCGTTAAAGTGACCGAAAGTGCTATCCCTCCTTTAGATTTTAATCTTTTTGGACCTGAGGGATTATTACACAAAAATATCGAGCACTTGTTTTGTTCGGCTCGTTAAAAGTACCGAAAATTCATCCCTTCTGTATTGTTTTATACTTTTTCGGACTTAAGGGATTTGATGACGAAAAATGATTTTTGGAGTTTCCTTTACGTCCCTTTTCAGACTCTCTAAAATTGAAAAGGACCGAGTTATCTTTGTCGTTAAACTCGTTAAATCCTAATAGCGACAAACTTGTCCATAACAGACAAAAACGAGTTTCACTATCACTAGGCTCCTTAAAACATAGCGATGGGTTTGCCCAAAGGGAAAATTATAGAACAAGCATATGTTATCCTCCTCAAGCTTGACAAAAATAAAGAGGTATTGGTCAGCAATGACTGGGGAAAAATTGGGAAGAAAACTTGAAAAAACTTTGTTGGTAGCAAGTCGCTCTTGAACATGACACTTTCACTCCGCATCCAAGTCGGGTTGGGTTGTTTCATTCACTGGTCACATCACCATGGTTCCATCACACCATCCACATTTGGGGTTAATGCTACCAATCCATCATGTAAGTGTCGCCGATATGTTCAAGAGAAGTCACTCAGAGAATTCACCTGTGTCTCAGCCACTATAATACATTTTCACTTCATTCTTTCATGACCGCCACCCTGAACCATATATCACCAGATCGTTTTCACCTCCATTAAAATCATTTTCTCCATTCCGTGTCATTGATGTGGGATTCATTAAGGCCATCCTATGACGGATCGCTTCTTGTCGACATCAGCTCATTATCCAAGAAGTTGATCTAGGAACACCCCTTTTAGTACTTTGAAGCTTGCATGCCTCAATGGCAAGTTTCTCACTTCCGGCAACAGGTTTACATCAATAGCCTTCGACCGAAAGATTTTGCGTGGTGTTCAACGCCAAGTCCCTTATTCACACCACGTGAATTGTACTGCAGTACCTTGAGGATCATTATCATTATCGGTGATTCCTCTCGCGCCTGTTAACAACTTACATCATTGGCTAGTAATCAGGGGATGTCTTTCCATGTTCGACTCTAGAACATCTCTCACATGGATCGACTTGTACTTTGAGTGAAGATCGAACGCGATTGAAGACCCTAGATCTAGTTTCATCCATCCGGGCTACGATATATATTCAGGAAAATCAAGACATCAAATGTACATCATTGTTGCACAGATAATCATCCAATCTAAGGGATGATGGCTCTACCAGAATCATCAGTCTACACTCAGATGATTGTCTGTCCTATGTACATGAAAATGAATTTATAAAGATGAGCATGGGAATGCCCGCATCAGCTAGATCAAGAAAATATTATGAAGATAATGTGTTGTATTGTATCTTATTATAGGTCTCCTTCCAGCTTGAAAGAACTTCGGATCCTCATGATAAAGCATTTCACCCGACATCAAAAAGATTAACGACCTCATGCTTTAGGGGGCAACTGTTACAGATATTTTTGGGCACTGCAACCCCAAGCATAAATTTCCATAAACTAAGGGCTCCTGAGTCCCTAAAGGTGTTGTTCCAACCCCTAAAAGAACAAGGTCAACTGATTACAACTTCTCCCAGAAGTTCTCCATGAAAAACCGATCAGAACTGGTCAAAACTGGACCATTTCACCTGCTCCATAGGCAAAGTGCGTTGAATCCCACCTAAATACACACAGTAGGTGCATTGCATGTCAAAAATTCCTTCTATGGGGTGCGATGGGCGAGAAGGGACAAATGGCAGGGTCAATCCGTGAGGTGGAGAAGCATGGAATCTTCCAGAAACTTCTCCTGTGACACTTGCCTCTCTGAAATTGACCAGGGATGAGTAAGAGATCATCAATCTCCAAGTGGAATCAAGAACTATTAGAGGGGAGACACTAATCAAATCTCAAAAGCTGACTCATCTCCCTTGTAGACATCTATATATGGATCCCTCATCCTAGAGATCCAAGGGCTGGAATTTTGTATCTTGTAAGGAAGTGTTGCTTGTTTATTGGTACAAAATCATAGTGTTGGGTGATCTAAGCTTTTCATGAGGTGAAGAAGGGCTTCTTCCTGAGAGGATGATGCTGGGTCAGAACAATTGGTTGTAATTCTCTTGGCTCTTTCTTGATTATCAATAAAGCTATTCAAGTTTTCCTCCATACTCTTGTATGATTTATGTTTTATGCATTTGTATGGTTAATATACATCTGATCCTATATTGCTTATGATAATAGATCTATGTTCTCGTATAGTGTTATGCTGCTTCGATTCTACAGGTACTCTGTGAAGCTGGGTATACAAGAAAGCAAGTAGCAAAGGACTATCAGAAGAGAGAGGAATCGAGCAAGGAACGAAGTGCAAGACAGAGGTTGGTCTCCTTTATTCTTCTCTCATATATCTTTCATAAAGGAAAAAGAAAGTAGTTTTACTTTGTTTGTTTCTAAGGTAGCTACCAGCCTTAGTGGGATTAGTAGTTCTGCATAGACACTATTACCGATAATAGTAGAGGCATAATATGGTCCAGAGGAATCACGGGGAATAATTGAATCCAAGTGAAAACCAGAGTTAGCTTTAGGGAGGAATTGCGAAGAAAAAATCCACTAGGGCATCTAGTTCAGAGGAAGCTGAACAATGGAAGTGAAAGAACAGAAGACCAAGACCTTTAGAAAACCTGAATCAGAGAGGAAACTTGAAGAATTGAGGAAAAAACTAAGTAAAAGGATCACGCAGAGAAGTGAAGTGTTAGATGCTCAGTAGCTGTTAGATCTCAGAGATCAATGGCTAAGATCAAATCTTAGCGGCGGAATCCATTTTTAAGTTATTAGAATGAGCCTTGGAGGTTTGCAAAGAGTAAGCAGCGATTAACCGTGGACCGTTAGATCATGGCCGGATCAATGGTCATGATTACACATATAGGTGATTGGAAGTGCAAAGGGGTGATTGGCAAAGTTAATATATCGCTAATAGCGATAATCGGAGATCGGCATTGGCTATCTATCAACGATGAGGTGATTAATCGTCGACCGTCGGATCACAATGTTGATCGACAGTCACGGTTAAATCGGCCATCGCATATCGGTGTTGGCAGAGATCAGAGTTCAGAGGAGGATGTCGTAGAAGATACAAAACCAATGGAACTATAGTGTCGAGTGTATAAAATTTGAGGTCCGATATATATGTTCAAAGAGGGTGTTTTAATGCATTCCCATGTATTGCATGTTAATGCATTTCCATTGGAAATAAAGTGCTGATAGTGTTTGTGAGCCTCAATTGTGATAAAGGAACCTCGGGTAATGTGCAGAGGCCATACCAAAGAGGAGATAATATGTTTGCAGGGTAATTCTTTTGTAAACATATTTATAAGGGAATTGAGCGAATGAAGGGTTTTTAAATTCCAATAAAAGGATTATGAATGAAGACTTTAATAAAGTCATATACAAAGGCTTGAGGTCTAGTTAAAGGTCCCAACAGGAGGTATTGGCAGGGTGATTGAGTTCTGTTACAAAGGAACAGTAATAGAGGGCCACTTGACCATTTAAGGTCTGAATATTTGACTCCATTGTTGGGTCAAATATCATAGGACAGTTGTGAACGCATTGTTCAAAAATGGATACTGTGTGTATGTGTGGGTGTTTACCTTTACCCTGCACCACCTTTAGGTGAGTAACCTGACATATTTGAAGAACCTACAGGGGGGGAAGAAGAAGAGGAACCGATTGCCACTGAACTAATGGATGAAAACCAAAATGAAAAAGGGAATAGAGAGAGATTTGAGGGTGTCTTCCCCATCAGGGAAACCAATGGGGACACTAAGATGAAGAATATAAGCCCCTCTACCCTACCTCATTTCCATGGCCTGACCATAGAGGACCCCGACACTTTCCTATTTGATTTTTTTGTTATATGCCGAACCTATGGCTATACAAATGATGAGCAAAAGTTAAAACTATTTCTATCTACCGTCAAGGATGCAACATTGTGCTCGTTCATGGGGTTACTTTGAGATAGCATCACAACTTGGGCTAAAATGCAACAGGATTTTAACAAGAAATACTGGGACTACTGTAGGTCAAAGGATACTAAAGACGAAATTTTTAGAATGGCCATAGGCCAGGATGAATCCTTAGAAGACTTTGAAGAAATATTCCCACTTAGTGACAAAATGGCCACATGCACACTTGACCCTGAGTCACTAAAGCTGGTCATGCTCAGGGGAGTAAGAGAAGACCGTCTGGATACCTTACACTTGTTAGTAGGAGGAGATAACTACCAATTACCCTATGAGGATATCAAGATTGTCCTTAGAAACCATTCTAGAGTAGCTAGGCAAACAGGTAGGGGTAGTCAACATATGGCCAGTACATCATCTTCCAACTCATCCATCAAGGGTGAAATTGGAAATATGTTGGAAGATTTCAAAAGTGAGATGTTGCAAACCCTTGCCTTGCAAATGGACACCATGAAAATCAAAAGGAAGCAAGAGGAAGCAAAGAGAGCCTTAGCCATCTTTTGTCCTAGATGCACGAGGAGGCATCCTATGAACGAATGTCTGTTGAACTGTATTGAAATTTGATTGATCGGTGAAGAAAACCACTCCACAGATAAGTTCCCTTCTTTACTCGGACTCAAATTTATATATCAAGGAGTTGAAGGGGTCACTGAGTAGCTTTGCTACATTAACCAAAGGAGACCTCCTAAGCCTAGACCATACCAGCAGGGCATGCAAGGGTCATGCCATAATATTACAACCCAAACCAAGCCACATCTATACCTTCTTGGGGACCCCCTGCTCATCCTTCCTGGTCTACACCCCTTCCTTGGTCCTATGCTTCTCGGTATCATTCCCAACCAGCCAACCAGTCATTTCAACCTTACACTCTGCCACAAACTTAGTGGAATACACCACTCGAGGGATGGAGGCCCCAATACAACAATGCACAATCTCTATTGCCTCCACCACCTGTCCAATGACAAATCCTACACTCTGTTCCACCCAAGCAACCTTACATGCCTACCCAGCCAAATCCAAACCTGAACAATAGTCAAGCTGAGCAAGTATACAATGGAGAGACATCATATCTAGCTTATGCTATGGAAATCTAGGAGATTAACCTAAGATCTGGGAGAGTTCTCCCAGATAACCAACCCCCCCCTCCACATAGTGAGGTTGAGGAATAAAGAGAGGAAAGTAACCTTAAAGTAAATCCACCATTTCCTGAGAGATTAGCCCAACCACTCCAGCCTACCCTAAAAAATCTATGTGCAAAGACCCCCCTTCTCCAGGCAATAAAAGATGTTCCCATTTAAAATAAGTTGATTAAGGAGAAATGCTTCAAGCATCCAGGAAGATGAAAAAGGGATCCCATACCATTAATTTCATTGGGCAGCTATCCGACTTAATGTTGGGGCAGGTAATATGTCAGAAATATTTGGACCCTGGAAGCCCTATAGTAGATGTGCACATTAATGGCACCATTATTCCACATACTCTGATCGATCTTGGGGCTTCCATTAATGTGATGACCAAGGACACCATGCTCAAGCTCAACCTCCAAGTGTCATTGTGGAAGACCACAATAGTTCTGCAACTTGCAGACCATTCCACTATCACCTCTGAGGGAATTATGGAGGATGTGATGGTTTCCATTGACTCCTGGGAGTATGCTACAAACTTTATAGTTCTACAGCCTAAGGCTAAGCTTACCAGTTATCCTCTCATCCTTGGGAGGCCATGGTTGGCCACAGTCGATGCTTACATTAGCTGCAAAGTTGGGAATATGGCCATCAAGAATGGGCATATGTCCAGGCCGTTAGTCCTATGCCCTCCTGCTCGACCTTCTCTAGAGCATGATTTACCTCTATGGTTGGAGGATGAGGAAGAATATGAGGTTTATTCTGCTCAACTTTATGCTTTGGAAGCAACCATGGGAGGGGGGAAACAAGATGGGGATGACTTGATTGAAGACGGGCTCTAAAATCCAACTCCTAGTTCATTACCATTAGAAGAAGAAGTAACGGAAACCCAAAACAATCATCCAATTGACTTATGCTTGGCCGATTCCAACCAACTTCGTGTCAAAACCATAGAATTCAGCCGAGAAAAAACTTTGAAAATTAATCCATCCCTTTCATCTCTCGAAGAGGAGAATCTATGCAACATGTTAAAATAAAACCTATAAGCCTTCACTTGGAGTTACAAGGAAATGAAGGGAGTACACCCCTCGGTGTGTACTCACCACATATACATCAAAGAAGGTTGCAAGCTGGTCCGACAACCACAAAGGAGGATGAATCCAGCTCTTAAAGAGATAGTCAAAGAAGAACTGCAAAAGTTGCTAGATGCAGGATTCATTTACCCTATATCTGATAGTGAGTGGGTCTCCCCTTTAGTGTTAGTTCCCAAGGAAAATTGTAAGTTGAGGATTTGTGTCAATTATAGGGAGTTGAACAAAGCCACAAAGAAGAATAATTTTCCCCTACCCTTTATTGACAAAGTGGTAGATGACCTGGCAAGGAAAGAGTTTTTTTCTCTCCTAGATGGATTTAGTGGGTACAACTGAATCCAAATCTGCCCAGAAGACTAGGATGAGACCATATTCACCTTTCCTTGGGGTACTTTTGCCTATAGGGTCCTTCCTTTTTGCTTATGCAATGCTACTGCACTTTCCAGAGAGAAGTCTTGAACATTTTTGTTGAATTAGTCCATGATGCGGTGGAAATTTATATGGATGATTTTACACCTTATGGCTGTGATTTTCAAGAAGCCCTCACTAACCTAGGCAAAGTACTGCACAAATTCATTAAAATGAACGTGTCTCTTAGTCCTAAAAAATGTGAATTATTAATGACTGAAGGGACCACGCTAGGTCATTCAATATCTCAGCAAGGACTGTAGTTGGACCCGAACAAAATAAACATCATCCAAAGGGTCCCACCTCCTCAAAAGCAGAGAAATGTCAGGAGTTTTTAGGATTAGCTAGATACTACCGAAGGTTCATACAAGACTTCAACAAGTTTGCCTCTCCTTTATTTGGGTTGTTGGCCAAAGATTCTGAGTTTATATGGTCAAAAAGTTGTCAAGAGGCCTTAGAAATTCTAAAGGGTAAGTTAGCCACTGCACCAATTCTTCGAGGCCCAAACTGGGCCCTCCCCTTTCATATTCATACTGATACCTCACATAGAGCCATAAGAGTAGCCCTAGGTCAGGTAGAGGAAAAACTACCTTATGCCATCTATTTTATCAGTAAGAGCTTGTCAAAGGATGAGCTAAATTATACAGTGACAAAAAGGATCTCTTGGTTGTTGTGCATTCATTAAACAAATTTAGGCATTGCCTTATAGGCTATCAAACATTTGTGCATACTGGCCATGCTGGATTCAAATATTTAATGAACAAACCAGATGTGGATGCTCGAATTATAAGATGGTTGCTTTTATTACAATAGTTTGATCTAGCCATTGTTGATAAGCCTGGTAAGGAAAAATGTTGTTGCAAATTTTTTATTTAGGGTAAATGTGCTTGTAGGTGAAGAAGGAATGGTGGATGACCAATTACTAGACCATCACTTGTTTGCTATTTCAGTTCTCTCTACATGGTTTGCTAATATCGCAAACTATTTGGTATCAGCACAGTTCCCACCAAACTTGCCCTCCAAAGAAAAGAGCAAGATAGTCAGGAAAAGAGCCCCCTTCACTTGGATTGGGGGCAATCTTTTCAAACTTGGCCCAGATCAAATCTTGAGAAGGTGTGTAAGGGAATAGGAAGTTTTTGATATCCTTCCCACCTGTCATGATGGTCCTTGTGGAGGTCACTTTGCAGCGAAGAGGACAACATTCAAAGTGTTACAAGTAGGATATTATTGGCCCACTCTTCATCAGGATGTGAAAAAGTACACTAGTCAGTGTGATTGGTGCCAGAGGATGGGAAAGCCTACTCCAAGAGATGAAATGCCCCTGCAGCCTCAAGTGACTTTCGAGCCATTTGACAAGTGGGGCATGGACTTCATTGGGCCTATCAACCCTCCTTCAAACAAAAAACAATACATTATTGTGTGAACAAATTATTTGACTAAGTGGGCTGAAACCAAGGCAATTAAGGTAGCAACAGAAGAGAATGTGGCTTAGTTCCTAAGGGAGAATGTATTTTACAAATTTGGGTACCCTAGAGAGCTAGTCAGAGACCAAGGCAACCAGTTTACCTCCAACATGATTGAATAACTTCTCAGCCATCACAAAATCAAGCATAGGACCTCCACTCCCTATCATCCACAAGCTAATGGTCAAGTGGAGGTGACGAACAGGGCACAGGAGGGCAACCTAACCAAGGTAATGAGCAACTGTATGAAGGTTTGGGTAGAAAGACTAGTTGAGGGCACCTGGGCCTATAATACCACATGGAAGACCACGACTGGATTTACACCTTATGAGGTGGTCTATGGGAAAATGGTATTTCTATCCATTGAGTTTGAGTATAACACATTAAGGATGGGAGCCCAACTAGATTTGGATCTCAGTCATGCATAGAAAGAGAGATTGTCCCAATTGAATGGCTTGGATGAATTCAGAATGCAGTCCCTCCTACATACAAAGATAGTTCAACTTCAGAGGAATATTTGGCATCATAAACATATTAAGGAAAAGCAATTTCAGGGGGGAAATTGGGCATTTTTATATGATTCTAGGTATAAAGACTTCAAGGGAAAGTTAAGGACAAGATGTCTCAAACCTTACATTGTGGAAAGATTCCATGATAATGGTTTGGTGCAAATCAGAACAATAGATGAAGAAGCCATTCCTTTGCTTATTAATGGGTACCAATTGAAAATGTACAAGAGACCTTTATCAAAACAATAGTTCATTGATAATATCAATAAAACAGTGATGATGGTGGAGCAAGTTCCAGCTCCTCCCTCATCAAGCCACTGAAAAATGAAAAACAGAATAAGAATAAGGACAAGAGTGAAAACCTCCATCAGGCCCCTGAGTCCCATCCTTGGTTGAAAACCTTGTGAGGCAGCCCAATGATGAAGAAAAAAAACAAAAAAAGTAAGATCCCTGGGTGAAAACCTTCCTTGAGGTTCTGAGGGCAAACAGCTAGGGTGAAAACCTCTCTGAGGCGGCCTAGCTGTTTTTCAAAAAAAAAACAAAAAACAAAAAAAACAAAAAAAAAGAGAAAAATATATAATTGTTGATAGAGGAGGAATGACGTGTTATAGAGTTTTGTGAACCCAACGTTTCGGACTACTAAGTGAGTGCATCATCAAGGGATGCATCAATAGATATTCTGAAGATATTAATGATTTACCCATGAGCTATATTTTAGGTTATATGTATATATATATATATATATATATATATATATATATATATATATATATATATATATATATATATATATTATGAAAGAAGTGATCTAAGAAAATAGGTCGGCTATTATCCATTTAGTTTGTTAATATTCAGATTTTTTTTTTTATTATTTATTTCTTTCTTTATTTACTTATATTTTATTATTATTATTATTCTTAATTAATTAATTAGTTTATTAATTATTAATATGTTTAATTAAATAATTAATTTGTTTACTTAATTAATTCAATTGTTTAATTAACTAATTAGTTCATTTAATTAATTAATTAATTGATTGATTGATTATTTAATTTGTTTAAATAATTCCCAATAGTTATTGATTATTAGTTTGTTTAATTAATTCCCTAATATAATCATTAATTAATTAATTATTAATTTGTTTAGTTAATTAATTAATTTGTTTAATTTATTAATTAAATTGTTTAATTAATTAATCAATTTGTTTAATTGATTAATTAATTGTTTAATTAATTATTAAATTTAATTAATTAATTAATTAATTTGTTTAATTAATTCACTATAATTAAATTTTATTTTTTATTTTTTATTTTTTATTATTATATTTTTTATTTATTATGGCCGACCTGATTTCTTAGATCATTTCTTTCATAACATACATATATAACCTAAAATATAGCTCATGGATACATCATCAATATCTTCAGAATATCTATTCATGCATCCCCTGATGATGGACTCACTTAGTAGTCCGAAATGTTGGGTTCACAAAACTCTATAACAGGTCATTCCTCCTCTATCAAAAAACTCTCCTTACCTGTATGGATTCATTATTTAATAACATCAAGCCCTACCATGGAAGGGACATGATGGACAACGCATCAGAATTCGACTAATTAAGATTATCTAGAGAAAAACTGATCTCCAATCTAAATTTTCTTAAAAATTGCAGAGATAATAATCTCATTCCTAAATTCCCTACCTACAAACATCCTCTTCACTTAAACAGAAATCTGTCCATCTTCAAAAAATTAAGTGAAACCCTAATCAGAAATGAAATTAAATGGGTTAGATCAAAATTAATAAAAACTTCTCAAAAACTACTTTCCTCTCATCTATACCTTTCCTCATACCTTAGACATGATCTATGGCAATCCTTGGATGTTATTACATTCATTAAATCTGGTAAATGGCTAACAAAATACAATAACAAAAAATTAAAAAAACTGAATAATTTGCGCACTGGTTGTTCAGATCATAACTTGTACTCTCATAGAATGCATCTCCCTAATCCTGACAATGCTCTACATATTCCCCTTCAGCCTAACATCACACAACCTATCATAAACAATAATAACATGCAACCTTTCATCACAATGAGTATTAACAGCGCTGATACAAATAACAGTTCATCCAGAACACAGTCCACCTTTAAACACCATACACAGGTCCTAATTAAAGATACACACGAGGGAAACCACACTTATCCAGGTTCTCGACACACAACAACTAATACCGGTATTCTCCAAATATCCCTAAGAGAACACAACGCAGACATAGAACAAGATATTAACAATGTAGGCAAAACTAAAAATAGTCTCCTTTCCAATACCATGTTTGATGACAGAAGTATGCATAATGAAAATAGCGCAGATAGAGAGAATGAGAATCAGACAAACATGGGCATAGATATTAGCAGCACAGGAAAAGCTGTAATGAGTCTCCTTTCCAATACCATATTTGATGACAGAAGTACGCATAATGAAAATAACGCAGATAGAGAAAATGAAAATGAAAGCAGCGTGGGCATAGATTTTCCAATAGTCTATCAACAACCTAACAATAACCATCAGCCGAACATAGGATAATCTAGTATCAGACATATGGAATACAATGCAGCTACAACACATGACCATAGATCCACTTGTTGCCAGAGCATAGTTATGGGACATGGAACCACAACAGCTTTCTCCATAGCAAAGATTGCGAGAACACAAAAGATGGTTATTTGAAATATAACAAAACGTATTCCAGCATCCCTTGGCAACATCAAGGTCTGAAATTAGATAATGCCCAAGTCATTAACTTAGCAGACATCCACTTAGATCACGCTACGGAATCCACCTTGAAGAAAGGTCTAAATTTTGCTATAACTCCTAATAAAATACCTGTCGAGGAGGTCATTAGTAATATTGAAGTAGCTATTAAAGACTTAGATATAGCTAAAAGTGAAGAAATCAAACAAGATATTGCTAAAATTATTAGAAACTCTAAATCTCCTGCATCTAACATATCTGTAGAGGAAAAAAGAGCTTTAAATAACCTTAGAAAAATAAAAACATAGTCATCCTCAAGGCAGACAAGGGCAATGCAACTGTAATCATGAATAGAATCGATTATGACAATAAAACGGAAGAACATCTAAACAACAGTGGTTGTTATAAAATCATTAATAAATATCCTAGTGAGAAAATTATGTGTGAAGTAATTAAGAAAATCAAAGCATCATCACTAGATGACATCAGAAAAAAGAAAATCATCCCTAACAGTTCCATTATTCCTAGAATTTGTGGCGCTCCCAAAGTCTATAAACCTAACATACCTCTCAGACCTATAGTTAATACCATAGGTTCCCCTACTTACCTTCTGGTGAAACACCTGGCCAAAAAACTCAGACCCCTGTCTGGTAATATCCCTTCTTATATTAAATACTCATATTCTTTTTTTCAATGGATTAATAACATAGAAATGAAGGATGAGGATCTTATGGTTAGCTTTGATATTGTATCTCTTTATACTATGATTCCTATTGATGAAGCTATTAATATCGTGAGAAACATCACGAATAAAGAAACTGTGGATCTTCTGGAGCTTTTCTTAAAATCCTCCTACTTCAGTTTCAAAGGTAAAATTTATGAACAAACCCATGGTGTGGTTATGGGCTCTCCTATATCCCCCATAATTGCCAACATCTTTATGGAGTACTTGGAACAAAAGGCTCTTAGGTCATTTCCATACACCCCTGAATAATGGAAAAGGTTTGTCGATGACATATTTGCCAAATGGAGTCATGGAAAAGAAAAACTTGACCTATTCCTCAATCACTTAAATAGCCTTTCTCACCATATAAAATTCACTATTGAAATTGAAAATAAAAACCAGATTCCATTTCTTGATACCCTTCCAACCAAGAAAGAAGGGTCACTTGGTTTCCAAGTCTATAGAAATAAAACCCATACAGAACGATACCTACATGCAAATTCTCATCGCCACCCTAAACAGAAGATTTGCATCACTAGGAGCTTAACCACTAGGGTGGCCAAAATATCTAATCTTGACCATTTAAATGATGAACTCAGCCATCTTCACAAAGTGTTTGAATTAAATGGCTATAATAAGAATACCATTAAGAAAGCTATGCACCTATCCTTAAACAAGAATAATAATGATATCAGAGATCAAAATTTATCAACTCCTAAGGTCTCCCTTCCATACATAAAAGGCACCACTGATAAAATTACTAAAATTCTTAATAAACACAACATTAATGTAGCCCTCACCCCTACCAACACTGTCAAGCAATTATTCAACTCATTCAAGGATCCCATAAACCCTGACCTTCAAAAAGGTGTTTATATTATTCCTTGCTCATGCAAAAAGGAATACATAGGTGAAACAGGTAGGTCTCTTAACATCAGAATTAAAGAACACACTGCCGGCTTAAGAAGAGAAAGGACCTCAAAATCAACCTTAGTAGAACATGTTCATTCCTCCTCTGATTACATCTGCATGGAAGAAGTGAAACTAGTTAGAAAAGAAGACCACTATCTTAAAATGAAAATCAAAGAAGCGATTGAAATAGAAAAAAGGAAGAACAACTTGAACCGAGATGATGGATTAAAACTAAGCAACACCTGGAAACCCTTACTTGAAATCTTAGAGAATTTATAATTAACTCATATCCCTTTGAATAATTTTAATAACTCCCCTCTCATTAAAAAATTAATAAAATATAAAAATCAAAACAACAAATAAATATTATCTCACAGCCTCCTTAAAAAGAAAAATAAAAAATATAATAATAATAATAAATAAAAATAAAAAATGAAATTTAATTATAGGGAATTAATTAAACAAATTAATTATTTAACTAAACATATTAATAATTAATAAACTAATTAATTAATTAAAAAAATATAATAAAATAATAATAATAATGAAATATAAATAAAGAAATAAATAATAAAAATAAAAATCTGAATATTAACAAACTAAATGGATAATGGCTGACCTAATTTCTTAGATCACTTCATTCATAACATCTATATATATATAACCTAAAATATAGCTCATGGATAAATCATTAATTTCTTCAGAATATCTGTTGATGCATCCCCTGATGATGGAATCACTTAGTAGTCTGAAGCATTGGGTTCACAAAACTCTATAACAGGTCATTCCTCCTCTATCAAAAAACTTTCCTTACCTATATGGATTCATTATATATTATATAATTGTTATTTTCAAGTGGGCGAGAAAGATAGTCAAGGAGAAAAAGGAGGATCCAAAGGGAACCCTGCCTCACACATATTCATCTCCTCCACTCCTTACCATGCATCCCTCCATAGTTTTTATCATTTTCCCACTCAATTGCTTCGATTTATGCGAAGACTGTGTTTTCTATAGGATCCCCTGTATTCCTACAGGATCCCCTGAAGACCTATAGGATGATCCTGTAGGAATGGCCCGAGAAACCTATAGGAAGCAATCCGAGGGCACTCACCATTCAAAAAAAAAAAAAAAATTAGTTTCAACAGTTTCTATCAGTCTTAAAAAAAAATAAAAAAAAATAGTGAGTAAGAGCATTACCTAAGTATCCTTTGCTCCATACACACTCCTACTCGTTCTTCCCATTCATTACACCATCCTCACAGCCCCAGCTAGCAACATGATTAAAGAATGTTGAGGGAGAAGCAACTACATGACATCCTATAGGAAATCCTGTAGCATTCTATCCCACAGAATGCTAATCACTAGCAAAAAATATTCACTAGGATGATCCAACAACTCCATGGTAGCAGCAACATCAGATCTTCTGCCATAGATACCTGCATAAGCCAAGAAACCATTAGCAGACAACAAGAGGAGGAAGAAGAATGGCATGCAAAAAATAAACAACGCAACACCTCTGATCTTCGACAACTGCAGCATGGCATCAAAACCACAAGTAAGTATCACACTCGCTCACTCATATGCATCATTTAGTCAAAAGTTGTAAGGGTTATGAGATAGTTGGTTTATAAGTGAAAAGGTGGCTAAATAACTTGGCCACCTTCATTTAGTCAGCACATGCAGAACCAGGTGTCCTCTCACACGTGGCTGTAGTCAACTCAAAGACATAGGAGGAGTAGGACAAAAAATAGTTAAACTATGTGTCTATGAGGTGGGAGCTGATTACGAGGAATGGGAAATGATGAGGTGGTAGTGGGGACCAATGGTCCAAAAATGGCAATATACCTCTGCTGATAGCACACCACCGCACCCTGAAACACCATAGAGGGAAATAAAGCATCATTCCCATGCGTTCATGCATTTCACCTCCTCGAAACTCCCTCACTCAATTTGCTTTCATAATCCAAGCCACCCACCCGAAGAAAAAATCCATCTTCTACAGAGGAATTCCTATAGGATACACAGAGACAATCTACGTGATAGGGAGAGAAGAGTTCAAGAGGGGATATCACGGGAATTGTCCACTGCAACCATTCTGAAGAGGTAGGCTTTAAAATCTCATCCCCATTTGCAAGAAAATCAGCCAGAGATCCTCTAAAATCTTGTGAATTTAGCAACTATGACTAGTGAATTACATACACAGTCAACTCTGTTTTGCTCCTGCATTTAAAAAAAATTGTGTCAACCCTCTCATTTTTTCCTCAAGCTTCGCTAGCAATATGACAGGAGGGTTTAATAGTGGAGAACCCACAAACACTTTGAGAATACAACACCACCCCCAAGTGCTTGAAATATTTACAAGACACAATTGGATG
This sequence comes from Pinus tabuliformis, assembly GCA_031772625.1. Classification (NCBI taxonomy): domain Eukaryota; kingdom Viridiplantae; phylum Streptophyta; class Pinopsida; order Pinales; family Pinaceae; genus Pinus; species Pinus tabuliformis. Next base: position 770,423,818 of record CM062809.1, read on the forward strand.
GGGTTTTTCGAAAAATTCACAGGGTATGATGATGAGGTGGCTCAATAATTTGCTCACTCCCTCACTCCACATAACAGAATCCATGCCACTGTTTTAGTAAGAGGCCTCACTATAGATCTCCCCCTAGAACTCATTAGTAGGGTCACCACACTACCCCTAGGAATTCCATGCAGAAAATAAGATAAAGGAGATAGTCAGGTGGCAAAAAGGAAATTCGTTTTAGAAGGTGAAGAGCCCACTAAGGACAAAAATGGAGTAAGGAGGGACATTCTGCCATACCCATGGAGTGAGGTAGGCTACCACCTCATCGAATACATCTCATGTGAGGTTAGATATAGTGTTGTTTATGGCTATCATTTCAGGATCCTTGAAGAATTAAGATTTGGGGTAGAAACACCAGTTCACCAAAGACTTAGCATATCATATTTCTTGCTGCAATCACTCATAGATTCTAGCAACAAAGTGAAGGAATGGATTTCCCAACAATTAGCTCACCATGGGTTGATTAGGATCCTCATTAAATATTCCCTCCAAAACCTCAGAATCCATATAACATGGTCAGTCTTTAGAGACATCCCAGCAGAGGATAACATCAAAACCCTCACTTATGATCTTAGTCCTTCTGTCAGTGAGGAGGAGGAAAAATAGGAGGAGGAATATATAGAGCTAGATAAGGATGAGATGGATGAAGAAGAAGCTGACACAGAGGAACATGATGAAGAGGAAGAAGAAGAGGGAGAAGAGAAGGGGGATTATGATGATAAAATAGAGGAAGAAACTAAGGAAGAAATTGATAGAGATGATGAAGATCCAGAAGAGGAAGAAGACATGAAAAGCAAAGAGGAAGAAGGCATTGAAACAGAGGGGAAAGAACATGAGGAGTCACCTAGGGTGTCTCCAGAAGCGACTGAGAGAGATGTAGTATCTACCTTCACTGATCTTAGCATCCTAGTCAAGAAAAAAGGAAGGAGGCAAACCCCACTATATTTGAGAACAAGAAAGAGCACAAGAATCAAACAAGGGAAGCCACAAATATCAACAGAAATTCCTATTGAGATTGAAGATTCCCCTACACAAAGAGACAAAATGCCTTCTCCTAAGTCACCAATCACATATGTTAGGAGGCCTAATACCAGATCAACTTCCTCAAAGGGTAAGGCAATCCTACAAGACCCACATCAAAACCTATAGGAAGAAAAAATAGTCCTAGAGGATACTCTGCTAAAACTACAGGAGGCATAGAAATTGGAAAGCAAGGTAGGGGAGTAGCAAGAAACAAAAGAAGAAGACCTAGAGACAAAGGAACCAAGCCCCCAACCTAACCTGGACTCTTATTACTAGTTTATTGAAGGAGGCAGGGTAATACCTAAAGAAATTGTCATCCCATTGTTTTTCAAACTTGAGAAGTAGAGGGCCAGAACCCACCGATGGATGCAAACCGCCAAGTCAAAGGGGGTGGAAGACATTGGGCACATGGAAGAGAAACTCAAAGAAATGGGCAAAGAGCTAAGTGGCTTCAGGGACAAAGAAGTAATAATGATAAGTCAACTTGAGAGAGAAAATGCATGGCTGAGGGGTCAACTGCATGAAAGAGATAACCAACTAGCATGTATGGCTAGCATCTCCTTGGAGGCCATCCAATGTAGGATTCCAGCTAAATCGTATGCTCTTTACCTCAATGAACAATGACTGCAGTTGTAGATTAAGACACTAGCACAGAGGGGAACCATGCCATTTCAGGACTACAGGTAGTTTATTGATCTTTGTGATCAAAATAAACTGGAGGATAGGGCCAAAATGGGTGAGTTTTATTTGCACAACATGGCCCTCACAGACATGAATGTTTGGGGCCGTAATGCCAAGCTAGGAGATCTACAATTAATGGCTTTGGCATCATCGATGAACCATGAGGATTCAAGAGCTGCAGAGATGAAAAGAATATTGGCCAGAGAGAAAAATGAACCTCTATTGATCAGATATGAACAATCAAATCCCATGGCACTCATCAGTACCCATAATTTGGATGGAAATGATCCTCAGCTAGAACCTAGATATCTTGCTGCCCAAGAGCAAGCAATTTCACATTTTGAGGATATGTTTAGGTCGTTAGGAGATGATAGTATACATGCTTTCCTAAGGAGGTGGAACACATTGCCACATATCTTGAAGATAAGAGAATATCACTCTCCTCAAAGGTTGAGAGAGGCACTCAACAAGACACATATGTATAAGCAATATATGCAAAGGTTGAAGATCAATTGGATAGGCATAAAACTCATTCCACCACTACCCTTAGGGATGCTAGACGGGAGAAAAGAAGAAGAAGAAAAGAGGCAGTGGGAGGAAATAGAGAAGAAAGAAGGCTTATATGAACAAGAAGAAGAGACCACAACGGAGTCATGGGATTTCAAAGAGGCTATTAGAGCCATGAAGGATATGGATATTGACTGAGTTGCTCAGAGGATGAGAAACACTTTCAATAGGGGGGTGATGATGAGCCTCATCATTGGGTAACTACATGGGCCTTAATTCACCTCGTAGCTTAGTCAAACCAACTATTCTCATAACTTATTGCATACTTTTGATTATATTTTGTTTATGAGATGAGTTAGAGTTGGATATTTTTCTTTGTGGTCTAATGTGCATTTAACGCAGGATTAAAGTATAAAAGCAAGGAATTTTGGAAAAAACCTTGGTCAAAACTCGAATGGGACAAGGGAGAGGAATTATAGGAGGTAAATCATCCTCATTTACTACCCCTCCATTCAAATATTCCTCCATGAGCTCGGAGTGCAAACAACCAAATCATGAGGACTATAAGGCAACAAGAAAGTGAAAGAAAAAGAACCAGCTTATCCTGAGTTTGGGAGTCGAGTGTCCCTAATTTTAAGGAAGTTGTTGGAGACTTCAAATGTATAAGTAGAGAGGCCTAGGAGCTTATTAGGATTTGGATTTTTTATTGTAAAAATCTACTCTATTTTTGAGATGCAAGACTTGTGACAGTTTTTGATGTAATCCATTGTTTTGATAATAAGAATGAGTTTTGTTTTGAGCCAGCACTGAGCTAACTCAGAGGGCTGAAGATATTGGGTTAGGGCCCAACCCAAGCAGCCAAGGCTCCTCTTTATTGTACATGTATGCTAGCATAGATTCATAGTTTAAATGGTCATTTACTTAGTAGTTGCATTTCCATTACAACAGTGTCGATTAGATTGGTTGTATGATAGTTTGCTTCCATTTGTGCCTTCTTTCAATTAGTAGGTTAGCAAGGAGAAAAAGGATCACCATAAGGTTTCCAGTAGATGTCTTAGCCTCACTTCCTCCACTTGGGACCACAACTTGAGGAAGAGTCCCTTCAACAGCCCCAAAAACACAGGTTTCTAGTTCTTGCATAAGCTTTGGAGTTTGATGTCTTTGATTTGGTAATTGGTTCATGTTTCAAGGAAGATTTCATTATCATCTCTTTCCATCTCCATTTATACAGTAATATCTCACTCATGCTTTCATTCCCTTCAGCAATATTTCTTCATGCATAACATAGGAAATGGATTCATGCTTTTCTAGTTTATGAAAATGTGTCTTGTTGCATGTTCTTGGAAGATACACATGTTTTAAGAAAAGTAAGTACTTCAGGAGGAGACCCAGACTTCATCACCAACAGCCACCTTCCACTGCATCCACCTTAGCCATCTCTTGTTCCACCATCACCCTCACTAGTTTTTTTATCATTTTTCATTGAAATTCCCCTAGATACATTGAGTGAATCTAACCATTTTGTATCTTGGATATTGACTCTTGAGTGCTACTAGACCTTCTAACACCACACTCCACTAATCACACACATTTTCCAAGCTCCCCAACACCTCCAACACCTCACAGTTCGATTTCGGCTATATCCTGTAGGTTTCCTATAATTCCTACAGGATCATCCTGTAGGTTTCTAGTACTTCCTATAGATTTTCCTGAAATGGATTGTTTTGAGGTCGAATTGATAGGGAACCTCTAGGAAGTCACAAAAATCCTCCTAGGACCCTTACACACCATCCAACCACTCCATGAACCTTCTAGCCATACTCAATCACCTTCCATCCACCCATCACATCCACAAGAACAATTAAATTGCATACTTGATTTTCCCTAAAAAACTAAAAAATGGTGAAAACAGATTTAGTTTTGTTTTTAGCTTACACATTAGTATGGTTTGATGCTCTTTACTTCTGAAGCTTAGATAATAGCATTTGTTTAGTTTTGATGTAGCAATTCTGCTTATCATAGCTGTTTACATGGTTAACTAGGATATGGTATGATTTAGCATTACATATTATTTTCTTCATTATTGCAATAGAGTAGCTCTCTTAGAGTAGAGTTTCTCTCCTTCCATCAAAGAATCAAGCTTCTTTTGACTCTATAGAAGTCTGGCTTGGAACCCCTGGGGTCTCTTACTAGACGAACAATGACAACAGAGAGGACCTTCAGTTTTACTTTTGCATATAGCACTGTCACCTCCAAGTTTTTAAGAACCCCAGGTTGATAAGTAAAGTTGGTAGCATAGGAGTTGCAACATCCTTGCTACAATACCAGTGCTCATCACTTTGACGAGGTTCTGATGGAATGAATGGAACATGATCTATTTTCTCTTAAATATCTAGCATGCTCTACTGAAATGCACTTTTGTACTCTTAGAATATGTTGGATTGATTGAAAGTTGGTCAATATTGTTGAAACACATGAGAAGGACTTGTCATACATGGTATTTTTTGTTATGATCTTGTTTTATTTATGTATCAGGCAATACTTCTTATTTTAATTATTTTGTGTGTGAAAGTATAAATTACAGTTAGCATTATTGCACTTTTGTATGATGTTGGCTTTGACATTATTATGAATACATGAACGATTTATATGCGATATATCTTTCACATTCGTTTTGGTCAACTATTTATCCAAAATGATTATTGTTAAATGATTTCATTTCTTATTGCAGTTGAATGATCTATATTACCAATTGTTGTAGGACATCATTGTAGATGGCAGATTGTATTTAATTCCTAGGTATATTTATATTTAAATAATGTTTAAAATAGGATATATGCATGCATTTATTAGTTTAGATTAGATTACACTTATCTTAATGAGTCCCCTCATTACATCATATACAACCCCATCAACACTATCAAAATGTCTTTTGGGAAATTGGTCCCATTATCCCCGATCAGTCCCACTACACCAAACGAAAAAGGAGCTGCTAACCAAGGTCTGGACTAGGTGGTTTTCCCCTATTTTGTAGCAAATATTTTCAAGGCTTCAACATTTTGGCGCTAGAAGGAGGGCCTAAGTATGAATGGCAAGTAGATTCAAATCAACAGGCCATTCTAAGGGTAAAAATCCCTCACCCTCACCTCCAACTTCTCGATCTCATCCCAAATCTCCAAATCCTAAGCGATAAGTTGTAAAGATCCCTTTAAAATCCACTATTGTGATTTCAAAAAAAAAGTCAGATCAATCTTCTTGTATAGAAACCCCTAAAGTCCAGTCTTTGATCCATAAGCTACAAGGAATTTCAATATCTCAAGAAGAATCTTTGTTATCCCAAGCTAGTGGTATTTATCAGTTCCCCTCATCTCAATGGTTGACTAGAGCATAGAGCGAAAAGTTTGGTATCCCCCCATTTGAATTCCCTCTACCAAACCATAAGAGAGCTAGGAAAACACAACATGAATCCCATAGTGATGTTCTCTCATCATCACCTCAAACATCTTCATTCATTCCATCTATTTCATCACAAAATCAACCATCCACCTCAAAAATTTAGATCGTGGTTTACATAGGTACTGGAGCACAAGCCTCCTCTACTCGATCACCTTCAACCACTGGAACATCTTCCTCTACATAGATACCTACGATGGTTCAAAACCCACAGAGGCCATGGAGAAATCTAGGAGTTGTACGAATGGCATTACCCTTACATCAATTTCCAACCCATAAAAAAAAATGGTTACCAAAGTTCAATCCTTATGATGGTTTACCTGCAGAAGAGCACATAAACAATTTTATGTTGTCCATAAAGATAAAGGAAGTGGTGGAAGAAGATGCAGTTGTTAGATTATTCCCTTATACCTTACAAGGATCAGCAGGGTCATGGTACTTTTCATTACCATCAGGTTCCATTAATAGTTGGGATGCTTTTCAAGAGCAGTTCCTAACCCAATTCGGAGATGACAGATCAATGGCCACTCTTATAAATGATCTCTCTAACTTGAAAGCCAAACCTAGGGAACCAATTAAAGACATCAATTCTCATTTGAATAAGTTATTGAAAAAAATCCCAACAACATCTAAGCCCAATGATGAAGTCCAAAATGAATGGTACATTTCTTCTCTTCCTTCAAACACAACTATTTTTTTTGATATAACTGCTAAACCAACTTTGGTAGGAAACATGAAAGAAGCCATAGCTGTAGAAAAACGTATTTCAGCCTTAGATAAGAAAAATGCATTAGAAGAGAAAATTCCAAGAAAGTGACTTTTAGGGATGAATCCAAGAAAAAACCACCTAAATATCTTTTTGATATTGAAGATTTACAAAAGGTCCTTAAAACCATGTCCAATGAAATGGTTGATATCAAGAAACGGGTAGCAAAGACTTCCTCAAAGAAACGTTTTAGACCATAGAAAAGAAATCCCCCCCTGATACTAACCCTCCAAGAACCATATCAAATGTTGAATCAAATGTGGAGGAAGATGAATTCTCAACATCTGAAGAGAAAATTGATGATGAAGAGGTAGTTGAGTTACAAGGAGTTTGGGATTTTATCCCCTCTAATGAAGAAACATAAGAAGCATTACCTATTGCAACCAGGAGTAGAAGCCCTAATAATTTTCCTCAAACAAATTCAAAGTAGAAGGTATCAACTGCAGCTACCAAAGAAAAAAATAAGTAAGAAATCTTCATCTAAATCCACTCAAACATCTCCTCCTCAATCAAATGCTTCACCTCCAGCTAAAACTCTGATAGTCTTTGATGAAATGGAGTATAACATGGTGTATGATATGAAAAAGACTAGGGCGAACATTTCCTTTCACAAAACATCAATAAAAGCTATTGCTAAAAGATATAAAAGTAGTCCCTACTTCTCGTCTTCCCATTGCTCTAATCTTGGAAGCTGCACAAGAGATGGGAAGGACTCCTAACACCTCATTGGACATAATCGATCCTATTGATATTTCTCTAATTGGAGGAATTTATAAATCTCACACACCTCCATTTCTTTTGATTTTTTAAGTGTTCAACAAGCACCTACATAACTGTTTAGTTGATTCTGGAGCTTCATCTAACTCTCCACCACAAACGATTTGTGCTAAATTGAATGTTCAGCCCCAAAAGTATGTTGTGCGCATTGTGCAGTTGGATTAATCCCAAGTTGAAGTTATAGGAGAGCTAAATGAAGTCACTATTAGACTCTCATCAAACCCTAAAGTGTGTCATGTCATTGACATTCTTGTGGCTGATATCCCTGAGTTCTATGGTTTAATCCTTAGCAGAGACTGGTCAAAAAAGCTTCGCGGCTATTTTGCAACTCACTAGTCCCACATGTGGCTTCCCTTTAATAGAAATCCAAATCTAATAAGGGCTAATCGTGAAAAACAACAAAAGTACATTGTTATGGAGCTAGAAGGAGAAAATGAGCCAATCATGTATAACAACAATATCATAAGAAACTACTCAATTGAATCATTTCTAGGAAATTTTAATACCAACACTTCACCTTTCTTGGAAAACTCTGTTGTATCCCAAGTTGAAAAGTTCTCTCAAATAGATACTTATAAGAGTGTAAATTTTACAGATAAACCTCTAGTTAGCTCTTTATTTTGGAAATTATTTTTTGACAAATCCAAATCTAAGGATGGAGGCTGAGTAGGATGCATATTAGTTAGCATAGAAGGGGAAAAAACAATGCTAGCATGAAGACTTGAATTCGAACACACAAAAAACACTTCCAAATATGAAGCATTGGTTCAAGGGTTGTATAAAGCCATCGACCTTAATATCAAAGATCTTCAAGTGTCCGGGATTGAGAAATTCTGATAAAATAGGTAAGAAATACTATACACTGTTTGTGTTGACATTTGAAACATTATCAATCCTTATTCCAGGACCTCACTTATCACTTTATAGCATTTAATATTTCCCCTATACTAAGACTCCAAAATGCGAGTGCCAATCTACTAGCTAATGTTGCATCCAAGCTTATTCCACTAGAGGATTATAGTCCCGATCATTTTTCTATTGATTTCATTTTTAGGCCTTCCATTCCTGAAAATATCACCAATTTGTGAGTCTTTAATAACAATTCGGATATCATACGTTTTCTGACATTTGAAGGCTCGTATGGTGACCAGATAATTGATGAAGATTAGCATGACATCCACCTTAGGCAAGAAGAAACTATAAATTCCATACCTAAGTCTGTGGTTAAGCTGGAAGACTTATATGATCTTAAGGACAGATTCAAGAAGCCCACCAACTCAAAACTTCAAAGTTCAATTTTGAGGTTTGAATTAGTTAATCTTGGAACTGACCTTAAGCCTCAAAATATCAATCAAGGTCTAGGTCTTACACTAGATGAAAAATCGGCCTTCATTCATTTGTTGAAGAAATACAAGAATGTGTTTTCTTGGAACTATGAATATCTGAAGACATATGAAACTTATATAATTCAACATACCATCCCCATGATATCTGATGAGAAACTGGTGCAACAGAAGCTAAGAAAGATTCACCTAAATCTAGAAAATTAGATCAAATCTGAATTGAATAAACTACTCAAGGACAAAATTATCTTTCCTGTCAGGCACTCAAGGTGGGTTTCTAACCTTGTTCCTGTCAGAAAAAAATGGTGATATCGAAATATGTATAGACTTTCACAATCTTAACAAAGCTTGTTAGAAGGAAAAATTTCCATTACCTCCTATGGAATAGATACCACAATCAGTTGTAGGCTTAGAACTAATGTCTTTTTTGGATGGATTCTCAGATTACAATCATATTCTAGTACATCCATATGATTGACTGAAGACTACCTTTGGAACCAAATGGGGCACCTATGCCTATCAAAAGATGCCATGTGGGTTAATTAATGTTGGTGCCACATTTCAGAGAGGCATGGACATAGATTTCAAAGGCTTGGTTAATAAATCACTGTTAATCTATTTAGATGATATAACTATGTACTCAAAAAGACGCAGTAATGATTTAAAGGATTTGAAACAACTCTTTGAGCATTGTTAGAGGTATGGAATTTCTCTCAATCCCAAGAAATATTTCTTTGCTCTAAGTGAAGGAAACATCCTTGGATTTATTATATCCAAAGAAGGGATTCACATTGACCCTCATAAGATAGGAGAAATTTCTGAAATTCCTTTACCTCATAACAAAAAATCTATTCAATCTTTCCTTGGTCAGATAAATTTTTTCAAAAAAATTTGTCCCTGACTTTTCACGAACTGTTTTACCTCTTCAATCCGTGATTAAGAAAATTTCTCTTTTTAAATGGGGACATATAGAGCATGAAGCCTTTGGTTTTATTAAATAAGCAATGTTGAAAGCTCCCTTACTAGCAACCCCTAATTTTTCTAATCATTTCATTTTATATACCTTTGCTTCCAAGAAATCATATGAAACTATACTAACACAAGTCAATGATGATAAAGCGAAAGCACTGATTTCTTTCTTTACCTCCAATTTGCAAGGGGCTGAGTTAAACTATTTAGATGTTGAAAAACAAGCTTTCATTGTTTTCAAATCAATAAAGAATTTCAAACCCTTTCTCCTCAAAACCCACACCGAGGTAATAGTCACATTTTCAGTAGTGAGAAATATGTTAATACAAAGGGATGTGGGAGAGAAAAGGGCAAATTGGGAAATGACACTGCAAGAATATGACATAGAGATTAGACCAGAAAAAATTGTAAAAGGTCAAGGTTTTTGCAGAATGTTAGCAGGAGCATCCAACTTAGTAGCACTATAAGATTCAAGTGATGATATACAATTATATGAGGTAAGACTCAATTACATTAAATCCAAATATGTTGATATCATTTTTTATTTGAAAAATGGATACACCCCCATGCAACTATGTTACAAAAGAAAAAGGGCTTTGACGCTAAAAGCTAGACAATACCAATTCATCAATGATGTGTTGTTTAGAATAAATTATGATTTTGTTTTTCTTAGATGTCTTGAAAAATCTAAGGTATAAAAGGTTTAGCAAGAAATCCATGATGGACCAGCTAGTGGACATTTTGGAAGGGACAAAAATGCACATAAAATCCTACATGTTGGCCATTATTGACCAACCTTGTTTAAAGATGCACATGATTATGTAGGGAAATGTAAATTTTTTCAAACAACTGCTGGGAGATAGAGGAAACCCACATTACCATTGCAACCAGTCAACATTGAACAACCATTTGAACAATGGGGACTGGATTTAATAGGTGAGATCGCTCCTCACTCTTCAAAGTAGCATAAATATATCCTTATGACAATTGATTACTTCACAAAGTGGGTGGAATAAATTCCACTTAACGTAGAAAATTCTGAAACATCATTGAATTTATCGATCAGATTATTATTACCAGATTTGGTCTACCATCTTCCCTCATGTTTGATAATGCACCTTATTTTTCAGGAAATGTTATGATAGAATTTTCTCTTAAAAGAGGTTTTAAATTTAAATACTCTGCTAACTATTATCCTCAGGGAAATAGCTTGGCTGAATCTACAAAAAAAATCTCATAAGAATTATTAAATGAACAGTTGATGAAGTGAGAAAAACTAGCACAAATCTTTAATATTTTCTCTATGGAAAGATTGAATAACACATAAGGCTTCAATAGGCACTTCTCATTTTAATTTGGTCTATAGGAAAGAAGTCATCCTCCCTATAAATGTAGTTATTCCATCTCTTGCCCTAGTTCAATTTATTGAGGGAACCCCTTCCTCCTCTATGCAAGTGAGACAATCACAAATCCTTAAGCTCGAAGAAGAAAGGGAAAAGGCCAAAATCACACATGCACATCATCAACAGTTAGTCAAATCTTCTTTTGATGCAAATTCTGTAAGTTCAAAATCCTTCCAACTCGGAGGCTTGGTATTGAAATGGGATAAAGAACATGAAGAAAAAGGTAAGCATACCAAATTCCAAAGAATGTGGCTTGGACCATTTCAAATTTTGGAACAAGTAGGCCCATCAACCTTTTTATTACAAGATCCCTTAGGCAAGAGAGATTCTCTACCTGTTAATGGGCAGATCCTGAAAAAATATTTTTCATAGAATATAATCTCTTCTATTCATTGTATATTGTTGTTTTTACTTTTCAGGAAAATAAAAGTTCAGTAGCATTTACTTTTGACCTTTATAATAATAGTCTCTTTTATATTTTGACCTTTTGCTTGTATAAGTAGAGATTGTTAAGAAGATAATTTTTACATTCGAAACAGAAGCTAAGTTCTATCTCTCTGAAATTGCTTGTCCTCTACCAAAATTAGTTATCCTTTGATGAAAGTCAACTTTGTAAAATAACTGTTGTTCTATCATCAGTTAAGAAAAGTATCTGTAACAAAGAAAGGACTCTCTACAGAGAAGCATCTTTGACTCTATAATTGTCATCCAACACATATTAAGAAGTGAAGGATTCTCCTCATTTAGTAAGCTTTCACTTTTTAGAGTGTAATTCTAAAATATGGTTAAAATTAAAATATAAGAGGTCTCATCAAGAGCCGACTTACAATGTTCATAGGGAAATAAATAGCTGACATTACCAATATTGCATATGAAAACAGGGTGATGGCTTGAGATTGTATCAACCAAAAGACAAGGGGTATCATCAAGAGCCATCTTGTTTAGTAAAGTTACAATCAGTGAGTGGAATTGTTAATTTTGGTCGCCAAACCAAGACAATGGCCTTTAAGGAGAAAATTGAAAATTTTAAAGAAAAGAGAATTTTTAGAAAAAAGAAAAAGAAATTAACTATATGAATCTAAACTTATCTTTAAAATTTTCACTCTTATCTAGATGGGATATTGAATCATTGTTGGTTAAAAGGTAACCCTGTCAAAGGTATGGATGCTTGCTGGTAGTAGAGGCTCTATTTATGACAACTGAGTACATCTAAAAGCTGATTTAAGAGAGTCCCCTATTTTTATCTTTAAAACAAAGTAATGGCTGATGTAAACAAAGCAATTTTCATATTGAAGAGGATAATCAAAAGGATAATAGTTAGGTAGGTTTTGTTTTTTATTATTCTGTGAAATGTTACTTATCTTATATGTCATGTATTTCATTTTTTGAACTAGCTTTATTTTGGAAGTTTTTAGAAATTTCAAAAAACTTTCAAAGGTAACTGGTTCTTCTAGTAAATCGCCAATTGTTGTGCTATTTACAACCTCCTCCATTTATTAATATAATAGCTAATATTCTATCAATGAATGGGGACACTTAGAAAATCATTCCATTTTTTTTGTAGCATTTAGACACCTTCTTTTAAATTTTTAGAATAAAACAAGATATCAACTCAAAACCCTTTGAAAACTAGCAATAATCACCTTTTCGCATATTCGACCGAGTGTGTCAAAAGCCTTATTAACAAGCAAAACCCACAAAATGAAATCTAAAGGATTCACCGTGCTTAACCTAGTTGTTATTAGGATTATCATTAAAAACTAGGTCCTAAGGCATTTCCTATTATAACAAAAGCATGTATTGCATATTGCCATTTACAAAGGTTGCACTCTCACGAAGCAGGTTGAATCATGCGAAATGTGATATTGTGATGCGATGATTAACCTTATCGCATTGTGTTGGAAATACTTAAGAAAGGTTTGAAATTTTACAAACCATGTGATGTTGTGAAATGCAATAAAAGCCTAGACCTCATCAAAACCTATGTTATAAAGTAACACTTAAGTCCGCTACACAAATGGAAAATGCTTTATAAGGTAAAATCCCATTAAACAAGATACGCTTTAAAAAAACAATAAAGAACGTCCTGCATCTCACATCCCATAGAAAACTAAGAAATTTAATAAAGCACACAATCATTATGCGATAATGTGATTTGCGATATTGCATCGCAATCGCAAAATCAACATTTTCGCAAATCAAAGCTTGTAACCTTAAAAAATTTTCTTCCCATTTTACGATGTAGAACATTAATGAGAAGTAAAGGTAGCAATAACAAACCATTACAGGGCATTTAGTATGGATTAATGACATTTATGTTTGAAAAGAGGCTTGACGTGATATGGTATCTTTTCTTTTGCGTTTAATTAAAACTCCTTTCTCGTCACTTTTTCAAGTTTATCTGTATCATTCATTATTTTTTTCATTCTTGCATGTGTCTATCCAATGGCTTCCACTTTGCTCCATTTTACGAAAAGTCTGCAGCAACAGTCGTTAGGAACAATGGCAAAGAAGGGAAAGGTAGTTGCGTCTCTAAAGTGAGAAATGATCCCTCTATTCTCTAATACTACGTATAGTAGATATGAGGGAACTTCAACATGGTAATCCATATATGATTTGTTATAAGAATAGAAACTGAGGCCTCTGGTAGGAAAGGTCGCAGATGATGCTTATGTTTCCTCCGACGCCTCCTACTTCGACACAACATGCTCGTTTCTACACGGCATAGCCACAATGTTGGAGATAATCCCATACATAGATATGGTCATGTGGATAATTAATGTGTTGGATGTCTCAGACGGAGAGTTCAAGAATAGTAGGTAGGAGGTTATGGGATCTTTCTTAGTAGACAGCCTACAGCTTATGAACAATCTACCAGAGCCACAAAAGCTCTATAATAAACAGTTCCTCGAGAAATTTTCTAAGGAGAGTGAAGACCCAGTAGACATTACACAGGCCTGGACAGAAAATGAAAGCAAGATCAAATGGGATAATATGGGTGTGTATTCTATGATAACCATCTCTACCCGTTACACTTTTGCAGGAGCCATACTATGTAGATTGTTCGGTAAGCTCGATAGACCAAATTTTCCCCAGAGTGGCTGCAATTAATAGAAGTAGCTGTGAACACAACAATAATGAATTCGGATCAAATTTTGTTTGATAATTTGGAGAAATCCATTATGGCGTATAAGAGAGAGAGGAGTCCCTGTTTAAGGGTTTGTTCCCCATTTTTCATGAGTTCCTTTCTAATGGACACAACGTATTTTAGCTCTAAATTTCGTATTATGGGATATAAGTGGACTGTGCAAGACCTACTTCCTATCCATGTGTACCATAAGAGTTTGTGGGAATCTTAGTTTCACCCCCATTTTTACAAGATTTTTCAAGGAGTTATGCTACCCATTCATAAACAATTCTACAACACAACTAACCCTAGGTTTTCCAAAAAAGGCCATTTGGCATACATTTCCAATGGAATGTGGTGCATTTGCACTACATGATTTTGGACATACATGCAAAGAGGCAAAGATTATGAAATCTTTAAGATTATATACATTCCCAGGAAGGCAGTATGACCCAAATGGAACTATTAAGGACTTCACCACTATGGTGAAAGTGAAACCATTCACCCATGAGGAGGACCCCTTCGATGACCTCCCTACAAAAAGAAACATTTTCAAATGTGACGCATATGGCATCACTAATTTTTACCCCAGATGATGTTGAATCTTTCCATGTGTACAGAAAGAGGAGATTATTGAAGGTCCCATTGGACCTAATACAAATTGAGCCAATAAGCGAGCCAACTCCCAGTGTAAGATTTGAGGACAACTCCGAAGAAAATTACAAAGAAAATTATGAAATAGATACCCAGGAGAGACCTACTCATGAGTCACAGAACTCAAAGCAGCAGTCTCAAAATGGGGGAGATAATAAAAATAAGGAGTCAGAAAGGGAAATAGATGGAACTACAGAAGAAACAACTGAGTAAACCTCGGTAGAGAAACAGGCAGAAATTCACTCTACTTCCACTCAGTGAACAAAACTCCCAGTTATTGATTTGGAAAGGGAGTGGGAGAATTTCAACAAGAAGCTTCATAGAGATGAACAAACATCTGAGATACAGAATCCATAGCACAAGTAAGCTCAAGAAATAACACTGGAGAAAATAGTAGGCACTCAGTATGTTGAGCTCATTCCTGCCACCCCCACTTCAGAAATAATTTTGAGAATTGAGGAAATTCCTCCATTAGATGTGTTTTATAGTCCTCCTCACAAAGCTATTGTTAAGAGACATAGAAAGAAGAGTAAGCTAGATGTTTCAGCTATTACGACTCTCGGAAATGAACCAATGGACATTGTATGGAAAGACTCGACCATGGACCCACCATAAAGCCTCACAAGACTACCACAATTCGAAGGATCCTATGCTATGGAAACTATGGACAAAGAGACAGAGGTCCAAATGTTGCTTAGAAAAAAAGAACAAAATATTTTGCTCTTGGAACAACAATTAGCTCAAGAGAAATCCAATCAAAAAGCAGAATTACAAGTAGCCCAACTCAAGCAAGAATTTGAACATATGCAAATACAACATCAGGCCAGCCT
The DNA here is from genome assembly GCA_031772625.1 of Pinus tabuliformis. Taxonomy (NCBI): domain Eukaryota; kingdom Viridiplantae; phylum Streptophyta; class Pinopsida; order Pinales; family Pinaceae; genus Pinus; species Pinus tabuliformis. The sequence continues at coordinate 770,439,393 of CM062809.1, forward strand.
AGCAGAAAAAGATGAGTGGATACAAGCGATGGCAGATAAGTATAAAGAAAATCGACGAATTGATGATTTCATAAAGGAAGAACTCAGTCTTAACTCCCAAATAATACAGCAAAATGAAGTTCTATTCCAGAAAATATCACGAATAAGTCCTTATTGTGAGATCGGTGATAAGGTAACAAGTCAAGTTGTCGACATGAGACTTGAGTATGACAAAATCCATAAAATGATTTCTCACTTTATCATCTGGCAAGAATCAATAGAAGGAAGAATGGTTGATTTTCAAAAGCTAGAGGAATCGCATAAAGACATCTTATTCACATATTGGGATTCTCAGCTGAACCAAGCAGAAAGGGCAATGACGGTCGCGGCAGTAGTAGCAGCAGACAACATCACAAAAGCCATCAATGACAATCTGCACATGGCACCAATCTAGTTGTAGAGTTTATACCAGGATTTCTTCCAAATACCAAATAGTTAGAGCAACAGTGGAGGAAAGCGGCAAAAGAAAAGGAGGAGGTGATCAGACAAACGGGAAAACTAAACTGGGAAGCATATTGGTAGTTCTTATTGAAACCATATAGCTAGTGGACGAACTTGCAATTCTTAGCTACCTCCACATAAAAAATGGTGCCAACATTGACAGACGCTATATTTTTCGGGGTAGTCGAAATCTGTGATCGGCCAACTGACACAGCTCAAGCCTATGACAGATATTTGTGATCTCAAAGATCGCATGCAAAGGAGTTAGTCACTTAGTTTATTTTTATTTTAGTTTTATTTTTCATAATCCGAGGCAGGTTGTTTAAACCTCCTCAACTATTTTTGTAATAATATATTTTAGGACCTATAGTTTAGTATTTAAACCCCTCTCATGTATTTAGAGAGGGGTCTAGAAATTTTATTAGAAACATTCTTCAAAACATGCAGTTCTGTACCTTTGAGGAGGTTTTGATAGAATGAATGGAACGAGATCTATTTTCTCTTAAAGATCTAGCATGCTCTACTGAAATGCACTTTTGTACTCTTAGAATATGTTGGATTGATTGAAAGTTGGTCAATATTGCTGAGACACATGAGCAGGACTCGTCATACAAGGTACTTTTATCTAATGATCTTGTTTTATTTATGTATCAGGAAATACTTCTTCTTTTAATTGTTTTATGTGTGAAAGTATAAATTACACTTTTTTATGATGTTGGCTTTGACTTTATTCTGAATACATGAACGATTTATATGCGATATATATTTCACAATCGTTTTGGCTAACTATTTATCCAAAACAATTATTGGTAAAAGGTTTCGTTTCTTATTGCAGTTGAATGATCCATATTACCAATTGTTGTAGGACATCATTCTAGATCGCATATTGTATTTAATTCCCGGGTATATTTATATTCAAATAGTGTTTAAAGTAGGATATATGAATGTGTTTAGTAGTTTAGATTAGATTACACTTAGCTTAATCATTCCCCCATTACATCATACATCACCCCATCAACACTATCAAAATCTCTTTTGGTAAACTGGGCCCATTATCCCTAGTTGGAGCCATTACACCAAACGGAAAAGGAGTTTCTAACCAAGGTCGAGATCGAGTGGTTTTCGCCCATGTTGTAGCAACAATTTTGAGGCTTCAACAATAGGGTGAAACTACTTCCCTTTCTCGTAATACATGTGAAGGATGTATAAATGAGCATGCCTTCGTAATATTTATGTATTTTACCTTATAGATGTGAGTTGTGGATGGACATGCATGTGTATAGATAAATAAACATATGTTCGTAGCTATGTACTTTTAATTAATACATGTATATTTTCGTTAAAAGAGGCATGTCTCGATAACTTGTTTACATTTATTTCTACACATGAGATGTTTAAAGCATCACTAGTAAAGAATAATATTGATTAATAATTTATCTAATCATGATATCAAAATTTTGTTAACAAAAGTAATGATAGGGAAGGATGGTGACTTCTACAAATGATAAATTATGTTTAAAATTATGGAAAGAAAATATATAATGGTCTATGCATATTCAGGAAGGTCCCCTTCAATATAATCCACTAATGGGAACAAGAAATCCACAAAGGCACAATTTTCTAGGATTTGTGGGTAAATGATACCATGATTAATGTAACAGATTCTAGCAAATTATGTTGTACTTAAAATGATATATTTGTAATATTTTATGAAAAATGTGAAGGGATGGCCTCCCTTACATCTAATGTGTGAGGGGTGAACATGCTCATGAGACTTTTAATAAAATTAAAAGTTTGTTGGTTTTTCTCGATGGGGTTTCCAGTGTATATTATTATTTAATGATATGTTTTCCTATTGTACCATTCTAATGATTTTGATTCCTTGCATGATGTGAAATTTACATTATCAAGTATTTTATTAACTTACCATGTTAAAAGAATCATGAAAATGGTGCAAGGTTACATAATGATGTTTATGTTAACATGATACAACAATGGTTTTTAATGGCTATGTAACTTACTATTCTTTCGTAAAGTTTCTATATGTAATGATGAATATTTTATCTAATGATCAATGAAGGAATATATAATAGTGATTTGGAAAGTTACACGGTAAATTCTCTAAAAAGTTTCTAATCCTACATGTTTTACACTAAGTTACCGAGAGATGTTAAAATATTTAAAAAATGAATTATTTGAGCATATAGATTAATCACAATCTAATTACAAAATACTTAATCACAAATAACAAATCAAAACATGTTTAGTAAAAAGAATATTTACTAACAAATTAATAACCAAATTTGAACGGCTTGTTTATTTTGTTTATTTTTTCTTTAGAGAAAGTCCATTTTTCAGAACCTACATATAGTCTAGATTAAATCATCAAATTCCTAAAAAGAAATTATGGAAGAATATTTTAGATTCCCATTCCATGATGAACGTTAAAGATAAAATATAAATGATTGGTTTATGCCCAAAATATCGATTTTCAAATAACTTTAATAACACTTTAATCACAGATTAATCATGTTTTATTTCTTCTTCCTTGGGAGGAAGTCTATCAATGTAAACGGAAACCCTTGGGAATCCTTACCAAAATAGGCTATCCCCTTGGTTTACTGTGATTATACTAATTTTATACAACATCCATCTCAATCCTAGATTTAATAGAGTTTGGTTTTGAAGATAATGCAAGTTTAAGATTAGATTTGTGGTTGTGGAAGCTACACATTATTATCCTAGTACTTTATATTTTGTAACATACAAAATTAAAAAATGTGGTGAATTGTTAGTGGTGTAATGTATCCCAAAAAAATGTTTTTATTTTATTTTATATATATATATATATATATATATACACTGTTAGGGTCATCCGTCCATCGAACCACCAAAATCGCTATGTATGAGGATCAATAATCAAAATTTTCAAGAATATAATTCATAGGCATTAAATTAATATATATTTTATAGATTATTGCCTTCAAGATGTAAGGGTTTTTATTGGTTTAATTGAATGGAAATTCAATCTGTTTGATGCAAAATTACGTACATGCATTTTCGCATTCATTGAGTAAATATGATAAGTGCAGATCAAGTTATGCTTTCCCCAATATTTAAATGCAATAAATTGCAAATTAGATGAGCCATAAAGGTGTAAGGTTCGTATGAATTAGACAATACTAATAAATTCTATCGGATGGGTCAGATATATGGCAGCGCCTAACCAGCCTGCCATAGGGCATTAAATGCCCGGGGATATGCAGGCCGGTTAACGCGAAAACACGCGAAAGCTCAATTTCGGCATTAAATAATATTTGAGCTTTCGCGTGTTATCACGCTAACCGGCCTGCATATCCCCGGGCATTTAATGCCCTATGGCAGGCTGGTTAGGCACTGCCCAGATATATCATGTATGTTACATGATTCATTTAACACAATACATGATGTTGAGGTAGTCCCTTGAGATTGAGTTTCGAGCTTTGTATGAGAAGTGTATATATATATATATATATATATATATATATATATCAGATTTATCATTAGAAATCATTGTTTTACTTAATAGATTTAACATTTTTGAAATTTGATCACTAATTCTATTATTTGAGCAATAATTATATACTTAATTTTTTAATTTTTTGAAATTAAGGTGTTTTGTATAAAAATTCTATAGCAAAAGCTTTGGATAAAAGGGAGAAAAAATAATAAAAATAGAAAACCCAAATCTGCAAAATGTTTTTAATGCAATTATTTTTAGAATAGTTGGTTTTCTCTTCTTTTCCATAAACAAATGAGAATTAATTTTTTGATTGAAAATTTCCCACTAAAGATGACACTAGTAGAAAATGAGAAATTAGTGACTAGGTGACTAAAAAAGATAGTCATGCACCTTTTCCAAGTGAAATACTACCAAAAATGGGAAATATTAAGTGACCTAATTAAAAATGACTAACATAAACGTTAATTTAGTCTCTTTACAATATACAACTAGCTAATAAGTAATTCAACTAAAAATGACTAATGTAAAAGACTAATTTAATCTAAGAACAAAAACATAACTACCTAACAAGTACTACAATAATATGAATAATTCGTTTATGCTAGTCACTTTAATTGTGTCACTTCAATAAAACTTTTGTATCCACAAGGTGTTTACTTTATTTAGTGCACTTAATCCCCTAATCCTTATGTTGTTAACCCATAAGTACACCAATCCCTAGAAACCTTAAGCCTTTAACCCCTCATCACTAAAGTCCTCATCCCCTAAACGCGAAAACCCTAGCCTTAAATGAACTATCCCCCAAACACCCTAAATCCTAAAGGATTAACCCCTTCTCTCCTTAGTTCTAAGCCCTAACCTTTACACCCCTAAATCCTTAACCACAACCTTTAAGACCTTAAAACCTTAACCCTATCCCCTATTCCCTTAACCCCTAAAACACTTAAAACAATAGTTTCAAATACTTTATTAATGAGACATCACTTAAAATATTGGTGTCTATTACCATAATGTTAAATATCATATATGTCCACAAAAGTGACACATATCAGTCACATAAGATTTCAAATAAAAATATCTATTAAAATCAGTAATAGCACACCTATTTCATGAAAGATCATAGAAAATCATTTTTAGTGACCTAGTCACTAATCTTGGAGGAAGCCAAAAACTTATGAAACATCCTAGAAAATAATTTTTAGTGACCTAGTAGCTAATCTTGGTGGTAGCTAAAAAATATCTTGTGGCTCTCTATGTATCCTTTCCCAATTCAAGTTTTCTTTCATAGTCTATTAGGGGAGAAGTAGACGAAACAAATATCCACCTTAGAATTCTTGTTAGCGAGAAGCTTTGTGAGTGCATCCTATATTTCTATTCACCATGAACAACAATTGTTGTCGGGTTTACTTGCACACTATTATTCAGTAGTTGAGGATTTGTCTTAATGCATGAACAAAAATTCTATTATTCTGTATGTAGGATTTACTTTTCCATTATTGAAGAATGCCCCTTTGAAAACGTTTTATCTTAATACATGAACATAAATTCAGTCCAAGATTAGGTTTTTTTCTTGCTCAAGGAGACTATGCTATTGTTCATTTTCATTTTTTCCATTTTCTTGCCATTGGTTGCCTGTACTCTTCTTTCTCTCGAGTGAATTCTAGCCTATTTTCTCCGATTCTCTCCATTCCTTCGTATTGGTTAATGGCTCCAGAAAGTGCCTAGGTAAATTTCAATTCCATTAGTTTTAAAATCTTTGAAATTTCATTTTTTTGTAGTGTGAAGTTTCTTTATTATTTCTAATTCCTTTAGTCTCATTATTACATGATGATTTCCTCGTGCTCAGATATTCAACCTGGTGTCCATTCTCAGAGTCAAATTCACTATTTCACTGCCTTTATTTTTTCCCTCTTTTGAAATTGTTTCAGGAGTTTGGAAAAATGAGGTTAACCACCTCACCCTATTTTTTCAAATCTGTTATCATATATCCTAATTGTCTTTTCTTCTAGATAACTCTTCTAATTTCTAGTAGACCAATAATTTTGGTGGAGAGAGTAAAACAATGTTAGTATTTCCCTCCATGCTTGTAAATTCAACAAAACTCCCTCTCCTCTTCCAATATTCAAGTATGTATTCCAATTTACTTCTTATTTATTGTTATATAGAGGAATATCTAGTTGGTTCTACCAATAATTTCCTAAGTGACATCTTTAGCCTTGGTCCTTGCACATATGGCATTATAAATTCATGGGCCAGGTAAAATGTCAAATGCTCTTTTACCGTTTTGAAATTTTTGTCAATGCGAATCTTTCTTGTTTCATTTCAAATATACCCTTGTTCCTAGTCTAATCGGTTGATTTTAATGGTGTTATAGGTGAAACATGGCCTCTTATTCCTTCTAGGTCACTCACAGGGGAATGTAAATTTTTTTTCTTATATTATTTCCAGTCCCTTATTGCAAGTTAGTAATCAATTTTTTATCTTTTGACTAGCTTGCATATTCTTCGCTACCTCACAGGTATTATTTGGCCCTTGTTGTACATATATTTATATGTATATCATAATTTCCCCTTTTAGTGTTCTGGTTTGAGATGTCATTTTGTCGCAGGTCTTCTCCCCTCTTACAGGTTAGATACGTCATAACTAATTCTAGGATGAGGGGGTAGCCAGATGCACATCCTTTGTTTCTTGTAGCTAAGATGCATTTTATTATGTTCACTGTTAATCATGGGAGCTGCCCACTTGTAACTCTGGGTTCCATTATGCCTTCCCTTTTAATAAATAAGTGTGTATTTCCTTCTATACACCGACCTATAGTCGCTTTTGACTGTATAACAATCAATTTATTTTAATATTCCTTTATTAATATTTCTTTTGGTCCATTTATTTCTCTATGTAGTGTATGTATTTTTCAATAGGACTTTACATAAAATACTTGCTTACTTTGGATTCTACTTACTCTTTACTCTGCTTAATTACTCGTGAAATTGGACTCCTATTGGAGATGTTATGAGATTTTTTTTCCTATTAGTTCTTACATTGATAGTAAAATTATCAATGTAAGAAGATGATTTGTCAACAAATTTATCTCTCACATAATTCAACATGTTGTTGCCATAAGGATAATTTTCCAACTGGATTCCACATACTTCTAAAAATATTGGATTACATAGGATTTTCCTTGTTCCTAGAGTATTTGTTAGTTTAAGTCAATACCATAATACACTATTAAATTCAATAAGCATTTTTGCGAGGAACTAACAGTTTTCGACTTGTAACTTATTCCAAAAATTCTTTGTCGATATAATTAAATTTTATGTGTGAGTTCAAAGTACTAGCTTAGACCCTTACTCAATCAGAATTCGCCTTACCTAATATAGTTTTGTACTAATATGATATGTTGTTAGGGTTTGAATTATTTTTGGTGGACGATTATTGAATAATATATAGAATTTATCCTTTTGTTTACTTGGGAGGTTGTATACATGAGAAATTTTGAAGTCTGCTTATCCAATTTTACCAATTAATATAAGTCTTGGTCTAAATATTGGAATTTTTAACATTTCAATACTTAACATCATTCAAATAGATCATAAATGGTAAAGAGACCATATCTTAGAACTCTTCTTAAAAATCTTAGGTTTCCTTACTAGACCCGACCCCTTGGATTTTTGTTTTAACTTTTACTTATGCCAACCTCACCATAGGTTCTTCACACTACACCAACCAATTATCCTTATTTCCTTATAAAAGGTTATTTCTTACTAGATGAATGGGTAAATAGTAAGGTATTATCATATCGGTTTCTCTATAGTCCCAACCTTAAAAATTGTTCATCTGCCTCTATGCGACAAACAAAATTGTTAAGAAGGAAATTGATCAAGTGTCCAAATATAACTTACATAAATTATGACAAGGACACAAGACATAATATATTAGGGTTTAATTTGACATATTCCATACATCTAGGCTTTGTTTATCTATGTTCACAATATTATATCTTAATAATTTCAACATTTAGTTAACGAAGCTTATCAGAGCATCATTTCAAGCCATTGGAATTACTACCTCACATTGAGTATTTACCCTCATAGTACTATGCTCATTGCTTCAAAAATATAGTTGAGTGCTAAAAAAATGAAACATGGAATGGACAGTATGGCTACTACGAACAAAAATAAACTTCTGAAGGTAGATCTTAGCTTTGGTTTCCATTGATTAATTCCTATCTCAATCCAGAACAGACCCTCCAACCAACTCATTACATGCATCATCACAAAGTTTATTTCCAATCTCTCCCAAATTTTTCATGGAAATGTCATCCCTCGCCATCCTTTGAACCCTATCACAGGGTAATGTGGCTTCACTATCAGTGCACAATGTGCTCCTTTTGAATTCATGATGAACTGGATTTGGAATTGACTGTAACATCAGTCTCATACTCTGAGTTTAATTAAAAGTAGGACTGATTAGAGATCCACTTTTTTGTTGTCAAATTCCATTGAGCAGGATCTCCTCCCTCATATCAATAGGGCCTCCTTGAACTGCATTGTGGATTTTTATAATGGTTCAAATTGCATTGATATTGGAATCAAGATAGAAAATGCAACAATGATCCACTTGCTGCTATGATAAGTGGTCATGAAATGAAATAATTGAAGTGGGATTTGAGCTTGGAAGGAAGGCAACATGATGCGGTTTCGAAGCAAAATTTTCCTTGTTGTAGATCTTGGAGTTTCTTCTCTTCTTAGCAACACAACTCTTGTGCATCCTTACCTCTTTAGATTACCATAGAAAAAACAAGAGCATCTTCAACATCAATATGACCAAATGGGAAATGTATTTTACATAGATTCTTGATTTATGTCATGAAAATCTTGAAAACGCATCATGAAAATACTTAGTGCACTACTTTTGTTTGAGGGTTCAACACTTGCTTTCCAAGCCTGTTGCAAATCATTTGTTTTTTTGTCCACTTTTACTAATGACCAACATCATTGTAGCATTCTGGCCTTCGAGTTACAGTTTATTAAATGTGACCCAATTTACATCTCATTTCATCACTAGAGAAGAAAATCTAGAATAGTGAGGTCTCACATGACCTTTGCAAATTTTAATATAAATGGTGCTTCAATGAGATTGCTTCCCCTATTCCTTTGATCACCCCTAACATTTGGAGTGAAGGCTTAGATTCACTATTTTCAAGATATTCTTAGTCAATCTTAGGTCCTTGTGGTCAAGATAAAGGCCCCACTCTAGGGAATTCTTGTGTTGGAAAAGTTTGTTAACACATGTATGCTTTGTATCCCTTTGAAACACTTTAATGCATATATAAATGATTCCAAAAAAATGCCCTAATTTGTAGATTTTATTGGTAGTGGATAATGTGCACAACCCCCATAGACTATATCGACTCCCATTTTGTGCCAGATTACAAAGTAGGCTTGAGCTCAAGAGGATATTTTATTTCTCTTTTAACAATTCAAAAGTCTACAAATTTTTTATGGAGGATAGATTGTGGTTATGGAATATAGTTTACCTTCTTTTCAAACCATGTTTAATCTACTTCAACCTAGCCTTTACGTATATTTCCTCACCTTTGTGTTGGTTGAGAATGTTGAGCCTCCTCATATACTGGTGGGGAGAGGAAATTATTCAAACAATTGAGAATACTTTGGGTAAGGTCATTAAAACTAACCCAATTTAGGAGGGGAAATGGTTTGTTTACTTTCCAAGAAATTGTGTAGAGGTGGACCTAACCAAAGGTTTGTTAGAAAAGAATATTCAGTGATTGTGAATACTTGAAATAGAACCAACGATTGAACTATGACAGCATTGCCTTATATGTAGAATTTTCTGATAGTTAGGTCATGTAAATGAAACTTGTTTAAAAAGGACATGTTGAAGAAAAAATTCCCTGTGCTGCTAAAGAAAGATCAAATGCAATCATGGATTTGAAGAAGTGGCTCTAAAAATACAAAAGAAGAATGATGGGTGGTCAATGTTGATCCTAGGACTAGTGGGCATCAAAATAAACATTTTTAAAGATACCTTATTGTGAAATCCTATAGATTGGAAGAATAACATGACGACGACGACCTAACCCTAGCTAAATTGACAAAGCAAGGACAAAGGCTCTCAAATTCCAATGGCGCAAACTAAGAAAAGTTCAATGAGGAATGCCTATGAATAACTTCATCCAAAAAGTGTTTTTAGCATGATAGGTTTCCTAATATTAAATCTTTCAAATCTTGATTATCACATAATGTAACATAATACAGGTAACTTCTTTACATTGTTTCATGAACAATATAAAGAATTTTTTTTTTTTGTAAAAAAAATTATCCTCCATTGTTTCTGACCTAATTGCTTTAGTGATGATTACCTTCCAAAGCTTTTTTCATCAATCAATATTTTGTGATAAACCCAAATGTAATGGTAATTTTTTTTATGTCAACATTTGTGATATTATCTTATATTCTAAGAGTGCATTTATCCCAATCTATTGATGCAAAGTTTTTTGGTTCCAATGTAGGTTTCAACCCCGTACATAAATTACTTGCATATGAATTCTAAAAAATAGAAAATAAACAATGCGAGAGCATAAAAAATAAAACACATATACACAGAGATTTCCCCTAGATCCCAAAACTGGGACTACCAGCTTGAATTTTCATTATGTTCATTTCAATGTTACAATACATATTTATACATGCGGAAGCATCCAATACCATGGATTGAAAACCATCATGTCCAAAATCATGTGTGAAAACTATGCACAAAACCATAGATAGGTTCTCCCAACCTAATATAGGGTCCAAAATAAATTTCCTCGGGGCACTACCCCAGACCCTGTAGAGGGGTGCTACCCACCCCCTCAAACCCCTTGTGACCCCCCCACCTACGTAATCGGCACAATGAAGGGGCGCTCCGCTCCCCCTCCAACCCCCCGGTGAACTACATAGACTAGTCATGGAAAGAATATAACACAACCAAGCAAGAAAAGTTCAATGAGGAACACATATGAATACTTTCATTCAAAAAGTGTTTTTAGCATGATAGGTTTCCTAATATTAGATATTTCAAAATTTGATTATCACATAATGTAACATAATACAAGTAACTTCTTTACATTGTCTCATGAATAATATAAAGCATTTTTTTTTTTGTAAAAAAAAGTATCTTCCATTGTTTCTGACCTGATTGCTTTATTGATGATTACCTTCCAAATCTTTTTTTCTTTAATCAATATTTTGTGATAAACTCAAATGTAATGGTAATTTTTTTTTTTATCTCAACCTTTGTGATATTCTCTTATATTCTAAGAGTGCGTTTATCCAAATCTATTCATGCAAAGTTTCTTGGTTCCAATATAGGTTTCAACCCCATACATAAATTACCTGCACACGAATTCTAAAACACAGAAAATAAACAATGCAAGAGCATAACACATAAAACACATATACACAGAGATTTCCCTTGGATCCCAAAATTGGGACTACGAGATTGATTTCTCATTATGTTCCTTTCAATGTTACAATATATATTTATACATGCTGAGGCATCCAATACCATGAACCGAAAACTATCATGTCCAAAACCATGGACCAAAAATCATTGCGCCCAAAACCATGGACTCAAAACCATCGCGTCCAAAACTATGTGTGAAAACCATGCACAAAACCATAAATATGTCTTCCCAACCTATTATAGGGTCCAAAATAATTCTCTTGGGCACTGCCCTAGACCTCGTAGAGGGGGGCTACCTACCCCCTTCAAACACCCTGTGACCCCCCCGCTGCACAGTTGGCGCAACGATGTAGCCCTACCTCGACCCCCCCTGATTAACTACATAGGCTAGTTGTGGAAAGAATATAACACCACCCAACAACTAAAATTCAATGAGGAACACATACGAATACTTTCATCCAAAATGTATTTTTAGGATGATAGGTTTCCTAGTATTAGATATTTCAAATCTTGATTATCACATAATGTAACATAATACAATTAACTTCTTTACATTGTCTCATGAACAATATAAAACATTTTTTTTTGTAAAAACAATTATCCTCCATTGTTCCTGACCTGATTGATTTACTGATGATTACCTTCCAAACCTTTTTTCTTTAATCAATATTTTGTGATAAACCAAAATGTAATGGTAATTTTTTTTTATCTCAACCTTTGTGATATTCTCTTATATTCTAAGAGTGCATTTATCCCAATCTATTCATGCAAAATTTCTTGGTTCTACCAAGAAATTAAATTCTAAATATCATCACATATAGATTTGACGGTTTATATTTTTCTTTCATTGTCTTATTCAACTTCACTACATGATAATATTGATGTATATACTTATATTCTGTGATCAATGAACTTCAATTTGCTTGACGCCCATTGGCCAATGTAGGGAAAATGATGGAAAAAAAATTGTCTAAATTTTTTTAAAATATTGGACATGTGATGCCTAGACATGTTCCTATCATTCTAAATATTATCCTCTAAATGTTGTATAATTTAAAAATTCATATGTTCTAAACTTAGAATTTTATAACTTCAAAAATCTATTGACCAAAGAATAGGCAAACCACAATTAATAGCTCAAAGGATAGTGAACCACAACATATTACATTATTTTATTAAGTCTTAGATTTATAGGGAGGACAAAAACTCCCCATAAATGCAGTTAACACTTGAGGAAGACATTGGACATAACCCAAAGGATTCTAACATATTACATTATTTTATTAAGTCTTAGATTTATAGGGTAGGGGTCAAAAATCCCCATAAATGCAGTATAAAATGGTAGGAACATGATTCATATGGTGCATTAAGAATTTATTGGATGCCATTTTGTAGATGATTAGTAATAATATTTTATGTGGTTGTATCTTGGATTCATCGCATCTGTTGTTTGAGTGCATCGACGTTTCGAACCAGGTGGTTCATAATCCTGATGATGAACCACAGAGGCTGGTTCGAAACGTCGATGCACTCAAACAACAGATGCATGAATCCGGAAGATTAACCACACAGAATACAAATCGTAGAAGTCTAAATCCATAATAATATTTTAGTCAAGATCTGGTGGGAGTCTAAAACCGTCGACGACAGATAAGATGGTTGATATTGTATCATTGTTTTTAAGCATTTATTAACTCCTCTAATTTAAAATTTAGTCTTTTCAAGTTCATCATAAATTATTTATTGCTACTCACTCAACACAATTAATACATTTCTAATCTTCGAGTCCCATGAATTTTTGTTTGGTCATTCGGAACTATTGGTGTAATTTTGTGTTTCCTTTCCTATTTTGCTGCTATCCTACAAGCGTTTGTTCTGTTATAGGAACTTTTAATTCTTCCTTGCAACTTAATATGAAGGTTGGGAACCAAATATGTTGAAGAATCTATTGATCATTGTTATGAAACTCTTATGACTTCAATTTGATTCACGAGGATTTTTTCTTTGTTTCCAATTCTTGCTTAAATTTAAATTGTATGATGACATATGATGATTGATGCTACAGGAAACCAATCCATTATTTTCTTCTCTTTTCTATTTTAAAATGATTTCTAAACATAGCAAATGTCATAATTTTCAAGAATATCGAGTGTTATTGACATCATTGTATCTGATGATATCCAAATTATGCCATTGATCCAAATCCCTATCACAATCAACTCTCAATTGTAACATATGTCTCGCTAGTACGTATCCTTCTGATGTATTTTGTGTCTCAGGTAGTCAAAAAAAAGGTGGTTTTACAAATGATATTTGGTTCTCAATTAAGTTTACACTTTCTTTACGAAGCAATGATTATTATAAATAATAACAAACTTGTTACGGACTTACGTCCACAACCTTCATAGAAGTCCAAAAACATCTAATAATACGTTCAATAGCATATGGGGTAGTCATATTCAATAATACGTTCAATAGCATATGGGGTAGTCAATAACAAATTGTGTTCCAAATATAACTAGGTCCTTCTCCAAAGAACCGATGAACATTTCCTTCCGTACATGCCTAAAACTAAAATAAACTTACAAAACAACCAGAGAGCCAACAACCAACTCCACCTCAATATCATTGTCACACTTCCCCCGGGTTTTTGTGATGTGCATAGGTTGCTGACAACATTTTATAACGGGGGAGTTTAATAAAGATTTACACACAAACAAGATAGAAATTATTATTATTTTTTTAATAAAAAATTTTAATGGCCTTAGACGTTGGACCTTCACACAACTTCCACAAACGTCTAATACTAGTTTTCGTAATAGATGGGACATTAATTTTCCAGATACAATGCATTCCAAAAGTAACCTATCCGCCTACTACAAACACAAAGTAGTTTCCTTACAGGCTGACCTAAGAGTAAAATAGACTTACGAAACATAAAAAAATAATGTGTAATTATTTATGGGGAAGTTTAACAAGGATGGCCACACAGGAAATGATGTTATATATCATGAAGCAGGCGTCTTTCAACTCTAAGCACTTCATTCTGAGAGTGGATTGTGCATTTGATCTCATTGTGGATTTTCCTAGATTTATTTCATAAACAAGCCATTAATAGGGTAGAAATGTATAATGGTTTCCGATACATTATGAAGGATACAAAGGCAGATTCCACTATCAATAAAATCATTTTCTTTCTTATATCACAATAGTTACAACCATGAACAACCATGAAGTATTTTCATTAACTGAATCTACATACCTTCTTGGTTTTCACCTTTGCCTGTGTGCCTCTCTAGTTGTGTTTCCAAGTGTTTGGACAGTGGATGATTTATATTACTTCATTTTGTTGTTATTTGTGGTGCTTACAAGATGCTTTGGTCCATTAGCTTTTTGTGCTCAGTCATTTGGTTCTCCCTTTTTTGAGAGTGATATCATCTAATGCTTGGAGGAGTGATCTTCCTTCTATGCAAAGTTGTTTTGTCATTGAAGTGAGGCATATTCTAATTTAGTTGTGTCTTCGAGATAATTTATTTTTGGAGAGGTGGTTCCCTTTTTCTTCCTTTCTCGCTTGTCTTCATAGAGGTATTTGATGATACCTGAATTGGCTTTAAACATGTCCTAGGAAATTGAAAATAGAGCCTCCTCCACATTGGAAGATGATTTTGCAGCAACTGAGTTCTCTCTTACCTCCACCTTTCCGTCAAGACAACCGACCCCAAAAAATTGTGTTTTTATTTGAATCGTTATGGGACTTGTAATCCATTTAACTTCTTTTCTATGACTATGGATTACATATCCTATAATGTGTGACAACTTATAGCCTATTCCTTCTGTGTTCTTCTCAAAACTACCAAATAATTGAATTGGTATTACTCTTCTATTTTTTACTTCTATATGAAGCCTAGATAAAGGATATGACATGAGAGAACACTTCTTTCTTGACATATATTTTAAAAATTGATTTATCCACTTGAATAAATCAAAATTTGAATCTTTCAACAACTTCGATGGTTTTGGTGAGGAATACTTTTTGTAGTCCATTTTCTACTGTAGTTGATGTACTTACATTTTTAGTTTATGGTTCTCCTTTCGAAAATATTGTTTGTTCAATTTTTGTCCATGCATTTTTCTTTTTTGATTACTTTTTCTCATGTCTAAAGCTTATTTGATACCAAATGATCCATAGTTGCATTAGTTACAATACAAAGTACAAATATTTTCTTTTTCTATGTAATCAGGTCACAAATTATATTCTTTGCCCATGTAATATGGTTAGTGTTCATAGTGTTGAATGTCCACTTACATATGTCTTACTATAAGATTTGTTTCAACATTTCCATCATTATGTGCTTTCTCTTTCTTAACTTATATTATGTTTAGCGATATACACCTAAAGTATTGTTAGTACTAAAAACAAAGGCATGTGTTATTACTGTCAACATTTCTCTCATATATTTTAAATACATCCTACAAATTTTAATGTGCTAAAGAATAAGAACAGTGTGTCAAAACTTCTGATTACAGCTACAACTTTGTTTTGTTGGGAAAATTATAAGGCTATTATGCCCAACAGATAGCATGGAGTTATAATTGTGTTTGAATGATTAATAACATACCTATATGATGTACAAAAATGAAAATGACTATCAATATATAATATCCAAAAGAAACAAAAACAAATGGACACACATTGCATTTGCCACTATCCCAAAAATGAAAATGACTATCAATATATAATATCCAAAAGAAACAAGGACAAATGGACACACATTGCATTTGCCACTATCCCAAAATCTCATATGGGAAAAATGTTAACCTTTAAAGTGAGGGACTATGCCACTTTTATTTGTGCATGGCTCATACAAGTGAAACGATAGAGTATATTAACTATGGAGAATTTTGATTATTATTTTGGCACTTCTAGTGGCTACAGTGACCCTCCAAAATTTTGCCTTCACTTTGTTTTGGAGCCTCCCTCCTCAAAATATTAACAGCATGTCTTGAACTACTTAGGTACTTGTGTTTCATTCAAGTTTATCTTTGCCTTTGTAGCTTATGTTTTCTTACTTGTTCTTCCAACCAACCACAAGCTAACCTCGTGACTTGGTTCACATCGGGTTCTTGTGCTGTGTTGGAAAATTGCATAATCTTAGAGGCAAGCCACCCTTTCTCTTAGGAATTGTGCAAAGCAGACTAGAAGTCAACCCTACTCTCTAGAAATGGGCAGAGCAATCTAATGGAAAACCTTTCTGAGAGAAATTGCGTTGGGATTCGTTTTAGGAATTGCGTAGACCTAGCGGGCATCTTGTCTTCATCTCGGAAATTAAGTAGTTCATGAGAGGCAGCTAGAGCCACTTAGCCCAAGAATTGTACAAAAGAATTCCTCATTTTCTTGTCTGATGCATGTGATGGAAAGTTGCCCAGCTCTCTCGAGATCTGCTCAATATTCCCATGCATGCATGGAAGTCTTTCCTAAAAAAGAAAAAAGCACCCCTAAAAATTAGGGATCTATTTTTAGCACTGGGAGCTACACTCAAGTTGATTTTAGAAACTTCCTGCCAAGTGCCACTTTTTCTTAGATTTCTCGCATGCACATCATAAACCCTAAATCTACCAAATCTATTTAATGGATGGCCCACAGCTCATTCTACACATTCAATCTTGGAGCTCTGGCATTCCTAAGACATCTAGGAACCTTTGGCACAATCGACACAATTTTTTCGGGTAAGTTTTTCTTTTCAAGTCTTTTTCTCATTTTTCTGTTTCTTTTATTTCCTTCGCTTGTGTGACTTTCACTTTGATTGTTTTATTGAATGTCCATTAGCGATTTTTTTTCTTACTTGTAGAAGTGTTGTTTCAAGTTTTGCATTATCATTCTTAAGCGTCTGCATAACGTTGTTTTTTCATTAACGGTCGCTATTGCGACGACCCTCTTCACTAGCTTCGTTTTTCATCCGTTTGACTGATTCCTAAATTGGTTTTGATTTCATGCATGATCCTTCACTCTTGTTTGCATCGTCCTTCCCCTACGCTTTCAAATCTACTCATTTTCAAGTTGCCCTTGGGTATATCTAGGCTACCTTAGCTGAGACCTTTCTTTCCCCTAGCATGCTCTGCGCATTTCTGAACTCGAGGCTCTGCTGTGGCCCAAGGAATTGCATAGAGGTTTCCTATCACTAGCCTCCAGCTATGCTCCATGCAATTCTAAGAGTCAGTTCCCAGTCATCCCCACTGGGGATGGTGCAATGTGCTATCTCAGCGAGTAGTCAAGTTAGACTGAACTGCACATTGTGTAGTTCTGGTCCACAATCAACCTCACTAGACTATGCTCTACACAGTTCGAGTCAACAGTACAGATATTTGGAGCTGGGACTACGCAATGTGCAGTTTGAGCTCATAGTCTCCCAACCCTAAGATTCACTACTATGAAATCTTGCCCAGCAATCACCGAGCTTGTTGCATGATCAATCCTTGAAGTGCATTGTGTTTTTAAACAAACACTTCTATGACCCATACTGAATTAAACAAAGTCTTTCGGTAGAAATCACATGAGAGAATGTTTTGGCCGACGCGTTCCAAACCAACAAGTGTGGTTCACCATGAGGACTAGATGAAGAGGTAGACCATGGCAACAGCTTAAATTGAGAGAAATGTAGAGACATAAATTCAAGTAACGGCTATATTTGAAAAATTTTGTTTAAATTATAATATTAATTTATTAATATATTAAAAACAAATATTATTAAGTAACGACTATATTAAACGGCTAGTTTTTGAAAAATATTTAAATAATGATATTATTTCATTAATTTATTAAAAATATTAATAGGTAACTCCTATATTAAACTGCTAGTTTTTGAAAAATAATATTTAAATTAATTTATTAAAACCAAATATTACTAGTTCTTGAAAAATAATATTTAAATAATGATATTAGTTTATTAATTTATTAAAATATTAATATCTAACCGCTATATTAAATGGCAAGTTTTTGAAAAAATATTTAAATAATGATATTATTTCATTAATTTATTAAAAATATTAATAGGTAATGGCTATATTAAATGGCTAGTTTTTGAAAAATAATATTTAAATTAATTTATTAAAACCAAATATTACTAGTTCTTGAAAAATAATATTTAGGTAATGATATTCCCTGGCAGAGCATTCCTATAATACTAAGCACCATCTCTGTGTGGAAAACGCCTCAATTGTTGCAAGAGAAGAACATCATCATAGGTGAAAGGTTAGAGAGGCTCTTGAGATTATGAAACATCCACATAATCTCAACAGAGACAATGGTATTTGGTTTCCCTTAGTCAAAGAAATTAAGACCACCAATACATCCTAGGTGTAACACTCAGTAGGTAGCTATCTCCCTTCCTTATCCATCTTAGGTTAAAATTAGCAAAAAATTAGTTTTATTAGTTTTATTACTATTATTGTTACTCTTAATAATCAATCTCAGGATAATAATAATTAATATTTAATTATAATAATTATTAATCAATTAGCCCATGGGGCTTTGGATTGACGGTGATTTGGTGCACTGTTAAGGCACTCCTTGCGATAGGTCACTTGTTCAAATCCCCCGTGGGTGCTTACCTACCAAAAAAAGAAAAAAATTGTTAATCTATTAAACTATTAGTAAGAATTAGTAGTGAATATTTATAATATTTACTACTAATTATTAATTATGACTATTAATTATTAGTATTATTATTAATTTATATTAAGAATCATTTATATTTAGATTAAAAATTAAGAATAAATCCAATTAATTAATTAGCCTCTAAATTATTAGTCAAAAATCGCATTAATATTCATTATAATTAATAAATTGATTATAATAATTATTTATAATAATAATAGTTATTATAACATTTATTATTTGTAAGTAACTAAAAAATTATAATATCTATTAAAACTACTAATTTTTATTAGTAGTGAATTTTTATAATATTTATTACTAATTATTAATTATTATTATTATAAATTATTACTATTAATTATTATTAGAAATTATTACTATTAATTATTATCATTACTATTAATTAACTATGAGTCTTATTATTAATTTATACTAAGAGTTATTTATATTTAGATCAAGATTAAGAATAGTTCTATTAATCATACAATTAATCTCTTGATAATTAGATTTAATAATAAATAGTTTGTAATAATTATTATTTTAATATTTTCCAATTAATGAATCAACTTTTAAATAAAAATCATCGTAAAACAAAAATTATAAGAATTAAAATAAAAAACTTAATTTAATAGAAAACCTTAAAATATGGATAATAAAAATTATTAAGCAACCGACTTTCGTCTCTTCCTTCAATCAAAACAACTCGCCTCATAACTATTTAAAACTCTCATTTAGCTCTTATACTATCAACATTCAGAAATAGTCCTAATGATGGATCCCTGTTGGGATTTGAAACGTTGACAGAATATGGTTATTGTTGTGGGTTCTCTGGTAACTAACTCAGAAGATATAAACCATACGTGTCTAAAATCCATAATGATATTAGTTTATTAATTTATTGAAATATTAATATGTAACAACTATATTAAACAACTAGTTTTTAGAAAATAATATTTAAACTGTGATATTAGTTTATTAATTTATTAAAAAATATTAATAAGTAACTGCTATACTAAACAGCTAATTTTTAAAATAAATAATAAATAATCAAACTCAAACTTTAAAGGAGGTGAGTCAGAGATTATAAGAACAAGTAAATGCCCTAATCGAGACAAGATCATTTGATAAATAAACTAACTAATGGAAATAAAATTAAATAAATTAAAATAATGAATGGAAAAATAAATAAAATAAAACAAAAATATACACAAGTCAAAATAAATATATATGAATAAATAAATAAAAATAAAATAAAAATAAATAAATAGAAATAAATAAATAAAAACAGAAACATACATACATACATACATAAATATATATATCCAAAGAAAAATTATCAATAAATAAAAAGGGCCAACAATAAAATATGGGGCTCAGGCCCATTAAACAAATAACAAAAACACTAAAAGGAGTTAAGAACAAATAGGGTGATAAAATACATAAAAACATGAAGGATCAAGAAAATAAACTCTAATGAAGAATAAATCAACAACAAATACTATAAAAGGGATGCCAATACCTACATAGATTAAAAAAAAGCTAAGAGGACAAGACTGGGACCCAACTTCTACTAATATTCCAACCATCATGTCTAGTCAAATTATTGGGTCTTTTTTCAATTTCTAAGGCCTCCCTCAATTTTCGATGATGAAAATGACTAACCTTAGCAATGACTTGGGCCTCCTCAATCGATATGTGATGCTTAGATTTATCTTCATGCTACGCTAAAGCAGAGGAGTGGGTTCTGCCATGCTTGATGTGAGCAGAATGCTCACGAATCCTTTGATTAATCGAGCGACCAGTCTCACCAATATAGGGAGTCCCACAAGAGCATGGGATAACGTGAACACCCTTCATATTCTTGGGGTCCACTAGGTCTTTTATGGATCTAAGGGAGCTTCGTATGGTATTTAAAGGCTGAAAATTTGAAGCCACCTTATGCTTCCTTAGGATCCTTACAATCTTGTCAGTGGTCCCTTAGATAAAAGGAAGATGAACACCAAAAAATTGATCCTTGGTATCTTTCTTAGTACTAGGACCATTTTCAGCTCTGAGGAAAGCCTTAGTACATCGGTGTCTACTATAGCCATTATTAAAGAAAACACTTAGGAGATGTTATTTCTCTTCCTTGAGATGGTTCTCATCAGAAACTCTTAAAGCTCTAGTTGCTAAGGTGTTGAGAACACAAGCTTTTGAGCTGGGAAATGATGAGAATTAACATGAAGATATTGTTCCGTATGAGTTTTCTTACGATATACCTGATGAGAGAAATAACCATTATCATTCCTTGAGAGGAGGATGTCAAGGAAGGGAAGACTACCATTACATTCAAATTCCATGGTGAACTTTATAGAACTAGATTGACTGCTAAGATGGAGGAAAAATAGTTCCAACTTTTCTTTACAATGGGACCAGATGACAAAAGTGTCATGCACAAACCTCTTCCACAACTTAGGCAGAAGACGAGAAGAGGCTAAGGAATTTGATTCAAAATCCTTCATGAATAGATTAGCTACCATAGGGGTGAGGAGGGAACCCATGGCGACACCGAAATGCTCATAGAATTCCCCATTGAATGAAAAGAAAGTAGAAGTAAGACAAATACCAACTAAATAAGTTGTATCAGGATCTGTGATGCACTTGATGACTTCGATGGCCTCGTTGATAGGGATATTAGTGTAGAGATAAACCACATCGAAGCTCACAAGCTTGTCATCTAGATCAAGATTGAAACTCTTTAACTCGTTAACAAACGATGTAGAGTCCTTGACGAAGGATTCTATATGGTCAACAAGGGGCTTAAGCTTCTAGGCTAAATATTTAGCAAGAAGATAAGTTGGCCCTCCTATTGTGTTGACAATGGGTCACAGAGGATCCCCTTCCTTATGAATCTTTGGCAAACCATAGATTTTGGGGCTAAGAGGGCAACTTTCAATAAGCTTATGACTGAATGAGCTGACCGAGCTACTAGCCTTTATAGCAAGAGCCACACTTTTGGAAATCTTTTTCAGAGGATCCTTGTTGAGTTTCCTGTAGCTCCCACTATTGTGGAGGTGGTCCAACATCTTATGATGGTAATCATCTTTATCAGGAATAACCACAGCACCAAATTTTTCGTCTTTGAGAACAACAATATTCTTATTATCGTTTAACAATTTGAGAGCATCAAACTAAGGTTTGCTTATGTTATTCTTGGAGGCCTTTGCCTTTCTAATGACAACGACACATTCTTGACGAATGATATCTTTAGTGACATCCAGTAAGTCTCTAATACCATATTCAATGTCACAGATGATATCATCGACCGAGATCTTTCTAGAAGCAAGAGAAAAATTTAAACCTTTCTTGTCGGGAGTGTCCACTTTGCCACCAAGTACATCAATTGTTGATTAGTCTCTTAGCAATACAAGCATCATGGTTTCCAGGAGAGCTGGATCAAAGGACATTGTAGAGAGTTTCACTAGAGACGTGGTTGAACAAGTGCCAATGAACCTTCCCCTGTATGCAGACACACAATTGTTTGTAGAGAAGGATATGAATATCACATGGAAAGAAATAAAGGACAAATTTGCAGGAACTTTCAAGGAAGATGTTGAAGATCAATAAGTCTATGTCAACATTCACAAGTCAGGCTTGTATAGGGTTGCATGCAGGTACCCTGCCTTCCTATGCAAGGATATTATTCACTGGGTTGTCTCACATATTGATGTTGAGATGATGACATTGAGTAGCAGCAATGGGACACGACTTGCCACCTTCTGGACATAAAACTAACCTCAGATGTATCACTTGCCGCAACCCGTGAACTACATGGATGCACTGTTACTCACTCCCAACAACAATGTGAACTCAATAGATGTCTTGAAGCATTGGGTAAAAGGGCCATCGAAGTTATCGATGACACCCAACCAGTTCTATATGACGAAGCCACTCAGGAAGGCTTACCAACTCCTGTTCATCTTCGCATGTCACTTGTATGGACAAGAGATCACGAAGACCTTCTAGATGAGTTGGGTTATTATGTTAAACCAATTGGGAAATGAAGGAAGTGATTTTAACTAGTCCTACATATTGGCTCTTCAGTTAAAAGTGCATGTATCAAATGTCGATAATCCTCCTAAGGAGAGACAAGAAAGATTCTATATGTTTGTGTACCTACTTGATGCAATCTCTGCCCAACAATAGTTCCCTGGTATGGGCTGGACATGGACACCATAAGAGGAAGCTGTGAATGTTTATCAAAAGTTTCTCTCTGAGTGTAGCTACTTAGGGGTCATCATGAGGTTGTCTAACCAATTCATTGCCCCACTATACAAGATAATATTTGAACAAGACCCACCTTGCATGTCTTAGGAAGTGATGTAGACATTGCTCAGTATTACAGATTGGTATGCCTCACTTGGTGGTACCTTCATTACGATGTTTGGCATGGAGAAGCCTCCACATGAGCTACCGAGGTTTTCCATGGAAAATTTGGTCATGCAAGAGGTTGCATACTACATCTCCACAAGGTTGTGAGCAGCACTGCACAGGAGGAAGAAGATACCATGGCCTACTCTTCCATTGCATATTGGGTTGTATGAGATCCATACCTTGAAATATGCAGATGTTGAGACTGAGGAATTGAAGAAGTTTTGGTTTGGCACCAAGAGTTTTAATCCATATGATCCCCACTACGTATGAAAGAACCACTGTGTGAAGGTGTACTACCCATGGATCCATGGGGCATGTCATTGGCCAAAGGAAGATCCTTGGAGGTATTGCTATAACTCCTCTAGGCTCAATGAACTAGTTAGTATGGCTGTAAAATGGAAATTGGCATTGCAGGAAAAAACACACTAGGAAGCAATAATGATAGCAGGAGTGAGCATTAAATAAGCACAAGGCAAAGGCAAGAGGAAGATTGTCGAGAGTGAAAAGGTTGAGAAAAGCTACAAGTTCAAAGAAGATCCACTTGGAGATAGAAGTAAAGAGGTGACAATGCGATAAGAGAGTAGCACAAAGAAAGAGGGAGAAGCAAGGTTGGAAGAGACATAAAGGAGATTGAAGGACACATGGAAGAACTGGAAAGAAGAACAAGATTTTAGGAGGAGAGAGAATGAAGCAAGGCAGAAGCAAGAATAGGAAGAAGGATAAGGTGTGCTGATAGAGAAAACTATGTAGATACAGGTTTAGACAACGGAACAACCAATAGATGATGAACATGGTGAGAAGGTGCAGGTTTGGGAACTTGCTAAGTAGTTTGAGCAGTTGGTTTAGGAAACAAACATGGAGATGGAATAAGAGATAGAGGATCAAGACATCGATCTCATGCCAAGGTAATCCAAGGTCATACCATAGTCTCCGCCACCTCCAGAACCACAACCAATCCCGAGCGAGCAAGGAAAATTGGTTCTCCTTGATTATGATCCAAAGATGGATGTGTTCAATCTGGAATTTGATGAGTCACGACAAAGCATTGTATAGGCACAAAGAAAGCAACTCCCCTATGATCATACATCATCTGCGCACATAGAAGAAAGGGTGATTGCACCAGATGTTAGAAGAAATCTAGCTACCATGGTTGAGGCTTCTAAGGCTTATGGAGAAGCCACAAGTTTGATAGTTAAATCCTTGATAGCAAAGAATTATTGAATGGAAAAGGACTTGCAAGAGGCTAGGCAGAGAATAGAGAAGTCTACAGGATCCACCATCACAGAGATGAAAGAAATAGTGGAAGAGATATCAACTTTGGAGGCCACTATGCAGACAATGTATAACATATTTTTCACCGTGCACAAAGAGGTTGTCCATTTATATGAATTTCAGCAGCAGTGCATGCAAACAACCCAAGCTCTCAAATACTTTCACACTGTAAGAATGGACAATGAGGTACAAGGGAGCCCCACTTGACTTGGACAAGAGGATGAAGCCAGAGGTCGGGCTAGACAAAGCATGGATTAAAATGTTGATCCGAAACTATGAGAATCTCCCTCCACTCATCACTAGCATTGAGGCTTCCTACGCATAGTTTTTTAGGAGTTTAGATTTCATAGTGTGAATCCACAAGATCCCTTCCACCGGAACCCTCACCCGAGCCATGAGGAAGAACCAAGTCATGCTAGATGTTGACAAGTACATAGAGAAGTTGATGCGAAAAGCCACCAATGATGACTTGTAGCTTAGGGAAAAGAACATGCAAAGGTACATAAGTGTTTCAACCACACTTAGGAAAGTGTTGCACATGCTTCAGAATGAGCTGGGCAGAGGTTTCAGAGCCATATACCTCGGAACCATGGAGGTAAGGGTCCAATTCGACAAAGATGTCATCAAACATTATGGGGACACAATAGAGTCATACCATGATTGGTATTAGTTCATCACCAAAGATCATTGCAAGGTGATGCAGGAGCATTCAACACAAGGAAAATGATTGTATTTTAGTAGACATAGGGGGTTCATGTGTTTTAGGGAAATTGGATTCCTAAGTGTTAAGTTAATGTAATATCTAGGCTTTTGAGTGAGTAGGATAGGAACTAATTAGATAATGTGAGATATTTTGTAAATGCTCTCGAATGAAGGAGAACATGAGTTGTTAATAATGGCAAGAGAGTTAGAAGTCAATTATAACTCTTAAGGTAGTTTTGTGATTCAAGGAACTAGAGAGGACATTTAGGAGTCAGTTTAGTAGATTAAGGATCTAAACCAGGAAATTGGTTATAGAGTCCTATATATAAATGTAAGCCTATCACCAGAGTGTGAGAGAAGGAAGCCACTGATATCGAAGATTAGGCCTGAGAGATAGAGAGTCTCGATATGTAATTAGTTGTTTATACTTATGTATACAGAGGTTTATTCCATAATTGTGTAAGTGTGTGAAATGAGTATTTATTGAATGAATTATATGTGAATTTGTAGGTTCTGTAACAGAGGTTGCAGGAAAAGTTCTGTAGAACTACACAGAGGAGGAGAATGATTCAGAGGAATCATAGTGGGTCTTTGAATCCAATTGAAGGATCAAAGTGAAGCTCTAGAGAGGTAGAAAAGTGAGAATTCGCAGATTTTAACTTAGAGAAAGTTGAGTAGTGGAAGAGCAGAAGGTCGAAACCCTAAAGAAAAACTCGAAACCACAAAACAATGAAGAAACGAATTAAAGTCAAAGTAAAGGGATGAACGTAGAGGCGAGTTGTCAATGCACAGGATTTGTTGGATCTCAGAGGTCAATGGTCCAGATCAAAATACAGAGGAACCAAAAGGAACCATTAGAACTGTCCGATGGAAGAAATCGACTGGCATCGCATGGTGAAAGAGCCTGGAGGATAATCAGTGAAGAGCAGGTTTTAAACAGTGAAAGTGGTATTTCAGGCGGCCTCAAAAACATAAGTGGTATTGAAGGGTGAGCACCCGATTCCACTCATTAAGCGACACGTAGTAATGAAGCGGAGAGAGGAAACCACTTTATTGGGAAGTTAATCCTTGTGGTTGTTGTCTACCCGAAATCTCTGACAGCCGTCGGATCCATTGAGTGTAGATCAATGGTGGAGGATCAATGGATTGTTTTGAATATTCAAAGTGAATATTGACCATTGGATCAGAGAAATCAATGGACAGCAGAGATCGAGTGATAAGCGATCGGGGAATGCAAAGGACAGTGAAACAGAAAGGTGATGGACCAAGGAGCAGACCTGACGATTTATCAACGCGGGTGTCTAATATTTGAAATCCAGTTTATGTGTTCAAAGCAGGGTTTTCCCATCAATCGTCAAATCTAAAGTGGAGATGAGCCTGATAAAGGTAAGCATCGATAAATGTGCCAAGGCTATGGAAAAGTGGAAAATGTAAATTTTCGTGTGTTTGTGTATATTCCCATTATATGACGGTTATAACAGAATTAAAGGGGATAAAGGTTTATGGGTTAAGCTTATGCATAAAAAACATTAAGAGAGGGTTTTGTGGTTAAGTCCGATATAACAAAGCAAAGTGTGGAGTTTGATTATATGCAGCTTAAGGTTTAAACTAAGGTTTATGAGGGTGAATGAGTCTTGATAGAAAGGAAAGGATGGATTAAGGGTTAGACTTGGTCAATCTATAAATTTTTACTGCATAGATTAAGAAAGGGGCCTTAACCATATTCTAAATGAAGAGTTGACTCCTTAGAGAGTTAAAATCCTTGGGAAAAATGTGTTTATGAATTTTACATGCATACTGTGGGTGTAAGCAGGGGTAACCCTGCATCACGAGGAGATTACTGAGTTGGTCTTTCCCCAAGACCATGAGTGATGTTGTTTGTCTTGTTAGGCTGACTCAAGGCTATTTTCTTCCCACATGGGTATATGTGGAAATTGTATTATTGTAAACATATTGTAACTAAAATTCAAAGTGTCATTAGTGAAATGTGAACAATCACTATTGTAATGTGAAGAGTCATGAGGGTAGTCCAAGATTCAAAGGGAAATGTGAAAGGTTACTCCACCCTTTGCTATATATAGAACCTCATAAATGATAGTATAGGCTTTTGGGAGCCAAAATTTTGGTAGCCCAGCTTTTGGCTAGGCATTGCTTCAAGAAGGCTTGGAGAGTATTGTGATGAGCATTGGCTTCTGCACACTACAGAGCGAGTACATCTCTTTGGAGGAGTAGGCAATGTTGATTGTAATGTTCCAATCTTGGGGCTAGTAGTTTTCAATGGTGTATGTTTTGATGGGACTTTCACTTTATATATATAATAGAGCCACCACTTCTTTGTGCATATATTGTTATTATAGGTGGACCATTCTAGTTGCTTTAGAAATGTATGTTATTAACTTGTGCATTTTCATATGACATATTTTGTATATGGTTGTATGAATCCTATTGAAGTCGTGTTGTTGGTTTAACCCATCACTTTAGATTGTGGACTGTTTTTCCTTCCAGCTTGTGATGTCATTATGCTCGTGTGTTCCTTTCAAGCTGCGTACTATTATAGGCTTCTAAGGGACACACTTCCTTTTCCCCTCCATGTGTTATAGCACCCATGCATCTCACTGGACTCCCTACAAGGTCACACACTTGCTTCCAATAGAAATATCACTAGGGATAATTTTAGGGGCTAATATTCATAGTGGGCTAATTTTCCATGTGATTACCAAAAAAAATATTCGCTAATTTCCATTTTTTTCTAAAATGTTTCACCCAAATCTTATAGTCCACCATTATGTTACCTTTAAAATCGGCAAAATATTATATCAAATAATATAAAATCATTGGAAATCTAAATATTTCTACAAAAATATCAACAAAACAATTCACAATTTGAATAAAATTTAGGGACTAGTAAGAATCGACAAGGTTTCTAAGCTTTAAGATAAACTTACATCCTTAAAATTTAACCTTGATATCACACATACCTCTGTTCATTATCGCAGTCAAGGCATTTCTTTACTACCCACTATTGGGACTCCTACTCCAAATAGTCTGAGGTATAGCTAGGACTTCTTATCAGGGAGATCCCCTTACATGGTGGTGGGTCAAACACCGTCAAGATTTCTGGCACTAGAAGGAGGGAAAGATGAAAAGTTGAGTCCTCAAAGTTTGTTCTGAATCTCTGCACATTCTTCATGAATTACATTATAGTTAATCCTCTGACATGTCTGTCTCATGGATATGATTTTGAGGTGTCAAAGGATGTCATCAATGACTTATCACATAATAGATATGATGGTGAAGGTGGAGTAAATTTTCTTAGTCACGGTGTTTCCTTCATGGGCTTCTATGAAAGGAATGAAATCCATGAGTATCACATTTCCTGCTCATTGTTCTCATTCACATTCTGAGGGCATGCACTACAATGGTGTGTCACATTACTCGCAACCTCCATCCAATCTTAAGATCTAATGATGAGAGACTTGGCCAGTGCTTTCTTTTATTACGATCATAAAGCACTCAATATTTTCTTTTGGAATTATGGAATAACCTCATGAATCCCTTTTATAAGTTTGGAAATGCTTCCAAAATCTCAATTTTCAAATCCTAGAAGATGAAATTGATTGGAAATTTCTTCATGAAATATTTCAGTATCTTCTTCATATATCTGAAAATCCTCACATCTTAGAATCATTCAAACCCCTCCCAACATACCCTGGTGTTAGAGTTGCCAAACCCAAGATGGAGAAAGTTTTTGTCACAGGTGACTATTGGGAACAGGACCCTTGGGGTCATTTTTGGGACTAAAATCCTATGTTTGGGGCAGAAAGCCTGAATTTTGTACAAAGGAATGTATAGTCTATGCATTTTGTGGCCGCAGAGCTTGAAGATAGCAAGAGTCAAAAATGGTTTTCATCCTTAGTTTAGATAGCTTGTGTCAGCTTTAGAGATCTGCCCTTGGTCTGCAGACCATGGGATTGTATAGAAAGGGAGTGTTAGAGGTAGAGTTCTAAGTAATTTTAAGTATTTGATGAGTTTGTGAAGAGCTATGAGTGAGATTGTTAGCATAGGAAGAGGTTCTATAGCTAAGTGCGCAGAGGCCTAGGGTAGAAGTCTACAGTTGAGTGCGTGGACCCCTGCAGCTATGTGCGTAGTGAAGATAGAGTCTATATTGGAAGTCTAAATCATCAATAAAGAGAAGTATTCTAAAATTATTGTGTATTTTGTCTCTGTGAATTACATTTGATTATGTTATGTTAACTCCTGGGTTTATTTGTGTATTTAAGCTTCTATGATCCATAATGAATTAAACAAAGTATTTCAGTAGAAATCACATGAGAGAATTTTTTGGCCAAAAAATTAACTCCTGGGTTTATGTTATAATGCTAATTTCATGTGTGAATATATATGTTTCTATCTGCTATATGAACGTAGATAAGGATATATGTTTACACAAAGATAATCTTAATTGCATGGTAAAATTTGCGAACACTTAAGATATTTTAGGAAATTATACAATA
Organism: Pinus tabuliformis; assembly: GCA_031772625.1. Lineage (NCBI taxonomy): Eukaryota > Viridiplantae > Streptophyta > Pinopsida > Pinales > Pinaceae > Pinus > Pinus tabuliformis. The sequence continues at coordinate 770,469,400 of CM062809.1, forward strand.
ATTTTGTAACAAAGGTGCATAAGTGCCTGAGTCGATGGTTAGGGTTGCGCAAAGGACAATCATATACCTTCACGAAGGTTCTAAGAGATGGAAGAAAAATTACATTGATAAGCCCTAAAAGCTTATCGATCTGCATGAAGGAAGGGTTTAAGGTATAAAAACGACATCAAAACCATCTCAGGATGTGAAAACTTGGTTCCTTCAACCCCCCATACTGCTTCTGATGAGACTTCAGTCCAGGCTCTGCACACTGATGCTGAAAGGGGGAGTAGTGTAGGGATTTTCTTGGCTCACTAACGATGAACTTGGGTTGGGGTCCATGAAGCAAACAAATGGTTCCATTTGCGGGGACTGAGATCTACATAACGAGATATGTGAAGTCACATCATTGGAATCCAACTAATAAGGAGATAAAAGATTGGTTAGACAAAAAGATCCACAAATTTGTGGTGCAACAAAATAGGAATCCACGATTGACAAAGGAACAGTGGTTGGACAGATATCTGTATGCAGAAATTCATGAATTCTTCTTCTGTTCTTTCCCTGTTGAATTATACTAGTGGATCATGAAGTTGGTAGATGGCCAGGGAAGGTGGAGGCATGACAATCTGATTGTCTAGACCCCTGAGTTAGTGCAAAAATTAGAAGTCTCTAAAGATAAGATTACACATTTTGTCGATCATTGGCTCAACCATCTCATAGGAGTATTTGTCATAGAGTTCACGATTGATACTTCAATCAACTATAGCGAAGCACAGCACCACTTCTTCAAGGGTCCGCGAGGTAAGTATTTGAAATTACTAAATACTTGGATTAAGATGCTCTTGTCTTAAAAGCAGGTCATGCAGTTACCTTGATGTTTGTTGCTTTGTGAAGTGGAAGGTATTTTAGGGACAAAGGAAGAAAAGGTCCTCAGTATAGCAAGCTGATTGAGCCTCCTTTGAGTGACGATGAAGGAGAAACGCAGGCTTCCCCACTAAGTGCTATTCAATTGATAAGACAAGGGTTCCTACGAATACCTACACTACCTCCATCCTCATCCCATCCATCCACACCGCCTCCATCCTCACCTCCACCACTTACCCCATCGCCCACACCACCGCCACCTCCACCACTATTCAACATGGTGAACTCCATAAAGCTACTTGTATTCAAGGGCATAGGAAATGAAGATCCGGACCAGTTTTGGTTTGTCGCGAAGGCTGTATGGGAAGCTCAGGGTATCAGAGACGATAAAATGAAGAAATAAACGTTGGTTAGTGCTTTGCAAGACTACACACTAACATGGTACATTAAGTATAGTATTGATAACCCAACGTCCACGTTGGCAGATATCCAGACTGTGCAGAATAGGGAATTCAGTAGACCTAAGTCTCAAGCACAATCCATTGTGGGATTCAGCTAGATCATGATGAAGTCTAGGGAGATGCTTTGGGATTTGGATCAAATATTGAAGTGTATGATCCATGAAGCTAACATGAACCTAACTGATGGGTCGCACCACAAATGGTTCGTGGCCTCGCTCCTTCCCCACCTAAGGGTTGCACTAGCACAACAAAAGATTGGGACCCAGGGAGAAGATCTAGAAATTACAATGAGACTGCATGAGACACCAATCCAAGATGTTAATATGGGGGTTCAAAATATTCATGCTCATTTGCAGAACATTAGCCTCAAAATGGAAAGTTTGAGGAAAGATAGAATAGCTTGGCCAAAGGCATGCGAAGAAGTCTGGTGCCTGAAATGCAAAGGTCAGGGGCATGGCAAGGATCACTGTCGAGTATTTGTGAACTATGTTGCAACAGGGGGAACAAAGTCTCCAAGGCTAGAGGTTGCGTCAAGGTCAAGTATAGGGCCCGTGCTATGGTGTGCTATATCCTAGGTAGCTGGGAAACATGCGATCAACAATTGCCATTTGCTGTAGAAATTTGTATAGACACCACAATAGATCTTTTGCAATTTTTGTCAATCAGTAGGTCATAATGAGCACAATTGTTGTAGTTACGAATTAATGATGGACAGGACATCTGCATATAGGGTGCACACAAAAACCTGGCCTCCGGACCAAGGCACTGGTGGGGCACGAGGTGAGTATCTGGGGTGCGACTGAGGCTGAGGTGGAGGGGGCCTGGTAGAGGTTGAGGGCAGCTTATTTGTTACAATTTTGGAGGACCAAGACATTACATGAGACACTACCCAAATCGGACATGATTGTCATACTCTACTGTACTTAGCTTGACCATGCAAGTGAGGATTTCCCTATATTGTTGGCTAAGATTCGCGAAAAGGGGGCACAACCTCTGCAGCTGACACAAAACCTCCAGATGATGAGGGTTGAGCCTCGCGAGGAAGACCCTAAGGTAAACATTATGTTGTGAAGTGGAACGACGACTGGTGAGGATAAAGGGAAGTAGCCTATAGAAGGTGAGTCGGTTTCCAAAGAACTAGAAAAGGAGATTGGGTTTGATCTGGAGCATGCAAAAGAAACATTTATGGAAGAAAAGAAAAGCTTTGTTGAGGCATCTACCTCAAGATTTCAGGAGAAACCAATTGAAGAAATGGACCCATCCATGATTATGATGTTCTTGGAGACCTGCATGAAACTACTCCACTATAGTAACGTTGTGAAGGGACTAAACGAATTGATCAATCGGTGCACTGGAAGGAATAGTGCTACTGGTGAACTATGCGTAATCAAAAATCTTGGTAAGCGTAAGGTGAGGAATGGACATGAGATGAGACTCACAGTGTAGATAGGGGAATACGAAATGGACCAAGTTATCTTGGATCTAGGGTCCGACGTGAATGTTTTTCCAAAACAAACATGGGAAAGAATGGGGAGACCTATGCTCTAGTGGTATCCAATCCAGTTAAGGATGGCGAATCAACAAAAAATCATCCCAATGGGGAGGCTCTAGGGGGTAACAGTTGACATCGAAGGCATGAGCACACTCACTGATTTTGAAGTAATAGAGATTGTGGATGGTAGAAATCCCTACCCTGCCCTCCTTAGGATCGATTCAGCCACTGACATGAATGGCGTAATCAACTTGAAGAAGCAAAATATGATATTTGAAAATAAATCTCTCCACATAGTGGTGCCACTGGATCCTATAGAAGGACTGCACTATATAGAACCGGTTTGCGATTATGAAAGTGATGACGGTTTGGATAAGATTTACAAGATAAGGGTGTGAGACCAAGATTGGGTGAATTTGATAGTAGATGAACATATTGCATGGGACCGCAAGAGCTCTTGCACATCAGACTCAGATGAAGAACTAGAGCACTGGCAGGACCGACTGCATGAAGTATCTACATTGTGTTGTAATATGATGACCAAGTTGTTCCATTGCATATCATCAGAGGTAAGGAATCTGCTTTACTATGATGGGCTAACTGACGTTGATCGTTTTTTGGATGCATTCAAAAGGGAAGTGCCTGAGTAGCATCACTTCCAAGCATTAGATTGGGTGCTGCGCACTACACCTGCAAGATGGTGGGGTACGCACAAGGGTAGTTTTGATGATTGGCACGAATATAGGAGGATGATGAGGATACACTTTGGCCACCCAAAGGTACTACTAATAGAAAAGTATGATGGGAGGAGTGATCCATACGATCATTTGGTGAAATGGACTGAAGCATATGGAGCAAAGCCTCAGCCAAAGTGGGTCCATTTGTTTTTCCATACCTTGGAGGTTATACCAATGAATTGGTACTTGGAGATAGAACTTCATCATGGCACTGAAGAATGGTATGTTTTATGCCAAGGATTTCTGATGACATTAAATTTTGAGGATGGATTTGAGTCCATCGATGAAGCATTGTAGAATGTTAAGACAACCATATTTAGGATACCGTAGGATCCTCTAGACATGATTCAACCTAATTGGACTACCTAGCTGAGCCACGTGGTGGAATGTTACAATGTAACAACAGAAGAAGAAGACGAAGACCCGAGAAAGATTAATATCCCAGAGACTGAAGGTCACTGCAGAGTTGAAGGACCACAGCTAGAGAACCTAGACATCACTGATCCACTCAAGACCAGACAGGTGAACATTTGCATGGAGGCAAAACCAAAGTTTGGAAATATTGGGGACTATTGGGATGACACGATAGTAGATAAGGTTTCTGAATTGCTCCGCGAATATCAAGACTTGTTCCCCATGAAGTTTTCTGATATGAAGGGGATAATAGGAGACCTAGGTGTCATGAATATCACCCTAAATCTGGACGCGAAACCTGTGAAACAAATACTGTACCACCTCAACTCGAAGTATAAGGAAAGGGTCCACGTTGAGTTAGATAAGATGCTTGCGGCAGGTATTATTGAACCGATGGAAGAATCTGATTAGGTAAGCCCAATAGTGGTGCAGGAAAAGAAATAGAAGGAAGAAATAAGGATATGAGTAGATCTCAGGAAATTGAATGACGATTGTGTTCATGATCCTTTCACGACCTCGTTCACCGACGAGGTCCTGGATAATGTAGGTGGCCAAGAAGCATACTCTTTCACTAATGGGTTCTTTGGGTACCATCGAATCAAAATTGCGCCGAAGAATAGAAGAAATATGACCTTCGCAACTGAATGGGGATGTTTTCAATACACCACAATGCCTCTTGGGATGAAGAATGCGCCAACGATATTTTCGCGCATAGTCATTGTGGCATTCAAAGACTTCATTCATAAATTTTTGGAGGTATACTTTGATGATTAAACAATGTTTGGATTGGTCAAGCACCATGTGGCAAGTCTGTGCTTGATTCTAGATACATGTAGGAGATACCAGATCATGCTCAATGTGAATAAGTGTCTGTTTTGTGTCCCTTTTGGGATCTTGTTGGGTCATGTGGTATGCTTACAAGGATTGATGGTACAACCCACGAAGATCACAGTGATAATCAACTTGGAGGTGTCGAGGAGTGTGAAACAGCTGCACACAACTCTAGGTCATACCAGATACTATAGGAAGTTCATTAAGAGCTATCCCCAGATACCCGTGCCTATGGAGAAATTGTTGACAAAAGATGCTATGCTCTCTTGGAATGATGAATGTTAGAAGATCTTGGATATGCTGAAAGAAAAAATGGTCACTGCGTTGATCCTAGTCTTCCTGGATTGGAAGAAGGAATTTCATGTGCACATGGATGCATCATGTATTGCATTGGGGGACATACTAACACATGCTGGTGAGGGAGAACTGGATGATCCTATAGCATTCGCAAGTTGGAAGGTGTCTAAAGTAGAGAAAAAATATTCCACGTAGAGCGCGAAGGGTTAGCTATGGTGTACATGCTCCAAAATTTCAGGCACTATTTGTTAGGTGGACACTTTAAGATGTGTACAAATCATTCCATGTTGAAGTACCTGGTCAACAAGCCTGTGTTGGGGGGGGGAATATGTAGGTGGTTGTTGTTGTTCTAGGAGTACGACTTCGAAGTTATTGTGAAGCCATGATGACTGAATGCAGGACCTGATCATCTATCGTGCATTGAAACTAGAGAGGAAACTACTAATTTAGAAGAAGTACTGCTTGACACACAGCTCTTTGTAGTGCACGTCGCAGATAGTCACTTTGAAGATATTATCCACTTCTTAATGACAGGATCAGCTCTGGAAGGTTATACAAGTCAACAGAAGAAGGAACTAGTAGTGCGTGCGACAAACTTTTCTATCATTGTAGGGCACTTGTACAAAATGGGGTCAGAAGAAATATTGCGACGTTATGTGCCTGACTTTGAACGAAGCAGCATCCTCGCTGAGGCTCATGGAGGAGCTGCGGGAGGACATTATGCAGGGAAAGAAATAGCGTAGAAGATTCTACGTGTTGGGTTGTGGTGGCCAACCATGCATAAGGATTTGAAAGCATATTTTACGGCAAGTGATGCATGTCAAAGGATTGGCTGGCCATCATGGAGGGATGAGCTACCTCTGATGCCACAGGTGATATTACAACCATTCGAAAAATGGCCAATTGACTTTGTGGGACCAATTCAGCCTCAAGGAAAGAAGACGGTTGCGTGGTGCATCATCACTGTGACTGAGTATTTGACCAGATGGGCTGAGGCATAGCCTGTGAAGGAATACACGGGCGCGAGAGTAGAAAAAATTATTTTTGAGCATGTCCTAATGACATTCAGGTGTCAAAAGATCTTGATGAGTAATCACAGTACGCACTTTCTTAACGAAACAATTAGCGCGTTGACAGAGGAATTTTGAGGTGTATCATCTGAAAAGTATGCCTTATCAACCGTAGGCTAAAGGGATGGTGGAAGCATTAAATAAGATCCTAGAGAGCACGCTGAAAAAGGTTTACAATGCTCAGAGAAATGACTAGAATGTGCGCGTACCGGCTGTGCTATGGGCCGTCAAAATGACTTGCAAGAAGCTTACTGGACAAACACCATTCAAACTCGTGTATGGTGTAGAAGTTGTGATGCCAATGGAATACATTGTACCTAGTTTGCGAATAGCGGTATTCACAGGAATGGCAGAGGACCAATTTCTAGCTCGATTTCATCAACACATTCAAAAGGTGATCCAAATCAGATCCATAAATGACTGTCATAGAACCATGACTATATCGGGATCAAACAAACCCTTGAAGAATCCAAAACAGCAATCGAAAACACCCTGAACCAGTGGCCATGGTAGCTGGCATGGAACGACAAGGACCTTGGTCAAAGCGCGCTGATCGAGGCCCATGGAGATTACGCAGGAGGTCAAAATAGCCCCTGGGAGCCCCAGATTGGGAAAAGGAGCTGATTTTCTAAGCGCTAGCACTAACACACATTGTTGGGCAAACAGGGCCGAAAAGGAGGAGCCTTAAGCACTCGGTCACGTTGGGAGGCAGAGGACCGTGGGCGGAGAAATGTAAAGCGCCATCGTACGAAGGTGGGACCCACAACCTGGAGACCGGTGGTTTGATCAGGGCACCCTTGAACGGTAAGAGGTTTTGGAAAAAGCAGAGTGATCACCCTCAGTGATCGATGCGTGGCAGCGGAAGTGAGAGAAAAACCTTCGTGATCGCGCATTATCGGTTGAGCAAGTCAACCGCACTCGGTGTGTGAATGACGTTGGATCTGGAGGAGCCTAGATCGGACGGTTGAGATTGCGCCTGATAGACAAAAGCAAAATCGATAGGGGAATAAGCCGCGATTTAAGGGGATTTGGAATCCGTTGACTGCCACGATGGAAAAAGAAACGAATAAATGAACAGGCTGGCGCTATTCTGATGGGGACGCATGGCTACTTCCCGAGTGTTCATGCTGACGCGGAACAGGGAATTCCAAGCACATAGGTGGAAGGCGAATCGACGCAGGAGGGAGAGGAACCAAACAGGCATGAAGGTCGAGTGGCTAAAGCCATTAACAGAGACAGTGAATAGAGATTCGACGAGAGAGAACGAAGAGTCTGAGCGACTAAGAGAGATAGTGAATAGTAAACCCTGAGAGGAACACTGAGCATAGAGAGCAATAAAGCCAAGCAGAGGAGACAGAGGGCCAAGTTGACCACAAGCAGCATCGAGTACCAGAGAGCTTGAAGATTCAAGCATTCCAATAGAGGAATCTGTTCATATTGAGCATCACAGTTGGATCTTTCCACTGTAGACCGAGGGTCACAGAGCTGGTAGAAAGAACAAGAGTCTGTGTACTCCAAGTGGCTTGGGGAATCCAAGAACCACCCTGCCAAGCAAAATCTGCTTTGGGAGAACTCATATTGAGTCCTTGCATTGTAATTTCTCTGCTCAAAGACATAATAAAACAAGGCCACCACTGAAGCTGGACTGGAGACGTAACCCTGGAGAATAGGGTGAACTCCTTATTAAAACCGCTTGTGTCTTTGTGTTGCTTACTGTATTTCTTTGTTGTCTTTCCATTTATTTTCTATGTATTGGCAATCTGATCGATTCGTTGTTTCAATAACACAGAACACACACCAGCACATGGGTCTGTAATACCTTTTGTTTAATAAATCTTCAACTGAGGTCACTCATAGGGTGATTATCAGATCAAGTGGTATCAGAGCTCTAGGCTGTAAGGTTGGACAAGCTTGTGTTGGTTTAGTTGTGAATGCTCACTAGATCAAAGCTCAAATTAGGAGAAGGAGAGTTGGTGGAAACTAATCCTGAAATTGGGAGAGTCTATTCTCGAAAGACAATGTTAGAAGAAGGTTCTGTAGGGCTAGACTCGCAATTCATAGAAAGTTTCCTAGCTATAAAGTCCATGGTAGAAGAAATGTATAGGGACTTTAGAAAGCATAAGGGTGAAGATTCATCAGGCTCTAAGCAAGATAAAGAAGAAGATGAATCTCATTCCCATGACCACTCCAAAGGAAAGGGGAAAGAGGAAAACTTCCCTACATCTCCTAGTAGCCTTGTGCATAATAAGGAGGCATCTTTGATTAAGTTAGATGTTGAATTTGATTTTCCTATATATGATGGAGAGCTAAATGCTGAAATGCTGGACAACTGGATTAGGCAAATTGATGTGTATTGCAGAGTACAAAATATAGACTCAGACAAGAGTAAGATTCATCTGGCAAGCCTATGCCTAGGGGGCGCTGCCTTGGTTTGGTGGGAAGGTAGAACCTAATCAAAAAGCAGTTCTATCCATTGGCCTACATGAAACAAGCCGTGATGAGTTGGCAAACTCTGCGGCAGTTGAAAGGGAAAAGTGTACAAGGGTATACTCAAGAGTTCAGAAAGAAAGCATTGATGTTGGGTATTTCATTAGACTCACCAGAAACTCTTTTGAAGTACATTGGTGGTCTACACAGCTACATGAGGCATACCATCCTCATGTTTAAGCCCACTAGTATAGATGAGGTATCTGTACAAGCTACTCATCTAGAAGCTAGAGGAAAGAATGGAAATCTAGAAGTTGGGGGACCATCCCAACCCACTGTAAAAAAGACCAAGGAGAAAAGAAAGCAGAAGTGGAAAGCAAGGAAGGTTAACACTGCACAGAAAGGCAAAGCCTCATGCAGTCATTGTAGAAAGGAGGGGCATGATGATGAGCACTATTGGATTCTGCATCAAGAGTTGAGACCTAAGAAGCTCGAGGGCAAGAAGAAGAAGACCGTTGCAGCTATTCAGAAAGATTTGGGGTCAGACTCGGGAGATGAAACAATCATCGCAGCCACAGGTATAAAAGGTAAGAATTCTGAAGCATCTACTAGTAATTCTGCTCAATCTATCATTGATGAAGAACATGAGAGAAAAAGGAATGAGCTTTTTCATATTCGAGTTGTTTCCAAAAATCAAAAGATTGATACTTTGTTTGATAGTGGCTCACAAGTAAATCTAATTTCTGAAGCAATTGTAAAGAAATTGGGATTAGCAACTACACCTCATAAGAAGCCATACCCATTAGGATGGTTGAATGATAAAGCACATCTACAAGTGACTAAACAGTGCAAACTCAAGTTTTCTTTTGGGTCAGCATTTGTAGATGAGGTTGAGTTGGATATAATTCCTTTGGATATATGTGGGATTGTTTTAGGAAGTCCTTACTTGTATGATAGAAAGGCTATTTTCTATAGAGCTGAGAACAAGTATCTACTTGTTAAAGATAGAATCGAATACTTTGTAAGAGCTCACAAGCTCAAGAATAATTATACTCTCATAAACTTAGGAGAGATGAAAAGAATGATAAATTCATGCAAACAGTTCTTACTGATGGTTGTAAAGGAAAATAAAACTGATAAAACCAATGTATTTGAGGGCTGTAATTCTGATCAGCAAGCTAATATATAAAATATTGTTTTAGAGTATGATGTCTTGTTTCAAGAATCTCAAGGTCTGCCACCCAAAAGGGGAATAGTGAATGATATAATTTTGCAACAAGATGTTCCTTTGCCTAACATTGGGATGTATAGGTTATAATCTTTAGAGAATGCTGAAGTCAAGAAGCAGGTGCAGGAGTTGCTCGAGAAAGGGTTCATCAGGCCTAGCACATCACCATGTGGGTCACCAATTGTTTTGGTGAGAAAGAAACATGGCTCGTGGAGAATGTGCATTGATTACTAAGCACTGAATAAGATAACAATGAAAAATCATTATCCCCTTCCTCGCATTGATGATCTTTTGGATCAATTGAAGGAAGCTGTTTATTTCACCAAGCTGGATTTGCACAGTGGATACCATCAGGTTAGAGTTGCAGAGCAAGATGCATGGAAGACTACTTGCAAAACAAAGCAGGGATTGTATGAATGGCTGGTTATGCCTTTTGGCTTGACCAATGCCCCTGCTACTTTCATGAGATTAATGAATGATGTACTCAGACCTTTTCTTGATGATTTTGTTATTGTGTATCTAGATGAAATTTTGATTTTTAGTAAAATATGGGAAGAACATTTAAAGCATGTTAAGCAGACATTAGATGTTTTGAAAAGAGAAAATCTTTATGTTAAACTCTCCAAATGTGAATTTAGCAAAACCTCTCTAAATTATTTGAGTCATATAGTAGGGGGAGGTGAATTGAAAATAGATCCCTCTAAAGTGGCAGTCATTGTAAACTGGCCTAAACCCAAATCTACTACAGAAGTGAGAAGCTTCTTAGGAGCAGCACAGTATTGGATGAAGTTCATTTCAAATTTTTCCTCAATCGTAGCTCCCTTAAATGTTTTGATAGGATTGAACAAGGTGTTTTAGTCGGGAGGCAAAAAGCAGAAAGCCTTTGACACCTTGAAAGGAAAAATTAGTACAACACCTGTACTAGCACTGCCAGATCTACAAAGACCATTTGAGATCCAAACTGATGCCAGTTACTATGCCATGGGAGCAGTGTTGACACAACACAGTAAACCCATATGTTATCATTCTGAGACTTTTAATCCTGCAGTAGTTAACTATCCTATCTATGATAAGGAATTGTATGCATTAGTTCACAGTGTGAAAAAGTGGAAACATTACTTAATGGGCAAAGAAATAGTAATACAAACTGATCATCAGCCACTTCAATACCTACACTCCCAAACTAAGTTGCAACAATCAAGACATTACAGATGGATGGGTTTTCTACAACAGTTTCATTTGGTCATCAGATATAAAAAGGGCATACATAACAAGGTTGCAGACATGTTATCTAGACCCATTATAAATGCATCTACCATACTTAAGCATAATTCTATGCTGCATGAAAGCTACATAGAACAATATGCTCAGGATATGGACTTTAAAGATGTATATGCAACTTTGAGTCAAGGAAAAAGAGTAGAAGAATTGGAATATCATGTAAAGGACCGACTCTTATATCATTGTGGGAAACTCTGCATTCCACAAACTGAGAGAGCAAATATAATTAGGGAAGCACACACTTCTTTGATATCAGATCACTTTGGGGTAAGTAAAACAGTTGCATTGTTGCAAAGGTTCTGTTATTGGCCAAGAATGAATGAGACAGTTTCTAGATATGTAAAGGGGTGTGTTATGTGTGCTGAAAGCAAGCGCAGTAATAGAAAACTAGGCTTGTACACTCCATTGCCAGTTCCTTCTCACCCTTGGGAAAGCATTTCCATGGATTTTGTTGGAGGAAAGGTCATGATTATCTATATATTGTTGTGGATAGGTTCAGAAAAATGTATATTTTGATACCCTGTAGTAAACTGATTACAACTGAACAAACTGTAAAATTATTCTTTGAACATGTATGGGTTCATTTTGGATTAGCCACTTCTATTATATCTGATCGAGACACCTGATTTGTGGGAAAGTTTTGGTCGAGTCTGTGGGAACTAATGGAAACCAAATTAAAAAAAAGCACAACGTTTCATCCACAAACAGATGGCCAGACAGAAGTACTTAACAGGATGATGATCCAGTTACTGAGAGGATATTGTAGCAAACACCCTAAGCTTTGGGATGAACACCTGTGTTATGTGCAGCACGCTTACAACAGAGCCAAACACTCTTCTACCCAGAGATCTCCTTTTGAGACCTACTTTGGTTACATACCAAGGTCTCCCTTGGATTTTGTCTTTGGTAAAGATACCATGGTTGATGGACACAGTGACGTGGACAAAGAAACTAGGTTCATTGAATAGATCTAGGAGATCCACCAAGAAATACAGGAATAGCTAGAAAAGAGCCAAGCCAATTACAAGGCTAGGCATGATAAGCATCAGATGGAGCATAGTTTTCAAGTTGGAGACCAAGTCTGGCTGTATATTAGCAAGGACAGGATGCAAGGTGAAGGTAAGAAGCTAAAACCTATCAGGTATGGACCCTTCCGGATACTTGAGAAGATTGGTGGAAATGCCTTTCGTCTTGATCTGCCAGCTTACATGCACATCTACTCAGTTGTGAACGCAGATTGCTTGAGGTTGTTTGAACATTCAATGATTGAGGACCCTGAAGAGCAGAGTCAATTGCCTTCTGTTGATGACCTACTACCTGAATATCTTAACGAATTATAGAAAGATACAGTGCTAGACAGGAAGGTAAGGATGATGCGCAGTGGACAAGTGGAATACCTCAGAATTGGGCTTAAAGGTTCGAAGCCGAGCAGTGCGAAGTGGATTGAGATTGGACAAGTGAGACAACAGTTTCCTCACTTAGTCGATGCTTGAAGATAACCAACTTTTGGTGGTCCAAAAGCTTTTCAGTTGCGAGGCCGTGATCCAAATCGGATCCATAAACGACTGTCATAGAACCATGGCTATATCAGGATGAAACAAACCCTTGAAGAATCCAAAACAACAATCGAAAGCACCCTGAACTAGTGGCCATGGTAGCGGGCATGGAACGACGAGGACCTCGGTCAAAGTGCGCTGACCGAGGCCCATGGAGACTGCGTAGGAGGTCAAAATAGCCCCTGGGAGCCCTGGATTAGGAGAAGGTGCTGATTTTCTAAGCGCTAGTGCTAACGCACATCGTTAGGCAAACAGGGCCAAAAAGGAGGAGCCTTAAGCACTCGGTCACGTTGGGAGCCAGAGGACTGTGGGTGGAGAAACATAAAGCACCATCGTACGAAGGTGGGATCCACAACCTAGAAACCAGCGGTTTGATCGGGGCACCCTTGAACAGTAAGAGGTTTTGGAAAAAGCGGAGCGAGCACCCTCAATGATCGACGAGTGGCAGCAGAGTTCACAGAAAAACTACCGTGATCGCGCATTATTAGTCAAGAAAGTCAACCGTGCTGGGCGTGTGAATGATGTTGGATCTGGAGGAGCCCAGATCAGATGATTGAGATTGCGCCCGATAGACAGAAGTGGAATCGATAGGGGAATAAGTCGCGATTTAAAGGGATTCGAAATCCATTGACCACCACGATGGAAAAAGAAATGAATCGACGAACAGGCTGGTGCTGTTCCGATGGGGACACGTGGCTACTTCCCAAGCATTCATGCTGACCCCGAACAAGGAATTCCAAGCACACAGGCGGAAGGCGAATCAACACAGGCGCGAGAGGAACCGAACAGGCATGAAGGTCGAGTGGCTAAATCCATGAATAGAGACAGTGAACGGAGATTCGATGAGAGAGAACAAAGAGTCTAAGCGACCAAGAGAGACAGTGAACAGTAAACCCTGAGAGGAGGACTGAGTACAGAGAGCAGTAAAGCCAAACAGAGGAGACAGAGGGCCAAGCTGACGATAGGCAGCATCAAGCACCAGAGAACTTGAAGATTCAAGCCTTCCCATAGAGGAATCTGTCCGGATTGAGCATCACAGTTGGCTCTTTCCACTATATTCTGAGGGTCACAGAGCTAGTAGGAAGAACAAGATTCTATGTACTCAAAGTGGCATGGAGAATCCAAGAACCACCTTGCCAAGAAAAATCTGCTTCAGGAGAACTCATATTGAGTCCCTGCATTGTAATTTCTCTACTCAAAGACATAATAAAACAAGGCCACCATTGAAGCTGGACCGGAGATGTAGCCCTGGAGAATAGGGTGAGCTTCTTATTAAAAATGCTTGTGTCTTTGTGTTGCTTACTGTATTTCTTTGCTGTCATTCCATTTATTTTTTGCGTATTGGCAATCTGATCGATCCGTTGTTTCAATAACATAGAACACACACTAGCACATGGGTCTGTAATACTTTTGTTTAATAAATATTCAACTGAGGTCACTCATAGGGTGATTATCAGATCAAAAGGAGTGGGAAAAGGCATGACAGGATTGGCACATCAAACTGTGCACCTTCAAGGTAAATGATCTAGTCTTGTTATATGAAAGCAAGTTTGATAAATTTCTAGGGAAATTTAGGATGCACTGGCTAGGGCCATATGCCATCAAGGAGATTACGGATGGTGGAGCAGTTTAGTTGGTCAGTTCAAATGGAGATCCCTTCCTGGGGAAGGTGAATGGCAGCTGATTGAAGCCATACACTGGTGATACAGCTAGGTGACTATATGATGGAAGCACAGTCTTAGCACTCTAGGCATCTGAAAGGAAGCATGGGACTATAAACTACATTGCCTTGGTTGGAGAGCTGCAAAATTGGGGAACTGCGCGGAACCAAGAAATGTCACAAAGCCCGCAGAAGCATGCAGGAAGCTATGGTACCAAAGGAAAAACTATGTAGGACAACTGGAAAGTGAACGTTAAAGTCACTGTTCATGATTTGACGTTGAAAAAACGGCCAAATGGAGTGAGGGGGTGGTATTTAAGTCAGAATTTATGGACTAGATCATTGAAAATCTATGCCAATCTAACATTGATGAACCAATTATGGGGGGAACAGTCGGATTCGATTCGAAAATACCTATAAATTACAAAGGGCTTCCCATTGGAAAACACTTGGAATTTTGAGAATTGAGGTGTTAAGCTCTCAGGAATGCATGAACCATGAATACTTTGAAGCTTTGGTAGCAAGTTCAACGTTTGAGTAGTTGCCAAAGGAGACACAAGATTTATTGAATAGCATCATGTTGACACTGGCTGAGACTGTAAATTTCGGGGAAGGAATGGCAGCCGAAGGAGCTATTCCAAAGGTAGCCATGGCAGCTGAGGGAGCTGCCCCAGAGGTTGCAACTGCAAAAGTACTAGCTGAAGTATCTAAGTCACCATGGTCGCCTAGGCCGAGGCCTACCCCGACCAAGGAGGGTCCGAAGAACAAGAAAGGCAACCATGCTGTGACACCACAGCCGATGCGCACATCACCTAGAAAGCACCCATAGAAGGATAAGGACATCGGGTAGGAAAAGGGCAAGGTGGTTGACTTAGAGCCAGAAGAAGAGGTTGAAGAAATCCCCATGGATGATGAGGATATTGCGATGGAAACGAAGGATGTTGAGGTTGAGGGGTCTGACCCCATTTCTAAGCTACATGAGTACATTCCTCCGCACAATGGTAAAACAAAGGTGTCGAAGGATATTAATGAGAGTAAAGTCACCCTACACACACCCCTACTGCTTGAGAAAATTGTCTTTGAGGGAACTCTCTTGGGGCATCTCCTCCTTTTAAAATTGGAAGACTCAGATTTAGCTGACACAGAGCGTTTCCCTCGTTTAGTGACAGACCAAATGATGCATCGTTTCTTCCAGAAAAACACTGGAGTGACCGCTTTGGAGCTGAGTAAGTTGCTAAAAGGCATGGACAAGGCAAGCCTACTAAACCTGCTATGGGTGTTTCATTACAACCGTGCGCCCATCACAATGACCGTGATGATGCAGCTATTGTTCTTGGTACACGGTGGATGTCTATGGCTGGAGGAGCCAATACCCATCACTCACATGGTGATCCATAGCATCACGTAGCTACTGCATTCAGGAGAAAATTCATCCATGGTGTTTGGCAGAAAGGCCGGCTAGCATGGCATTGCTGAGGCAATGAAGAAAAAATTCAAGCTATTAACGAAGTCATGGGCTATGCCATCATGTGTATCTGTGACCCCGAGGTCAAAGTGGTGATGCAAATATTGGGAGTACAGGTCATGAGGAAGTGTCATGTGGATGAAGTACCGACCAGTGATAGCTTTGGCAGCCCAATGCGCGGAGGGCTTATAGTTTAACTCGGCAAGCTACCTCTATAGTGAGTTCCTCACTAACTATTGTAAGGTGCAGGATCATAGTAAGACATTCCACTATGCATGGCTACTGTTGTCCATTGTGATGGTTGCGTGGGAGCTACCTGAGGATAGCCAATTTCCTCCGGCCTCACCAGACCTACCAGAAGTACCAAAGTTCACTTCACTGTGGTCTACGAAGGATCCTCAACAGATCAAGGACAATAAGATCTTATGGATCTCGATGAAGATGAGCATCCATATGGCCATCAATCGAAAGCCACAATTGTCACCAACAAATTTTGATAAGCTGGAAGAGTACGTGGAATTCAAGGCCTACTTCCACCATGTCTCAATACATGCGCGAAAGGACCCTGAATAGAAGTGGCATGACCTGCCATACTTTTCCACAGATGATGTGATTGCAGCGGTCCTTGACCATTGGTTGGTAGATTGGCGCACTACCATGGACTTGACAGTAGGATCTAGCAAGTCTGCCGCATAGCGAAAGAAGGAAGAAGCCAAGTTGAATATGGAACAGTTGGTCGTGAAGAAAAGAAAGGAGGCTAAGGATAAGGCCAAGGTAGAGTACGTTGTCACGAAGCAAATGCGTGGAAAAGTAGAGGAAGAGGAGCGTGGCTCTGACCGGAGTTAGAAGTCGTCTTCCCCGGAGCCAAAAGAAGAGGATGAATAGATGGAGTAGGGAGGAGTAGACCTGGAAATGAATTCGTTCCGCACCAAGTGCAACAGAGATCCAGAAAAAGTAGGGCCACGTGATAATTCCAAGGCTAGCAAGACATCTCTCGACTCGATCACCCTTATGGAGGGGGACTTGAATGACATAGGTGATATAGTGAGGGATGCCACCACAGAACTACTGCAGCAGTTTGAGCAACAACAACAACAGGCTTTGGGTGCTATCCAAACGGATCTATGTGAGTTGCAGATCCTCGCATCACAGGTACAGACCTGCATGACGTCAACCCATTTGGCATCTGGCACCTCATAAGCTGCAGGGATGCTATGTACATGGGATCCCAAAGCAATAATGTTGCCGGATGGAGCACTGACTACAAAGATAGAAGCTGACAGGCTCGATGTCAACATCCTCATGGGAGTTGGACTTAACTTGGTCGTGCTTCCTAGTGAGGCTCTCCACCTTTTGCAGCATGGCATGATCACAGAATTGCAGGCCTGTGAACAACGTGCGTTACAGGTAATCAATGAGTAGAAGATTAACAACGCCTAGATGGTTATACAATGAGACTCTGCCATTGACCTTGTGAAAGACCTTACAGACAAGAATCAATGCATAGCTAAGTTCATGGCTGAAGCATGAAGATCTATCCTAGAGCTAGACATTCCTAAGGCTACTCCAGTAGGTGTACGAGTTTGGAAGCTTGCTACTGAAGTATGCAACACATGCAAAGAATTGGCAAAGATCCAGTTGGAACTGAACCTAAAAATTGCAAAGTTGCAGTTGAAGGCCCAACATTCGAATCTGCCAAAAATCATAGAAAAGCACAAGTCAGTTGTGAAAGACGTCACAACAATAGTAGACAGTGCAGTAAAGGAATGCACGACACTCTTCTAGCAGTTGCTCGAGGTGGTCACCAGTCTGCAAGAAGACCCCACTGTGTAGAGGCTGGAAATAGAAGTGTGGGAGCTGTAGTAGTGCTGCGATGAGGTTAAAGTGATAGCACGCACTGTTCACATCACGCAGAGGCTGGAAAAGCTGCAGGAGGCCAGGGTGTTGAAAGAGAAAGTAGATGTAGCTCAACACAAGGAAGCGGTGCTAAAGGCTTGCTTAGAGCCTTCGTTGGATGAGGCCTACTTGATCATGGCCACAATTGAAGGCAAGTTGGTTAGTCTATAGAAGACTTAGCAGAAGATTTAGTTAGATGGCGTAGGGCTAGTAATGGAGTAGCTGGTTGAGGAGATGAAGCAGGTGATAGTACAATGTACCTTCGAACTTGCAGTAGTCCAGGTTGAGCTAGGAGGTCTTCGTGACAAGATCTCCATGCCAGCTGAGTTACTTGAGGGTGATTCACCATGCTTGTATTGGGGGCCTATTAGGAGCGGGTCCCCTGGGGTCATTTTTGGGTCTAAAAGCCTAAGTTTGGGGTAGAAAGCCCGAATTTTGTACAAAGTAATATAAAGTCTCCACATTTTTTGGCTGCGAAGTGCAAAGATATCAGGAGTGAAAAAGGGTTTCTGCCCTTATTTTAGATAGCTTGTGTCATCTTTAGAGATCTTCATATAAAAAGGGAGTCTTAGAAGTAGAGTTATATGTAAGTTTAAGTGCTTGATGAGTCTATGAAGAGCTAAGAGTTGAGTGCACAGAGGCCTAGGGTAGAAGTCCGTAGCTAAGTGCGTGGACCCTTGCAGCTATGTGCGCAGGGCAGATAGAGTCTGTATTGGAAATATGAATCATCAATAAAGAGAAGTATTATGAAATTGTTGTTTATTTTGTCTCTATGAATTGCATGCAATTATGTTATGTTAAGTCCTAGTTTATGTTATAATGCTAATTTGATGTGCCAATATATATGTTTCTATCAGCTATATGTATCCAAATATGGATATATGTTTACACGAAGATAATATTAATTTCATGGTAAAATTGGTGAAAACATAAGATATTTCGAGAAATTATACAATAATGTTGTAACAAAGGCATGTAAGTGCCTAAGTTTCTGGTTAGGGTTAAATGAAGGATGATCATATACCTTCGTGGAGGTTCTCAGAGATGGAAGAGAACGTACATTGATAAGCCCTTAAAGCTTATCGATTTGCGTGAAGGAAGGTTTACGGTATAAAACCGACATGACAACCATCTCAGGGTGCAGAAACTTGGTTCCTGCATCCCCCCATACTACTTCGGGTGAGACTTTGGTCCGCACTATGTGAACTAATGCCGAAAGGGCCTGTAGTATAGGGATTTACTTGGCCGACTAATGTTGAACCTGGGTCAGGGCCCATCAAGCCAACAGTGACCCCTTGTCTGCGTCTCATCAAACAAATCTAGCTCCGTAGTGCGAGGTGGGAGAAGCTGCGAACCCATCTATTGAACTGTCACATCCTCCCACCCAACCGGCTTTGGATATTTGCATAGATTTGGCTTGCAATCCTATTGGTTGTCATGTGAACTTGTTCTCTCATCCTCCATCCTCTCATTCTACTGATCCTTTAGATTTTACTGTGTTTTTTTCTTCCGTTCCAAACTCCACATTCATTGTTCATCAGGATCATGTTGTCAAAGGAGTTGGTGTTGAAGAACCAACCTGCAATGTCATTTATAATGAGCATGTGTGGGAATCTGAAGAAGAAAATGTAGTGAAGGATGACCTCCTTTTGTCCATGCCTCATTCGCTATTTCCTGACATCGTTTGTGATTATGCCATTTCTGATTTGTCTTGTGAAAACCAAGATGTTTTTACATCCTATCATTCACAGGACAGACCGGATGTCAGTATGTCATTGAATTACATAGAGGAAATATATTTCTTTCGAAACCCTCCCAATATGTCACCTTATCTTTCTAGAAACTCAGAGGGTGAACATTCCTATTTCTCATCAACCCCTTTGTAGATTCATCAAATCATGAGGATGTTGATGAAGATCATGAATTCTCTAATTTTGGTTGTCATGATCTCTTTACTCCATTCAATCACAATGTTGAATCACTTGTTGTTGATCATTCTAGGTCACTTGTATTTAATGATCTACCTAATGATGAATTTGAAATCCCTCAAGCTGTTGAGACACTTCAGCCTGAGCTGATGGCTATGTAAGGTCCTCGCTGTCTTGAGGATAGTTCCACTTCAGATCAGAAATTGTTGAAACACCCCAAGCTCCTCATCACTGTTCTATTTGAATTGAAGATAAATCTAGCTTATAGATTTCACATCCTCCACCTGAATCACACGATCCTATCACTCATGCATTGGAGGAATCATACAAAATGAGCACTCTTGCTAAGAAAAAGTTGTCTTTATTTTTCATTTTTGCTCGTGTGTCATTGTCAAAGAGTGTACATGGTCATCATCTATGCAACTTGTGTTGCCACACCATGGTACATCCGCAGAGTGTCTCTTCTTTGTGGACGCATTCAAAATTCAAGTGTGTTGGTCTTTACTATCTTATCTTTCTGGTCGACTATGCCTTCACCAACATGGGTCAACCAATGTGCAAGTGGCTATATTCAAAATATCACTTTACATGAGTAGGTCCATGCACTGTTTAGTGTACGAGTAGTACTAATGTTTTCTTTCTTGTTTCCTTTGCTTGCATTCTTTTCTTTTCTTTCATTTTTTGCTTTCATTTACTTTTGTCCTTTTCTTGTTTATTTTGTTTGCATGTTATGCACCTGTAGGTTTAGCTTCACATGAAAATGTTTTTGGCTCTTGAGACAAAAAAGGTGAAGTACAAGAGGACTTGTACAACTATCAACAATTGGTTATATGTTGTCCTATCTCTTTATGAATAGCTTGTTGTCTTCAATCAAAGATACCTAATGGAAAATACGTTTTGCTCAGAATGAGTCCCAGTAAAAACACAATGTTTTCACTTTTAACTAGTACCACCTACTCTAATCGATTATTCTATATTCGGTTAACCCTTATCAGCTTATTCAAGTAGAGTAAAGTGAGGGGGAAAACCTTAACAAGTATTTCATAGGTATATATAACAAACTCATCTGAAGGGACAACCTATTCCACTATCAATAAGTTGGGATATCTCTTCCACCTCATGAAAATAAATAAGTGCCTATGTAGATTTCTCTGAAAAAATGAAAATTAAAAACTAAAATAAAGGTGAAAAAGGAGAAAGGCTTCTTGTGTAGAGAGGTGATGCAAGTAACTCCACTGAGGTACTGACTAGGACCATTGGAAATAGAGAGATGCTTGTGTTCTTGCGTGACTCTGCAAGGGGACTGTCCAAGCCTAATGGTAGCAGAGCAACACCAGAGATGGAAGTAAAACTCTGACAATTATATTACTTATGTATCAATATACTCCTCTTCCCTAATTGAAAAAACTTATTTGACTTGGCTTGGTATGTGTGTTGACCAATGAAGAGAATGGTAGGGACTATATATTTAACACAAGCTAGTGTAAAAGGTATGATGATCAAAGAATCGAACAATAGTTTAGGAGGAGTTAGACTCGATTTACATGAAACAAGGTTCACACAAAGAGTTGGAGTACTACCAGTGTGTCGCCAATGTTGTAGTGGCTACAACCACCCTCCAATTTTTTCTTTGATTTGTTTTGGATCCTCCCTCCTCAAAATCATAGCAACATGTCTTGCACTACTCAAGTACTTGTGTTTCATTCAAGTTTATGTTTTTCTTTGTAGCTTGTGTTCTCTTACTTGTTCTACCGACCGACCATAAGCTAACTCCGTGACTTGGTTCACATCCGGTTCTTGTACTATCTTGGAAAACTGAGCAACCCTAGAGGGTAGCCAACCTTCCTCTCAAATTGTGAAGAGAAACCTGGCAGTCAGCCTTGCTCTCTAGAAATGTGCAGAGTAGTCCAGTGGACATTCTTGCTTAGATAAATTGTACAGAACATCGCCGAATTGGCTTCTACTTAGGAATTGCACAGACCCAGCTAGTATCTTGTCTTCAGTTAGGAAATTGCATAGAGCGTGAAAAGAAATGAGAGCCACTCAGCCCAAGAATTGCACAAAAGCATTCCTCATGTTGTTTCCCAATGCATGTGATAGAAATTTATTTGGTTCCCTCGATAATTGCGCAGTATTACCATGCATGCGTGCTAGTCTTTCCAAAAAAATAAAAAATTAAAATTAAAAGAAAAAATCATCCCTAAAAAATAGGGATCTGTTTTTAGCACTAGGAGTTACACTCAAGTTGATTTTATAAACTTCCCTTGAAGTGTTTCTTTTTCATAGATTTGTGACATGTGCATCATAAACCCTAAATCTACCAAATATATTTAATGGATTCCCCAAAGCTAATTCTACACATTCAACATTGGAGCTCTGGAATTCCAAAGGCATCTAGCAACCTTTGGTACAGTCGGCACAACTTTTCTGGGTAATTTTTTATTTTTAAGTCTTCTGCTTCTTTCTCTATTTCTTTTATTTCTTTAGCTTGTGTGAGTGTTGTTTTTCATGTTTTATTTAATGACCACTGACATTTTAGTTTGTTTTAAATTTGTTGATGGTGCTGGACCCAACGACATTCAAGGGATATCCTTGGTATGAATTCCCAACTAGATGTCACACCATTTGGTGTAGGAGTCTCATTCGGTATGATGGCTCAGTTTCCATTTGTCTTAAAGGTTTGCCTTAGCTCTTGCTTGTTAGCACATGAAAGTGGTATGCTTCATCTTCGAACAATGAGGTTCGTGTGTCTCGTGAGTGCTTAGTGTTACTTGTGTCAAGGTTCTTTCACTGTAGGGAGAGATAGGGTGGAAGTGAGTCACAAGTTGAAAGGGAATAGTCCCAACTCTATCAAAGACACACACCACCCCCAAACATTAGAAAATTCCAGCAGAATAGTCCACATGGATGTTACAGTCAAAAACACACATTGAATGGATATGACATACAACACCTAATAGAGTAGTCCACAGGAGTGTGGCGGTCCTTATAACAAGTTTATGGGAATGGTTATGTCAAGTGTCCACTGGGATAGCCCACACGGGCAAGACAACATTAAGAACTTATACAACACATTTTCATAAGCATATGTATTAGAACAACCAAAATAGTTCAGCTGTTTTAACACAAGTTAAAGCAACATGCATTATAAGTGTCCAAAGAATAGGGTTAGAAACAAATACAATACATGTGTGAAAACGTGCTCTTCTGTTATCAGGCTTCTGAATTAAGTGAAAGTTCCAAGACGCATCAGTACACCATACATCACTAACCCCAATAGAGGGGCATTGGCCCTAGTGCTCACTCCTCAAAGAAAAATGACAAACTCTTGAGGGTTTGTAAGAGGAGCCAAGGTGAAAATTGTTTTGCATGTACAAATCAGGGGTATTTATAGCCAAGGGTAAAACTGGCCCTTGTCACTGGTCAACTTCCCTCATGACTATTTGACTTACATGAGACTTCAACTTTACATGACTCTTCACATTTACATGTGGTTCTCTTCGAATTCCATGCTACATTACATTGATTACAACAGTATCGCCCACAATAGTGTTATGGCTGAGATGACTCATGACATGACTTGACGTGAGCTGGTATGCTCATGTCAGTGATGGTGTCCATGTTGAGCTGCAGTGCTTCTGAGTGATCGATGTGCTCTTGGTGTGTCATGGCTTCACCTCTACTTGGAAATATGTGTAGAGTCTTTGATGGTCTTGGTGTTCACTTCATGTCACACGTGCATTTCTCTCCCTCACTTGTACTTTGGCATGCTCCATGTGTTCGTCTGTTCATGAGCAAGTCTCCTTACATGCAAGCCTTGTTCATTCTATTTTTCATTGTGCCACATCTCATCCATGTACTTGTGTCTTCCATCACTCATGATGTGACAACATCAAATCCAGAAATCTCATATTCTACCATGATGCATTATTTTTCACTTTTGCCTGGCGGTGGCCGCGAGAGAGGATAAGGCTCTAAAACTGCATAGAGCACATTTCAAGCTGGGATTCAAGCTTGAGGCACTATCCATGAAAATTGTGCATAGGTCACTGGGAGGCTGAGATGGGAAATCTAGATCAACAGTGACTATTTGCGGGATATAGCTCGGCTGGAGGGAATATTTGCACAATTTTTTTAGGGAGACAGTGCAAGTAGTAGAGGGAGACTGGCAGTGAAAACTATGCAATTTCTTCAAGGAGATGACAGAGGGCTTCTAGCAAACACTGTAGAGAGCTGAGAGGCTAGCCTGCTCGACATCCTTGCATAGTTTCTCAACTGAGCGGGATGTTGGGAAATTGTGAGACTGCTCATGAAAATTGCACAGTTTTAAGGAGGAGCAGTAGGTCAGCTGACAGGGTGACTAGCTGGAAAAACTACGCAATTTTTTAGGGTAGTGTAGTGACAGAAAACAATTGTCTATTTGGTATGTCTGCACAGTTTCTTTACTTAGTGGAAGTGGGCATGCTTGGAATTTTTTGAACAAATTTTTGGAGGAGTGAGGCCCAGGGTCACTACCTAGTCAAACTCTCTGGTTGACCAACTGGAGGCTTGGTTGATGTTGTTTGTGGGCAATGCCAATTGAGATGGCTTGCTGAGAAACTTCTGCACTATTCTAGGTAACAATCAGTTAGGTTGACTCAGGATTGTCGAGTGCAAACTGCCTGGGAAGCAGCCTCAAGCTCTATGCAGTTTTGGACAATAGTATATGTTCACTAGGGGCTAAAACTGCGTAGTGCAGCTTAGCAGAGGTCTAATATTTGGGGTTGGTATAGTCGACCTAGCTTAATAAAAATGACTAAGTGTGTGACTGACTGACTTCGTGCATGCATGAACTTGCGAACACACACTCGACATGCCTTAACGACATGACACTTCAAACCATTAAGACAACATATACTTAGTGTGACTAACCGATGGGTGCGAGCGACAAGTGTGACACTTATGATAGATCATTTAATGCCTGTGATGACACTTGTGCAACAATGCATGTAACTTCGTGTGCGAGTGTGACAAATTCTTACATAGCGAATCCAACTTGTACACATGAACAAAGACCTAATGTATGGCCAAAACATGGTTGCAAGCTTGACGTTGTTACCAACATGCAAAAAGATGTCCAGTGAATGGTCAAGCGAGGAGGGTGCAAAGACTCAACATGAGCTCATGGGATGAGCCCGAGTGCTTCCAAATATCAAGGAAAAAACCTAAGGAAGTCTTTGAAATTGGATGCATGCCAAAATTTTGGAGGGTGTTGGAGCCGCTATAACACTTGGCGACCCACTGGTTGAATTCTAGCTTCTTTGTTTTGGTCCATTGATAGCACAGGGCCTTGGTATTGTAGGGAGTATTCAATCGTTATGTGGGTTACTTCAGCTTCCCCACATACCCCATGGGCAGACATGGTTTACCTTTCGCCAACTCAGTCAACTACAACAACAGGTTTGAGCTTGATCATAGTGTTTCGAAATTGGGAAGGGTAGTTTGGATCGAGAGTTAAAAATTCAGAGTATAAGTTTTCATCTCTAGTGAATCTCCGCTTCCAGTAGGCCTGGATAGTACCCCGGCAGAGTCACACTGGAACACATGCATTTCTTCACTACCAGTGAGCTTGGTCAATACCTCGATGGATTTCCATGCTTCACCTCTCTACACAGGAAGCCCTTCTCTGATTTCTCCTTATATTTTTTTAAGTGGACTATGCATAGGCACTTATTCGTTTTTGCGAGAAAAGATGGATCCCGACTTATTGAGAGCATAAGAGGTTGCTCTCTCATAGAAGCAGGTAATACCTTAGACATAGGTTTTCTCATTTATATTTTCCTCTTCTTGGTTTCTACTAGTTGGATGGGCTTCAAGACATAGAGCAGAAGGTTGAGTATAGGCATAGGGTTTCCCATTGTTGACATAGGTTCATGGTTGGACCAAAGCTTCCCTTGCAGATGACTCATATTTTTTGTCAATACTTCATTGACCGAAGGTTATAACCAAGCATAGAGAAGATGGACACAAGACTAGCCAATCGTTGCAGTGTCACAAGACTTTTTAGATTTTAGCCACATACTCATTCAAAAGCCAGAACTGAGTAGAGGGAAACACTTATTTACAAAACCAAAAATAGCATGATACTAAGCAAATAAAATAAAATTAAACAAAAATACTAGTCAAAATGAAAATACATCAAGAAGTAAACTAACTATGTACATGGCGCAGGGCACGGCCCCAGCATACTGAAAATAATGTTTGATATCTTGGCCGTTGGAAGGAAGGTTGTCAATCGTACCGTCAAGTAATTGCAGATGGTATGAGTGTTGGCCAAGTTTCTCATTGATAGTGTATGAACCAATCCACAGGGATTGGAACTTCATATGTTTGCCTTTATCTTCATGGGTTTGTCTCATTTCAAGATTAGGTCACCAACATTGAAGTTAGTGTTCCCTGTAGACTTCTTGTCAAACCATCTGTAGATACGGTTCTGGTGGAGTGTAAAATTTTCTTTTTCTTTCATCCTTTCTTCCTGCAAATTATGAAGTGTGTCCATCCTATGTTAAACTAGTAGACAAGGCTTGTTGTGGGATTCTTGAGACAAATGAAACACAGGTAAGTAGATGTTTGGTGGTAGGATTGCTTGTTTACCATAAACCAAGAAATATGGCGAAGTTTTCATAGAGGGTTTGGGTGTTACATGGTCAGCCCATAGGGCATTCGTCAAGGAAAAGTGTCAGCTATGCTGCTTAGAGTAAATGGTTTTCTTGATTATACAGATAAGGTTTCGGTTCATGGATTCTGTGAGATCATTTCCCTATGGGTAGTAGTTAGATGAGTGTTTTAGCACAATACCATATTGCAATGCAAAATCATAAATCTTGAAAGCTGAAAAGTAAGTTTCATTGTTAAACACAAGTGATATCAGAACACCAAAGTGTTCTGTTGGAGGAAGCTCATGACTTCCTAGTCATTCACTTTCTTGAGCGGAACTACTTCTTTCTACCGTGTGAAGTAATCAGTAGTTTTCAAAATGTAGCAGTGTTGTTTTGACGATTGTGGGAATATTTCTC
Source organism: Pinus tabuliformis (assembly GCA_031772625.1). Classification (NCBI taxonomy): domain Eukaryota; kingdom Viridiplantae; phylum Streptophyta; class Pinopsida; order Pinales; family Pinaceae; genus Pinus; species Pinus tabuliformis. The sequence continues at coordinate 770,496,044 of CM062809.1, forward strand.
CAATGATTTCCACACCCCATTGTTGGAATGGTTCAGTTATTTCAATAGGGTGTAGCAGGGCTGCTGACCTTCATGTTCTATAGGTGTATCGTTGATAGACCGAGCGCTTACTGGCATAACCATGTGCATCCTTGACCAATGTGGTCCAGTAGAAACCAACTCACATAAATTTGTGTGTGTTGGTGTTTCCTGCAAAGTGGCCCCCAACTAGTCCACCATATAGATCATGAAAGATCTTCTTCGAATCATCTACCACTAGGGACCCAAGCAAAATTATGTTACTATGCTTTCAGTAAATTACTCTGTGCACCAACTGATAGGCTAAAGCTTTGAGGCATAGTGCCCTCTTCTTTCTCATGTAGAAATGAGATGGTATGGTGCCATTCTCAAGGTACTATGAACATCTTCATACCAGTAGTTTCCGCATGCAATGGGTAGTGCTCACTCTACATCATACATCTCAATTACCTACTCCCAACCAGTGAGCCCTTCTTCTTCCTCCTGTACATGAAGTTCCTTAGCTATGAGTCTCCAGAGAATATGACCCTTGACAGTATGAACTAGCTGGAGGTCAATATCATACTCCTGCAAGCCTATCCTCTAATTTGCACATCGTTCACCCAACTCTTGTTGTATGAGTAGTGAGAGGATTGCTGGGTGAGGCACATAGACTATGTGATGGTTCTTCAGCAAGTAGGGCCTGAAGTGTTTCACCACCTTGTATACTACGTATGCTTGTTTGTTAATGATGGGGTAGTTGAGCTTCAGTCCCTGCATGATTTCTCTCATGAAGGAGATGGGATGTTTGTCATTCAGCTCTTCCTTCTGAGTGAGTATTGCAATGAGCATGTTATCAGAGGTGAAGGTGTATAGCAAGAAATGTTTCTTGAAATTTCGGTTGTAAAGTGCAGGTGCTTCTTCTTTACCCTCCTTGATACGGGTGAATACATTCTTTTCCATCTTACCCCAGTTCTAGGTTGCATCCTTCTTGATCATGTCTTTCATTTGTTTTACTATTTGCGCATAGTCTGAGATGAACTTCTGGAGGAAGTTTATCTTTCCCAAGAAGTACTGCATTTCTTTCTTGTTGGCTGGTTGAGGGATTTGTGTAATGGTTTGGAACCGGTCCAGATCAACCTTGATCCTGCTTCTGTAAATGATGTATCTAAGGAGAGTCCCCTCAAACACTACGAATACACTCTTTTTGGGATTCAAGGAAATCTTGTGTTTCCCCATCGCTTAACTATTTTCTTTAGATGATCTATGTGGTTTGACCGCTTCCTAGAAAACACAGTCATGTCATCAAGGTACACCACTACACTCTGTCCAATGAGTCATGGAAGGCGATGTCCATAGAGAACTGAAAGGTTGTTCCTGCATTCGCAAGCCCAAATGGAAATCATCTGTACGTGAGCATACCCCATTTGGTATGGAAGGTAGTTTTGAGTTGATCAAGTTCTGCTACGAGGACCTAATTATATCCTAAAAACCCTTCAAGTAAGGAAAACATCGCTGCCCCAAATATTATTTAGAAAATATCCTCCATAGATGGCATGGGGCAATTGTCTTTGTCTGAGGTGTGATTCAAGTTTCAGAAATCAATGCAAAAGTGGATTTCCCTATACTTCTTACATATAGGAAGAAGGTTGGAAACCCATGTGGAATGAAGAACTTTGTATATGATCTGTGCATCCAACAACTTTGTCAGGTCTTTCTGTATGAGGGATTCAAGTGATGGATGTAGTTTCCTCAACTTCTCCTAAAACGGGTTGGCCCCTTCCTTGATTGGAATGAAATGTTGGAGTATTCACATGTCGTATGTTTTCAAATCATTGTATGTCCACATGAACACATCCCGATATTGTTTGAAGAAGCACATGAAGCCTTCCCTATCCTACTGTGTACAACACGTACTGATATTGATGAACTTTAGATCTTGTTCTGTTCCCAAGTTTATCTATTTGTGCATCATGGTGGAGCTATCAGTTTTGTTGTTCCTTGGCTCCTAAAAGCAGTTCTACCAGTCATAGATATTTTCCATAGATACCACACCCTTCGGGATGATGTTTCCTTTCTTGTCATCAGCCCCAACTTGTAGAGACTACTCGTGCTCATCTTCATCAATCGTTGTGTCTTTGAGGACATCAACGTTGACCATGAAATGTAGTATCTATTGATCATCATCAAAACATGTAAATTAGTTATGTTATTAGGGACATAAGGTTTATACAAATTTTCAACAGTAAATATATCCCTAAGTGGTGACATACTAGAAGGTGCATTTGCTAAAGCATTGGCAGCGTGATTACACGTTCATTCCACTGTAGTGATATTAAATGATTGGTAGTTAGAGATTAGTTTCCATACCTCTTGTTGGTAACTTTTTAGATGAGGTTATAAACGGTGTATGGTGCCGCGTACCTTTTGTACCAATATTTCTGAATCACCTACCACTTTCAACGCAACAACATTGAGGCTGATGGATTTTTGCGAGCCTAACACAAGTGTTTCATATTCAACAATGTTGTTTGTGCACTCAAACTCCAAGAAGCTCAAAATCAAATGTTTCCTATGTTTTGGGTCAATCAAGACACACCTGGCTCCAGATCCATCCCGTGTCTTTGATCCATCAAAGTACATGGTCCACAACTCATTTGTACATGGATCATTCGATGTGCTTGTACTACTACTACTGTTGCTACTACTACTGCTACTCTGCTACTACTACTAGTGTTACAATTCACTGTACGAGTTTCATTTCCATGAGTTGGGCAAGGAAGGAGCCCCAACTACATGTCTAGTGGTGATGGAGCTAGCTATGTGAGATAACACCCCAACATTGTTTCTGAGAGGCAGTTTCCAAACATGAGCTTTGTGAAGGCCAAGGATTCGTTCTCACCATTAATGGGAGTGATGTTATGCCTCATGTATCTCCCATATAACACCTAGATTTGGCTGCTTTTTCCCTTATATGAAAGCCACAAGTGTGATTATTCTGTAGCAAAGTATCCATTGAACTTTCTAGACCAATATTTGATGAGTAGTAAGCCATATGCTTCTGGTATGTCCACAACAACAATGTTCATGCAATGGTGAACTTTTCTCTCATGAGATAGTCAGATGATCACATCCCAAAGTTCACCAATGGGTGGTATGCATGTATGACCAATTTGATGATCTGTGCAGATGTCTTGCTCCGTTGTGCATTGATCTTCTTGGAGGAGAGTGGCATGACGCTGGTTGATGCGGCAGAATCAACTAAACAATTGTGAACATTGCGGTGAAAAATTTTGAATGAAAGAAAGAATGGAGGGAAAAGAGAGTTTTCTTCTTCCATCTGGAGTACGTTGAGAAAAGATGTGAGTGAACTCAGAGATGTGCTTTCTCCCTTATTGGTAGAGGTTACATTGTTTATAGATGTTTTCTCTAGTGCGCGCAGTAGAATATTTAGTCGACTCTAAATCTTAGGCAACTCAAATAAACTGATGTTTGTGTGAGTTTTCTTCATGTCCTCAATAATGTTGTACTCGAGAGAAGGTAGACATACCGAGATTTCCTGTATCAGAATTATGTTTGTACTATCCAGCAGAGTGTTCTATAGTTTTTTGCTCATGGACATACTCTTCTCCACTACTGTCTTCCTGGGCTTGCTTTGTGTTTTCTACTTTTGGACGGCTGGTGGATCAACCTCCCTTTGTAGTTCAAGATTTTCTTGCATTTCGTCAAATGTAGGGGAGCCCCTTGACTTCTGAGATTGTATCGACTGTTTTGATTTTGGGTCTACTTCTCAGTGTTTGTATTTTTTGCTACTTGCAAGCACTAATACATGTTGATTACCTGCCCAGTGCTAAGTGCCTCATCAGATGCATCATCTTCGTTGTCGTCTGTGTCTCTGGGCTGGTACTGCAAACTACTCACTATGTTTAGTGTGCAATTGCATACTAAGCCTGCAAATCGTTTTCATTCTGAGAAAGACCCCTCGAGGTGACCTTCTTCATAGAATGAGACAAAATCATTATTCATGCATTGTTCTAACTAGAACAATGAATTGAAGCTCTTCGTATTTTTAGCTAGGAAGTGATTGCTACCTGATGACATGATGCCTTTCTATTGTCTGGGTAGCCATCTCCTCGCAGATGTGTCAACTGTTTGTTATTTGAGCTCAGACACTTCTGTTGTCAAGTTCTTGACAAGATGAGTAATGGTGTCAATATCACTTTTTTGTCTTTTTCCTTTCTCGTTGTAGCCTGGGGCTTCCTGCTTGCGTCTTTGGATTCCTTCACTGGTTCATCATCCTTGATGACTCTGATCACATGCAGGTCCTTCTCTACAATGGTTACCTCTTCACAATTTTCTAGTAATGTTGGTTTCATAGCTCGGTTGAAGAACTGTGCAATGTTGGTTGGTAGTGCGGACATGTAGTAATAGAAAGTTATAGAGTCATGAGGTTTTTTATCTACAACAAACTTGTACAATATGTGTAAAAATCTATGATTAAAATATTTTACCTTTTCTCTCAACTCCATCTTCAGGCTGGCCAACTCTTTGAGGAACATGGTCGGGGTCTTGTCATCAACAAATTTTTCCAGAAACATGCGTTTGAAGATACCCAAGTTATGGATGCATTTTACAGGAAGTCCATGATACTGTACTGTTGCATGTCCATCCAAGGTATACGGGAACAGTCTGCATGCAACGCCGTCGTACCGTACTTCCAGTGTCTACAGCTATAGGTAGAAGCTCTCCAAGTGATATTTTTCTTTCACTGCTCTATGAGGGTCATACTATGTGAGAATTCTCTCCGAACACTTTGGCATTCTATGCAAAAAAACCTGAGAGAGCCAATGGTCCCTGAGTCATCCATTCCATGTTTTGGTCAGCCATGTCTTCTTCTTCTTCATACTCCTCCTCTTCTTCAGAATCTTATGGTTTCGGCTCTGAGTCTGTTGGTTCGTCTCCACCTCCACCTCCTCTGCTACCTTCGCTTCCACCTCCTGCATCATAATCTGAGCCCAAGATCATGAGGGTGTCTCATTCTCCCTGTCAAATACTAGAGGTTCCTCTCCATTCTCAATAGCTTCTGCCAGACTTTCGAGTGTGCTAAGAAGTTCCTCTTTCATGTATGATACAAAAACGCATGGCAGAGTGGTCTTTGCTTTCTTGATGTGTATAGAAGATCTTGTACTCATGGGATCGGTCTAACCTCTTTCGTGAACTAACAAGTGATGGAACAGATAGAGCACCGATACTGATAGAAAATTTTGTGTTCATGTTTGGGAGCTGAGGAGTAATCAAATTTAGATTTGCACGTAGGTGAGATGGAGTGAAACTTACTACCTTGACCAGATGATTGACGAGTGAGGGTTAGAATACATTCAACCATAAATAACTAGTGGCCCTCCTTCTAGTCCTAGAAATGTTGGCGGTGATGGACCTAACAACATTCAAGGGATATGCCTGGTATGAAGTCCCAACTAGACCTCACATCATTTGTGTAGGAGTCCCATCTGGTATGATGGCCTAGTTGCCATTTATCTTAAAGGTTTACCTTATCTCTTACTTGTTAGCACATGAGAGTGGTCTACTTTGTCTTTGAACAAAGAGGGTCACGTACCTGGTGAGTGCGTAGTGTTACTTGTGTCAAGGTTATTTCACCATAGAGGGATAGGGTGGAAGTGAGTCTTAAGTTGAAAAGGAATAGTCCCAACTTTGTCAGAGGCACACAACACAACAGGACATGCACATATTCCTGTTGGATAGTCCACACAGATGCAATAGTCATAAACACACACAGTGAACGAATAACATGCACAACACCTAGCAGAGTAGTCCACATGAGTGCGATGGTCATTATAACAAGTTTATGGGAATGGTCCTGTCAAGTCTCCGGCAGGATAGCCCACATAGGCAAGACAACATTAACAACTTATACAAAACATTTTCGTAAGCATATGTATTAGAACAACCTAAATAGTTCAACTAGTCTAACACAGGTTAAAGCCACATGCATTACAAGTGTCCAAAGAATAGTCTTACAAACAAATACAATACATGTGTGAAAACATGTTTCCCTATTATCAGCTTCTGAACTAAGTGAAATTTCTAAGACACATCGATACACCATACATCACTCACCCCGAAAGTGGGGTGTTAGAGTCACTACTTTCTCTTCAGAGAAAATACTACAAACTCTCAAGGCTATGTGGGAGGAGCCAATGGGAAAATGTTTTGCATGTACAAATCAGGGGTATTTATAGCCAAGGGTAAAACTGGCGCTTGTGACTATTTGACTTCCCTCATGATTGTTTGATTTACATGACTCTTCAGATTTACATGTGGGTCTCCTGGACTTCCACATTACATTTCATTGATTACAAAAGTATGGCCACAGTAGTGATGTGGCCAAGATGACTCATGACATGACCTGACATGATAAATATGGTATGTTCATGCTGCTTGTGGTGTCCATGTTGAGCTGAAATGTTGCTGAGTGATGGATGTTCTCTCGGTGTATCATAGCTTCACCTCTACAAGGAAAGGTGTGCAAAGTCTTTGATGGTCTTGGTGTTTTCTTGATGTGCCATGTGCATGTCTCTCCTTCACTTGTACTTTGGCATCATCCATGTGTTTGTCTATTTGCGAACAAGTATCCTTACATGCACTTCTTATTCATCCCATTCATTGTCGCTCAATGTATCATTCATGTACCTATATCTTCAATCGTTCATGAAGAGATGGTATCAAATCTAGAAATATCCTAGTCTACCATGATGCATTGTTTTTAGCTTTCGGATGCAAGTGACCAGGAGAGAGGACAAGGCTCTGAAGCCGCACATGACACATTTCAAGCCGGGATGTGGGCTTCGGGAATTGTCCATGAAAATTATGTAGAGGTGACTAGGAGGCTAAGCTGGGAAATATGGATCAGTAGTGACTGTCTGTGGGATCTGGCTCAGCTCGAGGGAAAATCTTCGCAATTTTTTCAGGGAGACATTGCAGGAATGAACGGGAGACTGGCCGTGAAAACTACATAATTTCTATGGCGAGGTGGTAGCATGCTGCGTAAGGCTACTGGTAAAAACTGCACAAAGCTGGGAGGTTGGATTGATGGACATGCCTACACAGTTTCTAAGTTCACCGGCATGGTTGGAAGCTAGGAGACTGGTCATGAAAACTGCGTGGTTTTTAGAAGGAGAAGTAGACCGGCTGACAGGGTGACTAGCTAGAAAAAATGCACAATTTTTTAGGGCAGTGCACTGACAAGAAGCTGATGTTTGTCTGACATGTCTGTGCAGTTTCTTCAGTCAGCAGAAACGAGCATGCTTGGTAGCTTCTACATAATTTTTTGGAGTGAGGTCTGATGTCACTGCCCGGTCATACTCTCTGGTTGACCAGCTGGAGGCTTGGTTGATGTTTCTTGCAGGCAATGCAGATTGAGATGGCTTGTTGGGAAACTTATGCATTGTTCTCGGTGATAGTCAGTCAGTTCAACTCAAAATTGCACTATGCAGACTACTTGGGAAGAAACCTCAATCTCTGCATAATTTTGGGCAGCATTACATGTTCACTGGGGGCTGAAACTACGCAGAGCAGCGTAGCAGAGGTTTGGCTGTTGCGGTTGGTGTAGTCGACATAGCTCTAGAAAAATGACTAAGTGTGTGAAAAAGTGACTTTGTGTATGCATGACCTTGTGAACACACACTCGACATGCCTTGATGATAATACACTTCAAACCATCAAGACAAGATATATTTAGTGTGACTGATTGATGGGTGCGAGTGACAAGCATGACATTTATGATATATCATTGAACGAACGCGACGACACTTGCGCAAAAATGCATATAAATTCATGTGTAAGTGATATAGATTCTTACATAGAGAATCCAAGTCCTATACATGAAGACATACCTAATGCATAGTCAAAACATGGCTGCAAGCATAGCATTGTGACCAACATGCAAAGAGATGTTTGATGAATAGTCAAGCGAGGATGGTGTAAAGACTCAACATGAGCTCATGCGATGAGCCGAAGTGCTTGCAAAGATCAAGGAGAAAACCCAAGGAAGTCTCTGAAATTGGATGAAGGCCAAAATTTTGGAGGGTGTTGCAAGTGCTACAAAAAAATTGTAGAAGTATTTTTTCAAGTTTTGCATTATCTTTCTTAAGCATCACATGCATAACATTGTTTTTGCACTAATAGTCGCCATTACGGTGACCCTCTCCACCAGCTTTACTATTCGTTGAGTTGATTAATTCCTACCTTAGTTTTGATTGCACGCATGATAATTCACTCCTTTTTGCACCATCCTTTGCTTACGCTTTCGGATCTACTCATTTTCAAGTTTCGCTTGGGAATATCTCGGTTGCCTTAGCTCATATCTTTCCTTCCCCAGCATGCTATGCCCATTCCTAAACTTGAGGCTCTATCTTGGCACCAAGAATTACACAGAGGCTTCATGTCAATGGCCTCCAGTTATGCTTTGTATAGTTCTGGGAGTTAGTACCTAGTATTGCCCACTAGGATTGCAGAATGCGAAGTCCAAGCGAGAATTCAAGTCAGACTAAACTGTAGATTGCACAACTCCAATCCAAAGTCAACCTCATTGGACTATGCTTTGCACAATTCAAGTCAATAGTATATCTCACTGGCAGATGCGACTACACAATGTGTAGTTCTAGCTGAGAGTCTCCCATCCCCGAGGGACTACCGTACAATCTTTCCCAGCAATCACTCGACTTGTTGCATGATTGATCCTTGAAGTGAATTGTGTTTTTAAACTGGCATTTTCTTATCGTGAGTGTTCTATTTGTATCCAAGTACATAAGTTGTTGAGTCGTCTCTCAACAGTACATGTGTCATGGTTTCCAAGAGAGTTGGATCAAAGGACATTGTAAAGAGCATCACAGGAGATGTGGTTGAACAAGTGCCAATGAACTTGCCCATCTATGATAACATGCATTTGTTCATAGAGAAGGACATGAATATCACATGGAAAGAAATAAAGGACATATTTGTAGGCACTTTCAAGGAAAATCTAGAAGATCGACAAGTCCATATCAACATTCACAAGTCAGGATTGTAGAGGTTGCATGCAGGTACCCTACCTTCCTGTGCACAAATATCATTCACTATGTTGTCTCACATACTGATCTCGAGATGATGACATTCAACAACACTAGTGGGGCATAGCTTGCCACCTTCAGGATGAAAAATTAACATTAGATGTATTACTTGTCGCAATCATTGAACTACATGGATGGACTATTATTCATTCCCAACAACAATGTGAATGCAAGAGATGTCTTGAAGTGTTGGGTAAAAGAGCCATCGAAGTTTAGGAAGACACCCAGCCAAGTATATAAGAGGAAGTCACTAAAGAAGGCTTACTGATGAGACTCATCAACAGGTAAAGTACATGGACCTTAATGCCACTCTCCAACTTATTAAAATAAACTTTTCTCACATTTCTTTACATATTTTATTATATGTTGGTTAGTGAGAAGGGTAAATACGAGAGGTTATGTCATGTGGCCTAATGTGCTTTAATTACAGGATTTGGAGCAATCTTGGCTAATTTAAGTGCAGGAACTCGAAGTAGACAAGAAATATGGAATTTAGGAGATTGGATATCCCTCCTTAACTCCTCAATAACTTGAAGATTCCTCCACCTGATCTCATCAGCTTGGAGTTACAAGAAGCCAAGCCGAGCAAGGTCATTGGCAACCAAGCCAGTGATAGTTGAAGACAACTTCATCTCGAGTTGGGAGCCAAGCCTCCCTAATTTTAAGGAAGTTGATCGTAGCTTCATTTGTATAAATAAGAAGGCTTAGGCCTCATTATGATTCGATTTTCTTTGTTGTAGCCAAGAGGAATATTCGAGCTAAGACATTGTAACTTATAACTCTTATGTATTTTTGAAATTTTGATACGAATGAGAAACATTGCCTTGATCTAGCATTGAGTTGACTCAGAGGGCTAAAGCTCTTGGATTAGGGCCCAACCCTAGTAGTAGAGGTTCCTCTTTCTATATATGTATTCTTAGATTATGTTAGGTTCCTATACCAATAGGAGTCATAATTTTGAATGACTAAGGTTAAACCTTGTAATATTGTACATACCTTTGCTTTCTGCAAATGTTTTCCATATTAAAAATTAAAAAATGTAAAGAGGGTATGTCTTAAAAGAAAAATCAAAGGAAGAAAAGAATAAGAAAAGGTTCAAAAAAATGAAGATAAATGAACCCCAAAAGACAAAAAGAGACCATGAAAGTGAGAAAGCTTAAATGCCACTACTATTTAATTTATGCATAATAATGATAGTGTGCAACTTGTATTTCATGCCACAATCCATTATAGTTAAATTGTTTAATCTTGACTAGTCATTCTTACAATTGTGATGTTTATTTTTATTAGAGAATAAAATCTGACCAAACAGTGAAATCTTGGAAGATAATTAGATAAGTAGAGTTAATGAAAGGGGCTCAATAGTTTAATCTGAGCCCTTCGATGTTATAAGGTTAGAAGTATATAGTTTTATTTGTGAAAGAAAATATAGCATTAAGGGTTTGCTAGTCTAAATGCACCTGAATAAAGGAAGAAAAAATTGCAGAGTAGGTGAAGGGGTAAATAATAGAAAGGTTGCATGATTACAAAGATCACTTGATAAAAGCATATCCATTATGCTTAAATGATATATTTCTATGTACATAAGAATTTTGCAAAGGCAAAATAAATGGTTCACCAGTTCAAAATGATTAATTACCCATCATTCATTTTAACCCCTATAACACTTACTAATTTCCCTTTCATAATAAAAATATTAATACCTATAGTCCTTTAAGTCAGAGAGGCTAAGAGCATTTCTTTGACTTCTGGTGGGGCTAGAACCTCGGCTTGATGACTTAATGATGAAAGGTGTTAAATTCCCCTGTAATTCAGTCATCCTCCTCACAAAACCCCTTTTCCAAAGGTTAAATTCTTTTTGCCTAGGAAAATCCCATGATAAACATATTTCATGCAAAAACCCACCAAATACATTTATCCTAAGTAATAAGTGTATGGAAAGCGCATAATATTTTGTATACCTAAGTACAATACCCCTTTCGCTCATTTCACCTCATATTAAATTTTTAATTAAACATATAAAATTCTTGAAAAACACATTGGCCCATATATGTTTAACTCCTTTATATAAAGTAATCCCACCCCTTAGTTTATTTATAAAGTATATGACTACCTGATATCCCACAAAATATATTAAAACCCCACCCTCATTCCTTAGTCCTATATTAAAGCACCCCCGATGAGATTATGTTTTAATTTAATCATATACTGCCAATGATTAGACCTATGGGCCCCCCGAAAACTTTTTGTGTATATCATGGTGAAACTCCATCGCTCGACTCATGTATGATCTCCCTTTCCCTCATCCTATAGCTCACATCCATATCAGTCGGCACAATGTTCATCCTTTACCAGCATGATATGGCGATTTTCCCCGAACCCCAGAATGCTACATGTCACACTCTCGACTAGATTGGGTGAGCCCCCCTCAAAACCACTTCCCTCTCCAAAGCAGTGCGATGACCCCACTAAACCACCTTCCCGTATAACTGAAAAAGCTGTCCACTGTTCATCAATTAATGAACCCACAAAAATTAACATTTTTTCTATGTAAGCCCAATTACTCCTCTTTTCACTCTTTTCGCGCATTTTCTATTGAGAACTCAGAAAGACGTTGCGACCCCTGCAAACAACAAATTTACTCATAGACCTTTGCCATTGCTCCACAGACACTGCAAATAGCTCATCTCATTCATGAGCCTGTACCAAAACCCTACAAACCCATACAGCCATTAGCAACCACCATTTCAAATCAATTTCACCCAATTCTAGGTATTTAAAAAATATCAAATTAAGTAACAAATATAAAATTTAAAAATATCAAATTTACCTTAAATTTAACATTCTAAGCCATAACCTTCTACAAGACCCTCATTGCCCTAAAAAACTCTGAATTAACCCCCACAAGAACTGAGTATGGCTTCCCCAATTGCAATGGCTGTAAGGCCCATATCTACACCTCACTTAGACCCAGACCACCTTCCTTTAGCTGATAAGGATTTCCAAATCAAGGATACTAGTTCAATGGAGCTCCTCCTCAAAATCCATTGCTTGAGCAGGGACAAACACCTAAACCATGTTGATGAAATCCACTTATGGGATTCCAATCTACCAAAATACCAGTTCCCTGAGGTCCACATTTTCCCAGAGATTATCCACTACTATCAAGCTAAGTACATCCCTAGTCAAAGAGCAGTCATGTCCCCAAACCAAACCGTACTTTTTACCATAACTGCTGAATCCATCAATGAAATTTTGCAGTTCCAGCTAGGGCCAAACCTATCCCCACTCTGAGTTGGAGACCTATTGAACTAGTATCCGAAGCTAAGCACATCATAACTGGCCAAATTTTTCCAAACCTTCATCAGAGAGAAAAAACATATCCCTAAAGATCCCCCTCCATATGTGGTAGTTATTTTCTCTAAATGGGGCTAATACATTGTAACCATGATATCCTGTGTTTTGGGGTACACCAACAGTGAATACATTGATGAAATAATACTTTCCTTCATTTCCATCTACACTCCAAGACACCCCCTTGCTGTCATTTATGACTATGCCCAATTTATAGCTGATACGATGCATGAACAATTCCTTAGAATGAGTAATGAGAGAGTTTTCATGTATTCCTCAGTCTTATATCATATGTTCTTCTATTATCAACCTGATAAGTTCCCATTCACTCTCCAAAATCTTGACACCAGAGGTCAGCCCAGGTCAGTCATTTTTTGGACCCCATTGGTCCAAAAATATTAGTCTCCATACTCTTATTCTGATTTCATTGATTTATTTGTACACCCAGTCATGACAATGCTGACAGGAAGCCCTCCTCCTAGAATCAGTCCAAAGATAAGAAGGGTCCTTCAATTGTCCAAACAGAGCAGAGTGGGGGATTGGTACTTGTACCAAAACCACACTGAAATTAGAATCTATGGTTGCATGCTTGCACCATACAAGCTATCAAGATACCACCCAATGAGGTTGTTTGCATTGGAATACTACAGACAAAACATCAATTCTGATGAATTCAATTTTGTGTCTGCTAAAAAGAAAGCTCGTCTTAAGATAAAATACCAACTAAGCCCCTTCATATGCAACTCTAGTGAGGCAGAAAAAGAGGCAGAATTGATGTTGCAGAACATGAATTTCCAAGGGAGCTTCATATGGAGATATGATCCTTTGGAACTCATCACAAAGAGGAGACAAAAGTTCAAGCTAGGACCTTTCATTCACCATCCCATACTTGAAATAGAAGTCTATGCCAATCAAATAAAATGGATGGAGAATACCCTCATTGACAGGGATAGCACTAGGGTAGACATAGAGAATACTCTCATTGATCTAGAAAGATAACTTGATGAGAGTACTTTCCTGCAGGTGTTGGAGCAGTGAGGGCAATCAGAACAGCTAGGCCAAACAGAGCAATCAAACCAACCAGAGCAGCCAAAGACAGCCATGAGTACCCCTCCAATTTTGCAGACTCCTCAAAATGAGGTGAAGAACCCAAAGAGAAGTAGGGAGGAGGCCACTACATCAGTAAGGGGAACCTCACACACTCAGCTAGAAACAAGCCAAGCAAAAAAGTAGAAAATAAATCTTGTCTTCGAACAGGAGGATACATATGGCTCAGCTGAGGTCACAAACACAGAAGGAAAGAGAAGTAGAGTAGCAACTCCATCAGGGAGTGTACAGGATCCATCCACATCTCAGACTCAGATGTTGGATAGGAAGATGAGTGTGGAAATGCCTTCATTTAACAGGCCTAAGGACAAAGACCAGGAATTAAAAGATAGCTGCAAGGACATCAAGATGACAAACAAAAGGGTTAAAGCCCAAACATATGCACAATACCTAAAGTTATCTCCCACAAATTAGTTAAGGCTTATGTTAGGGTTTGACATTAAATAGGGGAAGCTGCAGATGTCCCTTGTTAAGCCCACAGAACAATAGCCCAAGGTAGATTTAGACTTTAAAAGGGTTGACTTTAAAATGGTAGCCATGGAAATTCACCCCATAGATCAGATTGAGTTGCATAAACAGATGAGTGAGATGATATATTCCACCTTGACAGGTAAAACCATAGCTTCTCAACAGCTACAAAATTCATTGAGCAACATTTCAGCACAGTTCCAACTACAAAATACCTCCTCACATGCCAAGGACACTCGAATAAAGTCCTTAGAAGACTTCGTGATTGAGTTGCGACATGATCCTAAGGACATCAAAGCAGTAGAGCAGCTCACTAAAAAGAAGAATGATGACATAGTTTCATTGAAGTAGCAGCTAAAAATACCTCCACTGTAACATCCACAAACATTGGAGGTTCTAGAAACCCAGTAGAAGCATGAAGAACTCATGGACTTGGTCTTGAAACTCAATGACCAATTGAGACAGACAGAAAAGGAATTGGATGCTTTAATCCAATTGAAACAAGCGGATGTGGCCACTTCTTCAACAAATGTTATCCCTATAGTCTCCATAGCAGTACCATCCACATTAGCAGCACCTTTGGCACCTACAGCTCCACCTGCAACAACCTTGCCAGTAACAGCGTCAACATTAACAACATATGCATCAGAAGCAAAGGAAACAGAATTAGTTATAGCCATGGAGGAGATGTCCATTCAGGAAAATGAGATGAATAAGCTTAAGGAGAAAGTGGAAAGTCTTGAAACTGATTACAAGCTTGCACAGATAATTCAAAAAGAAGAAGCACAGAAAGCAAACAGGATGGCTGAAAAGGTCAAAGCCTTGGAAAGGGACCTAACACTAGAGAAGCCTTTGGGATAGGCTAAGGAAATGTTGTGGGCCAATATCATTGACTCTATCAAAGATATTTGGCCATCAATATAGGTCATGGTTGAGTAGATAGTGTTAATCAAAATAGCTACTGAAGCCATAAAGAAGGTAAAGGAGGAGTTGGGTGACATGCCAGAGGATGCAAATAGACTCATCCATTTTTTGAATAGAAAGAACAGGTATGAGCTACTTGAGCTCAATATAGAGGATAGAACATAAACTATCCTAGAAATAAAGAAGGTTTTTTAGAAAGGAACCTTATGTTAAATCTAGAAGAAAAGTGCCAAAGTATGCAAGCAGCCATTAATAGGTTCATGGCTAAATTCCAGATTTTGAGGGAGAAGGGACTCCCTAGTCCAATGGTGATTAATGATAAACTCATGCCTCAACAGGATTATGACAGGAGGCTGAGACAGCTAGCAAAGGATCAAGCCTCCTCTTCAGCTATAAAGGCCTTACCTATAGGCAAAGTCTTATACAACACTTTTGAGAACCTGTTTTTCCTCCAGCACGAGGTTAAACATTTGTTCCTTACAAAACCAAACTTTGCTAAATATATTGAAGCTGATGAGATTTATAGGAGGATGATGAAATTCAAATTTCCAAATAATGACTGGTGGGAGTCAATGACTGACTTACTGTGAAGAAATTACAGTAAAAAGTTACAGCACAGTAAGAAAATAACAGCCCAGTAAAAAGTCAGAACAGGTGAGCAGGGTAAAGATTATCAGTGGTAAAGAGTATCAGGCCAGAGTCAAAACTAAAAGAAAGATCCAACACTAAGAGCTACACTTCAACGATAAAGGCCAGCACAACCATAATAAAAGGGACATCTTGAAACTGTTTGAATAATTGTCTCTATCTTCTTGCAAGAAGGTACTTGTATTTCCTATATTAAATCTCAAGTTAGTTTGAGATATTTTGTAATAATTTTTGCTATAAATACTTCACAATTGGAAGTATGTGGTGGATTCTTAGACATTTCTATAGATTTTCTTGATCAAAGTACTGTAAGCTATTGTATCACTATTTGGACCAACAATCTAGATTAGTCAATAAAGGCAAGACATTTCACTAGATTCATGTGTAGAACAAAGTACAGACAAGAATTTTCTCTTGTGTTGTTATCTTTCTTTAAAAGTTTTTCCAAAATATTTAATGTATCTCAAATCTAAATGCTATAATATGGAATGATACCTCAGAATTTGCTTCACTACACTCTGTTATTACTATTATGCATTTTAATGTTTTCTGCTAATCACCAAAGTTAAGGAATTCTTGATTCCACCTTAGTTTAAGTGGTTCCCTGTAAATCTATAGTAAAGGATTCTTGATTTCCCTTTGCTCAAGATTATCCTCTGTTCTTCATTTTAATCCTGGTCTCAGAATTATTAAGTGTTATCTCACCCTGGTCAAGATCATTTCACCCCTCTGACACAAAGACCTGCACTTTACTCTGCTAGCTTGCCCTTTGAACACTCCCTTTAATGAATTAATTCTAGTTTTGCTGCCCTTCTTTGACTCCATAGCCCAATGGTCCAGAGACATAACTCTATCCATCTATTTTAAGGATTCCACCATCCAACCTTCAATACAAATCAAAACCCCCTGAACTTCAAGAACTAGCCTAAAACCCTAGCAAATAAAGCTAAATCATACAGAGAGAGCCCTCTCTGAGTCATAGGTTGGCTAGAAGCTATACTTAAAAGATTGGTTTGTGGTTACCTCGGTCTTTTCCTTCTTCTGATAACTTCTAAGATAAAATTCTAAGTGATAACATAGTGGCGACCATACTAGGGACTCAAACCCTCAGTCCTAATAAATCTTTAAGAAATTTTTAAATCTATATTTTGAGCCTCTTAAAGTAATTTATTAGAAGTTATTTTATAAAATTTTGAAATTCAAGCTTCAAGGAGGACTCATTTTACTAGGGCTAATCCAGATCCAAACCCTGCCCTAGTAGTTGATAATCCCAACCTAATTTCAAGGAAATCTAAAAAAGAAGAAAGTTCAGTTAGCCAAATACCATTTGTTAAAGCAGATTCATGTCCTGATGAGTGGTTATTTTTAGAAGAACTTCCCTTTGATGTGCCATTTGATTTATCATTATTTAGAAGAAAGTCTGAAAGTGCACTTGACATAATTGTTCTAGATTTTGAGTTTATTGCAGACCTTGAAGTCCAAAAGGCCAACAAGTCAATTGATGAATATATTCTAAATTCTCCACAATCATCCCTTAGTACTGCCAAGATCCCTGATCTTTCTGAACAATTGTCCACTGCTCTTAGTTCATTGTTGTTCCCTTCAACTTCTAAAGTCTATTCCCCACCACCATTTACACCTATACTCCCTCACCAACCTACCATTACTCATCCATCACCTACTAGTCCTAGCTCTTCATCTACTACTGTATCATCTCCCAGTACCTCAACCCCACATCTTAGCCCCTCCAAACTTAGAGCCATGGCAAATAGATATGCTCCTCTTGTGTTACCTACCCCACTTGGTGCTATTCCAGTAGACTACAAAAGTAGAATTGTTCAATTTAATGGCATAGGACCCTACACTACATAGCACCATGTCAACAAAATGACATACTACTTTGAACTACATGAAATTGATATTGGGGATGTTCAGATGAGACTATTTGCTCAGAAATTATCTGTTGATGTTAGAAAATGGTTTAGAGCATTACTTGCTAATAGTATTGATAGTTTAGATATATTTTACCAACAATTTTTAAGTATATGGAAAAAGAAAAGGAACCCCTTACAGATCCTTTCAGAGTATGAAAATATTAGAAGGGGACCTAATGAAACTGTATAAGATTACTACACTAGATTCAATAATATATACAATGAAATTACGATTAATCTTAGACCTCCACCTGACTTAGCATTAATAATGTTTCCTGATGGTTTTGACATGGATATGGCATTCCAACTCAGGGAGAGGAACACCCCAACCTTAGAAGAAATGCAAAGTGTAGTAGTTAGTGTAGAAGCCAATTTGTTAGCTAAAAGAGCCAGAGTTAGGAATGAAAGGAGAGGAAAGGCAAAAGATGAAGCTTCATCATTTGACCTCAAAATAGATGGTTTAGCCAAAATTATGGAGAAACTGATGGATAGGAGAGACAATATTGAGAGGAAACCTCAATGGGATACCCAACAAGCACCTCCAATTAGGAACCCAAATTTCAGAAAAAACCCAAACAATGGAAAAAAATGGACCTGATCAGAACATTAGGCCTCCTTTTCAAGAAAATTATGCAGAAACATCCCAGCTAGAAGATCCAGAACAAGACACACAAATTAACCTAACGGGATTAGATGATGAGGATTCTGTTTTCCTAACCCAAGATGAGCAGGAACTGCATATGCTGCTGCAATTGCAAATCTAGTCTGGAGAGTCATTTGATTATAAAGAATGATACAATTCTGTTATTTTTGAAGTGCATAAATAGTATAACCTAAGAAGTAAAAAGAACACTGATGCTCTTGACCAAACCAAGAAAACAATACAAAATCAACCCAAGAAAATAAAAGAAGCCCCTATTTGAAAAATCCTTCATATTCTCCCTAGACAAAACTAGAATCCTTCTGGCCCCACCATTGTAGATATAACCCATAACCAACCTTCTGATGATCAACTATCCACTTCAATTCCCTCTAAGGAACCAGTGAACAATCCTCAAAACACCAGATTAGAAAATCCACATAAAAAGGTCCCCAATAAAGTAAAAGAAGATCATCCTACTCAAATTCCTGCTGTGAAAACTCAAAACCCTCAAACAGAAAAACTTCTTTGCCTTTGAATCTGGGAGCAGAGGTAGCAAAGCTAAAGATTTCTGTTCCTTTAACAAAACTAATCAAGAATGAAACCTACAAGTCACAAATAAACCAGACTTTAAACATTGTTGAAAATGAAGATTCTATTAACATGTTTGATGACCAACCAGAACTTATATTTGGTCCAAACATTAATGGAAAACCACTAGAAGGCAGAGTACCACCTTTCTACATTAGCCTTAGCATCCATGACAAAATTTTACACAATACAATGCTAGATTATGGGGCCTCCCACAACCTAATTCCCAAAACAGTAATGGAGAAATTAAACATATACATTACAAGACGTTACAAGGACTTATTCTCATTTGACTCAAGTTACGTAAAGTGTCTAGGGTTGATTAAAGACCTGTGTGTTACTTTAGTGCAATATCCTGCAAAAAGCATTCTTATGGATATTGTGGTTGCTGACATCCCACCAAAGTATGACATGTTGTTATCTAGATCGTGGGGAGCTAAAATTCAGGGATGTTTACAACTAGATATGTCATATGCAACAATCTCTATTTTGGGGCAACCTAAAAAATTGTACCGAGAAACCTTAATGAAATATATGGTAGGTAGCTAGGATCGGCCTCAAAACCTTCCCATATACTCCATGCATTCAGACATTGATTCTTTTATTTTGTATAATGTTGAATAAACACAAAAAGCATTTTGAGACAGTATTGATATAGAACCAAAAGAAATTGTAGTTCCAATACAAAATGAAACTAACCAAACTTTAGAAATTTCCAATAAACAAGGTGGTCAAATTGCTGCAAATGAGGAAAAATTTGTTGCACCAGATAGTGAAAATTATGAACATGAGATATTATGGCATCTTGAATTTGATGGGCTTGTAAATAAGTTTGGAGTAGGAGGAGGAGTGTGGATATATAATCTGGAAAATAATCACTCTGAAGGCCATGCATACAGGCTGAATTTTAAATGTACTAACAATATTGCCAAGTATGAAGCACTAATTTTAGGTCTTAAGTTAGTTAGAAATCTAGGATCTAAAAGAGTTTCCTTTAGGGGAGACTCTAAAATAGTTATAAAATAGATTGATGTTGTATATATGACAAAGGACCCTAGATTAAGTTTTTATAGATGAACAATTGTAGAAATACTTAATACTTTCCTAGAAACTAAGCTGGCACTAATTCCTAGGAAACATAACATGTAGCCTCATAGTTTAGCAATGTTTGCCAGCACTTGCAAGTTACCATTCCAACCTAACCATCAGTACACTGCTGAAGTTAGGCACAAACCTACTATCCCAGATAACTTGAAGAACTGGCAAGTATTTTCTAATGACAAGCAGATAAATAACTTTTTAATTTCAGAAGAAGAGTTTGTAAACAGTAATATAGATACTCATACATCAATAGATCCTAACACTAAAGATGAAATAGAAATAAATGAGATAAAAGGAGAAGAGGTAAATAGATTTCATCCTACCAAATTTACTAAGTCAGATTTAGAAAACCTAGAGCAAGTTGAGATTGATGAAATAGTCAATGAAGACACTGAAGTAATTAATCTCAAGGATAGTTTCTTACCTAAGGGATTACCCCTTTGGAAGATTTGTTTGATTCAAATGATGTTCCTAAGAAACCTAAAATGGAACCTTTGAAATTTGATATAGAGGAATGTAATATAGGCACGGATGATAATCCAAAATTGATCAAGCTTTCAAAATCATTACCTCCAACCAAAAAAGTGAAATACATTGAGTTATTGAAAGAGTTCGAAGATATCTTTGCTTGGAGTTATGAGGACCTCAAATCCTATGACACCAACATCATACAACACACAATTCCTATAAAATAAAATGAAAATCCTTTCAGACAAAAACTTAGAAGGATTAATCCTGTCTTATTACATTTAATTGAAAAGGAAATTCAGAGAATGTACGATGCCAAAATAATTGCACCAATCAGATTTTCTGATTGGGTCTCAAACTTGGTGCCAACTAGGAAGAAACCTGGTGAGATCAAACTCTGTGTAGATATCAGTAACCTCAACAAAGTATCACTAAAAGACAATTACCCTCTCCCTAAAATGGATCACATTCTACAAAGGGTAGTTGGATCATCCAGAATCTCATTATTAGATGGGTTTTCTGGTTACAATCAGATCTTAGTTCATCCTGATGACCAAGCCAAGCCTGCCTTTACTACTCCTTGGGGCACATTTATGTATGTGAAGACGCCTTTCGGACTAATGAATGTAGGAGCCACTTTATAGAGGGCTATGGATATAGCCTTTGCCAAAGAAATTCATGATTTACTTGTGATATATCTAGATGAAATTACTGTGTTTTCAAAATAGACAGCAAACATTTGGATCATCTTAGGCAGGTTTTTATTAAATGCAAGAAATATGGAATTTCTTTGAACCCCAAGAAGTCTTTGTTTGAGTTAGAAGAAGGAAAGTTATTAGGACATATAATTTCAAAGGATGGTTTCCAAAAGAGTTGGATCAAAGGACATTGTAGAGAGCATCACAAGAGATGTGATTGAATAAGTGCTAATGAACTTGGCCATCTATGCAGACATGCAGTTGTTCATAGAGAAGGACATGAATATCACATGGAAATAAATAAAGGAAATATTTGCAAGAACTTTTAAGGAAGATCTGGAAGATCAACAAGTCCATGTCAACATTCACAAGTTAGGATTGTAGATGTTGCATGCAGGTACCCCGCCTTCCCATGTGCAAATATCACTCACTAGGTTGTCTCATATACTGATACCGAGATGATGACATTCAACAACACTAGTGGTACATAGCTTGCCACCTTCAGGATGAAAAATTAACATCAGATGTATTACTTGTCACAATCGGTGAACTACATGGATGCACTATTCTTCACTCCCAAAAACAATGTGAATGCAAGAGATGTCTTGAAGTGTTGGGTAAAAGAGCCATCAAAGTTCAGGATGAAACCTAGCCAAGTCTACAAGAGGAAGTCACGCAGGAAGGCTTTTTGATGAGGCTCATAAATAGGTAAATTATATGGACCCTAATGCCACTCTCCAGCTTATTAAAATCAACGTTTCTCACATTTCTTTACATGTTTTATTATATTTTCGTTAGTGAGAAAGGTAAAGATGAGAGGTTATGTCATGTGACCTAATGTGCATTAATTGTAGAATTTGGAGCAGTTTTGGCTAATTTAAGTACAGGAACTCGAAGTAGACAAGAAACATGGATTTTAGGAGATTGTATCTCCCTCCTTAACTCCTCAATCACTTGAAGATTCCTCCACCAGATCTCATTAGCTCAGAGTTACAAGAAGCCAAGGCTAGCAAGGTCATTGGAATCAAAGCCAGTGATAGTTGAAGACAAATTCATCTCGTGTTGGGAGCCAAGCTTCCCTAATTTTAAGGAAGTTTTTGGTAGCTTCATTTGTATAAATAAGAAGGCTTAGGGAGTCATTATGATTTGACTGTTTTTGTTGTAGCCAAGAGGAATATTCGAGTTAAGACATTGTAACTTATAACTCTTATGTATTTTTGAAATTTTGATAATAATGAGAAGCATTCCATTGATCCAACACTGAGTTGACTCTGAGGGCTAAAGCTCTTGGATTAGGGCCAACCCTAGTAGTAAAGGTTCTTCATTCTGTATATGTATGCTTAGATTATGTTAGGTTCCTATAACAATAGGAGTCATAATTTTGAATGACTAAGGTTAAACCTTGTAATATTGTACATACCTTTTCTTTCTGCAAATTTTTTCCATATTAAAAATAAAAAAATGTAAAGAAGGTATGTCCTAAAAGAAAAATCAACAAACAAAAAGAATAAGAAAAGGTCCAAAAAAATGAAGATATATGAACCCCAAAAGACAAAAAGAGAACATGAAAGTTAGCAAGCTTAAATGCCACTACTCTTTACTTTATGCATAATAATGATTGTGTGAAGCTTGAAATTCATGCCACAATCCATGATAGTCAAATTGTTTAATCTTGACTAGTCATTCTTTCAATTGTGATGTTTATAGTTAGAGAATAAAATATAACCAAACAATGCAATCATGGCAGATAATTAGATAGGTAGAGTTAATGAAAGGGGCTCAATAGTTTAATATAAGCCCTTGGATGTTATAAGGTTAGAAGTAGATAGTTTGATTTGTAAAAGAAAATTGAGTATTAAGGGTTTGCTAGTCTAAATGCACCCGATTAAAGGAAGAAAAAAATAGTAGAGTAGGTGAAGGGGTAAGTAGTATAAAGGTTGCATGATTACAAAGATCACTTGATAAAAGCACATCCATTATGCTTAAATGATATATTTCTATGTACATAAGCTTTTTGCAAAGGCAAAAGCAATGGTTCACCAGTTCAAAATGATTAATTCCCCATCATTCATTTTAACCCCTATAACACTTATTAATTTCTCTCTCATAATAAAATTACTAATGCCTATAGTCATTTAAGTCAGAGAGGCTCAGAGCATTTCTCTGACTTCTAATGGGACTAGACCCCCAACTTGATGACTTAAGGATGAAAGGTGTTAAATTCCCTTGTAGTTCATTCATCCCCCTCATAAAACCCCTTTTTCCTAAGGTTAAATTCTTTTTGCCTAGGAAAACCGAAGGATTAGGAGATAGTTGGATGGTGTGGGAGACCCTTGGGAGGCTTTTGGTAACTTTTTGGAGGTTTTCCATCAATTCGGCCTCAAACTAGGCCATTTCAGGAAAACCTACAGGATTTACTAGAAACCTACAGGATGATCTTGTAGGAATTACAGGAAACCTATAAGATACAACCCAGAGAAAAATGTGAGGTGTTGGAGGTGATGGGAGGCCTAGGAAAGGTGTGTTATGGGTGGAATGGAGTGGGAAAATTCCTAGGACCATTCAAAACTCAAAACCAAAGTTGGGAGATGGATGGATTCACTCAAAAAGCTTTGAGAAATTTCCTTGTGAAATGATGAAATTGGTGAAGGTTTAATGACCAAGCAAATCAAGTCCAAATTGGATGGTACAAATTTTGTTATTAAATAGGATGTCTTAGGTCCCTATTCCAAGTGGAATTACTCAAAAATACCTATGTTAAACCATGCCAAAAAAAAAAAAACATTACTAGTTGAAAATATAGAAATTTGAGAACTAGTGAGCTAGTAAATCTAAGAAATGCCTAACCAAATCAAGTGAAAATGAAATGGGGTAATTTTTGTTATGAGCTAGAATTTTTTTTTGATCTAATGCAAGTGGAATCAATTCTAATGAAACTCATTACGATGCTTGAAAAAATAGCAGAAATTTATTGTTCTTCGCTAAAAAGGAGGTCCAACAATCTAGATTTGGGAATAAGAGACTAATCCAAGCACCTCAATGATTACTATGAACTTCCAAACATTTTCCACGGATGAAATAATGCTTGTGATCCTGCAAAAGAACTTGCATCAACCATTTAACTCAATCCTAAAACAAGAAATCATTAATACTAACTACAAAAGTAGAAAGAAATAAAAAATAGAGATGCATGTGAATAAGCAATGAAATGAGGGAAAGAAATTGATAAAAAAGGGCTCTAAGGTTCTTGGGATGGCCAAGCCCAAGGAAACTTAGAGACCTATGGAGGAGAACAAGGTTTTTAAGCTGAACATGACACCAATCCTCATTATTTTCATCAATAGAATTACATCCCTGCAAGAAAATACAATGGCGCTACAAAAATACAAGCTCTCTCCAAAATAACACTAATGAAAATATCTCTACAGGAAAATTCAGCTTGGTACTTATAAAAAATGATTAGGAATCATTCCCCATGAATGGAGAAATCTTTCCCCACCAAAATCGCTTTATTAGTGGATCTAGTCCCCAATACTAGGAATTTGCATTAAATGGCAGGGAACACATTTCTAGATTTTCTCAATCATTCCCTAGAGGAAAATTCGACTTGGTACATATACAAAATGATTAAGAACAATTCCCCATGGATGGAAAAAGCTTTGCCCACTGAAATCCCTTGATTAGTGGATCTTCTCCCTTGATTGGTGGATCTGCTCCATTGATTGCTGGATTACATTCCTAGATTTTCTCAATCATTGGAGTTCCATGATTTGTGCCATAATTTCATAATATCTTGTTGAATTATTATTTATTATTGATCCTCTAGTCATAGGGAACAAGTCCCTAAATTATCTCCTCCCCCAACTCTTCATAATCTGCCCAATATTCTCATAATATTCCACAAAAATAAATAATATTAGGCACAAATATTTAATTATTCATAAAAATTTCTAATGGATATATTAAAGTTAAAAATAAATTATCTAATGCAAAAAGAGAGGTTTAAAGTGCTGAAGGATGGTCATAGGACTTAATTTATGTTTTAAATTAGAGACATGGGCCTTAATTTATGTCTAATTTAGAGGCCTGTCAGTAGAAGAAAAGTCCTTGCACGATTTGTTTGGATGTAAAAGTTGTTAACCCTTCTGAAGACTCTCGTGGGCAATTATTAATCATAATAATCTGACTTCTCTGTTAATTTCATTTTTTTCATTTATTAACTTATTTCTATGGTCTTTGATATTTGACTTTAAAAACCATGATTTATTATGTTCTTTATCATCATGGGTCATGATGAACTAATAAAAAATAGTTTATAGTTATCCATAGGGTGA
This sequence comes from Pinus tabuliformis, assembly GCA_031772625.1. NCBI lineage: Eukaryota > Viridiplantae > Streptophyta > Pinopsida > Pinales > Pinaceae > Pinus > Pinus tabuliformis. The sequence continues at coordinate 770,521,436 of CM062809.1, forward strand.
TTCCCCGGGATGCTTCAATGATGTCCAGGGTAGTTTTTTTACTTTTTGAAGTACCTAATGGTTAAAAAATCGTGTTTCTTACCTGGAGCTTGCAGGTTTAGATTTGGAGGGGGAATGATATGTACACCTCTGTAGACTAAGCAGTAAAAATTAATATGTTGAGCCAAGTTACTTGTCATGGAAACAAGGTTGCCTCATACATCAATATTTTGCATGTGGCTAGGCAGTGACCTTAAAATTACATTATTATTATTATTATTTATCAATTATTTGTCCAGAGTTGAAAATGAAGTCTAAGTTCATTAGATGAGTGGTGAAATCAAATATAATGTATAGTAATTTGTTGCTAAACTTCAAGTTGTTTGCTCAGAAAAAACTGAAAGTGACTATAAGAAAATGTTCTAAGCTAATGGATGAGGTGAGTGTTAAGGATGGCTAGACGATATTTCTTTGAAAGATTTAGTGGGATAAATGGAAAATCATAATTTCCATGAAATGGTCTAAATTTTCGGTCAAGGGTTAAGTAGACATATGGGAACTTTGATCTTCATGATTTAGATGGAGACCTGGATTGCCTATGGACCATAGTCATGTCTTTGTACTATTTTATGGATGTGCTAGAAAAATCCTTGCATGATCTTTTTTTGATGTAAAATATGTTAAAACTTTTGAAAACTCTGGTGTGAAATCATTAATCATAGTAATCTAATTTCTTTGTTAGTTTCATCTTAGTCAATGATTAACTTAGTTCTATGGTCTTTGATATTTGATTTTGAAAACCATGATTTATTATGTTCTTTATCATGATGTGTCATGATGAACTAATAAAAAATAGTTGATAGTTCTCCATATAGTGATTCCCTGGGATGCTTCAATGATGTCTATGGTAGTTTTTGTACTTTATGAAGTACCTAATGGTTAAAAAATGTGTTTCATACCTGGAGCTTGTAGCTTTGGATTTGGAGGGGGACATGATATGTACACCTCTGTAGAGTAAGCAATCAAAATTAATATGCTGAGCCAGGTTTCTTCTCCTGGAAACAAGGCTTCCTCAAACATCAATATTTGGCCTGTGACTAGGCAGTGACCTTAAAATTAGATTATTATTATTATTATTATTATTATTATTATTATTATTATTATTATTATGATTTTTCCAAAGTTGAAAATGAAATCCGATTTCATTAGATGAGTGGTGAAATCAAATACAATGGATAGAATTTTGTTGTTAAGCTTCAAGTTGTTTGTTTAGAAAAAAATTGAAAGTGACTACTAGAAAATGTTCTAAGCTAATGGATGAGGTAACTGTTAAGGATGACTAGATGATATTTCTATGAAAGATTTAGTGGGATATATGGAAAACTATAATTTCCATGAAATGGTCTAAATGTTTTGTCAAGGGTTAAGTAGACATATGGGAACTTCGATCTTCACAACGTGGATGGAAACACGGATTGCTTGTGGACCGTAGTCATGTATGTGTATTATTTTATACATGTGCTAGAAAAGGTGTTACATGTTATTTTTGGATGTAAAATCTATTAACCCTTCCGAAAACTCTGGTGGGCATTCATTAATCATAGTATCTAATTTCTCTGTTAATTTCATATTTTTCATTGATTAACTTAGTTCTATGGTATTTGATATTTGATTCTAAAAATCATGATTTATTATGTTCTTTATCATGATGTGTCATGATGAACTAATAAAAAATAGTTGATATTTCTCCATAGGGTGATTCCCCGGGATGCTTCAACGATGTCCAAGGTAGTTTTTGTACTTTCTGAAGTAGATAATGGTTAAAAACATGTGTTTCATACCTGGAGCTTGCAGGTTTGGATTTGGAGGGGGGCATGATATGTACATCTCTGTAGGCTAAACATTTAAAATTAATATGTTGAGCCAGGTTGCTTGTCCCAGAAATAAGGCTGCCTCATACATCAATATTTGGCATGTGTCTAGGCAGTGACCTTAAAATTAGATTATTATTTTTATTATTTATCAATTGTTTGTCTAGAGTTGAAAATGAAGTCTAAGTTCATTAGATGAGTGGTGAAATCAAATACAATGGATAAGAATTTTTTGTTAAGCCTCAAGTTGTTTGCTCCAAAGAAACTTAAAGTGACTACAAGAAAATGTTCTAAGCTAATGGATGAGGTGAGTGTTAAGGATGGTTAGATGATATTCATCTAAAAGACTTAGTGGGATATATGGAAAACCATGATTTCCATGAAATGGCCTAAATTGTCTGTCAAGGGTTAAGTAGACATATGGGAACTTTGATCTTCACAACTCGAATGGAAACCTAGATTTCTTGTGGACCACAGTCATGTCTGTGTATTATTTTATGCATGTGCTAGAAAATGCCTTGCATGATTTCTTTTTAATGTAAAATATGTTAACCCTTCCAAAAACTCTTGTGGGAAATCATTAATCATAGTAATCTAATTTCTCTGCTAATTTGATCTTTTTCATTGATTAACTTAGTTCTATGGTCTTTGATATTTGATTTTGAAAACCATGATTTATGATGTTCTTTATGTTGATGGTTCATGATGAACTAATAAGAAATAGTTGATAGTTCTCCATAAGGTGATTCCCCGAGATGCTTCAAAAATGTCCAGGGTGGCTTTTGTAATTTATGAAGAACACAAACCTAAATATTATACTTTTAAAAGTGTGTGTATCCATGATGTCTATATTAACTATATGTTTGTTCCAGTATGCACCAGTTTGTATGCATTTCCATTTGGAAGCCATGAAATCTGAAATAAGACATAAATATGATTTATGGCCCATGCTATGGCTCTCTACCAAACACTGATGATATATATATATATATATATATATATATATATATATATATATATATATATATATATATATATATATATATATATATATATATATATATATATATATATATATATATATATATCTATATATATGCTACCTCCTTTAATGTGTGACATTTATCTTGCAGAAATTGACGTTGAATGAAAGGATACAAAGTTTAACCAAGTTAAAAAAATTTTGGTAAAGGCGGAGGAACAACTTAAAAAGATGCCTAAGAAAACACCATATATAAAGTTCTAACATAAGTAATATATGGATTTTTCTTTTGCAGATAGGTTCTTGTTTCTACCCAAGATATCGCAACAAGAAAAATGTTGATATTGTAGAAATTGTTTGAGGACCTCATTGAGGTCGATTTTTTAGATGTCCTGCTTGATTGATACCTCCTCATATGTCAGGAAGGCTTTAGATATGAATTGATATGTTCCTGAAACAAATTAGATTCAATTTCTATAGATATATGTTGGGTCCCTATAATACTAGTGATTACCCCATTACTATTGTATTTATACCCCTTATTAATATTGTTGTGCCCCTATTGCCCCCATATTGTTATTATTGTGCCCCACAGAATCCCTCTATTGTTATTTTTGTGGCTTTATATTACTATTGTTAGATCGACTGGATTATATTGTGACTCCTTAGACTCCTATATATATAAAGGAGGTTTTGTCATTTGAATCATCCAAGAATTGTTCATTTATGTATTGTAAAGGAGGTTGCCCCCTCGAAGAGGCTGAATTCTAAGGCATTGATCTATATTTCCTATCTTTTCTTGAGCTGGTTTCATTACATTTGGTATCAAAGCTTTGGATTCTAGGGTTTCGCTGCTCCAAACAGGTCATCGTGACATTTTCGCTATAACTTTTTTTCTGCAACGTTTCAGAAGTTGCAAAAAAAACCCATTTGAGAAGAGATCGCGCTGAACCTCGGGTCCAAATTTCAGAGCTTTTCGCTCTATATTTGCGGAGATATGATCTGAGGAAGTTGGTCTTTTTGCAGACTCCTGAATTACATTTCAAACAGGTGACCTGGGAAAAATCGTCATAACTTTCTCGCTGGGGATCGGATTGAAATTTTGTAAGAAGGTACAAAAAGAGGATGGTTTGTAGTTTCTTGTATGCATTTTTCAGATCCAAAGGTCGAAACAGTGACTCATGGCACGTCGTACAATTTCGCTCTACTGAACTAGTCTATAATCAAGTCACTGTGGGAGATTTCACATAACTCTTCCTTGGAGAATCCAATTTGGGTCAGACTGGTGGCATTGGAAAGTGGACACAAAGGGATACTGTAAGTCACAAATTCAGAACTAGATGATTGGAAAGTATAGAGATACATCAGAGGCAATATCGAGCTCCTACAAAGTGAAAAAAGGTGTGTAGATTTTCTTAAATTTTTGCTTAAGCTTGGTTTGAAAATTTATTTTGAAGGAATTCAAAGGGAATAATAGAGCATTATTATCGGTAACTGATGCCCCGAGGAAAGGAAATGCAAACACCTAGTAAGGAACCTGAAAGCTCTAGCATGACTCATGAAGAAGAAGAAGAAATGCTATATGATATATCAAAATTACAAGAACAAGTGCAACAAGTGTCACTTGCACAAAAAGCAACAGAATCTAAGATGGATGGTTTAAGGAAAGATGTAGAAGCTAAGATGGATGGTTTAAAGAAAGATGTAGAAGCTAAGATGGATTGTTTAAAGAAAGGCGTAGAAGCTAAAATTGATGGCATGGATGATAAGATGGAAGAATTGAAGATAAATATGAATAAGTTGCTACAAGAAATGGTCACTAAGGGTGAAAGGGTACTAAAGGAAACTCATGATGAGAACAAAAGAAATGTTAATCATGATTCCATAGACTCTAATGTTGGATCGAAGACTCACCATATTCCAAAAATTGATATGAGGAAGTTTGATGGCAAGGATCCCGCCACATGGATATTACAGATGGAGCAATTCTTCGATCTCAATAATGTGCAAAACACACAAAAGGTACGTATGGAAACTTTATATTTGGAACCAAATCAGTTTGTATGGTATCAATGGCTTTGCTCTCGTAAACAATTTATCACTTGGGCAATTTTTACGGAAGAATTGATAGCACATTATGAGGATACAAAAAGCAACACTTTTTTTAGCCAATTGATAAGTCTCAAACAAAAGGGTTCAATAATGGAGCACATTGAGGAGTTCCAAAAATTGAACATAAGGGTAAAAGATATTCCAGAGGAGCATAGGATTGATGTGTTCATAGGGTCTTTAAAGGATAATATCCAACATGATGTTCGCCTTTGGGAACCTGATTCATTAGAGAAGGCATTCAGGTTAGCAAGAAAAATGGAAAGCAAAATTATGGCAACTAGGAAGCATACCACTCACAACTATAAAGACGGAAGTGTTGTTGCCCCTAGTCTTCCACAACCTATAAGGTTGACACCACAACAATTGGAAGAAAAAAGAGCAAAAGGGCTTTGTTACAGTTGTGATAGCAAATACACTAAAGGTCATAAGTGTGCTGAGAAGAAATTATTCTACATAGATTGTGAAGAGGAAGAAGAAAAGGAGCAAGAAAGGTCAAAAGAAGAGGATATACTCCAGGAACAAAGCCTAGATGAAGAACAAATAAATCCGACCATATCTTGTAATGCATTGGCGGAAATTACCACTCCTCAAACCATCAAGATAGAAGGACAAATCAAGAAGAAAAAGGTAATAGTGTTGATTGATTCAGGAAGCACCCACAATTTTATTCATTGTAAGGTAGCAAAAGAATTGAATTGCTTCCTATATCCAGCACCAGAGTGTCAAGTGATGATTGCAAATGGAGGAACAATAAATTGCTCTGGAAAGTGCCATAATATCAAGCTATCCATGGGAGAATATGTATTGACTAGCCCAATGCTTTCCATTCCAATGGGAGGTGCTGATGTTGTACTAGGAGTCCAATGGCTACAATCCTTGGGTACAATAGCTTTTAATTTTCAAGAACTTTTCATCAAATTTTCTATGGAAGGAAAGGAAGTTGAATTAAGGGGTATTGCAGGGAAACCAGGAAAGATAATCAGCTCTAATGGTATGACAAAGCTTCTAAAAAAGGAGCAAAGAGGTGTAATTGCACAATTATGTTCGCTAGATGTTTCCACATTGGAATCATCTATTTCTCCAGATCTCCAAAAAGTCCTGGACAATCATTCCAAGGTATTTGAGACTCCCAAAGGTCTCCCACCTATGCGTGATCATGATCATGCTATTCATCTGATTCCAGGAAGTGTTCCTCCAAACATCAGGCCGTACAGATATCCCTATGTCCAAAAGAGTGAAATTGAACGTATGGTTGCAGAAATGCTAGAGGCTGGTATAATTCAACCGAGTCAAAGTTCTTTCTCTGCTCCAGTAGTATTGGTGCACAAGAAGGATGGATCATGGCGCATGTGTCCAGATTATAGGGAGCTCAACAAGCTCACTATTAAAGATAAGTTCCCCATTCCTGTCATTGATGAATTACTGGATGAATTGCATGGATCAATTTACTTCACCAAGTTGGATCTTCGTTCAGGATATCATCAAATCAGAATGAAGATTGAAGACATTCCGAAAACAACATTTAGAACTCATGAGGGTCATTATGAATTTTTGGTCATGCCTTTTGGCCTTACCAATGCACCTTCAACATTTCAAGGTTTGATGAATTCAATTTTCAAACCATTCCTTAGAAAATTTGTGTTAGTATTTTTTGATGATATACTAATCTACAGCAAGTCTTGGAAGGATCATGTTGAACATGTTGACAGGGTGCTACAACTATTGGAGGAGAAACAATTATATGCAAAAAGATCCAAATGTTTCTTTGGAGTCCAGGAGGTGGAATATTTGGGTCATATTGTATCTCATGAAGGAGTTAAGGTAGACCCTAGCAAAATTAAAGCCATTAAGGAATGGAAAATCCCCACATCCATAAAGCATCTGCGAGGATTTCTTGGGTTGACAGGGTATTATCGCAAGTTTGTTAAGAATTATGGGAGAATAGCAGCACCTCTAACAACATTATTGAAGAAAGATGCATTTTCATGGACTCCGGAAGCAACAAAGGCCTTTGAACATCTTAAAGAGGCAATGTGCCAAGCACCGGTCTTAGCTACACCGGACTTCACAAAAACCTTTATTGTGGAATGTGATGCTTCAGGAAATGGAATTGGTGTTGTTCTAATGCAAGATGAAAGACCCATTGCTTTTGAAAGTCGTCCAATCAAGGGAAAGTTTTTAAGCAAAGCTATTTATGAGAAGGAAATGTTGGCAATACTCCATGCACTTAAGAAATGGCGACCCTACCTAATGGGAAGACACTTCAAGGTAAAAACGGATCATGATAGCCTTAAATACTTTTTAGAACAAAGATTATCCTCTGAAGAGCAACAAAAGTGGGTCACAAAGATGTTGGGTTATGACTTTGAAATCATCTACAAAAAGGGAAGCAAAATGTGGTGGCAGATGCACTCTCAAGAAAGGATGAGGATGTGGAAGCATTGTTGTGCTCCATTTCTATTATCCAACCAGATTGGATAAACGAAGCAAGGGAGGAATGGAAGAATGACGAAGAAGTGTGGGCACTTATTCGAAAGCTACAACAAGATTCCAGTACGTCTGATACATTTAGCTGGCAAAATGATTCGTTATGGTACAAAGATCGCTTATACCTCTGTAAGAATTCCCAGCTAAAACAAAAGATTCTTATGGAATTGCACACTTCTCCCTTAGGAGGGCACTCAGGATTTTTAAAAACTTACCACAGGGTTAAGAAGGAATTTTTTTGGGATGGCCTTAAATCAGATATTCAAAAGTTTGTGGCGGAATGTTTGGTTTGCCAACAAAATAAAGTTGAAACAATTAAGACACCGGGTCTATTACAACCTTTATCCATTCCAAGCCAACGTTGGGAGGAGGTTTCAATGGATTTTATCACAGGTTTACCCAAGTCTGAGGGAAAGAGTGTCATCATGGTGGTAGTTGACAGACTTACCAAGTATGCACACTTTTGTGCATTATCACATCCATTTAAAGCCAGTACAGTTTCTACTGCATTTATGGAAACAATTCAAAAGCTACATGGAAACCCAAAGATTATTGTAAGTGACAGAGATCCCATTTTCACTGGAAATTTTTGGACAGAATTATTTTCTTGTCTTGGTACTCAGTTAGCTCATAGCTCATCTTATCATCCTCAATCTGATGGGAAAACTGAGATAGTAAACAAATGTTTGGAAGGATATCTTCGTTGCTTTGTATCTGATAAACAGACACAATGGGTCAAATGGTTGCCTCTGGCTGAATGGTGGTATAACACTTCCTTCCATACAACAACAAAAATGACCCCATTTATGGCACTTTATGGGTATCAACCACCATCCATCACATCATATTTAAGAGAAAATTCTAAGGTTCAGGCAGTGGAACATCACATCGAACATCAACAACAAGTCCTCCAACTCTTAAAGGATAACCTCGTGTTGGCACAGAATAGAATGAAACAACAGGCAGATCAACATCGCAGTGAAAGAAGTTTTGATGTAGGTGATTGGGTATTCCTACGGCTACAACCATATAAGCAAATGTCCCTCAAGCAAGCTAAGAAGGATAATAAATTATCACCAAAGTATTATGGTCCGTACAAGGTGTTGCAAAAGATTGGTACTATGGCATACAAATTGGAGCTTCCTGCAGCTTCTCGATTGCACCCAGTTTTCCATGTTTCATGTTTAAAGAAGGTTATAGGCGACAAGCTCCCAGTTCAAACAATATTGCCAGAACTTGACGAGGAAGGAAAAATTATATTGGAACCAGAAGCAGTCACAGAAACAAGAACTCGACAGCTACGAAATCGATCAATTTCAGAGCTTATCAAGTGGAAGAACTTATCCGCTGAAGATTCCACATGGGAGGATGAGAATTTTATGCAGAAGTATCCAGAACTACTCAAGCGTTGAGGACAACACTTTTTTGAAGGAGAGGGGCATGTTGGGTCCCTATAATACTAGTGATTACCCCATTACTATTGTAGTTATACCCCTTATTAATATTGTTGTGCCCCTATTGCCCCCATATTGTTATTACTGTGCCCCATAGAATCCCTCTATTGTTATTTTTGTGGCTTTATATTATTATTGTTAGGTCGGCTGGATTATATTGTGACTCCTTAGACTCCTATATATAGAAAGGAGGTTTTTTCATTTGAATCATCCAAGAATTGTTCATTTATGTAATGTAAAGGAGGTTCCCCCCTCGAAGAGGCTGAATTCTAAGGCGTTGATCTATCTTTTCTATCTTTTCTTGAGCTGGTTTCATAACAATATAAAATATAAAAATAAATGTCAATGGGTTCATTTGATTGTTACTTGACTCTGTTGTGGGAAGGTTACAAGAAATGTGATTGGAAAAAGGATGGGGAGACAATGCAGAGCATGTCTTATATATGATTTATTTGTTGTTAGAGATCCTTCAGGGGCCTGAGCCATCGACTTTGGAAATGTTTCTTGTAGGGGTTCCTATGGTTTTTAATGTTGTGATTCTTTCACCTCATGGTTATTATCAGAAAGAAAATGTTTTAGGAATGATAGATAAGACATTGGTCGATAGATAAACATATTTTTTTATAATTGCAATGTCCATTCCATGATGTCCTCTCTTTATTGTTTGATTTTATTTTGAACATTTATTTTGATTTTGTTTTCTCTTTTAACTACAAAATTGAAACTACTCGGTATCATGTCCATTTAATCAACAATCAAAGCTTGAAGTTTAAATTAGTATTACACACTATTGATTGGAATCCTTATAGCTATTTTGTCTTAAAATATTTTCATAACTGTCAGAAAAGTTTACTTTCATGTCGTTATTTGAGCACATGGTGTTTATATACTTGACCAAGTTCATGCGTTAGAAAATGAATTTTTTTTGTGAATAAAATGACAAGTATTAAACATCACACCTCAAATTATTTGTTTACACGATTTATCTACAACTTGAGATTTTTAGCATGTAACTTAGTTGGTATGATTGTGCCTAAACTCTCCATGAAGGTTGAATAATAAGTTACTAAGGTGTTCTTTTCTATGGTGACATTTTATTTACTTTGTTTATAGAAGTACCCTGGCCACATTATAGTGGCTACTATCGCCCAACTGAAGAAAACTTTTTTGTGTTTCTTGCTTGTATGGGGAAAAATGGCTTTGACATTGCTGATGTTGAGGTATATTTCATATAAACTCTTTACAATTTACTTTACTTTATATTCTAGTGTTCATTGTATTTCATGTTTTACACTTTGCATTGTATATTATTTCGTTTTCAAAGGAAGTTAGTATTGATGGTAAGAAGCGGGAATTGAAGAAAGAGGCCAAAAGCAGTAACACTGGAGCAAAAAATGAAAAAAGAGACAGAGAAAAGAACCGGCCTAGTGATACTCTTAGAGCGAATATCCTGCATAAGACACACACATAAAGACGGATGGTCAAGTCTTCAAAGTTTGTGAATTCACCTGCAATGCCTTGTCAACACAATGATAATGTTTTGAATTGATGAAACGTTATTTAATGTGTAAATTGTAGGCCAACCAATATTAAGTTGGAAACTCATATTGTAATACTTTAAAATTTCATATAATATAATTTATGTGGTTGAAATTATTTATAGTTTCACTTTATATCGTTTAGTATTGTAATTAGCATATGAAACTTTGCGTTTTCATATTAGACAAACTTGCACATTGTAGGACATTTTTTTTTATTTAATCGCAAAATCACACTAATTAATTTATGTTGATTAATAATGAACATATAAAATCAATCTAAAACTACTAAATTAGTAGTTTATATTGATTAATAATGAACACAAATAAAATGAATATATGATTAAATTAGTCGTTTATATAATGAATATGAAACTACCAAAAAAAGCTAATTGACTACTACAAACGATAAATTTGTGATTACAAATAACAACTAAATTTTTCATATATACTACTATTAGTAGCTAATTTACAGTATCCTATAACACGACCAAAATTTAGTCATATTTTTTTTGTCATTAATTGGTTTCAAAAGATGACTAAAATTTGCATATATATGACTATTAGTAGCTAATTTATAGTATCTTATAACACAATCAACATTTTGGTCATATTTATTTGGTTATTAATCAGTTTTCTCGGGTGATCATATAGTAATATATTTTGTTGTATATTTGGTCATTAGTTGTGACAATTAGTGACTAAATTAATGACCAAATTATGACTAAATATACTACTATATGATAAAATTAAGACAACCAATTAATGACTAAGCTAAAAATAACTAAAATTTGGTCGCTTTATAAGATACTGTAAATTAGCTATTATTGGTCACCGAGTAAAAAATGGTCGTTTATATGCAAAATTTAGTCGTTTTTTAGTAACTAATTAGCCAGTTTGTACTAGTGATTGCCTTGGTCAGGAATCTAGTCCATGGCCTTGTGGTGCCTAAAGTTCTTCATGGTTCATATAATTTGAGATATTCCATTGTATTTGTACATTATGAATATCTCCCTAGTTAAGAGGGAGTGTGGAAAATGTATCTTTGTTCAATATTTATTAATGTGCTTGAATCATCATGTAATGTACTTGTCAAAAGAATAAATAAAAGAATTGCTATTATTATTATTGTGACTTATTAAAGGATTGGTTTCATGCATGGGTCACCATGTTTTAGGTCAACATCCCGATTAAGGACTTCTAGGATTTATTCTGAGTCAATAGAGTCATTTTAATTTTAAGGAGACCCTTATTGGGCTTTTAAATCATGCAAAAGGATTAAGTATTGATTCAAATATGAATTATGTAACCTCCACACCATGTTTGCCTAGAAGAAGATCAAGTATACCTAAGGACCTATTCGACTGCACATGGAGCCTATAAATACAAGCTCATCGAATTCATTTGGAGCATCATTGTCACACACACGTTCTATTTGTCTTGTAGTTAGGAAAAAAGTGTGTAGTTCTCTTGTCGCGAAGGAGAAGTGCGAAGTTTGTTGTGGGGAAGCCAAAGTGAATGCAAGTTTGAGGAAGTCTAAGGAGAAAGGAAAAAATAAAATTTTTGGTGCCTCTCCCTCTCTATTTAGTGTCTAGGATTCAGAGATCGAAGTCTTCCAGGTTTCATTGTTGCTAGAAGTTGCTGCTTAGTCGAAGTTGCTAGAGAGGAGTTGAAATTCTATGAGGCAAACTTGGTGTGAAGGGAAGGTATTTTCTTGGTCTAGGGTGAAGAGTCTCAAAGAAAACTATTGAAAGGAAAAATTTATTAACTAGGTTTTCCCATCGAGGGGGGTTTTCCCATGGCACTGTAACTACATCTGGTGTCTATTGTTTTATGTGTTGTTTCTTTGGTAATTGCTTGACGAACTAAAATAAAGAAGATATAAATAATCATAATAACAAGAAACATCACAAGTAATTATCAAGAATAAGAAAAATATTTCTTCCTTTCTTATTTTCTAGCATTTCAAGCTCTGACAAGCAAGATGAAATGGCTTCATGTTATAACACCTGTTGTTATAGTATCTTAGTTGTAACTTATCTGAAATTTTAATATCGTATGTGCACTTCGATATGATGTAATATGATTATTATTTCATTTCATATGTTGTAATATTAGATATATAATAGAGAATTAATTATTGCATGAAATAAATAATAACTTTTCATTCTAAATGTTTTTTTGGTAGAACAAGGATCTTCCAAAAGATCTGAATGATCCTCATCACATAGATCCAGATCACAGTTGCTCCAACGCTGGGATGGAAGGTAATGCTCATGATGACATAGATATATATGAAAACAAGGTCGATGTCGATACAGAAGATAATGATGATGATGATCATCATTATCATAATGGTGATGAAAATCATGAGGTAGTTGTTAGTAGCAGCTAGTGACATTCATGATCATATAGACTGCATCATGGATCATTTTTGATATATTGTTATGATGTTGATTTTCATGGTTACTATCATATGTATCATTTTCATGACCTCTTATACTATATTATTGAGTTGTATCTTTTTGACATGTATTGTTTCGATTTATATCATTTGGACATGACATATCATATTGCCTCGTATCATCTTGTTTTACATAATTCATCATTTTTATTTATATCATTTAGACATGATGTATCATTTTTACTTATCTCCATTGTTGGGCATGCATCAGTTTCGCATGTTATTTTTTTAAAGGAACAGGTATAAATCTATTAATCAAACTAGAATCAGGCCAGTGCTATTACATTGAAAAGCATCAAAATTTCCAATGTCCTCCAAAACTGTTCTTACTAGTATCTTTGGGTATGCAGTAATGTTTTTTCCAGCTTTACCACATCATTCTTCTTGTAATTTCTCTAAAACACCCCATTAATACTTACATACTTACATAACATAATCTAACTAGCTATTACTATGAAATTAACTACCTGAGTCCCTCCACATTATTTTGGTTGAGTTCCTCCTTAGTAGCCTTGTCTGCTTCCTCCTCCTGGAATGGTTCTATTGATCCAAAAGTTCAAATTTATCCATGATCAATTACATTATTTGTAGATTTGATCTTGTATTTGGGTCCTTAAAATGATTCAATTTGATACATTTTTGAATTGTAATGAGAGAGTCTCCAAAGAGATTTATGATGATGATCTTGTCAGTACTGACTCATCAATTTTTATTGTTGAAAGTAGGTGATGATTTGGATGCATATTTATTATGTCCGATGGTTTTGATTTACCGCTCATGATGGATGTTATCAAATTCACTTAAATTATAGATATTTGATTCACTCATTTTAATTATGGATGATGATCATGTTACAATAATGATCTTGTTATTTTATATATACTCGATGTTGTAGATTCTATTTTCATGGAGATTTAATAAGTATAATGATGTTGTTAATTTGTATGGATGTTTGTTTCCCTAAAAATTATTTATAAATGTTATCCTATAAAATATTTCAGATGCATTCATATGATGTATAATCATATAATTTATTTAAGAGACATGATATATTTAACTAATTAAATTGAAATACAAATATTAATTTAACTGTATGAAAAACAATAATTTTTTTTTTTGGAAGCAAAGAAATAAGCGGCAATGGAAGCAAAATTGGAAACCACACTAGAAGAAAAACAGGAAGAAAAAATGGAATCCAAATTAGAAACCAAACTATACATATTGTTGGCATTATGATATAGGTGTTGTCCTTGATGGCAACTCACTGAGATGAAAGTTCGCATTGCAGTAGGTCAACAGCAAAGGATTACAGATCAGACTCCAAGGAATGAAGAAAGAGAGGTATATGTTGGTTAAATTTGTCCAAGGTACATATACACACGGTTTGACAAAACAAAAGTAGCATATAACGTATCCACGCACTTTCACAAGAGGAAAAGCATGTACATGTTGGAAAACCAAGTTTTTGGTCCAAGGTATTTGATCCAAGGTATTTTCGTCCAAGGTAATTGGTCCAAGGTATTGACCCTAGGTATTGGGTCCAAGGTATTGGTCCTAAGTGGTTTTGGTCCAAGGTATTGAGAAAGGCCTAAAATTATATAAGGAGGAGAAGATCATTAGGCCAAGGTGAGCAAGCAATGAGATTCTAAGGAATACTTTTATCTGAAGTATATATTATGTTGTAGGGTTATGTTTGGGACTGGATCTGAAATATTCATGTGCACCTTGAGTTCAACATTGGATCAGGAATCATGAGACTTCAAATCAATTATTCTTGAATGATATGATATTGGTTGAGACTAGATCTGATGATTTGCGCTTGTTCTATTTCTTACCTATCATGATCTAGGTTTGTCTAAAGTCTGGAATTGCAGCAAAGTTCTGAGTCAAAATTTTCAGATCTGTACGTAGGTTTGTCTCAGCCAAACGGTGTGTGCACATACATTTGACTCTTTCTAGTAGCGTATGCAAAAAGAAAATCTTCTTTTCAGATCTGACTGATCTATCTGATCAAATTCTATTGTCTTACTGCTATCTATCAATGAAGTCTTCATAGATCTGAATGTAGAACTGTTGTATAAGGAAATTGAGTATGATTGATTGATTGATTGAGAAGGAAGGGTGATCCTTGTTGCTATCTATTTTGAACTCTATAATATGATAGTAGATCTTCATAATGTCACTGATTGGTACAACCTATGGTTCAGAAGTTTATGATTCAGTATCTTTAGAGATATACGTAGGTCGGGTTAAAGGAAGTATTGTATACACATAGGTTGGGTTCAACCAAGTAGAGTATACACTGTAATGCATGATTTTTGAGGTTACAATTGGTTTTGGATGATGATGTAGGGTTTTGGGTTCAGCAAAAGTTTTATGGTGTCAATGATCTAATTGTTCAGATTAACTAAATATTGGTTAATGGGTCTAGTGTGAAAATTTGATGAAACATAGTTTTCACCTTGTGGTGTTGTGATCTAGGAGTATCCAGTCTGAAAATTCATGAAACGTGGTCCCTGGTGGAAGAGTGGAGTTTTCTGTAAGCTAGAACCTACGTACTAGTAAACATATAGGCTAGTACAAGAGCTAGAGGGTTGTAGCCCCCTTCCAGTAGAAGCTAGAAAACGAGAGAAGGTTGTAACCTTCTGCAGCTGGAAGCCTATGTACCGGTATGAGTCTGCACCAGTACAAGATTGTAAACATATTTTCTTATTATTAAAAGAAGACAGAGATGACAACACTAGGTGGTTTTTACCCAAATTGGGTTTCCATCTTAAATCTTGGTGTTCATGTGTGTTGTTTATGTGTGATGCTTTATTCTGCTTTTACTGCACTATCTAATAAATCTATGATATAGTGGTTTAAGCTCAACACATGATAAATTGTCTAAATGACAATTTCTCTGCATATATGCTAGTTTCTTTAAGCATAGTTGCGTGTACACGCTACTTAGCTTCACTGAATTAGTGTATATAAATATTTTTGGGAAATAAAATTATTGTTCTGATAATACTGATTCACCCCCCTCTTAGTGTTATTCCCAACAATTGGTATCAGAGTAGGTCATTCAGAAGAAGCTTGATCGCTTGAAGGAATATCCATCAACATAAATAATCAAGAAAGCATGGGATCCATCAGACCGCCAATATTCTATGTGAGAAACTTTATCTATTAGAAAATAAGAACCACAACCTATCTACAATCTCTTGGAACAAATGTCTAGCAAATTGTGGAAGGAGGATATACATTTCCAATAACAATTCCTACAAATACGGCAAGTCAAAAGCAATATGAAACCAATGCCAAAGCTGTCAATACTTTATTGGGAAGTCTGTCACAATCAGAGTTTTTCAAAGTCATGTAGCTCAAATCAGCCAAAGAAATATGGGACAAAATCGTTCTGAGCTATGAAGGAGACTCTAAGGTAAAACGTGTTAAGATTCAAACTCTCAGAATTCAGTATGAAACTCTTAATATGAATAGTGATGAAAGTATAGCTAGTTACTTCCTACGTATAGATGAGGTTGTCAATTGTATGAATAATTTGGGTGAAGAAGTTAAGGAAGTTACCTTAGTTGAGAAATTTTTGAGATCCTTGTCTGCTGAATTTGAATCCAAAGTATCTGCCATAGAAGAGAACTAGGATCTGCAGAATATCACTATGACGCGGCTTCACGGAATATTTACTACCTTTGAGATGAAAAAAGAAGGACCATCAGATACGAGAGAAGCCACATTCAAAGATTCAGCAAAAGCAAAGAAAGAACACAATGAATCACAACATATTTTAGAAGAAGAAGATGAGGTAAACTTTGTCAAAAAGCTTCAATGGGGTTCTGGAAGGTTTAGAGGTAAGCTACCCTTAAAATTCTTTTCTTGTGGCAGAGTCGATCATTATGCTGCCAGATGTCCTCATAAAGATAAATTTGAAAAGGGAAAGGAAGATGAGATAGGGAATAGAAAACAAGTTGTGAAAAAAAGGAGTTACTATACTCATGAAGATAGCGATGGTTTATCTAATAGTGATGAAGATGAAACTGGACAAGATTACAGACTTTTCATGGCTTATGACGATGATAATTTTTAGGATGCTATAGAAGAGGAAGACCTTCATGAAGAAATATCTAAACTCAAAATATGTTTAGAAGAAAAGAATATGATTATAGATACCTTGACATACCAACTCGCTGAAAAGGAAAAACACAATGAAAAACTAGAATGTGAAATTGTGGGTCTAAGAAAGGATCTTGAGAAAATGAAATCCCTCAATCTTAGATTTTCTAAAGGATCAGAAACTTTAAATGAAATTATCAAAGTTCAACATTCTCCTTTGATAAAGACAGGTCTTGGATATACTAAAGAAGCATCTCAATCACAGAAGTCGTCAACCTCCACCAAAAGGTATCTTGATGTAGCAAAGACCAGTGAACAATTTTCAACAAAGGCATAAAGAAGATCACCAGGTAAATCAGACTCAATTTACTCCAAGGATGAATAGAAGCCACAACCAACCTCAGGTAAATCATACTCAATTTGCTCCAAAGATGAATATCAAGGTTAATAGATTCGATAGTCGTAGGAACTTCTTTAATGGGCAATGTTTTTCATGTCATAATTTTGGACACAAAGCTACTCAATGTGTTGCTTACAAAACCATCATGACTAGAGAAACATGAAATCAAAGGAACGTAACAATGATCAAGAAAATTTCCTATAATAACTTTTCTCTTCTTGAAAATGAAATAGAATGCTCAATCTGTAACAACTTTGGTCACGAAGAATCTGAATGCAGGAGCAAATTTCGGCAAACATCTCAAAAGGAGCAAACTCCATTAAATCCCAAGATATGGAGAAGGAAAGAATCTCAAACAAAAAGATGTGGTATAGCCTTGTATGCAGAAGGACAAGAAAATCAGTGGTACATCGACAATGGATGCTCGAATCACATGACAGGTGACAAAGAAAAACTTCACTCATATAATGCCTTAGAAAAGGAAAAGAATGTCTCATTTGGAAATAACATTCCTACTATCATAAAAGGTAAAAGCTCTGTTTTCTTGAAAGAAAAGGTTAAAGATGGAAATGTTATGTATGTAGACAGTTTAAAGCATAACCTATTCAGTGTCAGTCAAATGTGTGATCAAGGAAATGAAGTGGTGTTTTGATCAAACAGATGTGTTGTTCATGAGATTGATATAGGAGAGACTGTGATCAAAGGTACAGGAACTCCAAAAAAAATTATACATACTCAAGGGAGGACAACAACAATGCTATCTAAGCAAAAATGATGAAAACTGGATGTGGCATAGAAGATTGAGACATCTAAGCTTTTCTCAAATAAGAAAAGCATGTAGATTCAAGGTTGTTCGTGATCTTCCAAATATCAGTATCCCATAAAATACAATATGAAAGCCATGTCAAATCAGTAAGAAAACCAGAGTTCACTTCATGGAAAAAGAAGGGTCAGCTAGTAAGCCTCTTGAACTTGTCCATACTGATTTATGTGGACCATCAAGAAAAAAGTCACCTCATGCAGAAGAATACTTTATTTCGTTCATTGATGATTTTTCCAGAATATGTTGGATAGGTCTTCTAAAGCATAAAGATGAAGCTTTTGAATGTTCCAAGCCTTCAAAGCTTTGGTTGAAAAGGAATCAAATCGAAAAATCAAATGCCTCAGATCTGATAGAGGAGGAGAATTTACCTCGGATGAATTCTTTCACTTTTGTGAACAACATGGAATAAAAAGGCAATTCTCCACCACAAGGACTCCTAAGCAAAATGGTGTGGTAGAAATAATGAACATAACAGTTCAACAAATGGCTCAAGCTATGCTAGATGAATCTGGAACTCCTGCAACCTTCTAGGGTGGAGCTGCATTCACTGCCATAACTATTCTCAACCAACCAAATGTTCGGGTAAACAACACTCAAACTCCACATGAACTTTGGTATGGTAAGACTTCTACTGTAAAATACTTTAAAGTTTTTGGAAACAAATGCTATATCAAAAGGACTGATGAAAAACTTGGTAAGTTTGAACTCAGAGCAGATTAACATATTCTTCTTGGTTATTCTTCTAGAAGTAAAGGATATAAATGTTATAATAAAAGACTTGGAAATTTTTTTGAAAGCATTGATGTTGTAGTTGATGAAGCATGCAAAAATCCAAAACAGATAAAATCAACAGAAAATTATGAAAATGAAGAAGATGGGGATTATTTTCCCACATCAAAATCATACTGAAGAAGAAACCAATGAAGCACCAAAAGAAGAGATAATGGTAGAAGAAAAGACTTCGTCCAGGTATGTTCAAAAAAATCATCTAGAAACTCAAATTTTAGGGGAAAAAGAGGCAGGTGTACAGACAAGAAGAACTATTACAAGGACCTCAATGTTATAGACATTTTTGTGCCTCGCAGTATGGAGCATGAAATGTCAATAATTACAGGGATCCTCAGTCCCTAAACATGTTGTTCTTACCCCTAGAGGAACAAGGTCAGCAAACCACAGCACTTCCTATCAGTTCTCCACCTGAAAACACTTAAAAACAGGCTATTTTTGGATCATGTCAGCTGCTCCACTGAGCATCTGCGCTGAATGTCAACTGCTCCTCCTTGTACCTGTGCTGAAAGTCAACTCCAATGAAGGCTACCGGCGCTGGGCGAGATTGGCCAAGTGGCACAGTCATTCTGCAAGGTGTCAATTGCCCAGGAAGCTTCCAAACTGACACTTGGTTCGAGGAATTCGCCCTGTGATGAGTAAGAGGTACTTGATCTCCATGTGGAAGCAAGGATCTCCAAGTGGACTCAAGAACTGAAGTTTAACTGAAGAGAGAGAGGACACTAGTCAGCTTTATGCCAGCCTCAAGCTGACTCATCCTTTCTCCAAATCTCCTATATATAGAGCTCTCTCATGAGGTCTAAGGAGGCTGGAATTTTGTGCAAAGCAAGGAAGTGCTGTTGGTTTATAGTTAGAGCTATTGGGTGATTGCTTTTATAGGGGAGAAGAGGAGATTTCTTGCTGCTGGGGAGGTGCTGCTGGATTGGAGCCATTTATGGTTGTAACCTTCTCAGAACCTTTTTCTTCTATCAATAAAGCTTTGATGTTCTCTTATATACTTGTATTGCAATGATGTATTGTTTTTATCTGTATATTTGATCCATTCTAATCCATGCATCAGTTATGAGTACATGTTTCTTGTAGTTTCCCTCTCTTGTTTTTGCAGGATCTTTGTGTAGCTGGGCCGGCAAAGGGAGCAAGGAGCTGGGAACAAGAGGCAAAGAGAGAAGACAGGATCGACAAAAGCGAAAGACATCGGTTGGTCAATCTTTTCTTCCTTCTCTGTACTTTCATAAAAGAAAAATATCAAAGCTTTACTTTCAGTTGTTGCTAAGGAACTATCACCCTTAGAGTAGGGATAGGGTCATTCCGAGTCGGATACTTTTCCCCACAACAAACTGGCGACTCCACTGGGGAGCCTAGTATCTTGTTGGTGTTTGTAGTATCTTTGCTATTCATTTCCTGAACAAAAGAGTACCAAATCGAAAAGCTTTTGACTATATCAAAAGCGAAGTAGAGGGGCTGCTACTCTTGCTCATTTTCTGAGCAGATTCATGATTTGAAGAGCTGATCTACGAAAGACTCTTGTCCTCTTTGTGATAGCTTTTCATCCTCTTGATCATCCCTTAGCTTGTACTTGACCTATAGCTTTTTATTTCAGCAAAAACAGTGAATTTTTGAGCTTTTTATGACCCGGAAATCCTTGTAAACGCAACTCTCGTGTCTCAGTGCAGGCTGTCCAAAGGCAGTCTGCATTTCAGCGCAGGTACTCCCTTCGGGAACTGCGCTGAGAGTCGGTTTGACAGACCAAAGCCTGCGCTGAACCAGTTAGGCTATGTCTTCCTGAGGTTTCCCACTGAGTCTTGGCCCTGTTTTCACTGTTATTTTGCTGCTAATTGCTTGTCATTAGTACTTGCTGTAAACCAACTTTCCTTGACATTATTCCGCCTCAGTTGTGTGATGAAACTGTGATTGTTCTTTCAGTATTTCTTGTTTCAATTACAGTTTCCCATTGTGAAAAGCAAACCAGTATAGCTGTGGCCTCTTAGATCTTGAACTGTAAAAGTGTCGTCGTGATCTTAAGAGCTAGTTTTATTACTATTCATGGCTGTTTGAGTTTGTTTGTTTTTCATTTTATGGTTTGAATTCATACATTTTAGTGTCGAAACAAGTACCTGTAAGGCGTCTTTTGATTTTAGACAAAACTTGTTTGTTTACGCTTCAAATTGAATTCGAAAATTATACGACAGTTTCCTTTTGTCTACATCAACATTAAGGGAAAAGAAAAGAAATACATGCATCTTGCATTTGCATTTTTTGATATGTTTGCGTGATTGATCTAGGGGAAAGTGCATTAGTTTGTGCTTTGTGCTCTGTGTGGAAAGATAATGTTTTTCTCTCCCCTCAGTAGTTAGGATTTTCAAAGCTAAAAAGATTGTAAAGCTTGCTTATCATTTTAGCTGCATTTAGGAATTTGTACCAATACATCTCGTGGTGATCCTAAAAGACAAACTGCGAAACAAGATCAACTTAAAATATATTGAATGAATCTAAAAACGCTTTGTAACATAACGCTCACAATAGAGGTCTAGGTAGAGACGTGTTCCGGCGTCATTAAACGTAGTGACTGTCGATCTCTACGAAGGTGGGTGATTCCTCCTGAGGGACGATAGCACTAATACGGACTTGTGCTCCCGCGTACCGTCGCGTATATTGGGAGACCCCTATAGGCATTTATCCTTTATCCTTAGGAAGCCATGTTGGCTGCCCTACTGATCGCGATGCAGTGAACACAGCATTCACGAAGATCGACCACCCGTACCGTAAAACGTATTCTGTGGTTTCGCGAAAGGTTTGGCACACCCTCTGCCTAGATCTCCAGAGCAGTTTCTTTTGGCCTTCTTCAAACTCTATAACTGAAAAAGTCCAACCAAGCATTTGTCACTTCGGGCTCGTTAATACATCGAAGGCAACTAGAGTCATCTTTAGCTTTTTCTCGACTCTTAAAACATGAAAAAGCAAAGTTGTGTCTAAAAGCGTCTAATAAAATTCATTCAATACGGAAACATAATTCCCCTTTTTGTATTTTAGTTGATCAAGTAATCCGCAACCGTGGAGGAAAGTCAATTAAAACTCCGTCGTTCGAGGAGACTCGCGAGTCAACCGTCTTTGTCTCCGGAATCGAGAGTAGTACGGATGAAGCGAACTCGCTTGACCGGGTCAAAATCTCCCATTAAAGTTAGAACAACAGTTCCGACAACATCTGAGTTTCTGGTCACTCCTAATATTTCTGGAATCCCTGCCTCTATTGAAGAAGTTCAACAGCAACAGAGGGACAGTTGTACTGATCCTAGTCTGAGGACAAGTACTTGCATAACTGAACCAGTTCCATCTGAAACCGGTCCACAGAGTCTTGTTGCTCAAACAACTGTCGCTGTCGAAGCAACCCCTTCTTCGGCACCAAAAATCTTTTACGGACCTGACGGTCTTCCTCTTCCTCCTGGTCTGATTGCAATAGAGGAAATCGTAGAGGACCAGCAAGCAAATACTCCAACTCATTTTGGAGTAGGCGCCACTCTTTTTCCTTCTACATCAGAAGTTTGTCCATCGCCACTGGAAGTTCCTGTAGAATCGTTAGGCAATTTATTGGATAGACTTAAAATGTCTGAGCAACCGTCGACATCTAGGACTGTGCCAAATGACACAGTGGCAGCAGAAACTCCTGCTGTCACTCCAACGATGTTTGCCGGCATACCAGCTGTCCCGACTAGCTCTCATCAGCTAGAAGGAGTCCACCCAGGGACTATTACGACACCTTGGTCTGTTCCAGTTTGTTCTTCCGGTATAATACCCGATAATTCTTATGTTGAAACTAGACAAATTGATCCCTTTGGAAATCAGTTTGGGCCATCCAGTCCTCAAAGGCAATCTATACCCTTGAGTTCCGGATTGTTACCATATGGGGGGCAATATGCCCTTTCACTTCCCCTTCCGGGGGGATACCCATACGGCAGTTTTCAACAACATTCAGGTTTGACTGAAGTAGCGACGAGTGGTTGGGTACCTATGTTACCCCAACAACCAAGAGTTGAATATTCCATGCAACAGTGTGTACCTATGTCTAGTATCCCGACGACGCCAGCAATTGTAACCGTGTCGCAAGTTCAATCGATGCCTGTTGTATGTCAACCCCAAGTTGTAATGCAACAGCCTATTGAACCTGCAACACAACCACAATCGCCAACTGCCGGGACGACACAGACACAAACGGGAACCATAACCCCGCATCTTGGTCCATCGGTTAGTATCGCACAGCAAAACATGGCTTCGCAACCATGGATGGTGCAATACCAACAACCTCAGTTTCAATAGGTGTACCAGGGATCTGAACAACAGATCTTTGCGAATAGTGGGCAACCCTATATTCAGAACGGGTTAAATCAACCACTTTACAGTGGCTAAGCCCACCAGCCATATCAGTCATATCAACATCAGTTGCATTATGCTGGTATGCAAAGGCCTACTGCTCAGGCGATTCCATCGTATCCTGCGTACGCCTCGCCAAACCTGAATCAGCAGTTTCCATTCGTGGCAACTCTAGAATTACCAGATTTACATCGATTGACGAACGATCCAATCGCCTATGCCCATTGGTGGCCAGCGATTCCTCACAAACTTCCTTCGGACATTCCTAAATTCAATGGAAATCCTGGCGAAGACCCGTCGAATCATGTGATGACATTCCATCTGTGGTGTTCGTCGAATACCTTGAATGATGATTCGATAAGGCTTCGCCTTTTCCAGAGGACATTGACTGGTCCGACGGCTAAATGGTATATTGAATTACCTAGAGCCTCTTTCGACAATTTTAGTTCCCTAGCCACGACTTTCTTAACACACTTTCAGTTACCTATAAGGTACGAAACTGGAACAGAGATCTTGACCAATTTCAAGCAGACAACGGCCACACATATATCAGATCATATACATGAGTGGCGTCGTCGTCGCAGAATGGTAAAGACCTATGTTCCAGATCAGCTATTAGCTGAGTGGTTTATAAAGTCGCTTCTTCCTGCTATAACAGAAGATGTGGCCAAGGGAGGCGTCGTAACAGAGGAGCAGGTTATTGCTCGTGCTCAATATTTGGACTTAGTATATACTCAGTCGGGCACGCTCTATGATAAGATACCTGACGCCCCCAGACCGGAATTTTCAATCCCTCCTCCTCCCGGATCGAATAGTGACTCTCATGCCAGTGATGGCGTGATTGGAACTGCAAACGCTAAGTCGACAAAGGATTCAAATAAGAAAGCCCGTAAGACTTCGAATCAAAAAGCAAATCAAGAGATTCTTGCTTCGGAGGTAAATGCTGTATCTACGGATAAAGGCAAAAACTCCAATCAACCAGGAAGCAAGAAGAAACAAAACAAAGGGAAGAAGAAGAAACAAGGTGAGTCATCCCCTCAAAAAACTCCTTCAAACCCTCCTGGGCAAGGGAAACAAATTTATCCATGTCAGATATGCGATGAAAAGGATCATTCGACAAAGAACTGTCTGTTCAAAGCTGAGTTAAAGAGGTTCTTTAAAAGTTCCCAAACTTCAGCCGTGTTGACTGATCCATTTCCCACCCCAGGTCAAAATATGGTTGATAGTGGAAATGCTTCCCCGTCACAAGTGCTTATGTTGTCGGTTTCTAAGCAAAATGATGCTTTGATCTCGACCAGGAATAAAGATTATGGGAATCCGCCGGTGTCGAACGACAAAGGGAAAGATCAACCCAGTAGTTCGACAACAACTTCGGCAGAAGCTGTACCCCCCCTCACGCATGAATTAACAATAAAGCCACCTAAGGGAGTAGTACACAAGTCGACATTTAATCCTCGCGCCAGAGCGGCGCAACATTATAACATAGTGGAAGATTTGGCCCAATCGCCATCTGCTATGTCGACTCTTGAGGTACTGCAAAATTATCCATCCCAAAGGCAGGCATTGTTATCAGCAATTGGTGGAGTGGATCCTAAAGATTCCAATCTTGTATCCTTTGATCACAGAGGATATGATCCTCAGTTACCAGCGCAACTAGCTTTCCTTATTCAAGTGAAAGCACTCAACAAAACTGTTCATAGAACGATTATTGATGAGGGAGCATCGACATGTATCATGTCGATGAGTTGCTGGAAAACTCTTGGATCTCCAACCTTGTCGCGATCTTCGACGACATTGAAAGAATTTGACGGTAGGACGTACACTCCGTACGGTATCCTACATAACTTTAAGGTTGAACTAGGAGGAAAAACAGTGGAAATTGATGTTGAAATCATTGATGGCAATCTTGACTATAACATCCTACTGGGAAGACCATGGATATATGCCATGGCAGCTGTAGTGTCGACATATTTTAGGAAGATCGCATTCCCGTTTGAAGGAGGGATTACGATCGTCGACCAACAGAATTTCCTCCCTAATGGTTCACAAGTTACTGGAAGCATTCCCATGATCCATGGGAGCGACCATTCAGTGCAAGATATCGGAGTAGGCTTGCTAAAAGATCCCACAATGATGGGAACTTTCGCGTTGCCACCTCCTTTCCATGTAGGGGATATCCCGTTTGTAGCAACATGCAACATGGTATCTTCTTCGAAGGTCGCAGGAGACAAAGTCGTCATGGATTATCAAGTGGTTTTCCCACCTAGCCCTATAGAAATATTGTAGCAATCAATGTTTCAGGCATGGGAAGCGAGCCCAAACCAACGCTCGTCAAGCGTTTGGGTAGGTAGGTCTGGAGAATATGGTACCCCATTAGATCCATGGTCAAAAGTTCATGGGACTGACGAAGGAATCTTACAATCAATGATGATTGAGGGGGCACCATGGAATGATCACCACCATCGTTCCCTTCTTCCAGAGTGTGAAGAAGAAACTCAACACGACCTATATCACCCTTCAGTGTTTGAATTCCTAACAAATACTGTAAATACGGTGGATTCAGAGCAAAACCTATCCAATATTGAAGAGACCGTAGCCATAAACATCTCGGCAAAACCTGATGTTGTAGAGAATATTCATGTCGGCAAAAGTTGTTCCCCTTCAGAACTGGAAATATATGGTGCTCTCTTTCGCGAATTTAGAGATGTCTTTGCATGGTCGTATGATGAAATGCCAGGCATTGACTCAAGCATAGTTGAACATGAGATTAAAATGTATCCTGATGTCAAACCAGTAAGACAACGGCTTCGTCAGGTGCACCCCAAGAAAGCCGCTGCCATTAAGGCAGAAGTTGAAAAACTTCTCCATGCTGGATTCATCTACCCGGTTCCTCTAACCGATTGGGTATCGAATATTGTCCCTGTTATGAAAAAACAAGGGACGATAAGAGTGTGCGTCGACTATAGGGATGTAAACCAAGCTTTTCCAAAGGACAACTACCCTACACCCTTCATCGACCAGATAATTGATGAATGCGCCAGATGTGAAATCTTTTCCTTTATGGATGGATTTTCCGAGTATAATCAAATAAATATCCGCCCACAGGACCAGTCTAAGACTGCATTTATTTGTCCGTGGGGCACATTCGCTTATCGAAAATTACCCTTTGGTTTAAAGAACGCAGGGGCGACGTTTCAGAGGGCAATGAATTATGCCTTCCATGACATCAAGAACATCGTTCAACCTTACCTCGACGATCTTCCGACTCATTCGCGGAAGCGGACTGATCATCCACGGCATTTGAGAGCAATATTTCTACGTTGCCGACACTACAAGATAAGACTCAATCCGCACAAGTGTGTGTTTTGCGTCGGTTCTGGTCGTTTACTTGGCTTTGTAGTCTCTAAGGATGGGATTCGTCTCGACCCCTGTAAGGTTCAGGCAATCATTAATTTACCTCCACCTTCAAATTTGCTTCAGATTCAGAAACTCCAAGGGAAAGCAAACTTTCTGAGGAGGTTCATTCCAAATTACGCAGAACTTGCCAAAGGTTATACTCGTCTTTTGAAAAAAGATGTACCTTTTGTCTGGGACTAGGTTGCGCAAGCTTCCTTTGACGCTCTGAAAGTTTCCCTAGTAAGAGCGTCATTAATGTACGCCCCGGACTATCAAAGAGATTTTAACCTGTATCTAGCTGCAGCAGATACGACCATTGTGATGGTCTTAGCGCAAGAAGTCGATGGAATTGAACATCCTATCTATTATTTAAGTAAAAACTTAAATGACACAGAAAGTAAATATTCCTATGTTGAAAAACTAGCGCTTGCTGCTGTTCAAGCGATTCAAAGGTTTCGACATTATGTCCTCTTTAGGAAAACTACCATTCTGTCAGATTGCAACCCCATGACGTATATACTGTCGCGACAGTTGCTTGGGGGCAAATATTCAAAATGGATAGCAATCCTTCAAGAGTTTGATTTGGATTTTGTAAAATCCAAATCGAAGAAAGCTCTAGTTTTCGCGGAATTATTATGCGATCTCCCATCGTCGTCCAACGATGAAACATCAGAAGAGTCAATCGTGGATGAAAATTTGTTTCTGATATCAGTAAGCGATGAGTGGTATGGAGACATCATTGTTTATCTCCAAACCCAAAAATTTAGGCCTAATACCTCACACTCGGAACAGAAGCGTATACGATACCAATCTAAAGACTACATGATCGTCGATGATACACTTTACCGTCGTGGTGTCGATACGGTTCTGAGGAGGTGCCTTACCCATGAGGAGGCCGAGAAAGCCCTGAATGATTGTCATTCAGGCGCGTACGGGGGCATCAATCTGGATATGCAACAGCACAAAGAATCTTACGAGCAGGATATTTCTGGCCAACTATGTTTAAAGATTGCATAATAGCTGTCAGAAGTTGCCATGCGTGTCAGATCTTTGATAGCAAAACCAGGAGACCGCCCGCACCTTTGTAGCCTATAGTTGCTGTTGGGCCTTTCGCCAAGTGGGGCATCGATTTCATGCAACGTAACCCCACCTCGACCGGGGGGCATGGGTATATTATAGTCGCTGTTGACTATTTTACCAAATGGGCCGAGGCGATGCCTACATTGGATAACACTGGTGAAACAGCTGCCCTTTTCTTTTTTGATCATGTAGTCGCCAGGTTCGGCGTTCCGCAGGCTATAGTGACAGATCATGGATCGCATTTTCGCAATCACATGATGGTTGAATTAGCTGCCAAACTAGGGCTATCTCTCGACAGCTCTACCCCATATTATCCACAAGCCAACGGACAAGTTGAGGCAATCAACAAGGTCCTGAAGCGTATGTTGCAAAGGATGATCGGGGTTCACAAAAGAAGATGGCACCTACTCCTGTACTCAGCATTGTGGGCTTACTGAACCTCGGTAAAGAACGCCACTGGGTTCACACCATTTCAATTGGTGTATGGCCTGGAGGCAGTCTTACCGATCCAGTGCGAAATTTCGTCTCTTAAACTCGCAATTGACCTCCTCCCCGGAACCTCAGAAGAAGAGGCTCGTTTCTTGGAATTGATCCAGTTGGATGAAAACCGTCGTGACGCCACTTTGGCGAACGAAGCCCATAAGAAACGAGTCAAGGCACAGTTCGACAAGAATGT
Organism: Pinus tabuliformis; assembly: GCA_031772625.1. Lineage (NCBI taxonomy): Eukaryota > Viridiplantae > Streptophyta > Pinopsida > Pinales > Pinaceae > Pinus > Pinus tabuliformis. The sequence goes on from CM062809.1 coordinate 770,549,962, forward strand.
CAAACCTCGTATCTTCTCTGAGGGTGACTTGGTTTTGCTTTACGACCAAGAATCCGACAAATTAGGAGCAGGAAAATTTAAGTCCTTATGGATGGGTCCCTATATTGTTAAAAGGGTGTTAGCAAAAGGAGCCTACGAGTTAATGGATTATGACGGGATACCACTGGCGCAACCCCGCAACGGGTTGTACCTCAAGCGTTACTATGCCTGAATAGTAACCTGAGTGCTTTTGTTGTATTTTGTTTTCGCTAAAGTGTTTGTTTCGGTTTAGTAATCCACCCTTCTCATTTGTTGCAGATGTCGAATTTTTCTGAGACATATGTAGGATATGCCGACGGAGCGAGTCGTAGTACGCGGAATTTGTCCTCCGCAGCCTGGGCCATTTTTGATCCAAGCGGCGAGTTAGTGAGTTTCAGAGTTGTGTGTATTGGGCAGTCAACGAACAATGTCGCTGAGTATAGCGCGTTGATTGAACTCCTCTCTGATACCATCGCTCACGGTATACGCCGACTAATTGTTAGGCTAGACTCACAGCTTGTGATACTACAACTCACTGGTATATATTCAGTCCGCAATCCAGCTATTTATCGAATGTTTCTAAGGGTTAAGATTTTGGAAAGAGAGTTTGATTCAATTCAATACCAACATATTTCCAGAAACTTGAACACATTAACAAATTCATTAGCAAACTATGTCTTAGATAGACATTTACGACATATATAAAAAGAGATGCATCGGTGCTATGCAAGTGGATCACAAATAAACCAGAATAAACCCCGAAAATCAAAATACATAAAGCTGTTTATAGTTTATACATGATGTGCTGTAATCAAAGCAAAATTGGTCGTATGACCTAGAACTCAAAAGATGCTAGGGGGCACCCTAGCCTAGTGGTGCTCATGATAGTACGTCACGGTCTGTGCGATCATGCGCAAGAGATGAGTCCATCGTCTAGGCACGCCAATAGTGTGCCGCTGCAACTGTAAAGGTAACTCGTCAATCTGTACATCCGGAAGACCACGAGTAAGGCTCTCAACCTGCTCCTGCACAGCTGTAAGTGTCTCAGTATCACCAAGGTCGCGAATAACAACTCTCCTAGCAGGCTCTGCTGCTGGGGCAGCAGCTGGCGATCATGGACGGGCTGCTAGACGAACAAGACCAACATCTGCATACACCCAAGAGTTTGATTAGTTTTGCACAGTAACATCATGAGTAAAAACAATAAACAGTGATATGGTCAGAGAGTTTACCAATAGCGCCCCATTGCTCGCCATCCAGTAGCACCAAGTCCGGATCACCTCGGTAGTCCATACCCACATATGGATACTCAGAAAACACCATCTCTTGACGCTCGAACCACCTAAAGAAGGCCTCAGTGAAAGTAATCTGAGGTTGACCAGCATGTCGGGACATGTGGTCAACCCACCTCTGCATGCGTGGCTCGGTCGGAGAAGGCAAGTCAAGTATGATGTACTGAGGCTGCATCAATGGGATTTTCTCCAAGGCGAAGGTAGTCAGAATAGAACCAAATCCAAAGTTCTTCAGCCTCCCGTCCTTTACCTTGGTCAATTGACTTTTCATCTGAACAAGTACTGCATCACACCAGTTAAACACTTTCGGTTGGAGACACTCCAAGGCGTGCTGCATGTAAGATCTGCTGGCAACATGTAAAGCTGCGCTACCGGCCATCCTACCAATGGTAAACAGAATGGACCTTAGAGACCTGTCAGTGATGTCACGGATATTGATCTTGCCGTCTTTGCTCGACTGTGAACCCTCCCGGCAATACTGACGGATATAGTCTCTGGTGGAATTAGTCCCTCGAGCCGTACCTGACAAAGAAATGGGGGCACCCCGCCTTGACAACCCAATCAAGAAGTACATGTCCTCTATGGTCAAGGGGATGGTTTTCCCCCTAATCTGGAATACTTGGTTAACAGGATCCCAAGCATCAAGCATATACTGCAGTAAAGAAATCTGTGCTCTCATGCTAGAGATACGGAAGAACTTCAGTAGGCCACAGTTCCGAAGCGCGTTCACCGTGACCAGGTCATGGAGTGCAACCATGTCCTCTGCTTCATGTTCTCGTTCTTGCCATGTAAGGGACATTTTGTTCAAAGTTCCCTGCAAGCAAACAAGAGAAGGAGTAAGTTCCTAATTTTGATGAAAAACTGGCGAAAAATCATCGAAAATCACATGCAGGATCAGTTTTTCTAGGCCCAGCGCAGGCAGAGAGTCTCTCCCTTGCGCTGAGGTGCAGTCTGCCTTAAGACAACCTGACATGCACCGCAGGTTTCGAAAGGAGAACCTGCGCTGATGCCAGGGCGCCTTGATGAAACCCCTGAGGCTCAGAAACCCTGAAAAATGTGCATGAAACTAAAAAAAGGAAACCATGAAAGTGAAGGGCTAAGGTTTAGCTCCTACCTGGTCCAAACGGCGCCGAAAATCGTCCACAGAATCTCCCGGAATCAGCTGGTGAAAATCAAGGAAGAAGAGGCACCTCCAGAGCTCCAACAAGTAAAATGCAAATGAAATGGTAAATGAGAGGTAAAAAACACCTTTTTATGACTTTTTACGCAGTTTAAAGTTAAATATTAGGGTTATAATCTCATTTTCATGCAAATATTGTCCATTTCTAACAAAGTTTGTTGAAGCAATTGAAGGTGAAGTACTACATTTGAAAAGAGAAAAGCTAGTAAAAGTAAAAAAAAAAAAAAAAAAATCAAATTTGACCATGAATCGAGCAGTTTTACCGCAGAATTTATGCTCGTTAAAAAATAGAAAAGCGTGAGAAAAAGTTTCCACCAGAGTTCAAGCTCATTAAAAAATGAACCTATCCCAGTAAATAACCATTGCGATCGTAAATTTATCAGCCTTAAAAGCCTTGGTCGTGTTTTCATCCATCACCTCCACCGTCATTTGGCCGGTCGTTCACCCCCATATGATTGTTTACCCATTTTGAGGAACAACTGCGAAGAGTGATTTCACCTAGCCATCCTTGTGACACTGCCGTGATTGGAATATTCCAACTTGTACCTGGAATCTGCTGCTATCCCTGTTTATCACTCGTTCCTCAAAAGACGAGTCTTCTTTGAGCTCTTTTCACTGACTCGTAAAATATGAAAAGTTTGCCGAGTTTTGGCCTTCCAGCTCGTTAAAGCGACCGGAAGAGCTATCCCTCCTCTAGATTTTAATCTTTTTGGACCTGAGGGATTATTGCACAAAAAGATCGAGCACTTGTTTTGTTCGGCTCGTTAAAGCAATCGAAAATTCATCCCTTCTGTATTGTTTTATACTTTTTCGGACTTAAGGGATTAGATGACGAAAAAGGAATTATGGAGTTAACTTTCTGTACCTTTTCAGACTCTCTAAAAATGAAAAGGACCGAGTTTTCCTTGTCGTTAGACTCGTTAAAATGATTAAATAAGTGACAAACTTGTCTTTAGACGAGAACGAGTTTCCCTATCGCTAAGCTCGTTAAATCATAGCGATGGGCTTGCCCGAAGGGCAGGTTATAGAACAAGCATATGTTATCCTCCTCAAGCTTGACAAAAATAAAGAGGTACTGGTCAGAAATGACTGGGGAAAAATTGGGAGAACATCAAAGCTTAATGGTAGTAAGTCGCTCTTGAACATGACACTTTTCTTCCGTACCACATCGGGTTGGGTTGTTTCATTCACCGGTCTCTTCACCATGGTCTTCGCCAAACCATCCACATTTTGGGGTAATGCTACCGATCCATCGCATCAGTGTCGTTATCTGTTCAAGAGAGGTCATTCTGAAAGTGTCAACCGTGTCCCATCCACTGCCATACATTGTCCTTCATCCATTCATGATCGCCACCCTGAATCATATGTCACAGTTTGTTTTCACCTCCACTAAAATCATTAGCTCCGTTCCGTGTCATTGATGTGGGATTCATTAAGGCCCTCCTTTGACGGATCGCTTCTTGTCGACTTCAGCTCATTATCCAAGAAGTTGATCCAGGAACAACCCCATCAGTACTTTGAAGCTTGCATGCCTCAATGGCAAGTTTCTCACTTCCGGCGACAGGTATACATCAATGACCTTCGACCAGAAGATTTTGCGTGGCGTTCGACGCCAAGTCCTTTATTCACGCCACGTGAATTGTACTGCAGTACCTTGAGGGTCATTATCATTATCGGTGATTCCTCTCACGCTTGTTAACGATTTTCATCATTGACCGGTAATCAAGCGATGTCTTTTCATGTTTGACTTCAGTGAAATTCTCACATGGATCGACTTGTGCTTAAAGTGAAGATCGAACGAGTTTGAAGACCCCAGATCTAGTTTCATCCATCCAGGCTGCGATACATATTCAGGAAATATAAAAGCATTTGTCATGTACATCATTGCAGCAGATGATCATCCTACTCAAAGGATGATAAGTTCAGCAGAGAATTATCAGTCTACCATCAGACGATCGTCTGTTCTATGTACCAAAATGTATTTATAAAGCTGAGCATGGGAATGCCCGCCTCAGCTAGATCATGAAAACAAAATGAAAAATAATGTATTGTATTGTATTGTATTACAGGGCACCTCTCAGCACTTGAATGAACTTCGGACCCTCCGGATAAAGCATTTCACCCGATAAACGGCCTCATACTTTAGGGGGCAACTGTTATAGACATTTTTGTGCCTCGCAGCATGGAGCATGAAATGTCAATAATTACAGGGATCCTCAGTCCCTAAACATGTTGTTCTTACCCCTAGAGGAACAAGGTCAGCAAACCACAGCACTTCCTATCAGTTCTCCACCTGAAAACACTTAAAAACAGGCTATTTTTGGATCATGTCAGCTGCTCCACTGAGCATCTGCGCTGAATGTCAACTGCTCCTCCTTGTACCTGCGCTGAAAGTCAACTCCAATGAAGGCTACCTGCGCTGGGCGAGATTGGCCAAGTGGCATAGTCATTCTGCAAGGTGTCAATTGCCCAGGAAGCTTCCAAACTGACACTTGGTTCGAGGAATTCGCCCTGTGATGAGTAAGAGGTACTTGATCTCCATGTGGAAGCAAGGATCTCCAAGTGGACTCAAGAACTGAAGTTTAACTGAAGAGAGAGAGGACACTAGTCAGCTTTATGCCAGCCTCAAGCTGACTCATCCTTTCTCCAAATCTCCTATATATAGAGCTCTCTCATGAGGTCTAAGGAGGCTGGAATTTTGTGCAAAGCAAGGAAGTGCTGTTGGTTTACAGTTAGAGCTATTGGGTGATTGCTTTTATAGGGGAGAAGAGGAGATTTCTTGCTGCTGGGGAGGTGCTGCTGGATTGGAGCCATTTATGGTTGTAACCTTCTCAGAACCTTTTTCTTCTATCAATAAAGCTTTGATGTTCTCTTATATACTTGTATTGCAATGATGTATTGTTTTTATCTATATATTTGATCCATTCTAATCCATGCATCAGTTATGAGTACATGTTTCTTGTAGTTTCCCTCTCTTGTTTTTGCAGGATCTTTATGTAGCTGGGACGGCAAAGGGAGCAAGGAGCTGGGAACAAGAGGCAAAGAGAGAAGACAGGATCGACAAAAGCGAAAGACATCGGTTGGTCAATCTTTTCTTCCTTCTCTGTACTTTCATAAAAGAAAAATATCAAAGCTTTACTTTCAGTTGTTGCTAAGGAACTATCACCCTTAGAGTAGGGATAGGGTCATTCCGAGTCGGATACTTTTCCCCACAACACTCAAGCTATCTAGATTTACTATCCTCCAGTGAACCTCAAAATGTTAAATAAGCATGCAAAGATGAATGTTGGGTCAAGGCCATGGATGAAAAACTTGAGCAAATTGAAGAAAATGATACTTGGGAATTAGTTCCTAGACCTCATGATAAAAATATTATAGGAATTAAATGGATATTCAAAAACAAGTTGAATGAAAATGGAGAAGTCATTAGAAACAAGGCCAAACTTGTTTGTAAAGGGTATGCTCAACAAGAAGGTATAGATTTCTAAGAAACTTTTGCACCTGTTGCTAGACTTGAAGCCATAAGGATGTTTCTTGATCTTTCTAGCTTTCAAAAATTCAAAGTATACCAAATGTATGTAAATTTAGTCTTCCTGAATGGAGATTTAGATGAAGAAGTTTATATTGAACAGCCAGAAGGATTCATTCTTGGAAATGATGCAAAACTTGTATGCGGACTCAAAAAGGCCCTGTATGCTCTGAAACAGGCTCCAAAGGCCTGGTATTACCGCCTTGACAAATATCTACACCAACAAGGATTTACAAAAGGTTCAACAGATAGCAATCTATATACAAATATTGACACTGATAAATTTCTAATTATTATTTTTTATGTTGATGATATCATTTTTGGTAGCAATGAAGAATCCATGAGTCAGACTTTTGCTTCAGTAATGCAGCAAGAATTTGAAATGTCCTTGCTTGGTGAACTTACCTATTTTCTTGATCTACAAGTTCAACAAATTAAAGATGGTATTTTTCTTTCACAAACAAAATATCTCAAACAGATCTTGAAAAGGTATGGAATGGAAGATTCTAAAATTGTATGTACCCCAATGGTAATAGGATGTAGCCTTAGCTCAAATGGTGAATCAGAAGCAGTACATCAACCAACTTACAGATCCATGATTGGCAGTCTGCTTTATCTAACAAGTACCCAACCTGAAATCATGCATGCAGTAGGAATAGTTGGAAGAGTCCAATGAAATCCAAAGAAATCATACCTTCAGGAAGTCAAAAGAATTTTCAAATATCTTCAAGGAACTCAGTTCTTTGGTTTATGGTATCCTAGAGATTCAGATCTTACTCTTCATGCATATACAGATGTAGATTTGGTAGGAAGTGTTGATGATAGAAAAAGCACTAGTGGTGGTGCATTCTATATGGGTTCCAGGTTAGTGTCTTGGTTCAGCAAGAAACAAAGTTCAATTGCTTTATCTACAGCTGAAGCAGAATATGTGGTTGTTGCATCTTGTTGCACACAACCACTTTGGATGATGAAAACCTTGCAAGACATTCCAATCACATGTACTCCACCCATCTCCATTCTATGTGATAATACAAGTTCCATCAATATTTCAAAGAATCCAGTCCTGCACTCCAAGACCAAGCACATACCCATCAAATACCATTTTCTACGTGAACAAGTGCTTGAACAAAAGGTCAAATTGGATTATTTTCCCTCCAAAGAACTAGTTGCTGATATATTCACTAAACCACTACCCAGAGAAACATTTGAATATCTCAAACAAACGCTGGGAGTAGTTGTTGCATCATCTTATTGTTAAATCCAATTTTCCAAAGAAAGGTTATTATACGCGTGTTTCATGAAGACTAGTCGCGTAAACACATGGGTTTCTGTGGGTCAAGGAGTGTATATGTTTTTCAAATAAGAAAAATAGTGGGGTAGGCTCTGATATGGGTGCTCTGTCTGGTGTTGATGATTACAGTCTATTGATATGCTCTGTTCATTAATTTTTATCCAACTGACAAAGATTCCTTGATCATTGACTTGTTAACAATGCACAGGTAGCACAGGTTCAGGGGGAGCATTAGCCTTCACTCGCATTCTGCATTGTTGGCATTATGGTTGCTGAGTCCAGCTATGGCTTCAGATATTTATACCTTTTGTTGCTTAAGTCATGTAAAAGTCTAGGGTGAGATATGTCTTCTCATACATTTGAATGAGTCCTATCGGACAAATGATGTAATTTGTATCCCCACTTTGCATGGGATGGATAATGTAATTGTATTTCTATCACGTATAAAAAATTGGTATATCCCCACTTGGTTGGGTGGATGAGTAAAATTTGGTATATCCCAACTTTGTTGGGAGATGGATGTATGTATGAGTCATTGGTGAGAGGAAGGTCATACTCACATAGTTGAGTTATAGAGTCATGTTATTCTTTTGGAGAATATTTTTGTAGACTTTGCTTGTGCTCAGCGGGAACATGAATGGTTTCAGTAAATCTCAGCATGTACAAAGGGGAGCTCAATCAGATAATTCAGCATGTACTCAGGGGGAGCATGAACAACATAGGGGAGAAAATATCTTGGTACGCCCTTTGCCCTTGATGTCAAAGGGGGAGAGTGTCTTGGTGTTGTTGTTGCCATCAAGTCCAAAGGGCGAGATTGTTGGCATTATGATACAGGTGTTGTCCTTGATGGCAACTCACTGAGATGAAAGTTCATAGTGCCGCAGGTCAGCAACAACGGATTACAGATCAGACTCCAAAGAATGAAGAAAGAGAGGTATACACTAGTTCACTTTGTCCAAGGAACATATACACGCGGCTTAACAGAACAAAAGTAGTGTATAATGTATACATGCACTTTCATAGGAGGAAAAGCGCATACATGTTGGAAAACCAAGTTTTTGGTCCAAGGTATTTGATCCAAGGTATTTTGGTCCAAGGTAATTGGTCTGAGGTATTTGGTCCAAGGTATTGATGCTAGGTATTGGGTCCAAGGTATTAGTCTTAAGTGGTTTTGGTCCAAGCTATTGAGAAAGGCCTAAGAGTATATAAGGAGGAGAAGATCATTAGGCCAAGGTGTGCAAGCAATGAAATTCTAAGGAATACTTCTATCTGAAGTATATATTATGTTGCAGGGTTGTGCTTGGGACTAGATCTAAAATATTCATGTGCACCTTGAGTTAAATAGTGGATCAGGAATCATAAGACTTGAAATTACTTATTCTTGAATGATTTGATATTGGTTGAGACCAGATCTAATGTTTTGCGCCTTTTCTATTTGTTATCTATCATGATCTAGGTTTGTCTGAAGTCTAGAATTGCAGCAAAGCTCCGAGTCAAAATTTCTAGATCTGTATGCAGGTTCGTCTTAGCCAAAGCGCGTGTACACGTAGGTTCAACTCTTTCAAGTAGCATATACAAAGGGAAAAGCTTCTTTTCAAATCTAACTAATCTATCTGATCAAATTTTTTGTTTTACTATTGTCTGTCAATGAAGTCTTCATAGATCTGAACATAGAACTGTTGTATAAGGAAATTGAGTATGATTGATTGATTGATTGAGAAGGAAGGGTGATCCTTTTTGCTATTTGTGTTGAACTCTATAATATGACATTAGATCTTCAGAATGTCATTGATTGGTATAGTCTGTGGTTCAGAAGTTTATGATTCAGTATCTTTAGAGATGTACACAGGTTGGGTTCAACCAAGTAGCGTATACACTCTAATGCATTATTTTTGAGGTTAAAGTTGGTTCTATATGATGATGCAAGGTTCTAGGTTCAGCACAGTGTTCTGGTGTCAGTGATATGTTTGTTCAGATTAACTGAATATTAGTTAATGGGTCCAGTGTGAAAATTTAATGAAACGTGGCCTTCAGCTTGTGGTGTTGTGATCCAGGAGTATCCAGTCTGAAAATTCATGAAACATGGTCCCTGGTGGAAGAGTGGAGCTTTCTGTAGGCTAACACCTACGTACTAGTAAACATATTGGCTAGTACAAGAGCTAGGGGGTTGTAGCTCCCTTCCAGTAGAAGCTAGAAAATGAGAGAAGGTTGTAACTTTCTACAGGTAGAAGCCTGCGTACTGGTATGAATCTGCACCAGTACAAGATTGTAAACAGATTTTCTTATTATTAAAAGAAGACAGAGACGATAGCAGCAGGTGGTTTTTACCCACATTGGATTTCCACCTTAAATCTTGGTGTTCATGTGTGTTTCTTATGTGTGATGCTTTATTCTTCTTTTACGGCACTGTCTAATAAATCTTTGATATACTAGTTGAAGCTCAATGCATGATAAACTGTCTAAATCACAAGTTCTCTACATATACAATGGTTTCTTTAAGCACAGTCGCGTGTACACACTAGTTAACTTCACTAAGTTAGAATATATAAATCTTTTTTGGAAATAAAATTATTGATCTGATAATATTGATTCACCCTCCTCTCAGTATTATTTCCATCAATGTCCTGACGCTAAACCTTCCTCAATCTAGTGCTAAACCTATGGCTAAACCTCACACTAAACTTGGTGTTATTTCTTATGATTGGAAGTGAAAAAGAAGCAACAATGGAAGCCAAATTTGAAGTAAAATTGGAAGCCACACTAAAAGAAAAACTGGACCCAAAATTGGAAGCCACACTAGAAGCCAAACTGGAAGAAAAATTATAAGCAAAATTGGAAGCCACAGTAGAAGAAAAATTGGATGTAATATTGGAAGCCACACTAGAAGGAAAATTAGAAACCACGGTAGAAGTAAAATTGGAAGCCACACTAGAAGCAAAATTGGAAGCCACACTAGAAGCAAAATTGGAAGCCACACTAAAAGAAAAATTGGAAGCCAAACTAGAAGAAAAACTAGAAGCAAAATTATAAGCCACATTAGAAGTAAAATGGGAAGCAAAATTGGAAGCCACACTGGAAGCAAAACATGAAGCCAAATTGAATGTTAAATTGGAAGCCAAACAAGAAGCCAAATTAGAAGCAAGTCTTGGCACTATTTCTCATGATAAAATGGCACTATTCTAGTCACTATTTACAACATTATTCCTAGTACTATTTACGGTGTTATTTCCAGCACAACATATGACACAACTCTAGGAAAATTGTGGGGAACTATTTGAGTTTCTATTTCGGGCATTATTTATGGCACTATTATTCTAGTGCTAGTTCTGATGTTGTTTTTGGAGAAATTTACAACAAAAAAAATGGTTCTAATACAGACATACGTAGTCATGCCCATTTTTGCATCGGAAAAGGTGTCCAATTCGTGAACTAAAAAACACTGAAATTTGGTGCAATTTTAGGCGCTATTTCCATGTTCTATTGTAGTATATAAATTCCTTCCAATAGTACTCAATTCCCACCTTGCATTCAAAAACCTCCAATGGATACTTCAACAAAGTGAGAGTATAGTTTGAAGAGTCAAAAAGCCAACCCCTTATCCTTTGAGTGCACTATATTCGTGGTGAGCACTAGTATTGCAACAAGAATGCTGCAACTCTTGGGGCTTCCTATTTTACTTTTATCAACTCGGTAGTTCGTAACAAACTTGGAAGTGACGGTGCTGTATGCACAAGTACTAGCTCTTACTGCAGGCTATCACTTGGTCAGCTGGCGCAATATCACTAGGAGCTCAAGCCAACTTCTATGAGTTTCTAGAAGAAGCTTTTAACTGTGATGAAAGAAAGCTAACTCTACAGAAGCTATCCTACTTGCAGAAAGAGAAAGAAGATTGGAGTATAAAGAAAACCCTAATTCTTCCAACTAACCCTACTTTTGCAGAAAAAGAGACGAAAACTGATGAAATGAGTGCCATTGACTACTGAAAAATTAAAAAGTAAATTACATCTATTCAAGCTACTTCTGGAAGGAAATGAGAAAAAAACATCTTTTTGGGTTTTTGTGTGTTTTATGTGAAATTGTTATGCTTGTAATTTATCTGTTTTTGGTTGTGGCAGAGATTCGATGGCGATTGAAAGGCGACCTTGGGGTTTGCAAAGGTGTAGGAAGGTGTGGGGGAGTCCTAAGAAGCCTCTGGCAACCTTCTGGAGACTTCCTTCGGAATTGGACTTCAAAAAGTCACTTTCAGGAAAATCTACAGGAGGCTGCAGGGGATCTAGAGGAGGATCTACAAGAGGATCTATAGGAGGATGTTGAGAGCTGTTTTTAGAGGTTTTAAAGGTGGAAAAATGGTCAGAAAGGGTAGCTGAAGATTAGAGGGAGGTTTCAAGGTGTCTAAAGCTCATCAGGGATGATTAGGAAAGAAAATGATGGTTGGATTTGTTCAAGAGACAAGAGGGAAGCTTAGGAGAAGAATGAAAAAATTAGGGCAGATTCGTGAAGGGCTGTGAATGACTTGTGAAACCTGTGAGAAAACAGATGATGATGGCTGCTTTATTGATGCATCATGAGCAGAGGTGTTGTTCTCACTTAAGAATTCTAATGCCCAAATTTCTCACATTAGTTTGATGGTAAAGGTCGGTGCTAGTCTAAGTTTGATTTTTGTTTGCCTTAGAGTCTGAGTCTTAGGAGTCTTGATGGTATACTTAAATAAAGGTCAACTATGCATTCTCATTCATCACCGGTCTCATAACCATGTGTCAGCTTTGTTCAAAGGTTACTATGTGCCACAAAGCTCTTTAGGTGATTTCGTAGCGCATAAATCATTTTGAAGTGTTTTCATAGTGCATAAATCCTTTTTAGCAGTTTCACGGTGCAACATGTTTTAGGTGATTTTGTAGCACATAATTTAGATTTTACACTGGCTGCGCTACGAAATCGGAGATTCGTGCAATCCATAGCAAATATTTCATAACTGTCAAATCTATCAAGTTCAATTATGGTTGCATCATTCACTGTCAGCTTATACACTCCACATATCATGTCCAACTGCTTATCTCCATCATTACAGCCGCTAGATACCTTGGTACGCTCAGATTGCATGTTCCAAGAAAAGCCAAGTATTCACAGTCTTAATTATGATTATATTCGTTGCATGAGGAACAAGTCTGCAAGTTTTCAATTTGAATGCATTGTTATCAAGCGAGGCAGTTATCAAGCGAGGCAGTTTTCAAGCGAGGCAGCCATTCAAGCAAGGCAGAGATTGAAGATTGAGCAGTGCTAGTATTTCAAACCTTCATTACGCTGAAGTCTCATGGAGGGATCTGCAGAAAGAAAAGACCACAGATCAGGCAGATGTTTGAGAAACGAACCTGAAGGTGTAGACATTATCTTGAAAAACAAAGAAGTTGAGCATGCATTCAAGCAGGTTGGATGTTGGAATTTTTGTGAGAAACTCCAGGGAGGTCATGCACAAATCACCAAGGAATTTTCTTTGAATTTCACAGGGCTGAATTCAAAGGTTGGGATGCTCGAATTGCAAGTCTCACCAGAGGTAATATCCACAGTTACTGAGATTCCAAGGGGATAAGAAACTTGGTTTAAGAATTTCAAATTTGATATGACTCCCTGCAAAGAATTTCTAAAGCCAGAGTACATTGACTCAGATTTAAACAAGTTTGTGCCTAGAAATTATGTCAAGGACTCATATGCCAATCTGCTTACCTGTATACAGAGGTACCTTACCTGTGAAGGGAGATATAATAAGGTGTATTCATATCATTTCAATCTTCTGCTACATTTTATAGGAAAGATATCCCTTGATTTACCTTTTTACTTATTTCGTAGCTTAAGCAAAATGTGTGATAAGGTGCAGCTAAGGAAAGAAGCCTGTGAGACCTCATTGTTTCACCACGGTTTAATTAAGTTGATCGTTCTGCATGAACTCCAGAGAGTAGGTAGGGACTGGCCCACATTCATATTCATGTCTGGTTTCAAGAATGAGACCAGTCTCAGTCCTCAAGCTGCAAAAGATCTTCCGACAGCAACTGGTCATTAGGCAGAAACAAGATCCAAGACGTTTGCAAAGTTGAAGGCTAGGAAACAAGTAAGGGAATCCACCAAGCCACTGACTATCCAAGATACACCCCAGCAATCCCTTAAAGAGAAAACTCAGGTCAAAGAAGGTGCACGTGAATCAAACACAGGTGAAGGAGTCCAAAGAAGAAGGACTAGGAGCCAGGTAGCTAAAGAAAAAGGAAAGTTGGTGATTATTGAGGAAAGCCCTGTTTCAAAGGGAGACTTGAATGACTTAATGTAGGCCATTGATATTGAAGAATCTCCCCTGGTTCAAGCAGATTTGATAGATTCAGAAAAAGACAAAGCTAAGAGAGTCAAAGCCTCGAAAAAACTCAAGTTTGATGATCAAGTTGATCAATTTGTCTTTAAGCCAAGAAGACCCATAACGAGGAGTTTTAAACACATACAGGAGGTATTGCCAAGAGAAGATGAAACAGGGGAGGTAACACAACCTCATGAAGGAAAAGATAAAAGCAAAGCAGTTATCCTTCAAGAAGAAGATAGTGTGGAAGAGTTGAAAAGGGGGTTGGAAATTTATGGAAAAAAGCTCTGATATTTGGCTTATGTAAAGACTCTTTTTTTTTGGTAATACAGTACTGGCTTATGCTTCTCAAGAATCATAAAGAGTTCACTGTCATGAGTTTCTTTTGTTGTCTTTTCATGTATCTACAGTGTTATGTGTATGTGATTACTTAGAAATCATTAACAGTGCTCTAATTTCCTTCATATACTCGTAAACTGCCTTCGATATGTTTGGTGTGTTGAAATCTGAATGCCTTGACTTCTATGCAAATCCAACCTTGCTGTTAATATTGAATCATATATGACTCCATAAGCCCAATGGATACTTGTTAGTTGTGTTTCCACCATTTTCATTTTATTTGTTTCACAAGAGTTAGCCATCTTGATCATAATCAAAAACCTTTAATCCTTTGAGAGATCCCTCTCAGGTTGGGGAGGCTAAACCTCAGCCTAAAGTAGGTTTGAAACAGTTACTTGAAGTATTCCTGGTCTACAACTTTCCAGGGCCTGATTTTGAGATAACAGGTGTGTTGTAAGAGAGCTGCAAGTCGAAATATTGAAATTGAGCAAGAAAAGAACTAGTTGTACCAAAAGAACAGAGCTATCTCTTATGTTAACCTAAATTCTGACCTAGAAGAATAAAATGTTGAATAGTGCTATATGAATAGGAAAGCATGGAAAGAGATTTCTTACAAAATAGAAATGAGCATAGTAAAATGGATCTGAAGCAGAATATTAACTTTTAAATCACTCTACAACACTAGAAATTGCATGGAGGAAGCAAAACTGTGTTTTTAGTGGCAACAAGTAGATCTTTACCTCAATTCATGGTCCCCAAAGGAGGAAAGGAGGTCAGGCTCTTTTTATGGCCTTTTTGTATCTCTATATTACCACTATCTAACCTACTTCAGCAAATAAAATGGAAACAACTATGGAAACCACCAAAAACAACCTATTCTACTAAGGAAAAATGAATCTATCTAACAAAAATTAAGTCATGAACTGAAGCAAAAACATATAAATACAAAACAAGAGGTACTAGGCAGCTTGGGTTGGGCCCTAACCCAAGAGCTTCAGCCCTATGAAAGAAATCAATGCTGGCTTAGAAAATACTTCATCTCCATTATCAAAAATAATAGTCATATTACATAAATTGTTCACAAGAGTAAGCTCGAAAATAAGCTGAGCAAGAACTGCAAAAAAAGTGCAAAAATTTGACTAACAACCAACTAAAATACTGAGCACCTAAGCCCTCCTATTTATACAACTGGAGCCTCCAATAGATCTCCTAAAATCAAGGAGGCTCGGCTCCGAAGACTAGAGATAGACAACAATTCTTCTTCACTTGCTCGACTGCCCCTTTGATGCATCAATGTGGTTACTTGTGCTCCAAGTTTCCTGAAGGAGGATTCAAGGTAGGGATTCATAAATGAGGGGGACACCCTCCTACAATTCCTCCCGCTTGTTTTCCTCGAATATTGGTTGCCAAATGCCCATTAATCGTTTGACTTTGTCCAAAAATTGACAAAAAATCTACATAAAGCACACATTAGACTTTATGGCATAATGACTAACCCAATTCACTTTATTAGCATAAATATAATAAAAAACATGCAATAAAATAATGAGAATGGTTGATTAAGCTGAGTTACGAGGCCAAATGAGCCCATATAATTACCCATTTCTGGGGCTCATCATCACCCCCTACTAAATGGGTTGCTCATCCTCTGAGCAACTAGTCTATCTCCTCATCCTTGATGGCCCTGAAGGATTCCGTGACATCCCATGCTTCCTTGATATCCTCCTCCTTATCATGGAATCCTACCCTTCTATCCACCTCTTCCCACTATTTTTGTTCTTCTTATTCTTTTACACCTTCCAGCAGTCCTAGCAGAAGTGGAGGACCGAATTTGAGGCTAATCCAATTGGCCTTCAAACTTTGCATAGAGTTCTTATACAGTGGCACTCTCCTCAAGGATTCTCTCATCCTGTTTGGGGAATGATAATCCCTAATCTATAGGCTGTGTGGCAATGTGTTCCACCTTATCATGCAACCATGAATGCAGTCATCTCTAAACAATCTGTCCATGTCCTCAAAATGTGCAATAGCCTGGGCCTACTCATTGATATACTTAAGGACACTTTGAGGATTATCTATAAGGTGTTGGTGGGCACTAATGAGAGCCATGAGGTCTGGTGGCTTAGCTTGGATCATTAAGGGTTCATTTTTCTCTTTTGCCATCAACTTCTTGATTTTTGTTGCCCTTTTCTCCTCATGACTCATCCAGGATTCCATGGCCATCAGTTGCAAGTCTCATAACCTAGCATTGGGGTCCCATAGGTTCAAATCAGTAAGGGCCATGTTATGTAAATAAAAGTCTACCAACTTTGCCTTGTCCTCTGCTGAACTGTGGTCACATAGATCCATGAATTGTCCATAATCCTGAAAAGGTATGGTGCCTCTCTGTGCCAGAGTCTTGATCTGTAACTGTAGCCACCAATCTTTGAGGTATACTCCATATGACTTGGCTGGCTACCTACACTAAAGTGCCTCTATAGCCCAGTTGGCCATGCGTGCTAACTGGGTTTCCATTTCTTGCAACTGTTTTCTCAGCATTTTAGTTTCTACCAGGGTTTCCCTTTCTTGTAGCTATTTTCTTAACATTTCATTCTCTGCTTCCAATTGAGATCTTTTGATTGCTTCTACATGTTTTACAGTGGCCAGCTCTCTGCCCATCTCTAAGCTTGATCTCCATGTGGCCAATGTCTTCCACCCCTTTGGACTTTGCAATTTGCATCCATTTGTGGCTCCTTACCCTTTCTTTTTCTAGCTCAAAGAAAAGAGGGACTGCAAACTTCTATGGGATGATTTTCCCTCCTTCCAGAAGGTTGTAATAAAAGCCTAAACTAGGCTGTGGGTTAGGTTCTAGTATCCCTGCTGTTTCATCCTTCCCCTTGGTTTGCTCTTCTGCCCTTTTCTCAAGTTTCTTAGTCTCCTATAGAGTGGTCTGCACTTCCTGTAGGATAGTTTTAGAGTCCTATAGTTTCATCCTTTCCTTGCAAGTGGAAGATACAGGGCTTCCTCTTTCATAGGTGATGGGGGTTTTGGATGGAGATTCCTCCTTTTTGGCAGTAGGAGAATCTTCAATGGTGATAGGCTCTTTTGAGGGTGGCTGTGGCTTCCCTATTTTTATCTTGGTGCTTTTTTGAGCCTTGAAATACATGGATGGTTTCCTTTTTCTCTTTTGTTTAGGCTTAACTGGGGTACTGAGTGTAGCTAGAACAGCTGCTACCTCCCTTTCCAGTGTTTCAGGAGACACTTCTGCCTTCTTTTCTTCTGTTTCTTTTTCTTTTTTCTTTACTACCTCTGCAGGTTTTGTTTCTTCTATCCCTATTTTAATTTCCTCCTCTTCTTGTTTAGTTTCTGCCCTCTCTGCTGTAGTCTTTGTCTTCATTGATTTAGTCTTTTTCCTTTATGTTTTAGTCCTTTTTCCTCCTATCCTAGGTTCCTTCTTCTTCTCTGCTATGGTCTTATCCTTCTCTGTTTCGTGTTTTTCTTCCTCTGTTCGGGTTTCTTCCTTACCTGTTTCAGGTTCCCCTTTATCTATTTGTGTTTTCTCTTCCTCTTCTCTAGTTTCCTCCTCATCTTCCCCTTTTTGTTCTTCTCCCTCACTTTCAGATGGACTGAGGTCATATATGAGGGCTTTTACATCATCTTCCCTTGTCATATTTCTAAAAGTCTCCTAGGCTATGGGTATTGTGAAGGTGTGGAGGACCTCTTCCACCAGCAGTTTAATTAGCCCATGTTGAGCCAATTGGCCTCGACCTCCTGCCTTCAATTTGATACTAGAATCTATTAGGGACTGGAGGAGAAAATAGGGAATACTGAGTTTTTTGGGTGCAGGAAGATCCATGCCATATCTTAACTCATGCAAAAGTCTGAAATGGTACCCATAAACTATGTTGTACCTTCCTTCACAGGAGATGTATTTGATGATCTGATAACTGACCTCATCCCAAGGGTAAGGTATGCTTATTCTCCTGATGCAATTTTTGTCCTCTACAAGATGCTCATTTGGATGGAAGAAGGTTTTCCTGGCAACTTGACCCAATGGTTTTCCCCCCTTGCTCCAGGGTAGTCCAAGTGGGAGATTGGTAACCCTACTGATGAAATCTGGGGTGATTTCCATGGTGAGACCCTTAAAACTAATAGTGGCATGGGTTTTTGAGTGAGGTATCAAGGATAGGGAAAACTCCTGCATTACTTCTTCATCATACCCCCGAAGTTTTTCAAAGAATGGCATCCAATTGGCTCTGGTAAAAAGGGCTACTACCTTGGGGTGTTCATGTAGCCTGGTTGAGTTTAGAGGTTCCTTCTGCATAAATCCTCCTGTCATTATGTTTAGACTCTTTGGAATGCCTGAAGTTGAGAAGGAGACAACAATTTTCAAAAACCAAGAAATAGAGGAAAAAACTGTGTTTTTCTTTAAGAAATAGACAGACTTTTTAATGAAATTTCTCTTTATTTTACGCTTAATCCTCCTTAAAATTGCATCACTCCTCGTATATGTGAGTACCAAGGTGGAGAAGGAGATAATACTTCAGAAATGGAGAACAGACAAAAACTGTGTTTTTTCTTAAGAAGCAAGCAGACTTTTGAATACAATTCCTCCTCCTTTTCAGGATCAATTCCTTATTAAAATCACATCACCCCTCGTATATATGAAAATGCAGAGTGGGTTTGCACCTAGCCTACCTCTTCGACTCGAATTTGAATGAAATCCTGTTTTTTCTTCTACAAGACTACTCACTGGTCGTCCTGTAGAAAAGGCTCTTGTAGGACCTATTACTGCTCCTGTAGAACCCGATAATGTTCCTATAGAACTTGATAAGCGAAGGAGTTCTAAAAATGACAGAAAGCGATGGTTTCAAGGCTCTGGAGGTGGTAGGGAGCTCGCTATGGTCGAGGGCATGACAATAAAAATGGAAACAAATATGGTGAATAAGCTCGAAAGAGCGTACTTATGCTTACAGGAGAGGTTTCAGGCGACAAGGTGAGGTGGTGGAAAGGGTACATTACCATTATTCGAACCATTGGTCCCCATTATAGTGCCATCATAAGACTTTATGCTTTATGCCCACAATCACTTCCCATAATTGGCACTAGAGTTTAAAACTTTTGCCACTACATGTCTTTTGAGATTTTCCATGAGTTGACTAAACACACATGTAGTGTGATCTCTGCATGAACATGATCGAACTGGACGAGGGTGGCCAGTTAACTAGCCACCTTTCTACTTTCATCCCAACCATTCAATTCATTTATGTAGTTTCGAATTATATAGATGCAATAGAGGAACTGGTTTAGACACTTACATGCAAGTCAAAATGTTCGTGCTATAGTGTTGCGTGGCTTTGCTGCTATTTCATTCTCAGACTTCGATGTTGCATATTTGTATTCCTACTACCATATGCTTGTGGCTTCTTGATATGCGGCTCAATTGCTTTGTACAGGTGATGCTTTGCTGGACCTTGCTTCGGACACCTTCTGCATACCTATGGTTGCACCTATTCTGTTGTTGGAGCTTTATTTTTAAGGGGATCAACTGCTACACGAGTCCTACAGGAGCTCCTATAGCTACCTCTCCCTGTAAAATTTTTAGCTGAGGTTTATGCAGGGGCTGTGATGAGGCTTCTTGAAGAATCTAATGGTAATGGAGAAGCATGTGGTAGGCTACATGTGAGTTGTAGGGGTGTTATTTTTTATTTCCTCGAATTTTTTTTGAAAAACAGGTTTCTGTGTTTTATTTGCAGGAAGGAAAGAAATAATTGGAAATGAGTTGGTATAGGTGTGCGATGGAGGGTTAGGATGGTGGATGGTTGTAGGATGGTCTACAGGCTTTCTATGAAAATTATTAGCTCTTCAATCATTTTTATCTCCATTTCGAGTTCTCTGTGATTTTTACAGGAGACTCCTGTAGAACATACAGGGCTTCCTATAGGATGCACAGTCTTCAGAAAAAACACCGAGAGATGGAAAGAAGAATTAAAAATGATGGAGAAGAGTCTAGAGGATATGTAATAGGCTTGGTGGCATGTCCCCTTGCTTCCTGGGGTCCATCTGTGACCTGTAATGCACTCAAAAAGTCAATTTTTTCTATTTTTCTCTTTTTTTTTTAAAATATGACTAAGGCACCTCCAAGAGGATTTCACCATACCTACCTACCCTCCGTACCTCCAAGGGAGCCTTTCACCCAGGGATCTTCATTCGCTTTTTTCTTTTTTTTTTTTGTCATCACTGGGCCGCCTCAAAAAAGGTTTTCAGCCTAATGATGGGACTCAAGCACCTCATAGAGGTTTTCACTAGAGTCCTTATTATTATTATTATTATTATTATTATTATTATTTTATTGAGTGGGTGGAGTGGAGGCAGAGACTTTCTCCACTACCAACACTGTTTTACTCAGATCTTCAATAAATTCATGCTTGGAGAGAGGCATTTTATAGATTTTCAACCTATGCCTATTGACAAGCATGGGGATGGCTTCCTCATCAATGGTCCTGATCAGAACCGAACCATTGTCATTTCACATTTCTACTGTGTATGGTCCCAGCCATCTTGTCCTCAACTTGCCCTTCAAATATTTATATCTTGAGTCATACAGCAGCGCCCAATCTCCTTCTTGGAATTGCTTCTCCTTTGATGTTTCTGTCATGACATATCTTCCTCTGAAGCTGGATTACTTTTATGTGGAGAAGGGCTTGCAATGTTTGTTCATCCAATCCATTTAGCTGGAGTAACCTTTCCCTTTATGCATGGCTGAGATCTAGGTCCAGCTAAGTTGCCATCCTCAGTGTGTTGTATTCGAATTCTATCGACAGCAAAGCCTTCTTCCCATAGACCAGCTCATAGGGTGTGAACCCTATACTGATCTTCCATGTGGTGTTGTAGGCCTAGGTGGCCTCAACCAATCGATCTGACCAATCTTTCCTTCTGCTGCTCACTGCCTTAGTCAAAATTACCTCAAAATCTCTGTTGGTGACTTCCACCTATCCATTGGCTTGTGGATGGTAGGGGTTGAGGTCCTGTGTTTGATTTTATGATGTGTGAGCAAATTTTCAATCAGATTGGAAGTGAACTGACTGCCTTGATCTGTAACTAGTTCTCTTGGATACCCAAACTTATAGAATATGTTCTCTCTTAAAAACTCAGCTACTTTTTTTTCTGTTGCTGCCTTGATTGCCTTTGTCTCTACCCATTTTGTTAGATAATTGGTGCACACAATGATGTATTGTTTCTGGTTTGAAGGAGGGTTGATAGGACCCACAAAGTCCATGCCCCACTTCTCAAATGGCTCAAAGGTCACTTGAGGTTGCAAGGGCATCTCATCCTTTGGAGTGGGTTTCCCCATCCTTTGGTACCGATCACATTGACTGATATATCTCCTCACATCTTGATGAAGAGTGGGCCAATAGTATCTTGCTTGCAGAATTTTGAAGGCAGTCCTCTTTGCTGCAAAATAGCCTCCACAAGGCCCATCATGACACATCAGGAGAATGTCAGAAACTTCTTCCTCCCTGGCACATCATCTCAAGATCTGATCTGGGCCGACTTTAAAGAGATTTCCCCCAACCTAAGTGAAAGGGGAACTTTTCCTCATGACCTTGGTATTCTCCTTTGAGGACAGGTGTGGTGGGAACTGTGCTAAAACCAAGTAATTTTCTATATCAGCAAACCATGGAGAGATTACTGACATAGAAAATAGGTGTTCATCTGGCATTTGATCATCCACCATTCCTTCCTCACCTATAGGCAGATTTACTCTAGACAAAAATTCAGCAACAACATTTTCCTTACCAGGCTTATCAACAACGGTTGAATCAAATTGCTGCAATAAAAGCAACGACCCAATGATGTGAGCATTTACATTTGGTTTGTTCATTAAATACCTAATTGCAGCATGATCAGTGTGTACGAAGGTATAATAGCTTGTGATGTAATGTCTGAATTTATTTAAGGAATGGAATACAACTAGGAGTTCTTCTCGGTTACAATGTAGTTTAACTTTGCCTTTGACAAGTTTTTACTTATAAAGTATATGGCATAAGGTAGCTTCTCATCAACTTTCCCTAAGGCTGCTCCTATTGCTTTGTTTGAGGCATCTGTGTGAATGTGGAAAGGTAGGGCCCAGTTTGGACCTCTCAAAATTGGGGCAGTCACAAGTTTACTTTTCAAGGTATCTAGGGCTTCTTGATAGTTGTCAGTCCATATGAACTCGACATCTTTCCCCAAAAGACCAAACAATGGAGAGGCTAGCTTACTGAAATCTTTAATGAATCTTCTATAATATCCCGCTAAGCCTAGGAAACTTCGGACATCTCTCACCTTTTGAGGAGGTGGGACCCTTTGGATGATGGCAATTTTGTTGGGGTCCACCTATAATCCTTGCTAAGAGATTGCATGACCTAGCACGGTCCCTTCAGTCATCAAGAATTCACATTTTTTTGGACTGAGGGACAGGTTCATTTCAAAACGCTCGTCCAAAAATTTTCCCAGGTTAGATAAGGCTTCCTGAAAGTTAGAACCATAAGGAGTAAAATCATCCATATATATTTCCACTGCATCATGAACTAGTTCGGAAAATATACTCAATACTGCCCTCTGGAAAGTGGCAGGAGCATTGCACAAACCAAAAGGAAGGACCCCATATGGAAAGGTACCCCAAGGACAAGTGAAAGTGGTCTTATATTGGTCTTTTGGGCTGATTTGGATCTGATTGTACCCGCTAAACCCATCTAGGAAGGAGAAAAAAATTTTCCCTGCCAGACCATCTAACACTTGATCTATGAAGAGCAAAGAGAAATGGTCCTTTTTGGTGGCCTTGTTTAGTTCCCGATAATCAACACAGATTCTCCACTTACCATTTTTCTTTAGCACCAACACCAAAGGAGAGACACATTCACTGTCAGAGATGGGGTAGATGAATCTTGCATCCAGTAACTTTTGTAATTCTTCCTTGACAATGTCGTTAAAGGCTAGATTCATCCTCCTTTGAGGTTGCCTGACTAGTTTGCAATCTTCCTTAATGTAAGTGTGATGAGTACAGACTGAAGGGTGCACTCCCTTCATCTCCTTATAGCTCCAGATGAAGGCATCTAAATGGTTTCTCAATAAGCTACACAATTCCTTCTCCTGAGAGGTGGATAGGGATGAGTTGATTTTCAAGGTTCTTTTTGGGCCAAACTCTATATTCTTAACTCGGAGAGAGTTAGGGTCAGCCACACAGAAATCAGCTAAGGGATTGTCTTGGGTTTCTTTTGCTAGATCTTCTAGTGGAAAAAAGACTAGGGGGTGGATTCTGAATTATACTTTCAATGATATCATCCTCATTTTGCTATTTCCCCCTCATGGCATTTTCTACTGCACACAATGGTGCATAATAGACATCATCCTCATCCTCCTCCTCCAACTAGAGAGGTAGATCATGTTCTAGCAAAAGGTTGGGCAGGAGGGTATAGGACTAGCTGCTTGGACATATGTCCATTCTTGATTTTCATGTTCCCAACTCGACAACTGATGTAGGCATCTATAGTAGCCAACCAGGGTCTTCCCAGGATGAGAAGATACCCAGTGAGCTTTGCCTTCGACTGGAGAACTAGGAAATCAGATGAGTATTTTTTTTCTTAGGAGAACACTTTGTGGAAAACCATTCAAGTAATTTTCCACGATCCCTGGATGGTAAATTTGGTAAAGCGTTGGCCCTAATTAGGGTACTTAACTGCTAGGGGATCAAGAGAGTTCAATATGTAACCTCCCTAACTTTGGGTGAGAGGGCCTCACATTTGGCTCATGAAAGATTTGCATACATGGCTTACATATTAGTGAGCTAATTAAAAAAGGAAAAGGGCATTTATTGAATTAAAAGGATATATATTAGACCTTTCAAAAGCAGGTTTTAAAAGTTGTTGACTATCACAGAACCGATGATCTATATCAACAACAGAAAACTGACTTTTCATGGCTTTAAAAAACAAAAAGAGATCATTGTAGAAGTCAGAGTATCTGTTTGTAGAGAATTTTATAGGTAAGGTTAATGAATGAAATCATTTATATGCCCATGCTGAGAAACCGAGATGGTTCAAACAACCCGCTCCAGCATCATAGATAAAATGACAACGGGATACTGAAAGCTAAAAGAAAAGTTTATAGACTCAAACTAGACAATGGGGTAAGTGTTTGACCAAGATTCAATTAAATCTATGCAAAATTGTGTTGATAGTGAATTCGCTAGGTTTTTTGCTCCCAATGGAGACATATGCCTAAGATAAAATCGCTACAGGAGAGTTCTTAGGAATCCATTCTTGAAATTATCTTAACTTTATTAAAATTCCTGGATGAGGTTCCTTCCATGGAGAACTCTTGGAAGCTCCGTAGACATAAACTAATGCCAAAATAAGGTTATTTCCTAGCCATCTCTGTCAAATCTTTATCATATTTTCCAAAACAACATACTTTCGATTTAATATGAAATTTTATTCATCAAATTTGGAAAACACATAATGTAATGATCTAATAAATCATGTAATACTCATCATCTAATTAACCAATTACCTTTATTTTTTTAAATAACATGATTATCTCATAAAATTTATGACAATAGTCACTAGAAACAAACCCAAAAACACAAAATAACAAGTATAAATCTTCTCGAATTCTTTTAAGTAACTCGAATGTAACATTAGTATATAAGTATAATACATATGAGATATGAGGAAAATCATTATCTTTGGGATATAGAAGGTTATGGAACAAATAAAATCTTATCCAATGCTACGAGCAATATTTTGAAGAGCATAAGGTGCCATCAAATCCAAAGCTTAATCCTTATAAAAACATTCTACCTTCATATCGTTGAACAACTAATACATAGTTATAAAAATTAATTAGAATCTAGGTTCACTATTATGAGGTCAAGTTAGAAAAGTTGTAGTTCTATTGTTTTTCGAATTATTATGTCACACAGACTGTAAAACTATTTAACGCTCATCTTTGTCATATTTGCCCAAAATAACACACTTTCCCTCAATAATTCAACACGCATTTGATAGAGGTGTGGGTTGTTTGGATTGTGTAGAGCGTGGAAAACCCAAAGCATCCCTTTTCCCTGGCCTCCATTGGACACAATCAATGTGTCAAGCTATTCTCTGTGTCATGGCAGTTGAGAAAAAGTAGCCACTATAGCCAAGCAATAGCGCCAACATCCAACAAGCCAACAAAAATGACGTGGGTAAAAATAGCTAAGAAACATTCCAGAAGAAGACTCAGCTGGAGCACATCCTGCTTCGTCCTGACACCTATGTTAGCTCCATCGAGAAGCATACCCATTCCCTCTAGATTTATGAAGGAAATGAGATGGTTCAGTGGAGCATCTCATATGTGGCAGGTCTTTACAAGATTTTCGATGAGATCCTTGTCAATGTGACCATGAACAAGCAGCGAGATCCATCCATGTATTCCGTGAAGGTGACCATTAGCATGGAGAATAATTGCATCAAGGTTTACAACAATGGAGGTGGTGTTCCCGTGGAGATTCACCAGGAGGAGGGTGTGTATGTGCTGGAGAAGATCTTTGGGCATATGTTAACGAGCAGTAACTACGATGAATCTGAGAAGAAGACCTCTGGTGGAATGAATGGGTATGGTGCCAAGTTGGCTAATATCTTTTCTACCAAGTTTATTATTAAGACTGTTGATGGGAAGAGGCAGAAAAAGTATAAGCAGGTATGGCTCAGTGCTTATTGTCTCTGCTTTTGCTTAGTTTTGTATGGGGAGTCCCTATAGGGCTTTTAGGGCTTTCAGAGTAAGGACATTTGAGTATATTTCTACTAACATGGTTGTTTGTCAGAAGTGGCTTGAGTTATATTCCCTTTTTTTCAGACTCGGATAGCTTTAATATTCCAGATGTGTTCATTTCTTATTATGATTACAGAGCATATCCTTTCTTTTTATGGGTTTGTTGCCTGTTATCAAAGTCCTTACCCATTACTCAGCTTTGTTCTCTTTTGTCTTTCAAAAAGGGTTTTTCTCAGAACGTTCATACCAGGATGTGATCCCTTAACAGGGTTTTCAGATCGAGAACATTTGTTGACCTTTCTATGACATGGTTATTTGTCAAAATTTGTCCGAGGTATATTCTTCTCTGAGGCTCATTTTTTCCATATTTTCTAGACTTAGATAGATTTACTCTACCAGACGTGTTCATTTATTATTAAGATTATAGAGAATATACTTTCTTTTATATTTTTTCTGCTTGTTATCCAGAGTCTTAACCGTAACCTAGTTCTGGCTACTTATTTTTGTTCACTTCTGTAAAGCAATGAATGGATCTACCAAAAGATTGAATTCTGTTTATACAATGCTTCATTCATTTCCACTAAAACACTAAAATCCAGATGCCAAAGGTGTTTGTTAGATGTTTCTTATGAATTCATAGATAAGGTTGGTGTATTTCATATATTCACATTGCAATACTGAATGTTGAATGTAACTCTTCAATGGTCCATGGATTGAGTTTTAACTCATTGAGATCTCTGTTTGTATGGAATTGAGCTCACTAGTGGTATAGCAACTTTGATTTCTATTATTCATCAAGTTTTGTACCTCTGGAATTGGAATTGGGTTAAGTAGCTACATAACAACTTTGAGTTCTCTTCCAAGTGTGGGTACTTGCCTTTGATTTCTAGCACATAGGCAAGCCTTGAAAGTGTGAGAATATGCAAGAATAATCTCATGGGAGAAATACCCATTTCACTCTAAGGTCTCTGTGTGTCAGAAACAATGGCTTTCATAAGTGGAGTACTCTCCCATGAAAACCCAAAACACTCATGGAGAGAAGAAACCAAATGAACTGGATGAATTAGGAACTTCCAGGTTTAGTGTCAAAACTAAAGCCATTCCATATCCCTGCTAGAGTAGGATATTTCTTAAGATATAAATTGGGTTGAATATGTGGCATATATAAAGGTATGGACAAAGACACATGATCAAGAAATTCCATGGTGTTATCTCAGTTGGCTGATGTACCAACCAAAATCCAGCAGACTGTCCAGTTAAATACCAGAATGAAGTACCTATTTCAATGTAATTGATATGTGGAGTAGGGGTCTAAGTGTCTTTACTGATGTTTTTTCTTCTTTTACGAAATAGAGAATATGGGCTTGACCTCATTTATTGGTAGGTGAATAATTTTAAAACCTTTTCCTTAACAATTGTTAGCATGATGAGTTTTCTAAGAATCTACCTTATGAGGAAATAAATGGTGCGAATGTCATGACCAATGTTTTGGCTGACAGAGTTCCTACAGGGCAGAGACTAATGAGACCACAACACTTGAGGAAATATTAGTGGATTAGTTACATGAACAACAGCAAGATGCTAATCAGAATCAACATTGTGAGAGCTTACTTGGATAGATTTTGACATCTTAATCTATAACAAATTGTGAAAGGAGGCGATGTGGTCATTGTACACAGTTTGAATTTGCTGTAGGAAAAATTTAATGGTACTCTTTGAAAAATATAAACCTTTAGAGATCCATCATAGCATAGATTAATTGAAGATAGACATGAGAATTCTTCTACAGGATTCAGAGTGATCTCAGGTGAACTGTGCAGGATCTATAGATGTGATTGATGGAGACATCTCATCCTTGAATGTGAAATCACCATACTTGATTCTAGTTCACCTATACATCTTCCATTCATCTTACACACCCAATAAAGAGATGAGGGCATGCTAGACAGAGGTCATTTTGACAGAGTTCCACTTGTGCAACGTATTTCTTAGCAAACCATTTTCAGTACAACATATCACATAATTTCAAGGTTGGTTTGTGACTACAAAAAATAAGATACCCTGGACACTTCAAAATGAAAGTAGAAACACAAAAACAGGAAGCAGAAAGAAAGGATTGGGGATTTATATGTTGTACATGACATTTAAATCCCTAAGTTTTTTTGTGTAGAGAACCATACAACACTAGACATGGGGCCTATAGTATGTCAGAAATTTCTATGTTAACATGTCTACAACACTTATCATATTGTGGTGTGATCAATTTTCTCTCTTATACAAGCAATCTTGCTAAGGTACAACAACCAAGAACAATAACTTAAATGGAAACCTTTTAGAAATATAAACTCTCTGTTATGTTCTGGATAGATAACACTTTATCGTTCTTTCCATGAACATAGTGGGTTACTCTAAAATGTGTGATACCAAACCTCTAAATCTATATGTTCTTGGTGGAGCACTTGGAATTAAGAAATGGCCATAATAGACTATAGATATTTTTAGGACAAAAGAAATGTCATTTCACTATAAAAAAAAAAAAATTTTAAATCCAATATAAAAACTTTATTACAATATTTCCACTGAACCAAAACAATTTTCCTTGATGCCAAGCATCAAACATAATGATTGCATTTAACAAACATTCAAAGAAAAATCATATAGCAACAACTTCTTTTTAGCGGCCATAGTGTTGTTTGTTGTAATTGAAGCACTGTGAGCATGTTTTTGTAACGTATCAGTAATTATGAATAATTATATGTTCCTTCATATGTTATTGGCATTGTTGAGGAATTTCAAAACTTGTGTTTTTTCAAAACTTTGTTGGGGATTTGCATGAAGTGGATTTCCTTAGAGAATTTTGTAGCTACCAACTATACTACTGAGAGATAGATCATTAGTAGTGTGGCCTTCGACTCAAGATTAGTGCAAGCTTGGGGGATTACCACCACCTTTTAGCGACACTAGAAACATGGATGTTCTAGAGCCCACATTATCTACCAAGAGACTCCTCCCATGCCTCAGCATTGGGTGTCATTGTCTAGACAATAGCACAGTGCACAGTCCAAATTATACTATAGTTTGTCTTCGAAACAATTTTCTATTTGGAGATCCTAACTTGAGTTTTCTTCATTCGGCCTTGGATGATAGGAGGGGTAGAACTGGGGGATAGTGACCTATTCCCTAGATCCTTTCCCTTTGAACATCTCCCTTCCATGGCGACTGCCTACACTTGTATCTGAGGTTTTTCTCATGTTTTCACATATAGACTTCATGTTTCTACTTATGTCTTGTTCGTTATATAGGATATTTTTTCGTACTCCTGCTTTGTATTGACATCATTCTACTTGACAGTCCCATTGGCTTAATTTTGTGGTCATTTGTTAGATATTAAATAATTATTCTTATACTCCATTCGAGCCTGGATATTCACGGAGTGGTTATTGAGAGAGCTTGATTGACACTCACTCTTTGTATTCCAAATTTTTGGTCATCTCTTCCAAATATTGTGTTAGCTTCTAGAGCTCTATTTAGATCTTAGGTTAGGGAATTACCTCATTTTGTTTCTCTTACTTTTTTCTTGCTTTATTTAGGAGCTCGCCTTGAAATCCCACTTTTTATTGATATCTATGTACTGATCAGTCACATTGACCTATTTTTGTATTAATTTTTTGGACACTAATAAAATATCATCTTATATTATTACCTTGATGGAATCTTTCTATGTAGATGATTAATTATTTTCTATGATAGTCTATGTATGTAATTATTCCTCAATATATCTCTTTTTCTTCAAGCTTTGAAATACCGAGTTGAATTTTTATGTAGGTGAGTAAAATTAAAGGCATTGAAGAATATTTCTAAAATCCAATGGTGTCAGGTTTCGGTCTCAAGATTACCATTGCATCACCCATCCATGGTTTAAACATATCTACATAATCTTTTCATGATGTGGTTGGTGATGATGTGTTTTCTTTACTACTTTGAGCACCTCATGCTGCTGTTTGTGGGTTTGAGGTACTTTTATTTTGAAGAATAGTTGCCGTTAGTATTCCACAGATTTTCTAAAGTTTGCTACCTAGAGTCAATCCTAGTGGTCAAAGTACTCCCATTTTGCAAAATTTATGATACAAATCTACAATTTTCAAACAAAGGCTTTTGATGATTTTTCAGGTTAAATGTGTTGCATAGAGTCAGTCCTAGTGATCAAAGTACTTTGCAAAGTTTATGATAGAAATCTACAATTTTCAAACAAAGGCTTTTGATGACTTTTTCAGGTCTAATGTATCCCTGAGAAGTTTAAATCCATAGCAGAGTATGTTTCCTCTTTTATTTCACATCTAATAGAAGAAACGAGGGCAGAACTCCACAATACCCTTGAATCCATCTCTGAAGCTCCATATGCAGCTAGAATTTCCCGAAAAAATACGGCCATCACATGGTGCAATGGAGGTATACAAGATGCTTATTGACAGAGAATATGACATCCGAGAGAGGAAGGGAGGACAAAACTTTACACCCAAACCAAATGATATTCTTATACTCTCGACAAGAGTACCTCAATGTGTGGAAGATCTTCATGACTCCATGCTAGCTTTAGTAAGTAGGACAGAGTGTTGTGAATATGAATATAGCAGTATTCTCAAGGTGAAAATATGTGTTCCAGATATGCATCCTTTTTGCACCAAAAATAACAATATGAGAAATGAATTTTTTGGTATTTATCTTGGTAACATGGCAACAAATTTGCTAATCTAGAATGTTTTGCATCCTGAGCTGGGCAATGAAATAATCAATTTGTCTATGCTTGGCAAGTTGGTATACTATAATACAAAGGTGTGCACTTGTATTTCTTTAAGCCGCTATAGGATTTGAAATATCTATATTTTTCATTATTTTTGAGTGAACTGTAATCTAACTAGTTGAGTGGACAAGCCAGAAAATGATCCCTAACCTGACTACGTTTTATAGGACTATAATGAAGACAATGTCAAAGAAAATGAAGATGATATAGATATATTGAGAAACAAACATTATGAGTCCCACATGTTGAATGATTCTCAAGCTTCTGCTATATTTAGTGCAATTAATGCTACTAAGAAGAAAAGGCGTCCCTGTATAAATATGATCCAGGCCCCCGTGGGACAGGGAAGACCTTGAGTTTCACTTATGTCTTTCTTACTTCAACGGAGGTACAAAGTACTAGTGCGTGCATCAACAAACATAGAAATATCATAAATTGCACTGAGATTCTTGAAATTAGTTACAAGTCCATCTGATCAGTGCCCCGATATATGCAACTTTCCCTATATTTTGACCTTGAGTGACCTTCTACTAGTTGGAAATGAGGAGCACTTGGATGTTGAAGGTCCTCTGGAAAATATTTTCCTTCCATATCGAGAGGAACGCCTATTAAAATGTTGTGTGTCAATGACAGGATGGAGGCAGAGAGTGGCATCTTTTCTTGATTTTCTTGAATCGGTAGTTTCACAATATGAGGTTTTTCAATAAACAACACAGAAGACGCAATCAGTTAACTTTCTACAATTTGTTAGAAAAAAGTCTTGGAAACTTAGCTGCAGAATTCTTTGAGTATGTAGAGATTTTATTGAATGATTATCCAGGACCAATCTCGGAGAAACAGGATTTGGATTATTTGACTGAAGCTGTTGAGTGTTTTGTAAATCTAATTCAGAAAAATGCATGTAAGGAGAAAATTCTTAGAGCATTCTTTTCCGGTGATGGAGAAATCTGTGAAG
The DNA here is from genome assembly GCA_031772625.1 of Pinus tabuliformis. Classification (NCBI taxonomy): domain Eukaryota; kingdom Viridiplantae; phylum Streptophyta; class Pinopsida; order Pinales; family Pinaceae; genus Pinus; species Pinus tabuliformis. The sequence goes on from CM062809.1 coordinate 770,581,479, forward strand.
AGGCAACAAAGTGCATAGAGATATTTAGAGAGAGTGTGATTAACAATAGAAAGTTCTTAAAAGAATCCCTTTTCCGCTCGAGAAGTGAATGTATTCATCCAATAAGGAAGGAACTATGTTGTGCAAGAACAATTTCCAGACAAAACATTTTAAAAATGTGTTTGTCAGGTGCTAAAGTGGTCTTTTCAATTGTATCATCGTCTGGAAAGAGTTGCATGAACTTGGCAACACCATTTGACTGTCTGATTATTGATGAGGCAGCCCAGCTCAAAGAGGCTGAATCTACAATTTCACTACAGATTGAACTTGCAACACATGCATTTATGATAGGAGATCCAAAGCAGCTATTGACAATAGTAATCAGCAAGGTTTGTTTACAATGGTCTTTTCAAAAGTCTCTTCCTAATTTCATTTTCCTAAAATTTCTTCTAAATTTATTAATTCCATGCAATGATGGGTTCATCAGCTTGTGGAGAAAATGAAATATGGAACAAATCTCTTTGAAAGAATGGAGAGGCTTGGACACCTAGTTCATCTTAAAAATTTACAATATCACATGCATCCATCGATATGTCTTTTCCCAAACGGGGAGTTTTATGACAGCTGTATTGAGAATGGTCCCAATATGTAAATGAATTCATATGGCTATGGCTATCTCACATCATAAATGTATGGATCATACACATTTATTAATATAAAGGACGAATGAGAGGAGGAAGATAATTTTGGGAAGAGTAAGAGGAACATCATTGAGGCTGTTGTTGCCATGTACGTACTTTCTAAACAGTACAAAGGTAATTTCACTGTTCTATTTCATTTGTAGGTATAAAAATGTGTTTTTTTATGTCCTAATTAGACCATTTTCAAATTGGTATAATGAAATGTCAAATTAGACCATTTTCAACTTGGTAAATTATTGTAGTGAAATACCTTTACAATTTGAAGTGGGTACATCTGTCTCTTGAAGTAATGCTTTTTTTCTTGACTATTCAAGTTTCGAAAAGTATGTTGTTTATCTCAAATGATTTATAATAATTCACTTGTTGATTGATTAGTTTGGCCCTTCATATCGAAGATAATAAGAAGAAATTCATTCTAAAGGCTGTTCAATCTTATTGTTAAATTAAAAGAGGAAAAGCATAAAAAACAAAAATCTGTATTAGTTGGATTTTGTGTTATGTAAGGTCTGTATCCATGATTCTTGAATTGATAGAAGATCATATTCTGTTCAGAATACAATTTTTTTTTGTTAATAATAGTTCATTGTTTGCTTTTTGAGAAAACTTGTCCAATCTCTTCCCTTCTTCCTTGTAGTATCTGGGTGGAGGGTATTTGAACTGCTAGCCATAATGGTGGTTGGTAATCCTGATGGACTCTTTTGTATTTGAACTTGTGACCTATAGTATCCTCATTAGAAACATGCCTTTGGCAGACGGTTCAATTGAGCTAACTCTTAGGGCTGAAATTTTGGTTGTAGCCAAAACAGTTAGTGTCTACTCTCAAGGATGACAAGAGTGTTGGCTTTGATATGATTATAGGGTTAGTGCAGTGCAAGCTTCACATGTTTGACCACTAACTTTGGGTGCTCCCATGGCAATCTCAAGGGCCAAATTCTAACATGGGAATTGAACATTGGTCATTATTGAATAGCTCACCATTCCTCACCAATGGGTCCACATGCCTTCGAACAACTAGTAGCCATCAATAACATCTACTCCCTTTGTTGGAAAGAATGTACCATCAACATAAGTTGCGAGAACTTCTTTTAGTATGGAGAAAATGATAAGACTTAATAATCAGAATAAGAAGTGTGCATAATTCCACAAATGGAAAGTGGATATTGTGATAAATTTCAATTTTTTTCTTTGTTTTAGAACTATCCTCATCCTATTTTCCTTATTTGGATGGGTCTGATTCGATGTTGCATATGGACCCAACCCCCCCCCCCCCCCCTCCCCTCCCAAGGAAAAAAACCCAAACTCGTTGTTTCAAAATTTTTGGGAATGTCATTAGGGATGTGGGTGTGAAATTTCTCTTAAATTGTAATGACTAGAAATTTATTCTTCTAACTGATTAATTATGTAGTTTATTTTCTATGGAAAACAAGGGATAAATCACATTGCAATTATTCCCAAATAAAAAAGCTGCAAAAAAATAAAATGTTGGAAACTGAGAAATATAAAGGGCACACAATAAAATTTGAATGTTATTTTTGGACAATCGTCCCCGAAAAAATGCAATGTGAGAAAATCGATGCAACAAATGAGGGTTTTATTATTATATGCAACAACGAAATTTTGAATACAATCTAGGTTCCCAAACTGACAACTCTTCACAAGATAATCTGGCCAAAAATTAGTGAGACAAATTTTGTCTCACCCATCATTGATCCAGCTCCAAAATTGGCACAAACATGCCACTTGAACTGCCCCTGCATTAGCCTCTTCTTTGTCTCTATGCTGGCCAAATTCACACTGGCTATAAGTTTCTCTAATTAAGACGTCCAACCCGACTCAGCCTCTGAGAATGACTCACTTGGCCTTCTGGAATTTCTTACAGCCTCCAAGCGCTGAATCGATCCTCACTCTAGTTGAATTGAACTCCTCCTTTGAAGCTGCGCGCACAGTCCCTGTGCAACCTCACTGAGGAAAAATCGACCACCGTGCAACTAACTCTCTGGAAATGGAATCTCCTCACAATCACTCTCTCTGCCCCTCACTAAGTGTACTTCCCCTCTAGCTCAAATGCCTCTTCCCTGCTCAGCTGTTGTTGTTGAATAACTCGATTTGCCAATGAAAATCAATCTGAAGTCTATATTGCTCCAACCCCAATGAACTCCTCTTATTATCTCTCGTTGGGTCACCAATGACCATGATTAAATCCTTATCAGTGACTAAATTCATCTCTAAGTCGATCCACTTGAGCTTCTAGATAAATCTCACCTTTCTTAATTAATACATGTTAATTAATCACTTTTCCTAAGTTAGACTAAGAAAATATTTAATTATTGACTAATTAACTTAATTGAGCCATCTCTAGGTGTTTTCTCCTAAGACCTTTTCAGGCTCCTGAAATTCAAGTGTTTCTTAGCCTCTCTGACCAAAGTTGAGACTAGATCATCTGTCTAATGCTACCCAACCATAAAAAACTATAAATGGGAAAATTCTGGCTATCCCCAAGACATTCTAAGCATATTTTAGGGACATTTCAGACAAATTGTGTCCCTGTTCTGGGAATATTTGGGGGATATTCTAGGCATATATCTTTCGTTTTAACAATGGACATTAATGATTGGAGAATATGATTATTTTTCGCATTCATTTTTTTTGTATTACATTAAATATAAATCTATTGTACAAATTGTTGTAGAAATTTAAGGCCCAACCTCATTTTAAGTTTTAGGAACCACATCAGTTTAATTCCCAACCATCATTTCTTTTTTAAAACATTAATATATTTAAAAATATCATTAAACACATAAGTCAACCCTACTTGAAATTTTTGTTGAGAATAACACAAACTAACCCACAATTTAACACAATGATTTTTTTATCCAAAGACCCTGAAAAAACCTTGAAGGGAAAACCAGTGAGGAGAGGGATATTTTATTTATTATCAAAAACATTATTACAATAGTTATTTAAAAGCAATTAAATATTCTTATATCTCTCAAAATTTGTTCTTAAATTTCCTTGGAGAATGTGTTGTAGCTACCTCCTCAAATTTTGTGCCTAAAAGTCTCTGAAACTTGAGCCCAACTCACACAATAATTCATTCCACTACTGTATTGTTAGTTTCCCTCAAAATTCATTCCTTTGCTTTGAAATTTGTGCACTGACACACTCATAAATTTTCCCTAGATTTCAAAGCCCTGACACTTTGATTTTCGTACCCCTCATAACGTTGTGGACACCACTGAAAGCCTTCAAAATGACAGCATGTCTACTCATAATTTAAAGCTGACTATCTCAAAATTTGTGCACCATTGAATATAGCCCAAACCCCTGAATTTCATGCCATAATTGACAGCAAGAAATGTTTGTCAATTCCCTCAATTTTAGCGCTCAACCTGTTTCAAAAAATGCACTGAAATGGCCTTGTAACTCATGCTAACCCAACTGCAATATGTGTTGGAGAAGTGCCTTTATTTCTATGCCTTCTCAGTCTGAAGCTCATTGTTGTTATTCCTTTCTCCTGCTGTACTTCTCTATGAGCCTCCTTTTCTCCTTAACTTGAAATCTCATGAAGTGTCCAAATGGTGCCTTCTCCCCTTTCTTTTTCCCTTTTGTTCTCTCATTAAGAAGAGAGACATAACCCACAGACTTGACATTATATATATATATTCAAATCAAGAGGTATGACATGCTTTAGTAAATAATGAATTCATCGTGACAAACTATGCTCTGGCATTTTGGATGTATATAGTTCTTAGTAGGACTACATGGGACTTGTCAGTGTCAAAGGATTTTGCAGCCTTTCACATAAGCCTCAATTCCTCATTTCACTGAAAACATTATTTGCCTCGACCATCTTATTAATATATGTATCCTATTTTATAGGTAGATAGAAGTCCGTGAGACAATATTGGATTAGCATATATTACCTTTTCTCATTTTTCATCTATCGATATTCATGTCACTACTTTGTAGTTTCTAAAGAAATTACAATTAGTTGCATATTTTTTCTTGTTTTTATTCCAGTTTAGATTTATCGGCAACATCAAGTCATTCCAGTTTTCTTTAGATTTGTTGTACATATTTTTGAGATCTCTACAAACCTCATAATTAAGGAACTTTATATTGTTCAATGTAGTATAGTGTTTTATGGCAGTTGGATTTGTGCTCCAAATTTGAGCTTGTTGACTTTACACTCAGATATGATTAGTATTAATTTATTTGGTTTGTTATATATCTCCTCAGCACATTGAGCTCTTTGACTGCTAATTATTTGTATAATTTCTATATTATTAAAAAATTGGGATGCAAATCTTTCACTCGTATAGTTTTGTTAAGCTACCAAATTCATTTCTCATGGAATAGTTAAATTCATATGGGAGTTTTTGCGTATAGTTGGGAAAAAAAGAGACAAAATAACTTAAATGATGTAATACCATGAGTGGTAATGGAACATTAGGAGAACTACATAATTCAAGGTGCATATGAAGGAAAATCTATGATCATAGACATCAAGGATGAAGGAAAAACTTACCATAATAACTTACAAGTCGTATTGTTGTTTTGGTATCTAACTATGGTCATAAGCTAAAAAAACATAAGCTAAATTGGGAAGATTAGCTAAAAATAGGTTGTTAATAATTAGGGTATGCATCTTTTGAGGGAGTGTATTATTGCAAGTAATTTGGAAAAGACTATTCTTGGCTAGGCATTTCCTTTGAGTTTGAGTATGAGTGAAGCATCTAGCATATCTATTGAAGCATGGTGCCTTAGTTTATGAAAATGAAAGTTTGTGTGTAGGATCCTCCTAGCCAAGAGGCTTGTATAAAATATTCTTGAAAATGATAAGGATACTCAAATATAACAATAAACCCCTTTGGAATTGTCTATGGAATATGATTAATCTAAATATTGTAATTAAATATATGGGTTGGGGACTTGTTGGATGATCTTATCAAAGTTTAATTCATAATAATTTTTTGGGGAGATGTGCAATTCACATATAATCTGAAAAGGCCTCCTACTTTACATGGAACCATTTAACAATATAATATGTGATATCATGCAAGGGTGAACGTCAAGAGATCTCATTGTATTTCTCACTACTTCTGATTTATCTCTCTATTATGTTGTTGTAGTTTTCTTCCACTCGGAAACTTTGGTACTTTTTGGGCCTTGGAATATCTAAGAGTTGCAGTGGAAGACTAGAGGAACATAAGGAATTGAGGAAATTCATTTTTGGAATTGCATGGGGAGGGATTTCAGAATTTGGAATAAGATTTTTGAACTTCAGTCCAAATTATTATTTTGTTGTCAGTATTGTTTTTATATCATTATGCCCCATATGCTATTGTGAATTGGCTACTTATTATTATGTACTCTAATGACATGAGAACTAAAACAACATAGTCAAATTTCCTTTTGGGAAATAAAACAGTCTAGTAGATACCAAAAAGAAGTCTTTACTAGATGGTGCATCAGTTGAGCTTTATGTTGCTAGTAAGCAGGGCGAGGGTGTGGAATTTTGGCAAGTAAAAAAAAGAGACCTTTAGATCTCATTCCAAAAAAGTTGCATTGGGAATTGACTCTTTTCAATAACCACTTCTACTTATCAAAGTTGACAAGGAAGGGTGTTACAATATCAATTCTGTTGAAATGTGTAATTTTTTGGTTGTTTGAAATTCATCGTGTAGTTGCATTTTTTTTTAAATCAATGGTTGTAAATGTAATTCTAAGGATTGCCATAACTCTTGACATAATTCTTTAAAGTGTGCTAGCTCAATGGAAGAGTGTCTCCCTTACAAGCAGGAGGTTGGTGGTTCGATTCCATTGTGCGCTAACATGAACTAATCAATGATTTTGTAGTTTATGTTTAATTAAATGTTTTTTTATATCTACTTATTTCAATGGTGAGATATTTTTGGATTTATTGTTTTATATTCTCTCTAAAGAGACAAAAGTGATCTTTAAATAAAAAATTTATTTTCTCTAGAGAGACAATAGCTAGTATTAAAGACATATTGTCTCTAATCTGAGTGTTGTCTCTAGAGAGACAAAAATGAAATTGTCTCTAGAGAGACAAAAATGAAATTGTCTCCTAAGAGACAATAATGATTGTGTTATATATTGTCTTTATAGACAATATTTTTTAAGACATAATCTTTAAGACAATATTTTTTAAGACAATAATCTTTAAGACAATATTTTTTAAGACAATAATCTTTAAGACAATAATTTTTGAGACACCCGCTTAAAGACAATATTTAAGACAATACACAAGTTTTTTTTTTCTCAAGTTAAGACAATTTACCAAAAAATTTCTCAAATATTGTCTTAAAACCGTCCTTTAAGTAGTAGTGTTAGTTCTATGCTAGTAGATAAAGTTATTCATTTGAATTTCTATTTTTAGGTTTAGGTTTATTAAATATTAAATTGTAATATTAAATATTGATGATTATGATAATATAATGATTAATGTCTATTAAGATTAATATGGTCTATGTGACTTAAAAAAAGTAAGAGATTACTTGAGATTTTTTAACATTTTATTTCTACTATCGAAAAATCAAGAATAAGAACATTCCTAGAACTCTCTAGTTTTGTTGACTTAGCAAGTAAAGAATATTGGTAGTTTGGCAAATATTTTGAAAATTGGAACTGATTTAACTAACACTGGGGTAATCCAAGGGAAAGTGCTTCTATGTTCAACCATCTTAGTGTAACAAAGGTGAAAAAATCTTTCATCCCATGGTGGTTGGAAATAGAACAATGCCTGGTTTCAATAGGAAGGTAATGAGAATTCGTTCTTATCTTACCAATGTTCATTTTCTTCTTAGAACTGGATCAAGATAAAAATATAATAATAGTTATCAAGGTTGGTGTTGATCACCTCCTTACAATGTCTTAGCTTCATTTTTCCCTATCGCCCTCTATTGGCCCAAAACTTATCATTAAATTTGGAAGTAATGATATCTTTAATATTCTCCTTATTCTTTAAGACAATATCCTCCTTTACACCCCAATGGTTTAGCCAAAACTAGGCATCATTATACCACCCTTACTTCAGCAGGAGGTAGAGAGGTTTTGGCTTCAGTCAGAAAGAATTTTAGGATACCTCTTGGATTATATGTTTTGTAGCTTCTTCTTATACATGATACCTAACCATCAAAACTTTTTCAATGGGGGAAAGGATAGCTTCAATCACGAGGATAGGGTAGGTAGTAGTTTATTTAATCTTGATGTTGTTGGTTATAAATTGCTTTTAGATAAGCTCAATATTCCTCCACAATTCTATAGATATACTGCAACCTAAAATCTCACATCCATATAAAATAATAGGGATCATGAGAGTATCATAGAGGAACTCTTTTCTACTCCATGCCCAAAAATATCGCGACTTACAATTGTTTTCAAGCCCATAAATTATAATAAGCTTTCTAACCTCCAATTATTCTTTTATCAATGCTATAATTCTGAATGAGGTAATGATGAATGTGAATTTCGAGATATTTGTATGAAGAAACTCCCAAAGTATTTATTATCATCGAAAAAATTATAATAGTTGATCTTTTCGGATTTAATTATGAAGACTTTAGTCTTGTTGACCTATTAGCAAGTATAACGATCTTGGAGAAGTAATCTTAGAGGATTTTAAGTTGCTAGTGGAGATCATCATGGCTCCTAGCTAAAAGAATAATATCGTAAGCATAAAGGAAAATAGTAGTAATCATGTAAGTGAGCGTGGGGCCATCACATCTTGCAACATATAAAAACTCTATTAGCTTATCAACGTAAATGGAAAAAGGGGTAAAGGGTAAGGGACATCCTTTCTTAACTCTCTTATTTCATGTAATTTCTTCTGCCTAGCATGGCCATAACATTCTTGTATACCCTAGTCACAATAGCCCTTAGCTCGAGGGACCATTTTCTCTTCAATCCTCTTCCATAACTTATCCAAAGGAACGATGTCGAAATCTTTTCTAAAGTCAACAAAATAGCAGAAGAAATCATTCTTATTATTATGATATTCCTGTACAATGATACTAAGAGTAACAATATATTCTATAGTTGAATTATGTCTCGTAAATCGAGCTTGCCATTTATCTCTTTTACCATGACTTCCAATCCAATGGCTAATCTTCTTTTCCAAAATGACTCCATACAACTTCGCTAAAATTTGGTTAATCATAATGGTCATGTATCGGAGGGAAATTTTTATCCCCACCTTTAAAGATAGGCGCAATAAGGCTTTGTGTCCAAGGCCTAGTGATGTGTTCCTTCATAGCCATATTGAGGATTTTGTGCATATGAGGGATGAGGATAAAACTTCTCATTTTGAGAATTTTAGCTTGGTAGCGTTCAATATGCTTACATTTTCTATTAGCTGAGTTGTTTAATCCCAAACATAACATATTCAAAAGAAATGGTATCCTCCTCTATAGGAGTGTTCAAGATGATGCCCATGGAGTTAGGGGAACCATAAAGATTCTTATGATCGATATCCTAGTTCTTTATGAGGATTCAATTACTATCTTTCCTTTATGAACAAGAATTTCCCTCAAAAACCTTTTGGACTCAACTTTGGAAAGATGAATAAGATGCTCTTTCCTCCCATTTATTTGTTGTATAACTCCATGGAGATATTTTTTCAATGGGAAACTATGCCAACACAAGCTGACCTACTCTAGGCCCAAGCTAGTCTTTCAACCAAAGGAGATTTAGGGAAAGTGAGGTGTTTGTTGAGAGGTGGTCTCTAAGGGTTTTAAAATCATTGATTTAATAAATAAAGTAATCTCTTTTAGAGATACATTCAAAGTGCAAACACCCAATTATATCCCAACAATAACTCTAAAGATGTTGATAGAAGACTAAAAGAGAAATCAGACAACATCCATATCCAATCTGAATATATAAGTTAATTGATAGAACTAGAAATCTTAAAGAAGATTATTCAACCACTCAACAACAATACATATTGTAATTACATAGAAAGAAACAATCTCCAAATTTAAAAAGACGAATATACAAATTATGTCTATATAATCTACACAATAATGACTATAACTTTGACATGGGAAATAAAAAAAAAAGGTTGATTATCATCCTAGCCTCTCTTTAAGTTCCGCACAACTTCAAAATATATGAAAAATAAGATAACAAAACATAGGAAATACTCACAGATGAAACAAAACTGTCACATGAAGGTACCAGAACCGTTTGATTGAACTTTGAAAGCGTTAAGTTTACGAGGTACAAGTTTTTCTATGCCCAAGAGAGAACTCTTATTACATTTAAAATGATAAACATTATAGAAAAATAAAGCAAGTAATTGTTACATTACAGAGCACCCTATTTATTTAGAAATAATTACCAAGGTCAAAACACACCCACTAATTGCTTTACATTATATGTCTTCCACTTGAAAATATTATTCAAATTCACTTGGCATTGGACTGTTCGTACAATGCGAACTGATTTTCTGAATCTCCCTTTTTAAATCCTCCCAGTCGCAATAGCGTCTATACAATCAAATTAACTCCATTGAGAAGAACATCCTTTTTATTTCCATAATTCTAACGCACAGCATGTGAAATTCCACCCACCTATCACAATTGCGATATGCAAAATTGCTTCAGTAAGTGCTGTTCACTGAGCTGCAAGCGGATATTTTTGGCATCTAAGACAATTTGCACACTCCATATTGACTTGATTGTGTCCCAACATCTAAACTGCTGAACCTATGACAATTTTGCTCCTTCCAGGGAACTTCTCTATTCTAAAATGTTTTCCAAAGTGTCCCATATGGTTACATTGAAAAATATTTTTTTAGTGGAAAAATATCTGCCATCTGAAAGCTTTACATTCACCTTCAGTGGACATGAAGTCACAACTTTTTCATTTCCAAGAATAATATCTGTGATCATGGTCTTGTAAAAAATTGTCCCGCCATAATCCTCTATACCCTTTCAAAGTTTTAGCAATTCAACTAACTCCATCAACTGGGTAATTTATTGCCGGAATGTCTATCACATAGAATTATACTTGCATTTATTATCGATATCGACAATCCCTTCGTGTGAGAAATAATCAGTAAGTTCAACCAGGAAACCCTGAAGTTTTCTATGAACATGGACAGAAAGACCGCCCGCAAATGGTAATGAAAATGAACAGTTTAGATCAGGTAGCAACTCCATTATGCAACCAATTACAACATGAAAGCGAACCTCCGTTGTGTCATCAAACCATTTCTATGGATAAAGGCTGAGACCTATATTAATGAATTAAGGAAAACAAAAATGTGCTTGGTGCAGTCTTCAAACATAAAAAATGAAGACATATGGTTTTTGATCATATAGATGATGATTGATAACCAAGTGTCATCTATCAGTATGTTCCAATTTCCACTGTCATTAGTCCACTTTGGGTCAGAAAACAAGTGATTCCAAAATCCATAACCTTGACAATATAGTTCATATCGATTAGTAGGTTCGTTACTGTTAAATTTCTATGAATGATATTATTTTAATGCAAATACTCCATCTTCTGGAGATATCACATACACATTTTATCAGTCTTGCCAACCTGTATGATATATTCTTTCACAACGATTCCATAAATACGAAACCTGTGCATAAGGCTCAATGATACCATGTAGAATTACATAGTTTGGACACCTTCACTATAGGAGGATAATCCATTGATAGGAATTTTGCGCTACATACCTTGCTAACCGAGTGCGAATAGCTGATGATTTCCAGCTCCTGTCATATGTCTCATTGCGTGGAAAAAAATGAACTGCACTGGTTTGATTATGGAAAATATTGTGATGGCCTGAACTTTAAATCTATCCATTGTTTCGACCTATTTTCCACTGGACTTGGTCTAAATCATACACATAAAAAATTGATAGAATAAATTGGGCTAATTTTTTAGCCAATGAGCTTATTGGGTGAAACTGGCAGACACTTTTAGCTAAGGAATTTCAGCAAAAAACATCCATCTCTAATATCAACAATGGTTATCCAATCACTGAGTAGAAATTGTAGTATGAAGAACAAATCTTTGGGCCAATGTGAATGCCGAAACCATGATTACACATTATTAAGCTCCTTTCATGCCACGACGGATGTGAAGAAAGAGAACACGAAATCTAATTTGCCAGCGATAAATCCTCTTTCAACGTATGTCATCAGCTTATGGCAACAACTCTTACTATTTCTCCCTCTGTCCACTTTGCAACCCCCAACTCAAAGTTGAAGTGGTCGCTGTTATTAAGGATGGTGTACCAACGCCTGAATGCCCAGGTTTCTTTGGTGATGCTAAGTGTTGTTTGTTGTCAGAATTGAGTTAGTCTCCTGCATGCTCCATATGCTGCCAGTGGAAGAATCACCTAGTTTTTTTAACATGCTTTTTGCAAAAGTCGGCCATGCATAAAAAACTGGGCGTATACCCTTCAGAGGAACAACGAAATATCTCAAACTGTTCACAATTTTATGAATCTGCCCATGACTCAACTGAGGCCATTCTGCACCATGTGGTGGACTTTTGAATTTCCTTCAGATGATTAAAAATCATGCTGGATAGTATCCACAAAACTACCATGAATTTTCAGCAGACATTAAACACCATAAATAGCTTTCTGGAGGAGGGGGAATCCCTTTAGCACCGACAGACCATTTATATTTATATCAAATAATTGTTAGTGCACATCCAATTCCACTATATTCGTTACATGGCAACAGAAGAAACAATTCCTAAAACAAAAGCAATGAAATTCGTTGCATACAGTTCATCATCTCGTGGTATTTTAAAACATGATGACAAAATTTCACCGCCGACTATGTGGGCACCCAAAATCCTACCATGTGACAGAAAAACAATAGGCAGTTCTCCTGCAATGGTTTCTAACATTGGACTTTAAAATTTTGTTCTAAAGGCCTCTGGTATGTTATCAATATAGGACTGCTTCTTGTCTTGAGTGCGGTACTTCTATGCAGCATAGCTTACTTGACTGATTTCAGCTAGCATTATATCATCCTTTCCTAGCCATTATGCTAACGCTTGAAATTGCTTGGAAGAGGAGGCACCAAATTAGAGAAAGGCCAATATTGTGAAATAGTTAAAAAATAAAACATAATAATAATAATTTTATTCCGTCATTTAAAAAAAAAATTAGCACGTCAGTTTAAGCTATAGTACTATTTATATAGGGTCTTCCTTCTCCTAGAGCTAATATCAAAGACTTAGACAAAAATTCACCGTACATTTATGGTACTTCACCACAGCACTATTTGCTAATAATAGCACAGCACCGGCAAAATAGACAAACCCTAGCGAAGATAAATTATTATCATTATATTAAATTTTTTTAAATAATTAAAAAATTATTTTAATAAATTATTTGATATTATTTTCATATTAAATTATTTAATTTAATTTAAGTTATAATATTAATTAATATTAAATTATAGTATTAATAATTTTATTAAACATGAAAAATATAATATAATATAGTAGAATAGTGTTATTATTAACATGAATATTAATATTGTTAAAAATAATAATAATAATAATATCACTATTAATATATTTATATTCATATTATTATTATTATAAATATTAATATCATATGTAATTGTTGGGACATTTTTCGGTACTAATCATATCCAGAGTTTTTTGTACACACTTTTCCAACTATCTAGTGTGATTCATCATCGAGAAAAGATGCAGTCACATCATGACGAAGACATGACGAAGACAGATTAAATAGTTATAGTATTATAATTAATTAATGACTAAATTATGAATGATAATTTTAAAAAATATTTATTAAATCATATTAATACCGTATAAAATTTCAAACAAATAAATGTTTTAGAATTGAATGTCTAAATAAATATTTATCTAACTCATTTTGACTAACACAAAATATAGTTAAATTTAAAGTTATGACTAAATAATAAATATGTTAGGACCAACTAAATGATTAAATAAATATAAAGTATTCAATAATTAAACCTCTTGTATTAAATAAATAAATATTTTATTAAACAATGTTGTTTTTAGAATAAATAAATTTTGGTTAAATATTTCAATGAGAATGAGAATGTTAATGTTAAATAAGTAAACAAAAAATAAATTTATAAATAAATTTGACTAAATAAATAACTCTTTAGTTTCTAAAAATATGATGATGATGATGATGATGATGGTTAAGGTTAACGTCTGCTGAGATCAAACATTGGTCTATTGGACCTAAAGAAACAAATTATTTATTTTGATTTAAGATTTTATTCCTATGCTCAAAAATCTTGGAGAGAAGCCTCCCGAGCTCACTATAATTTTGACATTGTAAAAGGCTAGTAAGGTCAGTATTGTAACAAAGATTGTGAAACTGAGATCTAATGTGGTTGCGCGTGGGCCACTCTAAGAGGAAGTGGTTTTCATCCTCAATTTTCCTATTCTCACATATATGGCAGATCCTTTCCATCCATGGTGTTTTAGGAATTGCCCAATGACCTGTTTCACTATGGAGCTCATGAGAATGCATTCTAATCTTTGCTATATTAATTTTCTTCTTTGAGCTAGTTAAAATAGAGAGATACTTTTGATCTTCTAGGGTGGGGTTGATGACCTTCTTATAATAACTTAATTTTCTTTTAGCCGCTAAATCTTTCTCACACCACATTTTTTCTTTGAACTTACAAGTAACAATATCTTTAATGTTATTAATATTTTGCAATGCATCATTCTCGTTGATCTCCCAATAATTTAACCAGGCCCTTGTGTCTTTATGCCACCCCCAATTGAACGTTAGGTGGTTTTGGCTGGAATTTAAAGCTAGCTTAGGAAGTCTATGATCGTCTATGTTATTGAGTTTGTTCTTGTACAATAGAAACCTAATCATAGCTAGGCTCTCGGTAGGGGAAAGACCTACTTCTATAAGGAGAATAGGATAGGGTGGATTACTTTTAATTTTCAGGTTATAAGTTATAAAACTCTTCTAGATTTGCTCAATCTTTCTCCACGATTCTTTGGAGATGTTGCAACCCCAAACCTCACTCCTCACAGCCATATAAGATAACAGGAGTAACTAAAGTTTCAAAGAGGAACTTCTTTTTATCCCACATTACGAGATTTTTTGTTTTACAATTATTTTCAAGACCAAAATAAGCTTTCCACCCCCCATTAATCCTTTTCTCAATGCTATGGTTCTAGTTGAGCTTGTGATGAATATCAATTCCTAGGTACTTGTAAGAATACACTTCCTTCAAGTTATTATTGTCATACATAAAATTAGCGTACCTGTCCTTCTTGGATTTGATAATCATAACTTTTATTTTGTCAGTGTTAACAGTGATACCCATGGTCGAGCAGAAATCCTTAAGAAGCCTGAGCTGCTTATCAAGATCAGATGGGTACCTTGCGAAAAGAACAATATCATCAGCATAAAGAAGAAGGATGACGACTATCCCAGCTAAGACCGTGTCATCACATCCTGCTTCCTCTAAATAGTCCACAGAACAACATAATAAATTGGATTTATCATTAGGACATTCCTCTGCAATGATCCTAAGCGTAACGAGGTGGTCTATTGTTGAGTGATGCCTTCTGAAACCTGCTTGGCCTTTAGCCCACTTACCTTCACTTTCAAGCCATATGCTTAACTTCTTTTCCAAAATACTACCATATAACTTGGCTAAGAGAAAGCTGATCATGGTAACTACGCGAACATTTTAGTTTAAATAGGTTAAAAGAAAAAAGAAAAAATATAATGATACAAATAATATATCTATCTATATATATATAGATATATATATTTGAAAATAATAATGATAATAGTGAATTTTTTTTAATAAATAAATAAATAAAAATAAAACTATATATAATTATAATAACGTTATGACAATATTAATAATATTAATATAATTTATATAAACAATGATATTGATATTAAATTGCTGATTTATTATTAAATTTAAGTTACCATATTAATCATTATTAAATAATATTATTAATAATTTATGAAAAACATATTAGTTATTAAATTATTATTATAATACTAATTAATTAAATTATGCGATGCGTGGAAATATGGCAGAGATGCTTGGTCGGATTCATGCCTGCACCTAGAACAGATTCGATTGATACACATTAAATTATGGGGTGGTGTGGCCACCTCGCACGTGGACTCAAACTCAATGGTTTAATATCCGTTTCCTTGGGATCGTTATTAGTATGCTTCATACTAATCGGGAATGCCAACTTAGGCTCTAGATAGGGGCCGAATGTTTGGCAGTCAAGATAAACTTCTAGGCGAGAACCCTGGTTGGATTTTTTGCGAAGCTACAGAGGTTGGAGTTTATGCGGTGGAGGTCGTGTTGCAAGGGCGATTCTGAATTAATGCATGACTAAAGATATCGTGTTTCAGAACTCTCAGTTTCATCGGTGCCTAGGAGTTTCTTCTTGCCAATTTGCATAGAGTCTTATGGGTAAGTTATTTCGCAGACCTCTAGTCCTCTATCTAGCTTGAATTTTCTATGTTTTGCTGCGAATCTTCATGTTGGGGCATATCTCTCATCTTTCAGTTTCAATGATGACCATTTTTTTTTTTTGGGGGCTCATTGAGTGATTTTTTGTGGGTTCTTTCTCTGAATTGAAGTTCGTTTAGGTCAACCACCTATGTTTATGCGTGAGCCTATTCCGTATTGGGGTAGTTATTGAGTTTAGAAGGTGGCTTTTAGAGGCGGATATTAATTGGTATCATATGGGTAGAGTAATGGATCGTTGCACCTATGTTATTGTCTTATTTCAAGTTACTTGGGGCACCTATAGGCGAAAGCGTTGTCTTTTCAATGACCCAAAAAGACATTATGTTTGGGCTCTATCTAGAGCGAACGTGTTATTTTTCAATGGTTTGATAACTTTAAGTTTCTTACTGCTTGAATTTACAGGCCTTTCCTTCGTGTCTCATAACTTGGTGGGAATTTTTTTTAACCTCTTGGCTCTCGTTTAACACCTTTCAAAGTTTATAGTGTGGATACCTCAAACATGTTTCTTTGCGTATGGATTGTAGGTGTTTTGTATATGTGAGGAAAGGAAGTACGTTGCAGGTTCAAAATACCGCCACTGGCTGTGTTGCAAAACTTGGGTGCAAAACATATCATGTCGTTGTAAGAATCCCCTTGGAGTCTGAAGTACAAATTGAGTAGCAATAAATGATCGAGATTATTCCTTGGCCGTGGGGAGGAAGCATCTAGTCATCCTCAGTGAAAAGAGTGATGGGAGGGCGGTGGAAAAGAGGAAAAACTCTGATCATGTGTGTGAGACAATGCAAAGACAGTGTATGCATTGTTGTAGGGTGGGAGGGAGCATGGCCCACACGAGCGTAGTCGAGATCAGACTCAGCATAAAGAGGTCACTGACACCTTTCATGAAACTGCTTCGACTAAAATTTGAAATGAATTACACCACCTAGAGGAGATGAGAGCTTGATATAGACCTTCCATGCTAGAGTTGAAACTGTTGGAATAATGACGACTGGTGTGTGTCCTTGGTCACACCAGGGATAGAAGAACGAACTATATTCAAGCCATTTTCGTACACTGTCAAATGATTTCCCTGATGGTGAGGATTCTCATGGAGATGCCGCTTGATTAGTATAATATATTTTCCAACCTGGCAGATGTAAAGAGGGAGAAATTGAATATGGGATTTTACGTGGAACAAATGAATAGTTGGGTTTCCATGGTTGAGAGGTGAATCTCTTTCACGACATCTTCAGCACCTCCTAGGTCAAGCGCTCGAGACCTGGCACATGTGAAGTCCTCTGATTCCTTGTTTTTACATATACTTTATAGTGTAGACTCGTGTTTGATTTTATCTTCTTGGGTCGATGTAAATGGTATCTCTTTTGCGACACTTTAGTTTTTTTTATGATGTATAAAATTTTGACTAGTTATTTCGTGAATAGTTGGTGAGCAAACCCGGTTCCAACTAAGAATATTGAGACTATATGTCATAAATAAGCTGGAAATTGTAACATCTTTTGGATTAATGGAAGGCATCACCAATTAGCTTTAAAAAAAAATTATAATAGTTTAAATATATAACCTATTATTTTATTAAAATATTTTATTGATTGTATAAGTTATTAATAAATATTGATATTGAAGTATATTACTTTTAAGTTATAATATTTTGTTATAATTTTACTATTATAGTATGATAATGTATTTGTTAACATTATAATAATATTAATAAGATCAATAATTAAATAAAGTTTTTCCGTAAAAATTAGATAAAAGAAATTTTTGGTCAACGCCTTTCAAACCAACGTATGATTCATCATGAGGACCAGATCAATATTATTAATATTATTATTAATGTAAATAATATTAAAAACATAATAATATTAATGTTAATATAACTAATAAGTATTAAAGTAATATAATAATATTTTATTAATATCAATAACAATATTATTAAAATATTATTAATATCATTAATAATAATATTAAAACTTATTATTAATATTAGAAATATTAAAATTAATAACAAGATACATGGATAATAATATTATTATATTATTCATAAATTGATATTAATATTAATAATTTAACATTAATATGAAAAACATAATATTATTAACAACATATTAATGTTAACATTAATGATATTACATATTAATATACTATTAATAAATTTTTATAGTATTAATGATATTAGTGTAATTTATATAAATATCCATATAAATTTGTATGTATCAATATGTACAAGTTTATCATATTATTATATTATAATAATGTTTATACTAATGCTATTCATAATATTAGTGTTATTATTATCATTATTGCTATTAATAATAATTAAATAATAACATTGGTATTAATATTAAAGCTAGAAAATTATGACAGTCATGGTCAATTTTGGTCAACCATTGTTAGTCGCACAAATATTGTGATAAAGTCACATTCAATTGCAATTTATCCAATATAGCAATGGGATATATGAAAATTAGTCAACCACATTTACTAATGTGGTTGACTTTGTTTGACTATGTATGATGGTCAACACTCCTCAAAGGCGGTCAAACATAATCACCTATTAATATTATTAATTAATATTAGTAATCAAACATAGTGACCATATTACTCAAACAAAGTCAACCTTCATACCCAATATTTAAATAGTTAACCATATTAGATATCATTTTTGGGTTAGTCACCATAATGACTAACCCAATTCACTCTATTAGCATAAATATAATCAAAAACATGAAATAAGATAATGAGAATGGTGGATTAAGCTGAGTTAGGAGGCCAAATGAGGCCATATAATTACCCATTTCTAGGACTCATCAATTTGTAGGCTAAGGATGGCATTTTGAGACCACTTAGGTAGGAGTTAGATCAACAATGGAGGTGATGGGATCCACTATCATATGGATGAGATTCATTATGGCAGGAGTTTGAGCCGATATCCTCACCACATGGAAGGATACTTTCACAATGCTTCTAGAGTGGAAGTTGCATAACCTTTTTAATTTTTTACCCATGTAAGAATGTCGTTACACTTTTAATGAAGGAAAGTTGGGATGACATCAGAACATGTTTATTATGCAAGGTTTGATGTCACAGGTTGTAATATTGGCACCTATGACGGTCTCCAAAAATAAGGGTTTTAAGGCATGTAACCCAATTCACTCTATTATTTTTTATAATGGCATAATGACTAACCCAATTCACTCTATTATTTTTTATAATGGAGATGAAGTATTTTTTGAGCCAGCACTGATTTATTTCAAAGGGCTGAAGCTCTTGGGTTAGGGCCCAACCCAAGCTACCTAGCACCTCTTGTTTTGTATTTATATGTTTTTGCTTTAGTTCATGAATTAATTTATGTTAGATAGATTCATTTTTCCTTAGTAGAATAGGTTGCTTTTGGTGGTTTCCACAACTGTTTCCATTTCAGTTGCTGAAGTAGGTTAGATAGTGGTAAGATAGAGATACAAAAATGCCATCAAAAGAGCCTGACCTTCTTTCCTCCTTTGGGGACCATGAATTGAGGTCAAGATCTGCTTGCTGCCACTAAAAACACAGTTTTGCTTCCTCCATGAAATTTCTAGTGTTGTTGTTTGATTTAAAAGTTAATATTCTACTTCAGATCCATTTTTCCATGCTCATTTCTATTTTGTATGAAATATCTTTCCATGCTTTCCTGTTCATATAACACTGTTAAACATTTTATTCTTCTAGGTCAGAATTTAGGTTAACATAAGAGATAGTTCTGTTCTTTTGGTACAACTAGTTCTTTTCTTGCTCAATTTCAGTATTTTGACTTGCAGCTCTCTTACAACATGCCTTTGCTCATGATACATCAATAAAGCAACCATCATCATCTATTTTCTCATAGGGGTCACAATTCATTCACAGCCCTTCACGAATCTGCTCTAATTCCTGCATTCTTCTCCTAAGCTTCCCTCTTGTATCTTGAACAAATCCAACCATCATTTTCTTTCCTAATCATCCATGATGAGCTTCAGACACCTTGAAACCTCCCTCTAATCTTCAGCTACCCTTTCCCACCATTTTTCCACCTTTAAAACCTCTAATAAAAGCTCTTGGCATCCTCCTGTAGATCCTCCTATAGATCCCCTACAACCTCCTGTAGAATTTCTTGAAAGTGACTTTTTGAAGTCCGATTGCAAAGGAAATCTCCAGAAGGTTGCCAGAGGCTTCTTAGGACTCCCCCACACCTTCCTACACCTTTGAAAACCCCAAGGTCACCTTCCAATCTCCACCGAATCTCTGCCACAACCACAAACAAATAAATTACAAGAATAACAATTTCACATAAAACACACAAAAACCCAAAAAGCTTTTTTTTTTTCATTTCCTTCTAGAAGTAGCTTGAATAGATGTAATTGACATTCTCAGTAGTCAATGGCACTCACTTCATCAGTTTTCATCTCGTTTTCTACAAAAGTAGGGCTATTTGGAAGAATTAGGGTTTGCTTTATACTCCAATCTTCTTTCTCTTTTTGCAAGTAGGATAGCCTTTGTAGAGTTAGCTTTCTTTCATCATAGTTAAAAGCTTTTTTTGGAAACTCATAGAAGTTGGCTTGAGCTCCTAGTGATCTTGTACAAGCTGACCAAGTGACAGCCTGCAGTAAGAGCTAGTACTTGTGCATATAGCATTGTTGCTTCCAAGTTTGTTACAAACTACCAAGTTGATAAAAGTAAAGTAGGAAGCCCTAAGAGGTGTAGCATTCTTGCTGCAATATTGGTGCTCACCACTTTTTTGCACCGTTGCTGGGGAAGTGTCAGAGTATTTTGTGATTACTGCTTTTCTTCTATTTTCTACTGCAAGATTCTGCTAAGTAGTTCATTTTAGCAAAAGTAGAGTAGTTGTTTCTTTCAAATTCTGCATTTCTTTGCTTTCATTTCAATTCTGCAATTTTCATTTCCATAAAAGTAGATTAGTCCTTTCAATTCTGCAATTACCATTTTAGTAAAAGTAGATTAGTTCTTTCAATTCTACAATTTTCATTCCAAATTAGTCATTTCCTTGCTTTCATTTCAATTCTACAATTTCCTTTCAGCAAGTTTATTCAGTTAGTTTTAATTTGTTTGTTAAATCAAATTTTAGTTTTGCAGGTACAAGCAGTGAAAAAAAAAATCACCCAAAAAATAGATTCCCTTTCATGCCTCGTGGGAATAGAGATAATTCGAGGAAATTCCTACCGAACACCCCCACCACATCACAAAGCCACCCTTCTCTCTTCTTCGGTGGCAGTGATCTAGAAGATATTTTAGGAGAACAACCTGAAATATTTGAAGAACCTATAGGAGAAGAAGAGGAAGAAACCATCCCTCCTGAGACAATGGCTGAAAACAAAAATCCTAGGGGAAATGGAGAAAGAGTAGAGGGTACCTTTCCCATCTAAGAGACCAATGGGGACACTAAAATTAAGAACATAAGCCCTTCATCCCTACCTCACTTCCATGGATTAATTACAAAAGATCCTGACACCTTCCTATTTGAGTTTGTTATTATCTGTCGAACCTATGACTATGCAAAAGATGAGCAGAAGTTGAAATTGTTTCCTTCTACCCTCAAGGACGCAGCATTGTGTTGGTTCATGGGGTTACCTGGCAACAGCATCACAACTTGGGCTCAGATGCAGCAAGCCTTTAATAACAAATATTAGGACTATTGTAGGTCAAAAGACACCAAGGAAGAAATATTTTGAATGACCATGGGAAGTGATGAATCCTTGGAGTATTATGAAGAGGGATTCCAACTCAGTTATAAAAGGGCCAAGTGCACACTTGACCCCGAATCTCTAAAGTTGGTCTTGCTCAAGGGAATTCCAGAAGACCTTCTAGACACCCTCGATTTACTGGCTGGGGGAGACATCTACCAACTACCTTATAAAGACATAAAGACTGTCTTTAGAACCATTCTAGGGAAGGTAGAAAGAGAGGTAGGGGGAGTCAACCCATGGCCAACACCTCCTCATCCAGTTCATCCCTCATAGGTGAACTTGGAAACATGCTAGAAGATTTCAAGAGTGAGATGTTGCAGACTCTTTCCATGCAAATGGATACCTTGCATATCAAAAGGAAACAATAAGAAGCAAAGAGGGCTTTGGCCATTTTTTATCCTAGGTGCATGAAAAGGCATCCTAGGAACAAATGTCCATTGAACTCTATAGAGGTTTGTTCAGTCTGTGAAGAAGATCATTCTATAGATAAGTGCCCTTCCTTTCCTGGAATTAATGTTGGAATTATGATGCATGTGTTTTACTTGATGGCAACCCACTCGAACGACTCACTTACATATGAATCTACAAAAGAGATATCAGATGGGATGTAGGATAGCTCAAAGGAATCAGATGACAGTTCTCAGTATGACAAGCTAGCTTTGCCATCAAGTCCAAAGGGGGAGATTGTTGGAATTACGATACAAGTATTGTCCTTGATGGCAACTTACACAGATGTCAGATCATAGTGCAGCAGGTCAGTAGCAAAGAATTGGTGATTAGACTAAAAAGGATGAAGAAAATAAGGTATATGCAGGTTCCTCTTAGCAAAGTCGCGTATACATGCGGGATTGATAATGTAAAGTCGTGTGTGCATATACACGCACTTTCATGCACGGAAAAGCATGTACATGTGGGCAAACTTATGGTTGATCCATGGTATTTAGTCCGACATATTTGAACCTATGGTTTTGGTTCGTGGTATTGCATTCAAAGTGTTGAACCCAGGTATTGGGCTCAAGGTATTGTTTAACTATGGTTTTGGACCATGGTATTGAGTGAGGCCCAAGACTATAAAAGGAGAAGGAGATCATTAGGCAAATTGATTGAGAAAGTCTTGAATATCTAATGAAGTATGAGATCCAGTACGCAAGCTATGGGTTCATGATGCATTGCTTGATCTAAGCTAAGGAGGGATCTCAACGGTTGATGGAGAACAAGATCTAAGGATGGATTGAGATCTTAAGGCTTGGAATGTTTATCATTATATGGTTTGATTATGGATAGACTAGATCTAAATTATTGACGCATGTTTTATTGTATGAAAGTTATGATCTAGGTATGACTGATGTCTGGAACATCTGCAAAGTTATGAGAAAATATTTGTAGATCTGTACGCGGGTTGGCTTTGGTGAAAGCACGTATGTACGCCAGTTTGGTTCGTCATAGTAGCGTATACATTATGATATATAATATTTGAAGTTGCAGCTGGATCTAGTTATTGTTGCAGAGTTCTATTGTTTGTTCTGTGTTCTAGTGATTGTGTTGTTGACAGGGTTTCAGTGTTTCAGTGATTCAGAGATTGATGATGCTAGTATTGATTGATTTTGTGCTTCAATGATATTGATAGGTCCAGTATGAAAATTGGATGAAACGTGGTCTTCATATTATGATGTTGTGTTCCATGAGTATCCAGTCTGAAAATGTATGAAACGTGGTACCTGGAGGAAGAAAGAGAAGGTTGTAGCCTTCAGTAGGTCAGCACCTACGTACTAGTACATCAGCTAGTAGAGGAGCAAAAGGGGTGGTAGCTCCCTTCCAGTAGCAGTTGGAGAACAAGTAAAGGTTGGAGCATTTCAGTAGGCCAACACCTACGTACTAGTAAATGGATCGGCTAGTACAAGAGCTAAGGGGGTTGTAGATCCCTTCCAGGAGAGTTTGGAGAACAAGAGAAGGTTGTAGCCTTCTGCAGGTAGAAGCCTATGTACTGGTATAAGACTACACCAGTACAGAAGTATTGTAAAAAGTTTCTTATTAAAAGGAAGATAGAGACGACTTGCAGCAGGATGTTTTCACCCACATTGGGTTTCCACCTTATATCATGGTGTTCATGTGTGCTTCTTGTGTGTGATGATCTATTCTGTTTTACTGATTCTGTTTACTGTTCATATGGTTAATAATGTTCTGATGCACTCATTAAGGATCAACTAACAGAATCATAAGTTTACTGGATATACACTGGTTGCATTAATCACAGTTGCGTATACATGTGGTTTGCCTTAAATGAAGTAGCATATATGAATCTGAATATGGAAATGAAAAAGTTTTATTGATTTGATAATACTGATTGACCCCCCCCCCCCTCAGTATTATTTCCAACAATTGGGATCAGAGTAGGTCCTTTGGTAGAAGCTTGATTGCTTGAAGGAGATCCATAGAACAATGGGAAAGAAGCTTAAGAAGAAAGCACCTAAGAAGAAGAAGACATCTCAAAATAGCTATGACAGTGGGAGAATCGATTGGGGAATATTTGGAAGAAGCACTTCAGATTCAGAATCACTTCAAGATGAAGAACTATTAGGTATGAATTTGTTATCTCTGGTGATATATCTATTTATCCATTTAAAGACGATGAAAGTGATAGCGAAACAACTGAATTTGCTCTTATGGGTGAGCAAGAAAGATATCGAATAGAGGTAGTATTTAAAAGGCTTATAGACAAAATTAGAGACCAACAAGATCTATTAAACAAAAGGGAATGTGCCTTCAAAGAAGAAGCTACCAAACTAAAAGCTCAACTAGAGGAAGGTAACAAGGTAAGGAAGTTATTCAAGGAAAAGTAATATCAATGTCAAAAGTTGCAGGATGAAGTGAATGAAAGGAGCACAATAATCAAGAAACTCAGAGATAGATCCAGTTACTATGAAAGGCTTGAAGCTATGATCCTCTCGCTAAAGAGAGATCTTGAAGAATCAATGAAGCAAAATAAAAAACTACTCCAAGCTCATGAAAAACAAGAACATGAAGTTCTTGATCTAAGACATCAGTTGGAAGAAGGAACAAATGTTGAAGAAAACATGAAGAAGCGGTATCCTGAAAAGGAAGAGAAACATCAGGTTGAGGCAAATATTCTAAAAGATAAATTAGAAGAAAAAGATAAGCTCTTACGATTTCAAGATAGTACTAAGATCTTGGATGATATTATTAGTAGTCAAAGGTCTCCTGCTATCAAAGCTGGTCTTGGTTTTCATGAATATGTTGAAGAAGAATCTAGTTCACAAAGTAAGACAAGGGAATCTAATGCAAAATCTGAAATGCTCAACAAGGAGATGAGAGGTCAACCCCATCAACAGCCAATGAAAGAAATTCTTCAAAGAAAATTCTTTTACTCCTCCGATGAATAATGTTGAATGTTATGTATGTCATAATCTTGGACATGTTGCAGCCAGATGCAGAAGAAGAGTGGTTCAAGACTGTCATGCAGAAAGATCAGCACATTCCAGGTACTTTAATGGATATTGTTTTTCTTGCAATATGTTTGGTCACAAAGCTGCTAATTGCTACATGAGGAATATGAAACATGTAAGATGTTATGCATGTAACAAGCTTGGACATACAAAAAAGGAATGCAGGAACAAAGTATGGGCACCATACCAAAAGGAGAAAACATCATCATCACACTTGAAGATATGGAAGAAGAAGAAAGCACAATCAGAAAGATGTGGCACAGCAAAGTTTATAGACATAACAGACTTAAAGGGAGCTGAAAGTGTAAAACTTCAGTGTCCTAAATCTCATAACAATGTAAACTTTGAAACGGGAACTATAACTCAAAATGGGAACTCTGGCCAAAAAAACCCCAAAAAAACATCAAAAACAGTGCTCAAAATGAAAAGTGTGTATACTGGAACGATGTTTTTATTTTTTAGGCATCAATTTTGAACATGTTTTAAAATTGGCAGTGACTACAAAATTTACTATGAAATTTTCGTGCAAAATATAGCTTCAAAATGAAACTGATGACACTGGAACAGTGATTTTTTTTTTAGGGTCAATTTTCAGTATTTAAAAAAAATGCTAATAAAACCAAATTTCTATGTGTCAGACAAAGTTGTTTATGCGGGAAAAAACACACTAATGTTTTTGGTAGAATATCATTTTTCTTTCCTAAGTATAAATTTAACATGTTTTCAACCATAACATGCTAGATACAAAAAAAATTGAAATTTTTTGAACTATAAAATAAAAAAAACCATGACATTATGAACAAATTACATCACTAAATGCATTCAAAAGTCATTATTTGTATATTGAATAAAACATATTTTATATCTCTAATTTAATATTGCATTGTAGATATTTTAAACAATAAAATTTATCATAACTAAGACATATAATCCAACAACATAAAAATGCCTCATAACTTCTCATTTAACACCATATGGAAAACATTAATTTTATTTGAAGATACGATGCATACATCAGTTATATAAACTATCCTAAACAATTATTCAAAATCACTCATGTTTTCTGGCACACCATCAGAATTCACATCTTCATATGAGTGACTGGATGCTGACGAAGATGTTCCATATTCTTCTCTTTCATCAACTAGTGCCCCATCTGAGTCCACATGCATGCCCAACATTTCAGGTTTCAAAATTCTTCTAGGTCTAAGACTGGTTTCAGGTGACTCCCATGTCAACATTGTTCCTTCTGGTAACAACCTTTTCAGAATCTCTATCGTCTTGAAGCGAAGAGTTCCTCTCTTTGTTAAATTGAAGTCATAAACAAGTATGTCTACATCCTCCAATTTTGATATGTCTGTGCGGTGGCGATTTACATTTGTACCCTTTCTTTTTCTTTTTCCGCCATTTTTTTTGTCAACTACCATCTCTGGCTTATACACACCATTGAATGGGTGTGTATTTGTGGCATACCAATGTACTTCAACGCTTGTAACATCCTCATTTTCTGTAAAGACCTTTATAACTTTAGCAACCCAAAATGGATAGCCATTGGGATCTCCATCTGCTAGCACTGCAATCATGCAACACTCCTTAATATCCTGTACTGAACCCCTATAAAGGTCTTCCATGGCTTCACATTGTGCACGAGGTCTTCTGGAACCAATATACATCTCTCTTTCCTCTGCCTGTGAAGAATTAATAATACCTTGAGATTGTTGCTGTTCAACAATGTTTACTTCCTCATGTTCAGTCGACACATTATGTGGCCAAATAAATGGATTTTTCAAAGGTATATATTCATTTATTATTGTCGAAATGATATCACTTTGATTATTGAAAAACGACTCCCACCAAACTGAATTAGCAATGTCAAAGTACTCATATGTATATCTAATACATTTTTTAATTTCTTCCAGGCAATCAGAATAATTTATAACCCTGTTCTGTCTACGTGCATTCTGAACTTCACCAACTGATTGTAATAACAATATTTTTGATGCAAATATTAGATGATCTGGAATGAACTTCAAAAATTGCAATCCTGATGACGGTGCCCATTCTGTTGTAGTTGAATACTTCTTGCCCCATATTAGTGTTTTCCCATCAATTTTTTTGATACGAAATTGATGTTGGAATCTAATGTCATTAAGTTGTTCAATGCATTTCCCCTCACCATATGATCCCAGAATAAACCTTCGCATGTCAATAGTTTCTTCCAACACATCCAAAGTAGGCTCTGGCATGTATGATTTCTTAATACATTCAATTAGTGATGGCAAGCTACCAACTTCCTTTCTCCTCAATGTGACTGAAAAACGACTGAACATATGATCAATATGGTCATGAGTGTGCCCAACAAGAAGGAAACCAACCTTTACCTTCTGAAAAATTCCCAATTCAACAAGCATGTTTAGATATCCAAAAACAACCTGATTTTTGTTTTCACGGCAAGTGTTGTCCAATTGTAGATACAAAACTTCAAGAAGATTACCAGACCAATGAGAAATCACATCATGAATTATAGTTATGGTCAGATTTGCATCATTATGAATATTTGGAGCTGTGAAGTACACCCTTGGCAACATTTTCCCATTGAAGACCATACAACCGACCAAGTGAAATTGAATAAAGTTTTCCTCTTGTAAATTTTTGGGTGTGCGAACAAAATGTGGTAAAAGTGTTTTCTTCTGGTCCATACCATCAATTATCAAACCCAAATATTTATTCGGATTATCATAGCACTTTTTTCGATGCTTTTACAACTTCTTCCTTTCGTTTGTTTGTTGTTCGCGATGCTCCTGAAGTTGTTTGACAATTAAATCTACACAACATAAAAGAGATTCATTAAGAAATATGTTTTCATAGTTGATGACTATACAATTTTAAAAGTTAAAGTTATGAACGCTTACCTCTTTCTGAGCCTTCACTTTTGTCCCTTTTTTATTTAAGAGAAGCACATGTACTGCAAATCCCCATCCTTGTCTTCTTAGGAATATGGACATTGTTGAATTGTTTCTTCCATACCTTCACAAAATATTGATATGTAATAAACTAGCCATGTCCCTCAGCACCTTCTGCATATTCTTTGTATAAGTTGTAGATTTCTCGTCTTGAAAAATTATCTGGAATATGTATTGTCTCTCCATTTGGCATACACTCTCCATGCTTTAAAAAGAAATCTTTCATCCATGACATTGCAGTGTTTGATAATGGACCAAACTGTCTTTTATGACGTACTTTTGAATAAAATGTGGGATCCGTTTCCAAATTTTCTTGAATTCTCGAGAGATGAAAATTCCCAATCGAATGAAACATTTTGAAACCTTTTCTATAGATAAAAAAAGTCCCAATATGATAATCATAACCTGACAATGTAGATTGCATGCACCCAACTAAATATGAATTTTGCATTCTTTTATTCATTGACAAATATCTCTTCCTGCTTTCTAATGCAAATTTGGAATCCATATGTTTCAAGCAATCTTTTTGGCAACATTCACTTGAAATGAGAGCACTGATAGAACTTCTTCTCGTCAGATATTCGGCTCTACCCCTTGTATAACTAGAACAAATTGCATTGATACGAAAAGTTCTGCTCCTACTCCTTGATACAATGTTTCTTGGCAACATCTCCATCATTTGATCATCATTTGTATAAGGCTTTTCATCATCATTAAGAGGAATGTTATCCACACTATGATCATCTCTGCTTTTCAAATATTGACTTGGAGGATATTCTTCATCTTCTGCTTCTTCAGTGCTACTGTCGTAGTCCTTAGAATTCGGACTGAATGGAAAATCTGACTCGATGTTTAATGGATATTCTTCGTCATATGCATTGCCAGTGCTACTCTCATAGTCCATAGAATTAGGACTACGTTGAAAATGTGACTATTTACTTATTGAAGATGCTACATCCCGTCCTTTGTCACTGCTACCTTTATACTCATTAGAATTAGGACTAAGTGCATCATCCTGTCCTTCATCACTGCTGCTCTCATAGTCCGCAGAATTAGGACTAAGAGGACACAGTGACACTCTATTATTTTGAAATTCATCATCACGCTCTTCATAACTATTGCCCTCATAGTCCGCAGAATTAGGACTAAGTGGACACTATGGTACTCCAATCTTTTGAATTTCATCATCCCACTCTTCATCACTGCTGCTCTCATAGTCCTTAGAATTTGGACTAACTGGACACCGTGACACTCCATACTTTTGAAAATCAACATCATGCTTTTCATCACTGTTGCTCTCATAGTCCTTAGAATTAGGACTAAGTGGACACTTTGACACTCCATACTTTTGAAAATCAACATCATGCTTTTCATCACTGCTGCTCTCATAGTCTTCAGAATTAGGACTAAGTGGACACCGTGACACTCCATTCTTTTGAAATTTGCCATCATGCACTTCAAAACTGCTGCTCTCATAGTCCTCAGAATTAGGACTAAGTGGACACCGTGACACTCCCTTCTTTTGAACTTCACCATTATGCTTTTCAAAACTGCTGCTCTTATAGTCCTCAGAATTAGGACTAAGTGGACACCGTGACACTCCCTTCTTTTGAACTTCACCATTATGCTCTTCAAAACTACTGCTCTCATAGTCCTCGGAATTAGGACTAAGTGGACACCGTGACACTCCATTCTTTTGAACTTCACCATCATGCTCGTCAAAACTGCTGCTCTCATAGTCCTCAGAATTAGGACTAAGTGGACACCGTGACCCTCCATTCTTTTGAACTTCACCATCATGCTCTTCAAAACTGCTGCTCTCATAGTCCTCAGAATTAGGACTAATTGGACATCATGACACTCCCTTCTTTTGAACTTCACCATCATGCTCTTCATCACTGCGGCTTTCATAGTCCTTAGAAGTAGGACTAAGTGGAATCTGTGACTCATTATTTATTTGAAATTCTCCATCCCCTCTTTCATCAGTGCTGCTCTCATAGTCCCTAGAATCAGGACTAAGTGGAAGAAGTGACTTTCTATTCATAGTGGAAGAATTCCCGCTATGTTCATCAATATGAATAGAGTTGTTACGCGATGAAGAAGTTGATGGTGTATAAATTGAAACTTCACTATCAGAACAATCCATCCCTTTCAAATAGAAGATGTTGAATGATACAAATGGAGAGTCTCCTAAAGATATTATATAGCTTAAAGAATGAAATTTTCCCTCCAAAAAGTTTCGCGAAAATATTTCCCTCCAAAAAGTCTATTAAATTTATTTACCTTTATTACTTTGTTCTACAATTTATTGGAAAATGTAAACTAAATTTTTTTATGAAATCATAATTAAAATTGTACACTACAACTTCTACAATTATTATAATAGTTAAACCATATAATATTCGCTTTCCAATACTACAATATTCACTTTAAAATATTTTAAAACAAATTATCCCACATTCAACCCGTTGTAAAACAAATCTATAATATTCACTTTATAATATTGTAAAACAAATTATCCCATATTAACCGTACAGTAAAACATCCTTGTAACTTCACTTACATATTAAAATTTCATTATCACTATTACTAACATCAATTCCAGGCTTTTTGAAAATCGTTGAAAGAGGTCGTGAATTTGTGGAGCAGCTAAATCGCTATCAACAACATAATCAACGAAGAATTCTCGCAATTAAAAGGTAAGTTAAATTTTTTTTCTTGAAAACTTTTATATTAAATTAGTTTCATGAAAAATCGTGAGCATGGTGGGCCCGGTCAACGTCATTTTCTTAACACCCGTGGGTGTTCCCCACCCCCCCTCGCCCGCTCGCCCGCTCGCCCGCCCGGCCCCTCCGGGCGCCTTAACAGCGCCTCCCCTCACCCGCCCGCCCGGCCCCTCCGGGCACCCTAACAGCACCCCTTCACCCGCCTGCCCAGCCCGGGCCCCCTCACCCGCCCGGCCCACCCACCCTGTCCCCCCTCACCCGCCTGCTCGGCTCGGCCCGGGCGCCCTAACTCGCCCGCCCCACCCCTCCGGTCGAACCACCCACGCCCCCCTCACCCACTCGCCCGGCCCGGGCGCCCTCACCCGCCCGCCCAACCCCTCTCGGCACCTTCACCCGGGCGCCTCACCCCTCCGGGCGGGCCACCCACCCTCGGGCGCCCTCACCCGCATGCCCCACCCACCCCCGGGTGCCCTCACCCGCCCGCCCGCCCGGCACGGGCGCCTTGACCCACCCGCCCGCGGGCACCCTCATCCGCCCGCCCCGACCCGCCCGCCCGCCCCACTCACCCGCGAGCGCCCTCACCCGCCCGCCTGCCCGCCCCACCCACCCACGGGCGCCCCACCCACCCGCCCGCCCAACCCACCCGCGGGCCCCCTCACCCACCCGACTCGGGCGCCCTCACCTGCCCACTCCACCCACCCCCGGGTGCCGTCACCCGCTCGCCCGCCCTACCCACCCTCCCTCAGCCCCACCTGTCACGCCCCTACACCAGCGGTAGTCTTTCAACCACTTATAGCGAGGTGCGGCACCACCGAACGCTTTCTTTTCACCAATACTCACCTTCGTGGACTACGCCTAATTCACTTGTCCTTACTTAGTTTGTTTTTCGCAACCAAGTAAAATGCATTTATCCTTTATACTTAATGAAGCCCATACTCATTCATTATCCATATGCAATTAACCAAGAACATCAACAATTGCAAACAAGTATAAAGGGAGGGGAAACTCCCGAACAGTCTGCCCAACAATATATTATAACAGTTTCTTCAATAGTACATCATCAAGTATACTTGGCAAAACTCCAAGTCTATACTTAGAATAATTTTACAATCAAGGCATAGAACAGCCTTTACAATACTTGTGCCAACTTCACACGGTAGGAGGGTGCTCACCCGAGACACCTAGAACTCCACCTTAAGCTCTGCACAAATCTGCAACTATACCGCACCTCGAACACCCTTGTTCAACCTACGACTTACTCCCGGTAAACTGCGCACTTCACAAGTGGAGCGCATGAGATATGCGCACTCCTCTTTTCTGCGCACTTCTTTACCCCTTGTCCAATGCGTAGAAGAAAGTGCGAGTTGATTGCTTGATCCTCCAAATGAACTTGCGTCCTCCAATATATACACAAGTCTTGGTTAACGTATGGGGTGTGCACGCCTTAAGGCCGACCCCCAAACTTATGTTAATGCGCCCATCGAACAGCCCTTGCAAGTCGGCTTGCAAGTCTATGCCTCATCGCATATAAACCTCGTTTCATCATTCAAGTGTCGTCGCATATGTCCAAGTCTTCGTCGCATTTTCGTCGCATGTGGAGCGCCCGCCCGTCGCAAGTCTGCCCGCTCGTCGCACCGATGTGCGCCCGCCGTGCCCGTGCGCCCGTTGCACCCGACACTCAACCGCCCGAGTTTGCGAAGACCTTACATCCTCCTCCACTTGTCGTCCTCGACAACATACCATCTCGGTAACCATCCACCAAGATCATCATCAACCATGATGTCGACTCCTCCACATAAGGCAAACATCCCTGCAACATATGTAGAACTCCATCTCCATCATGTCTCACCTTAGTGACTAACTGCCACCAAGATAACCATACCAAGGTATACACCTCTACGGTATGTCCTCCATCAGATATCATCTCGATCCATGATCATCGACCCCTTTGCCACAATCTCCACTGCAACATCTCGTGTCGAACTCATCATGTGTCACCATGTGAACCTCTGTCATGATACTCCAACAAAATGCCAACACATCTCTTGTACACTTCGCGACCCCATGTCTGAACTAGTTGGGTAGCTAATCCAACTGTCACGCTCAAATCATGAGAGTGAACATCCTCATGCCATCATCTGTTGTTCCTCAAACATCTGCCACATCCTTGACTCATCAAGAATCTATCTCCATAATCCATGCTCAGGTCCATGGAACTCCATCCATCTGCAACATGTCATGATGCTTGATGCCAAGCCATCCCTGCACCATCAATTATAACTACTCAACCATGTCTAAGGGACTCACTGCCATGAGCAGCTAACAATGAGCCCCATCTTCTCATCCATCTAAGAAGATGTAGAGGGAGTGGAGCCTGAAGGCTCTCCCTCACTAATCAACTCAATCCATCTATCAAGATCCTCAATCTCCATTCTTTGTAGATATGCCTCCCGGTCTTCCTTCTGGACATCCGGCCCCACATATATCTCCTCATCACCATCATCATCCTCCACCAACTCTAGCCTTCTTGTCAAATCCAAGATGCTATCTGAAAGTGATCTAATGACCAATGACTGCTCCCCAAACTTTGCCTCAATAGTGGACAACCGCTTGTTCACCTTCTCCTTATCCTCCATTTGCATCACTCCTAATTTACAATCAGCCCTTGTCACACCAATGGTTGGAACACCAATGGGTACATCTTCCCTTCCATCATAAATGTAGAGCTTCCTCAAATGTGGTACAACCATAGCCTCAAATTGTTTCATGAATTCCATCCCCAATACAGCCTCATAGTCATCAATCCGCACTATAGTGAAGTCCACCTTCCCGGTCCATTCACCAAGTGTAGTGTCCACCCTCTCAGCTATACCAAGAATCTCAATAGGAGGAGAATTCACTGTCTTCATTTGTGCCTTTGCCGGTACAAATTTCAGCCCAATTCTTCTCGCGGTATCTTCACTCATGAAGTTGTGAGAAGCCCCACTATCCACCATAGTGAGTATATCAGCACCTCCAACCTTCATCTGAACATACTCCAATCTGTTCCTCTCAGGATCTCTCCTAGAGACCACCTCCGTAGTAGCAGAAGCACCAAGTATCTGCATCATCCCCACAGAAGCACCTTCATTTCTCGCATCAGATTGTGCAATAGCAGCCACCTTTGGTTTAGAAGGACAATTCTTCACCGTATGTGGTCCAGCACATATCCAACACTTCAAGGCTTTCTTCGTCTTCGAACTATCATCCGATTTCGAAGCATCTTCCTTCTTCTTATCTTTCGGTTTCTCAGACTTCTTCTTCCTATCATCAGAAGTCTCATCATAATGTTCCACCAACCTGTCAACAGCAGCAAAAGCTTCTTCAAGTGTCCTAATCTTCTGCCTCTTCACTTCATTGCGTGCCCAAGGCTTCAACCCAATAATGAAGTTGAACACCTTGTCCCTTTCCGCCATGTCAGGAAGTTCCAGAGCTGCACTTGCAAACTCCCATTGATATGCTTGTAGGCTTCCGGTCTGCTTTATGTACTTAATCTTCGTCCTTGCTTCCCATGTTTCATCCTGAGGACTAAAATGAGTCTGCAAAGCCTTCTTCATGTCATCCCATGAAGTAATGTCATCAGCACTACCATTGGCAATCTGATCTAACCTCCTTCGCCACCACATCTTAGCATCCTTTGTTAAGAACTGAGCAGCTACCTTGACCTTTGTCTCATCATCAGATAGACCCAACCGTTCCAAGTATTGCTCCATGTCCCATAGAAAGTTGCCAAGAGTCTTCGCATTCCTTTTGCCATCATAAGATTCCGGTTCTTTGACCTTCACATGAGGTACTCCTCCACCTGAGTTATGCCTCACTTCCTTCTTCAACACCGCTATCTCATCCTTGGCTTTGTCAAGAGTTTTCCTCAAGTTCACGATCTCTGCAAGACCCTGATCCCTTGCTTCTTCAACCTCTTTGACCCTTACTTCAAGTTGTGTACACATAAGATCAGTGTACTCATACTGTGTTCGGAGTTCATCATGTTGTGTTTGGAGTTCTTCGAGCTCTTCCTTTGTCTTCAAGTTGATCTCTTGCTCTTTAGCAGGCAAGTCCATCTTCTTATCCCAAGAAGTCTCCATAGCCTCCATCTTTTCCAACACCTTTTCAATGAACCCAATAGTAGTATCCTTCATAACGTGACTAGACCTAGCCTGAGATTCAGTTGCCATCTCTAACAACTTCTTCCTCCTTTGCAATCTAGTTTCGACCATCCAACAGCTTCACCAAGTCACCTGCAATTAGAACCAACCCTTGTTCGACTTGTGTGAAACGGTTTCCTTCACCTGCAAGCACCCTTTTCACTGTCACAAGCAACCCTTCTCACCAGCTTCAAACCTTCACGAGCAACTTGGCTCCAATACCACCTGTCACGCCCCTACACCAGCGGTATTCTTTCAACCGCTTATAGCGAGGTGCGGCACCACCGAACGCTTTCTTTTCACCAATACTCACCTTCATGGACTACGCCTAAATCACTTGTCCTTAGTTTGTTTTTCGCAACCAAGTAAAATGCACTTATCCTTTATACTTAATGAAGCCCATACTCATTCATTATCCATATGCAATTAACCAAGAACATCAACAATTGCAAACAAGTAGAAAGGGAGGGGCAACTCCCGAACAGTCTGCCCAAACAATATATTATAACAATTTCTTCAATAATACATCATCAAGTATACTTGGCAAAACTCCAAGTCTATACTTAGAATAATTTTACAATCAAGGCATAGAACAACCTTTACAACATTTGTGCCAACTTCACACGGTAGGAGGGTGCTCACCCAAGACACCTAGAACTCCACCTTAAGCTCTGCACAATTTGCAACTATACCGCACCTCGAACACCCTTGTTCAACCTATGGCTTACTCCCGGTAAACTGTGCACTTCACAAGTGGAGGGCATGAGATATGCGCACTCCTCTTTTCTGTGCACTCCTTTACCCCTTGTCCAATGCGTAGAAGAAAGTGCGAGTTGATTTCTTGATCCTCCAAATGAACTTGCGTCCTCCAATATATACACAAGTCTTGGTTAACGTATGGGGTGTGCACGCCTTAAGGCTGACCCCCAAACTTAAGTTAATGCACCCATCGAATAGCCCTTGCAAGTCTATGCCTCATCGCATATAAACCTTGTTTCATCATTCAAGTGTCGTCGCATATGTCCAAGCCTTCGGCGCATTTTCGTCGCATGTGGAGCACCCGCCCGTCGTAAGTCTGGCCGCCTGTCCCACCGATGTGTGCCCGCCGTGCCCGTGCGCCCGTCACACCCGACACTCAACCGCCTGAGTTTGCGAAGACCTTACACCACCCGCCCCCCTCACCCACCTCCGCCTGCCCGCCTCACCCACACTCCGCCCTCGGCCTCACCCACCCTCCCTCAGCCCCATGAGCGGGGCTCGTGCAGGCGCACACGGGCCGCCCGCGCCCCTGCCCAGTAGGCAGGGCGATTCCTGGAATTGCCCTGCCTACCGAGCGAGGGCGCGGGCGGCCCGGTGGCGCCTGCACGAGGGGGGGCGCCCTCGTGCAGGCGCCACCCGAGCCGCCCGCGCCCTCGCCCAGCAGGCAGGGCGATTCCGAGAATCGCCCTGCCTGTTGGGCGAGGGCGCGGGCGGCCCGGGTGGCGCCTGCGCCCTCGTGCAGGCGCCACCCCGGCCGCCCGCGCCCTCGCCCGGCAGGCAGGGCGATTTCGGGAATTGCCCTGCCTACCGGGCGAGGGCGCGGGCGGCTCGGGTGGCGCCTGCATGAGGGGGGGCGACCTCGTGCAGGAGCCACCCGGGCCACCCGCGCCCTCGCCCTGCCTGCCGGGCGAGGGCGCGGGCGGCCCGGGTGGTGCCTGCACGAGGGGCGGCGCCCTCATGCGGGCGCCACCAGGGCCGCCTGCGCCCTTGCCCGGCAGGCAAGGTCACCCTACCTGCCGTGTGAGGGCGCGGGCGGCCCGGGTGGCGCCTGCATGAGGTTGGGCGCCCTCGTGCAGGCGCCACCCGGGCCGCCTGCTCCCTCGCCCGGCAGGCAGGGCGACTCTGCCTGGCGGGCGAGGGCTCGGGCGGCCCGAGTGGCACCTGCACGAGGGAGGGCGCCCTCCGGGCCGCCCGCGCCCTCGCCCGCAGGCAGGGCGACCCTGCTTGCCGGGCGAGGGCACGGGCGGCCCGAGTGGTGCCTGCACGAGGGAGGGCGCCCTCGTGCAGGCGCCACCCGGGCCGCCCACGCCCTCGTCCAGCAGGCAGGGTTGACCCTGCCTGCCAGGCGAGGGCGCGGGCGGCCCGGGTGGCACCTGCATGAGGGCGCCCCCCCTCGTGCAGGCGCCACCCGGGCCACCCGCGCCCTCGCCCGACAGGCAGGGTCGCCCTGCCTGCCGAGCGAGGGCGCGGGTGGCCCGGTTGGCGCCTGCACGAGGGCGCCCGAGCGAAGGGCGGTTCGGGGGAAGCGGGTGGGTGGGTGAGGGCGCCGGGCAGGGGGCGGGTGAGGGCGTCGGGTGAAGGCGTCGGGTGAAGGCACCCGAAGGTGTGGGGCGGGCGGGCAGGCGAGGGCGCCTAAATGGGCGGGGCAAGCGGGTTAGAGCGGGCGGGTGAGGGGGTGTGCAGGTGAAGGGGTGCGGGTTGAGGGGGTGTGGTGGGGAGCCCAGGCGGAGGGGGGTTCGGGTGAGGCAGGCAGGTGGGTGAGGGAGCAGGGCGGGGGGCGGGCAAGGGCGCCGGGAGGGGTTGAGCGGGTGGGTGAGGGGTGCGTGAGGGGGTGCAGGGTGGGCGGGTTGGGGGAGAGGTAGGGAGCCCGGGTGGAGGGCGGTTCGGTTGAGGCGGGCGGGTGGGTGAGGGCGTCGGGCGGACGGGCAGGCGAGGGCGTCAGGCGGACGGGCGGGCGAGGGCGCCCGGAGGGTTAGAGCGGGCGGGTGAGGGGGTGCGGGGTGGGCGGGTGTGGGAAGAGGTAGGGAGCTCGGGCGGAGGAGGGTTCGGGTGAGGCGGGCGGGTGGGTGAGGGCGCCGGGCGGGGGGCCGGGTGAGGGCGCCCTGAGGGGTGGGGCGGGCGGGTGGGCGAGGGCGCCCGAAGGGTGGGGCGCCGGGAGGGTTGGAGCAGGCGGGTGAGGGGGTGCGGGGCGCGCGTGCTGGGGGAGAGGTAGGGAGGGCGCCCGGAGGGGTGGGTGAGGGCGCTTGGGTCGGTCAGTCGGTCGGGCGGGCGGGCGGGTGGACGGGGCGGGGGCGGAGTAGGGAGAGAGTTGGGGTGGGCGGGCGGGTGAGGGCGCCCGGGCCGGAGAGGGTTTTGGGGGTTGGGCCAGGGCGCCCGAGCCGCCGGGGTGGGGGGGTTTGGGATGCTTGGGGGGGGTGGGTGGGTGAGGGCGCCCATGCCATGCGGGGGGGGGTGGTGGGTGAGGGCACCCATGCCGTGCGGGGGGGTGGGTCGGTGAGGGCGCCTGAGCAAAATGTTTTATTCGTGATTTACCTTTTTACACTGGAATGTTAATGCATGTCCTTTTGGAATATGAGGGGCGGTGGGTGGGGTGATTGTTGATTAAAATTTATGATATGTTTTCGTTGTTACTTTAAGTTAATATGTTTTTATTATTTACTGATTTATGTGTTTCTATTTTTCAGGAAAATGGCATCAAAGAAAATTTCAGTGAATCTTTCTGGACCAAAGACTCATAAAGGTGCATCTAAAAGAAACATTGGTGAACGAACTCCACCTGAGCTCATGACTACAAATCTTTCAAGTGCCTCAAGTGATAAGAAGATGATTTCAGACTGGAAGAATTCGAAAGAGGTGAAATTTCTATCAAGAATGTGGTATGTGAAAGAAAGAGAAAGCGCAAATGTGAATATATATCTATATATCGATATACTGAATGATAATGGAATTTTTGAGGTGATGGGAAGAGTCGTAGATATGTGTTCGGTACCGGACACTGAAGTTGTTTACGTACTTACAAAAGCTCCCAAGTCACATGAAAGGGTTAAATACCAACTATCATATTCATTGTATGACACGACAGAGGTATCTACAAAGTTGTGTAGTCAAATCGTAAATGAGATGACACAAAACATCGTAAGTATTATTATTTATATTTGTATTTTGCGTTTTTTAAAGTGTCTCACTATATTTTTTAACTTTGTTTTTTATTGACATATGATATTTTGTTTGGCAGAATTTTGTTGAAATTTGTTCAATTAGGTTGGGAGGCATTCATTTCATTGAGAATGATATCATGAAAGTTGTCAGCAGTTTTTACTCAGTGTCAGAAGAAAATATGGAAAATAGGCAAAATGAAGTAATTGATAATGCTACAAAACTACATCGAAAGAATCATAAAAAAAGGTCTCTGTTGGATAAATCTAGCAAGGGTAAACAAGTTACTTTTGAGAACGATGAAGTTGAAATTGACGATGAAACATATGTTGTCATTACTGAAGATGACACTGGAACTGAGAAGAGCCATAAAAATCGAAAAGTAACAATGCCCAAGAATAACTCTGGTGGGAATGTTATGACCAAGAAAAGTAGAGTTGATGATTTTGAAGCAGTCATTACCAGCAGTCAAGAACCTAGTGAAACTTCAAAAGAAAGCAGAGAAATCATTACACCAGGAGCTGATTTAGAAGATGGCATTATCAAAACAAAACAAAATGTCATTCGAGAGAATTTGACAAAGAGAAACTTAATTGATGGTGGTCGCACATTTCAGCTTAATGTCAGGCAAACCTATAAAGCAAGTGAAGGACAATGTCAATATCAAGTTAGAAAGCCACAGCATCTGCATGTTCACAACTTGAAGACATTGATGAGGTACAA
This sequence comes from Pinus tabuliformis, assembly GCA_031772625.1. Lineage (NCBI taxonomy): Eukaryota > Viridiplantae > Streptophyta > Pinopsida > Pinales > Pinaceae > Pinus > Pinus tabuliformis. Next base: position 770,621,393 of record CM062809.1, read on the forward strand.
TCCATATGCTCATGTGGTTAGTTATGTCCTTCTTGTTGATCCACTTCAAGTTCCCAACAAAGAAGCATTTGATAAGTCAAAATGTTTTGAATACAATTATTATGTGCTTGGGGGGAACCATTCTGTAGAAGCTCAAAGACAATTGATGGAGGAATATCCTAATAACCCACGTTTTGAAACAATGAAATGTATCATTTACGCTGGTTTATCTGATACAGAGGCAAAGTTAGTGGCATGGGATCATAATTCAGATAATGAATATAGGATGTCTATGACTTTCATCCAAAGGGTTATATTTATTCATAGTGAATTTGAAGAAAAATGTGGTGGGGATAGGACAAAAGTTACTGCAGAGTTCCGAAAGGAATGCTATATGGAAATAGGATATCAAATTGAAGAGAAAACCAATTCAAAAGGTGGAAAGGGAAGCAAACATAGTGATTTATTCAGAGGTGTTGATAACATTTTCCAATTGGCATTTAGAACTGGAGATGTTTGGAGGTTGATTGATGAGATTTTTGGCATGTGGGAAGACATTGCCATTAAAAACCAGAAGGTCAAAAAGTCTAAGCCATTCATATGTGGCAACAGTAAATTAGCTCCTGAAATGAAGCATCTTCCAGACGATATGACTATCACACCTTGGAGGGCGATGCAAGGAGTGAAAGATGAGAAAATTTTCAAAACAATATTATCTCGTGTGAGGTCAGGGGAATTATCATTGGAGGAAATGTCTGAAGAATTTCAAAAGTAAGTTTCTTGAAATATTTTTATTTATTTCTAGATTATAATTATATTTTAAATAAAACATGATGTTCTTGGTAGTATTTGTTATACATATCATTATATTAACTTTTTGTTACTTTATCTATGCAGTCGCAAAGTTTACATGAAAATTCAAGAACAAATGGTTAGATTGTTGAATGAAGATAGTTGGGATGATGTCGTACGCAACTATCCAGATTCAAGTTCTACATCAACATTAAAAGCTTTTTATCTTGCATTTAAAAAGGTATCTTGATTTATACATTCATTTTTATTCACCTGTGTACTATTTTTAATTTATAACTTACACATATATTTGTTTATTTTATAAAAGATGAGGAAGGATGATAATGGAGTGCCATATAGTTTCAAAACCTTTATCGAAAAAATAAAGATCGAAAGACTAAGGAAGCAACGTATTAAGGATATTCAACTTGATCCAACTCTTAATCATTTCATTTGGAATGGGCTAGACACTATTCAATATCAAGTAATACAAGGCGACTATGAAGACATTGCTAAACTCATACCTAAAAGGGATTATGCCCTAGTCATTGCAGATATTCCCCATGGTTTCAATATTCCAAACATTGACTATGATAGTGACCCTTATACTTATCAAGCTTTTAGTAAAGTGGTTGCGGGATTTGTAGAAGTCACGTCATCACCATTATGGAGATTTGTGACATTTCATTCAGACACACAATTGGCAATGATATTGTCAAGCTTCAAGGGGAAAACAAATTCAAGGATGCAGCTTACATGGTAAGACGTTTAAAATGTATATTTGATTAATGTTGAAGATTTTATTTATGTACAAGTTAATTTAACTTTTACTATTTCATGTTACAGGGAAAAGTCAAATCTTCTTCACAATGAAGATCAACAATTTATAAATGATTGTGAGTTCATTCATATTGATAGTTGGGCAAAAGATGATAGCCATATGTCTATGATTTTTAATCGGGTAGACAGAAAGAGTCATAGCCAAATACTGAGTTATGATGTTGTTGTGAGAAAAATAACATATGAAGACAAAGAAGCAAAAGGAGAGATAGTTAACATTAATCAAAAACCACAATTATTGATTAACTATCTTATAGACATTTGTTCAAATGAAGGAGATTGGGTTTTGGATTTATTTTCTGGCTCAGGTAAGTTTTATTATATGGAATTGAATTTCAATCTGTTATTTTTTTAATTAATATGTCATTGTACTAATTTAGTTCATTATTTCTTTTGTGCTTGAAAATTAGGTACAACACTAGCATGTTGCCTTCAAAAAGGAAGAAATTGCATTGCAATTGAAAAAGATCCAGTACAGTGCAATTTCATTCAGCAAAGAATTAATGCTCTTCAATTTCTTCTAGATGCAATGCAAGAAATTGGGTTGAAGAAAGGGGAATTTAGTGAATCACGTGTGGCAAAAAAGGCAAAGGAACCCCAACCACCATTACATGGAATGTTTGGAAAGACATACATTGGGAGTTTCGCAGACATCAAAGACCCATTAGAAGAGGAAAATGAGCAAAATGAAATAGAAAATATTGTGGAAGAGGACAATGATGAAACTCTAGAGGACGGAGAGTTTGGATTACGTGACATTGTTGATTAAATTTAAGTTATGCTTGTAAATCAAGCTTTGCAATGTTTTGACTTTGACATTTTATGAGAAGAATAAACACTCAATTAGGGTTGTTATACGTTCAATATTGGTAATATGTGATTTTTGCATTGATTTTTAAGTTAATCATTATTTTTTGAAAAAAAAAGTGATTTTTATTATTTTTTTGACATGAAATTCATAGAAAAAGCTATTATTTAACCATTTTTAGTTAAAATTATCGTATAAAAATTGTGATTTTGACATGTCAATTCTAACAAAAAATTATCAAAACGTGTAGTTTTTTAGTTATATTTATGTTAAAAATTGTTATTTTTATGTCCATTGTTAAAAAATATTGTTTTTTAGAAACAATTATTTCATGTCGATTGAAAAATTAATTAAGGATGTATAAATATGTAGAATATCGAAAAGTCTAAATATCGACCTTCTAATTTAAAAATTCAAAACAGTAGAAACCTCAAGAAAAAAAAATTAAAATTATAATAAAAAACAAGAAAATGTGAAGAAAACGACCACTTCAAAAATTATCAAATTTACTAAATAATTATTTACATTTTATACATTAAAAAATTTAAAGCCAAAAAACAGGGCTTTTAAAAAAGGAGTGTGATGCAGAATGCTCACTTTTTTAAATCAGCATGAAAATCACTACCATTCTAAAACGTGATGAACATAAAAAAAACTAAAGTGCCAAAAACTATGCTCTAGAAAAAACATGTGCGTTCTGCATCACCCATTTTCAAAATCAGGTCACTTTTTAGCTATCTCTACGAAACGGGTAACAGTATCAGTTCCCATTTCAAAGTTTACATTGTTTCATACGCAAGTTTCATAAAGGGAAGTCGCATATATACGTGAGTTAGTTACTATACAGTCGTGTATATGATAGTTCGAGGAAAAGCAGTAGAGTCAGGTTCAAGAAAAAGGGTCTGATATGATTCAGTCCATTATTTTCTTTGTTTGATAATGGTTACAAACTGTTGATGATGCGTGGAAATTTCTTGATACTTGTAAGATGATTAAAAGTGTTTTGATCCTAAATTAATGATGCTGATGCCTTGATACTTCTTGTTGATATATGCATGATCATATCTGACAGTGAACAGATGGCACAGGTTCTGGGGAGCATATGCTTTTAATGCATTGTTGGCATTATGGTTAGTAGTCCTTGGTGATGATGCTTATATGGCTAAATAATATATCTTGCTATGATATGGTTATGAGTTGTCCATGACAATATCTCATATGATACTTGGGGTTACATAGTTGATGTTCAGATTAGATTTGTGGTTGATTCCCTGATGATGCATATATGGTGCTTACATGGTGATCTTCATAAGGATAAGGAGAAGTACAAAGCTTGAATACACATCCTCATTACTTGATGATGAGTCACTCATATGCTACTGTCGTCATATGCATAAAGATCATAGAATACAATTATGATGCATGATTCCTATAGTTCTTGGCACTCATGTGGATAAGGATTGTTGCTATTGATGATATCAAGAAGTCTTGACAAATGATCTTGAGCTCAAGATACATAGTGTTGATACATGGATGACTACCCAAAGTTGCATTGTTGGAGACATGATGATGATAAGTTCTTACCTATATGATGATAGGTTGATACTTACATATGTTGATTGGTGAAAATGTTCCCATGTGATGATACTTGGATCATGCAGATCTTGATGTTGATGAGATGGCTATGGTGTTTTTCACATATAATATAATGTGAATGATTCTGTATGTCATATGCAGAATTCTGTTCAAAAGGATGAGTTGATACCTATATGCAGACATACCTTGTTGATGACTTATACACTAATGGACATATACAGGTTGCTGGTCTAGATGTTGTTGACAGATGCTTATGGAGCAGATCATACATTGTGTATGATAGTTGTTGATGACTATCATAGTCTTATTTAGATGTTTGGTCTCTGGTATAAATGTCATGTAAAGGTCATATCAAGACTCATGATGTAATAGTGTGTCTCTATCTATTGTAGTCATTTGATGAATCCCTTTCGGTCATATGATGTAATTTGTACCCCCACTATGCATGGGAAAGATGATGTAATATTTCAGTAATGTATAAACAATTAGTATCTGGTGTATCCACACTTGGTTGGGTGGATGAGTCAATATTGGTATATCCCCACTTGGTTGGGAGATGGATGTATGTATGAGTCTTTGGTGATAGGAAGGTCATTTATGATAGAGTCATGTTCTTCTTGTAGAACATCTTTTTGTAGACCATACATACAGTCAGGGGGAGCATGAACAACACACTTCAGCAGAGCAGAGGCTTCAACATGTACTCAGAGGGAGCACGGATAGATTGGTACAACTTGGCATATACAAAGGGGGAGCTCAATCAGAGATTTCTGCAGGTACTCAGGGGGAGTATGGACAGTGGAATGTATATCAAGGAAGATAATATCTTGGTCCACCCTTTGCCCTTGATGTCAAAGGGGGAGAGTGATTTGTTGTTGTTTCCATCAAGTCCAAAGGGGGAGATTGTTGGCATTCTGATGCATATGTTGTACTTGATGGCAACCCACTCGAACAACTCACTTACATATGAATCTACAAAAGAGATATCAAATGGGATGTAGGACAGCTCAAAGGAATCAGATGACAGTTCTCAGTATGACAAGCTAGCTTTGCCATCAAGTCCAAAGGGGGAGATTGTTGGCATTATGATACAAGTATTCTCCTTGATGGCATCTCACACAGATGTCAGATCATAGTGCAAGAGGTCAGTAGCAAAAAATTGATTATCAGACTACAAAGGATGAAGAAAATAAGGTATACGCAGGTTCCTCTTAGCAAAGTCATGTATACACGCGGGATTGATAATGTAAAGTCGCATGTGCGTATACAAGCACTTTCATGCATGGAAAAGTGTGTACATGTGGGAAAACTTATGGTTGATCCATGGTATTTAGTTCGACATATTTGAGCCTATGGTTTTGGTCCGTGGTATTGCATTCAAAGTGTTGAACCCAGGTATTAGGCTCAAGGTATTGTTTAATTATGATTTTGGACCATGGCACTGAGTGATGCCCAAGACTATAAAAGGAGGAGGAGATCATTAGGCAAAGTGATTGAGAAAGTCTTGAATATCTGATGAAGTATGAGATCCAGTATGCAGGCTATGGGTTCATGATGCATTGCTTGATCTAAGCTAAGGAGGGATCTCAACGGTTGATGGAGAACAAGATCTAAGGATGGATTGGGATCTTAAGGCTTGGAATGTTTATCATTATATGGTTTGATTATGGATATACTAGATCTAAATTATTGACGCATGTTTTATTGTATGAATGTTATGATCTGGGTATGAATGATGTCTGGAACATCTGCAAAGTTATGAGAAAATATTTGTAGATTTGTATGCGGGTTGGCTTTAGTGAAAGCGCGTATGTACGTTGGTTTGGTTCGTCATAGTAGTGTATACATTATGATATATGATATTTGAAGTTGCAGCTGGATCTGGTTATTGTTGCAGAGTTCTGTTGTTTGTTCTATGTTTTGGTGATTGTGTTATTGATAGGGTTTCAGTGTTTCAGTGATTCAGAGATTGATGATGCTAGTATTGATTGATTTTGTGCTTCAATGATATTGATAGGTCCAGTATGAAAATTGGATGAAACATGGCCTTCAGATTATGATGTTGTGTTCCATGAGTATCCAGTCGGAAAATGTATGAAACGTGGTACCTAGAGGAAGAAAGAGAAGGTTGTAGCCTTCTGTAGGTCGATACCTATGTACTAGTACATCAGCTAGTACAAGAGCAAAGTGGGTGGTAGCTCCCTTCCAGTAGCAGCTGGAGAATGAGTAAAGGTTAGAGAATTTCAGTATGCCGGCACCTACGTACTAGTAAATGGATCAGCTAGTACAAGAGCTAAGGGGGTTGTATCTCCCTTCCAAGAGAGTCTAGAGAAGGAGAGAAGGTTGTAGCCTTCTGCAGGTAGAAGCCTGCATACTGGTATAAGACTACACTAGTACAAAACTATTGTAAAAATTTTCTTATTAAAAGGAATATAGAGACGAATTGCAGCAGGTGGTTTTCACCCACATTTGGTTTCCACCTTATATCATGGTGTTCATGTGTGCTTCTTGTGTGTGATGATCTGTTCTATTTTACTACTTCTGTTTACTGTTCATATGGTTAATAATGTTCTAATGCACTCATTAAGGATCAACTAACTGAATCATAAGTTTACTGGATATACGCTGGTTGCATTAATCACAGTTGCATATACACGTGGTTTGCCTTAACTGAAGTAGCGTATATGAATCTGAATATGGAAATGAAATTTTTTTATTGATTTGATAATACTGATTCACCCCCCCCCCCCTCTCAGTATTATTTCCAACACTTAAAGTTGTATACCAAGGGGTTGAAGGAGCCACTAAGCCACTCTATTTCATAAACCAAAGGAGGCTGCATGGACCTAGTGTTGGCATTATGTTTCAGGTGTTGTCCTTGATGGCAAACTCTTTCAGGTGGTAAATCAAGAAGGACGCAGGAAATATGTTCAGCAAATGCGTCCCCGCAAGTCTACCATACAGAACCCGCGTCCAGGGACGCTGGCCAGCCGTTCAGAAGGTGCGTCCGCCCAGTGCACACATTTCAAGGTAGAGAAAAGCTCGTGGGGGCTTCTTGTGTGGTATCTAGCCGACGGTTGTGTGTTTCTATGGTGTCGGCTCGTGGTATTGTTCCACGCTTTGGGGAGAAGCTTGCCTATATAAAGCAAAGGAGTTCATTTGGATTAATTATCATCTTGGTTGATCATCTCTTGGTGAGATCTAGTCCATATCTTTAAGGGTAAATCTTCTAATGGACTACGATCTATATGGCGCATGATCAGATCTGTGGATCTGAGTGTTTGGGTTGGTTCTGAAGTCCTCTTATCTTCTATATCTAAAGGGACGCAGATTCAGTGAAGGGAAAGTGCGCCGGGACGCAGTACAGTAAAGGATCAGGTGCGTCTCTGTAGCGAAGGACGCGGCGCGACTGTGGTATTGGGTGCGTCTCTGAAGCGAAAGACGCGGCGCGATAGTGTTGATGTGTGCGTCGGTCGCAGACAAGCAAAAAGGAACAGTGCGTCGGCACGCAGAACAGCATAAGGTATACTGCGTCCAGTCGCAGGCCACAGAAAGAAAATATGCGTCCCTGTCTTAAGATGATCTGTTGACTGTATATTTCTGTTCATAAGGTGTTCTGGGTTGTTTCTGTAATTACTGATCTGATATCTGTAGTAGACTGTATCTGTTGTATACTTGTTGATCATTTGATTCTTCATGAAAAGAAGTAGGGGGTTGTAGCTCCCTTCCAGGAGAAGTCTGGAAAACGAGAAAGAGTTGTAGCTCTTTGCAGGTTGCAGCCTGCGTGCTGGTAAAGGACTGCACCAGTACAAAATCATTGTAAAAAGAATTTCTTGAAAGAAGATAGAGACATTATTGCAGCAGGTGGTTTTTCTCCCGCATTGGGTTTCCACCTTACATCTTGTGTTCTTTGGTGTGACTGTCTATTTTCTTTATTCATGCTCATTGTTTTATGGTACTGATATGCAAGAATATTTCAAAAGATCAAATAAGGAAGATTTGGTAAATTGCTAGATAATACTGATTCACCCCCCTCTCAGTATTATTTCCAACAATTGGTATCAGAGCAGGTCCTTCAGAACAGCTTGATCGCTTGAAGGTAGATCGTTCATCATGAGCAACTACGAGAGAGAAGCATCAATCAGGCCACCCGTCTTCGATGGGACAAACTTCAATTATTGGAAGGTAAGAGTTACTGCATATCTTCAATCTCTTGGTACAGAAGTTTGGAACATTGTAGAATCAGGCTATGCCTTTCCTTCAGTTACTCCTACAGATCCAGCTGAGAAAAAGCAGTATGAAACAAATGCAAAAGCAGTCAGTACTCTATTAGGAAGTATATCTCAAACAGAGTTCATGAAGGTCATGCACTTCAAATCAGCAAAAGAAATATGGGACAAAATGATCACTAGCTATGAAGGAGATGAACAGGTAAAAGAAGCTAAACTTCAAACTCTCAGGATTCAATATGAGACTCTCAAGATGTATAATGATGAAAGTGTGGCTAATTATTTTCTTCGGGTAGATGAGATTGTTAATTGTATGAAAAATTTGGGTGAAGAAATAAAAGAGACTATAGTAGTTCAAAAGATTCTAAGATCTTTATCTCCCAAGTTTGAATCTAAAGTATCTGCAGTAGAAGAAAAGGAAAATCTCCGTGTTCTCACTATGTCTCAGCTGCATGGAATTCTAACTGCTTATGAAATGAGAAAGGGAGGTCCATCAGACAGAAGGGAAGCTGCTTTTAAAGCATCAGGCAAAGAAGATCACTATGAAGCAAGTCATGTTCCAGAAGAAGAGGAAGAAGAATCAAACTTTGTCAGAAATCTTCAAAGGGGTTCTGGAAGGTTCAGAGGTAAGCTACCTTTCAAATGTTTTGCTTGTGGAAGAGTAGGTCATTATGCTGCAAAATGCTCTTATAAGGATAAAGGAAAGGAACCAGTTAGATGGAACAAGAAACAGGGTACAAATAAGAAAAGCTACTACACCCATGAAGATAGCGATGGCTTATCAAACAGTGATGAAGATGAACAAGGTAACAAATATAGATTGTTAATGGCATTTGAAGATGATAATTATGAGGATGCTATAGATGTGGATAACCTTTATGATGAAATTACTAGACTCAAGAGATGTATAGAAGAAAAGAACATGATTATTGATACTCTACAATTTCAGATTGATGAAAAGGAAAAACATCTTGAAAAATTAGAAGGTGAAATTGTTGGTCTTAGAAAAGAAATTGAGAAAACAAAAACTATTAATCTCAAGTTTGTCAAAGGATCTGAAACGTTGAATGAGATTATCAGTGTGCAGCGGTCTCCACTAAATAAGACAGGTCTGGGCTACAATGGAGAAACTTCTCAAGCTTCCACTTCAAAAAGTTATCTTGATGCAGCAAGAAGAAATGAGCAAGAACACAAGGAAGATCATCAGGTAAAGCAGGGACAAACTTCAAACTATCAGGGGCAATCCAGCTTAAGGGTGAACAAAAGCCACAACCAGCCACAGGTAAAATCTTCTCAATTTGGTTCAAGAATAGATGAAAATAGAAATTACAATCAGTTGGCTGGTAGATTCAATAATCGCAGAAACTTCTTCAATGGACAATGCTTTTCTTGCCATAACTTTGGTCACAAAGCAGCCCAATGTGTTGCGTATAAAACAATCATGACTAGGGAAGCTCAAAAACAAAGAAGCATGACAGGGATTACAAAAAGGACCTATAACAATTTTTCAGCTCTTGAAAATGAAGTTGAATGCTCTATTTGCAATAATTTTGGACATGAAGATGTTGAATGCAGAAGCAGGTTTCCGGAAAGAAAGGTACAAGAACAAAAAAGGGAACAAACCTCAGGCACCAAAACATGGAAAATAAAGGAACCTCAAACAGAAAGATGTGGGATAGCATTCTATGCAGAAGGACAAGAAAATCTATGGTACATTGACAGTGGATGTTCAAAGCATATGACAGGTGATAAAGAAAAACTTGAATCTTATTCTAATTTAGAAAAGGGAAAGAAAGTCTCTTTTGGAAATGATACTCCTGCAACTATAAAAGGAAAAGGTATTGCTCCTTTAAAAGAAGATGTTAAGGCTGGAAATGTTTTGTTTGTTGATGGACTAAAGCATAATCTTCTAAGTGTAAGCCAGATGTGTGATCAAAGAACCGAGGTTATATTCAGATCAAATGGATGTCTTGTTCGTGATCTTGATACAGGTAAAACAGTTCTCAAAGGAAAAAGAACTTCAAATAATCTATACATTTTTGATGAAGAACAACAACAATGCTATCTAAGCAAGGATGAAGAGCACTGGTTATGGCATCGAAGGTTGGGACATCTAAGCTTCTCACAAATAAGGAAAGCTTGCAAATATCAGGCAGTTCGCGATCTTCCAGATATCAAAATTCCTGACAACACCATGTGCAGATCATGTCAGTTTGGAAAACAGACTAGAACTAACTTTCCAGAGAAAGAAGGATCAGCCAGCATGCCTCTTGAGCTAGTACATACAGATGTATGTGGACCATTCAGAAAAAGAACACCTAGAGGAGAGGAATACTTGATATTATTTATTGACGATTTCTCCAGGTTTGTTTGGTTAGGACTTATGAAGCACAAAGATGAAGCTTTCGAAAAATTCAAATCCTTCAAAGCCTTGGCTGAAAATGAATCAGGTCACAAGATTAAGTGCCTCAGATCCGACAGAGGTGGAGAATTTACTTCAAATGAATTTTTCGATTTCTGTGATGAACATGGAATAAGGAGAGAATTTTCTACAGCTAGAACTCCTCAGCAAAATGGAGTAGTGGAAAGAATGAACAGAACAATCCAGCAAATGGCTCGTGCTATGCTTGATGAATCAGGAACTCCTGCAACCTTCTGGGGTGAAGCTGCACATGCGGCAGTTATTATTCTCAACAAGACAAATGTCCGAGTGAACAGCACTCAAACTCCTCATGAGCTCTGGAGTGGTAAAACTCCTTCGGTAAAGCACTTCAAAATCTTTGGGAGCAAATGCTATATCAAAAATACTGAGGAGCAGCTTGGCAAACTTGATCCTAGAGCAGATGAAGGAATTCTTCTTGGCTACTCTCCACATAGCAAAGCATACAAATGCTACAATAAAAGACTTGGCAGAATTGTTGACAGCATTGATGTAGTGGTTGATGAGAAAGGATACATTCCTAGGCAAATACATCGTGAAGACATTGAAGAAGATGAAAGCTACCCTCAAAGACAGAATGATGAAGAAGAAGAACCGCAAGAACAATTTCAAGACGGACCTCACGAAGAAGCAGAAGAAAGAACAAGAATAGAAGAAAAGACTCCATCCAGATATGTTCAAAAGAACCATCCAGAATCTCAGATCATGGGACAAAAGGAAGCAGGTATACAAACTAGAAGAACAGTTGCAGAAGCTTCAAGTTATTTGGCATTACTCTCCTCTACTGAACCACAAAATGTGAAAGAAGCATGCAAAGATGAATGTTGGGTGAAAGCAATGGATGAAGAACTTGAGCAAATCGAAAAGAACAACACTTGGGAGCTGGTTCCTAGACCAAAGGATAAGAATGTTATCGGAACAAAATGGGTTTTCAAAAATAAATTGAATGAAAATGGAGAAGTAATTAGAAACAAAGCCAGACTTGTTTGTAAAGGGTATGCACAGCAAGAAGGAATAGACTTTGAAGAAACTTTTGCTCCTGTTGCAAGACTTGAGGCCATCCGAATGTTTCTTGCTCTCTCAAGTTGTCAGAACTTCAAAGTATTTCAAATGGATGTGAAATCAGCTTTTCTGAATGGAGACTTGGATGAAGAAGTGTACATTGAACAGCCAGATGGTTTCATTCTTGGAAACGATCCAAATCTTGTATGCCGATTAAAAAAGGCTCTCTATGGTCTCAAACAAGCTCCAAGGGCTTGGTACTACCGGTTGGACAAATATCTTCATCAACAAGGTTTTTCAAAAGGTTCAGCAGATAGCAATCTTTATATAAAAGTTGAAAATGACAAATTACTAATACTTGTTGTGTATGTAGATGACATTATTTTTGGCAGTAATGAAGAAGCTATGAGTCAAAGCTTTGCCTCAGTCATGCAGAAAGAATTTGAGATGTCCTTGCTAGGAGAACTGACATACTTTCTTGGTTTGCAAATCCAACAAAAGAAAGGAGGAATCCTTTTATCTCAAACCAAGTATCTCAAGCAGATTTTGAAGAAATATGGCATGGAAGATGCAAAACCAGTATGTACACCCATGGTTACAGGATGTAGTCTCAGTGCAAATGACGAATCTGCAGCAGTTCATCAACCAACCTACAGATCTATGATTGGAAGTCTACTATATTTGACAGGTACCCGACCAGACATCATGCATGCAGTTGGAATAGTTGGAAGGTTTCAGGCAAATCCAAAGGAGACTCATCTTCAAGCAGTAAAGAGAATCTTCAAATATCTTCAAGGGACTCAAAATTATGGCCTATGGTATCCTAGAGATACAGATCTCACTCTTCATGCTTATACAGATGCAGATTGGGCCGGAAGCGTGGATGACAGGAAAAGCACAAGTGGTGGTGCATTCTTTATGGGTTCTAGACTGGTATCTTGGTTCAGCAAGAAACAGAGTTCAATTGCCTTGTCTACAGCTGAAGCGGAATATGTTGCGGCTGCATCTTGTTGCACCCAACTTCTTTGGATGATGCAGACTTTGCAGGATTATCAAATCACTTGTACACCTCCTATTCCTATCTTATGTGACAACACAAGTGCAATCAGCATCTCAAAGAATCCGGTTATGCATTCAAAAACCAAGCACATACCAATCAAGTACCATTTTCTCCGGGAACAAGTACTTGAACAGAAGGTCAAGTTGGAGTATGTTCCTTCTAAGGAACAAGTTGCTGATATTTTCACCAAACCGTTGCCCAGGGACACTTTTGAATACCTCAGGCAAAAGCTGGGGGTTGTTGATGCATCATCTCACTGTTGACCATCTTCCTATTGATGGTATAGGCTCAGGGGGAGCACATAATGCATTGTTGGCATTATGGAGAAGGAGATCTTGGAAATAGCTGCAATATGTCTCTGTCTCCTTCATGATGGATTTCTGGTTACAAATCTGGAGAAGCATGAGCATAGGGGGAGCATACCCTTTGCTCTTGATGTCAAAGGGGGAGAATGATGAAGCTGAAGCTTATGTGGTTGCCATCAAGTCCAAAGGGGGAGTTTGTTGGCATTATGTTTCAGGTGTTGTCCTTGATGGCAAACTCTTTCAGGTGGTAAATCAAGAAGGACGCAGGAAATATGTTCAGCAAATGCGTCCCCGCAAGTATACCATACAGAACCCGCGTCCAGGGACGCTGGCCAGCCGTTCAGAAGGTGCGTCCGCCCAGTGCACACATTTCAAGGTAGAGAAAAGCTCGTGGGGGCTTCTTGTGTGGTATCTAGCCGACGGTTGTGTGTTTCTATGGTGTCGGCTCGTGGTATTGTTCCACGCTTTGGGGAGAAGCTTGCCTATATAAAGCAAAGGAGTTCATTTGGATTAATTATCATCTTGGTTGATCATCTCTTGGTGAGATCTAGTCCATATCTTTAAGGGTAAATCTTCTAATGGACTACGATCTATATGGCGCATGATCAGATCTGTGGATCTGAGTGTTTGGGTTGGTTCTGAAGTCCTCTTATCTTCTATATCTAAAGGGACGCAGATTCAGTGAAGGGAAAGTGCGCCGGGACGCAGTACAGTAAAGGATCAGGTGCGTCTCTGTAGCGAAGGACGCGGCGCGACTGTGGTATTGGGTGCGTCTCTGAAGCGAAAGACGCGGCGCGATAGTGTTGATGTGTGCGTCGGTCGCAGACAAGCAAAAAGGAACAGTGCGTCGGCACGCAGAACAGCATAAGGTATACTGCGTCCAGTCGCAGGCCACAGAAAGAAAATATGCGTCCCTGTCTTAAGATGATCTGTTGACTGTATATTTCTGTTCATAAGGTGTTCTGGGTTGTTTCTGTAATTACTGATCTGATATCTATAGTAGACTGTATCTGTTGTATACTTGTTGATCATTTGATTCTTCATGAAAAGAAGTAGGGGGTTGTAGCTCCCTTCCAGGAGAAGTCTGGAAAACGAGAAAGAGTTGTAGCTCTTTGCAGGTTGCAGCCTGCGTGCTGGTAAAGGACTGCACCAGTACAAAATCATTGTAAAAAGAAATTCTTGAAAGAAGATAGAGACATTATTGCAGCAGGTGGTTTTTCTCCCGCATTGGGTTTCCACCTTACATCTTGTGTTCTTTGGTGTGACTGTCTATTTTCTTTATTCATGCTCATTGTTTTATGGTACTGATATGCAAGAATATTTCAAAAGATCAAATAAGGAAGATTTGGTAAATTGCTAGATAATACTGATTCACCCCCCTCTCAGTATTATTTCCAACACCTAGACCTTACCAGCAGGGAATGCATGGGACATTACAGGCATACTACAACCCCAATCAAGCCACTTCCATGCCTTCTTGGGGCCCCCTTACTCATCCTTCCTAGTCCACACCTCCACCTTGGTCATATCCATCTCAATATCACGTTCAAACAGCTGCTCATTCATTTCACTACTATGCTTAGCCACAACCTCAGTGGAATGCACCTCATCAAGGGTGGAGGCCCCAGTACAACTCTCCTCCCGCTATTTTACCTCCACCACCTGCTCAACCACAACCATTGCCTCCTGCTCCACCAAGGAAACCCTAAATTCCTGCTCAACTAAACCCGAACCCGAATAAAAGATAGGCTCAACAAGTATATAGTGAGGAATCATCATGCCCAACCTATGCTGTGGAGATTCAGGAGATTAACCTACGATCTAGGAAGGTTCTCTGAGATAGCCAACCACCCCCTAAGGAGGATGAGGAAGATAAAGAGGAAAGTGAACCGAAAACAATTCCACCCTTTCTTGAGAGATTATCTGAAACAACACAGCCTACCCCGGAAGAAACTAAACTTCTAAGAGAATTGAAACAATTATGTGTAAAGATACCACTTCTCCAAGACATAAAGGATGTGCCTATATACAACAAGATGATCAAAGAGAAGTGCTTTAGGCATCCAGGCAGGCGCAAGAGAGATGCCCCAACCATCAATGTCATAGGACAACTGTTCGACCTGATGTTGGGGCAGGTAATCTGTCTGAAGTATCTAGACCCTGGAAGCCCAGTATTCGATGTCCACATCAATGGCACCATGATCCCCCATACCCTGATTGATCTGGGGGCTTCCATTAATGTGATGACCAAGGACACTATGCTCAAGCTCAACCTTCAGGGCTCCCTGAGAGAGACCACAACAGTACTGCAATTAGCAGACTTCTCCACCGTGACCCCTGAAGGTATTATGGAAGATGTAATGGTCTCCATCGATTCTTGGGAGTAAAAATTTATGCGTGAAAATGATTAGACTCTCTTCCAGTCATTTCAATCAGAAGGGAACAAAGAGGGAAGAAAGATCTTGCCAGAGTAATCCATTGTGTAAACACTTCTGTGAAAACAAGAAAACTCAAGCACACAACTGTGAAGCCTCTTTCTCTGAAACTGTCTGAGAGAAAATGATCGACTGGGGTGGGGGATGGGGTAGTTGGTTACATTAAATTCCCACTCATAAACCGAAGGTGTTCGATCAACTTCAAGGAAATCAATGGTAGTGAGTGAGACCGGTGGAGGAATCGTATACTGCCTAGATTCAAACATAATAACAAGTCGTAAATGTAAATCCCTGTGTATTGTTGTGCTAATGAACCCAATCCAAGGTGTGTTGTTGGATCACAAATCGGAAACACGTAATTAAATTTCCAAGTCAAACCAAGCTATATATATTGTTAATTATAACTTAAAAGAATGTCAATTATAACGTAAACGAATTAATGTTGTCATGACCGAACATGAAGAAACCACATCACTTTATTAATGCTAAAGTACTAGTTCAAATATCAATATAAAACCGATGTAATGCTTATGGAAAACATGGGTTCTTAACATAATTATAAATGTTATTTAATAAATGACTTTTCTAATGGTAAGTTTCTTTTTGTTCGTTAAATCTATATGGATGTTACAAAGTTATTTTTATTTTACAAATTTTTTGAGTTTTGGATTCATAATATTTAATAAAAATGTTATGATAGAACATATGTTATGAATATAATTATAAATGTTATTTAATAAATGATATTTTTTTATTTTTTTTTGTTATGGTAAGTTTCTTTTTGTTTAGTAAATATATATGGATGTTACAAAGTTATTTTTATTGTACAAATATTATGATTTTGGATTCATAATATTTAATAAAAATGTTATGATTTTTTGGATTTATATGATTAATCTTAGTTCAAAATCTCTTTTGGGTAAATCACATGGTAATTTATTTGGGCCTATAAGTGTTTTATCATCCAAACCATTTATTATGGTTCATCATCTCTGTGTGGATGATGAACCACTTAATTAGAAACACACCAACCTTAATAAGCTACGATGTGATTTATCACAAAGCGATTTTGGATTAAGTATGAATCACAGTAGCTAATATATGTTATTTTAATTATGATATGAGTAACTCATATAAATAAATACTCGATAAGTGTCTATAACTAATAAAATAATTTGGGTTACTTGTAATATTCTATATAACTACTGCAAAAATTAAATGGTTGATAAGTGTAGATAATAATTAAAATAATTATGCACCATTTGTAATATTAAGAATTTTGAACATGAGGAAAAGAGTGGAGGTCAGGTAAAACTACAACTCCACTGTGGAGGTGCAAGTTAGGAGTAGAGATCATAAATTGAAAAAGTGTTTGGAAACCCTTAATTTCAACTATTAAATTATGTATATTAAGAAAACTATTTTCATATTATTAAATATACATCATTCATAATTTTTTACTTTTTAAAGATCGAAAATTATGAGACTTATTCCTAAATGGTAACATCTACCAAGTTAATCCACCTCCATTAAAAGTATAGGTGACAAGGTACGAAGATGATCTCCATTCACCCATTATACTTAGGCAATGTGCTTCAACATGGTATACAAATGAAATACATTTTTGTTTATTTATTTATGAACAACATGAGGTTGATACAAGGAAAATAGAAAAAATAAAACAATCAGAGTAATATTTTATTAGCTTCTTTATTAAGAAGAAGTACATACATTATATATATAGCAAAAAAAAAAACAAACAAACAAACAACAACAACAAAGCAACAAAAACAAAACAAAACAAAAATTTTTTTTATTAAATCATATTCTTGTTCAAAATTACTCAAATTTTTATAAAAGATAACCAATAACGAAAACACATTGAGAATAATGATTCATATACCACTATAACTCAATCTTGCATTGAAAAACTAGAGAAACTACACATTCTAAAACCAAACTTTGAAACTATAAACCAAACTTTGAAACTATAAACCAAACTTTGAAACTATAAAAATTTGAATATTCATGGAAAAGAGATAGATACCATCACATTATCAAACAAGAAAGCAATATCAGTACATTGAATAGAGATTCCTCGGGGTTTTATTTAAATAGATATATTCAATATATGTGGTATCTATCACCCCAGTGTTGTAGAGTAGTCGCTACTAAAAATTTTACTGTTGGTACTAGATGGAACAGTATTGAAGTTGTGTTGTACGGTATTGAATCTGACCACCACTGGCATTGTCACAAATGGCCCAGCTCGAGTTGCAGAGGTTGGTATCAAAGTAGGGACTCCCATTTGGGATGTTTTGATTGCTACATGAGCTACCCGTGATGGTCAGATTATCCGCGCCCACAACCGCACAAAGACGAATGAATTGTCATCGTGATGGCTGCCCCAATTGAAATAAATAATAGCACCTCTAATAATGACAAATGACATACGTTATTGTTGTGATTCTTATCAATCTGCCTACAACGCATCAATTTTATAGCACTCGATAGACATGGATGATGACGTTAAGGACAAGCCATGTTTTTTAGTAACACAAACAAAAAAAAGCTTCATTCTAAATACAGGTTGGTATTCTAGGAATGTAATATGAAAATCCATGTGAATTAAATAATTAGTAGTCATTCATTCCTTCACGACATGAACCACTGCATTATGAAGATTAACCCAGTGTTTAATTTAAATTTAAAGAATATTCTAAGATTTTATTTAAAAAATATAAAGGTGTTTATTAAAATATATTTTAACCTATTCTTAAATTTAAATTTCAAGAATATTCTAAGATTTCATTTAAAAAAATAAAGTGATTTATTAAAATATATTTTAATGGTATTCATAAGATTATTGTCACACATTATGATCTAAGTAGCCATATAAATTAAATAACTAGTAACCCTTTATTCTGGCAAAAACATGAACCACCGTAATAAGGTCAGCAAATCTTAAATTTAAATTTGAAAAATATTCTACGATTGGATTTTAAAAAATAATGTAAATTATTAAAATATATTTCAATTGTATTCATAGTATTATTATCACATATTATGGCATGAATAATCATATAAATAACATGGTTGATAAATGTGGATAATCATTAAAATATTTATGGGTAATTCATAATTTTGAGAAAATTTAACATCGAGATCAAAATCTTGTTAAAAAAAAATCTTGTTACAATCTTATGTACAAACGACCATTGGAGAAAATATTGATGAATCAAAAGTTGTGACTATGACCCTTAATGGATTTCTAGATTCATGGGATACGTTTGTATCAAGCATTTGTGATAAAATAAAAATTACGAAGTTTTATCAATTATGGGCTTCTGTGCCCAAGAGGAGTATAGGCTATTATCAAAGGGGAAGAATTAAAGACCTCAAGAGGCCAAGTCCCAACCATTTGCAATTCATATGAAGAATGGCAAATGAAGACAAAATATTGAAAAAATTCATAAGAAGAATACATTTAGAAGACCTCCTCCCATTCAGAGTTAGAAGAAGAGGGATATGTCAAATATTCATTGTTTGAGTTGTCACAACTTACATGGTTAGTTCACTATGAAAACAAGTGTCTTAAAGGGAAGAACGATAGGAAGAGAAAGAGAAAGCAACATGCTTCATTAGCAGACAATGATGAGGATAAGCATCCACATCAGAAAAGAGCAATGATAGTATAAATGATATACATTAATTCTTCTCTTCTGCACTTATAGGCATTATTCAAATATCACAATTACATTTGGTTAGTGGACAATGGTGCCTCCAAACATATGACAAGTGACCATGACAGTCTCACATAATTGGTAGAGAGGAATTCGGCTTTCCACTTAGAGTCATGAGAAAATATCCATATAAATTATGTGTTGTATGTACCAGGATTGAAAAGGAACTTGATCTCTATCTCATCCTTAGAAGACAAAGGGTACAGATTTGCATTTATTAATGGACAAGTCCTTGTATGGAATAAGGGCTCAAGAATAGATTTTGCGAAGATGATTGGTCTTTGAGAGGGAGGCATGTGCACACTATTGGGACAATTATCCTAAGCATTGGTACATGATAACACCAATATATGTCAATTATGGCATCAAATATTTTCTCACATACACTACAATGTTTTCCTAGCATTGAGGAAGATGGTTACAAGTTTTCCATAACTCAAGTAAAGAGTGAGGGGGTTGGCAAGGGTTTTTCACTTGGCAAGAATGTCAAGGGATATTTTCTAAGAATTGACAATAGGTCCAAGGGGTTCCTAGATAAAATAATTTCAAATGTATGTGGACCCATAACAATATCATATTTGGGTGATTTCTTGTTCTATGTGACATTAATTGATGATTTCTCCTAGAAAACATGGATGTACATCATGAAGACCAAGGATGAGGCCTTTAGCAAATTTCAGGATTTCAAGACTTAGGTAGAGAGCTTGATAGGGAAGATGATCAAGGTTATGAGGTAAGATAATGGAGGAGAGTATACTTCCAAGGACCTCATTGCCTTCGGAAAGGAAGCAAGGATTAAGAGGGAGTTGATATTTCATTACAACCCTTAGTAGAATGAGGTTGTTGAAAGGAAGAGCAAGTTCATTATGGAGTCTACTAAAGAAATGATTCATTATCAATATTTACCCAAATTGTTATGGGGAGAGGCAACAAAATGAAAATTTATATTCAAAACAAAATTCCTCACTGGATCATGGGGAATAAGAGTCTGGAAGAGGATTTCATAGGTGAGAAACCAAAGGTTGTCCAATCGACATTCATACACCCGAAGAGAAAAGGAAGATGCGAAGACTTCTAGGAAGAAGGGAACATTTGTTGGATATTTTGAGACATTAGATGCTTATCTTATTTATGCTCTAACTCAATGACTCCCACTAAATAATTATATGATTTATGCTCTAAAAAAATGACAATTTGAGGTCCGTCGAGATGTTAAATTTGATGAGGATACAATCTACTAGAGATCCAAGGGATCTCACGTGGAACAAGGCACAAACTAGTTGTAGTAGCCATAGCTTGCTCAGGTTGTTGTAGTCGAGGCAAGACTTGGTTGGGTTCCCAAGTCCCAAAAAAAGTAAGGGTAGTTGTGAGGGCATGATAATTAAGGAGTGTCAGGGTGTGCCAAGGAATGAAAAGGCATGCTAACACATGCCAGACAATGTCAATGCATTTTGAGGAGCATTGGGGAGTGCCAAAACATCACAAGGGAGAACTTTGTCAAAATGCATGGAAATGAATGAATAAGAGGGTGTGCCAAGGAGTGTCAATGAATTCCAAGTGTCTCAAGGATAAAGTGTGTTAGGAGAAGGTCAGAATAAGACTTGTAGGAGGAAATCATATGGTTATAATAAGGGGCTAGACAAAGCAGTTTCAGACAAAGGGATACTTTGGGTTGGGCACAACATTGTTTTTCCAATGACTTGGTTGGGTTTCCAAGTCATAAAAAAAGTAAGGCTATCTACAAGGGAATGACAACTAGGGAGTACCAAGGTGTGTTAGGGAATGTCAGGAGGTACTAAAAATTTTTAAATAGTCCCAAGGCATGATAGGGATGCCAAGTTGTGTCAGGTGCCAAGTTGTGGTGTGAACGCATGGTAGAGAGTGTGAGGGTAAAATGCTAGGGAAACATAGGGGAGCACTAGTTGAAAATGCATGGAAGTGATGTGTCAATAAGTTCTAGGTGTGCTAAGGATGGAGTGGCAAGGTACGATAGGTAGTGCTAAGTCATGCTAGAATGCTAGGTAAGCATACCAATATGTGTTAAGCACCAAGGTGTGCCAATGTGTGCTAAGGAGTGTTAGGGAGTACCACGGAAACACAATCGAGAACTAGATAAAAATGCATGGAAATGAATGAATAGGAGTGTGTGACAGGGAGTGTCAGTGAGTTCCAGGTGTGCTAAGGGTGGAGTGACATGGTATGCTAGGCAACGCTAATCCAAGCTAGAGTGTCAGGGCGACATGCGTCGAAGATGTGCTAGGTGCCAGGGTGTGCCAACATGTGCTAGAAAGTGTTAGGGAATGCAAGGGAAAAAAATGGAGAACTAGGTCAAAATGCATGGAAATGAATGAATAAGAGTGTGTGACAAGGAGTGTTAGCAAGTTCTAGGTGTGCTAAGTAGGGAGTGACATGGTATGCTAGGCAACGCTAAGTCATGTTAGAGTGACAGGGTGGCATGCAACCAAGATGTGCCAAGTGCCAAGGTGTGCCAACATGTGCTAGGAAGTGTTAGGGAGTGCCATGGAAACACAAGGGAGCATTAGGTCAAATTACCACATGTAAATGAACAAATACAAGTTTGTGACAAGAATTTTTGTTTGAGTTACATGTGAGCTAAATAGGGAGTGACAAGGTATATTAGGTAGTGCTAAGGCATGATAAAGGTCAGGGAAACATGCAAAGATATGCTAGGTGCTATGGTGTGTCAATGCATTCCAGGGAGTGTTATGGAGTATTAGGGAAACACAAGGGAGTGCTAGTTTAAAATGGATGGAAATGAATGAATAAGAGTGTTTGACAGGGTGTTTCAATGAGTTCTAGGTGTGCTAAGGAGGGAGTGACAAGGTATGCTACGTAGTGCCAGGGAATGCTAGAGTGCCAGGGTGACATGCCAAGATTTCCCAAGTGCGAGAGTGTGTCAATGTGTGCCAAGGAGTGTTAGCGAGTGCCACAAAAGCAAAAGGGAAGAATAGTTAAAAATGCATGCAAATGAATAGATAAGAGTGTGTGATAGAGAGTGTTAGCAAGTTCCAAGTGTGCAAAGGAGGGAGTGACAAGGTTATATGCCAAGTAGTGCCAAGGCATGCTAGAGTGCGAAGTCATGTCAGGGAGTGCTAGGGTGTTCTAGGGAGTGCTAAATAATTCCAAGGAATGCATGGGATGCTAACACACGTCACATAATGCCAAGGGATTGTTAGATGTGCCATGTGTTATGGCATGTCAAGATGTAAACTATGCTGCTTAGTTGTTTCCTGGCCACGGTTGGACGTGAGACTTGACTTCGTAACTTGTTAAGTGGGATGAGTTGAGATTGGACATGAGTAGCTTAAGATGAGTTATAGGCAATTCTTAGGTTAACAAGGCATAGTTTAGTTGTAGTAACTATAACTTGGTCAAAATTTTGTAGTCGACGCAGGACTTGGTTGGGTTCCTGATGCAGGAGCATCTGTGCACCCTTAATCAAAAGTGAAAGTCAGATCTATGGAGAAGGAGACGTGGACAATCATTTAAATCGGGAGCAATTTTCTGTTAAAAACGAGCTAATATAATGGAATTTATAAGTCTCGAGAAGACTTAATTTAATGTAATTATTTGCCATGTATGTGAATAGAGAGATTTAGGTGATTTGTGAGAGGAAATTGTTGGGTTGTGTTATATTCTTTCCACGACTAGCCCATGTAGTTAACAAGGGGGTTAGAAGGGGGGTGGAGCACCCCGTTCATTGCACCGATTGCATAGCAAGGGGAGTCACAGGGGGTTTGAGGGGTGTATGTAACCCCACTCTATGGGGTTCGGGGCACAGGTAACCCCACTCTATAGGTTGGGCAGACCTACCTATGGTTTTGTGCATGATTTTTCACATATGGTTTTGGATGTGATGGTTTTCGATCCATGGTATTGAATGATTCAGCATGTATAAATATGTATTGTGACATTGAAAGGAACATAATGAAAAATCAAGCTGGTAGTCTTGGTTTTCGGATCCAAGGGAAAATCTTTGTGTATATGTGTTTTATGTGTTATGCTCTCGCATTGTTTATTTTCCGTGTTTTAGAAATCGTATGCAGGTAATTTCTGTAACAGGTTAAAATCTACAGAAATCGTGGATCTGAGATGACCCACGCTTACGTAATTTCCTATATAAAGAGAGTCTGTATTATGAGATTGATAGAGCATAGACAGAGAGTGAGAATACAAAGTAGTCAAAAGATAGTTTGTGCCTAAGGATGAAATGCCTTAGTCTGTAATCGAATTATGTATATAATAGAAATATACATGTTATGTGGATTTTCGTGTGTATGTGGATGTTTTACCTATAGTTCAGATGTATGTGTTGGAAGAGTTAAATTTCATGTGACAGGTTATCGATCGACCATCGATCACTGTAAGGATCAATGGCAATCCAACGATAAAATGGGCTAACTGTTGTATGAGTGTTGTGGGTGTGTAGACAGAGTATGGTAGAGTTAATTTGTGTTGTAAGGTAAATCCCATCATAAGTGAACAAGCGCAGAGGAAGCTGTCGGATCGTTTAGATCGACAAATATTAATGGCAGAAGAAGAATGGCAGAGGAATAGATTTGGATCGTCAGATCGACAGATCTTTTAGATCGATGGTGATCAACAACTGCGAGGGTAGGAGAGTACATATTTTCTTCATCATAGTTGAATTCCCGCACTTGCTCCTAGCCATCGATCTCATGTTTAACCTCTTAGATCATAGTCGATTGTGGGGGTTAAGGTCCTTTTAATTAGTGTGCTAGTTGAAGTCTCGCAAACCGTAGATTTGATGGCCTCTTATATCTAATGGATATCGGGTCATAAAGTGATCGAACTTTAATGTCAAAATCGAACCCGAACATTTATACATCAAGGATTTATATTCCTTATTGGCTTCGTGATGGCGGGTTACTGTCATGCATGATCCCCATCCGATATCACTGCTAACCGTTGGATCAAGTGTGCTTTGATCAAATGGTGGAGTATCATCAATTAGGTTAGTTGATTAGGTGAACCATTAACTATTGGATTGGAAGGTGTGATCAACGACAAATATTGAAGCCAATAAGGCTTGGGCCTGAGCAGACCCAAGAAGTTGATGGACGTAGGTTTATTTTATTTGGTGTCTCATCTTATGCGTTTAGAGTGGGACTGGTTTTTGTTGGCGGATTATGTGTTATTTCATTGTTTGGTGATTGGTCAGGTTTTTGTTAAACTCCACCAATGTACAAGCTTCTGATGTAAGTGTGGGCCATAACCCACAGGTCCGCATATTAATTTTATAAATATGGAGCTAAACTGCCTTTAGGGGGTTTTTTCCGTCATCAGTTCCCAAGTCTCAAAAAAAGTAAGGGTAGTTGTGAGGGTATGATAGCTAACAAGTGTCAGGGCATGAAAAATAATGAAACGGTGTGCTAACATATGTCAGATAGTGTCAATGCATGCTGAGGAGTGTTACATAAGTATATAGTGAAGACAATAAAATAAACATATTAAAACATAATCGATGGAGACCTTGAAAAGTACTCCAACTATGTTACCACCTATCCACATTCATCGAAAGTGCCTCCATCGCTCCTCTCACGATGCACACCCCCGTTGTTGGCCTCCATCACCCTAAATTCCATTAGTTGTTGTCAACCTCCATCGCTCTACTTCCCGAGGAACCCATCAATACCATAAAGATGAACCCCTAGTCCTTTACCTTTTTTACTAGCACCTCATATTGAAAATTTTAAGACAAAAGATTTATTTTGTCTTAAAAATTGTCTTAAAATTCCCCTACATGTAGTAGTGTCAAATGCAATGACATAGAAGTTGTCTCTAGTCGTATCAACAAAGATTGAAGGGACAAAAGAGTAATTGATGTGTGGGAAATCTTGCCACGGAAAGTTTTCGCGTTCTTCACGGTCGGCTACCCCCACAAAATGAAGAGCCTAAAAAGTCATAGTCATTATATAAGATAACTTGAATCGAAAGTGAAATAGAGGCGTTGGTATAGGTGTGATACAGTAGTAGCCTACAAGCTGGAAAACTCATGGTGCACTGTGAGAGTCAATTTCGTAGTTGTTAGATAATATTTTCTTAAATTGATATGTTTTTGTCTTGTTAATTGTCTTAAATGGGTTTCGTCTTAAGTGGCCATTGTCTTAAATATAAAGTTGTCTTAAAATATTTTTGTCTCAAAGGTTTTTGTCTTAAATATAATGTTTTGTCTTAAAATAATTTTGTCTTAAACTGTTTTTGTATTAAAATAAAGTTTTGTCTTAAAATATTCTTGTCTCAAACTGTTTTGGTCTTAAAATACTTTTGTCTTAAACTATTTTTGTCTAAAATTTAAATTTTTGTCTTAAAATATTTTGTCTTAAACTGTTTTTGTCTTCAATTTAAGATTGTGCCTTAAAATGTATTTGTCTTAAGTTGGTTTTTTCATAAATATAAAATTTTGTCTTAAAATAATTTTGTCTTAAATTGTTTTGTCTTAAATTTTATATTTAAGACAATTCATTTGATATTAAATTTTAATGTAAAATAATTAAAATAAAAAGTGACTTTTTAAGATAAAAGATTTCTTGTGTCTTAAAAAAATGTCTTAAAAATACCCTTGATGTAGTAATGTAATGTTTATTCAACATTACATTAGTTGAAAAAAAGAAATACTACTTATTAAGAATCAACTCGTTCTTTCTTACATTATTTGAAAAAATTATATGACTACATATTACAAATCAACTCATTCTTTCTTACATTATTTGAAAAAAATATATGACTACATATTACTAATCAACTCGTTCTTTCTTAGCTAATAGGTGCCAAGTCAGTGATAGCTTTCCCAAAGTCAGGGACATCTCAACTGCATATCAGTTGCAGCAACCTATAAGTACAAATAGAGCATTAAGTCGATTGTGAAAAAGGCCTAATATTTTTAATTATTCCGTAAGGCATTTCCATCTGAAATGAACTCCCCCAAATGCCTTTCTTCCCTAATTGTAGTCGTCGGATATTTTCTTAGACGATTGAACAAAAATCAGCCATCTAATTTAATAAAAAATGTTTTAAAACATTAAAACACCCCTAAAACATGTTATCGCATTAGTTATTAGTTAATATATTAGTTATTAGTTAGTAGGTTGTAACTATAACCTATGGAACCATTTACCCTAACCACGTTATCGAACCCATTCTATGCGCGGATATTCACGTTTGATGCAGAGGAGGGCGGGGGTGTTGAGGAGGGCGCAGGCGGAGTCACTCCAAAGGAGGGCAGGGACCTGCAGAGAAGGGTTCATGCAGAGGACGACGTAAAAATGATGACGAGGGCCGCAGAGGAGGCTGCATGAGGGCCATGTAAGCCGTTTTTCCTGCAGCATCATTTTGCCCTCTATCAGAATATGGTGCCCTCTGGTTATGGTGGTAGTTATGAAGTGTTATATATATTCGGGTCACTGTTCTATGTAACCATACGTAATTGCCCATTGTTAAGGAGAACACTGAAGATTATTCTGAGGTTATTCTGTGCCAAGAATATTCAACGCTACAAAAGCACCCCAGCTAATATCGATTTTCTCACGCAAGCTATTGGGTTCCTACGAAAACCTAACTCTCATGGCAATATTGTTGCATGAATGCTTGTAGAATGGTTTATGAGATGTAGGCTTTCTTTCTGGGCCATTCAACCTTCAGGGACATTTGTGGATGTTTCCGGACTAATTCATCTCTGGTAACAGTCTTAATCTAAACTTGTTGTTTAGCAACAAGGATAAGTAACAAGACTGACTTTTCCTATTCTTATTAGATTCTTCCTATAATTTTCTGGTTTATCAGAGTCTTTATCATACTTTTCTTCCTTAGTTTCCTCTATATCCTGAAGAACATCATAAACCCCTTCTGATATCTGTGTAAAATATGCACTCTTATACATCGCCTTTATACTAAGCTGTAGAAAATTTTCTCAATAAAATTGTAATTTGGCATGTAACCAACCTAAACCACTGAACAAAGAGTCTGTTACCATTTTGAACTAGCCCAGACCGATCTGTGTAAAATATGCAATCTCTCGGATAGTTTATTCTGGAGATTCTTTAAATTTTATAAGAAGCATTATAAAAGAAAGACATTGACCGAATTTTTTATGTTGTGGGACACTCTGTTGGATGTCGTTACTATTGTTTTATTTGATTTAGTTGAGAAACCTACAACATGTCACTTAAACAATTAGCGTGCATTGTCCAGCATCCTTCCTTTTTGGTACTAAGAAATTTACACTTCTAGGTACATGCTTCAACTCAGAGAGGAATTAAATCCTCACCCTAAGAGCCAACTCTGGTTCCATTAATGCATTCAAGCCTCCCTTATTCATAACAACATCAAAAACCCCTTTGTAGTGGGTTGTTGTTTTCATTCTCTTTAGCTTCTATGGAAAAACCATCAGTAGTCTCAGTACATAATTTCATAATAGGATTTGTTGTTTTCTTCCAGTAAAAGTTTGTAGTGGGTTGTTGTTTTTTATTCAGTATCTTGGTTCATTTAATAAATCTCATATTTGTAAGCCCCTGCCATGATTTATGTGGCCACGGTAAGCTCTCATTGGTGATCTAGAGTGGCGGTCTCGCTGATATTACATTTGCAGATAAACTTAATAACAAACATTTTTTATTACGCACAACTTACAAGACTAACTGAAAAATGACAACAATAACAATTTTCAAAAACTGCCTCATCTCAAATTACGCACAATTAAAGAGGCTGTGTTAAAATTTCTGGAACTCATGGCGTGATTGTAGAGGCACTTTTAAAACAATTACTGCAAGTGATTCCAATGCTTATTTTCTTTGAAAATTTAGGACTATTCGGGGGCCATGTTGGAGTTTCAGATTTCAATTAACAATTTATTGAAAAACTGGAAATACTAATCTATAAGAATACTTGGTACAACCCACTGTTATCTGTCTAATTATGTCGTCTGAAACAACATCATTCATAAACAAAGGGATTTGAGCATTGACCACTTGCAGAATGGTTTATGAGATGTAGGCTTTCTTTCTGGGCCATTCAACTTTCAGGGACATTTGTGGACGTTTCTGGACTACTTCATCTCCGGTAACAGTCTTAATCTGAACTTGTCGTTTAGCAGCAAGGATAAGTAACAAGACTAACTTTGCCTGTTCTTATTAGATTCTTCCTATAATTTTCTGGTTTATCAGAGTCTTATCATACTTTTCTTCCTTAATTTCCTCTATATCCTGAAGAACATCATAAACCCCTTCTGATATCTGTGTAAAATATGCACTCTTATGCATCGCCTTTATACTAAGATGTAGAAAAATTGCCCAATAAAATTGTAATTTGGCATGTAACCAACCTAAACCATCGAACAGAGAGTCTGTTACCATTTTGAACTAGCCCAGACCGATCTATGTAAAATATGCAATCTCTCGATAGTTTAATCTGGAGATTCTTTAAATTTTATGAGAATCAATATAAAAGAAAGACATTGACCAAATTTTTTATGTTGTGGGACACTCTGTTGGATGTCGTTACTAGAATTTTGATGTTAAGGTTGGTAAGTTGTGATTGTGGCAATATTTTAGGATTTTGTGTCAAAATTTCTGGAGCTCATGGTGTGATTCTGGAGGCACTTTAAAAACAATTATTGCTAGTGATTCCAATGCTTATTTTCGTTGAAAATTTAGGACTATTCGGGGGCCATGTTGGACTTTCAGATTTCAATTAACAAGTTATTGAAAAACTGGAAATACTAATCTATAAGAATACTTGGTACAACCCACTGGTATCTATCTAATTATGTAGTCTGAGACAACATCATTCATAAACAAAGGGATTTGAGCATCATATAAAAATGTCAGTTATTTATTTATAGAATAATTGAAAATGATGAATGTAGGCTTTGTAGTGGAAGCTTTATTGCATCTTAGATTTCCCATGCAGAGTCCAAAATAAGTAATGCAGGACATAGGAGACCAGTAGGTAATAATTGAGGATTCCTTGAGCCATAAATTAGAATGCCCTCATTTGAGTTTCACTGGAAGTATAACTAGATCTACAATGAAGAAAGTGGGATTGGTTTACGACTCCATCATATGGAAGGAGTGAATTGTGGTGCCATTGCTTATAATTGGAGTTCAATATTAAGTTCTTTCATTTGTTATAGATATGGGTTAATATTCTGTTAAGGACAGATCCAAATGTTATGAAATCCTTGGATCCATGCTCTAAATTTTCGAGAAAGAATTTGAATAAGGATTTACACCAAGGAAAATAAAGGGTAGGATTGATCTCAAGTTAACTCCACCATTATCTCTGCCTTATTTAAACTTATATGAAGACATTGACATTATGAACACTGACTTAGCCTTCTTTTGGAATTAAATTGGCTAGGGAATCATGTGTTTGACCATATTCAATAAGCTACTAATGGCATCAGAATTTGGATGTTAAGGTTGGTAAGTTGTGATTGTGGCAATATTTTAGGATTCTTTGTGAAACTTTCTAGAGCTCATGGTGTGATTCTGGAGGCACTTTAAAAACAATTATTGCAAGTGATTCCAATGCTTATTTTCCTTGAAAATTCATGACTATTCGGGGGCCATGTTGGAGTTTCAGATTTCAATTAACAAGTTATTGAAAAACTGGAAATACTAATCTATAAGAATACTTGGTACAACCCACTGTTATCTGTCTAATTATGTAGTCTGAAACAACATCATTCATAAACAAAGGGATTTGAGCATCATATAAAAATGTCAATTATTTATTTATAGAATAATCGGAAATGATGAATGTAGGCTTTGTTTCTGGGCGATTCAACTTTCAGGGACATTTCTGGACAAGGAATATGGAAATGATAGAAAATCCTCTGCCATCAAATTGGAAATTGATTCTTTGACTGTTGATATCCTGCCTGCAAATTTGAATCTTTTGTAAAAATACAAGGAACTGAAACTTTTTCAATAGCAACCAAGTTTGTAAACTTTTGAATTATGAGTAATTTCTCTGCTTGAAGATTGCCACTATAAAAATCCTTAAACTCTCCATTAACATAGCTATAAAAAGTCAGGAACTGAACTTTTTCAATAGCAACCAAGTTTGCAAAATTTTGAATTATGAGTAACTTCTCTGCTTGGAAGATTGCCACTATACAATGGCTTACACTCTCCATAAAGCTATACTCAACTTTCTTCATTTCTTCCCTATCTCATCGATACTGCAAATTGGGCATTGTTGGATGATCTAGAGAACATAAAGAAAAACCATTTGAATGAACAACTTGGTCATAGACACCATTGAAGCCATCTCTATTATCAACATTTTGCTGCTCTGTTTTGAATCCATGACTATATACCATTCAAACCAGTGATAGAACTTGTCGTTTAGTATCAAGGATAAGTAACAAGACTGATTTAGTCAAAGCTTTGTTCAATTTCTTAGTCAGTCAAATGTTGATGCACTCATTGGATGAATGTAGGCTTTGTTGCTGGGCGATTCAACTTTCAGGGACATTTCTGGACGTTTCTGGACTACTTCATCTCCAGTAACAGCCTTAATCTCCTTTCTAAGTTTTTGTTTAATTTCTATTTCATCCATGGACCATGATAGAAAATCCTCTACCATGAAATTGGAAATTGATTTTTTGACTGTTGATATCCTGCCTGAAAATTTGAATTTGTTGTAAATATTCCTGAAAATCTATCGACCTCCCTTTAAACAGGGTCAACTATGCCACCTGTTATGCAATTGTCCTTTTATCCAATTTTGAAAGAGAAATTTTTGTCATCTGTTGTAGTATGGTTTACAAAATCTTTTGTTTCATATAACTTATTTGAAAAATATACTCTACTTTATCCATGGGTTAATTCCTCATGTAAAAATATAATTAGTGGTAAAATCCGTATGATAAATTTATTACTCTTTTCCTAGACATTTGGCAACAAGATTTTAGGAATAAAATCCTAACAGTAAACTAAAAATAAAATAAATGACAACAGTAACAATTTTCAAAAACTGCCTCATCTCAAATTAGGTCCAGTTAAAGAGGACAGTAGATCAATCAAACAGAACTCCACATTAGTTTTGCCAAGTCTAATTAAATTGCAAAAATATGATGGTTATCTGGCTAACATATAGAAATGCATTTGAAGGACAATACACAACTCTCACTCTACAACAGAGTGATGGATAAAATGTAACAAGTAAAAAAAATGCTATCCACCTATTAAAATAATTCAAATTCTGAGATGAGCTAATCTGGCATAGGGCAACCTAGACAATTAATTATGGATCAATACAAACATAATTTTCATGTTATTGCATATTGATTAATTGATTGGTTTTCCAAAAGATCCAGAGTATTAATTTTTTATGTCCAACATTTCAAATCTAGATCCAAATTCATCATCAGTAAGACAAGACTAAAATCCTATACTCACATTTCTTCATTTCTTCCCTATCTCATCAATACTGCAAATTGGGCATTGTTGGATGATCTAGAGAACATAAACAAAAACCATTCGAATGAACAACTTGGTCATAGACACCACTGAATCCATCTCTATCAGGGAAAATTTTAAGAAACCCCCCTAAATTTATATGTATAATAAATGGGTGAATCTCCATAGTATATAGGAAAAAAGGAAGGTGATTTTATCAATAATATAATATGTATATATAATTTTTTGGCGAATCTCTCACCGGGCATGGTGAATATTTTACTCAATTATAAAATCTTGTAAGATCTTGGTGAGTCTTTCACTAAATAATAAAACTTTGTAAGGTCCTAGTGAATCTTAGCATTGTGAACTCTTAGGGAATTTTTTGAAAAAGTATAAAACCATATATGACAAGAGCCACATGGTGGAAATATCACTGTTTTTTTCACATTTCCACGAAATGGAACTTGTTTATAAAATTATAAAAAAGCCAACCAAGTCCCTTATAATATGCAGGTAAGCTTATAACAAAGTCTGATACATCTACTATGCTTGTCTTCATTCAAGTGTCATAGCTACTATACTTAACACTGTGAATCACAACTCTCTCAGAACTCAACTCTATAGTGTAATTAAAACCTTTGGAAATTGAATCTGACAACTCTATAAAAAGGATTAGTGAAATAGAAGCTTTTGTGAATGAGCCCACTAATTATCATTGCTAAACAATCAATCCAGACTATGAAGTCTTCCATCTTGATCACAATCGTGCTCACGATCAAGGGAGTGTGACCACCTAGCCTGACATAATGGCCATCATAGCTTCCAATAATCAACGACCACCTTGTAAGGACATCCTAGCTCATGTCTCATGAATTTTATTCATCAATCTTAACTAATATAAATCTTATAAAGATAATATTAGAACCCTCTCCGGATTCACTGTTAATACAAGGGTAAAGGAAATTTTCTAGCTCAAGGCACTAGCCAATACCAACTTTGGTATTTGTGACCCCTTTGTGGGGATGCACCTACCCTGCCCCGTTAGGTTTCTGCCTTGTAACATAGTTCAAGGATCACAAGACTTTCCAATCTTCCTACTCCATTAGACACACTTTATATGCTATACATAGTGAATGGAAAAGAAGCATTATAGAACACACAATTCCACAGAAGGAAGAAAAATCTTAGCCAGTTCAATATCAAAATCTTAACCACTTATTAATAAAGAATAACAAGTAGTGTAATGAATTGTTCCAAGTTATTTATTTACAAGTTGTAAAGAATGTAGTGGAATGGAAAATATTACTTAGGCAACCCGTCAATATTTTATACTAATATATCTGTGCATGTACATATGAAATTAAGAGCATTGTTGAATACAAAGTTTCCTTTTCTCTTGCCTCCATTTTGACAAATCAGTGTGAAATCAGTGTCACTTTGAATCTCCTTTCCCGTGTGGATGTTTTGACAAATCAATGTGAAATCGAAGTCACTTTGAATTTCCTTTCCTACGAGGGATCACATCTACAGTTGATTAGTAAAATATAATCTACTATATATTATGTTCAAGAAACTGACTGCAATCTATAGTGGAAACGAGACCTCAATTCTTATTCTGAATTCGAATATCTCAGGACAACATAAGAGATAAAAATGCATACGGCCTTAGCAGCTAGAAAAAAATCACTCCGTAATTACAAGACCACCTAGATTTCGACACTTAATCTAAATAATGGCACTAGTTGTAGTGCTTATTTTCATTAACACCATGGAAAAGCAACAACAATGTTTCAAAGTACACTTACTAGAAAAGTTGTAACGTTCTAAGAATATTTAATGATAGCATCTGAACCTCATAGCTATGGTGGGGAAATTAGGGAACCCAAATATTGGAAGATATCTCATACCAAATCTGAGAAAAAAATAAAAAAGGGAAAAAAATCAAAATCTATAAATCAAGCAATGATTTGTTTACAAATCAAATACAATTCCTTTAACTAATAGTTAAATTGTGGTGATATATTTAAATATTTAATAAGAGGGTAACTTCAAACCATGGAATATTACCTTTTTCATTACTGTCATCCCTCAGTGACTGAGATTACAAATCAATACTTATGGAAAGTTTGTAAGAAATTTTGTGAAATAGTAAAGCGTAAACTCTATTTTCAAGCAACAAAATCAAGACATTGTTACATCAAGAGCCATAATTGATACATAATCAATGAATCAAGTCATTTTATGGCACAAGCTTCTTTCACAACCTCTATTTTCTCAATAACAAAATCAAGACATTGTATGTGGTTATTGCCAAAAGGAAACTGCATTCTAATTTGGAAGAGGATCTTATCAAAAGACATGTATTTATTCAAAGCTACAAAGCCTAATGGGTTACTAAAAAATAAGTTGGAATATGGGATAATGATACTTAAATTGAAAAAATATGCTTTCCTTTTAGAAACATTACAGTTATACAATGTTTTTTGAAAGCATTAGAATTTGAAATTGGGCCTTTCTATCAAGACAAATTTTCATTAACAGAATGTACTTTCCTACCTGAAGCGTTGTAGATATCAAATAAAAACTTGAAAAGCATAAGAGAACTTAGCATAATGTACATTCTTTCCTCAAGTCATCAGGTAACTTTCGAAGGAAATGAAAGTTAGTAATAGTCCAATTCACAACTGAAGATGTGTCACAAGTACGAGGGGGCATCTCCTCCAAATCACAAAAGTGCTCTAGGTTAAAATCTAGCATTATTGGAAGCTTAATGCTTGACTGGTTTTTATTGAACCCAAACATTTTTATATTCTTCACTAAAAGCTTAAAGATAGATTCTCTAAGTTCTACACTTTACTATGCTCTTGAAGTGGGGGCACATGCAAGCTCTCCAAGTGAATAGTCTTAAACTAAGTGAAGATAAGGCCGATAGATCATTCAGTGTGGATCTCTTTAACCCATAATTGAATACTATGTATCTATTGAACCCATAATTGAATAGTATTAGGACTTTCAAATTTTTCATGGAACTCAAAAATGTTGGAAGAAAGTATTTGCTTCCAAAAAGAGTAAAACTAAAGCCTCTGCTTGAGGACAATTGATGTCACACCACTAACACTTCTCCATGGAATCTATATAGGTAAACCACAAATGCAAAATTCCATTAGAATATTGTGTTTATTGAATACACAAATGAGATCATTGCATTTCTTTAAAATATCTTTTGGAATCAAAATTACTGAAATTACATATCGATAACCTAGTGGGTGTAGGATAAAATTCACCCATGTCATTCACAGAAAGGATGAGAAAAAACCTAATACTATATATAAAACCAAGAAAAATTCAAATTCATCACTTCTAGGGACCTCGTAACCACCTTGCCAATACACAAGTATGTTCCTCTTTGTAGTTAGAAAAATTACCCAAATTACAATCTATTTACTCCAGCATATGTTGGAAAGTTATAGAAAGATGACTAGTGCAATCAATCCATTCCTTTTAGCCCTGGATTTGTTTCAGTTTAAAACAGAAGTATACAAATATACTTGTCCAATGTCTATGCTTTAACCATTCACCTTAAGATGTTTTTACAATATAATTTCCTAAGTCTATTTAATATCTTCATTATCATAAAAACCAACCTATATCCATCTTAACTCCACATCTACCACTCTTAGCAGGATGAAATCTATTTATCCTTCTGAGCACTTGGTAGACCTAGAATTAAGATGGATCTAAGATGATAAAATTTCCTCTTTAAATAGTCTATGCTCACATGAATATCATGGTATTACCATGGGTCAATACCATGGGTTATCATAAACCTGGAGCTTAAAAATTACTATTTTTAATTTATAAAAATTAATAAAATTAATAGTTGAATTTTATTTTATTTTTTATTTTAACCAAGCTAAAATGTTTAACATACATTAAATTACAACATCCATTTTTACTCTTGATCCACCAAGCCCCAAGAGGGATCAAATATTTTTTCACTATATGCTAGTTTGCATATTACGATATTTGATACCTCTCGGGGGTTAGTAGATCCAGAGTAAAGATTGCTGGTTTAATTCCCCCATTTAAATAGGCTACATTCCAGGTGAATACCATGGGTCAAATACCATGTGCCATTTTTATTTTTATTAATACTAATATTAGGGTTAATAATGTTTTTTTGCATGGTATTAATAACAATCTAGTCCATGGTATTTGTTCCATAGTATTTTTCCCATAGGTTTCACCTAAATATAATGCATTTTTTGAGTGTTCGTAAATATAAGGTGACTTATGGAGTAATTATAAAAAAAATGTTTTATTTGTTTACCATACCTGTCGTTTATTTATATTTTTATTAATTTACCATACCTCTTTTACAAATATGGTATTTGGCCCATAGGATTCACTTAAATAAAACCTCTTTCTTGAGCCTTCATAAATAGAATGAGGGTTATGGACTAAATATAAAAAGAGGTTTTATTTATTTACCATACGTCTAGTTTATTTATATTTCTATTTATTTACCATACCTCCACTTTACTTATATTTTTATTTTCTTACACCCTTGCATGTATATAAGGTGACTTATGGAGTAAATATAAAAAATGTTTTATTTATTTACCATACATCTCATTTATTTATATTTTTATTAATTTACCATACCTCTTTTATAAATATGGTATTTGGCCCATAGGATTCACTTAAATAGAACCTATTCTTGAAAATGGGTGAATGCATTCACTTAAATAAAACCTATTCTTGAAAATGGGCGAATGGAAGGTTGTAACTCCTAGTTTCAAGGGCTAAATTTACCTTTTTTACCCTCTCCCTTAAAATAAGGTGGGCTATTTGAGGTGATTTGTAAAAATGTGCTATGATACAAAATATTTGCCCACTAAAAATTTAAAACGCCTTAATTTCGCCAAAGGGCGAACATTCGCCCCTAAAATTTTCTATGATCTCTATTATCAACATTTTGTTGCTTTGTTTCCAATCCATGACCAATGAAAGAATATATAGGAAAAAAATAATCCTCAAGCTGTTACAAGATTTTAGAAATAAAATCCTAACAGTAAACTAAAAATAAAATAAATTTTAAGTTGCGACAAGGAATACGGAAATGATAGAAAATCCTCTACCATCAAATTGGAAATTGATTCTTTGACTGTTGATATCCTGCCTACAAATTTGAATGTGTTGTAAATATTCCTGAAAATCTATCGACCTCCCTTTAAACAGGGTCAACTATGCCCCTTGTTATCCAATGGTCCTTATAATATGTAATCCTTCTTATGCTGCTCTTATTGATAAAAACTAGATCATTTGTATAAGCATCATACTGAATTGAGGAAGCTTGCCACCAAAATGCACAAGAGGAAGCTTTATTGCATCTTAGATTTCCCATGGAGACTCCAAAATAAGCAATGCAGGACGTAGGAGACCAGTAAGTAATAATTGAGGATTCTTTGAGCCACAAATTACAATGCCTTCATTTGAGTTTCACTGGAAGTATAACCAGATCTACAATGAAGAAAGTGGGATTGGTTTAGGACTCCAGTAGATGGAAGGAGTGAGATGTGGTTCCATTGCTTATATTTGGAGTTCAATATTAAGTTCTATCATTTGTTATAAATATGGATTAATATTATGTTAAGGACAGATCCAGATGTTATGAAATCCTTGGATTCATGCTTTAAATTTTCAACGAAGAATTTGAATAAGGATTTACATCAAGGAAAAGACAGGGTAGGATTGATCTCAAGTTAACCCCACCAGTACCTCTACCTTATTTAAACTTATATGAAGACATCAATTGACATTATGAACACTGAATTAGCCTTATTTTGGAATTAAATTGGCTAGGAAATCATGTGGTCTGGTGAAATAAATGCTTGCAGACCACAAACTCTTGATATTGCATGCAATCTTTCCCTTTACCTTTGACAATTTACTATATTCTGTTAGTTGATTTCTTGCTTATAATTATTATATTTTGTTAAAGACCATTACTGTATTGTGCGTTGGTTGTGCATCAAACAATGTTATTATCACCTCACATTTATGATATACCATATTCAGTAAGTTACTAATGGCATCATAATTTGGATGTTAAGGTTGGTAAGTTGTGACTGTGGAAATATTTTAGGATTCTGTGTGAAATTTCCTAGAGCTCATGGCGTGATTCTGGAGGCACTTTAAAAACAATTATTGCAAGTGATTCCAATGCTTATTTTCATTGAAAATTCAGGACTATTCAGGGGCCATGTTGGAGTTTCAGATTTCAATTAACAAGTTATTGAAAAAATGGAAATAATAATCTATAAGAATACTTAGTACATGATAGAAAATCCTCTGCCATCAAATTGGAAATTGATTCTCTGACTATTGATATCCTGCATGCAAATTTGAATCCATTGCTTATATTTGGAGTTCAATATTAAGTTCTTTCATTTGTTATAGATATGGATTAATATTATGTTAAGGGCAGATCCAGACGTTATGAAATCCTTGGATTCATGCTCTAAATTTTGTAGGAAGAATTTGAATAAGGATTTACACCAAGGAAGAGACAGGGTAGGATTGATCTCAAGTTAACTCCACCATTACCTCTGCCTTATTTAAACTTATATGAAGACATTGACATTATGAACACTGACTTAGCCTTCTTTTGGAATTAAATTGGCTGGGGAATCATGTGGTTTGGTGAAGGAAATGCTTGCAGACAACAATCTCTTGATATTGCATGCAATCTTTCCCTTTACCTTTGACAATGTACTATATTCTGTTAGTTGATTTCTTGCTTATAATTATTATATTATGTTAAATACCATTACTGTATTGTGCATTGGTTGTGCATCAAAAAATGTTATTATCACGTCACATTTATGATATACCATATTTAGTAAGTGACTAATGGCATCATAATTTAGATGTTAAGGTTGGTAAGTTGTGATTGTGGCAATATTTTAGGATTCTGTGTGAAATTTCCTGGAGCTCATGGCGTGATTCTGGAGGCACTTTAAAAAAAATTATTGCAAGTGATTACAATTCTTATTTTCCTTGAAAATTCAGGACTATTCAGGGGCCATGTTGGAGTTTCAGATTTCAATTAACAAGTTATTGAAAAAATGGAGATACTAATCTATAAGAATACTTGGTACATAATAGAAAATCCTCTGCCATCAAATTGGATATTGATTCTTTGACTGTTGATATCCTGCATGCAAATTTGAATCCATTGCTTATATTTGGAGTTCAATATTAAGTTCTTTCATTTGTTATAGATATGGATTAATATTATGCCAAGGACAGATCCAGATGTTATGAAATCATTGGATTCATGCTCTAAATTTTCAAGGAAGAATTTGAATAAGGATTTACACCAAGGAAAAGACAGGGTAGGATTGATCTCAAGTTAACTCCGCCATTACCTCTGCCTTATTTAAACTTATATGAAGACATTGACATTATGAACACTGACTTAGCCTTCTTTTGGAATTAAATTGGCTAGGGAATCATGTGGTTTGGCGAAGGAAATGCTTGCGGACAACAATCTCTTGATATTGCTTGCAATATTTCCCTTTACCTTTGACAATGTACTATATTCTGCTAGTTTATTTCTTGCTTATAATTATTATATTATGTTAAAGACCATTACTATATTGTGCATTGGTTGTGCATCAAACAATTTTAGTATCACCTCACATTTATGATATACCATATTCAGTAAGTTACTAATGGCATCATAATTCGGATGTTAAGGCTGGTAAGTTGTGATTGTGGCAATATTTTAGGATTCTATGTGAAATTTCTTGGAGCTCATGGCGTGACTTTGGAGGCACTTTAAAAACAATTATTGCAAGTGATTCCAATGCTTATTTTCCTTGAAAATTCAGGACTATTCAGGGGCCATGTTGGAGTTTCATATTTCAATTAACAAGTTATTGAAAAAATGGAGATACTGATCTATAAGAATACTTGGTACATGATAGAAAATCCTCTGCCTTCAAATTGGAAATTGATTCTTTGAGTATTGATATCCTACATGAAAATTTGAATGTGTTGTAAATAGTCCTAAAAATCTATCGACCTCCCTTTAAACAGGGTCAACTATGCCACCTGTTATTCAATGGTCCTTATAGTATGCAATCCTTCTTATGCTACTCTCATTGACAAAAACTAGATCATTTGTATAAGGATCATACTAAATTGAGGAAGCTTGCCAACAAAATGCATAAGCGGAAGCTTTATTGCATCTTAGATTTCCCATGGAGACTCCAAAATAAACAATGCAGGACGTAGGAGACGAGTAAGTAATAATCGAGGATTCCTTGAGCCATAGATTAGAATGCCTTCATTTCAGTTTCGCTGGAAGTATAACCAGATCTACAATGAAGAAAGTGGGATTGGTTTAGGACCCCAGCATATGGAAGGAGTGAGGTGTGGTTCCATTGCTTATATTTGGAGTTCAATATTAAGTTCTTTCATTTGTTATAGATATGGGTTAATATTCTGTTAAGGATAGATCCAGATGTTATGAAATCCTTGGATTCATGCTCTAAATTTTCGAGGAAGAATTTGAATAAGGATTTACACCAAGGAAAAGACAGGGTAGGATTGATCTCAGGTTAACTCCACCAGTACCTCTACCTTATTTAAACTTATATGAAGACATTGACATTATGAACACTGACTTAGCCTTCTTTTGGAATTAAATTGGCTAGGGAATCATGTGGTTTGGTGAAGGAAATGCTTGTGGACAACAATCTTTTGATATTGCATGCAATCTTTCCCTTTACCTTCCACAATGTACTATATTCTATTAGTTGATTTCTTGCTTATAATTATTATGTTATGTTAAAGACCATTACTGTATTGTGCATTGGTTGTGCATCAAACAATGTTATTATCACCTCACGTTTATGATATACCATATTCAGTAAGTTACTAATGGCATCATAATTTGGATGTTAAGGTTGGTAAGTTGTGATTGTGGCAATATTTTAGGATTCTGTGTGAAATTTCCTCGAGCTCATGGCGTGATTCTGGAGGCACTTTAAAAACAATTATTGCAAGTGATTCCAATGCTTATTTTCCTTGAAAATTCGGGACTATTTAGGGGCCATGTAGGAGTTTCAGATTTCAATTAACAAGTTATTTAAAAAATGGAAATACTAATCTATAAGAATACTTGGTACATGATAGACAATCCTCTGCCATAAAATTGGAAATTGATTCTTTGTCTATTGATATCCTGCATGC
This sequence comes from Pinus tabuliformis, assembly GCA_031772625.1. Classification (NCBI taxonomy): domain Eukaryota; kingdom Viridiplantae; phylum Streptophyta; class Pinopsida; order Pinales; family Pinaceae; genus Pinus; species Pinus tabuliformis. The sequence goes on from CM062809.1 coordinate 770,662,335, forward strand.
AAATTTGAATCCATTGCTTATATTTGGAGTTCAATATTAAGTTCTTTCATTTGTTATAGATATGGATTAATATTATGTTAAGGGCAGATCCAGACGTTATGAAATGCTTGGATTCATGCTCTAAATTTTGTAGGAAGAATTTGAATAAGGATTTACACCAAGGAAAAGACAGGGTAGGATTGATCTCAAGTTAACTCCACCATTAACTTTGCCTTATTTAAACTTATATGAAGAAATTGACATTATGAACACTGATTTAGCCTTCTTTTGGAATTAAATTGGCTGGGGAATCATGTGGTTTGGTGAAGGAAATGCTTGCGGAAAACAATCTCTTGATATTGCATGCAATCTTTCCCTTTACCTTTGACAATGTACTATATTCTGTTAGTTGATTTCTTGCTTATAATTATTATATTATGTTAAATACCATTACTGTATTGTGCATTGGTTGTGCATCAAAAAATGTTATTATCACCTCACATTTATGATATACCATATTCAGTAAGTTACTAATGGCATCATAATTTGGATGTTAAGGTTGGTAAGTTGTGATTGTGGCAATATTTTAGGATTCTATGTGAAATTTCCTGGAGCTCATGGCGTGATTATGGAGACACTTTAAAAACAATTATTGTGCATAATTATTATATTATATTATGTTAAATACCATTACTGTATTGTGCATTGGTTGTGCATCAAAAAATGTTATTATCACCTCACATTTATGATATACCATATTCAGTAAGTTACTAATGGCATCATAATTTGGATGTTAAGGTTGGTAAGTTGTGATTGTGGCAATATTTTAGGATTCTATGTGAAATTTCCTGGAGCTCATGGCGTTATTATGGAGACACTTTAAAAACAATTATTGCAAGTGATTCCAATGCTTATTTTCCTTGAAAATTCAGGACTATTCGGGGGCCATGTTGGAGTTTCAGATTTCAATTAACAAGTTATTGAAAAAATGGAAATACTAATCTATAAGAATACTTGGTACATGATAGAAAATCCTCTGCCATCAAATTGGAAATTGATTCTTTGACTGTTGATATCCTGCATGCAAATTTGAATCCATTGCTTATATTTGGAGTTCAATATTATGTTCTTTCATTTGTTATAGATATGGATTAATATTATGCTAAGGACAGATCCAAATGTTATGAAATCCTTGGATCCATGCTCTAAATTTTCAAGGAAGTATTTGAATAAGGATTTACACCAAGGAAAAGATAGGGTAGGATTGATCTCAAGTTAACTCCACCATTACCTCTGCCTTATTTAAACTTATATGAAGACATTGACATTATGAACACTGACTTAACCTTCTTTTGGAATTAAATTGGCTAGGGAATCATGTGGTTTGGTGAAGGAAATGCTTGCGGACAACAATCTCTTGATATTGCATGCAATCTTTTCCTTTACCATTGACAATGTACTATATTCTGCTAGTTTATTCCTTGCTTATAATTATTATATTATGTTAAATACCATTACTGTATTGTGCATTGGTTGTGCATCAAACAATGTTATTATCACCTCACATTTATGATATACCATATTCAGTAAGTTACTAATGGCATCATAATTTGGATGTTAAGGTTGGTAAGTTGTGATTGTGGCAATATTTTAGGATTCTATGTGAAATTTCCTGGAGCTCATGGCATGAATCTGGAGGCACTTTAAAAGCAATTATTGCAAGTGATTCCAATGCTTATTTTCCTTGAAAATTCAGGACTATTCAGGGGCCATGTTGGAGTTTCAGATTTCGATTAACAAGTTATTGAAAAAATGGAAATACTAATCTATAAAAATACTTGGTACATGATAGAAAATCCTCTGCCATCAAATTGGAAATTGATTCTTTGACTGTTGATATCCTGCATTCAAATTTGAATGTGTTGTAAATAGTCCTAAAAATCTATCGACCTTCCTTTAAACAGGGTCAACTATGCCACCTGTTATTCAATGGTCCTTATAGTATGCAATCCTACTTATGCTACTCTCATTGACAAAAACTAGATCATTCGTATAAGGATCATACTTTGAGGAAGCTTGCCAACAAAATGCACAAGCGGAAGCTTTATTGCATCTTAGATTTCCCATGGAGACTCCAAAATAAACAATGCAGGACGTAGGAGACGAGTAAGTAATAATCGAGGATTCCTTGAGCCACAGATTAGAATGCCTTCATTTGAGTTTCGCTGGAAGTATAACCAGATCTACAATGAAGAAAGTGGGATTGGTTTAGGACTCCAGCATATGGAAGGAGTGAGGTGTGGTTCCATTGCTTATATTTGGAGTTCAATATTAAGTTCTTTCATTTGTTATAGATATGGGTTAATATTCTGTTAAGGACAGATCCAGATGTTATGAAATCCTTGGATTCATGCTCTAAATTTTCGAGGAAGAATTTGAATAAGGATTTACACCAAGGAAAAGACAGGGTAGGATTGATCTCAAGTTAACTCCACCATTACCTCTACCTTATTTAAACTTATATGAAGACATTGACATTATGAACACTGACTTAGCCTTCTTTTGGAATTAAATTGGCTAGGGAATCATGTGTTTTGGTGAAGGAAATGCTTGTGGACAACAATCTCTTGATATTGCATGCAATCTTTCCCTTTACCTTTGACAATGTACTATATTCTGTTAGTTGATTTCTTGCTTATAATTATTATATTATGTTAAATACCATTACTGTATTGTGCATTGGTTGTGCATCAAACAATGTTATTATCACCTCACATTTATGATATACCATATTCAGTAAGTTACTAATGGCATCAGAATTTGGATGTTAAGGTTGGTAAGTTGTGATTGTGGCAATATTTTAGAATTCTGTGTGAAAATTTATAGAGCTCATGGTGTGATTCTGGAGGCACTTTAAAAACAATTATTGCAAGTGATTCCAATGCTTATTTTCCTTGAAAATTCAGGACCATTCGGGGGCCATGTTGGAGTTTCATATTTCAATTAACAAGTTATTGAAAAACTGGAAGTACTAACCTATAAGAATACTTGGTATGGCCCACTGTTATCTATCTAATTATGTAGTCTGAAACAACATCATTCATAAACATAGGGATTTGAGCATGATATAAAACTTTCAGTTATTTATTTATAGAATAAATAGAAATGCCAATCTAGAAGAAGGGTTCGTATAGTTCATAACCTCTCTCTTGTATCCCTGTCAAGGTGTTAATTTTTCTTCCATTTCCTCTATAATTTTATATTTTGTGATCACTACTGTCACTTTGAAAGGAAAATAGTTCAGATCTGCACTTAGCATTCTTTTCTTCATTCACACATTAAGAAAGTGGAAAAAAAATACATGCATGTGCATTTGCATTTAGACTGCATGCAGAAATTGATTTGGGACAGTGCATCTTAGTGTGTCCTATCTACTCTATGTTGAAAGAATTTCACTTCTCTTTCCTTAGTAGCTAGGATTTTCATTGCAAAAATAAAGTAAACAACTGTTTATCATCTTAGATTGCATATTTAGGAATTGTATATCTACATCACGCGGTGAACCTTAAAGGCAAACTTCTTAAGAAAGATTAACTGTAAAATAAATTTCAATGAACATAAAAACGCTTTGGAACCTAACGCACAACATTTAGAAGTCTAGGCTAGAGACGTATTCTGGCGTCGTAAAGCCTAGTAACTATCGCTTTCATGATAGGTTGGGTGATTCCTCCTCTTTGAGATGACAAGTGCCAGTACGGGCCTGTGCTCCGACGTACCTTCGAGTATATATTTGGAGACCACAATAGGCTATATCCTTTATCCTTAGGAAGCCGTGTCTGCCACCCTATTGATCGCAATGCACTGAACACAGCATTCGCGAAGATTGACTATCGTACCGTAAAAAGTATTTTGCAGTTTTGCGATTGGTTTGGTAATCCATCTGTCTAGATTTCCTGAGTAGTCACTTTCATTCCTTTTCAGGCTCCTTAAAAGAAAAGGTCCATCTGAGCACTTGTCACTTCAAGCTCACTAAAAATCGAAGGCGACTAGAGTCATCTTTAGCTTTTTCTCAACTCTTAAAAATTGAAAAAGCAAGTTGTGTCAAAGCGTCATAAAATTTATTTTAATCGGAATAACATCATTTTTCCCTCGTTGGTCTTAGGTTGACAAAATGGAGTCCACCAATCAAGGGTTTCCCCTTGGGGGAATCCTAGTCCCTTTTCCTCTTGGGGAGATGTTGGTGCACCTCATATGGCTACATTGTCCCTTCCAGGGCTTACAATTGGCCTGCCAGTATGGCCTTTCTCGACCTCTGTCATTCAAAACATCGTGATTCCTGAGCAATCAAATCAGCAACTAGATGATACTAGAGTTACCCCACAACCTTCTACTTGGTTTGTTTCTCCCTCTCCTCCCTCTTCACTTGGTGAAGCTAGTGACACTAAAAACCAAGTAACTGAGAAGAAGAAGAAAGGGAAGGAGAAGAAGAGGAAGAAGCCAACGGTGAAAGGGGTAAACCATGCATCATCTGGCGAAAATCCACACACTGCGCCATCCAAACCTAAATCTCCATGTGTCATTTGCAAAGGAGATCACTATCATCGAGATTGTCCTTGCATCCCATGGATCTTAAGGGACTCGTCTCCCCACTTGGCGTTCCTTTCTTGCTCTACTTTAGGCTATTACATATTCCTTTATTCTTTTGAATGCCATACTTCATTTTATCCTCTCATCTAGCTTTCACAAGAGTTTTCCTCTATTTGTTTGTGAATATGTCAACTAAACAAATGCCAACTGATCCTAAGGATTAAAAACATCTAATTCCAGGCCTGTACGACATACTAGTACCAGGCAGGTAAGCTGTTCAAAGCTTTTAGATGTTCCAGAATGGTGCCAAAGGTGAAGTTGTTTGGCTTAAAAACACTCTCCTCATTTGACCAAAAACATTTAGGGCCTCATGGCATTGCCCAACACAGGCCTTGACAATGGTGCTAAAGCTGAAGTTGTTTGGCTTAGAAACAATCTCCTCATTTGAACAAAAACATTTAGGGCCTCATGGCATTACCCATTCTATGCATATCATCAAATTACACATCCTGAAATTACAAAATTCCATGTAACTTCATCTAGGATAGGCATTGCATTAAAAAGTTTCAGTGCTTGGTCATTAGACCTATGTTGAGCTTAGCCACCTATCATTGCATTCTATGCAATTGCACAACTTCTCTCCACCATTATGTACAAAATTGTTTTCTCTGGAAACAACAATACTCATGAAAAACCCAAATTCCACAATACGAATTTGCCCAATACAAAACCCACAACATAGCTCTGGTGTTGCTACTGCCAAATGCCCTAAAAAATGTATACATTATTTGGCATTAACCACATTATGCAATTTAGTATTTAAACATTAGTCGACGATGATAGTAATTGTTTCTAAGCTTGAATAAATCTCTATTTACAGTTATGACAAACCTTATCAGTCAAGTGGTTTAACTTGTATTTCTAGCTAAGCAAACTTCAACTCAGTTTGGTAATTCTACAACTAGAGCATAGTTGATATCAACTCCACTACACAATTTTACATCAACTCAACCAAAGCTAACATGAACTTGGCTCATTCAATGGACTCAATCAACAAAGGCTTTAAGTAACGGGAAACTCAATCATCATGGCCTATCGGATTGTTTCTAACATGTGTAGGTTTCTGAAGTTGTTAATTTACAGTTTTAACTATGTTTCAAAAAGAATGATCATATAGAATTTGTTGTAATAAATATCTTCTTCATTATGTTTACAAGCTTAGATAACCACTCATTTAGAAACAAATTGAACATGTTTCTTGCCCTTTAGTTCATAAATTTTCATGTAATTTCATAGGAATGTAATGAATGTTAAACATCTTATGCGAAGAAAACAACATTTTTGTGTTTTGTTTTGTACAGTACTTATTTTGTCATCTCTACTTCCATAAATGACAACAAACCTTACTGAGAATGCAATTTTCTCAATGTTATCTAGATCAACTCTTATTCAACCATACCTACAAATTGTTGAACTTGAACCAATACAATCAATGCAAAATTCAACTCCAAGATATCATACTCCAATTTCAGACGGAACACATAAGAAACATATCATTCTTCCAAAAGATTTCAATGATCTTGTAGCAACAGGCTTGCTACAAAAGGGTTCTGTTATAAATGTAAAAGTTGGACTACTTCAGCTATCGGGCCGTCAACGTACGTTTGTTATAAATTTCTTATTTCAAATTTAACATTTTTATCTATAACACATCCACTTCTAACAATTATTCCTGTGACTCTCATTTGTCGTGTAGGTCTATAAAGCTAATAGACTTCGAAATTTCTACTTCATTTGCACCCTTAATTGGCAATCTAAAAACTATGAGTATCCCGATCACATCTGATGAAAACACTCCATCCTCATTGAACCTAGATCCTTTATCAAAAAGACACTGACCTCTTCCAACTACTCCAACTCCATCCATTCTGCTAGTTCAAATTCCCATCAAATTGTTAAACCCTTACCACTCAAATTGGTGCATAAAAGGATACGTCCAAAGGAAAACAACTCTTCGACAATTTTAGAATCAATACGGACCCGGTAAAGTGTTTGTTTTTGACCTGTTCGATACAGAGGGTGGAGAAATACATATTACATGTTTCAACAATGTCGCAGATTATTTTTTCGACAAAATCCAAAATGGAGATGTCTACATTGTCTCTAAAGGGAATGTAAAAATGGCTAATAAGCAATACAACCACTTGAACAATGACTTGGAAATCTTTTTGAATGCAACATCTACCATAGAAAATGTTGCCAGCGAAGAAAAACATAATCTAACAGTGCAATTCAATATAAAATCAATCAATGATATCAGAACAACAAACGTCAACTCCATTATTGATATTCTTGGTATTTTCACTGACATTTCCAGTGTGTGCACTATATGTAGAAAAGACAGCTCTGAAGTTAATAAGCAAACACTACAACTTCAAGACATGTCAAGGTATAACATAGATGCAATCTTTTGGGGAGATAATTTTGATGTCGTATCACAGGAAATATCCTCCCTATGTGCTACAGGAAATAACCCCATCATTGCAATCAAATCTGCTTGTGTTGGAGAATTTAATGGAAAAAAATGTCGACACTACAACGAGATCCATTATTCTTGTAGATCCTTACATTGAAGAGGCCCACATGCTAAAGTCATGGTTTAAAAAATAAGGTTCGGCTGCAGCTTCTACATCTTTGACAACAAGATCTCCTTTTGGCCATCAACAAAAAAAAATAACAATTGCTGATATTTACAATATGGATTCCTTAGAGAAACTGACATTCTTCCAATTAAATGGCACAATAACAAAAATTGGGATGGACAGTTTTTACTACATTTCTTGCCCGTCCATCGTTGATGGGAAAAATGCATGGAAAAACTTATTCCACAAAATATAGGGATGTGGTTTTGCCCAAAATGCAATGCTGAAGTAAGTGATTGTGATTATAGATACTTACTGAAAAATTACATACAAGATCACACTAGTGAATTGGCTTCAACTGTTGCTTTCAAAGACGCGAGATCTACAATTCTTGGAAATAATGCCAAAGACTTTTATTTATTATCTTCAGATCCAGATCTGATCAAGGAAATTGTCTCCAAAGCTCTATGTATAGATCATATCTTCACACTATCAGTGAAGACAAAAACTTTTAAAGGAGTACCACGGTTGAAATGTGTTATCATAAAAGAAGAAAAGTTGCTTTTCACGACAGAATGCAACAACATCCTTCGAGAAATTTAGAACATCTCGATATCGTAGATAGATATCGCAAAATGTATTCCTCGCTTTTTGACAATTCCTATTATCGAATTTTATAAATACAATTTTACACGATATATTGTTGCATGCCTTCTCACGAAATTTTTTTATATACCATTGAAATAAGTATTCATCCTCCATTGTATCTAGCATTATGTGAGTAGACAAATTCACATTCTTATCATCTTTTTTCTTTTAAAAAATGAGGTAACTTGCTGCATTACACATGAAACTATCTACATGAATAAAGGAAAAATACTAATATGTTCTTTCAAACACATTATTCAAATAAAAAATTCACATAAAACTATTCAAAACTTAAATTTTTTTCCCTTCTTTCACTTTCATACAATAACACGGTTGTTTTCTCCAAATAACATTCTTGTTTTCCCCTCTCTTGCTTATAGGTACCATAAATTTTGCGAGTGTCTTCTTCATGTAATGATGAATGTGCTCGAAGATACTATGCAACAAATAAAGAAAGAATAAATGCACATCGCCGTGAGCTTTATTAGGCAAAAAAAGGCATCAGACAATGTTAAAAACACAAAAAACAGAAGGAAAACCAACATTCCTTGTCTGAAATGGCCGACCCCGAAAACAATCCTCCTTGGAAATTATCAAACTCTATATCTTCTCAGCAAACCTCTCAAACAAATACATCCATACCTCATTTCCCTAACCCCTCCTTCGCACATGCTTTTAGCAATTCTTATACTAATCAAGCACATCGAGATTTCCGTGCAAAGATTGATAAACTTCCACCTAAATGCCCATGCTCCATTTCTCTTGAATCATATCCTGGAATACATATCCTCAGCTCAAACCAAATGTATTGCTGCTCCAGATGCGTCTCTGAAACAAAGGGTCATTGCTTCTCATTATCAAACAACATGGACCCTGGTCCTCAACCAGCTATCCTTACATCTCTTTCACAAATAGAAGAAATGCACATTGCTAGGGTTAACCCTATACTGCAGGTAACACATGCACATCGTGGCCAATATAAATATAGTGGCCACACAATTTGTCTTCCTCAAGACATTACAAAAATCGCAAACATGTTGCCACGACATGTTGAAAACTTGGACATCCTAATTGTCACTCGTCATATTAATGACCATAAGGCTTATGCTTTCATTGTCAGTAGACATCGTGTTCTCGCTGCATTAGAATACAAATTGGAAAATGACCCATACTATAAGAATGAACATATTGATAACAATGCACTGGCATCCTTACCAGCATTCTCCACCGATGTCTCCTCCTCGCTTCACCATTCCAATACTACAGAAACCACTGTCCACCTTTCACTTGAACCACCACATGAACTCACTGAAGATTCCACAAACCCATCCGTAAACCAAACATCATCATCCATACCCTTCATTCCTAATACAAATACAGAAATCCAAGAAATCCGCCATTATTTACATGCTTACAATCACCAATCTGATACTACAACTGAGTGGCCAACAATTGGCTTATCACCAATCAATGAATACAACACAGAAGGTCTACTCTCTATGGCTTTCCACACCCTTTTTCCCACAGAAGCTGCAATGCCAAATCAAGCAAGAATGAAAGAAGTGCAGTTACATGAATATGCACTTCATCTCATACGTTACTATGATAACAGATTTGGAAAGTACCCATGCTTTCGTTATTACATATATAATCTCATGATGCGACATCACAGTCAAGCAACAAAATCGATTTTTGTGAAAAAGAACATCACAAATAACTTCCCAATATTTATTCAAGATCTGAACATCCGATTAGAACAATTTCCAGATGAGCAATTGGTAGAGCAAGTCATGTGATTCAGTTGCTCTACGTGGAACAAGATCATTTTGGCACAAAGCTAAAAATGAACTAACAGACATGATATCTCAACTCGGTTGCTCAACGTTCTTCTTCACATTAAGTGCAACTGATACAAAATGGCCTGATCTTCATGTAATCATGCCCAGATGTCAACCTTTTGATATTGCAAAACAACAAAAGTGGAGAAATGATAACATTATCTCTAACCCACATTTAACATCACCATATATGCACCATAGATTCACAACATTTCGTGAGATTATCTTAGAGAAACACTTGTAGACAAAAGACTACTGGTACAGGTACGCATTCTACCGCATTTTTTTCGAAAGAATCGAAACATCATTCCTTAGCTATTACAAAATTATCTTACAAAAATGCATACTTAACAGGTATGAATGGAAACATAGGGGATCTGCACACACCAATGGTTTCCTTTGGATAGAAAATGCACATGATATGGAAAGCCTCAACTAGGAAGACACAAAAGCAGTTGATATTACTAGGTAGTTCTTCGACAAATATATTTTCGCTTGGAACCCTCATACTCCTTCGACTTCAAACCAAGCAATTGCTTGGACAAATCCTAAAGACCCTTGTCTATTGTCCACATCGCAAATCTTCAGAACCAATCCTTTCAATGACTATGAACAGCTCATCAATTGTGTTGAACGTCACACAAAATGCATAGAAAGCACATGCCTAAGAAAGAATGGATACTCATTCCAATGTCATTATAAAGCACCGTGGGAATTACATCCAAAATCGGCCTTATTCATTGACTACAATGGCCAAAATCCATACACCACTTCTCGTAACGACGATTGACTCAATAGCCATAACCCTACCATCCTATCTATTTGGCATGCAAATGTTGACTGCCAACCAGTGCTCTCCATACATGTTGTACAAAAATATATCGACAAATATGCATCCAAAGCAGAAAAAAAAATCTGAAAGATTCCACCACATGCTACGTAGGATTGTCCTGGCTTCACCCATTGCTGACCCAACAACATCTACATTTCGAAAATTTCTTGCAGAAACCCTTATTGATCGTGACATTGGAGGACAAGAAACTTGCCATATGCTGCAAAAATTACCATTAACATTGTGTAGTCGACCATTCATTTCTTTAAATGTAAACCAAAAAATTCTTATGCACCTTCCACAAACGAACACCACCTCCACTACATCCCCACACATCAAAGATACATATATCCAGCGCCCTTCTACGCTAGAATCCACATCACTTATACAAGTAGCAAGATCCTGGTCATACGATCCTCGTCGCAAAACAAACAAATGGAAACAAAGACCTACAAAAGTAATTGTTCAGGTCATACCACGTTACTCCTCCATACCATCCACAACTAGACCTTGCCACGCTGACTTTTGCAGAGTTGAACTTATGCTATACAAACATTTTCAACATATTGTACAAGATATAGGAGATTCTGCTATAGAATTCATCACAATTGGCAAACATTTCGTCCATTCTACAAACGTTGGCATCAACACCGCACACTATCTGATATTGAATCTGTCGCAATTGATAACTCAACTATTCATGAAACCAATCCTCCAGACACCATGGAAATAAATGAATGGGATTTACTATCCCAATTACACCCTATAAGTGAGCTTCTCATAAATGACCTTAACATGCTTGGCCTTCGTGGCTTTGATAACAACCATAATTGGAATCATACCACTATCCCATTAGATATACAAAATAATTCCATACAATTCATTGAGAATAACTGCTCCATCCAACGCATTCTTCAAACACATCAACGTATCCTGGCGACCCTTACTACATTATCTCCAATGCAAAGAAAAGCTCTAAATATTATCTCTAATCATTTTGATAAGAAGGATTGTTTAACCGCTCTCAGAATGATAATACAAGGCACTGCTAGTACAGGAAAACCCTCCTTATCAATTGCATCAAAGATATGCTCATGACCCTTGCAAGCCCAGAACCTTCACCGATCATGCTCCTCGCCCCTACAGGGGTTGTTGCCTTCAACGTACAAGCATTGACAATCCATTCTGCTCTACACCTTCCTATAAAGGATCTTATGCCCTTAGAAGGTAATGCTGTTGTGAAATTCTAAGAAGAACTCAGGCATATAAGGTACATACTAATCGATGAAATGAGCTTCATTTGGCCAAAGCTTCTCAGCCATATTGATGAACGTATTCGAGAGGCATTTCCACAGCAAAGAAACACTCCTTTCGGCAGCTGTCCCATTATATTGGTTGGTGATCTCGATCAACTACCACCCGTCAAAGACATACCTCTATATGCAGGGACGAGCCACGAAAGCGCACTGTTGAACACCTTCAACACAGTCATCACATTAGACACAATATTTCGTTAACAAGGCGACAACATCGCCCAGGTTACTTTCAGGAACATTCTCCAGAACATTAGATATGCAAATCCAACAATCAACGACTACAACATACACATGTAACACATAGATTCCTTTTTATCAGAAGATGAAATACATCCTTTCCATGATTCCATGCATCTATTTCCAAAAAATGCTCAAGCAATGGTCCATAATAAGCAAATGATGAAATCTCTAAACACTCCAATTGCAAGATCCATTGCTGAAGATGACAACACATATTCCAACATTCCCTCAGAAGACGAGCAACTTGAGCGAATTGTATTACTATGCAATGGCGAAAAAGTTATGTTAACTTCCAACCTTTGGGTTTCAGCCGGACTTGTTAATGGTTCCCTCGGAGAAATTGTAACCATCTTTTACAAAGAATCAACTGCACCACCACAAATTCCAACATTTGTTGTCGTAGTTTTTCCCAAATACATTGGGCCTCCTTTGGATGAAAGAAACCCCATTCACTTGCATATTCCAGCAATAAAAAGAAATGGACATGCACAAATTCCACTGAAGATGGCTTGGGTTTTAACCATACATAAATCTCAAGGTATGACACTTCCAAAAGCAACAATTGACATTGGAAAAACAAAATGTCAAGGTCTCACATTCACAACAATTTCAAGAGTACCTTCTCTACAAGATCTCCGGATTAGCTCCGCATTTAGTTTCGATTGTTACCGTAAAATGAAGGACACCAAAAACATTACTTTCAGAAAACACGCGGAAGAAAATCTCTATTCAATGCCACCTCCAGATAATATGCTCCAACCCATACTTTAACATCACCAAAAGGTTTCCTCTATTTATTTAGCTCATTTTGTTTCATAACATACCTTTCATATCTTTCAACAACAACCAAATTTAATCATTATTAATAATTATGCAAATATTACAATGTCTTTATATTATCTATACATCTCATTCTAACATTTTCTTTCTTTTGCAATAGGACATATGGACTCAAAAATAGCACACCTATGCAACTACGAGAAGAATGGCAAGCAAGAAATATGTGTCTCCAACTACGCATAAATCTCCAATGGTGTTCAGTATGCCATCATTCACAATGCATCTTCCACTAAAAATATATAAATCCCCATGGCAAAGGTAACTTCATTTCCATTCATTCCAAATTCATTTTAACATACTCACATGCAAAGTATTACTAATAAATTTCCACAACTGATTTACATATTACAAATTCTAACAAAATATATATTTTACAGGTTCATTACTACATCTTCAGGTCTTCAATGCCTCCAACAAGTTTTGATACAACTTCAAATATGGAATGACAAGCACAATGTTCTTTAGAATATTATATTGCTTCTCAAACCTCTTCTGTTACAATTCACTATTTGTATTTTCCATTTGAAACCTGAAAAAGGATGTTTCAAGATCAAATACCATTTTGATAGTTTATGTCTTCACAACTAATTCATTGTCAATGGGTTTTAACATATTTTGTTAACAAAATCAATTTATTTTAATGAATATAATACATGTTTTCAATATATCTTCATATTAATTAAATTTCCAGTTTGAATCATGATTTCTTAAATAGCCCTATCCAGATCGATATAGATACACAATTGTTGTTCGCATGAATTCATTCGTTTACCTTCACCTTCAACTACACAATTTTTATCCAGATACGAAGGTGTCTAAACAAGTTCAATGGTATTTATGACTACTTGCATTCCATTTCGTAGCCACTTTAACCCCAAAATATGGCATGGCTTCCTCAAATTAAAACTCAAAATCATCGACCCTTGCTTTCAAGAAAGCCCATAAAAGCCCATTCACATTTCAATATTCTTCCAGATAGTATTATGGCGTTTCCTTTGCAACATTAGATGCAAATGCTAGTTTAAATATGGTTTAAACATATAATTTAGATATATTATTATATAATAGTGTGAATTTCATTTATTGATAATTGAGATTATCAAAATATTATTATATTTTTAAATTTACAATATTCTATCTTATTTATAATTAAAAAAGTATTCAAGTACAAAATTGTATAATAAAAGATATACATTTTTATATCCACGAATTTTATGATATTATAAACATAATTAATAAATAATTGAACATTTTAATTTACCTCATAAATTAAAATTTTCAATATCCATTATTAAACAAATTGAAAACGCCAATTCCAAAATCCAGTGTTAAACAAATTGAAAACCCCGACCTGTTTCAGAACCTTTCTCATTAAAAATTTCAATATCCATTATTAAACAAATTGAAAACGCCAATTCCAATATTCATTATTAAACAAATTGAAAACCCTGACTTGTTTCAGAACCTTTCTCCTTATTATTTTAGCAGATACTACATTTCAAAATTAAATTATATATTTATCAATTTGAAAATTAAAATTACACATTTTAATTTTTAAAATAAATTTACTCATTTTAATTTCTAAATTAATTTTTTTTCTAAAATAAATATAATAAATTAATTTTAAGGCAAAATCACATATATTAAATTTCTAAATCAAAATTTTAGACTTACTATTGTAAAACATGAGCTTCAATTTGGCAAAGCAACTTGAATTCACATGTAAGGTATTTTAATGGAAATTCATTAAACTCTATGTCCCAATGAGATTTAAAAAAGGAAGAACGCGGAGACTCTACATATTCCGGGTATCTAATGTAATTAATTTCCATTAAACTTAGAAAGGAATAATATAAAATCATGTGGATCTAATTCAAAGATCAAATGTTTTTGGTAAGCCAAAGAGTTTATTAGGGTTGATGAAATTTTAAATAATATTTTTTAATTAAATATATTGAGCTAATTTGTTTTTGTAGTTAGGTTATTTAGATTACTTTGTATAATACCAAATACCATGTAATTTGGTATTATAGTTTATAATTAATTTTGATATTAGGTTAAATTATTATTTGGTTAGTAAATTTTGATATTTATATAGTAAATTATTAATAATTATGATAATGATGATGCTTAATGTTTATTAAGACTAGAGTGGTCTATAGGCTTTAAGAAAGATTAATTTTTGTTTTTCAAAATTTTACTTTTATGATAAAAAAATGAAAGAAGTGTTCCAATATAACTATAGTTTTGCTAACTAAGCAAGTTAATGAGAAGGTTGGAAGTGTGGAAAATGTCTTCGAAATGACAACGCCCGATAGTCAAAGATAAAGTGCTTTTCATCTTCCACCCTGTATTTTTCATCTTCCACCCTGTTAGTATGACAACGCTGACATATTCATTGGTCCTATGGTATTTTGGGGATTGAATATCACCTGGTTTCACTTCGAAACTCATGAGAATTAGTTCTCATCCTTTTAATGTTCATTTTCTTTGTATTGGTCAATATAGAAAGGTCATTGGCTAGCAAGGGTGGGGTTGATTGTCTTAGCTTCTTTTTTCCCTCTAGCTCCTTATCCTCCCACAATTTATCCTTAAATTTCGAGATAATAATCTTTTTGATACTATCATTATTCCCTAGGATGATCTCTTTCTTTATCTCTGAGCAGTCGAGCTAATAGTGTGCATCCTTATGTCATCCATCCCTAAGGTATAGGTTGGGGTTTTCATTAGAGTTGGAAGCAATTTTTGGAAATCTGTTGATTTCCATTTTGTAAGGCTTTTTCTTATACAACAAATACCTAAACATAGCCATGCTTTCAATGGGGGTGAGGCTAGCTTCAATCAAGAGGATAAGAGAGAGAATATTCTCTTTAGTATTGAGGTTTTTTATGCTAATGGAAAAACCTGTGAGCAATTTATGAAACCAACATTTCGGACTAGCTAGGTGAGTCCATCATCAGGGCAATGAGATCTGTATCTTGAGAAGAGAGAGTTGAGAAAATTATGAAGCTATTAATAGATGAATAGAAAGATATCTGTTAGCTTATAATGTCGGTATGATTGATTTACACTTATTAATTAATTAATTAATTAATTTATAATTTATTTTTTTTTATAAAAAACTTAAATTAAATTATTTAATAAATTTTATTTAAGCGACAGTTTGATATTAATTATATGATTTTTTTATTTTTATTTTTAATATCTATTTATTTATTTATTTATTTATTTTATATTTATTATTATTACTATTATTTTTTGTTTATTTTATTTTTTTAATTAATTAATTTATTTATTTATTTTTATTATTTTTTTTTCTATTTTTTTAATTTATTATTATTATTATTATTATTATTATTATTATTATTATTATTTATTATTTATTATTATTATTATTATTATTATTTTAATTAATTAAATTATTATTATAATTATTATTTATATCCTCCCTTTTTATTTATTTATTTTATTTTTTTCTTTTTCCTTCTTCTCTTTTATACAATTAAATCATTATTCTTATTATTAGTTATTTATCAGTTATTTTATTATTGTTATAAATAATATTATTACTAATAATATCATCCTTATTATTATTATTATAATTATTATTCCTATTATAATTATTATTCTTATTCTTTATGATTATTAAAATTGTTATTTTATATATATATATATGTTATTTAAATTATGTGATATGTTATATAAATGAGTTATTTGTTCTGAAATATTTTAAATTGAAAAAATTATTATTTGCATTTATTTAATTAATTAATTATTTAAATTTTGAATTGTCAAATGTTTGTAATAATTATTCCTATTATAATTATTATTCTTATTCTTTTATGATTATTAAAATTGTTATTATAAAGATATTATAATAACAATTTTAATTATTATTGTAATTATTATTGTAAATTATTCTTCCTATTATTATTGTAATTAATTTTGAATTGTCAAAAGTTGTAATTATTATTCCTATTATAATTATTATTCTTATTCTTTATGATTATTAAAATTGTTATTATAAAGATATTATAATAACAATTTTAATTATTATTGTAATTAATTTTGAATTGTCAAATGTTGTAATTGCTATTCCTATTATAATTATTATTCTTATTCTTTATGATTATTAAAATTGTTATTATAAAGATATTATAATAACAATTTTAATTATTAATGTAATTATTAATGTAATTAATATTGTAATTATTATTCCTATTATAATTATTATTCTTATTCTTTATGATTATTAAAATTGTTATTATAAACATCTTATAATTATATATATTTTATTTTTATTTTATGTTATTTAAATTATTTGAAATGTTATATAAATGAGTTATTTGTTCTCAAATAGTTTAAATTGAAGAAATTATTATTTGCATTTGCATCATCTCGATCTTCCTCCAAAATTTTATAGATATAGTACTCTAATACTACAAAGTGGACAAATTAAATATATAAAAATATTAATTTAAGAAAAAAATACTTGCATAATGAATTTTTTAATTAAATATATTTAGTCAACATTTTTGAGAGTAATCTTTTTAGATTACTTTGTATAAATTTATTGTTATATTGAATAATTAATTTTGATATTATGCGAAATTATAATTTGGTGAGTAATTTTTTATTTTTTAAAATAATAAATTATTAATAATTATGAAGTTAAGCAAAGTCTTTCGGTAGAAATCACATAAGAGAATTTTTGGCCCATAGGTTTAGAACCAACAAGTGTGATTCATCATCAGGACCAAATTTCTCTTATATGATTTTTACAAAAAAACTTTGTTTAATTCATTATAGATCACACAAACTTAATGATGATGATGATGATGGTTAACGTCCACTGAGACCAAATTGGTCTATCAGACCTACAATCTTCTTAATTTTTACTTGTCTGGTTCCTCGTCTTTCTTGGCAAGATTGGTGTTGTAGCTTTCTTTCTTTTCTCTACGGTCTTCCAACTTCCTTTGTCTTGCATCTCCTTCATCTCTTCTGGTTCTTGGGACATTGGTGTCTTAGCTTCGCGATCTATAGTCGGAGAAGTTTGGTTTAGGAGATCTGCTTTATTGTTAAATGAAGATTTATTTTCTGCGGTATTCAAATCCTCATAACTGTTGATTTGTTGGGGCGGGCTTTCTCCTTGCTTGCTTTGAGAGTTGTTTCCTTCTTCCTTGTAATACATAAATTACAAAAGTATAACCTATAAAAATATTATTAAGTTAAGAAAAAAAAATACTATTATTAAAAATTTACATCTCAAATAAATATATCTACATATATATATTAAACAACTCTATTATATAATCATATGGAAAAAATATAAACATATTTTAAAAACCCGTAATCCGTTTCTCCATTTTAAAAATAAATGATTTTATTTATTCATTGACTTTAAATTAAAAAAACTCTATCGTATAATCCTATAGAGAAAATACAATCATATTTTAAAAACCCGTAACCCGTAACCCGTGTTTGCATTATAAAAATAAATCATTGTATTCATTCATTGACTTTAAAGAGTTATAAATAAATAAAATATAAATATTTTTTTATCATTTTAAAACTAAATTATTTTGTTCATCCTTTGACATTTAAATAATCGTAAATAAATAAAATAAAATACAATTTTTTTTTTTTTTTGCCGAAAACTATAACCCATTTTTTATTTTTACCCATTTTTTATTTATATTTAAAAGTAACTGATTTGGCTCATACTTAGGATTTAAGAAAGAGAATACACATGAACCATACTGCTTTATTTCCTCTCATTGACATTTCCAACACTACTGAAGGAAAGCATGATAATTTCTTTTTATCATTTTAAAACAAAAAACTTGGAATATGACTATTATTTTTAATATTTTTTTATATAAATTATTATACATGTAATTTGCCTAGTGAGAATGATTGAAGTGTTGAGCGGCTGCGTTGCAACTGACAAAGGGGATAAGATTCCATGGCCCTACGAAAATCAAGAGATCGCGCAGCCCCGTTTATCCTTTAGTTACCGACCATAATATTGCAAATATATAAAATCAATGTTATTCTTATGTTTAAATTATATTATAAATGAAATAACATAATATTTAAACATAAGCATATAATATTATTGTTATTTTTAAATTATGTTATAAATAAATATTAAAAAAAAAAAATATTAGATAGGAAATTGATTTTTATATTTTTATTTGATTTATTGGAAAATTCTAGGATATGATGTACCGTGAGTAAAAAAATACTCTTGATATTTTTCTCTATTTTAATAGCATTTAATTCTACTTTTTATATTAGTGTTTCCTAAAAAATTTAATGTTGATTCTATTCATTGCCTATTTCCCTATATAGTGTTATAACTTATCTATAAAATCATCTCCAAAATTATCACAAACTAGCTAAAGCCCATTCCCTCTCACTTATCTTCCCTAAGAAAATTTGTGTGGAAGGGAAGTGAATTATGGATAACATAATACTAGTCCATGAACACTTTCACCTACTTGATTCCAATAAGTCTGTAGGTATATTCATCAAACTTGATATGTCAAAAGAATTTGACAAATTGAGTTGCCAATTTATTTTTCACAAGCTAAATGCTTTTGGCTTTACACAGATATGGATTCATTGGGTTTGCAAAAATATGGATTCATTGGGTTCCTACCCTCATTTCCAACCTTATTCTCTAACCTACATGATGGCTCTCCCTCTCCCACTTTTGTCCCCACACGGGGTATTAAGTAGGGAGACTCCATTTTCCCTTACATATTTCTCCTCGTGGCTAAAGGGATAAGTAGATCTATCAACTCAACCCTACGACTTAGCTAGCTAAAAGGCCTTCCCCTTGGTTCCCATCATCGCTGCTCTTTGCACTACTAGTTTTTGGATGATACTTTTCTCTCGGCCATCCCAAATGTTTATGAAGTCATTTCCCTTAAAATCATCCTTCGAAACTTCTCGCTTCAAGAGCTTCCATTAACATGGAAAATGCCAAATATTTTTTACTAATACCCTACTAGATGTCTAAATTCACATATCGTGTTTTCTTCATTTTCACAAGAGCTCTCTTTTGTACAAATACCATGGATCCCCTTTAACTTGTAATCATCTCAGAAAAAGGAATCCAAAATTGTCTTCTTAAATTTGAAACCAAACTTTCTTGGTGGACTTACAGATCACTCAATCTAGTGAGTCACTTGACCTTTCCCAAATATTTCTTTCAATTCCTCCCCACTTATCTTCTCTTAATAATGGTAGACCCCCAAGCCATCCTAATTGAGATGATAAATATTCAACATAACTTCCTCTTGAGGAGCCACCAAAACACAATTAAAATGGGCTCTAGTAGCATGGGATGAAATTTATTGTCTAAAAGAAGAAGGTGGCATTGGTATCCGCTACCTAAAGATACTTCTCAAAGCCTTAATTGCTTAAAGTTGGTAGGAAATGGAACAAATCCTAGAGGCTTTATGGAGAAAAATGTAAAAATATGTCTTCCCCCAATAATAAGAAATATCATATCATCAGAATGACATGAAACATAATGGGTTTTAATATCTGGAATGTTTCTTAGGGAAATGAACATCTTATCTAGGAGCATAGTTTTTTCAAAATTAGAAATGGGAATAATCACTATTTTGGGATGAATCATGGAATCAGCGATAAAAAATAACTTAGAATCAACAACTCTACCTAACCATGGAATCTGTCATCTCCAGGGGCCAAATATTAGTTTCATATTACTAAGACTCATCCCCCTACACTACATAATGGTATATTTTGAGGTCATGCAAGGAATGGATTATGACTCCCTTGCAAAAAAAAGACACGATTGTCAAGAAAGAATTATAAAACAAAAGAATTGGGTTTGAAGGGCCTCTCAAATGGCTAAAGAAAAGGCCCATCTAACCACTATTGACATATAAAGGATATATTGAACATACTTTTTATCATTTAATAAAATGTTTCTAGCTTAAAGAGTTTTTAGACTATCAAAGAGTTTTTTCATACTTTATGTGCCTAGAATCATTATTGGGTAGGATTTTGAATGGATTTTTCATAGATTTAAAGGATATGAAGATAACGATAAATAGATAAGAATCCCAGAAGAATTGCAACTTAGATAGATAAGAACAATAAATGCTCCTTCATACTAATGTGGGGTGACCAAGGAAATAGGATCAAGTTTCTTAGGGATTTTTTTCAAGGAAAGTGGTCCTGCACTAAGGGACGCTACCCCTACCCATTTGTTTAAATAATAGGCTCAAGTAGCCTAGTAGGATTAGAATAAAAATAAGGTGAAACATGTGAAGAATATGAGAAGTTTAGACTCAAGCATGTTTTGCAAATTTCCCATGTCTAAGCAACTTTTCAATTAATGGAAGTAATACTTGATTTCAACTCTTAGTTTGATTTTATTCTCAGGGATCTTAGATAGCTTTTGTCAGGGCCCACCCTAGGTGCTCAAGGGAACTCTTGTATCATTTCACGAATATTTTTATCTCTGCAAAATATTTTTCAAAATTACTTTCATGCATGGTTACTTGGATAACTCATTATATCGTAGAATTTGGTGATGATAGTTGCAATAGTTACATTAGTTAAATAACATTTTTACTTTAAATTATTTCATTTTGTTTACTTCTGCTAATTTCTTATTCATTCTACATTGTTCATTATTTCTTGTTGTTAGATACAAGAAACCCTACAGCCTTGCATTTTTCTAGATTAATGATACGACAAGTTGTTGTGATACCTTGTAAATGTTTACTTTGCCATTTTGTAGCTTCTCCTTAGATTTCTTGCCCTCAATCCTCACACTTATCTTATTCACATGATTGTTGGACTATCTCTTGTAGCAAAATAAGGACTAGTGAAGTAGTTTGCAACATGCCTTCTAAACTTGTTCATATTTGGAAGAAACTCATGATTTTCCTTCCTTAATTTACTACAATGCTCATGGAACCATAAGAATGGAAGTTGGAGGTAGAGATAAATTGTAGATGCCTTTATTTGGTTTGTTGTAGACCAGCATAGATCCATCTTAAATACTAATCTGACATGACCCGAGAGGGATCCAATTTCTTTAGGTGTAAATTTTTTTATGGGACGCCATTATGTAAATATTTTGTATATGTATTTGATTTTTCTATTTTTAGATTGTTCTTAATTTTTATTTTGGCGGGCATGAGCACACTTTAAATTCTATTTTGATGATGGAAAAACAATGTTACAAATCATATTGGTCTATAAAATTAGCCTCTCGGCTCAAAAATTCTTCTTTTATGCTAAATTAGGGTTTAATATTTGCCAACTTTTATTTCAACATTGTGTTTTCTTTCCTTGCAACATAGTATATGTGTATTTTCATTTCATTTTTTTACAGAATAGTTTTCCTTCCATTATTGCAAGTAGCCTATGTTTACATGTTACCTTTCTCTCAACACATTATTTTCTACGATTTAAGTTTTCCTTTACCATAGAGTAGTCAACTTAATCTTTGTGCATCACTATTTCGTTCTCGTATTTCTACCTACTTACCTACTTAAAAATAAGCAAAATGAAGAGATAGTGGCTATTGCACATATAGTGTGGATCCCTCTTAAGTTTATATGACCCCATGTTAGAAAATTAAAACTGAGACCCTTTAGAGTTGTGCATTATTTATATAATACAAAAGGCTATCAACATCTATAAACATAAATAATATAAATAATTAATAAAATAGTAAATAATATAAAAATATACTTCATAATATTTTTCATTTCATATATATTATAGTAATATTGTAAGTTTGAAAGTTATTAAATTTTATAGTAATTGAGAAAATGAAAAATTAACTTCTTAATTATATATGTGAACATAAATAAAAAAAAGTAAATATTATAGTTTTTCTTCTTTTCTTATTATTTTTCATTATTTTTCATATTATATAGAATATATTAGGACTATTTTTCAATTAGAAAATTAAAATAAATAAAAATCTATATCCCTAATTATATGTATCAATATAAAAAAAATTAATAAATTAAAAAATAAGTAATCTCCAAATGTGGGAATACATAATATAAGTAAAGGGAAACCTAAATGAATACAAATAAATTTTATAATAATTTATATGATGAAAATTTATCTTTTTAATTATATGTATAGATATAGATAAAACAAATATTAAATATTGAAAAAAAAATTATAATAAATAAATGCTATAAAAATATTGTAATTTATATTATTTTTATGGTATATTATTATTCTATTCCAATTATAAAATTAATATTAAATATAACATGAAAATTATTATATATATCATTTTTATGGTATATTATTATTCTATTCCAATTATAAAATTAATATTAAATATAACATGAAAATTATTATAAAATATATAATAATTAACCAGTAAAAAATTATCTTGTAAATTATATGTATAACATAAATAAAATAAATTATAATTGGTATGAAAATGTTATATTTCATATTAACTTTTTAAGATTATACTTCAATTATGAAGTTAAGATTATGTATGGAAATTATTATATTTAATAATAAGAAAGAAATTAAAATCTATATTCATTATATGAATCAATATAAAATAAAATAAAAAAAATATATGTTCTAAAAATATTTTACTTTAATGTTATTTTTTATGCTATATATAACATATTAAAACTATATACCATATTTATAAAAAAATTTATGCTATATATAACATATTAAAACTATATACCATATTTATAAAATTACAATTAGGTAAAGTAGGAATATTATTAAATATTATTTTTCATTTTTATGTTAAACCAAATGTATTAACACAACCATTCTATTTTAAAATTAAGATTAAGTAAAATACAAAAACATTTATTCTCATATTAAACATAACATACTAGCACTAAAATTCAATTTTTAAATTAAGACTAAGTAATATATCAAATCTCTTATATATTTTAAAAATTAAAAATTTTTATTTTTTAAGTTAAGACGGAGTAATATATCACATCTCTTATATTTTAAAAATTAATAAAAAAATATAATAAATTTCATATTAAACATAGAATACTAGCATTATACTTCAATTTTTAAATTAAGACTGAGTAATATATCAAATCATTTATATTTTAAAAATCAATAAAATGAAAATGTATCTTTTTCATATGAATAAAATAAATAAAAAATAAAAATAAATATTATGGAAATTTAAGTTTAAAAAAAGACACAAATAAAAATGCTAAATTGAAAGAATAGTCTTTGGCTTTTATTATATTAAATTTATATTATTTAATGTATTTGTGTTGTTTTTTATTTATTTATAGTTTGCAATAATATACGTCATAAATAGCTCAATGTTCGCATCAATAAATATTATGAGGAATATTTATAGTTAAAATACTTTTCTATTAATTGAGAGAAAAATATAGTGTTTAATCAATCACAAGTGATGCAGAAATTTTCTCACGGTTCTTATGTATAACTCAAATCCTATAAAAATTAATATTTGAGTTGGTGATATTTAATAGATATGAATTTAAACGTTTTTCTTAATGTTAAATTATTTAAATAATGGAAATATTAAATTTATTCACCAATAAATTTAAATTTTAATGTTTCTTGGAATTCTAAAATTTTAAGCTAAAATCACTTATATGAATTTAATAGTATAGAAAATATATTTTTATCTTTTTACTTCAGTGAAAAATGAATCTCTCCTATTGTAATGGATAGGAAGTGAAAAGCCATAGCTGAAATTAAGGACACTAATTTCTCAACATTCTCAAGTAAAATCTAAACATGGTAGAGAGTACAATCATCCTTTTAGTTTGTAATGGCGTGGATGGGAAGTGAAAGGCCATAGCTGAAATCAAGGACACTAATTTCTCAACATTCTCAAGTAAAATCTAAACATGGTAGAGAGTACAATCATCCTTTTAGTTTTTTTTTTGTTGCATCAGCTTTGTAACAAATTTAAGAATTTTCCAGTTTCTAATTTAGGTTATTCTGAAAAGAATTTTGTTTGTTGGTCAATTTTGCAACAAGTTTAAAATTTAAGTTTTCATTGGTGAAATTTGTTTAAGTCTAACCAGAATTTATTGGAAATGTCTGTTTTAATTTTACAAAATTATTGGAAATGTCTCTTTTAATTTTACAAAATGATGAAATTCAGATGCTTTAGATATTTTCAAAGACTAAACCTAAAAAAAATTGAAAACACATGTTAAATAACTAATTTCCCACTCTTAAGTCCAAAATCTTATAAAATAAACACCATCAGTTTCCTTTCACCAGATGTTTAGCTATTCCTACAGCCTGATTAACAATATATTTAAAAATAAATAAATAAAAAACTTGTTAGTTGTGAACCTGAATTTCTCAATTACCTAGCAAAGGTATTCAGGTGTTTACGAGATAATTTTAGCTCCATAAATTTTGCGGGATGTCCCGTTTCTCACCACAGTTTGTTGTGCCCCACGTCCATGTCTGTGTAGTTTAATGTACAATGTTGCCTCATTTTCTGCGTCATGCAGATTTTTTCGCAAGTTGGAATTGCAACATTCTCAAATATCTAATATCATCGTTTAAAAACCGCGTTTAACATGATCGGATCACAAAAATTACAATTTGAATGAGCGATTTAAACAGATTACAGAATTTTTTTATTAAATAGAGCAATCCAAACTTAGGTGAATTAATTGATTTATGGACAACTCCAACTTCAAACTCACTGAAAACCATTTGCTAGAATTTAAAAATTAACCATATTAGAAGTCAAAGGTTGTATTGATTTGAAATCTCCTTTATACAATTTTAATAGATTTTTTCGATGAATTGAATAACCATCTCCCCACCCGGAGATGAAATTAGACTTGATTTCACTAGATGGTTTAAGGGTGAGATTAGTGCGGAAAGTCAAATTACCACGAAGAAAATTGTAGTTACAGTTACTCTGACCTGACAGGGCAGGAAAGATCGTGCCCCATGCAGCTTGCTGGCAGAGTGTATGAAGTTCCTAAAATGGAGCGACTTGAAACGATACGTGTAGGATGGATGTTGTCACGCCCCTACACTTGCGGTAGTCTTTCAATCGCTTATAGCGAGGTGTGGCACCACCGAACGCTTTCTTTTCACCAACTAACCTTCATGGACTACGCCTAATTCACTTGTCCTTACTTAGTTTGTGTTTCACAACCAAGTAAAATGCAATTATCCTTTATACTTAATGAAGCCCATACTCATTCATTATCCATAGCAATTACAACAAGAACATCAACAATTGTAACAAGTATAAAGGGGAGGGGCAACTCCTGAAAAAGTCTGCCTGACAATATATTATAATCAGTCTTTCTTCAATAATACAACACAAGTAATGCTTGGCACACTCGAAGCCAATACTTAGAATATTTTACAACATAGGCCACCAGCCTTTACAAAGTGTATGTGCATGTCTTGCACAAGAGTGGGTGCTCCCACGAGTCACCGAGACACTCTACCAAAACCTGGCACAATCTGCACTTTAGAACGGCCCCTTGGGCGCACCTCGTCCACCCTACAACCGGCCTTTACCACAACTCAACCTGCGCACTAGAACTGCGCATGAGTTATGCGCATCCACAAGAGGAATGCGCACTTTACCTCTGCTCCTCCTTAGAAGTGCGAGCTCCTTTAGTGCGAGTTGCTTTCTCCTCAAATGAACCTGCGCCTTGGCTAATATATACACATGTCTCCATAGGTGGTGGCCCTCAAGCCGACCCCTAAACATGGTGTAATATGCCCCCAAGTGTGCGCACATGTAGTCGGCCTTGCCATCGTGCAAAGCTTCTCCAAGCCAAGGTATAAACTCCTTGCCTCCACGCATTTTTCCACTAAGTGTCGTAATGCTCCAAGTATCGTCGCATTTCTTTTGTCGCATTTCTTCCGCAGCTTCGTCGTGTCGTGCGCCCACTCGTGTGCCCATGCCCGCCCATGCGCCCGCGCGCCCGTCGTGCACGCCGACTCGCCCGCGTTCATGCCCGGAGACCTTACATTCTCCTCCACCTAAAATCGTTGTCGTCCTCGACAACATACCATCCACCAAAATCATCATCATCCATGATGTCAACTCCTCCACATAAGGCAAACATCCCTGCAACATATGTAGAACTCCATCTCCATCATGTCTCACCTTAGTGACCAACTGCCACCAAGATAACCATACCAAGGTATACACCTCTACGGTATGTCCTCCATCAGATGTCATCTCGATCCATGATCATCGACTCCTCTGCCACAATCTCCACTGCAACATCTCGTGTCGACCTCATCATGTGTCCCTATGTGAACCTCTGTCATGATACTCCAACAAAATGCTAACACATCTCTGCACACTTCGCGACCCCATGTCTGAACTAGTTGGGTAGCTAATCCAACTGTCACGCTCAAATCATGAGAGTGAACATCCTCATGCCATCATCCGTTGTTCCTCAAACATCTGCCACATCCTTGACTCCTCAAGAATCTATCTCCATAATCCATGTTTAGGTCCATGGAAACTCCATCCATCTGCAACATGCCATGATGCTTGATGCCAAACCATCCCTGCACCATCAGCCATACCTGCTCCATATGTCTAAGGGACTCACTGCCATGAGCAACTAACAATGAGCCCCATCTTCTTCATCCATCTAAGAAGATGTAGAGGGAGTAGAGCCTGAAGGCTCTCCCTCACTAATCAACTCAATCCACCTATCAGGATCCTCAATCTCCATCCTTTGTAGATAAGCAACCCGGTCTTCCTTCTAGACATCCGGCCTCACATATACCTCCTCATCGTCATCATCATCTTCCACCAACTCTAGCCTTCTTGACAAATCCAAGATGCTATCTGAAAGTGATCTAATGACCAATGACTGCTCGGTAAGCTTTGCCTCAATAGTAGACAATCGCTTATTCACCTTCTCCTTATCCTCCATTTGCATCACTCCCAATTTACAATCAGGCCTTGTCACACCAATGGTTGGCACACCAATGGGTACATCTTCCCTTCCATCATAAATGTAGAGCTTCTTCAAATGTGGAACAATCATAGCATCAAATTGTTTCATGAATTCCATCCCCAATACAGCTTCATAGTCATCAATCCGCACTATAGTGAAGTCCACCTTCCCGGTCCATTCACCAAGTGTAGTGTCCACCCTCTCAGCTATACCAAGAATCTCAATAGGAGGAGAATTCACTGTCTTCAGTTGTGTCTTTGCCGGTAGGAATTTCAGCCCAATCCTTCTTGCAGTATCTTCACCCATGAAGTTGTGAGAAGCCCCACTATCCACCATAGTGAGTACATCAGCACCTCCAACCTTCATCTGAACATACTCCAATCTGTTCCTCTCAGGATCCCTCCTAGAGACCACCTCCGTAGTAGCAGAAGCACCAAGTATCTGCATCATCCCCACAGAAGCACTTTCATTCTTCGCATCAGATTGTGCAATAACAGCCACCTTTGGTTTAGAAGGGAAATTCTTCACCGTGTGTGGTCCAGCACATATCCAACACTTCAAGGCTTTCTTCGTCTTCGAATTATCATCCGATTTCGAAGCATCTTCCTTCTTCTTATCTTTTGGTTTATCGGACTTCTTCTTCCTATCATCAGAAGTCTCATCATAATGCTCCACCAACCTGTCAACAGTAGCAAAAGCTTCCTCAAGTGTCCTAATCTTCTGCCTCTTCACTTCATTGCATGCCCAAGGCTTCAACCCAATAATGAAGTTGAACACGTTGTCCCTCTCCGCCATGTCAGGAAGTTCCAGAGCTGCACTTGCAAACTCCCGCTGATATGCTTGTAGGATTCCGGTCTGCTTTATGTACTTAATCTTCGTCCTTGCTTCCCATGTTTCATCCTGAGGACTAAAATGAGTCTGCAAAGCCTTCTTCATGTCATCCCACGAAGTGATGTCATCAGCACTACCATTGGCAATCTGATCCAACCTCCTTCGCCACCACATCTTAGCATCTTTTGTTAAGAACTAAGCAGCTACCTTGACCATTGTCTCATCATCAGATAGACCCAATCGTTCCAAGTATTGCTCCATGTCCCATAGAAAGTTGCCAAGATTCTTCGCATTCCTTGTGCCATCATAAGATTTCGGTTCCTTGACCTTTACATGAGGCACTCCTCCACCTGAGTTATGCCTCACGGACTTCTTCAACACCGCTATCTCATCCTTGGCTTCGTCAAGAGTTTTCTTCAAGGTCACGATCTCTGCAAGACCCTGATCCGTTGCTTCTTCAACCTCCTTGACCCTTACTTCAAGTTGTGTACACATAAGATCAGTGTACTCATACTGTGTCCGGAGTTCATCTTGTTGTGTTCGAAGTTCATCGAGCTCTTCCTTTGTCTTCAAGTTGGCCTCTTGTTCTTTAGCAAACAAGTCCATCTTCTTATCCCAAGAAGTCTCCATATCCTCCATCTTTTCCAACACTTTTTCAATGAACCCAATAGTAGTATCCTTCATAACGTGACTAGACCCAGCCTGAGATTCAACTGCCATCTCTAACAACTTCTTTCTCCTTTGCAATCTAGTTTCGACCATCCAACAGCTTCACCAAGTCACCTGCAATTAGAACCAACCCTTGTTCCACTTGTGTGAAACAGTTTCCTTCACCTGCAAGCACCCTTTCCACTATTACGAGCAACCCTGCTCACCAGCTTCAAACCGAAGTCTTGTTCTCACCTGTCAAGTGTACACCGGCTTCAATGCTTCAACACCTGAACCTGTTCACAAGCTTCAATCTTCATGAGCAACCCTGCTCACCAGCTCTAGACCGAGCTCTGATACCACTTGTCACGCCCCTACACTTGCGGTAGTCTTCCAACCGCTTATAGCGAGGTGCGGCACCACCGAACGCTTTCTTTTCACCAATACTAACCTTCGTGGACTACGCCTAATTCACTTGTCCTTACTTAGTTTGTGTTTCGCAACCAAGTAAAATGCAATTATCCTTTATACTTAATGAAGCCCATACTCATTCATTATCCATAGCAATTACAACAAGAACATCAACAATTGCAACAAGTATAAAGGGGAGGGGCAACTCCCGAACAAGTCTGCCCGACAATATATTATAATCAGTCTTTCTTCAATAATACAATACAAGTAATGCTTGGCAGACTCCAAGCCAATACTTAGAATATTTTACAACATAGGCCACCAGCCTTTACAAAGTGTATGTGCACGTCTTGCACAAGAGTGGGTGCTCCCACGAGTCACCAAGACACTCTACCAAAACCCGGCACAATCTGCACTTTAGAACAGCCCCTTGGGCGCACCTCATCCACCCTACAACCGGCCTTTACCACAACTCAACCTGCGCACTAGAACTGTGCATGAGTTATGCACATCCACAAGAGGAATGCGCACTTTACCTCTGCTCCTCCTTAGAAGTGCGAGCTCCTTTAGTGCGAGTTGCTTTCTCCTCAAATGAACCTGCGCCTTGGCTAATATATACACATGTCTCCATAGGTGGTGGCCCTCAAGCCGACCCCTAAACATGGTGTAATACGCCCCCAAGTGTGCGCACATGTAGTCGGCCTTGCCATCGTGCAAAGCTTCTCCAAGCCAAGGTATAAACTCCTTGCCTCCACGCATTTTTCCACTAAGTGTCGTAATGCTCCAAGTATCGTCGCATTGCTTTTGTCGCATTTCTTCCGCAGCTCCGTCGTGTCGTGCGCCCGCCCGTGTGCCCGCGCCCGCCCATGCGCCCGCGCGCCCGTCGTGCACGCCGACTCGCCCGCGTTCATGCTTGGAGACCTTATAGATGTCATGACAGTCGTGCTAAGTAGCGCACACAAGTAAGAGTGGAGAATGAATATAGACAAATACGACTGGAGAATGAATATTGCAGACAAGTAGAGATGGTGAATGAAAATATTGAGAGGTCACATGGTACTTGCATTCTCTTTTTTCCCGGTTGGCATTGATTTATGATGGTAATGATAGACATCTAGTTCATAAAAATAAATAAAAAAATGTAATTACAACGGAAATGTTTTATTTCATATTATTTTTCATGCCATATATTATATATCGGGAGCACATTTCAATCATATTTAAATTACAAAATTAAAAATATGTTTAATATACAAATTATTAAATTTTATAATAATTAATCAAATGAAAATTTGTTTTTTTATTTATATGTCTCGATACATAAAATAAAAAAATAAATGTTTTTTTTATATAGATTTTTCTGTTTAATGATTATTATTACTTGTTTCTTTAGGGATTTGTTGTCAAAATAAATTTACTATGCATTATATACTTATTTTTTCAATTTTAACCAAAGTTTCACGCAAAATGTTAAATATTTCTATTTTCCCTAAATTCAAAATTAATTTTCTATTTCCTAAAAATCTTATTTCTAATCTTCGATTGACTTAGAGAGCTATGATGGGACATAATTCCCTTGTTGGAGGGAATTTTATTTTTGGTACTTTTTAGTGTCTCACAATTCATTTAAAAATTAAAATAAATTAATTTTGTGAGTTTCCATTCCATTGGTGAGTGGTTTCACAATGAAATTTTTATTCCTAAAAATGTTATGTCTAACACTAGTACCACATGTCTAATACTAGTACTACACTACCCATTGTTTTAGGTCCCTTATGTGGGCAAGCATAGGGAAGGGGAGAAGCAGACGCGGGGAGAGCGGGATTTTATATATATATTGTACAAAAAATAAAGGTAATGAAGCACTAAACAAAAAATCAATTGTGGAGTTCCAATGCATTCATGCTACCGAGAGTTATTTTGGCAGACGAACTATTCCTATCGGATGTTATGTGCAGAGAGTTATTTTTGCGGAGGAGTTGGACCACACCAATTGTAACACCCTCCTCCTATGTCTACTCAAGTAACTGACCAAGCAAGGAAAACATGTGATGAAGAGTTACTATCATATGGTTCAACTTCCTATGTAATAGTTAAGGAAGTGAAACCGACGAAACACAGACAACTTGACCTTCTACACCTACAACAGAAACCTGCGGAGCCATCCAACCTATCGAGGTGACCAACCCCTGAGACATATTCACATTTTTATACCTTAAAGCCTCATTCACTCCCTTGACATGAGCTTCAATGTGACTAGGACACTCCATTCGCTCCCACAGCAAGGCATGCGTGCGACTTGGGACTTTTCCATGTAGTTCTCTACCAGCATCTCTGGATTTAGTGCCACCTTTTCAAGGCTAAGACTCAAACCACTACCAAGAACTCCATGAAGCCTACATAAATGAAATTTAACCTCAAAACAATGTTACAAATGCAAATAATTGAACAAGGACTTGATTGGACCCCTACTAGCCATGATAGGCATTTCGTCAAACATGTCACAAATATGCATTCTACAAGTTCAAACAACAAATTTCAGCATGGGGGTCTCATACATATCTAAGAATCACTAAGAAACATTGATGCCTCATCAAAATAACTACATTACCATCTATTAAGCCATATAATCATTGTAAATTCAACCATTAACCAAAACATGATGAGAACCATACATTATTATTTTCATAAAACTCATTCATAACCATCATATAACCAACAGAAATATTGTGGATATAACAACCATATAAGTCAAATGTAAACATGTATATTTACCCATAATATACCAAGGCGAAAGAGAGTTCTTATTGATGAATGCAAAGTCCAACCAGGTTCGGGACTTCCACATTCCACTCGACCATAAATTAGCTAAACCAAGTTTCTCTTCGGCCAATCACCCATGTGCCCTATTCCAAGCATGAATGTGGGTTCTCAAAGAATAGTTCCATCAAAATCAAACCAATGCTTCCAAAGGCCAAACCACCTCAACCCTCAATTAGTGATTCCACCTCATGGTCATACATCACTAACCATCACCAGATTGGTCTCCGCCGAAGTTGTACAAGGCTCGAAAACATTTCTTCCAAACAAGGCTCCAAGATTAGCAACTCAACCCACAATTGTTGCTAGGATCCAAAGCATATGTCCAACCAAGGTTGCTAGTAACTCAACCCACCAAGGCTTCCAAAGTGTTTTTCCAATCATGTCTCCAAGACTAATAACTCAACCCAATATTTTACAGGGCTCCAAAGCGTTTTTCAACCAAGACTCCAAGAATTAATAACTTAGCCCACAATCAAAGGAACATGAGTACCAACCAGAAAGAAAAGTGGGAAGACTCCCACAACACCATGGTTATCTAGGAAATGTCAAGGCTAGGAAAAATCACCATGAATCCAGAAATATTCCATGCCAATAATAGATCATGACCAAGAAACCACATGCATATGATATACATGCCAAAACTAGTAAGGAAATCATACATGCAACTGGGTACCTGCAACAAAAACATGTTGTAGTTGTTGACCCTGATGTCCTCTTACGCTTTCCTACTATTTCTTTGTCTTCTTGCTCCGAATCCTAGATATGACATACTCCTCCAAGAGTGCTCCAAGAAAACTCTAAGTGTCCAAGAGTATGAGAAAGAGAGAGGTAGAATAGAGTGAGAGCTCCAAAACTGAACTATTCAAAAGCCATGAAATGATCATCAAAATCTTTTTTATTAATGAGACCTTTATTTTTTTCATGTTGCATTATTTTCCTTAAGTTTCCTCCTCACATGCAACATGTTTTCTTTCACCTTCCTTTTCTCCTAATTTCAATTTTTTCATAAATAAATGTCAATAAATTCCACTTTGGCTTTCTAAATCCTTAGCCATAATAAATCAAATGAAAACCCACACAAGGATGATTTTCCCAATATTAAGCTTGGAATACGTGTCTCCTGACCATGGTTACTATTTTTCCTTTATTATCTTTTATTACATGTATTTTTGACCATGGATTTTACAGACCCCTCCCACTTGGGCAAACACCTTCCTCAGTGCTCAATGACACCTACAAACTACAATACTATTGAAAGAAAACCATACTACCCATGGATATTCATAAATTTTCTCGTTGCAATATTTACAATTATTAAACTCCTGAGAAACAAACCGACATCACAACTTCACAACCATCATGACATGACACCCATACCGCTTATTGGAGCTTTATAACACAACTCATGGTGGTATTTACATCCATATACAAATGTAAAAATACAAAAACATCACACCAATTCATTTAACAAAACATATACCAAAATAGTCACTCAGCCAATGAATAGACAAGGATACATAGCTCGCATCAGATCTGCCATATCCCATGTAACTTCATTGGCATCAAAGTGTTTCCACTGCACTTTAACCTAATCGACTACTCGATTTCGGAGCATGATCATCTTTCTTTACAATATACACTAAGGTTCTAACTAAAATTATCCTTATGGATCCACCAATAATACATATAATTAAATCACATGATCAACATTTTTAACATACACTGTAAGCAATGACACATGGAAAACACCATGGAATTTCATTGTTGGAGGAAGTGCAAGTCGAAAGGTTATGGTCAAATCCTTTCAAGAATCTTGAAAGGTACACAAAATCGAGGTGTCAGCTTGGCACATGATCTAATCCCCAAGGAGCTCTTCCTAGGCTTAATGCGCAAGTATACTTTTTCCCCAACTTGAAACTTCGTAAAAAACATATTCTCATCTACATAATTTTTTCTCCTATCTTGTGTTTCCTTTAGATTCTTCCTGATTACTTGCATTTCTTGTTCCATTTATGCTAACATGTCCGGTCCAATAAATACCCTGTTCACTCGGTCACTCCAACTTATGGGAGTGTTATAACTTTGCCCATACAATGCCTCAAATGGACTCATCCTCAGTGACTCCTGATACCAATTGTTGTAAGAAAATTCTACTAGTGGAAGGTACTCTTCCCACTTCCATTATTTATGTATCACATACATCGTCAACATATCCTCCAATATCCTATTGACCCTCTCTGTTTTTCCATTTTTCTGTGGATGATAAGCGGTACGAAAGGCCAACTCTATACCTAAACCTGCAAAAAACACCTTCCAAAACATGTAAGTGAACTTTTGATCCCTGTCTGACACAATATTATTCAAAAAAACATGCAATATAACCACACCTTTGATGAACACCTGTGCCACATCACTAGTTGAATAGGTATATTTCACTAGAATGGAGTGTGCTACCTTAGTCAACTTGTCCACCACAACCATGATGGAATCATGTTGTCCATATTTTCTCGTCAAAACTATGATAAGATCCATGGAAATGACCTCCCACATCCACTCTGGAATTGAGTTCAGTTCTAGTAACCCACCTGGATTCTTACACTTTTCCGTTACCTTTTGTCAATCCAAGCATCTCACCACAAACTCTGCCACTTGTTTCCTCAAGTTGGGCGAGTAATAGAACTTCTTCACTGCTATCAATGTCTTATGATATCCTGGGTACCTATCATTTCAAATGAAACTCTCTCAAAGAAATCTTCTTGAGCTCGTTGTCATCTCGCACATATATCCTATCCCTAAATCTGATCAGGCCATCTATTATGAGATGATAGTCCACATCCTGTGCACCTGTACGTGTATCTATACTCTATTGTAACTTTTGCCTGAGCTCCATGTACTTGTTATATTGTTGACCTACCTGTAAGATCTGAGTTTTTAAATTTGTGCCATAAGAAGTCATAGTTGCTATGTGGTTCAATTTTATCCGCCTGCTAAGATCACCTGCAACCCTATTCTCTTTACCTTTAATATACCTAATCTCAAATTCAAACTCGTTGATCGTGGCCAACCATCTAGCTTTCCTAGCATTCAAATTTGGTTGGTCAAATAGATACATCAATCCATTGTGATTGATCATCTGAACAAATCTCCTACCAAGGAGATAGTGCCTCCACATCTTGAATGCATGGATGATCACTGCTAACTGAAGATCATGTGTCAGATAATTCTTATTGTGCTCATTCAATTTTCATGAGTAATAGCAATTACTTGTCCCACCTGCATAAGAACTCCACCAAGTCCTCTTTTGCAAGCATACGTGCATAACACAATTTCTATGTCTAGATATGCAATCTTTAGCACTAGAGTACTTGTCAATAGTTGTTTCAACTGCTCAAAACTTGTTGAACATTCCTCTATCCATTCAAAATTATTACCTTTTCACTACAATGTTGTCATGGGATATGAAATGTGTGAGAAGTTCTTGATGAACCTCCTGTAATAACCTGCTAACCCCATAAATGATCTTACCTCATCCACATTTCTAAGAGTTTCCCACTACATGATATCCCCTATCTTCCTTGTATCTACTACTATGCCTTTCTTGGAAACCACATGTCCCATGTAATGTACCTTTGTCTAAAAAAAACTTCATTTTCTAAGCTTAGCATACAACTGATGCTCTGTTAACAATCTCAATATTGTTGCTACATGTTTGGAATGCTCTTCTTCATTCTTATAATATATCAATATATTATCAATGTATACAATAACAAAAGTGTCCATATATGGATGCAACATACTATTCATGAGGAACATAAAAGTAGTCGGAGCATTAGTCAAACCTACAAGAACTACACCAAACTCATAATGTTCATACTTGGTCTGGAAATTTGTCTTGTAAATGTCATCTTCCTTGATGTGTACCTGATGATATGCGGATCTATGATCAATCTTTGAGAAGACTACTGCTCTCTTCAACTAATCAAACAAATAACGAATCAAAAAATACCTATTCTTAATGGTTACTTTGTTCAAGTGCTTATAATCAATGCATAACCTAAGAGTACCATACTTCTTCTTCACAAACAATACTGGTGCACCCCATGGTGATACACTTGGCATAATGTATCCCTTGTCAAGCATTTACTTCAACTATAAATTTAGCTCTACCAACTCTAGAGTGCTCAGCTTGTTTGGTGCTTTTGATGTTGATGTTGTCCCTGGTAACAAGTCAATAGAAAAGTCTACTTCCCTATGAGGTAGAAACTTTGAAATATCAATGGGAAATACATCCTGAAAATATTGTAAAACCGGGTACTTGATCAAGAAATTTGCATCTTCATCTTCCTTACCTTTGTCACTAGAAATATGCATTAGAAATAACACATATTGTTTCATGCGATTGTGGTTTGACTGCGTAGTTGTCACCATCCTAACTGATGTTTCTTTCTTCTTACCCTGCAAGATTATCTATTCCCAATTATCATCCAAACGCTCAATAGCTTTGTCATAAAATTCCACCTTGTTTCTATGGAGATACAACCATTCAATACCCAAAATCATGCTATAGGAACGCAACGACTATACATTAAAATGTGTTGATTTAGACATACCATTCAACTCAAATGCACAATCTCTTACCCAATTATGAAATTACTTCTTTATACATGTAGCCAATTGTACTAACCAAGATTCTGCATGAACTTATTTATTCAAACCACACCTATCCCCCAGGTTAGGATTAGCATAAGTATAATTAGATCCATCGTCAATCAAAATAGAAAGAACTTGATCACAAAGCTTACCATCCATATCGATAATATACACTTGGTGATCTTCCTGCTTATTATCCAACACTGCATAGATGCTAGGAACACTCTATCCAACAACCCCAATTGTCTGCAACTCTTGGGCACTGTAAATCTTCATTCTACCACCTTGATGTTGTCGACAATTTCTCTGATGATGATCTTTCCCACAAGTCCAACATCGTACGTGATTCCTATCATCACCCTTGTTCTACTCAGACTGAAATTCCTGTCCTCTCTTAGATGCATTGAACTTCTTATGTGGCGTTGCATTCTGTTCGTTACTTATGTGTTGAGGCCTTGCCCATTTCTTGTCCCATTTCCATTTATTATTATTATTACCCTTCCAGTCCATTTTAGTCTCAAATCTGTGCTTTGATTGATCATAACAATGCTTTAGCTTCCGGATGGCCTCCTCCAATGATCTTTGCTCATCAAATTCAATCCTATCCTTAAATTCTATATACAACCCACTCGTGAATCTCTGAATCTTGGCCTTCTCCTCCTTGAGGTAAGGCACATATCAACAACTCTATAAATTTGCTAGTGTACTCCCCATCGGTCATAGATCCCATCTTTAGCTCATAAAATGCTTTTTCCCTGTCGTCATAGTACCTCTTTGATAGGCACTTCTTCCTGAATAGTCTCTAGAATTCACTGCAAGTCAACTCCTCCTCATAAATATCTCTCACATTCTATACATCTTCCCACCAAATATCTACTTTAGATTTAGGACTCGAGGTAGATATTCTGGACTTCATGTTCTCTGAGTAATCATGTATCCCGAAGAATTTATTCATTCCAAGCATCCATGATTTTGCATCCTATGATTTCTTCATTTCCCCATCAAATGTAGGTGGCTTTTCTTTCTTGAACTTATCCCGCAAATATCCCCTATCATGCCTCATGTAAGGATGATAATGATGATGACCATGATACCTGTCAAAACAAGAACTAGAATAGTACCTATGTCCATCACCTCTCTTGTCCGGTGTATCCAAAAACCTACCATCCTTGATTGTGTCATATCTATCTGAACTGTCCCCATTGTGATATCTCCTACCATATGCTCCATTAGTCTGATCCTCCTATCCATAGCCGATCCAAAGTGGTCCCTGACTTTGCAATTTTGATAGACTCTGAATAATTACTGCATTGACTTGTTTCTCCTGTGCCTGCATGATTATATCATTATCTTCTTTACAACTCCTTATTTCTTGCTTCAAACTCCTCAATGTGTCTGTTAGGTTAGAAGAGTGACCAACACCACGTTTCTTATCTCATTCGTAAGGATAATCTTCATAGTCTATCATCTTGATAGTCATCTTTTATCTCTTCTTCATGCGAGGTATATTATTTGAGCTAAAACAAATCATAAACAAACCAACGTACCTTAGCATTGTCTGGGAGGATATCTCTTTCGCAAGAACAACTAGATTAGCCTAATATATAAATATAAAGATAATCATATCAACATTTATTCATTATTTCAACCATTATCTAGTCATCAATGGATGACCAAACCAACCACATGTCATGAACTCATGCAT
The DNA here is from genome assembly GCA_031772625.1 of Pinus tabuliformis. Classification (NCBI taxonomy): domain Eukaryota; kingdom Viridiplantae; phylum Streptophyta; class Pinopsida; order Pinales; family Pinaceae; genus Pinus; species Pinus tabuliformis. The sequence continues at coordinate 770,701,288 of CM062809.1, forward strand.
GAAAACTACAACCACATCAATGTTTTCATAATGATGTATAAGCACTCAAATGAATAGCCAACATTCCCTCATGATGACCACATACAACAAAACACCATCAACTTTCATATCTCGACACCACTACAATCATGACCAATTCCAAGAATACACAACAAGGATAAGGACCTATATGAGATCGGCATGTACATATGACAACACATTGATCGAAGGGGACCATAAAATAGACATCACCCAAGGAGAATGAAACCATCCTCTAATACCACTATGTAACACCCTCCTCCCACGTCTACCCAAGTAACAAAACAACTGGGGTAAACATGTGACAAAGAGTTACTATGATATGATTCGGCTCCCCATGTAACAGTTAAGGAAGTGGAATCGATGGAACACAGAAAACCTGACCTTCCACATCTACAAGAGAACCCCTAGGAGCCATCCAACCTATCAAGGTGACTAGCCCCCGAGGCAAATTGACATTTTTTTACCTTAAAGCCTTAGTTTCTCCTTGGTCATTAGCATGCATGTGACTAGGACCCTCCATTCGGTCCGACAGTAAGACATGTGTGCAAATGTGGACTTTTCCAAGTAGTTATATGGCATTGAATCTAGATTTTGTGCCATCTATTCAAGGCCATGATTAGGCCACTACTGAGAACTCCATAAAACTTCTAGAAACGAAAAGTAACCTCAAAAAAATGATACAAATTCAAATGCTTGAACAAGTACTTGACTAGACCCCTACTAGACATGACACACATTTCATCAAACATGTCACAAATATGTATTATTCAGCTTTAAACAACAGATCTAAGCATAAGGGTCTTATACTTATCTGAGAATCACTAAGAAGCATTAATTCCTCATTACGATAACTCCATTTCCATCTATTAATCCATATATTCATTGTACATTCAGTGATTAACCAAAACATGATGGGAGCCATACATTACTACTCTCATAAAAATCATTCATAACCAACATATAACCAAGACAAATATGAAGGATATAACAACCATATAAGCCACATATAAACAAGGATATTTACCCATAATACACCAAGGAGAAAGAGAGCTCTTATCAATGAGTTGAATGGCCAACCTGGTTCGAGACTTCCACATTCCACCCAACAATATATTGGCTGAACCAAGTCCCTCTTTATCCAATCACCCCCGTTGCCATATTCCAGGCATGAATTTGGGTTCTCATAGAAGAAATCCATAAAAATCAAAATAGGCTTCCAGACGCCAAACCACCTCAACCCTCAACCAATTATTCCACCTCATGGTTAGGCATCATTAACCATCACCAGATTGGTCTGTACCCAAGATGTCCAGGGCTTTAAAGTGTTTTTTCCAATCAAGGCTCTGAGACTAGTAACTCAACCCACAACTGATGTGAGGCTCTAGAGAATTTGTCAAATCAAGGCTCTAGGACTAGTAACTCAACACACCCAGTGCTCCAAAGCATTTTTCAAACCAAGGCTCCAGGACTAATAACTCAACCCAAGCTATTAGAGATCTTTAGAGTGTTTGTCCAACTAAGGCTCCAAAAATTAATAACTCAACTCACAACCAAAGGAATATGAGAACCAACCAGAAAGAAAAAGGGAAAGACTCCCACAACACCATGGCTATCTAGGAAATGGCAAGGCTAGGAAAAACCACCATCAATCCAAGAAATATTCCATGCAAATGATAGATCATGACCAACAAACCATATGCATATTCCATGCATGCCAAATCTAGTAAGGAAATCATACATGCAACTCAGTACCTACAAGAAAAACCCAATGTAGCTAGTGATCCCAATGTCCTCTTGCTCTTTCTTGCTCTTTCTTTGCCTTCTTGCTCCAAATCCTAGGCATGCCACACTCCTCCAAGAGTGCTCCAAGGAAAGTCTCAATTTCCAAGAGTATGAGAGAGAGAGAGAATAGAATGAGAGCTCCAAAACTAAACTGATCAAAATCCATGAACTGATATTTAGAAGTCCTTTTATTAATGAGGCCTTTATTTTCTTCATTTTCCATTATTTTCCTTCATTTTCCTCTTGACATGCAACATGTGACCTTTCACCTTCTTTTTATCCTAATTTCTATTATTTTCATAAATAAATGCCACTTTTCCTTTCCAAAGCCTTAGCCACTGCCTTTGCCAATTTCCATAGCCATAAGAAACCAAATTAACTCCCACACTAGGATGTTTTGCCCAACATTCAGCTTGGAATACGTGTCTCATGACCATGGTTATTATTTTTCCTTTATTAACTTTTATTACATGGGATTTTGACGAAGGTTGTTACACCAGAGATGACCTACTACTTCAAACCCACATATTCTGTGTGACCCCTTCGTTTCTTCCTCCACCTTCACACATTTCAAAAAAATAAACTGCACACAAGGATATAATCAGTTTCCATAAGGCATAATTTGCATCACCGAAGAAATTGATATATTTAGTTGTGATGTTTCTTATTCTATGGTGGAGCGGTACAGGTTTGATTCTTAGTCCTACCCAAATTACTCTATGACATGTTCCACTTACTCAAATTAATGTACCTTATTTGCGTCAAAATATGTATTGTTAAGGAAAATTGTGAATCCAAAGAAACATATTTGTCGTGGGATATAAATTCAGGTATCTTTTACTGTTGACCGAAACAATGGCTTTTTAATACGAAGCATACATTTTATCAAAAACTAAAAATTCAAGTTTGACAAACAATAATAAATTGTCAATCTCTATAAGGGAGCACTCCACTTGTCTTCTCGAGTCATTTAGTCAAGCTTCTTCACTCTGTTTTCCTGCTCTTGAACTGACAATCTATCAATTGACAAGTAAATTTTTTAATGAACCCTATTCTTCTGTTGAACTCCACTATAATCTTGCTATCATATCCAAGTTTCCTTTTACATTTTTCATTATATAACTTTGAAGCTATCGATCCAATATTGTACACTCACATATTCATAACTCATTTCTTATCGAGATATATTTCAAATCATTGAACTTTAAAGTTGGAAAATTTGCTAATTATTAATATGTGAACCATGTTGATTATAATTGTGTCAATAATATCAAAATGTACAACAGTTATATTATTCAAACAATGTGCCACTCATTGTGCGGAGCTTTGGTTGGATTATAAAGATGCGTCATTCATGCCATTGACGAGAAGTTGGAAATTGAATAATTATTATTACAACACCAAACTGCACAAATATATTATAGAATATAGAATTAGGTCAGATTAATGAATTAAATTAATAGTTAAGAATGAGAAATGTCTAGGTCAAGTTTTACATTGAATGAATGCTTAGGGGAAGTCGATACATGTCACGAGTCACTATAGGTCACATGTGAAGCTTTACAGCCCATAAGTGTGCGGAGGATAGGTTGTGTGGAGGTATGTGGAGGGTGGGTTGTGAGGAGGATGAACCATTTTCCGCAACTTTGCACAATTCTTTTGAAAAGATAAGTATTTTAGACAAATTATCTATGGGGTTAATTCAATTAGTTATACGCCTTATCTTTGGATCTCAATGTTCCCATATAGGTGCTCCCCGAAAAGGATGCCACAACCTTGATAACAACCTTCATAGTTGTTTGATTTCCTTAATAGCTATGACTACACATTAAAGCCATTATTGCAGTAGTCATAGATGACTTGTCAGGCTTCATTATTCTATGTGGCTATGGAAACCATCTATGCGGGCAGTGAATAAGGAAGACCTGTTAGACCAGTTGTACCGAGTTGAAGTAGGATCAATTTACATATAAAAATATTTAGAACAACTTTTTTGGTGTATTCTTGATTTATCACCATCTATACTAAATGTTATGTTACATTTTTTTTTCCTAAGTCTAGCATTTAAAAAAAACATATGATTTTATTCTATAAGCTATTATGTTGTACTTTGAGCCATACATAATAGATTCATTACTAATTTTCCATTGGTAAATTGACTAATAGGTTTATGACCCATAAGATCTCTCCCATATGGAGAAAATTGCTCTTTGAAAACCATTGCAAGTCAATCATTATTGCCAATATCAACAATGGAATCTCAAAATATCTAGGCAGATGACACCATAGGTTTGTTTTGATTTTTACTTGTAGGAGATGACATTATGGCCACAACATAATGGGAGGAATGGATTCATTTTTTTCCTCTAGTGTGGTTGTCTTCTTGATAGAGGATGAAGGAATGTATTTCCTAGAGAGCTTGTGCTTAAAGGTTCCAAGGTCTAAAGATTCACTTTGGAGGTGTTGTGGCCACAACTACCACCCTATTAAAACATGCTCTGATAGCAAATTTTCAATGGGTCCCCTAGAAGTTTGATCTTTCATCTTCAGAATGATCTTTTTTATCGCATGGATGTTAACTCTTTGCTGAGTCATATTTTCAATGCCTGATGGCTAAGCCATTAAATAACTCTCTGCTGTATGGTTCATTGATGACCCACCCTAGCCCTACATGCATTCCCTTTGTCAGTACTTCTCAAATCCTCATAAGCATCCATAGTATATTTATGCCCGCACGCATAATCACCCCCACCCTCACTATAGTCATTTGTGCACTTAAGACACAAAACCTTCTATCGCACCTCATTTCCATTTTAACCCTTTGCAATGAAAGACTCCACAAACATACATAAACCATTCCTCCTTCGCTTATCACACTCAATCTAGGCACATAATGCATTCCATAAGGCACCGGACCCGATGACACTTTTAACCATACTTCATACATATGTTGGGTCTGGGGCCGTATCGCATATCACATATCGGTGGAGCTCGGGCCTTATACACAATGTGCATGGCAATATGGCAGACCTACCGAGCCTATCAAATATGATATATATATATATATATATATATATATATATATATATATATATATATATATATATATATATATATATATATATATATATATATAGATATATATTAGTTTGAAGCCCCATCGCATATCGCAATCGGTGAAGCCCCAGGCTTATGCATATTGGGATATGCGATATGCTAGACTTGACGATATTTATAGGCCCTGATATATAAAATTTGAGGTCCGACCTTAGTGATCGGGGTGGGATTTTCTTTGTTTTCCCGTGTTTTCCAAAATTCCCAATATAACAAAGGGAGTGGGTTTTCAGTGTAAAAGGCGAGCCTGTGGAGTCCCGATAGTGTAGTAACACATCGGGGAAGTGGAAGGCATGGGTACTGCGACCCATGGAGGGGCCGATACCCAATTGCAATTAACTGAAGCCCTCGAAAACCATTTCAAGACTTTAGATTGAGTGGGAAATTGTGTGTTGCCTGTGTTTTATGCATAAATCCTTTCCCACACTTAGTTTTATAAAAGTTAATGAAGGCAACATTTATGTTTTGTTTGAACATTTCAGTTATATTGTTCACGATCATGAAGTTGATGATAACTATCTCTGCAGGTGAGAAGTAAAGTACGCAGCAGTGGATTCAAAGAGTCATGTATGCAGAAGCGTTGTGTTTGAAGATTCGGCCTTAGGCATTCTAGGTCAGAATCCCATGCATTTCCTGTGCATTCCAAAAGAAAAGTTGTCCTAGTTTTCATCATGGGAAGGTGACACACAGTCACCTTTTTTATCAACATCTATTCACTTCCTCAGGAAATGAAGCGCTCCAGCAGATATTCTTTCTATGTGTCAGCGGTTATGCTGACGATCCTATCTCTGTATACTCGATTTGTATATCGAAAACAATGGGGAAGATGAAGAGACAAGGAAGGCCTAGAGTCAGGGGATTTTTCATAAGTATTACCTCCAAAGATGAGAACATGGCTTTTTCATTTGGAAGAACCACTTTTGTTTATTGTGAGTAAGGAAGATTGTTTGGGTCAGAGAAGGAGCCTTTTCTCATATTTATTTTCCTCTTCTTTATACGTTAAGAATCAGGATGTTGTTGTGAGCATAAATATGAATGTGATTTGTGTTTGTGCCCATTGATGACATACAGTTTATGATTAGCTTTGGTTGTCTGAATGTGATTCTTCATCATAGTTAATTCATGAGCAGTGCCTGATTTGAAACTATGTTAAGCATTAGTTGAAAGCTTTAATTCCATAAAAGGAATGTGTATTCTTGTATGAGTGATTGGATTGCAATTTATAATTCATGCAGCCTTGTTCTAATGTGAACCAGTAATTGATTCATTTAGACTTGGGATTCATATATGATGTTTAACCTCTCTGTCATCATGCTCCTATAGGATAGATTAGGGTAGCTAGAACTAGATTAGAGTAGCTAGAAGTAGCATAGATAGGATTTAATACATAGAGGTTAACTGTTTTATTTTCTTGATTTAATTGAAGTCTTCCCCTCGGAAGCAATCTATCAATGCATTTAACTATCTACAGGGTCACTTAAAACCCGTTGCAACTAGCCATTCCAAACAAAAGTAGGTCTAGTTGGGGCTTCCGATCGGGTTAGTTCCCTCTATAGGTACAACGAAAATTCGGCATGTCAACAAATTGGTGCTAGAAGAAGGGCCTGAACTGCCTTCCATAGCTTTTCAAGATTTCCTCTATAAGTGCCACGCATGGATTCAAGAATATTAATACATGGATTGTGAAGGTTGAAAAGACCCCTCTTCTCATTCGAAAAAGCCTCATTTCGAAGAAGAGACACTGTGGGAGTATCTTGTCACTAAGGAACAACCGGTTAGAAGACTTGCTTGGGCTTATGCTCGTTCCCTATCACAACTCCCGATATTTCAGTCATTACCTTCGATAGCAAAAGGAAAGCCAAGGGTCTATCACATAAATGAAGAAACCTCTGCATCCCCTTCTCTTGAAGATATTGTGCTTGATACTTTGTAGAGTATCAACCCTCCTTGGGAAGAAATCCCTGAGGATTCCTCATCTGAAGGCAATCCGTAGCCTTATTTGGAAAATCCTAACGAAGAAGCCCTTAGCCAGAACATCCCTATCCTCAATATGGCTAATACTCCTCCACCGGGTGGAAACCAACCCCCACCTCCTCTGGGAGCACTGCCTCCCTGGATCGCTCAAGATTCCATTGCGATACCTGGGCAGCAGCATCCCTTACCCAAGAATGCAGAAAAGGTACTGCCTAAATTCGACCCTGAGTAGGGAGAAACCGCTGGAAACCATATCAATTTTCTTCCTGGCCATGCACATCCTGGGGTAGCTGATGAAGATATAGTCTGTCGCCTATTCCCTTTTACCCTGACTGGTGCAGCTTCCACATGGTATTTTAGCTTGAGAACCGGATCTATCACCTCATGGGTTGCCTTTCAACAGGCCTTTTTAGACAAGTATGGCGATGACAAAACCCCTGCTGCCTTAGTCCTAGAACTATCCTGTTTGAAAATGGAAACCAAAGAAAAGGTTAAGGATTTCAATATCTGATTCAACACCTTATTCAACAGAATCTTGGCCACTACTAAACCTACTAAGGAGGTGCTCATGGAATTCTACATCACTGCTCTTCCTATCCCTACTGCGATGTGGGTCAAAAGGAGTAACACACAGAACTTACAAGGTGTTATTGATGAAGCGGTAAAAGTCAAGAATGAAATGCTCAGTCTCATAGCATGCCGCCCTACAACCAGAGAAAAGAAATCCTCTCAAGCATCCAAGAAGAATAATGGGAGTGATAACAAAGGGCTGAAACCAACGAAAAGGACACCATGGATGTGGAAGGTTTGCATCGAATCATTAAGAAACTACAAACATAGTCATTGATATGAAAGGGAATCATGCAGAGAGTACTAGTGGTAGTGGAGGAGACTATAACAACAGAAAGCCCTTCAAGCATTTCTATCATAAGAAAACAGAAGGTGGTCATGGTCAACTTACGCTGCATGCTCCACCCAATGAAGGGGATTTAAATATGGATGAGGTAGCTCTTATTGGGTCGCTCCTTAACAAAGAAGAACCTATAGTGGAGCTAGAACCAGAACAAGAAAATGAGGAAGAATATCAAGTAGAAGAGCCCGTGGACGAAGAATCTCAGATCAATGTACTGTGGGATTTCTATACAAATGAGAATGACGATGACGAAGAAGATTGTATGGTAGAAATCCACACCAATGAAATCCACACACAAGGTAAAGGGCCACTTCTAGGGGCGATGAAGCCTATAGATCAGACCAAGAAAGATGTCTGCCTTGTGAAGGCACCTGCTCCCAAAGTCCCTATTGAGAAGAGTATACCTATTGTTCTGTCGAAGAATACCCCAGTGGCAAACCATCCAGAGAAATAGAACACAGCTCCCATTGCAACGAAGGCAACTCCGAATGGTAAACTCCCACCTAAGAACATCAAAACTGGTATGTTTACTCTACCCTACCATGTTTATAACATTGATTACCACATTGTAGATGATCTTAAGAAATATAGAGCTAATATAACATACTTTGATTTGCTAAAATTAACGTAGCAAAGCGATTTGTTGCTGAAAGCTATGAATGAACAGAATTGTAAATCTCCCACCATTCCAAGTAGCCAACCCAATAAGTCAATCTCTGGACCTATTAATACTCCCAGTTCTGTGCAAAAGCTGGCAGCCATGGAAGCCACCCTATCAAAAATGAATCGAAGCTCCCAAGTTGTCAGCACAACCATGGTAGGGAGGAAATCAAAATCCATGACTCCACCCTTCCTTATCACATTCAAAATCCTCAACATGAACGTGCACAATTGCTTGGTAAATTCTGATGCCTCATCCACTGTTATGTCTCACGCTGCTGCTAAAAGACTGCATGCTATACCTGAGAAAACGGGGACTCGGATTATGCAGTTGGACAGGACAAATGTAAAAGTAATTGGGGAGTTAAAGTATGTGTTGATTCGGATGGCTGCTAAACCACAGTACACACAAGTCATTGATATAGTGGTAGTCGATATACCCGAGGCCTATGGAATGCTTCTTAGTAGGGATTGGTCAACAAAACTCAATGGATATTTCTCAACTGATTGGTCCCACCTCTTGTGGCCTCAGAAGGGAAAAGGTGATATGCTGAAACTTGATCGTGAAAGATACATGACGCATGCGGTGACATAGCTAAATGGTCCCAATGGACCTGTAATGTTTACCAACTCTATACTTGGGAATTATAGTTTCAATGTTTGTCCCACAGAAACCTATTTTGGGAAATTCCATGCTGAAGCAAGTGAAGGAACTGCAATAAACACATGGTTGGAAGCTCTCCCCCATAGTCCAACTGACAAACCACCCTGTAATATAGTAGATGATAAAACTAGTCTCGTGGGAAGCAATTCAGTTAATGTAACATTAGACTCTAATGTTTGGACACTCTATTTTAATGGTTCTAACTGCCTTGAAGGTGGAGGTGTCGGAAGCATTCTTATTGACCCACAAGGGAACCAACATTCAATGGCCAGCTAATTGGAGTCCGCATGCACCAACGACACAGCAGAATACAGAGGCTTGCTACAGGGCTTGAAAAGGGGCCTTGATATGAAGGTGAGAAATCTCAAAGCTTCTGGTGACTCACAGATAATCGTGGACCAAGTGAGGGAAATAATACATTACAATTCACCATTATTGGAAAGATACCAACATGAGGTGTGGAGTTTAATTAATAGTTTTGATTCTTCTAATATCATACACATGCCTCGATGGCAAAACCAATATGCGGATCTGATGACTGGTTTGGCTGCAAAACCTTTACCTGATCTTAGCTTAAACAAGAATAAATATTATGTTAAATTGATTTTCAGGCCATTCATACCTGATAACATCTCGAATTAGCAGGCATTCAAAGGTGACAAGCATATCCTTGAGCTCCTGCTTTCCGGGAAGACATTCAGAAATTAACTTGTCATTGAAAGGGAGCATGACAGGCTTATGAGTGAGAGTAAAAACGAGGTAATATCTTTCATTGGGAAATCCATTATCAACAGGTTTGGCATCCCTAACGCTCTCATGTTTAATAACGCTTCCTATTTTTCATCACTAAAGCTAACTGAATTTGTTATTGATAAATCAACTCGCATAAGATATGCATCGAGTTATTACCTCCAGGGAAATAGAGTTGCAGAATCCTCAAATAAAAACTTCATCTGCGTGATCCGCACGTTTGTCATCGACAACCAAGGGAATTGGCCGAACACTCTAGTAAATGCCCCCTGGTCCGATAGCGTCACCCAAAAGGGAGGGCACACGAAATTCCAACATTTATGGCTAGGCCCACTCCAAGTTGAGGAAAAAATTTCCCATGGAACTTAAAGATTGAAAATTCTATAGGGAGATACTAAGAAACTCCCTGTTAATGGCCATCACCTTAAGAGATACTTCCAGTAGCCACCACATGGTGGTTACCTCATGAGTAGGTTAGAGTTCATTTCATTTTGTTGTTAGTTTAGTTGTATTTCAGTATTTTCCTTTTTTTTTTTGCAAAGTCTATTTTCCTACTGTTTTGAATCACAGTCCTTTTTCAGCCAGCTGATTTTTGTCCTCTAGTCTCGTTCTACCTTTCAGATTTTCCCTCATTCACCACTTTCGGCCTTTCCCTTCCTCATTAACGTGTTGATGGTTCTGCTGTTCCTAAATCCATCATTTCCCTGCAAATCAAACAAACTTTCTATTAGCCCATGAGCAATCGAAAATCGGTTGTGGAGTTTAAACCAAAGGCGCTCATTGGCATCTGTTGAGAACTGGGTAAGGTTTGTTGATAACCCAGATATCTGGCGCATGCAAGGGCATCTCTATAAAGCAAAAATGTGTAACTACAGCTGGACTGGCATGGAGGGACACTGCATTTTGAATAAATCCCACTCAGACCTAGCCTGTACTTAGCTGTATGGTTTGTAGTCATTCTCCATTGGCTCCATCCACCACACTAAATTGTCTGATACCTATTATCCACAAGTAAGTCTCCTTTCATGGGCTAAGCTCACTGTCATATACCCTGTGGCAAATCCAATTGTGCTCTAGTGCTTGTGACTGAAACTGGAAGGACTTATTTAAAAGAAAATGAAATGTCGAGTCCTTGTGCCAATCTGGAAGGACATGTTGTTTGGGAAACCAGTTAGAGTAGGGACTATTGTTGGGCTTAGATTATCGGTTGACATAGCAAGCCCAACCTTGCTTAAGCGATTTAAAACTATGGCATGATCCATGACTGCGCCCCATTCAATCATATGAAAATATAGCACTGAAATTCTTATGCAAAGTGCAGATAAACATATCCACATAAAGAGCTGAGGTACACACCTAAAACAGGTATTGGCAGACAAGTGATGGCCCTAAAGGGATTTTGAAAGTTGGAAACAGGTAAAGGAAGGTCAATAAATCCCATAATACTATCATTGGAGAATTCCTGTCAAAACTTTATCAGTCAATGGAAGCTATTTGTCTTTATCCCACCTGAAGCAACTAATGTTGAAATGGAACCCACGCCTATCCATCTGTACAGTCTCCATTTCAAGTTTATCTTAATACCCTGATGTGTTATTAACCCAGGGCTTATTTGGAAACATAAATAACTAGTTTGCCCAGCGGTTCGCCATTTGTTGTGGCCACAACTACCGCCCTATTAAAACGTGCTCTGATAGCAAATTTTCAATGGGTCCCATAAAAGTTTGATCTTTCATCTTTGAGAATGATTTGTTTTATCACATGGATGTTAATTCTTTGCTGTGTCAAATTTTAAATGCCTAATGGCTAAGCCATTGAATAACTCTCTGCTGCATGGTTCATTCATGACCTAGCCTAGCCCTACATTCATTCCCTTCGTTAGGAATTATCAAATCCTCATAAGCATCCATAGTATATTTATGCCCGCATGCATAACCACCCCCACCCTCACTATAGTCATTTGTGTACTTAAGACACAAAACTTTCCATCGTGCCTCATTTCCATTTTAACTCTTTGCAATGAAAGACTCCACAAACATACATAAACCATCCCTCTTTCTCTTATCGCACTCAATCTAGGCACATAACGCATGTCATAAGGCACTGGACCTGACGGCATTATAAACCATAATATACATATATGTCAGATCTGAAACCATGTTGCATATTGCAATCGGCCTAGTTCTAAGGCTTATACCTATAATGTGCGCCACTATGCTCTAGACCCGACAACACTTTTAACCATACCTCATACATATGTTGGGTCTGGGGCCATATCACATATCGCATATTGGTGGAGCCCAGGCCTTATACACAATGCGCGCGATGATATGGTGGACCCGTCGATCTTATCAAATATGATATATATATATATATATATATATATATATATATATATATATATATATATATAGATATATATATATATTCGGGTTCGAAGCCCCGTCGCATATCACAATTGGCGGAGCCCCTGGCTTATGCATATTGTGATATGCGATATGTCGGACCTAATGATAGTTATAGGCCCCGATATATAAAACTCGATATAACAAAGGGAGCGGGTTTTCAGTGTAAAAGGTGGGCCTGTGGAGTCCCGATAGTGTAGTCGCACATCGGGGAAGTGGAAGGCATGGGTACTGCAACCCGCGAAGGGGCTGATACCCGATTGCAATTAACTGAGGCCCTTGAAAACTATGCCAAGCCTTTGGATTGAGCGAGAAATTGTGTGTTGCCTGTGTTTTATGTGTAAATCCTTTTTCACACTTAGTTTTATAAAAGTTAATGAAGGTAGCATTTATGTTTTGTTTGAACATTTATGTTATATTCTTCACGATCATGAAGCCAATGATAACTATCTCTGCAGGCAAGAAGTAAAGTACGCGGGAGTGGATTCGAAGAGTCATGTATGCAAAAGCGTTGTTTTTGAAGATCTGGCCTTAGTTTTTCCAGGTTGGAATCCCACACGTTTCCTGTGCATTCCGAAATCAAAGTTGTCCCGGTTTTCATCATGGGAAGGCGACACACAGTTACCCTTTTTATCAACATTTGTTTAGTTCCTCAGGAAATGAAGCACTCCAGTAGATATGCTTTCTACGTGTCAGCAGTTACACTGAAGATCCTATCTGTGTATACTCGATTTGTATATCGAAAACAATGTGGAAGATGAAGAGTTAGGGAAGGCCTAGAGTTAGGGGCTTTTGCATAAGTATTACCTCCGAAGATGAGAACAGGGCTTTTTCATTTGGAAGAATAGCTTTTGTTTATTGTGAGTAAGGAAGATTGTTTGGGTCAAAGAAGGAGCCTTTTCTCAGATTGATTTTCCTCTTCTTTATATGTTAAGAATCAGGATGTTGTTGTGAGCATAAATATGAATATGATTTGTGTTTGTGTGCATTGATGACTTATAGTTTATTATTAGCTTTGTTTGTCTGAATGTGATTCTTCATCATAGTTAATTCATGAGCAGTCCCTGATTTGAAACTATGTTAAACATCAGTTGCAAGCTTAAATTCCATAAAAGGAATGTGTATTCCTGTATGAGTGATTGGATTGCAATTTAGAATTGATGCAACCTTATTCTTATGTGAACCAGTAATTGATTCATTTAGACTTGGGATTTATATATGATGTTTAACCTCTCTTTCGTCATGCTCCTGCAGGATAGATTAGGGTAGCTAGAACTAGATTAGAGTAGCTAGAAGTTGCGTAGATAGGATTTAATACATAGAGGTTAGTTGTTTTATTTTGTTTATTTAATTGAAGTCTTCCCCTCGGAAGCAATCTATCAAAGCATTTAACAGTTTACAGGGTCCCTTAAAAACCGTTGGAACTAGCCATTCCAAAGAAAAGCATGTCTAATTGGGGCTTGCGATTAGGTTAGTTCCCTTTGTTGGTACAACGAAAATTCGCCATGTCAATAGGAGGAAATGATTTTTTTGGAGAGACTGTGTTTAAAGGTTTAAGGGTTTAAAGGTTTACCTCTGAGGAGCTAAACTGGGGTGGATTTTATGATGCCTTCATGTTAAAGATAAGGAGCGACTGTGCAAAAATGTTTTGGATACTTTGTTGCGGTGAAATTTTGAATGCTTTCTTGTTAATAATAAGGAGAAACCTTGAGCAAATGGTTTGGCTACTCTGTCAGGGTGCTTTTTCAAATTATTTCATGTTGAAGGTTTGTTGGGGTTAGTCTTGAAAGGAATAAAATACACAGTGAAAGCACACACAACCCAAAACGTAGAGAACAACATGCAAAATAGAAAACAACACGCAAAAAAAAACTATGTTTTTTCAATTAAACATTAAAGCAAACATGAATTTACACAACGTCAACCAAGTACAACTACGTACAATTCGAACTATATATCCAGATTGTGCATACTCCTATGCCTAGTCATCTACTTTTATACACAAAACTAAGTTGGCTATTTTCCCTTTCAAATTGAAACAGTCAGGGTGGTGATGGCCCTTCGAAACTCAACAGGTCATAGCGGTGAGGCGGTGTGGGATGTGAAGATGGTGAGGTGATGCATGAGGTGGTGGCAGTGTGTTTGTTGGTAGTAAATATTTCCAATACTCCCCTTTAATTATGACCTACAACTTAACCTTGACTTAACATGCCTGTTAGCCTATGTCTCAGCCAGGCCTACAATAAATCAGAAAACTTTGACATCACCTCTTGGGATGGATTTCTTTTTCCTTTTCTTAGAGATCCTGTATCCTCTTAACTGCTTCATCTTTTCCTTTTTGGTGTAGGCTCCAAATTTTAGTTTCTTCATTTTTTGTTGTAGCTCATTCATTGTTGTATCTTTATTTATCATAAAAACATAAGAAATCATTTCAGAGTGTCCATGGATGTGCTTTACCTCTCAAGAAATTTTCTTGTATGTGGAATGCTACCACATATCATCTTTTATAGTTTGTTCTTTATCATCAATCTTCTGATTATCAATTTGCTACAACATAAGTTCATAATAGAATTTTCATTGATGTTTTCATTTTCTACATTATCAATGTTGACTTCAAAATTCACTACTATAACTTCTATGTAGATTTCATCAACACATGTTGTTTCAAGCCATGCTCCAAGGAACTTTAAGTCTTCTTCAAATTTTGTTGCTTCTTCTCAGTTTCTTCTAACATATGCACACTAAAAAACAATGTTAATTTTATGTGAAAAAACATCTTTAGAACCATATTGGTTCTATACATTTTTCTTTGGAATGAGAGCTTTCTACTCTTCTTCCTCTTTTGACTCTGTCGATACCTCATAATAATGATTCTCCACCTCTACTTCTCGAAACAGGGTTTCTTCCACTCGGTTTCTAGACACAAGTGAGTTTATCTCACCAAATAACAACATATCAATATTATGTTTATATTGCATCGTCTACAACCAGTCACCACTAGTTAATTGTTCTTCATCAAAATTAACACAAATATATTCAATTTTTAAATTATTATATCATCATAATCATTAACCATTACATCATCATAATCATTACAATTTAATATTCATATTTAATATTTAATAAACCTAAATCTAAAAACAAAAAGTCAAACGCATAAACTTCCGTTGTCTAATAGCATAGAACTAATGCTTATTCAACATTACATTATTTGAAAAAAAAATGTTACTACGGATTACTAATCAACTCCTTCTTAGCATAACATGTGCAAAGTCATTGATACCGTTCCCGAAGTCATGGAAATATTCGCCCACAGATCAGTTGCAGCAACCTACAAGTACGAATACATCATTGAGTCGATTGTGACAAAGATCACTTATCTCGATCGTTCAGATCCTTGCGTTACGAATTTCTATGTTACAAACGTAAGAGGGGGCTTATTATACTTTGGGTTTCTAAAGTATAATATGGTTTACATGGTCGATTAACCTAATTTATGTTAAAAACAATGGTGGTGGCTTTGGATTTTAGGTTTATTGCTTATTCATCCTGTCATAACGTCATTCAATCGTCAGAATATCGCGAAAATCTACACCCACCACACCAATTATAACATTTGTGTAATTCAGCGAAACTAAAGACAGATGATCCACTAAAGGCAGATCCACTAAACCCATTGATCCAATGAATGCGAGGGAGGTCATTTCATAAGTGCAGGGGCCAAGAATGAGTTTCTTGGGGAATTCTTTAGAATGCCAGCACTAGAGCGTTTCATAAGTCCGGAGACATTTTGCTAACAACGTGGTGCCAAGTTGCTAACCAGGAAGAGTGAAGGAGAACGTGAAACAGCACGTTTTAAGGAAGAGTGAAGAAGAATGTGAAACAGCACGTTTTTTAAGTGTAGAGGGCTGAAAATGAAAATAAATATCATGCTATAGGGTATTAATTGGGCGGCCGATGTATATGTCTATCATTCAATTTTAGCTTTAGTAAAATTGAACGGCCCAATTAATATCCTATAACATGCTCAATATTTTTTGCTAGTGGAAAGTGAACTATTCAAATCATGAGAAATTAGTCACTTACGATTACCTCTCATGGAAATGGTCATACGTGAATGACTTACTTAAGGCAATTGAATCCCAAAAATGATATCTAATATTAATGTAATTACTAGAGCATAAGTTTTTGTATTCTTCCAATTCAATAAAGTATAAGCTTTTGTATTCTTCCACTTCAATTGACAAATGACATTGTAAATATTTTTAATTAAAATATGAATTAAATATATGATTTAGATATGTTATTGCGCAGTGCTGTAAATTTTATTTATTGATAATGATAATAGGGATTACCAAACTGTACTAATATTTTTAAATTTACACTATAGTATCTTAATTTGTAATTAGAAAAAACATTAAAATACCTTTACATAATAAAATAATATACATTTTATATCCACAGATTTTATGCTATTAAAAAAAAATTAAAAAATTTAATTTACCTTCTAAATTAAAAATTCTAATATCCATTATTAAACAAATTGAAATGGCCAACTTGTTTCATAACCTTTAACCTTTTTCCTTATTATTTAAGAAGATATTACATTTTAAAATTAAATTATATATTTATTGATTTGAAAAATTAAAATTAAAATTACACATTTTAATTTTTAAATTAGAAATGTTTTTTCTTTAATTAAATTAAATAATCAATTTTAAATCACATATATTAAACTATTAAATAAAAAATTTAGACTTACTATTGTAAAACATGAATTGGCATTTGACCAGTAACTTGAACTCATGAGTTTGAATTTGAATTTGACCAAGTAACTTGAATTCATGAGTTTGAATTTGGCAAAGCAACTTGAATTCACATGTAAAGTATTTCAAAAGAAATCCATTAAACTCTAGGTCCCAAGAGACTTTAAAAAGGAAGTGCGTGGAGGCTATACATATTCCGGGGGATCTAAAGAAATTAATTTGCATTAATGTTGGAAAGGAATAACATAAAATCAAATGGATTTAATTCAAAATTCAAGTTTTTTTGGTAAGTCAACCAATTTATTAAGGTTGATGGAATTTTAAATAATATTTTTAGTCGTAAATAATATTTTGCTTAATTAAATATATTTAGTCAGTTTTTTTGGAGACTTAGGTTATCTAGATTACTTGGTATAATTTGGTAGTACAAATTACTAT
Organism: Pinus tabuliformis; assembly: GCA_031772625.1. Taxonomy (NCBI): domain Eukaryota; kingdom Viridiplantae; phylum Streptophyta; class Pinopsida; order Pinales; family Pinaceae; genus Pinus; species Pinus tabuliformis. Next base: position 770,718,775 of record CM062809.1, read on the forward strand.
GAAGAGTTAATTTTGAAATTATATTGTATTTAGTTTTTCTTTTTGGAGAAAAGTTATTTAGATTATTTGGTATAATTTGATAGTATCAATAGTTAATTTTGAAATTATATAGTATTGAATAATTAATTTTGATATTATGTTTGTTTTTTTTAAGTTTGGTAGGTCTTTTTTTTCATTAATATATAAAATGAAAGTTACATTTATTTATAGATCATTAGGTGAGTTCAATTTGTCTAGAGGGTAACCGAGTTTGTCAGCCACGTAATAGCGTGATATGCCATCCAATAACAAAATAATAACAAGTCTTTCTAACCAAGCTAAATAAGTCTGATTGTCTTTACCTTGCATGACTTCTATATACCGAAAACTATAACTATCAGCATACTGGAAACTAAATGCTTCACGCATAACAAAAAGAAAAGAAAACAAAGAGACCGACTATCAAACTACTCTGCAAAATGAGCAGTAGACTCCAATGGAGCCGGGTCCTTAGCATTGGCTCCCGGAGCTCTGTCGGTGGGAGAATACAAGGAAGATGTTCTTTAATATGTCAAAGTCGGTCATCCTGCTTTTGCATCTGAAACTGGAGCTTCTGAAATTTGTGTTTGTAGTGAGGAAAATCCTTTAGTGTTGCTACCATACCCACAGAAATATGTTCCAAATATTTTTTCATGATAGTCTTCATATACCAATAGAAGAACATAGTTTGTTTAAATTGAGTGACATGGTCTCAGGTGAGCCCTAGGTCCATCACCATATCTCGCCATTCTTCCGTGTCAGTTTCCATTGTGTTAGCTTGCCTATTCATATATGCTTCCCATGCTTCCATTAACTGTCAAAATTATTATGGCGTGCCTTGATGATAGGTTGTAGCTGCACCATTTATGATGCTGGAAACTAGATTTTGGCCCCGCATTCTGCCCCCAGAGGAGTTGGGATGCCTTGTCATAGAGGACCCCTTGGTTATCCTACCATGACGCCTCGAGGATGGGATTCTTTCCTTCGATGTCATCAATTGAACCATTGCCTTACGCCTACACTTTTTTATGGAGATTGTGACTAATATAGTTACTTGCATAGGTGGTAGCCTGAGCCCAGAAGCTCCTAACTTCCAGGAGACACTACCACCCCGAACACCTACCATAGAAGAAACATAAACCAATAATTTCCAGTATAGAACTTGAGGGATCACCCCCCTCCTCTTCCATTGTAGACATCCTTTACTGGATGACGCGAACAGAGATGGGACCCCCATTTCCAAGAGCCAAAACCATAACAATCAATAATTGGTATGGAGAAAACACATAAGCTTAATCAACGAAAACAAACACTATTCCCAAACCAGAGGTAAGGTGCAAACATACATGAGAGGCAACTCCCACAGGGGCAGAGACTATAGAGCCCATAGTGACAGAACCCACATATATTAGCTCTTCTCTAATACATCCAAAGGAAAAACCCCGATCTTCCCCAAGGAAATTCAAAAAAACATAACCAAGAAATGAAGTTGAGACCTAACGTTCCCCAAGCCATTTTGATGTTGGGTTGATATCAGAGGTATTTTGAGAGATGGACCCCAAGGACAAGCTCCCAATATAACCACATCCTGGACAAAAAAAATCCCTAAAACAACAGACACACAAACAATACCAAGCGATTGGACCTGCTTCAGATGCCATACAAATGAATGCAGATGCATGGAGGCCCCCCTCCTTTGAAACCCCTGTGGTTCAAAACCATGCAATCCCAATTCCATCAAACAATTCAGTTGATGCGAGGAGGATAGAGAAAGATGGCCGACCAGAGGCCCTTTAACTAGTGTGGGGAGAAGACAAGGACGCTACCTCGCCTGTTCCTGCATCGATCCATAAAGCCCAGTACCACGACCCTTCAACAATCCGTTACCATACAATACATGATTACCGACTTTCCTCATAGAGCAACTTACCAATTGCTGAAACGCAATGGTGTTGTCACTTTTAGTGGGAACCTTAAAAACTCGCATCCATGTAGCCACCACGCCATATGCCTCAAGCATGTTGAGGGTGGTGGGTTTGTACCTCAAGGATACCCCAATTAATTCACCATGATGGCATTTCCCTCCATCTAACACCCCGGTCGAGGGGATATTATGTTAAATTATTGTGTGGTTAGTAAAAATTGATTTTTTATAAAGTAAATTATTAATAATTATGATGATGATGATGATTAATGTTAACTAATACCAATGCGGTCTATAAGACCTTAAGAAATATTCATTGTGACTCTTTAAAATTGTATTTCTATGTTAGAAAAAATGGAAATAAGTGTTCCAATATCATTATAGTTTTGTTTACTAAGAAAGTCAAGGAGAAGTTTGGAAGTGTGTAAAACTTATTGTAAATGACAACAATCGTGAGTAAGGATCGATAGTCAATGATAAAGTGTTTTTCATCTTCCACCCTCTTAGTCTGGTAAAAATGACAGATTCATTCATCCCACGATATTTTGGGGATAAACCATCAACTGGTTTCACTTCGAAGCTCATGAGAATTAATTCTAATCTTTGGGATGTACATTTTCTTGGTATTGGTCAAGATAGAGAGGTCATTGGCTAACAAGGGTGGTGTTGATCATCTCCTTATAATGCACTAGCTTCTTTTTTTCCCTCTAAATCCTCATCCTCCCACAATTTGTCCTTAAATTTCGAGATAATAGTCTTTTTTATACTATCCTTATTCCTGAGGATGATCTCTTTCTTTATCCCCGAGTGGTCGAGCCAAGAGTGGGCGTCCTTATGCTATCCATCCTTGACGGGGAGGTGGTCGTTTCAGCTAGAGCTAGGAATAATTTTGTGAAGCCTCTTAGTTTCCATTTTTTAAAGCTTCTTCTTATACAACAAATACCTAAACATAGTGATTGTTTCAATGGGGGAGAGACTAGCTTCAATCAAGAGGATAGGATAGGGAATATTCCCTTTAATCTAGACGTTGAATATTCCCTTTAATCTGGAGTTTGTAGGTTATAAATTGCTTTTGAATCATCTTGTTCTTCCTCCACAAGTCTATGGATATAGTACTATAATGCCACAGACTCGACCAATTGAACATATAAAAATATTAATTTAAGAAAAATAAATACGATTATTAAAAACTTACATATTAAGTCTTTTAACTAAGTCAATAGGATTTTTATTATGAGGTGCTTCCTCATGATACTATAGCAGATTCATCGACCTAAAACGAATATAATTTCTAGTGCGAGTGACCAATAGTATGATGATTGCGAGATGGTTTAAACTTCAAACCAAGATTATCAAAGGAGATATAACTTTGCCCTACTTGTGTCATTTGTACTCCACAGTAATTACATGAGAATCGAGTTTAAATACATAAACACCTGATCGCCCTTTCTATGACTACTTGGAGGATTGTTTGTGGCACAAAGCAGAAATGGCCATATTTGAAGCTGCAAGAGCTATAACGGATTTGAGCAGAGTGACCAATCGAGAGTTGACTCCATTTATCACTGTATTGCAGCTGTCCTTAAGCTCAGCAAAGCCAGTTCTTTGGTTTGCAGTTGTTCATACGCTATAAAAGTTAGGTTATTTATTGCAAAAGAATTCAATATAGCTACATTTCAAGGCTTCCTTCCCTCTACATATAGGCTAGATAGTAGAAAGTACAGATCCCTAATTTCAATTTAGCATTGCTTTTAGCAGAAGATGAAGCTTGGTCTTATTTGTTTCTAATTTTCATATTTGTTCTTTATGTATTTTCTCTTTGAATCTAAAATTGATAATAAAGGTCCACGTCGTGCATTTTTGGAATGCTACACGGAGTCTTCCCTTTCCATGAAATCGGTTTTGCTAATGGAATTCCTATACTTGGACCTAGAGTTCCATAATATCTTCTGTTGTAGCTTAGAATTCAACTGCACAGATATCTCCTTGGCATAGTGTAAGTCCTATAATGTTGTGCTAACTAATTCGTTTCATCTTTAGCCATGCAATGGAAACTGTAAACCCATATCAACGTTAATTTCTTAGCAACTTAGCATTGAGCAGCTATGCTCCTTTCAGTAAAATGGATGAAGATATATGACAAATAATTCCCCAACAGTTTAGGTATGTAATCAGCTATAAAAATATTTCAGATTGCCCTTCTTCTTTTTTGCAATTATGATAAGTACATTATACATATCTAAATTAGATACCCAGACAACCCTCTTTTTGGTTACAAATGACAGATTAATTAGACCAGACATGAAAGTGTGGGGATATCCAATAGAAAATTAGACATCTTAACATTCTCAGCTGCCATATGAAGCTGAATAATCTTTGATTTCTTCTGGAGTCTAAGTTTGGATGGACCGACCCTAAGCATGGTTTCTGAGAAGTTGTTGAAGCTTAATATAAATGAGTTTTTTGGGATGGTGTGAGAAATTCGAGTGTGCCTGTGGCAATAATTACCTCATTGAAAGTTGGCTTTTTGCCACGATGCTCTGTTTTTTCTTTTTAATAGAAGAACTTGACATATTAATTACATTTTTTGAGGAATTGGTGCATATCTGTCACAACAATTTCTCGACTGAATCTTTCTGTCATGATTCCCTTGTTTGCTTTCTTTGTGTTTTCTTGGATAGATTTTTAATATTTGTCTTTGAGAAGGCCAAAATAACTCCCCCACCTTTAAAAAGGTTGTGGTGTGGGGAACTGGTGAGAGAACAATTCTTAATCAAATGAAACCCCTCAAAATTTGAAGACTACTAACTCAAAATTGAAATTCCCTATGTTGTAAAACTCCTCCCAAGAAGCCTGGTGCGCCAGCTTGAGTGATTTAAATTCCATTTGTTGGAGATGTTTTAATTTGAGAAAAAAATGTAATTATAGTAATTAGCGATGGATATTCACCTGTTGAATGGCAGAGGAGATATCAAATCCGCACAGCTCCAGGTTCTGAATTGCATGTTGCACGCCTTGAACTGACTGGAAGCCGGGATCAAACTGAGTTTTAGTTGAATGGGGAGACAAAGCAACGAATGTGATATCCCATAAATGACAATGTGGATCACAAGGATATATGAATTTATCATCCTCCACATGAATTGCAGATGGTTGATTTTCACGTACAAGAAGGAATTCTTCACTAGACGACAAGGCATTCTTCAGAAACGGAGCGATCCTACAGCTTTCCATATTCGAATCCACGACCTGGCTCACGGCCGGTGCAAGCTAAAGGCTTGTGGGAAACGTTAATGTGCACTGTTATGTTATTATGGTAGGTTGGATCATAGTGGTTAAATTTAATGGTAACGAATTTCTTATGGTTAAATAATTTTGAAAAAGAAACATTTTAAAAAATTTCACTCTTTGAATTTTTTTTTTCATATTTATTAAATTATAATTCAAATAGTTAAAAATTTAAATACAACCTTGACTCTTAATTTTTTATAAATTGAAAAATACAATTTCAGCTATTATATATGTATATATTTTGGGAAATAATGTAGCATTTCTTTATTTTTCTTTTCTTTTATTTTAAATAAAGGAGAATAATATAATACAAAAGAAAAATGGTTTTAGTTTTTTTTTTTAATTTTTAGTTAGTAAGAAATATTTAATATATATTTTTTATTTGTTTAAATTAGAATTCAAATTGTATCAATCTACATATATTACTAATATGGATGATAATTAACATTTACTAAGGTTTAAAAATGATTTAATTACTAATATTGATGATAATTAACATTTACTAGGGTTTAAAAATTATATATATATATATATATATATTAATTAAATTAGAATTCAAATTGTTAAAAATTGAAACACAACTTTTGAATATTTTTATGGGGATTTTTATTTTTTTATAAATTAAAAAAATACAATTTAATATATATATATATATATATATATATATATATATATATATATATATCATCCCATCCATCTCTTTTATATATAATTAATTTTACTTTTAATTTAAAGTGGAAAACTATATAAAAAGAGATTGGATGCAAAGAAGAGGGAATGGTTGGGAAATAATGTAGCTTCTCTTAATTTTTGCTTTACTTTGATTTTAATTAAAGGGAATGATAAGGGAAATAATGTAACACAAAAGAAAAGTGGTTTTAGTTATTTTCTTTAATTTTTTTAATTAGTGTGAAATATTTAATATATATTTTTTATTTGTTTAAATTAGAATTACAGTTAGAATTATAATTGTATCAATCTACACATATTACAAATGTTGATGATACCATTTTTCATCAACATGTACTAAGGTTTAAAACTGATTTAATATATATATATATATATATATATATATATATATATATATATATATATATATAGATAGATAGATAGATAGATATATCACTTTTTTTCATATTTATTAAATTCAAATTGTTAAAACCTAAATACAATATTGAATATTTTTATCCAGATTCTTAATTTTTTATAAACTAAAAAAATAAAAATTCGAATACATATATATATATAGAGAGAGAGAGAGAGAGATTTCTCATATATATATATATATATATATATATATATATATCATTCCACAAGTTCAAGCTGAATTAAGAAAGGAGGTTCAAAAGGTAAACTAAGCTAGGCAGGAAGGAAAACGGGCAATAATCAGAAATAGTAAAGTCGTTATTCAAGATAGAAACCAAAAAGATAGTAATAAGTAGCAATTCAGCATGCTCTAGATTCTCTCTTGGAACTACCGAGGATTTCCATGGAACAAAGGCCCCAAGCATATTGGATCTTGAATGATGATGATATTATATTGCATGATGAAACTTGGGAGCACGAAGAATATAGGGTCCCTAACATAGATGGCTTTGCACTATGGTCGACCTGGAACAAGCGATCCTCCCATAGAGACATTAGGGGTATAGCTTGTTACATTAATAAGAACATCCCCCCCCCCACACACATGCTAGGATTTATAAAAACAACCCTTACAACCAATATAGTTGGATAAAGGTTACTGACATTAATGATAAAAATACCTACATAGAAATCTTTTTTTTTTGCCCCCATCAATTATAACTTCTATAAGAAAAAGAATATAGATAAAAATAGTCCTTACAATGGTTTAGAGAATGATATTTCTAGCCTAAGGAATAAAGGTAATATCCTTTTAATGAGTGACTTTAATGCTCAAACTTCAAAGAACCAAGCTATTCTTCTAAGCAATCATTCCAACCCTAATCCTCTTTGGTTAAACAAAGACCTTACTCTAGCTAGCCGGTACAAAAGGAGCTCTGAAGACCTCGGGGAGAATTTGTTTGGGTCGGAGTAAGTCAAGCTTTGTAGTGCTCAGGATCTCATAATTTGCAATGGTCTAAAGAATTGGCCCAATTCTAGCGAGATGACCTGCATCCATGGGCTTCGTAGTAGTGTGGTAGACTATGTTATTTCCATTCTCCCTTTATACAACGGAATAATAAATTTTGACATCTTAAACGACCACGAGCCTGACTCTGATCATAGGCCTTTACTTATAACTCTATATTTTTTCATGCATAGAGAACCCATAGAATATAATCCTTATAGCCAAAAGAACTTAATTTTTGATAGAAATAAAAACGATCTCTTTCAAAATGAATTAAAAACTAATTTGCTTCCTTTATCTAGTATAGACAACATAGACGACCTCTATCATAATTTGAGCACAACCCTCTCATATTCTATTAAGAAGTTCTCAACTCAAGTTTCAAGTAATAAAGGAAATAACAAAACCAACCCATGGTATGACAAAGATTGTAAAAGTGCGAGGAGAATAATTAAGGAATTTGTTGATGAATCTCTTAAAATTGACAAGACAAAAATATACAAAGCCCTAACTAAAAGGAAAAAAAGACAGTATATTCATAAAATACAAGAGATTTCTTACATCTCTCTAAGGTAGCTCCTAAGAGATTCTAGAGGCAGATTTTAACTAGGAAAACTAAAGATAATAATAAAATTGCTTTACACCACTGAAATTCCTACCTTAGAAAGCTTTATGAATCATCAAATGTCATGGATAACTTTGAAACCCTGCTCACAACGAAAGAAGTTTTCTCATTAGAAGACATTGATTTTGGGGTTAAATACCTGGCAAATGGGAAAGCTAGGGACATTGAAGGTTACCAGGCGGAAATCTTAAAAATTGGAGGTCCTTTCCTCATCCCCCACATCCACAAGCTTTTCAATCAAGCGATCAAGCAAGGATTCCCTAAACCATGGACTCAGAGCCTTATTATCCCTATTTTTAAAGTGGGGATACAAATAACCCCTCTAATTACTAGATAATTATGATCAACCCTCTCTTAGCCAAGTTATATGGTATTATTTTGGAAAAGAAGTTGAGCATATGGCTTGAAAGTAAATGTAAGTGGGTTTTAGAAGGCAATACTCAACAACAGACCACCTCGTTACGCTTACGATTAGTATGGAGGAATGCCACAATGATAAATCCAATCTCTTTTGCTGTTTTGTGGAATTTTGAAAGGCTTTCGATATAGCTCCTAGAAACAACTTATGGAATAGATTAGAAGAGCTAAAAGTTCCTTTCGAGTTGAGAGCTGCTGCTATAAGGTTATACGAGAATGTAGTTGCCAAGTTAAAGAGAAATGAGGGGTGGTCAAAAGATGTTAAGTGTAATATCGAAGTTAAACAAGGTTTCTCCCTCTCCCCTATCCTATTTGGCAGTTACATCGACAAGCTAGAAGGTTGTTTAGAGGAAGAAGGCTATGTTGGCACAATATTAGCTAGGGTAGTCATCATCCTTCTTCTCTATGCTGAAAATATTGTTCTTCTCACAAGGTTCCCATCTGATATTGATAAGCAGCTTAGACTCCTTAAGGGTTTCTGCTCTACAATGGGTATGAATGTTAACACTGACAAAACAAAAGTTATTATTATCAAATCCAAGAAGGACACATACACTAATTTTATGTATGACAATAGTAACTTGGAGGAAGTGTCTTCTTACAAGTGCCTAGGAATTGATATTCATCACAAGCTCAACTAGAACTATAACATTGAGAAAATCATTAATGTGGGGTGGAAAGCTTATTTTGGTCTTGAAAATAAATGTAAAACAACAAACCTCATAATGTGGGATAGAAAGAAGTTCCCCTTTGAAACTTTATTCACGCCTGATATCTTATATGGATGTGAGGTTTGGGGTTGCAACATCTCTAGAGAATCCTGGAGAAAGATTGAGAAACTCGAGAAGTGTTTTATAACGTATAACCTAAAAATTAAAATCAATAAACCCTATCCTATTCTCCTTATAGAAGTGGTTCTTTCCCCTATCGAGAGCCTAGCTATGACTAGGATTCTGTTGTACAAGCACAAACTCAATAACAGAGGAGACCATAGACTTCCTAAGCTAGCTTTAAATCCATCCAAAACCACCTAAGGCTCAAACGAGGTTGGTATAAAGACAACAGGGCCTGGTTAAACCATTAGGAGATCGACGAGAATGTTGCATTGCAAAACATTAATAACATTAAAAATATTGTTACTTCTAAGTTCAAAGAAAAAATGTGGTCTGATAAATATTTAGTTGCTAAAATAAAATTAAGATATTATAAGGAGGTCATCGACCTCACCCTAGAAGATCAAAAGTATCTCTCTGTCTTAACTAGCTCAAAGAAGAAAATTAGTATAGCCAAGATTAGAACGATCTCTCATGAGCTCCATAGTGAATGGGTCATTGGGTAGTTCCTAAAACACCATGGATGGAAAGGATCTACAATCTTCGTGAGAATATGAACATCGAGGGATGAAAATCACTTCCTCTTAGAGTTCCCCACGTACAACCACATTAGATCTCAGTTTCATAATCCTTGTTGCAATACTGACCTTCCTATCCTTTTACGATGTCAGAATTATAATGAGCTCGGAAGGCTTCTCTCCAAGCTTTCTAAGCATAGGAATAAAACCTTAAATCAGACTAAATAATTCATTTATTTAGGTCTGATAGACCAAAGTATGGTCTCAGTGGACGTTAACCATCATCATCATCATCATCATCATCATCATCATCATCATCATCATCATATATATCTTTTTATTTGCCTCCCATCTATTTTATATATAATTGATTCTACTTTTAATTTAAAGTGAAAAACTATATGAAAAGGGACTGCATGTAAATAAGAGGGAATGGTTGGGAAATAATGTAGTTTCTCTTCATTTTTTCTTTACTTTGATTTTAATTAAAGGGAATTATTAGGGAAATAATGCAACACAAAATAAAAGTGGTTTTAGTTTCTTTTCTAATTTTTTAGTTAGTGTGAAATATTTAATATATGTTTTTTATTTGTTTAAATTAGAATTAGAATTAAAATTGTATCAATCTACATATATTACTAATATTGATGATAATTAATATTTACTAAGGTTTAAAATTGATTTAGTAATATATATATATATATATATATATATATATATATATGTATATGTATATGTATATGTATATATATATGTATATATGTATATATGTATATATATGTATATATGTATATATGTATATATATATATATATATATATATATATATATATATATATATATATATATATACATATATGTATATATATGTATATATGTATATATATATATATATATATATATCAAATTTAATGTAGAATTTTATTCCAAAAAGTTTTGCTATCGAACATCAAGGTCATCAAACTCGAATGCGAAATCAACAAGGTGACATAGGATGCAAAAAGCACATGCTGAGTTTAGGAAATCTTGGGGCTATTCCTCCTCCTCCCTACAACAATGGCTTCCAGTTCCTCAAAAGACATGGCTTTACTTCCTCATAAGACATGGATTTGCCTATGTTGCAGAAGATAATGTTTAGGGTAGACCCTATTCCTAGAAGATTTCCACCAAAAGAAGATGATATGGACTATTTTAATGTGAAACCATTCACTATAGAGGAACTACTTATGGATCTAATCTCTAAATTTCTTATATGTGAAGCTTTGAACTTTACCAAGCTGTTTTGTAACTTCCTGAATCTAATAATATTTCAACTATATATAGTTTTTAGGTATTTTTGAGGCAAGAACATGCCATACTTTGCATATTTGAAACCTATTCAAACTTCAATGGATGAGTATTGTTGGATCCAGGTACAAGGAAGATTTATGGCTCTCGAGGTTACATGAAGTCATGATCATTCTTTCATAAAGATATCAGAAGTTTGTACCACATTCATGGATTTCAAATATATGTAGAATGTGAAAAGAGATAGACATGTGTTTTAAATAATTGGTCCAAATTTTTTGGGTGTTTCACTTGGAAGTACAAATTACATTTATTTGATCACATTTTATTTAGATATTAGTTTTACTTGCTTCCATATTCTCCACTTGATATTTTTATATAATAAAATTATTAGTAATTATAAAATTATAACATATAAAAATATAAGTTAAGGAAAAAAAAAATTTATTAAATATTCCAATTATATAATTTTAAATTAAAGAACTCTGTTATATAATCTTATAGAGAAAATATAAACATATTTTAAAAACCCTTAACCCTTAACCTGTTCGTCCATTTTAAACAATAAATGAGTTGATTCATCCATTAAACTGAGAGACTCATAAATAAATAAATAAAATATAAATATTTTATATCATTTTAAAACTAAATAATTTTGTTCATCCTTTGACATTTAAATGATCGTAAATCAATAAAACAAAATATAAATATTTTTAGAAAACTATAACCCATTTTTTGTATTTAAAAGTAAATGATTTGGCTAATCCTTGACTTTAAGGAGGTGAATACAGATGGAACATAGTGCTTTATTGGCTCGCATTGACATTTCCAACTTTCCAACTATACTGAAGGTTGGTACAAACCGTGGTAATTCCTTTTTATCACTTAAAAAAACTTGGAATATGAGTATTATTTTTAATATTTTCTTGATATAAATTATTATACTTCTCATTTGCCTACCGTGATAATTTCCTTTTATCATTTTCAAAAAAAAATTGGAATATGAGTATTATTTTTAATATTTTTTTATATAAATTATTATCTGATTTGCCTAGTGAGAATGATAGCCTACCGTAATAATTTATTTTTATCATTTTCAAAAAAACTGGGAATATGAGTATTATTTTTAATATTTTTTTTATATAAATTATTATCTGATTTGCCTAGTGAGAATGATAGAAGTGTTGAGCAGATCCGTTGCAACCGACAAATTAGATACCTTCCATGGCCCACGAAATTTAAGATAGCGCCCAGCCCTTCTATTAACAATGGGAAAAGCAAGTTTATCGTTTAGTTACCAACCATAACATTGCAAATATATAAAATCAATGTTATTGTTGTTTTTAAATTATCTTATAAATGAAATAACATAATATTTAAATATAAGCATATAAAAATTAATGTCATTGTTATTTTTAAGTTAGGTTATAAATAAATATAAATGAAATATAAAAATTAACGTTATTGTTAAATTATGTTTTTTTTTTCCTGTGGTTCACGAGCACCTTGGTCACGGAAAAATATAGGCGATAGCTAGGCTAAATCTGTTTTTTTTTTCCTGTGGTTCACGAGCACCTTGGTCACGGAAAAATATAGGCGATAGCTAGGCTAAATCTCCCCTCGGCCTAGTGCAAGACCTGACCCCAGGGGCTTCCGGGTGGATTTGACCCTGTGACCTCTCGATGGCGAGGCACAGCTTTGACCAATTAAGCTAACCCTTGGGGATGTTGTTAAATTATGTTATAAATGAATATAAATGAAATAAAATATTAGAAAGTAAATTGTTTTTCATATTTTTATTACGTTTATTGGAAAATTCTCAGATATGATGTACGGTTAGTAGAAAAAGGTTTTGAGTTTCTTTCCTCTATTTTAATAGTGCTTATGCTATTTTTATATCACTTATTTCTAAAAAAATCTAGTGTTGATTCTCTTTAATGCTTATTTCCCTATGTAATGTTATAATTTATATATAAAATCATTTCCAAAATTATCACAAACTAGCTAAAACTCTTTCTTTCTCACTTATTTCTCTTAAGAAAAGTTAGGTGGAAGGAAAGAAAATTATGGACAACATAATACTAGCCTATGAACACATTCACCTACTTAATTCCAATAGTCTCCAGGTATATTTATCAAACTTGATATGTCAAAAGCATTTGACAAATTGAGTTGCAATTTATTTTTAACATGCATAATTCTTTTGCATTTGGAAATATATAGATTCATTGGGTTTGAAAAAAATATGGATTCAATGAGTTCTTGCCCTCATTTCCAAATCTTTCTTCTCTAACCTACATAATGGGTCTCCCTATCGCACATTTTTCATGACACAGGGTATTAGGTAGAGAGACTCCATTTCCCCTAACATATTTCTCCTCGGGGTTGAAGGGCTAGGAAGATCTATCAACTCAACCCTACAACTTGGCTAGCTAAAAGGCCTTCCTCTTGGTTCCCATCATCTCTCCTCTTCGCACTACTAGTTTTTGGATGATACTCTTCTTTCAGGCATCCCAGTTGTCAATTACGCCATTTCCCTTAAAAGCATACTTGAAGACTTCTCGCTTCAAGAGCTTCCATTAACATTTAAAAAAACTCCTTTTTTTCTCTAATACCCTACTAGCTGTCTAAATTCACATATCACGTTTTCCTCATTTTCAAATGAGCTCCCTTCTTCCCAAATACCTAGGAGCCCCTCTAACTTGTAATCATCTCAGAAAAAAAAATGGAAAAATCGTCTTCTTAAATTTGAAACCAAACTTTCTGGTTGGACTTTCAGATTGCTCAACCTAGTGAGTCGCTTGACCTTGCCCAAATATGCCCTGAAATTCCTCCCACCTATCTTCTCTTAGTAATGCTAGACCCCCAAGCCATCCTAATTAGGATGAAAAATATTCAACAGAACTTCCTCTTGTGGAGCCACCACAAGACAATTAAAATGGGATCTAACATGGGATGAAATTTATTGTCTAAAAGAAGTAGGAGTCATTGGTATCCTCTATCTAAATATACTTAGCAGAGCCTTAATTTCTAAAAGTTGGTGGAGATGGATAAAATCCTAAAGGCTTTATGGAGAAAAATGTAAAATCATGTGTTCCACCATTACCAAGAAATCTCATCTCATCAGAATGACATGAAACATCTTGGGTTCTCATATATGGAATGTTTCTTAGGGAAATGAACATCTTATCTAGGCACATAGTTTTTTCAAAATCATAAATGAGAATGGTCACTATTTTGCAAAGACTCATGGAATCAATAGCCAACAATATCTTAGGATGAATAACTATACATAATAAGGGAATTTGTCTTCTCTAGGGGCCGAATATTAGTTTCACATTATTGGACTTAGCCCCCTACACTTTGTAATGGTGGAGTTGGAAGTCATGGGAGGAATGGATTGTGCCTCTCTTTGCAAGAAAAGCACAATTATCAAGAAAGAATTAGTAAACAAAAGAATTGGGTATGCTGGTCCTGCAAGATAGCTAAAAGAAAAGGCCCATATAACCACTGCTACACAGATAAAGGATATATTTAACATACTTTTTACCATTTAATAAAATTTGCTAGCTTAAATAATTCTTAGTATTTTCAAAGATATTTTTCAGACTTTATGTGCCTAAAATGACTATTGGGTAGGATTTTGAATGGATTTAAAGGAGATATGAATAAAGATATTTGTGGGGATTCTTCTCGAGTAGAGAAGAATCCCAACTCAACTAGATAAGGATATTAAATGCTCTTTCCTGCTAATGTGTGGTGATCCAGGAAACAAGATCCAACTTCTTAGAGATTTTTTGCAGTGAAATTGGTTGTCTACTAAGGGAGGCTACCCCTACCCATTTGTAGAAATAATAGGTTCAAGAAGCCTAGTAGGAGTAGAAGAAAAAAGAAACCGAAGCATGTGAACAATAGGATATTTTTAGATTCAAGCATGTTTTGTAATGGAAGTGATATATGATTTCAACCCTTAGTCAAACTTTCTTCAGAGGAATCTAATATTCCTTAGGTTAGGTCCCACCATAGGTGCTCAATATCCCTCTTGTATCATTTCACATATTTTTCTACCTCTACAAAATGTTTTTGAAAATTACTTTCATGTATGGTTACTTGGATAATTCGTGAGTTGTGGTTTTCTTGAAGATTATATTAGAATTTGGTGATGATAGTTGCAGTGGTTACATTAATTAAATAATATTTTTACTTTAAATTTAGTTCATTTTGTTTACAACTTCTAACTTGTTGTTCATTCTTCATTCTTCATTGTTGCTTGTAGTGTACTCTATTTTGTAACTACATGAAACCCTACAGCTTTGCATTTTTGTAGATTAACCATACCACAAGTTGTTGTGATGCCCTGGAAATGTGTACTTTTCCATTTTACAACTTGTCCTTAGCTTCCTTGCCCTCCAACCTCACACTTATCATCTCCACATGCTCATTGGACTATCATTTGTAGCAAAATAATGAGTAGTGTAGTAGGTCGCAACCTGCATTCTAAAATTGCTAAGATTGTAACAAACTCATGGATTTCCTTCCTTAATTTACTACAACACTCATGGAATCCTATGAATTTAAGTTTGAGGTAGAGGGAAATTGTAGATGCCTTTATTTGGTTTGTTTAAGAAGATGCTTCTTTTATGCAAAATTAGAGTTTACTATTTGCCAACTTTTATTTCAACATTGTGTTTTCTTTCGTTGTAACATACCATAGGTATTTTTCCATTTCAATTCTCATAGAGTATTTTTCCTTCCTTTAGTACAAGTAGTCTAGGTTTGCATGTTACCTTTCTCTCAACACATTATTTCCTATGGTTTCGATTTTCCTTTAGCATAGAATAATCAACTTGGTTTATGTACATCATGATTTCATTCAGGTATTTCTACCTACTTAAAAGTAAGCAAAATGAAGAGATAAGGGCTATTGCACATGTAGTGTCATCCCCTAATATGTTTGTAGGAACCCCATATTAGAGAATTAAAACTAAGACCCTTTCGTAGATTATTTCTATATACAAAAGGCAATTAATATGTATAAACATAAATCAAATAAATAATTAATAAAATATTAAATACTATAAAAATTTACTTCATATTATTTTTCATTCCATACATATTATACTACCATGGTAAGTTTTGAAAGTTATTAAAGTTTGTAATAATTGATAAAATGAAAAATATCTTCTTAATTATATATATAAAACTAAATAAAATAAATAATAAATGAAAAAATAAACACTATTTTTTTTTCATATTATTCTTTATACTATATAAAATATACTAGGATTATCTTTCAATAAAAAAATTAAAATTAAATATATTCTTTATACTATATAAAATATACGCGGATTATCTTTCAATAAAAAAATTAAAATTAAATATAAAATTAAATTTTTTATAATAATTGATAAAATAAAAATCTATAATCTAATTATATTTATAAAAATAAATAAAATAAACCATAAATTAAAAAATAAGTACTTTAAAAATGTGGGAATGCATAATATAAGTAAAGTAAAGCAAGAATGAAAAGAAAGTTTATAATAAAGTAAAACATGAATGAAAACAATTTTTATAATAATTGATATGTGAAAATTTATTTTTTTAATTAAATGTATATAATTCAACAAAAACAAATATTAAAGGTGAGAAAAAGAAAACAAATATTAAATCAAAAAGTGAATCCTTTAAAGATATTGTAATTTATATTATTTTTTATATTATACATAATATTTTATTATTATTATATTTCAATTAAAAATTAAGATTAAGTAAAACATAAAAGTTATCAAATTTTATAATAATTAACCCATCAAAATTTATCTTTTTAGTTATATGTATGTAAAACATAAATAAAATAAATTATGATTGGTATGTTAATGTTATTCTTCGTATTAACTTTTCTTAGGAATATATTTCAATTATGAAGTTAAGATTAATTATGAAAATTATTATACTTAATAATAATTGAAAAAATGAAAATCTATATTCATTATATAAATGAATATAAGCAAATTAAAAAAATAAATATTTATTTATTTATTTATTTTTCATGATATAGTTTAAGTGGGTTTAATTAAGAGCATGTGTTTTTTCTTAAGAGGTCAGGTTGAAAATTATAGAGGTAGGGGTAAAGTATGTATGCCTTTGTGAATTTAGTAGTGAAATAGCGAAATTGCTAAGTAGATGTGTGTCTCTTGTCCGACAAACAAAAGAGTCTCACACACCAATTTAATATATCAATTGGCTATGACCTTAAAATTAGATAATAATAATTATAACATACTATAACTAAATTTTAATTGTAAAATTACACTTAACTAAAATAAAAATATTATTAAATATTATAATGATTAACAAATAAATAAATAAATATATATATATAAATAAAATAATAAAAAATACAAATAAAAATAAATTATAAATGTGTTTACTATTGATATGATAAAATTATAATTTTCACTAAATATAATATTACTTTTCATTTTCATATCAAACCTGTATTACCACTCTACTTAACTTAAGTTTTAAAATTAAGATGAAGTAAAATATGAGAACACTTATATTTTCGTATTAAACATAACATAGTAGCATTATATTTGAATTTTGAAATTAAGATGGAGTAACATACCAAATCTTTTATATTCTATATTAATTAATAAAATGAAAATGTATTTTTCCCATATGAATAAAATAAATAATAAATAAAACAATAAATGTTATTAAAATTTAAATTTAATATAGAGATACAAACATGAGTGTTAAATGTAAACCTGAGCATTAAATTTAAAGAATTGTACAGTTTGGTTTGATATAATAATTGTTATATTAAATTTACATTGTTTAATGAATTTATGTTTTTTAGTTTATAATTTGTAATCATATGCATCCTAAATGAGCCCAATGCTTCTATCAAATGAATATTATGGGAGAAAATCATAATTAAAATTCTTATTTATTAAATGGAAAAAAAATATAGAGTTTGGTTAATCACATGCAAAATAAATTTCATAGCACTTATGTATAACTAAAATTCTATAAAAAATAATATTTGAGCTGGTGATATTTAATGGATATTAATTTAAAAGTTTTTTTAGATTATATCTAATTTAAATAATGAAAATATTAAATTTATTCACTAATTAATTATAATTATAATTTTGGGAATATAAAGCTTTAAGCTAGAATCATTTATCTGAATTTAATAACATATTCGAATTTGAATTTGGATTCCATTCGATAGGGACAAGGTTTGACTATCTAAAATTTTATTTATCTTATGACTATTGAAAGAGTATGTTTTTTTTCTTTTTTCTTTTTTTTTTAAATTTAAATTTACAATATTGATATTCAATACTTCTTTCCTCAAATATTGTTTCTAATGAAGTTTTGGAAGTTGCAAATAAAATTAGATATTGAAATTAATGAAAAAAAATTATGCTGAATGAAAATGAATAAGATGGAACAAAGAGATTTAGAACAGTCGGTGAAGGAGCATGCTGTTAAGGCGCTCCGTAAGCAAAGGTAAGTGGTTCTAGTCTAGCTGATAACAAAAATCCACCATGGTTTCCATTGGTGCGGCTCAGGCCCGGTGCGATCTCCGGATGACTTTGACGGCTTAGATGCCCTTGAGTCCTGGCCTTTCAGCCACAGGATAAGAGTGATTTTCAGGATTCACCCACTTATCAACCAAAGAAAATGAATAAGAAAGAATAGAAACAATAAATTCTTTTTTCTAGAAACAAGCCCGGTGCGATCTCCGGATGACTTTGACGGCTTAGACGCCCTTGAGTCCTGGCCTTTCAGCCACAGGGTAAGAGTGATTTTCAGGATTCACCCACTTATCAACCAAAAAAACATGAATAAGAAAGAATAGAAACAATAAATTCTTTTTTCTAGAAACAAGAAACAAATAACCTTCCAAAAAACCCTGCAAATCATATTACCTATTTCCTCAACAAAAAAATTCAAAAAAATAAAATAAATTGTAACAAAATTTATTATAAATCTTATTATAAATAAACCGTTGAACATTATTATGATACTTCTGCTTACTAAATCTATATAAAAATATATATATTTAAAAAAAATACTTTAAAAATGACGTTTCTAATTGATAAATTCATATCCACAAAATGCTTCCCTATGAGAAAATGACTTTATGGGAATGAATTTTCAAATATTTTACTTAGCACGAAAGTTTTAAATATTTCACTTTGGAAATGACGATTTCAATTGATAAATTAATACCCACAAAATTCTTACCTATGTGAAAATGACTTTATGGGAATGAATTTTCAAATATTCGACTTAGAGACGAAAGTTTTAAATATTTCACTTTGAAAATGACTATTCTAATTGATAAATTAATATCCACAAAATTCTTCCGTATGTGAAAATGACTTTATGGGAATGAATTTTTAAATATTTTGACGTAGAGACGAAAGTTATAAATATATATGAAAATGACTTTTATGGAATGAATTTTTAAATACTTGACTTAGACATAAAAGTACAGATATTTCAGTTTGACATGAATGTCAAAGTTTAAGTTGCTTATTTTTGGGTTTTTGAAGTTTTTTAATTAAAATATTTCTTATCCCTTATTTATTTTATTTCACTTCACTTCGAGGATGATTTATACGTTCCTACATTCGGTTTTTCCATTTTTAAAATTAAAACACTCTTGGTCCCCTCACTTCATGATGTTTTTAATAAACTCCTCCTTCCCACTTTCTTCAATATTGTCCTATACAAATAGAGTGAAATGCCATAATGATGGTATATCACTGGCTAAAAATTTGATAGTGTAAATTATTTTCTTATTCATTAATCAAATATCATGTTACATCTATATAAGAGTATTGTTTTATGATAGGAAAATTATTTTAGACATATAATTTGTGGGTTGAGAGAATATCTCAACCACACAACAAACTAGGGAAACCACTCCTATAGAATAGGAACAGACTCTTTACATAAAAAGTCATAACTGAGACAAGTAGGAATTAATACTCCAACACACCCCCTTAATGAGTACTTGTCTCAATATCAATCTACAAAGTCTAGTTGTGGTCAAACATAAGAGAATATGTTCATGTCCATATAGAGGAGAAACCATCCACCGAAATGCATGGGTACTAACTGCTACAACCACTAGTCTTGTAGGATGTCCTTCACATACATCGTTCTTCCAACCATTATAACAGCACACCCGTACGTGTACCTCTATATCCCCGTCCAATATCATCATGGGTTTTATCGAATTACTCGTAACCATGCTCTGGGTTTTATCGGATCGCCCTCAACCATGCCTCCAATGGCTCTCAGCCACGAAGGCTCAACATAGCCACGAAGGCTCACCACAACCACTCTGGGCCATAAATCTTCCACTAAGGCACTCTAGCCATTCTGGGCCATAATCCTGACACTAGGGCACTCCAACCACTCAGGGCTACAAACTTGCCACTAGGTAAGTCCAGCCACTAAGGCTCACCAAAGACCCAACTCAACTAGGCTGAGGGTTTTCTCGGCTAACCGTAAACCATGCCAACAAGAATCTTTGTCCCACTTCACTCTTACATGTGGTTTCTGGCTTACCACAAATTGACGCTACAAATACAAAGTGGTTTTTAGATTATCACGAACTGTATGGGGGTACACATGCCTTACAAGGCTTACAACACAACTCCAGCTTTTGGATTTATCAGGTACATATTTTACAAAGACCACTACAAAACATCCTAGACTTGCTTACTAATAAAATGTGTGACTTATAATACATCATGCTAGCGAGTCTATTCCACAAAATTTCACCTAGTTGTCCATCATTATTTAATTTCCTATGCATTTGGTCTCTTCTTTCAATTTTTGATTTAATTGTCTTGGATTCACCTGCACGATTTGTTAAAGTAGCTAACTCTAACAAAACCACTCCATTGAGTTAGCTAAGCTCAATGCTTCTAATTTCAAAACAATTATAATACCACATTAATTTCTTGCTCA
This sequence comes from Pinus tabuliformis, assembly GCA_031772625.1. NCBI lineage: Eukaryota > Viridiplantae > Streptophyta > Pinopsida > Pinales > Pinaceae > Pinus > Pinus tabuliformis. Next base: position 770,739,784 of record CM062809.1, read on the forward strand.
TTGGAATTTTTTTTAAAATATGCAATTCTAACAAATTGCAATTTTACATTGAGTTGATCAGGCTCAATGTGTTTACCTTTCCAAACTCCAATTCTGTCAAGTTGACACGAACAGAAAGAAGAAGGCAATAAACCTCCAGTTGCATGAGCAAGACACTATCCATAGTTTTCTAATCTCGGCGACAAATCAGTTGATGAGTCGCGACCTTCTTCAGCGACTTCTCATCGTTCGTAGGCACATCTCATATCCATTGATCGTCACCACATGGGCATTTTTCTTGTAAGCATCACAGTTACCATGAATTTCCCAATGGCCAACACCGAAACTAGGGCGAAAATGGCAGATATGGTGAGGGGTTGGGTTCTATTGGAGAAGAATGTGTTCACAAATATGAGCAGAGCACATGACACACATCCTAAAACCCACACACGAAATGTAAAGACGGGGAGAGATGGATAATCTTTCATAGGCACCACCAATGCCATCTCTTCAATCAGTGATTGTTCTTCCTTTAACATCGCTTGCTCCACATTCTCAAATGCACTTTTAGCAATGGATTCTGTTTCATCATCAACAATAGTTGTAAATATCATACACACTTCTCCAGCCAGATTTGATGCTCCCATCCTTTGATTTGATCATGAAGTTGTCTTAGCGAGTCAATTGCATACATAGTGTTACACAGTAATTTGTCACCGTCCCTGTTACCCCTTCTCCCGCACATTGGAGGACTTATTCTGGGACCTGTGAGAAGTGACATATCCTGAAAACACTTGCATTGTATCCCCTTGAGTATGTACTTCATATGCCCTGAAGACACCTTCTGCAAAATACCCATAAAAATAGCCCTTTCTCCATTAGCGTGGTTCCACTGTGTATCACTCGCGCCAATGGGGGAAATCCTCCAAAGAGGGCGCGCCAGCTGGTGCTCTGTCTCAGAGTTGCACTCGCGCCAGCCCAGTTGGGTAAATCTTTTAACAAACCAACTTACGAAGGTTCTTCCTAACACACTCATGAACTGAATCTATATTGAGTTGGGTCAGTTTGGCTTCAAATCTCCATAGAAGGGAAGTAGTTCTCCACCTCTCATGGAAGTTTCTTAGTGATAAAGCCAATACCATGAATCTTGTGGATGTCCCTAACTCCTTCTCCTCTATCTATAAAAGCTCGTCCTTTTGCCTTTGTCAAGTAAGAGTCTCCAAGTTCCAAATTCTAAGTTTCAAAGTCTGAGAATTGCCAAGTTCATGCTACAAGGAGCCTTATTTATTTCCATGAGGCTAAATCTTAAGTGAGGAGATTCTTATCCAAGTAACCAAGGAGAGAAAGGCTTGTTCCCCATTCCCAACAAGCTTTGCAAGGCATGTGCTGCTGATCACCCAGCCAAAGGAGGATTTGACGTTAGAACTATGGTTGTATTCTTCTTTGATGTTTATCAATAATAGACGACTATCATTATGGTTCCACTCTTATTGTCTTTATAATGATGATTGAGTTATATCCTTTCTGACTGATATATAGTTGCATCTATTGGATTTTATGCTTGTGTTTGTATCATTCTTTGCATGTGCAGGTGTCCGTTCACAAGGAACGTGGGGATTGTGACCAGCCGGAGCAAAGGAACGGGAGCGACGACTCTTCTACAAGTACTAGCCTTGGAATCCAGGTAGGCCCTCATCATCAGTCTTTGATTTGCAATAAGGAACCTGCGTGTTAGCATTGTTTGATTGATGCTAGACCCATTTGGGCTAGTAGGGATCGCCTTTGTCCGCAGAGGGCATTTACCTCCACAACAATTTGGTGACTCCACTGGGGAGTTGGCTTTTTGCCTTGTTGTTTGTTTTGTCCTGTTGTTTGATTTGTAAACTTTGGATAGAGTCTGAAGTACGGCCAGATAGCCTTCGAAACGTTATTTCTCCGCATTAGAAAAGTAGATCAACGCCACTTCAGTCCATCTCCGGTTTGCTTTACGAGCTGAACGACTTGGAACTTGCCTTGTTTCTTGGTTGTTTCTTGGGTTCTCCTACTTGATTAGCTTTCTGGGTTGAATCCTTGTATTGCTTCTTGCCCCTTGGTGTACCTGGATACTGTTGACTTAGCTTTGGCTCGTTTGTTTTTATTTTTCCATAGCAAACTCGGCTGATGCTGTTTTATAGCGTTACAGTCACGCCAGTTGGCGCATGTTGCACATTGACAACCCGCGCCAATACCAGAAAGGCGCTTTTTTCGGCCTGACAGTCGCGCCAGGCCTGGGAACTTTTGAAGTTTGCTTGGCTGTGAGCCCTCTGAGCTTGGTTTTTGTTCTAGGTACCTTTTTTAGACTACTTGAGTGTGTTGGAGTGTGATTTGACTGGCTTTGATCATTACCCTTTGGGTGTTTGCTTTTTTCCATCGATTTCACATTTCTAGCCCTAGGGCATCTAGTGGCTTTGTGTGTCGAGCCTTCCTCGGGTGTTTTGATCTTCTAGTGGTCCAGTCGATTCTTTGATTGCTCCCTTGCACTTGTTTGGTGGTTGTAAATTGTTTTTTTGTGTTATATGGGTGACTTGCTTTGTCTTCACTTGAATTCCGCTTCGTCTCACTTTGAGCCTAGATTACACGGCTCATTGGTGTCTTTGGGATCTTTCTTGTTCTTTGGAGTTTTGATTTGTGATTTAGGGAACTGAATGTGCTTGTATTGAATAGAATTTGCTTGTCATCATTTCTGAAAGTTTGTTTAATGCACTCTGCCATCAACAAAAGAAAAAATCTCTTTTGCTTTGTATTAGTTAATGAGAATTAGAACTTTTCATTTTGATTAGTGATTAGTGATCTTAAAGAAAAGTTTGTTAATTTCCATTAGCTGCATTAGGGAAGTCCTTTGTTGTTTTGTGATCATTTCGTTTGCGTGAAAGCCCTCAAAGCCTCTCGTAATTAGCATTCATTGAATGAAATGACATATTTTGGCATATAGTTTGCATTTAGGAATTTTTGAGAGATTACATACGGTAAGGCCTGAAAACTGAAACCTAATACAAGATCAATTTTAAAACGAACTGAATGAACCTAACAACGCATTGGAACATAACGCACACTGTTTAGAGGTCTAGGCTAGAGACGTGCTCCGGCGTCGTTAAACCTAGTCACTTTTGTTTCACTCAAGGTTGGGTGATTCCTCCTTCCGTGACTCAATAGTGGTCTAGCACGGATTTGAGCTCCCATGTACCATCGAGTATATGGTGTTGTGGGGAAAAATGCCTATGCAGGACGATCCTATCCACCTAAGGTGTGACAGTACCTTAGCAACAAACAGATACAGCTATTCTGGTTTCTTCCTTTATGAAATGTGAAAGAGGGGAGATCGATAGACTTACCGTTGTCTTCCGTTTGTCCCTCGATCTAGATCCTCTTCTCTTTGGGTGTTCACCGCTACTTGCCTCCTCGCTTGCTCAAGAGAACAGCTACTTGATTCCCACGAGATCACAAGAGAACAGCTACCTGTGACAAGAGGACAGCTACTTGCGACAAGAGAAGAACACAACACAAAGGCATATATTCATATTCATAAATGATTCAGGATTAGAAGTAAATCAAATACACTAATGCAATCATACAAATACACCAGTATATAGGAGAAAACCAAGATAGCTTTATTGATTGATAACAAGGTTCAGGAAGTGATACAACCCAGAGGGCTCCAATCCAGCATCTCCTTCCCAGCAGAATGGAATTCGTTCTTCATCTCCCTTCAAAGCATTAAGCACCCAATGTTTCCAGTCTCAAACCAACAGCAATTTTTTGCAATAACAAAATTCCAGCCCTCAGATCTCATGGAGGTGAGATCCATATATAGATGTTTGGAGAGAGGATGAGTCAGCTTGAGATCTGACTAGTGTCCTCTCCCTCTGTCAGTTCTTGAGTCCGCTTGGAGGTTCTTGCTTCCACTTGGAGATTTGGAACCTCTTACTCATCACCAGTCGAATTCCCTGATACAAGTGTCATTTTGGAAGCTTCCTGGGAATTGACACATTGAGGAATGAGCCTGCCACTTGTCCAAACTTGCTCAGCGCAAATAGCCTTTGTTGGAGTTGACATTCAACTTCTTCTATAGAGGCAGGGTTTCCAGAAATGTTTGGAGTAACCGGAATCTCAGATATTGTCGGAACACTTGTTCTAACTTTGATAGGAGATTTTGAACCGGTTAAACGAGTTCGCTTTGTCCGTACTGTTTTCGATTCCGGAGACAAAGACGGTTGACTCGTAAGCCTCCGCGAACGACGAGGTTTCAATTGACTTTCTTCCATGGTTGCGGATTACACGATCAACCAAAATACAAAAGGGGAAATTGGTGTTTCCGAACTGAATGAATTTTATTAGACGCTTTAGACACAACTTGCTTTTTCACTTTTAAAGAGTCGAGAAAAGCTAAAGATGACTCTAGTCTCCTTCGATGTTTTAATGAGCCCGAAGTGACAAATGCTCGGATGGACTTTTTCTATTATAGAGTCTGAAAAAGGGTAAAAGAAACTGCTCTGGAGTTCTAGGCAGAGGGTGTGCCAAACTTTTCGCAAAACCGCAGAATACTTTTTAGGGTACGGGCGGTCGATCTTCATGAATGTTGTGTTCACTGCATTGCGATCAGTAGGGCGACCGACACAGCTTCCTAAGGATAAAGGATATATGCCTATAGGGGTCTCCCAATATATACGCGACGGTACGTGGGAGCACAATCCGTACTAGCGCTATCGTCCCTCAGGAGGAATCACCCACCTTCCACGAGATCGACAGTCACTAGGCTTAATGACGCCGGAACACGTCTCTAGCCTAGACCTCTATGTTGTGAGTTATGTTACAAAGCGTTGTTTGGTTCATTCAGTTTATTTTAGGTTGATCTTTTTAAAGTTTTCCTTTCAAGGTTCACCACGAGATGTATGATACAAATTCCTAAATGCAACCTAAAGATGATAAGCAAGCTTTATAATCTTTTCAACTTTGAAAATCCTAGCTACTAAGGGAAAAGAAAGACACTATCTTTTATCAAATGCAAATGCACAATGCAGGTGTTTGTTTTCCACTTTCTTAGTATAGATGCCTATAAAGAAAGCTTTTTGTACAACTTTGAATTTGCTTTTAAATAATCAATACAAACAAGTTCACTCTTTCGAAAACAACAAGGGTAGAAGAGATTACAATCACTTTGCTACTTTCGAAATAAAGACTTGTTTTGACACTTAAAAGAGACAAATTCAAACCAATAAGCAAAAGTAAATCTATAATCAATCTGCAAACAGCCAATGAACTCTCTCCTAAGATCACAATCAATCAGATCTGAATCAAAGGCTACATGATGACTACTTTACTCATGCAAAGGAAAACTGTAAATGACGCCATAAACACATAAAAACACTCACAGTCTTTTTGTACAAAAGGAGGCGGAATCTAAGCAAAGAAAAGGATTTATCAGACTGGTACCTATGCTGGTTAAAGGCTGCAAAAAACAGAGATCAAAACAGGGCAACAGAGGACAAAGAACCCCAGCTGCACAAGGCTAAACTGGTTCAGCGCAAGTCCAACACTGTGGAGTTGACATTCAGCGCTGGTAGCCTTCACGGGACCTGCGTTGAAATGCAAACTGCCTTCACAGTGTCTGCGGTGAAGGAGAAACTCTCGTTTCCCCTGGGTTCTGGGTCATAAAATGCTCAAAAATCAACTGTTTCAGGCCAAATCAGAAACACAAGCAAGGTATGAACAGAGGGATGCTTTGAGAGGGTACTAAAGACTATCACAAAGGATCATCACATTATTTGTGAGTCCATTGTTATATCATAGCCAAAATCCAGTGAAGGATCAAGGCAACAACAGTCTACTTTGCAGAAGCAGTTCGATGTTGTTGAGAATATGAAGCAAACAATGATTTAAACACAAATGAAATGACTAAAACAAATCTCCCCAGTGGAATCGCCAATTTGTTGTGGGGAAAAATGCCTATGCAGGACGATCCTATCCACCTAAGGTGTGACAGTACCTTAGCAACAAACAGATACAACTATTCTGGTTTCTTCCTTTATGAAATGTGAAAGAGGGGAGATCGATAGACTTACCGTTGTCTTCCGTTTGTCCCTCGATCTAGATCCTCTTCTCTTTGGGTGTTCACCGCTACTTGCCTCCTCGCTTGCTCAAGAGAACAACTACTTGATTCCCACGAGATCACAAGAGAACAACTATCTGTGACAAGAGGACAGCTACTTGCGACAAGAGGAGAACACAACACAAAGGCATATATTCATATTCATAAATGATTCAGGATTAGAAGTAAATCAAATACACTAATGCAATCATACAAATACACCAGTATATAGGAGAAAACCAAGATAGATTTATTAATTGATAACAAGGTTCAGGAAGAGATACAACCCAGAGGGCTCCAATCCAGCATCTCCTTCCCAGCAGAATGGAATTCCTTCTTCAGCTCCCTTCAAAGCATTAAGCACCCAATGTTTCCAGTCTCAAACTAACAACAATTCTTTGCAATAACAAAATTCCAGCCCTCAGATCTCATGGAGGTGAGATCCATATATAGATGTTTGGAGAGAGGATGAGTCAGCTTGAGATCTGACTAGTGTCCTCTCCCTCTGTCAGTTCTTGAGTCCACTTGGAGGTTCTTGCTTCCACTTGGAGATTTGGAACCTCTTACTCATCACCAGTCGAATTCCCTGATACAAGTGTCATTTTGGAAGCTTCCTGGGCATTGACACATTGAGGAATGAGCCTGCCACTTGTCCAAACTCGCTCAGCGCAGGTAGCCTTTGTTGGAGTTGACATTCAACGCAGGTAGACAGTGGAGCAGTTGACATGATCCAGAATTGGCTTGTTTTTGAGTGGTTTCAGGTGGAGAACTTCTGTGAATTGTTGTGGTTAGTTAGCCTTGTTCCTCTAGGGGTAGGAACAACATGTTTAGGGACTTTGGATCCCTTAGATTATGGACATTTCATGCTCAATGCTGTAAGGCACAAAAATGTCTATAACATATGGGGAGACCCCACCAGGTTATCATCCTTTATCCATAGGAAGCCGTGTCTGCCGCCTTACAAGCCGTAACGCACCGAACACAGCATTCGGGAAGATTGACTGCCGTACGGAAAGTCCTTGGTTTTCATATGATTGCCAAGGTGTATATGTAGTTTTACGCATTGTCTGGTAAACCCTTTGCCTAGTTCTCCAGAGTAGTCACTTTTGATCCTTTTTGGACTCCCTAAAAGAAAAGGCTCATCTGAGCAGTTATCACTTCAGGCTCATTAAACATTCGAAGGCGACTAGAGTCATATTTTTGTCCTTTTCTCAACTCTTTAAAGATGAAAAGGTCAAGTTTTGTTCCTGTGTCTTAAAATTTATTCGGCCATGATTCACATTTACCCGGTTAGATCTTGTTTGCGTTAGTTTGAGTAGGTTTCTTTCTCGTTTGTGATGGCAACTTTTCTGGAGTTTACCAACCCAGGCATCCCCTCTGATGGGAATCCTAGTCATTTCCCTCCTTTTGGAAATGTTGGTGCTCCTTACATGGCAACGTTGTCCCTTCCTGGGTTAACTATTGGGTTGCCTGTTTGGTTGTTCTCAATCTCTCTAGTCCCTACCGTCTCTACTATTGGTCAATCGGTTCCTCCACCCGAACAACATTATGTTGATTCTAAGGTGGACCTCTCCCCTTCTTCCCTTGTTTCTGCGTCGTCATATTCTACTTCGCCTGGTGAAAGTCTGGATTCAAGCAACCAGGTGGCTAAGAAGAAGAAGAAGAAGACGAAGAAGAAGAAGTCTTCTAGGTGAGAGGTTAAAAGTACAACTCAGGTTGAGCCACCTTCTGCTCCTCCGCGGAAGGTCAAATTTCCTTGTAGATTGTGCAAGGATGACCACCTTCTTCATGATTGTTCTGGTATTCCCAGGATCCTTGAAATATGGTCTCGCGATCCGGCTCATCCCTTATCATCCTCAGAAGTTCATGGCGATGCCATCCTATCAATTGACAACATTCAGAAGAAAGGGAAGATTTGAATCCCCTGTAGACTATGTGAAGGCAATCATCCCCTTCACATTTGTCCTCTCATGGATAAAGCTTCCGCTATTTTGGAAAGTCTTACAGCTTCTTCACCCCAACTTCCTGTTGGTTATCAGAAGCTCTCTTCTGACCCCCTCCCTGTGGACAAAGAGATTGACTTAGATTCTTCTCTTGTCTGTCCTCCTCCTTCCGAACCTGGCTGTGCCAAGCCTGCTCCATACCAACCATTGGTCAGAGAGAGTGTTGACTTGGGTTCACCACCTGTTGATTACTCTATTCCGGAGGAGCATCATGATTCTACTGCTCATGTTCTTCTCGTCTCCTCAGATTCTCCTGAGTCCAAAAATGACTCTCCTATCCCAGCTACTCCCGAAAGTCCTTCTTCGGTTCCTATAGAGCATGGGGGCAATCATACGATTCCCCCACCAAGTAGTTTGGTTGTCTCCTTTGACTGGAGTCACCTGACTGCTTTCCGCCTTCCATCCCATGTGCCTTTCCAGATTACAGTACTTGCCTATGATAAGGCAGTACCTGGCACTGTTTTGGATGAAGGTGCATCTGTCAGTCTTATGCCGTCCACTACTTGGCAAGCTTTAGGTTCCCCGCAGCTTGGGCTGGTCGCACAGAATCTGTTAGCATTTGACGGGGGAACCAGTCAACCTCTAGGGGTCCTCCCGAAATTTCCTATTACTTTGGGAGGCAAAACCGTCTATATGGACGTGCTGGTTGTCCAAGGTGCTTTAGATTTCAGTCTTCTCCTTGGCCGTGACTATGTTTATGCCATGGGGACCCTTGTCTCTTCGCTTTTACGTGTGGTTTTATTTCCACACAATGGAAGAATCGTGACTATAGATCAATTATCATTCTTTAGTCCCCCGGTGCCTCCTGCGCAGCTGCCACCCCCTCCTGGTTTTTACCCACCGGTTGTGTTTGTCCCACCGCAGGTCAACTACGTGGCTACCTACCACGTGCCTGTATCCCATGATGATGCCGACGTGCATAATGTCCTGGGGGCATTGGGTCCTGACTTCCAAGATGTTGTCCTTCCACCGAGAGTGCCATTCTTGGAAGTGACAACTTCCTGTTCATTATGATGAAGTTCGTTCGGAGCATAGTTCATGTTCCTATGTCATGCTCCTTAAAAAATGAAACTAGGTCCGCCAGAGCATAGTTCCTTTCCTATGTCAAGCTCCTTAAAAAATGAAACTAGGTTTGGTCTGGTCAGAGCATAGTTCACTTTCCTATGTCAAGCTCCTTAAAAAATGAAACTAGGTCTGGTCGAGCATAGTTCCTGATCTTGTGTCAAGCTCGTTAAAAAAATGAAACAAGGGTTATGAGGATAGTTCTTTTCCTATGTCAACCTCATTAAAAAATGAAACAACTCCTCCTTTTCCAAATCGAGTCTTTGATTAAGATCTCGTAAAATCCAGGTCAAGTCTTTCCAAGATCTCGAAAGTGAACCTTCATTCCATCCACTTTGTTGAATGCAATGAAGCTTGGGGGGCATGTACCTCGTTTTGCGTCATTATGTTGGGGGCATGCGAACTTATAACAAGCATAGTTTTTCGTTTCAAGCTTGTGTAAACATGAAACTGAATCCAGGCAGAGTTCTCCATGGTTCAAGCTTGTGTAAAAATGAACCCATACCCGATTTACATCTCGTGATTGCCGTTTATCAGCTAATTTTGCTGGATGAGCCTTGGTCGTTTCATTCCATCGCCACCATCTCTTTGGCCAATCATATGCTTTCACTTGGTTGTGTTCCCTTTCCTGAGAAACCGCAGCGATGAGTGGTTTTATTAGCCAGCCTCTTGACCATTACATGTTTTGAGCAGTTCCACCATTGTCGGAACCAGTTGCTACCCTTTATACCACTCGTTCCTCTAGGACGAGTCACCTTTAATCTCTTTTTTGACTCGTAAAATATGAAAAGATTGCCGAGTATTTTTTTTTCCTTTTTGACTCATTAAAGAGAATAAAAATGGAGGTCTGCTTTCAGCTCTTTTCTGACCGTTTAAAGACGAAAAGATTGCCGAGTTTTTCCTCTCGACTCGTTAAACGTAAATGAGAGGTGGTCATCTTTAAACCCTCTTCCGACCCTGTAAAGACGAAAAGATCGTCGGACCCTTGTCATTTCAGGTTCGTTAATGGTTACGAAGCGACGTGGTTTCGATCACTTTTTTACTTTTTTCAGATCAAAATCACTACTCATGAAAAGTACTCCTCGATCGTAATGGTCGGGCAGTTCTTTCGAGCATTGTTTTATACTTTTTCGGGCTCGAGAGACACAACTTTACGAAAAAGAACACCCCTGGAGTTTCCTTTTCTGCTGTCTTTTCAAACTCTATAAACATGAAAAGACGCCGAGTTCTTCCTTTGTCAGACTCATTAAAACTTAATGACATCGGATTCCATCGAAATGACGCCTTTCAAGCATATGCTATCCCCATCAAGCTTGTCATAAAAAAATAACCGGGGTACTCGCCAGCAATGGTGGGGAAAATGGAACCACAATTATTGTCGTGTTGGCAGTATGTCGCTCTTGAACATGGAACTTGTCTGCATTCATGTATGGGTGGGGACATCTCATCTTGTTTTTACACTTGCCTCTGTGGGTTTGGGTTATCCTGTTTGACCTCTCATCTGCTCATTACCATGACCCTTGATCATTTGATGTCAAATACTGCCAAGTCCACTATCGTGCCTGCCAATATGTTCAAGAGAAGTTGACCTCTGCAGAATACTCAACCTCCCTCTGATACCTCACACAAAACATCTTATCCTTCTCTGTCTCGTGTCGATGATGTGGGAAGCATTATGGCCCACCTTCGATCAAGATCACTTCCTATGGAATTCAGCTCATTATCCAGGAAGTTGATCTAGAGACTCCCTTCTGGTGCCTTGGAGCCTGCATGCCTCAATGGCAGGTTCTTCGCGTTCGACGCAAGGTTTTCATCATTGGCCTCCAATCGAATGATTCTATGGGTGTTCGACGCCGGCTCACTTATTTGCATGCCGTAGATTGTACCTATAGTACCTTGAGGACCATTGTCATTATTGGTGGTACCTCTCGTGTTTGTTAACAGTTCTCATTATTGACTGGTAATCAGACGATGTTCTTGCATGTTCGACTTCGACTCCCATATTCGCATGCTTGAACATGTACTTTGTTTGGGTCGAGATGGAGCGCAAGACCCTAGATTTTGTCTGTTGAGATACAGGTTGCAATTTTGTGGATTATTATGATCATTACATGACTCATTCACTGGATGGATGCGACCATGCCTGAGTCTACTTATCGATCCTTACTGGATGGCTACGACCATACCTTGGATCTAGATTTTTATGTACTCTACTATGGATGGTTGCGCCCATACCACATATATCATGTACTTAAGATATCAGTTGTACTTCTTCATCCAGGTTCTCCGGCGGTAATGTTTTCAGTTGGCCATGTTCTTGTAAAGCATTTCACCCCTCTCTCTCTCTCGGGCTTCATGCTTTACGGGGCATCTGTTACACAGTAATTTGTCACCGTCCCTGTTACCCCTTCTCCCACACATTGGAGGACTTATTCCAGGACCTGTGAGAAGTGACATATCTTGAAAACACTTGCATTGTATCCCCTTGAGTATGTACTTCATATGCCCTGAAGACACCTTTTGCAAAATACCCATAAAATAGCCCTTTTTCCATTGGCACGGTTCCACTGTGTATCACTTGCACAAATGGGGGAAATCCTCCGAAGAGGGCGCGCCAGCTGGCGCTCTGTCTCAGAGTCGCACTCACGCCAGCCCAATTGGGTAAAGTTTTTAACAAACCAACTTATGAAGGTTCTTCCTAACCCACTCATGAACTGAATCTATATTGCGTTGGGTCAGTTTGGCTTCGAATATCCATAGAAGGGAAGTAGTTCTCCACCTCTCATGGAAGCTTCTTAGTGATAAAGCCAATCCCATGAATCTTGTGGATGTCCCTAACTCCTTCTCCTCTATCTATAAAATCTTGTCCTTTTGCCTTTGACAAGTTAGAGTCTCCGAGTTCCAAATTCTAAGTCTCAAAGTCTGAGAATTGCCAAGTTCATGCTACAAGGAGCCTTATTTATTTCCATGAGGCTAAATCTTAAGTGAGGAGATTCTTATCCAAGTAACCAAGGAGAGAGAGGCTTGTTCCCCATTCCCAACTAGCTTTGCAAGGCATGTGCTGCTGATCACCCAGCCAAAGGAGGATTTGATGTCAAAACTATGGTTGTATTCTTCTTTGATGTTTATCAATAATAGATGACTATCATTATGGTTCCACTCTTATTGTCTTTATAATGATGATTGAGTTATATCCTTTCTGACTGATATATAGTTGCATCTATTGGATTTTATGCTTGTGTTTGTATCATTCTTTGCATGTGCAGGTGTCTGTTCATGAGGATCGTGGGGATTGCGACCAGCCGAAGCAAAGGAACGGGAGCGACGACTCTTCTACAAGTACTAGCATTGGAATCCAGGTAGGCCCTCATCATCAGTCTTTGATTTTCAATTAGGAACCTGTGTGTTAGTGTTGTTTGATTGTTGCTAGACCCATTTGGGCTAGTAGGGATCGCCTCTGTCCACAGAGGGGATTTACCTCCACAACACATAGCAATCTTCTCATCATGGTGGCCTCCCGAAAAGATAAAGTGATGTGAGAAAATTGACCATATTCTAGCCCAAACATGTGTATCTAGGTCATGTTGTAGTAACTTATCTCAACAAATTTTTTCAGGCTAATTATGTGCATCCACTTTATGGTCTCCATTATGCGCATCCATTTTACCTCCCTGTCACAGGTAATGCAATGAAGTGCAATAATGATCTGAATATAACACAATGCAGGAGCTATAAAAATCTTCACATACGTCCAATAGAGCGTAAGGCAAATCTGCAACATTAAATGTCTCAATCTGAGGGTAAATTCTATTGGGAAAGCCGGTATAACACATTGATTTATATTGACTAGATCCACTCCAATTCATTAAAATCAACAATTCAACCACAAATATAGATATAGAGATGCAGATTTTCTATGCCTTCCTTGTTCTCAAGGTCATCTGAAGCAGCAATAAATTACTAGTCAGCTCGGCCTCGACCCAAATCCAAGAAAGTGGCCCAGGTCGAGATTAGACCCAAAGGGCTTCTATTCATGGCGGCTCTATTAGAATTCACAAAACACAAAACCCGTGAAATCATTCAGACTAGATAACACGATGTTAGATTTGATCAGTGGGGCGAAGGGAAAATGTTTGTTGAGCAGGTCTGTGATGTCCCTCTTCTCACAGATCTGGGATGAGCACCATTGGCTGTAACCTCTTCTCACCACCAGCTAGAATGCTACGAGCATGGGTGCACTTATCCATGCAGCTCACAAACTTGAGTCATATTGCAGCTCCTCTCTACTCACACGTTCTGCTCATCTAATGCTTCAAACAGGGGCTTCACAAAAATAGAAACCAGAGATCCACTCTAATCCAAATATTGAGTCTCTTGATGATGGATAAACTAAAAACTAAAGAAAATACTATTTTATTTCCTTAGCCCAAGACAGACCAAGCTTCCCTAGCCCAGGGTGGGCCAAGCACATGAGGGGCTAGGCCCTCAGGGATTTAATACCATGATAAAAACATGATTTTGTAAACTATCTTCTCATTCATTAATCAAATATCATATTACGTATATACATGAGTATTGTCTCAGGATAGGAAAACTATTTTGGACATATAATCTGTGGGATGAGAGAATATCTCAACCACACACCAAACTAGGGAAACCACTCCTATAGAATAGGAACAGACTCTTTACATAAAAAGTCACAACTGAGACACGTAGGAATTAATATTCCAACATTACCGTCGTTATGTGAAAGGGAAATTTCCCCATACTTTGGACTCACAGTTTCCATATCATGGTTATGTGAAAGGAAAATTTTACCATACTCTGGTCTTCTAGTTTCCAAATCACTATGTAATGTTGACTTGAGGAAAATAGAGGCCGATATGCGGTGTTGTACTAATAACTACAGATGGCACCAATTTTAACACATTTATTGAGAGACCTCATGCTATTGAATCGAATGTTAACATATTATCCACTGAATTGAATCGTATCATCGAATTTTTGAACTCGCTTAATTGAGGCTAATTTGGTAATTATGTTTAACAATATAAAAATTATATTTTTATCTTTCCTATTTTACTGGAAAACGAATTTCTAGTAATTTAATAATATATAAAATAAATTTATGATCATCTAATTTTGATGGGGAGGATGGGAGGGGAAATGCTAAAGCTGAAATCTAAGACACTAATTTCCCAACATTTTAAAGAAAAATTTAAACATAGTGCAATCATCCGTTTAGATTTTTTAGTGAGTCAATTTTGAAACAAATCTAAGAATTTCTAGGTTTCCAATTTAGATTTTTCTTTGGTGAATTTTATTTGCTGGTCAATTTTGCAACAAATTTAAAATTTTCTTATATTAAATTTAGGTTTTCTTTGCTGAAATTTGTTTGGGGTCTAGCAAGGATTTATTGGAATTGTCTCTTTTAATTTTACAAATAATAAAATTCAAATGTTTAAATATTTTCAAACACTAAACTTAAAAATGAATTTGGAAACACATTTTAAATAACTAAATTCACACTTTTATAAAATAAAAAATAAAATCCATCATTTCCTCTTACCAGACATTTAGCCATTTCTACTGGCATATTAACAATATACTTATTTATAAATAAATAAATACTAAACTTGTTAGCGGTGAACCATTTGAATTTCTTAATTTCCTATTCAGGTGTTTACTAGATCATTTTAGTTCTATAAATCTGGCAGGATCGCTCATTTCTCACCACAATTTGTGGCCATGTCCATCTATGTGTAGTTTAATGTACCATGAATTTTCCTCCTTTTCTACGTCATGGAGAATTTTTTTCAAGTTGGAATTGCAATATTCTCAAATATTTGATATCATCATTTAAAAACTAGGTTTAACATGATTCATGGATTCTGAAGGGATCAGATCAACAAAATTACAATTTGAATGAGAGATTTAATGAGATTTTTATTAAATAGAGCAATCCAAACTTAGGTGAATGAATTGTTTTATGGAAAACTCCATCCCAAATTCAAACTCTCTGAAAATCATTTGCTGGAATTTAAAAAGGTAACCATATTAGAAATGAGAGTTCGTATTGAATTGAAATCTCCCTGATACAATTTTAATAGATTTTTTCGCTGAATTGAACAACCATCTCCTCACCCGGAGATGAAATTATAGTTGATTTCACTAGATCATTTAAGGGTAATATTAGTGAGGAAGTCAAATTACCATGAAGAAAACTTCTAGTGATAGTTACTCTGACTAGACACGGCAGGAAAGATCTTGCCCTATGGAACTCGCTTGGAGAGTGTATGAAGTTACAAAAATGGAGCTAGTTGAATCTGTAGGTGTTGGAAATATGTCACGAGAGTGGTGATATAATTAGTAGAGTTAGAGGCTCTTAAAAATGGTAGACGAAATTGTCAAGTGAACCGATTAAAAAAACACCTATTGGCCTAAGTATAAGCCTATACCTTAGACAAATAGGAATAAACAATGAATATTGCAGACAAGTAGAGATGGTGAATGTCCCCAATGGGGATGTTGAATGATGTGATTGCACTACCCGAAGGACCATGTGGGGAATGATGATGGCCACATGTATGAAGGCCTACCCCTAGGCCTCCTCCAAGTACCTTGAGATTGAGGGCACTGAACCTTGAGTGTGTGAAATATCCACTCGAAGGGTACCTTGCAGATGGTGGTGTCAGGGGAGCGTTCATGGACGGGCTCAATGTTGAAATCCTGCACAGTGAATGGTGTTATTACGGCTCCTGGTGTGTGAGGTTGGAGAGGGAAATTGTTAATTCATGAGTGCGACTGGTGTAGGAAAGATGGCAGATTTATCATCGGCAGTACTTCTGGCTCCCAAAAGGGTATATCTTGGTGAAGTATTGGTTAAGCCTATGCATACATTTATTTGGTCGGAGCAACTGATGGGATAATTTATTTATTGTGGAGTGATGGTGGTTTAGCAGAGGGTGGGGAATTACCTTTCTGGGAAATTGGGGTAGGGAGGTGCATGTTCAAGCATGGAAAGACTCTTTTCTTGGTGCCCTCACTGGTTCTTTAGCTAGGGTAATTTCATCCTGGTGGCGTAGTGCATTGCTGGTGGAAGACTTGGTGGTAGGAAATTTGTTCTCCTCACACATCCATGGTTCTGTGTTGTTGGTAATGAGACTGAGTACCCATCAACACAAATCAGAGAGTAGGGAGATGGTGCTTGTGGTGGAAGGAGGGAAGCCCAGCATTGCTTTTTTGGTCAATATTTTCTGGTGGATTGGAATGAGCTCAACACCTTGAATTTCGCGCTGGTTGTCGCATTTGAAGCCTAATTCAGCAAACCTGTGGGTGGCTGGAGCCTATCCGTGATGGCATTGACAACTAGTGGAAAAATAAAGAACACAATGGTTCTAGGGGTTGTTGTCTTCGCATGTCGACTTCATTACATCATGTGGGAGGAAGATCTGGCAATAATTGCAAGGATGTTTAAGAGGTTTAGGGAGGTAGAGACTCGCAAGTTTCAATTGGTTGATGACATGGCCACACCATGTGAGGACAACACCAAGGAGGGTTTTTTCATCGTGAAGGAAAACGAAGTCAGGGGTGGCGCATCATGGGGGAAGGGGGTAGCAACATACATGTTGCATGGATCGTTGTTGGGACCTCATCTAGACAATTATGGATATATTGGCTACTGCAAAGCGTGTGATGAGGAGGAACATGTAGAGCTTATTGTCACACTTAAAAAGATGCACTATTTTCAATCCCATGCCCGGGGATGTGTGGTGGTGGTATGGTATGGCCAAAATCTACTCTCTGAGAAAGTTGAAAAATTGAAGGCCTCGATGGCCCATTTCGAAGACCATGTGCAATGCACCTTATGCCCTCTGCCGCCTCCTCGAACAACCTTGGACAACCTAGCCTCCATGACATCTGATGATTGATATGATATCAGGTGTTTTATGTATGATGATTGTCTTCTGGTGCTTGTGGGCCTTTCAACTGTGGTATTTGTTACTCTATGTTATTCTGCTTTACGGTTACTTGCTACTAGCAATAGTCAACAAATGTGGTCGGGGTGAGACTACTTGTGTTTTTGTTAATGATGTACACTCTTTTAAAGGATTTATAGAAGACCGATTTACAAAAAAGAAAGTAGATATGGTGAATGAAAATATTCAGAAATCACATGGTACTCACATTCCTTTTTTCCCGTTTGGCTTTGATTTATGATAGTAATGATAGACATCTAGTTTAGAGTCCACTCTTTCATAACATTTTCTCCAATTTATTATTAATTTTAATATAAAAAAAATGAAAAATGTAATTACAATGGAAATGTTTTATTTCATATTATTTTTCATGTCATACATAATATATTGGGAGTACATTTCAATTGTATTTTAAACGTAAAATTAAGAATATGTTTAATATACAAATTATTAAATTTCATAATAATTAATAAAATGAAAATTTATCTTCTTAACTATATGTATATGTATGAGAAAAAATAAATAATAAATAAATTCTCTATAAATATTTTATTTATATATATTTTTTGTATTTTATATAGATTTTTCTGTTTGATAAATATTACTCTTTGCTAATTATTACTCTTTTCTTCTTTAAGGACTTTCTATCAAAATACATTGACTTTGCATTATTTAGCTATTTTTTTCAATTTTAACCAAAGTTTCAGGAAAAATGTTGAATATTTATCTTTTGTTAGACTTTAAGCTTCTGTGGTAGTTTTGTGGAGAAGCATGATCCGGATTATCTACAGTATTATGTTTCTTATGTCGACATTTCGAACCCCAGAGGGGTTCCATCATCAAGACCAAAATTGATAGAATATGAATGACTGTCATTTATATTCTATCAATTTTGGTCCTGATGATGGACCCCCTTTGGGGTTCGAAACGTCGACTATTTATATTTTCTCTCAATTTGGAATTAATCTTCTAATTTCCAAAAATTATTACTTTTAATCTTCCATTGGCTTAGAGAGTTCTAATGGGACATATTTCCCCTGGTGGAGGGTATTTTATTTCTGTTATTTGACACTGCATGGAAATTCATTTAAAAATTAAAATAAATTAATTTTGTGAGTGGCAATTCTGTTGGAGTGCTCTGACAATGAAATTGTTATTTGTGACAATGTTACACCTGACATTTCTACTACATTGCCCAATGTTGTAGGGCCCTTAAGTGGGAGAGCATAGGGAAGGGGGGAAGAAGGAATGATGCGGGTAGAGCAGGAAGAAGTTGATCTATTGTGCCCATAAAATTATATTTCATTTTATCTTAAATGTATGCACTATAAATCAAGATAATGAAGCACTAAACAAAAAATTAATTGTGGAGTTTCAACTCATTCATGCTGTGGAGATCTTCCTTGCAGACCAGCTATTTGTATGGGAGGTTATTTCACAGAGTTATTTTTGGGGAGGATCTAGATGACACCATGGATGACCTAGTACTCCAAAATTTCATATTCCTGGCCCATTCATTTCTGCATCCGCCTCCGTACATTTAAAAAAAAATAGAAATCTACACTGTTAGGATCATATAATAATAGGATTCATAATTTTGAAATTACTATGTTAAGTCTTGTAATATTGTACATACCTTTGCTTTTCTGCAAATGTTTTCCGTATTAAAAATTAAAAAATGTAAAGAGGGTATGCCCTAAAAGAAATATCAAAGGACAAAAAGAATCAGAAAAGATAAAAAAAAAAGGTGAAAAAAAAATATGAACCCCAAACAAAAACATATCATGAAAGTGTGCAAGTATAAGTGCCACTGCTTTTTACATTATTGTACAAAATAATGGTTGTGTGCAGCTTGTCATAAATTCCACAACCCATGATAGTCAAATAGTTTAATCCTGACTAGTTCATGTTTTAAATTTCATGTTTATAGATAGAGAATAAAGATCTAGCCAAACTGTTTAATCTTGGCAGATCAGTAGTTAGGTAGAGAAATAAAATTTCCTCATAAGCTTAGTCTGAGCCATTGGAAGATATAAGGTTAGGATTAGATAGTTTACATTTCAAAAGAAAAACGAAATAAATGGTGTGCTAGCTTAAATGCACCCAATAAAGTGAAGATAAAATGTTAGGGCAAGTAAAGGGTAAGTAGAAGAAAGGTTGGAGACTTACAAAGTTGATTGAAGCAAAAGCACATTTATTATGCTTAATCCTATGTTTCAGTGTGCAGGAGCAGTTATGAAAGTTAAAGTAAGTTCACAAGGGTATTTGGCTAACTTTCCCTCATCTCATTTTATCCCCCACTACATACTTACTAATTTCCCCAACTACATACTTACTAATTTGCCCATTATCCCATCATTTCCTAAGAAAATACCCTTTTCCCTTCATTTTCACCCTTGTCCCTTGGTTTCACACATTTCCATAGCAATTTACCCTCCAAACTCATTCCCCTACCCAAAGACCCCTTTTCCCTAGTGTGAAACCCATTCCCCTGTGAAAACAATCATTTTTCCCTTATTAATTTCCCTATTTCACACAAAAAGCTCATAAAAACCTATAAAACCCCCTTGTCCTAAGTTTAAATTCCCCCCCTCGCATTACTTTATTAACTCCACCATTCGTATATTTCTCGACAAAACCCCCAAAACCCTTTTAAACCATAAAACCCCATATTTCTTAAGTTTTGTCTCCCTCCTGCTTTATTTAAATTAACTGTGCAAATTCACATTTTCCCAATAAAAAAACATTTTAACCCACCCCCTTGGTGTGGTTAACAAACCCCTACCATATTAAAACCCTGTCCCACTATATTTAAACCCGCACATTATACTTTTAAGCTGCACCACTTATTCATTAAATAATTACAAGTTAAGTGTAATTATCCCCCAACCCCCACTAATTCTCGCCTCATTGCCCTTTGTGCAACTCTGCCATGCGATAGTCGTTAGATATTTCACGCCCAAATCTAATAGCGCTTTTCCATATTGTGTGCTCCTGACGTCTGACCTTTACCAGCCCGAGAGCACGTGAGATTTGTGGTTTTTCTCGAGCCCCTTTTGGCTATGTGGAATCACAGAGTGAACTTGCGTGCTCTCGTGGAAATACCACCTGATGTCCAAAAGCAGTGCGATGGCCTCCAAAACCACCTCCCCGCTAAAGCCAGAACTGCTCATTGTCCATATTATAAAATTCCATGCCAATTCTAGCTTTTACCTGTTAAAACCCTGAAGACCCTTGTTTTCACTCTTTTCGCTCATTTTATAGTAAAACCTGCGTAACCCTTCCTACGCCACCCAGAACCTCTACAACCGAATTTCACCATGGTTTACCTCCCGAACACGCTCTGGACTTCGTCCACAGTTCCTCCCAATTTAAATACATTCTTTGATCACCTCCTCTCAGACCTAGATTTTATTAATGAATTGTTTTATTTTGTAGGTAGGGGTGATTTTAGGGGCGAATGTTCGCCCTTTGGCGAAATTAAGGGGTTTTAAATTTTTAGTGGGCGAATATTTTTTATCATAGTACATTTTTACAAATCACCTCAAATAGCCCACCTTATTTCAAGGGAGAGGGTAAAAAAGATAAATTTAGCCCTTGAAATTAGGAGTTACAACCTTCCGTTCGCCCATTTTCAAGAATAGGTTTTATTTAAGTGAATCATATGGGCCAAAGGCCCAAATACCATATTTATAAAAGAGGTATGGTAAATTAATAAGAATATAAATAAATGAGAGGTATGGTAAATAAATAAAGAATTTTTTATATTTACTCCACAAGTCACCTTATATACATGCAAGGGTGTAAACAAATAAAAATATAAGTAAAGTGGAGGTATGGTAAATAAATAAAACATCTTTTTATACTTACTCAAAATGTATGGTAAATAAATAAAAATATAAATAAACTAGACGCATGGTAAATAAATAAAACCTCTTTTTATATTTAGTCCATAACCCTCGTTCTATTCTTGAAGGCTCAAGAAAGAGGTTTTATTTAAGTGAATCCTATGGGCCAAATACCATATTTGTAAAAGAGGTATGGTAAATTAATAAAAATATAAATAAGCGAGAGGTATGGTAAACAAATAAAACATTTTTTTATATTTACTCCATAAGTCACCTTGTATTTATGAATGGTATGGTAAATTAATAAAAATATAAATAAACGAGAGGTATGGTAAACAAATAAAACATTTTTTTTATATTTACTCCATAAGTCACCTTATATTTATAATATGGGACAAATACCATGGACTAGATTGTTATTAATACCATGCAAAAAAAACATTATTAACCCTAATATTAGTATTAATAAAAATAAAAATGGCACATGGTATTGACCCATGGTATTCACCAAAATGGCACATGGTATTGACCCATGGTATTCACTTGGAATGTAGCCTATTTAAATGGCAGAATTAAACAAGCATAGATCCATATTAACTCTGGATCTACTAACCCCTGAGACGTATCAAATATCGTCATATGAAAACTATCATAGAGTGAAAAAATATTTGATCCGATCAAGAGTAAAAATGGATGTTGTAATTTAATGTATGTTAAACATTTTAGCTTGGTTAAAATAAAAATAAAATAAAAATCAACTATTAATTTTATTAATTTTTATAAATTACTAATAGTAATTTTTAATCTCCAGGTTTATGATAACCCATGGTATTCATGTGAGCATAGACTATTTAAAGGGGAAATTCTATCTTAGATCCATCTTAATTCTAGGTCTACCAAGTGCTCAGAGGGATAAATAGATTTCATCCCCCTAAGAGTGGTAGATGTGGAGTTAAGATGGATATAGGTTGGTTTTTATGATAATGAAGATATTAAATAGACTTAGGAAATTATATTGTAAAAACATCTTAAGGTGAATGGTTAAAGCATAGACATTGGACAAGTATATTTGTATACTTCTGTTTTAAACTGAAACAAATGCAGGGCAAAAAGGAATGGATTGATTGCACTAGTCATCCTTCTATAACTTTCCAACATATGCTGGAGTAAACAGATTGTAATTTGGGTAATTTTTCTAATTGCAAACGGGAACATACTTGTGTATTGGCAGGGTGGTTACGAGGTCCCTAGAAGTGGAGTAAACAGATTGTAATTTGGGTAATTTTTCTAATTACAAACAGGAACATACTTGTGTATTGGCAGGGTGGTTATGAGGTCCCTAGAAGTGATGAATTTGAATTTTTCTTGGTTTTATATATAGTATTAGGTTTTTTCTCATGCCTTCTGTGAATGGCACGGGTGAATTTTATCCTACACCCACTAGGTTATCGATATGTAATTTCGGTAATTTTGATTTCAAAAGATATTTTAAAGAAATGCAATGATTTCATTTGTGTATTCAATAAACACAAGATTTTATAATTGAGTAAAATATTCGCCATGCCTGGTGAGAGATTCGCCAAAAAATTATATATACTTATCATATTATTGATAAAATCGCCTTCCATTTTTCCTATATACCATGGAGATTCGCCCATTTATTATACATGTAAATTTGGGGGGGTTCTTAAAATTTTCCCTGTTTGTAGGTGATTAGCAGAACAGGAGCTCGGATAAGTAGTTTTGATACTTGTTCCAAAAACTATTTATTCCAAGACTTGCATGGAAAATTTATTCAAAAGAATTTATCTAGAAAGAAAAAACAATTATCACAAAGAAGAAGGAAACAATTTATGCAATAATGGTTAAAACATAGATAAAATAATTTTCACTAGCTAAGCAAAAAACTCTTACAAACCACTCTCCAAGAAACCTTTTGTATTTTACATGTGTCTTTTAGTAAAAATCATTTTTACGAAAAACACAGAAACAAGAAAGAGTGAGTAAGATTTACAGTAATAAGTAAAAGTAAAAGCAGGTGACAGAGCATTCATGGTAAAAGAAAAACAATTAAAAGACAAGCACAAGATGTAGATGAAAGTGTATCAGATGAAAGGTCATAAGTGAATATGACATCTAGCGTGAAGACCAAATAGCCAAGCAGCTTAAAGGGAAAAATATCAGAGACTAAAAGACAACAGAACCTAAATAATGGGGACAACAAACAACAATTGAATAGCTATCTCTATCTTCTTGCATAAATATATTTCCTTTTCCTAGATTAGTTCCCAATACAGTTTGAGACATTTTCTAAGTTCTTTTTGTATAAATACTTCATAATTCAAAGTATTCAGTGTGGATTGCTATACGTTTATAGAGTTATTTTGATCTTAAACCTAACGATGATTGTACCAATTTTCAAGTCAATAGACTAGAGTAAGTAATAAAAAAATTTCACTAGAGGATTCATGAGATGAGCTATTGCAGTGAAGTATCTTCTGTCTCTAATTTTGTTACTTTCTTATCTGTTTCATAAACTTAAATTTTATCTAGCTTTGAATGAATTAACTGAAAATTTAACTCAGAATTTTTTAAGTACACCGTGTTTTGCACAGTTAGTCATTTATATGTTTTCCTCTGATACGCGGATTTGAGAACCCTTAATTGCTCTCCCATCCCAGTTGACCTCTTTCAGTACTCTTCATAAGCCGACCTAGGAACCCTTAATTTCTCCCTGAATCCGATTGGAAAATATTTCACCTTCAAGCCTTTGATATCTGTAGTAACTCCTCTATCTTGCCCTCAAGACACTGCTTTTAGAACTTAATCCAATCTTGTTTGTCTAGCATTTGACCCCATAGCCCAATGGTAAAAAACAACCTTTTTCATCTAAGTAAGTGATCCCACCACCCAAATCAAAATCAAAACCCAAGTGCAACCATATCTAGCCTAAAATTAATTAACTAAAACAAAGTTAAATCATAAATAGGTGGCCCTCTCTGAGACTAGGAAGGCTAGGTCCTGATCTCTAAAAGTGGTTTCTGGTTACCTATTTCATTTCTTTTTCTGACAACTTTGAAGAAATTTTGAAGTGTTAACATCATTGGCGACCATACTGGGGTGTTCGATCCTTAGTCTGATAAAAATTCAAGGAAACCTTAAATTTCATCTAGAGCTCCTTAAGGTCATTTTCAGAAGTTGTTTTTGAAAAAGTTTCATAAAAATAGTTAAAAAGTTAGAATTCTGGCTCCTAAGAAGACTCCCTATACCAGGGAAAATCCAAATCCAAACCCTTCTACTATAGTTGATGACCCAGTCAAAATTTTAAGAAATCCAAAAAAGGTAGAAACTCAGGCGAGTAGTAGCGAGTTAGTCAAAGCAAACTCACTCCCTGAGGAGTTATCAACTTTAGAGGAAATTCCTTTTGACTTTTCATTTGACCTCTCATTATTTAGAACTAAATCTGAGAATGCCATCAATGAAACTTTGTTAGGCCCTAAGTTTTTTCAACTCATTAAATAAAAAACGTTGATTATCCATCTAGACTTAGATAAATTTTTCTTGGAGACTTTTGAGAAGTTAGAAGCTTTGACCTCTACATTGATAAGACATATAGATGATGCTTACCTTCAACAATCTGTTGAACTAGCTGCCCTTACTACTATTGCCTTTGAAATTTCAGCACAATCTTCAAACACAGTAAATACACCTTCATTTACAACAACCTCACCTATAGTAACCACCACAGTCCATTCCCATAAACCAGTTATTCATCAACCATCCTCACTATCATCTAGTTCATAAGCATCCAGTTCAAGCCCTTCCTAAACTACCAGTACTTTACCCCCTAGTTAGGCCAGAATCCAATCCATGGCAGATCGATATGCACCTCTGGTTTTACCTCCCCAACTCCATGCCATGCCCCAATATTATGAGAACAAAATATCTTTCTTTGATGCTATTGGTTAGTACATTGTTGAACAACATGTGGACAAAATGACTAACTATTTTGAGTTGCATGAGGTAGATGAATCAAATTTCCTAATGAGGTTGTTTGCCCAAACATTAAGTGGCCATGTTAAGAAATGGCTCAAAACTTTACCTGCTGCCCATATTGCAGACTTAGCTTCTTTTCATAGATTATTCCTTAATAGATGGGAGAGACAGAAAAACCCCCTGCAAATACTTTCTGAATATGATAAAATTAGAAGAGCTCCTAATGAGCTAGTTCGGGATTATTGCATTACGTTCAATAACATCTACAATGCAATCCCTGATAATCGTAAGCCTCCACCTGACCTAGCATTAATCAAATTCCCTGATGGTTTTGACACTGACATGTCATACCAGTTAAGGGAAAGAAACCCTCAAACATTGCAACAAATGCAAAGCAATGTTGTCAGTGTAGAGGCCAACATATTAGCCAAGAAAGCCAGAATGAGAAATGAAAACGAAGTTGTAATTAAAGAGGAAACTTCAACTTCTAATGGAAAAATAGATAGTTTAGCCAATAGTGTAGAAAGAATAATGGATAGATTATAAAACATGGATAGGAAAACTTAATGGGAGAATCAACAACCACCCCGAATAAGAAACCTTAAGTTTAGGAAGAATCCTAATGCTGGAAAGAATGCCATATCAGATCAGTAGATTAGGCCTCACTTCTAGGAGAACTATGCTGAGGGTTCATAGAGCCATGAAGAAGAAGATGACACCAAGATAAACTTATTAGGGATCAAGAATGAAGATATTGTTTTTCTTACAAAAGAAGAACAAGAATTGTACATGCTGCGACAATTGTAATTAGAATGTGGTGAGTCCTTTCACTTTAAACAGGTTTATGAGTCAACTATATATGAGGTTCACAAACAGTATAGCTTAAGAAGTAAAAAGAACAATGAATCTCCCACTAAAAGATCAATCTAGACCCAAAATAGAAAGATAATAGAAGCTGTTGTCACTAAAATTTTACAAATCCTCCCTAGGGGAACACCGGAGACTTCTACCCCAAAAATTGTAGATATAACCTCCACTGAAACTCAATCTGAAACAATCACTCAAAACATTCCAAATAGGAGTAATTAAAGAAAAACAACTGAAACACAGACTGAATTGCTTAGTACTAAGAAATAAGATAAAAAGAAACAAAGTCCATTTGTTAAGGAAGATCACATCCAAACAAACAAAGCTCAGATCCCTTTCAACATCAAAACTGAAATAGAAAAATTGAAGATATCGGTTCCTTTGACCGAACTAGTAAAGAATGAATCCTATAGATCACAGATAACTTAAACTTTAAATATAGGAGAGGGAGAATATGTTTTCAACTTGAGTGATGATCAACCTGAATTATTGTTTGGCCCTAAGGCCAATGGTATTCATCATCACGGGGGAGTCCCTCCTTTCTACATTAGCGTGAACATTCATGATAAAATATTACATAATGCTATGTTAGACTCACAGGCATCCCATGACTTGATGCCAAAACCAATTATGGAGAGACTAAACCTAGACATTACCAGAACATATAAGGACTTGTTTTTCTTTGACTCTAGCCAAGTTAAATGCCTTTGTTTGATCAAGGATTTATGTGTAACTCTAGTCTAGTGCCCAGCAAAGAGTATTCTGATGGACAGAGTAGTTGGAGATATCCCACCCAAATATGGAATGTTTCTATCTCACTCATGAGGAGAAAAGTTGAAAGGATCCTTGGAGTTAGATATGTCTTATGCCACCATATTTGTTTGTGGCCAATAAAGGAAACTAGATAGAGAGACCTTGATGAAATACATGGTGAGTAGTTTAGAAAAACCACAAAACATTACTATATACTCCATGCATTCTGATATGGACTCTTTCTTCTTGTACAATTTAGACCATGAAAATCATCAAATCACACCTGAAGAATTGAAATACAAAACAACTGACAATGAAAACATTTTTCATGAGTCCCTATGGCATCTAGATTTTGATAGATCTGTGAATAGGTTAGGGGCTGGTGTAGGAGTGTGGATCCACAATATGGAGAATAATCATTCTGAGGGATATCCATTCAGATTGAACTTCAAGTGTACAAACAACATGGAAGAGTATGAAGCTTTGATCTTAGGATTACAAATGGTTAGAAAACTTGGAGCCAAGAGAGTTTCCATAATTGGAGACTTAGAATTGATTATTAAACAAATTAATGGTGAATACTCTGTAAACAATCCTAGACTTAGTCAATATAGGGAGATTGTCCTAGATTTTATTAAAGACCTCCTGGAAACCAACTTTGCTACCATTCCTAGAAAATAAAATATGCAAGCCCACAGTCTTGCCAATTTTGCTAGTACCTGCAAATTTCCCTTCCAAACCAATCATCAGTACACTACAGAATTGATACATAGGGATGTTATCCTAGACAATTTGAAGTATTGGCAAATTTTCT
Organism: Pinus tabuliformis; assembly: GCA_031772625.1. NCBI lineage: Eukaryota > Viridiplantae > Streptophyta > Pinopsida > Pinales > Pinaceae > Pinus > Pinus tabuliformis. The sequence goes on from CM062809.1 coordinate 770,767,209, forward strand.
CCCAGAATTCTCAAATTTATGATTTCATGAATGCTGAAGGTGAGTTTCCGAATTTTCAAATAGATACAAACTGTACAGTAGAAAATAACATAGACAATGACATAGATAGTGGCATAGATGTAAATATTTTAGATATAGGTAAACCTACTAAATTCACTAGATTAGAAGTAGATAACTTAGAAAATGTAGAAATAGAGGAAATAATGAATGATTATCCTGAAATTCTTAATCTTGAAAGTAATTTTTGTCCTAAGAGATTAGTCCCCTTAGAAGATTTGTTTGATTCCAACGATGTAGCTATGAAACCAAAAATGAAACCTTTGAGAGAAGATATAGAAGAATGTAACATAGGAACTGAAGAAAAACCTAAACTCATTAAATTATGAAAAACCTTACCTCCAGAGGAAAAGGTAATATATATAAATCTGTTTAAAGATTTTCAAGATGTATTTGCATGGAGTTATGCAGACTTGAAGTATTATGACACCAGCATAATTCAAGACAAAATACCTCTCAAAGAAGATCATAAACCTTTCAAACAGAAACTTAGGAGACTTAATCCAGTTCTTATGGCATCTATTGAGAAAGAAGTTAAAAGAATTTATGATGCCCAAATCATAGCCCCCATTAAATATTCAGATTGGATTTCAAACTTAGTCACTACTAGGAAGAAAACTCGAGAAATCAAACTTTGCGTTGATTTCGGAAATTTAAACAAGGTCTCATTAAAATACAACTATCCTCTACCAAAAATGGACCATATCCTTTAGAGGGTAGTAGGCTCATCTAGTATCTCTTTACTTGATGGATTTTTTGGATATAACCAAATCTTAGTTCAACCAGAAGACCAAGCCAAAATGACATTTACTACTCCTTGGGGTACCTTCATGTACTTGAAGATGCCTTTTGGATTAATGAGCATAGGAGCAACATTTCAAAGAGCTATGGATATAGTTTTTGCCAAGGAGATCCATGATTTATTATTGGTATACTAAGATGACATCACAATATTTTCTAAGTCTGACAATGAATGCTTAGATCACTAGAGAAGAGTTTTCACAAAATGCAGGAAATTTGGGATTTCTTTAAATCCCAAATAGATACTCTTTGGTCTAGAAGAAGGAAAGTTGTTGGGACATATCATATCTAAATATCGAATTAGAATGTATCCTACTAGAATAGAGGCCATTTTAACCATCAACCATCCTAGAAACATCATAGAATTGTAGTCATTTTTAGGAAAAATTAATTTTCTTAGGAGATTCATTTCAAATTTAGCGTAATTGATTAGAGAACTAAATAACATGTTAAGAAAATATTCAGCACTTAAATGGACAATGGAGGCCAAAAAATCCTTTGAAGCCATCAAGGAATCCCTAACCAAGACTCTAGTCCTTATATGTCCTAATTTTCAGAAAGATTTTATTATTTTTTCTTTTGCTTCAGAAAACACCATTTCAACAGTCTTGTTCCAAAAGAATGACCAAGGATATGAATAACCAATTGCATTTTTCAGTAAATTCTTAAGAGATGCCACACTCAAATACAATATTATCGAAAAAAAAGCATTAGCTTTAGTAAAGGCTATCAAAGATTTCAGAGTATATATTTTGTATTCTCACACTATTACTTATGTTTTGAATTTAGTAGTTAAGGACCTTTTGGCACAAAATGGGCCTGAAGGGAAAAGGGGAAAATGGATTGCCACTATATTGGAATATGACATAGAAATAAATCCTCCTAAACTTATAAAAGGCCAAGCTTTATCCAAGCTCATGGCTGAATCGAATTGTCAGGCCCTAGATATTAATTTCATTGGTGCCCTTGATGATCAGGAAGAGATGGCGACTCCACAGATCAATGAACCTTTTATTGATTGACCCTGGTATGCAGATATCATATTTGTATTACTAAAATTACAAGATCCTCCTAGTTTAACAAGAACTAAAGCTATATTTTTGAAAATGAAGTCATTAAGATATTGTATCATAGATAATGCTTTGTTTTGGAAAGACATTAGTGGTATTCTTTTGAACTATTTACTGAAAGATGAAGTGGATAAAATTATGCAAGAATTTCATGCAAGAGATTGTGGAGGACACTTGTATTTGAAGACAACTACTGACAAAAGTATGAGGGTTGGTTTTTACTGGCCCACCCTATTTGCAGATGTTAAAAAACATGTCACCTCCTGTCATAAGTGCGAGATATTTGAAGGAAAAAGACAGCTTTTACCCTTGCCTCTTAAACCAATCTCCACAGAAATACCATTTCAACAATGGGGGTTAGACTTCATTAGAGAAACACACCCAGCCTCCTCAGCCCAGCATAAGGGGATTCTAACAACCACTGACTATTTTACCAAATTGATAGAAGTAATCCATTACTGTCACTATCTCACTCCTAGAAAATAATATCTTGTCAAGATTTGCATGCCCCAGAAAGCTCATTATTGATAATGCAGCTACCTTTAAATCCAAGAAAATGGTAGATTTTTGTAACAAATATCGCATCACCCTTTGCCACTCCACTGCCCATTACCCTCAAGGTAATGGACTTGTAGAATCCTCCAACAAATCCTGGTCAATGTCATTAATGAATTACTGGAAGACAACAAAAAGACATGGAACAAAAAGTTGGTCAATGCCTTATGGGTAGACAAACTAACTACTAATAAGTACATTGGCATATCTCCCTATCAGTTATTATATGGGATGGATGTTGTTTTCCCATCCTCTTTGGGAGTTCTAGTGATGAAGATCATCCACAAATTATAGGTGGAACCAAATGATATCTAGAGAAGGATAAACCCGACCATACACTTGCAGCAGACTAGAGAAGAAGTATATGTAAAATCATAGGTAATCCAACACAAAATCAAAAAGGTATTTGATAAAAAGACTAAAGTAGATGATTTTTACATAGGTGATAAAGTTCTTAAGTTGGATTAGAGAAGGGAAGACAAAGGAAAACATGGCAAACTTGACTTCTTATGGCAAGGGCCTTATGTCATTTATGGTTATAGGGGTAACAATGCCTTTTTATTGATAGAGATAGATGGATCAGATCTACTGGGAGGACATGTCAATGGTAGAATGATGAAGCATTACTTTTCCATTGATTAACAATAGTTCACTTTACTTTGCATCATTGTACATAACATTGCAGAGTGTAGATTGGAGTGGATGGTGTTCTTTTGAATTTGAAGCCTGGAGAGAGGGCCCAAGCTTTCAAGGTTTCACCATCATAAGTATCAATAAGGTAGAAATCACAAAAGAATAGTTTAGAGGGTAACTACAGTCACAATTCAAAAGATATTGATCTTAAAGTTCTTAACATTTCACAAGGAAACGACATCCCCATGTCGAGTGACTGTTAGGGTCCTATAATAATAGGATTCATAATTTTGAATTGACTATGTCAAGTCTTGTAATATTGTACATACCTTTAATTTTCTGCAAATGATTTCCATATTAAAAATAAAAAGATGTAAAGAGGGTATGTCCTAAAAGAAATATCGAAGGACAAAAAGAATAAGAAAAGATAAAAAAAGAGAAAAAATATATGAACCCGAAACAAAAACAGATCATGAAAGTGTACAAGTCTAAGTGCCACTTATTTTTACTTTATTGTATAAAATAAAGGTTGTGTGCAGCTTGTCATAAATGCCACAACCCATGATAGTTAAACAGTTTAATCTTGACTATTTCATGTTTTAAATTTCATGTCTATATATAGAGAATAATGATCTAGCCAAACAGTTTAATCTTGGCAGATGAGTAGTTAGGTAGAGAAATAAAATGTGCTCATAAGCTAAATCTGATCCATTGGAAGATATAAGGTTAGGATTAGATAGTTTATTTTTCAAAAGAAAAAGGAAAGAAAGGGTCTACTAGCTAAAAGGCACCCAATAAAGTGAAGCAAAAATGTTAGGGTAAGTAAAGGGTAAGTAGAGGAAAGGTTGCAGAAGTACAAAGTTGATTGAAGCGAAATCACATTTATTATGCTTAATCCTATGTTTCACTGTGCAAGAGAAGTTATCAAAGTGAAAGGATGTTCACAAGTTGATTTGGCTAACTTGCCCTCATTTCATTTAACCCCCCACTACATACTTACTAATTTCCCCATTATCCCATCATTTTATAAGGAAATACCCTTTTCCCTTCATTTTCACACTTCCCCCTTGGTTTCACACATTTACCTAGAAATTTACCCTCCAAACTCATTCCCCTACACAAAAACCCCTTTTCCCTAGTGTGAAACCCATTCCCCTTTGAAAAATCATTTTCCCCTTATTAGTTTACTTATTTCACACAAAAAACCGCTAAAAACCCATAAAACCCCCCTTTTCCTATGTTTAAATCCCCCCCTCACCCCCATTACTTTATTAACTCCGCCATTCGTATATTTCCTGACAAAACCCCCAAAACCATTTTAAACCATAAATCCCCATATTTCCTAAGTTTTGTCTCCCTCCCGGTTTATTTAAATTAACTGCACAAATTCACATTTTCCCGATACAAAAACCTTTTAACCCACCCCCTTGGTGTGGTTAAAAAACCCCTACCATATTAAACCCCAGTCCCACTATATTTAAACTCGCGCATTATACTTTTAGCCCGCACCACTTATTCATTAAATAATTACAAGTTATGTGTAATTATACCTCGAGCCCCGCTAATCTCCGCCTGATTTCCCTCCATGTAATTCCATCGCGTGATAGTTGTTAGATCTTTCACCCCGAGATGTGTGGCACACATCCATATCCTATGCTCCCGACGTCTGAACTTTACAAGCCCAAGAGCACACCAAATCCGTGGTTTTGCTTGGGCCCCTTTTGACTACGTGGTAGCACTGGGTGAACTCACGTGCTCTCGTGAAAATACCACCCAATGTCCAAAAGCATTGTGATGGCCTCTAAAACTACCTCCCTGCTAAAGCTGAAACCACTCACTTTTCATATTATAAAATTTTGCGCCAATTCTAGCTGTTACCTGTTAAAACCCAGAAGACCCTCGTTTTCACTCTTTTTTCTCATTTTATAGTAAATCCTGCCTAACCCTTCCGACGACACCCTCGGCCTCTACAACCGAATTTCACTGTGCATTACCTCCTGAACACGCTCCAAACTCCATCCACAATTCCTACCAATTCAAATACAGCCTTTGATCACCTCCTCTCAGACCTCGATTTTATTAACAAATTGTTTTATTTTGTAAGTGACTAGTAGAACAGGAGCCTGGATAAACAGTTTGATACTAGTTCCAAAACCTGTTTATTCTGAGATTCGTAAGGAAAATGTATTCAAAAGCATTTATCCAGAAGGAAAAGACAATTATCACAGAGCAAAAGGAAACAATTTATGCAGTAATGGTTAAAAAATACATAAAATCATTTTCACTAGCACAACAAAAAACTCTTACAAACCTCTATCCAAGAAACATTTTTTATTTTACATGTGTCTTTTAGTAAAAATCATTATGACTAAAATATAGAAACAGGAAAGAGTGAGTAAGATTTACAATAATAAGTAAAGGTAAAAGCAGGTGACAGGGCATTCATGGTAAAATAAATATAGCTAAAAGACAAACAAAAAGGGTGGATGAAAGTGTATTAGATGAGAGATCATAAGTAAATATGACATCCAGCGTGAAGACCAAACAACCAAGAAGCTTAAAGGGAAAAAGATCAAAGACTAAAAGAGAGCAGAACCTAAATAACAAGGACAGCAAACAATAATTCAATAGTTGTGTCTATCTTCTTGCATGAAGATATTTCCTTTTCCTAGATTAGTTCTCAATAGAGTTTGAGCTATTTTGTAAGTTCTTTTTGTATAAATACTTCATAATTCAAAGTATTCAATGTGGGTTGCTACACATTTGAAGAGTTATTTTGATCTTAAACCAAAGGGTGATTGTACCAATTTTCAAGTCAATAGGCTGGAGCAAGTAATAAAAAGATTTCACTAGAGGATTCATGAGATGAGCTATTGCAGTGAAGTTTCTTCTTTGTTTGACTTTGTTACTTTCTTATGTGTTTTATAAACTTAAATGTTATCTAAATTTGAATGAATTAACTGAAATTTTAACTCATAATTTGTTTAAGTACACTCTATTTTGCACACTTAGTCATTTATATGTTTTCCTCTGATACTTTGATTTAAGAACCCTTAATTACTCTCCCATCCCAGTTGACCTCTTTCACTCCTCTTCATGATCTGGCCTAGGGAACCCTTAATTTCTCCCTGGATCCAATTGTAAACCATTTCACCTTCAAGCCTTTAAGATTTGTAGTATCTCCTCTATCTTTCCCTCTAAGCATTGTTTTTAGAACTTAATCTAGTCTTGCTTGTCTGACATTTCACCCCATAGCCCAATGGTAAAAGATAACCCTTTTCATCTAAGTAAGTTATCCCACCACCCAAATCCAAATTAAAACCCAAGTGCAACCATAAATATCCTAAAATTAATTAACTAAAACAAAGTTAAATCACAAAGAGAGAGCCCTTTCTGATATTAGGAAGGTTAGGTCCCGATCTCCAAAAGTGGTTTGTGGTTACCTCTATCACTTTTTTTTCTAACAACTTTGAAGAAATTTTTGAGTGATAACATATGCAAGAATATAATCAGCTTCCATAAGGCATATTTTTCATCATTGAATAAAATGATATATTTGGTTTTGATTTTTCCTATCGTATGGTTGATTCGTGGCAGGTTTCATTCTCAGTCCTAGCCAAATGACTCTATGACATGTTCCACTTACTCAAATTAATGTGTCTCATTCACGTCAAAATATGTAAATTTAAGGGAAAATGTTGATATGCAAGAACATGTTTGTCATGGGATATACATTTAGGTGGCTTTTATTGTTGATTGCAATGGTGCCTTTTTAATATGACACATACATTTTATTGAAAACTAAATTTTTTCAAGTTTGATAAACAATAATGAATTGTCCATTTATAAAAGGGAGCACTCCACTTGTCTTCTCAAATCATTTATTCAAGCTTCTTCAATAAGTTTTCTTGCTCATGAACTGTCAATGTATCAATTGACAGGTACATTTTTTAATCAACCTTATTCCTTCGTTGAATTTGAGTGTAATGTAGGTATAATTTCCAAGTTTCCTTTAACATTTATGATTCCATAACTTTAAATCTATTCATCTGATATTGTACACTCACATATCCATAACTAATTTCTTATCTGGACATTAGGGGAATTTTGAGGTCTAAATGGGTCTGATATGAAAAATGTACAACCAAAATAAACTTTATAAGAACCAACAAGATTTAAGATGATGATGTCAATCGTGGGGGATGATTCACCAATTTTGGAGTAAAAAAGTAAAAAGATAAAATAAAAAAATAATAAAGCTACTTTTTCAACTTCTATTTTCAAATCATGTCCTAAGGTTTTACACCAATTTTTAGCAACAATACTTGTTCAATGAAAAATTTAATTCCTCATCCAATGAATACCCATGTTGCATACTTTCGATGGACCTTGCTCGATGAAAAATGAGAAATACGTAAGAAAATGTGATTGCAATCAAGGTTTTCATGTATTTATCATTTTTCATCGAGAAGGGTCCATCAAAAGTATGCAACATGGGTACTCCTTGGACGAAGAATGAAATTGCACATCCAACTAGAGTTTTTGCTCAAAATTTGAGTAAACCCATAAGGAGATAAGTTGAAAATACGAGTTGAAAATTTAGCTTTTCTCTTTTTTCCTCTAAAATTTGATGATGTCATCAAATATGATTTTATTATTTCCACTATTATTTTACGATTTTCTTAGGAGGCCCATTTTAGACTTCAAAACTCCCCTAATGTATATTTTGAGTCGTTGAACTTTATAGTTCAAAAACATGCCAATTATTATTATGTGAACCATGTTGATTATTATTATGTGAATATTATGAACAATGCACAAAAATTATGTTATGTGACCAATGTGCCACTCATTATGCAGAGCTTTGGCTCAATTATAAAAATGTGTTGCTCGTGCCTTTGATGTAAAGTCAGAAATTGAATAATTATTTTTACAACTCCAAACTGCACCAATAGATTATAGATTATAGAATTGGGTTAGATTAATCAGTTAAATTAATAGTTAATATTGAGAAATGTCGAGGTCAAGCTCTACATGGCATGAATACTTTGGGGAAGTCGATACACGTCACAAGTCACTATAGGCAACGTGTGAATCTTTGCAATCCATAAGTATGTAGAGTATAGGTTGTGTGGCCATAGGTCAGATGTGAAGCTTTGAGGTACATAAGTGTGCGAATGACGGGTTGTGTGGTGGTATATAGAGGATGAACCATTCTCTGCACCTGTGCATAATTTGGTTCAAAAGCTAACTTTTTTAGACAAATTATATATGGGGTTGATTCGATTATCTATATGCCTCCCTTTGGATCTCAACATTCCCATATCAGTGCTCTCGGAAAATGTTGCCAAAACACTAGAAACAACTTTCATAGTTGCCTGATGTCTTGATATCTATGATTACAGATTAATGCCATTGTTTCATCAGTCATAGATGACTTGTCCAACTTCATTCTGCTATCTGGCTATGGAACCCATATATGCAATTTGTAAGTCAAGAAGACTTGCTAGTTAGGAAGATTTATTTAACTTTCAAAAATATTTAGAAAAACTTTTTTGGTGTATTCTTGATTTAAGACAATCTATATGAAAATTTAAGTTACATTCCCTTCCTAAGTCCAACGTTAAAACAAAAATAACATATGATTTTATTCTACATACTACTATGTTGTACTTTGAGTCATACATTATATGTTTGTTACTAATTTTCCATTAGTAAATCGACAATCAGGTTTATTACCCCCAAGATCTCTCCTATAGGGAGGAATTTTGGCTTTCAAAATCATTGTAAGTCCATCATTATTTCCAATATCAACAATGAAACCTCAAAATATCTAGGAAGATGACACCATAGATTTGTTGTGTTTTTCACTGGTAGGAGATGGCATTACAACCACAACGGAAAGGGAGGAATGGATTCATTTTTATTTCTTCTAGTGTGGTTGTCTTCTTGACAGAGGATGAAGGAATGACTTTATTGGCATGCTTTTTTTTAAATAATTAAAGGTCTAAAGATTCACTGTGGTGGAAAGGATTTTCTAGAGAGCTTGTGTTTAAAGGTTCAAAGGTTTAAAGATTCACTTTCAAGGAGCTAAAACGGGGTGGTTTTTTAGATGCCTTCATGTTAAAGATAAAGGGTGACTGTGCATAAACATTATTGTTGCTCTGTCAGATTGAAATTATGGATGATTTTGTGTTAAAGATAAGGAGAAATCCTGACGCAATAGTTTGGCTACTTTGTGAGGGTGATTTTTTAGATCTTTTTGTGTTAAAGGTTTGCTGGCATTATCTCGTGTTGCATTTAGAGGCAACAATGGTAGCATACATGTTACAATATGAGTGTTTGCAAACCTTTACATTACTTTACATTTCTTTCTTTCCTAATTCTCAATGGAGTAGTTTAATAACAATTTTGATGGATACTTCTTAAATCACGGTTTCAAGAGGAATTAGTGATGCATAATTTGTCCACATAGAGCAGTCTAGGTCATATTGAAACATGTTATATGAACAAGTCAAAATTTCATAGTTATTCTAAGTGTCCGTAGTCGTAGGTTTGATTATTAAGTGTGGCAATTTAGTCAATTTACAGGCTCCAATTTTACCAAGTGTTTGGGTAAAACATAATATCCCTTGGCACATGTATGATTCAAATTTGTTAGTTGGGAAGGCTCACCAGAACAATACTACCAGGAAGGCGAGTTTAAGTGACATTTTCTAACAAAAGGAAAAAAAATTCTCTTAAGCTTTCGACTTCTTTACTAATTCTTTGATTGAGGTTCTCTAATTTTGATGTATGATCTAATTTTGATGCATGATCATGCTTTTGAAGTAGTTTCCAATTGATCATTACAGTAATGTTTCTTGCATATACAACCTATGAGAGAAGCTCGTCTTTTCCAAGTTCCCAAGCTTTACGTGTTGCCTCTGATTCTAGAGATATCGCCTAAATTTTGTATTGAGATTCCAACAATTAAGTCTAATATTTTGAGATAGAAAATTCATGTTCTATCTCTTTCTTTGCAATTTCTTTTCTTAATTCTTTCTCAACTTGCTCCAACACATATTTGATTTTTATTTCAGCTCAAATTATGAACTCATTTGAATGAGATTTTCCAATAAAATAACCTATTCATATTTTTAATCTTTTTATTCATGAAGAAGAATTTGATTGAGATTCTGCAACTTGGACATCTTATCATACTCAATATTTGGAAAGTTCTCCTCCATCAAGGAAGCTTGTCTGTTTTCAATATTAAAATTCATTCTTAAGCATGACCTTTTCTACCCACCTATTTTGTTCGTTGGGTTGAGCTTCCTTCCAAAAGCGATGAAAAAAGCTTCTTATTTTTTTATTGCACATAAATATTAAAAAATAAATCCAATGAATTGTTTGTATATATATATATGAACCAAGTCACACTACATAGTTTAACGAATCACAAAAATTTATTATATTTATCTATTTATACTACTAACTACATCCCGCTACTCTCTTTCAACACATAAATTCCACTGAACACGAGTTAAATAAATTTCCACGATATAAATTCTACTGAAGACATATTAGAGAAATTTCCAGTGCATTGTGAACTAGCGCATTCCAACAAAGTTAAGAATAGGAGAGCTTCAATTAAATGTGATGCAAGGATGTGAATACTCTATATAAATGAATAAACTAAACATTAAAAACAAGAAAAAAAACGTACATGGAAAACAATCCTTGAAAACAACCCTGCCAATTTTAGTGATAAAATTAAAGAAAAATTTTCTATGGGCTTGGCTATAACAAATTGACTCGTTATGTCTAAAGATTTTAATTTCATAGCCTTCAAACACTTCTACCTTTTAGAATAGAGTGGCATCCCAATGCGTAAGTCATTGAAGCTTAGTACACTGGAGTTCAAACATTCAAATCACACCAAGCAAAAGAAAAAGTCATACATTCAAATCACACTAAGAAAAAGAAGTTCTAAAAAAGAAAAAATCTTGGTCAAAATGAGCTTCCGAATCAGCTCAGTGTTGATCATGATTGTAGTGGAACTAGCCATAGTTATCTCTAAACATCCTGGTACTATGGGTATCAACTGTGGCCGTGTAGCAGACATTTTTCCCCTAGTTTCGAGTGTATTGTAGTTAATAGAGATCCAAGGCATCAACAAGTTGAAGCTCTATGACACAGACCCTGTAGCTCTCCATGCATTGAGTGGTACTGACGTTACAGTCACCGTTACTCTTCCTTCAGTGACTCTCCTATGTTTCTTGTTGCCTTCACGAGCCTATTCCTGGGTCTGGTAAAACATGGTCGCCGACATTCCAGGCAACCAGATAATCGTGATAGTGTTAAATATAGCTAATTACTCCTACATGGGGAGTTATGTAGAATTAGAGAGTTAGTTAACTAAGTCAAGTTGATTCAAGTCGAGTTAATTAATATTTTGATTAAAGTTTAATTTAGTGTACGCTTGCATGTTAAGTTATTTTGGAGTCGCTAGTCGAAAAACGTTGAAAAGCCCCTCACTAGGTTCAGTATAATAGTCATGTTTTATATTTTGTGTGATCAATTGAAGATTCGCAACTTGTGTTATTGTGTGTGTTAAATTTTGTTCCTTCCTCCTTTTCCTTTCCAATAAAATGGTATCAGAGCGAAGGAAGCATCACAAGGTCCATATAGCCATTACTGCTAGTAAAGAAAAGGGCCAAGTGAAGAAGGTGGGCTATTTTATTTTTAATTTTCAAGTTGAAAAATTGTCGCACTATTAACAAAATAATAGTGCGCAATTTAGGTGCAAAATTCGCACTTTGTTAGTAGAAAAAGTGGACAATTTGCCCTAAACTTACAGATTGAAAGAAATTGAGAAATTTGTGTAGGTTTTATTGTGCCAGAGGTGCGCAAGGCCCATGAGTGTTAAAAAATCCAAAACGTCCATGAGAAAATTTAAAGAAAGTGTTTTTGAAGGGCATGTGGGTTTTCCTTTTGTCTTATATAAAAGTTTGAACAAGTATTGAAATTTACAACATAAACAAATCACGTGGATATAAGTTTTTAGAGCATATTAAAATCTTTGGAACAATACATGACATGGTATGAATTCAAGTGTTTATTAAAGTTTTTTAAAGGAATGTTTGGATAAAGTGTTTTATACTAAAAAAAATATATTTAAGTTTCTGAAAAAGATTTTTTTATATATAAAAAAAATAATTTGGGGTTTATTGAAAGGGAGTATTTTAAGGTTCTTTTTTTTGTTAAAGATTGTTTTTTTTAAATATTTTATTTTAGCATGGCCTCATCAAGATTCTTGGTCGAATTTCCCCCATTTACTGTAGAAGATGATGATGTGTCATCCACTAAGATGGAGACCATGTTCAAGGCACATGATGTTTAGTATTATTTCACGAATGGATTTCCAGAACCTAAGAATGAAGCATAACAACTAGATCTCGCTAATGAAGGGAGGGAACAATGGAACAAAGACGAAAATAAGAATGCATAAGTGTTGTAACTTATCCAGCAAGGAGTGGAGTGAGCAGTTTTCCAAAAGATTATGATCGCGTCTTCAGCAAAGACAACATGGGAGACTTTGGAAATAAGATATAAAGGTATGGCCAAATTCAATATTGTTAAGATTCATAATACTAGAAGATATTTTGAAAGTCTGCAGATGAAGGAGATAAAGGACATTGATTCATTCCTGAATTAGGTCGTAAGTGTCATAAATCACTTAAAAATTTATGGTGATGATATTAAAGATGAACCAATGGTTGAGAATGTCCTAAGATCTTTTCCTACCAAATTTGATGTTGTGGTAGCAGCCACAAAAGAAGCCAAGGATTTGGAAACATCAACAGTTGGTGACTTGATGGGATAAATTCTATCTGATGAGGCAAGGATAGACAAAAATAAGGATTCCACTTTAGAAATCACTTTCAAAAGCCAGGTTTCTATGTCAAGAGACAGAGGTCAATACAGAGGTATATTGAGAGGTAGAGAGCGAGGTGGGAGATTAGGTGCTCAAAGAGATTATAGAGAAGTGAAGGAACATGGAAGCAGAAGCAACAGCATAACCTTCAACAAATATCAAAAAGTTGACAAATAAAATGTGAGATGTTATTATTGCAATAAATTTGGTCACTGTGCTTCTAATTATAGGAAGAATATAGCTTATCAAGGAAAGAAAAGAGCTAATGTCACTACAGATAATACTAACTCAATGTTCCTAGCTTCTCATACTAGACATGAACCTTCTGATAATGTGTGGCTATTACATAGTGGCTGAAATAACGAAATGACAGGAAACATGAATTTGGTTGAAAATTTGGATCAATCTATTAAGACAAAGGTAAAGTTGGGGATTGAAAAGACTGTGGATGTAGATGGAAAATGAGGGGTGAAAATTATGACCAAGCAAGCGTAGTCAAAGACAATTTGACAGGTATATTATGTCCCTGGTCTCAAACATAATATCGTAAGAGATGGTCAATTGTTATAGAAGGGATATAGAGTTATCCTTCAAGGACAAGAATGTGTTATATGACAAGCCCCCAAGAAAGAAGTTGATAGAAAAGTTCTAGATCACGAGGAACACTATATTTCCTATAATTATGAATTATAGTGATTAGTTCAGTTATTTTAACGTTTCCTTCCCTAATGATTACTGGTTATGATACTTTCGGTTTGGACACTTGCACTTTAGTTCTTTTTGGTTTAAGATTGTTGGTGAAAAAATAAATGGTCAGAGGATTACCTCCAACCAAAGAACATGCTACTACTTTTGAGTTTGGCATCTTGGGAAAGTAACACCATGAAATTTTTCCAAAGGGAGTTGCATACAGAGTAAAGCATCCTCTTTAGCTCGTGCATGCAGGCTAGTGTGGACCTATGAGGACACAGTCGGTTATTGGAAGTTGTTACTTTCTCACTTTCATTGATCATTATAGCATAAAGACTTGGCTTTACTTCCCTAAGCAGAAGCTTGAGACTTTTGCAAAGTTAAATTAATTAAAATCTTTAACAGAGAACCAAAGTGATTGACAGATCAAGGTATTGAGGTTAGATCGTGGTGGTTAATATGATTCGAATGCACTCCATGATCACTAGAACAACATGGAATCAAAAGATAGCTTACAACCAGAGACACACCACAACAAAATGTTTTAGAAAAGGAAAATAACATGAAAATTATGAACAAGGAAAAGAGAAAGTTGAAGGGATTAAACTTGTGTAATGAGTATTGGGCAGACGAAGTTTCATGTGTTTTTATGTGATAAGCATCTCCTACAAAGAGTGTGATGAACACAGTACCAGAAGAAGCATGGTCAGCTATGTCTTGTAGTGTCTGTCATCTTAGAGTGTTTGGATGTGTATCCTATGCACATGTGCCTAAATAACTAAGATACAAGTTGGATGATAAAAGTGAAAAATGCATATTTATTGGTTATAGTGAGTAGTCAAAAGCTTACAAATTTTATAACCCTGTCACCAATAACACCGTAATCAATAGAGACGTTGTGTTCAAAGAACAAGAGTAATGGAATGGTAGTATAGACAAAACAGTTGATGCATAAGTGCCACTGATCGAAGAAGATGATGTAGCAGAAAACGAGGAAAAAGAATAACAGGAGAAGACACCAAACAAATTCACGTGAGTAAGGACTCTGAGATATTTTGAATAGCAAGGATCTTGAAGAAGATCAAGAGATCAAAAATCTCCTAGCAGTTAATCAGGTGATGAATCAAGCAATGGTAATAGAAGGAAGAGAAGTATGAAAGCTATTATGATGATTTGGATGTTAGTTCAAAATTTGAATTGTTATCATACCAGCCTTCTTTGTTTGAAGAAGCGATCAAAGCTGAAAATTGGGTGCAAGCCATGGATGAAGAAAATAATGATACATGGGATTTGGTTGATTTTCGAAAAGATAAAAGAATCATTGGCATGAAATGGGTGTACAAGAAAACGTTGAATGAAAAAGGTGAAATTGAGCGATAGACTTGTGGCAGAAGGATTCTCGCAACAATTGAGAATATACTTTGAACAAATATTTATTGTGGTAGCCAAATTAGATGCTACAAGAGAAGTATTAGCAACAATATCATAGAAAAAATAGAAAGTTTATTAGATGGATGTGAAATAAACTTTCTTGAATGGAATTCTAGAAGAAGAAATGTATCTACAGTAGCCTCCAAGATATGAAGTTGAAGGACAATAAGAGAAGTTTACAGGTTGAAGAAATCATTCTATGGACTCAAGCCATCACCTAGAGCTTGGTATAGACGAATTGAAAACTACATGATCAAGAATGGATTTTAAAGAAGTAGCATTAATCCTAGCTTCTACATAATGGTAAATGAGCATGGACAAACTTTGATTTTTTGTTTATACGTGGATGGCATGAGTTATTGAGGTGATCATTAATTAGATGAACTTGAAGAAGCCTTGATGAAAGAATTTGAAATGACAGATCTAGGTCTCATCAAATATTTTCTTGGGATGGAAGGTGGGAAATCTGAAAAAGGAATTTTTAGTTGTCAAAATAAATATTCCAAAGCTTTGTTGAAAATATTCAGGATGGAAAATTGTAAACCTTCCCTTACACCAGTTGTAATAGGTACAAAGTTGGGTAAGGATGATGAAGGATCAGATGTTAATCCAACTTTATTCAAAACATTTGTTAGTAGCCTCATGTATCTCATAGCTACAAGACCGGATATTATGTAAGGAGTTAGTTTGATTTCCATATTTTTGGAGACTCCAAAAGCCACATATTAGAGAGAAAGAAAAATAATTCTAAGGTACATAGCAGAAACAATAGGTTGTGGCATAATGTATGCAAGCACAAAAAAAAAGGATTTGATTGGATATATAAATAATGATTTTTTGAGTATTTTGGATGATAGGAAGAGCACTTCTGGTTATGTTTTCCATATTGGTTGAGGTATTATTTCATAGGAATCTAAGAAGAAACCTATTCTCACATTTCCGTTAGCAAAAGCAAAATATGCAGCAACAAGATCAACATTGTGTCAAGTAATGTGGTTAAGAAGAGTATTCGATGGAATCAAGGTGAAAAAGAAGGATCAACAACAATAAATTGTGACAACACCTTAGCCATTACACTATCCAAGAATAGTGTGTTTCATCAAAAGAGAAAGAATATTAATAAAAGATATAATTTCATTAGAGAACTTGTGAGAAATGGGGAAGTTCACTTGAAGCCTTGTAAATAAAGTGATCAATTGGTTGATATATTTACTAAGCCATTAGAAAATGATGTATTTGACTTTCACAGAGGAAACATGGGTGTTCTAAGCCTAGATGAGACCTAGACCAACATGCATGTTTGAGTTGTCACGATTCATGCTTAGTTTACTCGTTGTAATTAAGGGGAGTGTTAAAGATATGTAATTAATCGCGCATGGAGATTTATCTAAAATTAGAGAGTTGGTTAACTGAGTCAAGCTAAGTCAACTTGAGTCAAGTAGAGTTAAGTCATATTTTGAGTAAAGTCAAATTTAGTGTGTGGTTTCATGTTAAGTTATTTTTTGCAAGTTTCTAGAAAGAAAAAGTTTAAATACCCCTCACTGGGTTCATTGTAATAGTCAAGTTTTGTGTGATCAACTTAAGAGTGGAAACTCGTGTTATTCTATGTGTTAAATTTGGTGCTTTTACCCCTCTGCCTTTCAAAGGGATAGTTGTTGACAATGAAGTTTTACAAGCTATAATTGCAATGGAACAAAGTGCATGGGCTGAAGCTTAATGAAAGGAATCGTACAAGAAGAGAAATATCATTACCCATGGGAACCCATACAAGTTGTAAGTGCCCAACCTCATATCCATTCTCATTACTAGGAGGTTTCATTAGGGTATTGAATAAAATCTTGATGGGTTGTGTTATATTGTTTCAACTACTAACCCACGTAGTTAACCGGGGGGTTAGAAGTGCGGCGGAGCCCCCCCTTCGTTGCACCGATTGTGTAGCGGGGGGGGGCACAGGGGGTTTGATTGGTGCAAGTAACCCCACTCTATGGGCTCAGGTATTTGGACCCTAGATTGGGTTGGGCAGACCTACCTATGGTTTTGTGCATGATTTTTCGCACATGGTTTTGGATGCGATGGTTTTTGGTCCATGGTTTTGGATGCGGTGGTTTTTAGTCCATAGTATTGGATGCTTTGACATGTATAAATATGTATTGTAACATTGAAAGGAATATAATGAAAAATCAAGCTAGTAGTCTGATTTTGGGATCCAAATATTTGTGTATATGTGTTTTATGTGTTATTGTCTCGCATTGTTTATTTTATATGTTTAATAATTCCTATGCAAGTAATTTCTGTACAGGGTTAAAACCTTCATTTGGTATCGGAGTTGTTTTGGCTTCAAGGGGAAGCCATTGTTTCTGAAGGGTTTCATTCAGGCCAGTGGTAGACCCTGTTCAGTGGGAGATCTATGAGATCGATTCTGGTGGTGAAAGAAGATGGCGAGCAGTGGAAAGATAGAGATCGAGAAATTTAATGGTCAGAGTTTTGAGTTGTGGAAGCTCAAGATGGAGGATCTATTGGTGGATAAAGATCAGTGTATCACGGTAGATATAGGTACTAAAAAAATGGGAGTGTTCGATGAAGAATGGAAGAAGTTGGATCGGAAGGCAAAGAGAAAATACGATTGTGTGTCTTAGATTCAGTATTGCTGAATTTATCAGGGGAAGCTATGGCGAAGGCTTTGTGGGACAAGTTAGGGAATTTGTACCAATCTAAGTCTTTGGTGAATAAACTGTTCCTACGGAAAAAGTTATATAACTTGAGGATGAAATATGGAGACTCGGTGACAGAGCATTTGAACGCATTTAATACTGTGGTAAGTGAGTTATTATCTGTTGATATTAAAATTTTAGATGAAGATATGTGCATCAGTTTGTTGTGTTCTCTACCATATTCGTGGGATAGTTTGGTTATTGCAATAGGTAGCAATGCAACTACCTTGTAGTTTGATGTCTCATCCTTGCTAATGAAGGAGATGAGATGGAAAAATATGGATAGCCAAAATGGTGATGCCTTGTCTGTACGAGGACGGTCCCAGAACAGAACAAAAATAAGTCATCGAGTGGGAGATCTAAATCTAGAGGGAGATATAAATCTCCAAGAAAACCTTTAAAGGTGGTTTGCTGGAAATACGGAAAGGAAGGGCACTAAAAAAGGGACTGTAAATCTAAAATTCCTGACAAAGGAAATGGATCTGATGATGCTCCTTCTGCAGAGACAAAATCGACCTCCGATGAAGGTGGGGATGTGTACCTGGCTTCTTCAAGTGCACAAGTAGATCATGAGGCATGGTTGATTGACTCAGGTGCATCCTTTCACTTCAGTCCCCATAGAGAGTGGTTCTGTGAGTATGAGAAATATGATGGTGATGATTTCTTCTTTGGGGATGATAGGAAGGCCAGAATCATTGCTCATGGAAAAGTAAAGTTGAGGTTGCAAGGTGGAAGGGTTACAACACTTCCGGGTGTTCTCCATATTCTTGCATTGGCCAAAAAGCTAGATGATGTAGGTGTAAAAACAATGTTCGAGAAGGATACCTGCAAGATGGTTCTGGGAGCACTGGTATTGATGCAGAGAGTTCGGATTGGAACTATGTACAAGCTGCAAGGTAGCACTATTGTTGATTGGTGCAACAGTTCCGTGTTTCCTGAAAGTGGAGCATAAAATATATTGGTCTCTAGAGAGAAGACCATGTTGTGGCATTAAAGGCTTGGACATATTGGAGAGAAGGGCCTTCAAATACTTCATGGTAAATGTATGGTAGAAGGTATGAGTAATAGCTCTTTGGATTTTTATTTCTATGAAAATTGTGTATATGGGAAGCAAAATTGGGTGAGTTTCCCCTCTGGTGGTAAGAGGGCGAAACAAGTATTAGAGCCTGCGCACAATGATGTGTTTGGACCTATGAAGGTTCCATCACTGGGTAAGTTTGTGTACTATGTATCATTTATAGATGACTTCTCAAGGAATATATGGATATATTTCCTTAAGAAGAAATATGAAGTCTTTGATAGGTTTAAAGAATTTAAGGCTCTGGTAGAAAACTAGACAGTGAGGAAGATAAAGGTGTTGAGGACAAATAACAGTGGAGAGTTTTGCAGTAAGGAATTTGAAGAATTCTGTAAGAAGTGAGGTATAGCATTGCAAAAGACTACTCGATATACACCTTAGCAAAATGGAGTTGCAGAAAGAATGAACAAGACATTGATGGAAAGGGCAAGAAGCATGCTCAGTGGTGTTGTGTTAGGACAGGAATTCTAGGCAGAGGTGGTGGAGACAACATGTTACCTGGTCAACAGATCACCTTCATCAACATTGGAGGATAAGACTCCATAAGAGGTATGGACTGGTATGAAACCTTGTCTTTCACATCTCAGGGTATTTGGATGTGATGCATATGTACATGTTCCAAAGGAGAAATGAACCAAGTTGGATAGTAAATCTGAAAAGTGCATCTTTATTGGGTATAAGGATGGTTTAAAGGGTTATAAGCTTTGGAACCCAGTAACAGGGAAGGTTGTGTACAACCAAGATGTGGTGTTTAGAGAGGTAAAAGATGTTATTAAACATAAATTCCAACCAAAGGAACTTGAGAAGATAGAGTTTGAACTTAAGGAGGAAGAATCAGACTCTACAACTGAGGAGGAATAAGAAGATGAAGAGCCACAAACTCCCGATGTGAGAAGATCAGTTCAAGAAAGAAGGCAGCCAGAGAGGTATAATCCATCTGCTTTCTATTCAAATTTTTCTTTATCCATTACTGACAATGATCCCAGAACTTTGAACGAAGCAGTAGATTCAGAGGATGGAAAACTCTGGAAAGAGGCCATGGTTGATGAAATGGCATCTTTGAACAAAAATTATGCTTGGGATCTGATGGAGTTGCCCACTAGACGGAAACCCATTGGCAGCAAATGGGTGTTCAAGAAGAAGACAAATGTAGAAGGAAAGGTGGAGAAATACAAAGCTCGGTTGGTAGCAAAAGGTTATTCCCAGGTTTCGGGAATTGATTTTGGTGATATTTTTTCTCCTGTTTCCAAGGTAACTTCTATTAGATTACTCTTATCTGTTGCTACTACTTTTGATTTTGAGGTAGAACAGATGGATGAGAAGACAACATTCCTTCACGGGGATCTAGAAGAGGAGATCTACATGAAGCAACCTGAAGGTTTTATGGTGAAGGGTAAGAAAGAAGTGGTATGAAAGTTAAATAAGTCTCTATATGGGTTAAAATAGTCACCAAGGATGTGGTATCATAAATTAGATACATTTATACAGGGAGTTGGCTTCACTAGAAGCAAAGTAGATCACTATGTGTATTTTAAATTAATTAGTGACTGTGTTATTTATATGGTCTTGTATGTGGATGATATGTTGCTAGTTGGAAATGACAAAAAAATTATCTACGATTTGAAGACCCATTTTTCCTCCAAATTCGACATGAAAGATTTTGGTGCCGCAAACTATATTTTGGACATGGAAATTAAAAGAGATCAGGCAAAGAGGAAGCTCTGGTTAAACTAGAGGAGAATGACGAGACAATACTGCAGAGATTTAATATGCAGGATAATAAATCGGTGAAGGCTCTTATTCCTATAGGTGTGAAGTTATCTGCGGAATAGTGTCCCAAGACACAAGAAGATAGAGAGGACGTGTCCCATGTTCCATATGCAAGTGGAGTTGGTAGCCTAATGTATGCAATGGTCTATACTAGACCAGTCATTGCACATGCAGTGGGAGTATTGAGCAGGTTTATGTCAAAACTAGAGAAGGAGCACTAGAAAACAATGAAGTGAGTTTTCAGGTATTTGCGCGGCACTAGTGATTATGGTGTGTGCTACCAAGGAAGACCAAGATTGGGTAAGGTGTTGGACATTTGTGGCTTTGTTTATGCAGACTGGGCTGGAGATATGGATCAGAGAAGATATACAAGTGGGTATGTGTTTAACCTATTTGGAGGTGTAGTCACTTGGATGAGTAAGAAATAATCTGTAGTGGCACTATCAACTACAGAGGAAGAGTACATGGCAGCCACTCATGCAAACAAGGAAGCAGTCTGGCTGCAGAGATTGTGTTCAAGTATGGGGTTAGTACAAGGAGCTATAAGGATAGATTGTGATAGCCAAAGTACAATTTTCTTGGCAAAGGACCCTACATATCATTAAAAGACAAAGCACATTGATGTTCATTATCACTTTGTGAGGGATATGATAGAAGACAAAAAGGTGTTGCTGGTAAAGGTGGACACTTTGAAGAATACTACAGATGCATTAACAAAATTTATGAGCTCTAAGAAGTTCTCTTGGTGTAGAGAAACAATGGGTGTTGCGGGGAAAGTGAAATGGCTAAGCTCTTGTGGCCCCCTGTGGAAAGAAAACAACAAGTGGGAGAATGTTGGGTTGTGTTATATTGTTTCCACTATTAGCCCACATAGTTAATCGATGGTTTAGAAGGGGGGCAGAGCCCCCCTTTTTTTGCGCTGATTGTGTAGTGGGGGGGCGGGGGTCACAGGGGGTTTGAGGGGTGCAGGTAACCCCACTCTATATTAGGTTGGGCGGACCTAGCTATGGTTTTGTTCACGATTTTTCGCACATGTTTTTGGATGTGATGGTTTTCGGTCCATGGTTTTGGACGTGATGGTTTTAGGTCCATGATATTGGATTCTTCGGCATGTATAAATATGTATTGTAACATTGAAAGGAATATAATGAAAAATCAAGCCGGTAGTCCCAGTTTTTGGATCCAGGGGAAAATCGCTTTGTATATGTGTTTTATGTGTTATGATCTCGCATTGTTTACTTTCTGTGTTTAAGAATTCATATGCCGCTAATTTCTTTACGGGGTTAAAACCTACAAATGCGAAGTCTTTATTACTATTAGCTAGGTGTTTAGAGTGCTAGACCCACCAACATTAAGAGGATCTCCCCAATAAGAATTCCCAACTAGACATCAAACCGTTTCGAGTAGGAGTCCTAGTAGTGGGTGGTATTGTAACGCCTTGACCGCATGCAGAGGTAAGTATGATAACTTTGGGTGAGAGAAAGTTTGTGACCTTGCAGAAAGTCTAGTGAGATGCATTACGGTTCTAAAAAACGGAGGGGAAAAGGAAGTGTGCCTCTTAGAATCCTGTAATGGTACACATATTGAAAGGAACACACGAGTGGAATGACATGAAAAAATATAATGAAGAATAGTCCACAAATGAAACTGATGGGTTAATCCAACAACCTGCATCCAACAAGATTCATGCAATTTCATAAAACTTAGTTCATAAGAAGATGTGTAAGTTAAACAACATGCATTGCTAAAGCAATGAGAATAGTCCAACTACAATAAAAACATATTCATTAAAGCGTGTTGGCTCTATTATTATTATTATTATAAGTGAATTTTCCATCCATACATACACCATTAATTACAACTAGCCCTAATTGTGGAACATTATAGTTAAGACCACCTTCTCCTCCAAAGAAGTGTACTTGCTCTACACTGTGGAGAAGCCAAGGCTCATCACAATACTCCCAAGCCTTTTCTAATCCTAAGCCTAGCAAAACACTTGGCTCTAAAAAGCATGTTCTACGAGTTATGAGGTCCTATTTATAACAAAGGGTGGGGTGACCCTTGACATTCGCCTTTGTGACTCTTTGAATACCCTCATTACTCTTTAATTTCCTTACAAATCACTCATTACATAACATGATGACCTTTCACATTCCACTAATGACACTTGGAATTTATCTTACACATATTTACAAATAATATTACATTTTTCACATGTGAGACAAAATATGCTAGAGACACCCTAACAAAACAAAACAATATGACTCTGAATTTTGGGAAGCACTAACTCAGCAACATCGACTTCATGCTTCTAGGTCACATATTGATGCCAAGATTGGTACTGTGAGTTGATTTCCCCAAACTAATTGATGGTGTCTTTATAATAGCGAACTCTTGCCTCCATAGCATCGGGGTATATGGTCTTGGAACCTGTATCTAACTCGCCGTGAAGCATGTGCCACATGGTGTTACCCATGAAATTAGAACCAATGTACTTCTTCATGTTATATGCGCTCAAATCCAAGTCATATCAAGTGGCCTCTCACTTTAGCTCCTCCATGTACCCATCGATATCTTTTCGGACTTGGTCCTTGAGTCTTGCCTCAGTGAGGGAACCGATTGATGGGATCCTCTGTGTTCTCACCATATCATCCAAAATCTTTTACAACCATGCATATGAGGCTTCTATATTGCTAATGAATGGGGTGAGATGTTGATAGTTTTGGATCAACATCAAAACCTTTACTTTCTCTAGTGGTGCCTATGGCTTCATATTCTTTGGAAAGTGAAGTGAGGCCCATTTGTACCACATTGTCCACTCTTGCACATGAGTTATGATAGCATGTATGTTCCTGAGAGTTTGAACAAACTCTTTACTCCGCTGCTATAAGCCATGCACATAGACAACTGCTTTATGCATGGGAGGAATCCATCATAGAGCTTCTGCATGGTAGTCTCAAGTGTTGATACTTTAGCCAGTATTGCTTTCCTCATCTCTGCAAGTGTGGAAATTGCACATTGATCTCTGAGTTGATCTACCTGTTTCCTGGTAGGCTAAAATTTATTCTCCATTTGTTCATTCTTGGCCAATAGGAACTTAAAATTTGAGCTCATTGCTCCTACATATACCAAGGTGGCATAGGCAAGGGAAACAAGATGTTTTCTGAAATCCAACGCTATCACCTTTTCCTTCATGAACGCAGGTGACACATGATCATTAGGAAAGTGCTTCCTCCATGCCTGTATAATATTCTTTTTAAACTTGTCAAATGATAGATTGTACACATCCATAAATAAATCGTCATCAAGGAGAACAACTTCTCCTTGCTCGCATAAGACTATTATGACACTAGAGGTGATGGAGACTAAGAGGCAACCTTTGGTGCTCACAACATAAGGTCATTGTCTTCATTATGTGGCTCATGCCCCAACTCCATGTCTTATACTTCAATCAGTTGCTCAATCTGTTGAGAAATCTCACAATCCTGCATCTGTTCACCCTCTTCTTTAGCTCTTGGTTGTTCTAAGTCCTCGACCTGAATGGGTGTTGTTTGTTTCGTCATTGTGGCTTTCCTTTCTTCTTCCTATGATTGATACTACTCTTCCATTTCTCTCCTTCTCAGCTCCTTCTCTTCCTTCAACTTCTTGTCCATCTCCTGCAACTTTAGTTCTACTTCCTACAACTTCTACTTTTATTTCTTCCTTCACTCTTCTCTCTTTATTCATTTCTCCCTCTTTCTCTCCACTTCCAAATGTGCATTCTCCATTATATGATCTTCTATCATCTTGTATTTTTTCTCTACCTCTAAGTTCTTGGAAATCTTCCTCTTCCCCTTGTCCTGCGCTAGATTGTTTCTTATTGTTGTTATTGTTTCTTCCTACGCTGCTTCTACCTGCAGAGGAGCCTTCCAAGCTGTGGCTATACTTACTAGCTTGTGGAGCTTGGAGTGATTATAACAGTACCTACAAGGGTCCTCCTCGTGCGAGTGAAATGTCTGGTGGATCCTTGGATAGTACACCATCACATAGTGGTTCTTGAAAATACCATGGGGTTCATATGGATTAAAGTACTATATGTCGAACTCAAACTTCAATATCTCCTTAGTTTCGACGACCACATCTTTTAAACTCTTAATGTCGTATAACATGATTTGAAAAAGGAAGAGCAAGTCATGGTGCCTTATTCTTCCTGTGGAGTCCTACTAATGACCCTATGGAGAGCTGATATGAGGCCCATTGCATGACCAACTTAACCATGGCATACCTTGGTAGAAAATTTGGAGGCTTCTCTCCACCAAAAAGTCTAATAAAGGTGCCATTGGGTGAGGCATACCAATCTCCAATAAGAAGTATCTTCTCCATTTCTTCTTGCGATATGTAAGCTGGATCGTACTTAAATATCAACTTGTACAATGGGATGATGAAATGGTCAGTTAGCCTTGCCATTACTCCTCAGTAGATGTAGTCAGAAAACAACTTCTAATAAATGTTAACGACAGTCTCTTTTGACATCCATGTCCAACTCATGCTAAGAAACTATTGTTGGGCATAGATTACATCCGGGTAGATTTCGAGTGAATATCACTTACTCATCCAGGTAGATTTCAGGCATTATTCACATGGATTTTCAAATGATGGGCCAACAAGTCCTTTGAGATGGATGACCTTCCATCACTCACCAACTTGTCAAATGCAACTACCCAACCTTCAGGAAAGGTCTCTTTGCTCTCCTGACCATATATTCAGCATGAAAAGATGATCAAGAATAGATAAGCCTTCGTGAGAGACTTTGTCTTGTAAACATGATTGGGTGTCTATTTGAAATTTGACGGCTCTTTCACCCAGCGCATGACTATATCTCTCGTGTTCACCTGGTTATGGGTGGCATAGAAAATTGTGTCCATGTGCCTTTCCAGATGAGGTAAATGATACAACTAATGAAAGGTATCTACCCTGAAGGTGGCAAGATCTATCTCGCTGGCACTACTCAATGTCATAGTCTATGGATCTGAGTGTGAGACAATCCAATTGATAATGTCCACACATGCGTAGGTGGGGTGTCTACATCCAACCATGTATTAGCCTGACCGCTAGATGCTAATATATACCTGCCAGTCCTCTGCAAAGGTGTCCTTCATTTGTTGTGATGACAAATTTATTCCCTTCTAAATTGAACATCTAATTTTTTGTATAAACCATTATATTAACTAATTTTTGCTCAAATGCTTCCCAACTACTACTCTCGATAGTTTCTTTTGATGCAACTGTCTTGGAGGCCATGCTAACTATAAATTCTAAAGAGATTTTCAACAACTAATGTACCTGATGACAAAGAGGACACTCATGTCATGCAAATGTTAGCTTAAAACCAAAAGAAACTTCAAGACAAGACCAAGCAACAAACCGGGCTCATGATGGGATAGACTACGCAATTATGGTTCACAGAGGGGACTGGATACCTATTGATCTACACATTTAGTAGTCCCAATAGTAAGTGGGGGAGGCTTGCTGACTGGAACTGCACAATGCACAGTTTAGTCTA
Source organism: Pinus tabuliformis (assembly GCA_031772625.1). Lineage (NCBI taxonomy): Eukaryota > Viridiplantae > Streptophyta > Pinopsida > Pinales > Pinaceae > Pinus > Pinus tabuliformis. The sequence continues at coordinate 770,793,466 of CM062809.1, forward strand.
GGCACAGGCTAAGAGGGACCAAGCATTGTGTAGTCTCAATTGCCAAGACTAGGAGACTAGATCCTGGAACTGTGCAATGCATAGTTGGATCTAGGCTAGGGAAGCCTCTATGCAATTCCAGAAGCCAAGGCAGAGGCCATGAACTCCCAGAATGCTCAGTGCATGCAAGGGAAAGCAAGATCGGGGCAAGGGGAACCCAGATCTGCTCAAGAGAAGTGGGAAATCGAGCAAATTTGAAGGATGGTGCGACGTTGAGTGAAGATATGACTAAGTGATTATACAAGCAAGTAAAGAAAGTGCAATGGTATATTAAACTTTAGTAAAATGAATCATGTGAAGAGGATCACCGCAACGGTGACCATCATTGTAAAAATGGGGTAATGCATGCGAGATTTGGGAAAGGCAATGAAAAACTCGAAACAACACTTCTACAAGCTAAAACAAGTTAAAACACTAAAATTAGTTCAAAAAAACAAGAGAACCAACACTCTCACAAGCTAAACAAGAAAAGTCGACATAAAAAACAAAAAAAGACTAGAAAATCAAAACTTACCCAGAAAATGGATGACGATCACACCGAAGGTTCGTTGATATCATCGAGAATTAAAGAGATCCAAGATCGAATGTGAAAATGAGATATCCCAGTGTAACTTAAATATATTTTGTCAATTTAGGTTTTATAACGTGAAGGCAAAAAAAAGGAAAAAGTGACACTTGGTTGTAGTTTCTAAAATAACTCAAGTGATGCCTTCAGATAGCTAATATAGATCCATATTTTTTAGGGATGCTTTTTCATGAAAACCTTCCATGCGTTTCCCAAAGAGATTGCACTGGGCAATCAAAGCACAAGTACCTAGATCAGTGCAAGATGATCCATTTTGATTTAGAAGGGAGTCTCCAAAGCAAAGAATAGGTAAAATTTTGGAGGGTGGTGGTAGCCGCCACAACATTGGAGACACACTGGTAGAAATATAACTCTCTGTATGGATCTTGTCTCGTTCAAGGTGAGTCTAACTCTTCTGGAAGTATTGTTCAGTTCTTCGATTATCATATCTTCTTCAATAGCTTGTGTTAAGGATATAGTCCCTAACATTCTCTTTATATGCAACACGTATACCAAGCCAAGTCAACCGAGTTGTTTCAATTGGGGATGAGGGGTATATGAATGCCCAAGTAATATAGATTGTGAGAGTTTTAATTTCCTCTCTAGTGTTGCTCTACTGCTAGTAGGCTTGGATAGTACCCCAATGGATTCATCTCATGAACAAAAGATTTTTTCCACTACTAGTGAGCCTAGAAAATACCCCAGTAGAGTTACCTTTTTCACCTCTCTACGCAAGAAGTGTTTCTCTTCTTTTGCCTTTATTTTATTTTATTTTTATTTTTTATTTCTCAAAGAACTGTGAGTAGGCGCTTATTTGTTTTATGAGGCAGAAGAGGGATCCCAATTTATTGAGAGCATAAGATGTTGTCCCTTCGGAGAAGGATATTTATATATACCTCTGACATACTTGTTAAGGTTTTTCCCCTCTCCTTACTCTACTTGACTAAGTTGACAAGGGTTAACTGAACATAGAAAACTGATTAGAGTAGGAGGTACTAGTGGAGATTGCAAGCATCATGATTTCACCATGCCTCTTTGTGAAAGGAATGCATTTTCCATCAAGGTATCATCGACTATAATAAATGCAAGATTCTCGTAAGATAGGGAGTAGATAGATAACCAAGTGCTGATAGTTGTACAAGTTCCTCTTGGATTTCACCCAGCTTGTCTAAGAAGCTAAACACAACTTCATGCGAAGCTAACCTGTGGGTGAAAAAATAGACAAAGAAAGGAAAGAAGAAATAAAAAGAAAGAAAAAGTGAGCAATTGATAAATAAGCATGAAAAGAAAACACTACTCCTACACCTAACCTATTCAGATCATTGGCCAACTCACGTGATGTGATATTTCCAATGTAGCCATCAACATATTGGTTGGCCACGTAGGCGACAACATGATTGACAAGAAATATATACAAGAAAAACAAGCAAGAAATATACAACAATGTAAACCAAAACGTTCGAAGCTTGAATGCATCCATAGAAAAGTAAAGATGAAAATCACAAGAAAGGCACTTTGTGGAGTAATGATGGTGTCTTTTCACATTGAATGTGGAAGAAAAACATGTACACACCTTCAAACTTGATAAACAAGCAAACATAAGGAAAGAAGAATTTTTTTTTTTTCCAATAATTCTTGCTACGTATGACTCCTCCATTTCATGAGCAATAAGTTTGTGTAATTTTGATGGAGGATGCAAAAACTGTGAAATAGATTAACTTTCTGTGTAAATAACATAGTGGTGCAGAGCCTCAAGATATTCAACAGATTTTTGATAAGAACTGGAACTAACCTCAAGGATATGAGAACCTGACAAAATCATGAGCTCGATCTTAAGTGCCTCGACAACTTGAGGAGTTTCCAATTCATCAAAAGATGGATCATCGAAGACCAGTGACATAGAAAGATCAAAAGTAGATAAATAAGGGTCGTGATCAGATGAATGAATGAATGAAAAGATCATGACAACCATGACCAGAAAACTCAAGATGATGGACAACGAAATCCTCATGATATGACCAATGATAAAGAGGGCATGATGTAAAACAAGAATTCTCACTTCTATGTTTCCACAAATATAAGATGAGATATTGGGTGGATCTGGGAAGATATATTTGTCCCCTCCGCAATCGAATGAAACACTAACATTCCACATGTTATCTAAATGATCGGAAGTGGAAAAATATGGAAATGAATTTTCACAAGATGGAACAACAATGGCATAATCTTGGAAGATGTGAGGATAAAGTAGATGAGGTGGTGTTATAGAACCATTTATCACCCTTGGTATTTGTGATGCTTGTTTTATGGCCTAGGGCAACCCCTCCTTCCAGACTTGATCCCAATATATTAAAAACAATGTGTTATTCCATGTATGCTACTTTTCCTTGAGATAAAAGTGTTTATGTGTGGGTTAGTCAATACGCAACCCATGTATATGTGTTAAAACAATTAAAAAAATTAATTTTCCTTAACTATGGGTAGTGTGCATGGGTTTCACCTATTGATTACCTCCTATTGCCCGTGGCCCAACTGTTTCCCAACTAAAAAACTATTTGGGAGAAGTATAAATAGACTTCTATGGGAAGGCCTTAGGAGGAGAAGAGATAGAGTTATTATACTGAGATTATCCTTGACTGAGTCTGATGAATCCCTGTGCCTCATGCACTTCCCCAAGTTCCAAGAAACCCTTGTTTCCTTGATTATAGAGATTCTCCCTCTTGCTTGAGATATCATGGTGTTGGTTATGGAAGAATACTGTTGAAGGCTGGGATAGGACAAATCCAGAGGACGGTTCCAGTTGGAACCAAAAGAAGAAAACTTAGGCGAATTCTCTCCATGTTATTTATAGCTTACTGCAGTAAAATAAATGTTGTCTTGTTTCTAAAATTAACTTTGTTCATGCATTAAATTGTGTTGTAAGTCATATATGAATGTTGTTTTGATGTATAAACAATCATTTGCTTATATGATATAAAGTCAAATTTCATGAATATGATTTACCTCTATATTGCTAGGTATGTTCGAATTGAATGATTTTCAGGCTTGAAGAACATCGGGAGTTGCAGAGGGTCTGAACCCTACGGGAACTACTCGAACGGAGGAAGACCAAGCACGTTCACTCTTACATAGTTTGGTTATATAAGCATTTTTCCTGAGCTATATGAGTGTTTCTTGTTGTAGTTTGTTTCTGCTATGTTGGGGTTCTAACCCAAAGCCCTAAGGTGCTTATTCCTGTAACAGGTGGGAACAAAAGGATTTCATATTTCACCACTGATTCTTGCTCAGAATCCCACACAAAATTGTAAAAAATAATTGCGCAAGTTGGTTGTTCAAGACCAACTCCGTCCAAAACTTGTCGATCCTCGTGAACATCACATGTGGAATTCAAACAGATTAACACAACACCCCAAAATATGGAGGATCAAAGGAACCAACATATGGAGGTTGAGTAGATGAGACCACGTGAAATCCATCAGGCTTGCCAGCCAAATCTGCACAGAAATCCTGAGCAGATGGGGTGGGTGGATATGGTGACAAATCTAAAGGTGGATTTACAACTTCTGCCACCCCATCCTATAAAGCTAGAGTTGTTTGATGAGAAGGGCACAAAGGATCACTTGGGAAGACAACCTTGTCGGTCTCATATTTTGAATCTCTAACACTGAGGTATGCTGGGAGATATTTGGAAGACTTTAACTCGTGCAGATTCTTAGAGATGTGAACAAGATATTAAAATCTTCCCTCCAAAAATTTCTAGTCAACACCATCTTCAAGAAAATGATAGCAGTAATGAAGAAAATGATCATGAAAATGGTCAAGAGATTCGTCAAGTGATTTTTGTAATTATAATTTTTTTATGAAGTACTTTACAGTTATAAAGAACAAAAACATGACATAATTCTACGAAAATGTGATCAAAAGAGTGTATAGAGGGTGTGACAAATGTTAGATACCATTTCTTTGCACACCCTTTGAACGTGAAAGGGAACAACCCACATGCAATATCATCTGAGTCGACATCATGCCTATTGCAGAAGCTAGCAAAGGCAATTGTGTGACTGAACAGGGGTGTTCCATTGTTGCCATCACACTTTTATTTAGACAAGACATCTATAATTCTTGTTGGTGCTTCAAAATAAACAATGTGAGAGAAACATGTTGGTGTTGTGATTGGGACAAAAGTGATGAAATATGTGCATGAATTCAAAATACACTTCAAGTGCTCAACATGTAATCTGGCCCTCCTTCTAGCATCTGAAATGTTGATAGTTTTGGACCCACAAACATTCTGGGGATCTCCCTGATAATAAGTCCCAACTAGACCTCAAAACATTTGAAGTGGGAGTCTCAGTAGTGGTTGGTAGTGTAATGCCTTGACCGTGGTAGCGCACAGAGGTATGTATGATAACATTGGGGGAGAGCAAGTGTTTTACCTTGCAGTGAATCAAGTGAGATGCATGGCGGTTCTAACACATGAAGGGGAAAAGGAAGTGTTCCTCTTAGAAGCCTCTAATCGTATAAAGTTTGAAAGGAACACGCAAGTGGAATGACATCACAAGTTAAAATGCTGAATAATCCAAAAATTAAAGTGATGGGTTAATCCAATAGTGTGTTGGCTCTATTATTATTATTATTATAAGTGAAAGTTCCATCTATACATACACCATTAATGACCACTAGCTTGAATAGTGGAGTATTAGTGTTATGAACACATGCTCCTCCAAAGAAATGTACTCATTCTACGATCTGGAGAAGCCAAAGCTCCCTTTTGTAAGACTAATCCTAGCCAAAATATTGGCTACCAAAAGCCTGTTGTATGAGTTATTAGGTCTTATTTATAACAAAGGGTGGGTTGACCCTTGATATTCCCCTTTGTGAATCTTTGACTACCCTCATGACTCATCCACCTCTTTACAAATAACTCATTACATAACATGATGACCTTTGACATTCCACTAATGACACTTGGAATTTCACTTACATATATTTAGAAATAATATTACATTTTTCCACATGTACCCATGTGAGACAAAATAGGCTAGATATAGCCTAACAAGACAAAACACTATGACTCTGAAGTTTGGTGAAATACCAACTCAACAACATGCACTTGGTGCTTCTCGGTCACATATTTATGCCAAGAGTGTTACTACGAGATGATTTCCCCAAACTGCTTCATGGTGTCTTTATGATAGCGGACTCTTGCCTCCATAGCATCTTGGTATATGGTATTGTTACCTATATCCAACTCATCTTGAAGCATGTGTAGCATGGTGTTAACCATGACAAGACCACCAATGTACTTTTGCATGTTATGTGTACTCAGCTCCATGTCATCCCTGGTATAATCTCACCTTAGATGATCCAATTACCCATCAATCTCTTTCCGGACTTGGGTCTTGTCTCTATCCTAGGTCAGGGAACCAATTGATGGGATCCTATGCATTCTCACCATAATATCCAAACTCTTGTGCAACCGTGCATATGAGGTTTGTATGTTGCTGACAAAGGGGAAGAGCTCCTCATAGTTCTGGATCAAGATCCAGACCTTTGCTTTCTCTAGCTCTGTCTGTGGCTTCATTCTCTCTAGGAAGTGAAGTAGGGCCTCTTTGTACCACATTATCCACTCTTTCACATGGGGGATGTATGCCTATATGTTCTTGAGAGTTTGAACAAACTCTTTCATCCACCGTTGTAAGCCATGCATAAAGAAAACTGCTTTATGCACAGTGATAAATCCATCATAGAGCTTTCACATGGTAGTCTCAAGTATTGGTACTTAAGTCAATATCACTTTCCTCATCTCTGCCATTGCGGAAACTGCACTCTTATCTCTAGGTTGTTTTGCCTCTTTCCTAACAACCTGCAATTTCATTGCCATTTTCTCATTCTTGCCCAACAGGAACATAAAATTTGAGCTCGTTTCTCCTACATAAGTGAAGGTGGCATCGGCAAGGGAAGCTGGATGCTCTCTAACATCCAATAATATCACTATTTCCTTCACTAATGCAAATGACACGTGATCATCTGGAAAGTGATTCCTCCACGCTTGTACAATCTTCTTCTACAACTCGTCAAATGATAGATTCTACACATCCATAACTGGATCATCATAAAGGAGAACAACTTCCCCTTTCTTGCTCAGGACCTGTTTTGACACTGGAGGTGTTGGAGACTGAGACATGACCTCTAGTGCTTGTGGCATAAGTTCATTGTCTTCATTGTGTGGCTCATGCCCAAACTCCATGTGAGTTACTTTAATCAGTTGCTCAATCTATTGAGGAAGCTCCCAATCCTACATCTATTCACCCTCTTCTTCAATTGTCTATTTTTCAATCTCCTCGACCTATATTGGAGATGTTTTTTCTATCATTTCCCCTTGCCTTTCTTCTTCATCTTGTTTATGCTTCTCTTCCCTTTCTATCCTTCTTAGCTCCTTCTCTTCCTTCAACTTCTTCTTCATCTCCTGCAACTTTTGTTTGTCTTCCTGCAGTCTCTACTTTTATTTGTTCCTTCACTCTGCTCTCTTTATCTACTTCTCCCTCTTTGCCTCCATTGTGAAAGATGCTTTATCTGTGATAGGATCTGCTCTCATATTGTATATTTACTCTGCCTCTAGGTTCTCAACAATCTTCCTCTTTCTCTTGTCCTATGCTGGATTACTGCATATTGTTGTTGTTCTTGTTGCTTCATGTGCTACTGCTGCCTATAGAGAAACCTTGCAAGTTGTGGGTATATTGATCGACTCGTGGAGATTCGAGTGATTGTAACAGTACCTCCAAGGGTCCTCCTCATGCTAGCAAAATGTTCTATGGATCCATGGATAATACACCTTTGCACAATGGTTCTTGCAAATACCATGGAGATCATACATATTAAAGTCCATCGTTCCAAACTTGAACTTCAATATCTACTTAGTTTCAACATCGAGATCTTTGAATCTCTTAATCTCTTATAACCTAATCCACAAAGGAAGAGTGTACCATGGTGCCTTCTTCTTCCTGTGCAGTCCTGCTGATAACCCCATGGAGAGGTGATAGGACACCTCTTGCATGACCAGCTTCTCTGTGACATACCTTGGCAGAACATGTGAAGGATTCTCTCCACTAAAAACTTTGATAAAGGTGACACCAGGTGAGGAATACCAATCTACAATGTTAATTATGAACTCTATTACTTCTTGGGACATGCAAGATGGATCCTGCTCAAAGTTCATCTCATACAATAGGATGATGAAATGGTTAGTTAACCTTGCAATTAATCCTCAATAGCTGCAGTCGGAAAGAAACTTGATTCTCATGCTAGGAAACTGTTCTTGGAAACAAATTGCATCTAGTAAGTATGCGGTCATGCAGAATATCGCTTACTCATCCTTGGCTAGATTTCAGGCATTATTCCCATGGATTTACAAATGATGAGCCAACATGTCTGACTAGTTGGATGGTCTTTTGCCACTCACCAACTGATCCAATATAGGTACCCAACCTTTAGGAAAGGTATATCTATTCTCTTGACCATATATTCAACATGCAAAGATGATCAAGAACTCACACTTCCTCAGAGAATTTGTCATGTAAATATGACTAGATCTTTGTCTAAACTTTGACATCTTTTTCACCTAGTGGTTAAATATATCTCTCATGTTCACTCGGCTATGGGTGGCATAGAATAGTGTGTCCATGTGTCTCGTTGACTAAGGTAAATGATACATCTGATGAAAGTTCTTTGCCCTGAAGGTGGCAAGCTCTATCCCACTCGCACTGCTCAATGTCATAGTCTATGGATATAACTGTGAGACAATCCAACTTATAATTTCCACACATAGGAAGGTATGGTAACTACATGCAACCTTGTATAAGCCTACCCGCTAGATACTAATATATAACTGTCGGTCCTATAAATCTTCCTTGGTGTCCTTTAAAAAAGTATCATTGATTTGCTTCCATGTCAACTTTGTGCCCTTCTCAATGACCAGTTTAGTGTCTATATAAACTCACAAATTAACTGATGTCTTCCCAAATTATTCCTCAGTACTACTCTTGATAGTTTCCTTTAATGCAGCTCTCTTGGAGGCAATGTTAATTGTAACTTCTAAAGAGATTCTCAATAACTATTATACCTCGAGACAGAGAGGACACTCATGGCATGAAAATGTTAGCTTAAAACAAAAACAAAAAACTTAAAGGGAAGACCAAGAAACAAATTGGGCTCATGATGGGATAGGCTATGTAATTATGGTTCACAAAGGTGATTGGATGCATACTTGATTTACGCATTGTGCAGTCCTAGTAGTCACGTAATATGTTTTTCAGACTATGCGCAGGCCACGAGAGATTGCGCATTGCATAGTATCAGTGGCCAAGACTAGGAGGCTATCTCCTAGAATTATGCAATGCACAGTTCAAGCCAGGCCAGGGAATCCTTTTCACAATTTCAAAATCCAAGGCTGAGGCCTTGAGATCCCATAATGTGCAGTGCATGCAAGGGACGGTGAGATCCAGGCAACGGGAACCAAGATCTACTCAAGGGGGTGTGAAATCGAGAAGATATCAAGGATGGTGCAATCCTAAGTGGAGATCCAACTAATTGATGATGCATGCAAGTAAAACAAGTGCAGTAATCAATCAAATTGAATGAAAAAGAAGCATGTGAAGAGACTCGCCACAATGGTGACTATTAGCACAAAAACGGGGTAATGCATGTGACACTTGGGAAAGGCAATGAAAAACTTGAAACACCACTTATATAAGCTAAAATAAGTTAAAGCATGAGCATTAGTTCAACAAAAAAATGAAACAACACTATAACAAGCTAAACAATAAAAAGTGATTGAAAAAGAGTCGAAAGAGTAGAAGAGGAAAACGTACCCGTAAAAGCGACGATGATCGCACCAAAGGTTCCTTGATTTCCTCGGGATTGCCAAAGCTCCAAGATCAAAGGTGAAAATGATCTCTCGCAGCATCACTTAAGTATATTTGGTAAATTTAGGTTTTATGATGCAAAGGCAAAAAATCAAGGAAAAAGTGACACTTAGCGACAGTTTCCAAAATAACTGAAGTGCCTCCTTCAAACTGCTAAAAATAGATCCATATTTTTTAGGGATGTTTTTTCTCTTTTAGTTTTATTATTTTTTAGGAAAATCTGGTATTCATTTCCAAGAGAGGTGGTGCAGTTCTGGGAATGACTAGGCAACTCACTGGTTCATGCATTAGGAAGCTTCTGAGCATAAGGCTTCTCCATAATTTATGGGGTGACTAGCTCTGGGCCACCTCTCATGCTCTGCACAATTTCCAGCTGAAGGATAGCTATCAGGTAGTACTATGCAAGTTTTGAGATCAAGGTTTATTTTTAGCTTGGGTTGTACAATTACCAAGAGCAAGGTTGGTTTCCCTCAAGGATTGAGCATTTCTTTAATGCAAGCTCAGAACCAGGTGGAAACCAAGTCAAGAGATTGGCTTAGAGTTAGATAGTAAATGAAGTAAGCAACACAAGTCATGATGCAAAGCATAAGGCTCCATAGAAGAACAAGTATCTAGATCAGTGCAATATGCGTTGCTATGATTTAGAAGGGAGGCTCCAAAACGAGCAGTAGGAAAAATTTTGGAGGGTGGTTGTAGCCACTACATCACTAGGATATAATCACTGTACTAATGGAAAGTAGTCCAATACTTTCTTCACTTATAAGCATGGTACTAAGGGAATGTACTCATAATATTGTGTCTCAAGTATGCTAATGGGCATGGAGCAACTTTAGGCATTATAATAAAGTAATATCTCTCTAAGACCTTATGGACTTACTCTACTACTATTTATGGACTATGACTTCCACTAAGATTTCTCCATATGGAAGTGCCCATGCAACTAATTCTAAGGTTGTGGAAACAATTCTTTAAGGTGAAAAAGAGAGGATGTGATACTTGACATCACTTGCCTATTCGACTTGGATCCTGATAGACTTAATTGGACTACTCAAATTCTTGGCCAGATAATCAGTTAGCATATATTTCTATACAATGGGGTATATTATGTCTTTCTTTTTTCTTGAAGAGGAGACAAATATAATCCGCAGAGAAGTCTAGTAGTAAGGAAAGTATGGAACTTAATGACGCATCAAATATTTATGTGAAACTCACATCAATAAATTATGGTAGTTGGGCCTATATACTAAGGCTGTTTTCCTAGAATATATCGCACAAAACATTCAAAGAAATACCCATTATGGAGTTGAACTAAGATATATGAGTCTCATTTTGGATAATTGAATGGTGAGGCTACTTTAATGTGGCTACTACGCTATTCAACCACGCTAATCAAGTGGGTGGGATATGCCTTATCTCCACCGGGATGGGATGGATAATTCCTAGAAGTATGATCAATGATAGAAGCTCTAGTTGGTCATTAACCTAACCTCACCCAAAAGTTCATAGCAGAAGGGTTATTTATAGTAATAGAAATATGCATATGATGTTTTCTTATGTAGCCAATAAGATCATCTACTACCTTGTCCCTCCCATGACGAATATTCACATGGTCAAATACAACCTCAGTGGACTTGTCAAGGTGTCGATCCCAGTTACTGCTAGTGCAATCCAAAACTATTACCGACTATCAATCAGTGTCTTAATAAGCGAACTTATGGAGACCATGATAAGTAAGACAAGCGAGCTCTTGTGGAGAGCAGATCTTCACATAATGGAAATTACACCTCAGTGTGGAGGCCCCACCCCCTCTATCATGCACCTGTGCTAGTAGCGACTCTAAGTCCACTTGGGAGAGTCATCCAACACTGAATAGCCTTTTCATTTCACCACTACTTGGATTTTCGTACTACGCCTACTATCAACACTTAGTTAAACTTTGTTAAGTGTTTACTTCTTCTTTTAAGATGCAACGAAATTAAATTATGTTCTATATTCATTCATCATCAATATGTAACCATAAACATCAATGTACACATAAAAATAAGGGAGGAGAAACTCCCAATAGTTCGCCCAATACAATAACTTCTCCAATTTATTTACAAACTTACAGATTTTAACAATGTTGTGCAACCTGCCACACAGGCCTGCCCAACATATACCAACTCGTGCAACACACTAGACTTTTTCACATTTGTTTCCCATCGTGCAACAACGATCCAACTCTTTGATTCATCTTGTGCCCAACTCTCTTGTGCATCCCACATCAAAATCCTTTGTTAATTCCATGATTGATACAATGCAGCGATGGTCCATGCCCAAGTCGGGCAACACATGCCTACCTGATGTGCAACAACAGCCCACCTTGATTGTGCAACTCATGCTTGATGTGCATTTTCCACACTGCGGCCTCAGGAAACCCTGAACTCTGGTTTGTCAACTTTACCCAATCATAAACACATCTACCGACCCACCTTGGGCAGGCGCATGGCCCAAACACACTGTTTTACAGACGATCGCCCTTCCTGAGCCTCAGAAACCTTGCCCCAAACTTACCTGAATGGTTATTCCTAACCCTTTACTCTTCCTTTCATCATAGCTCTTTCTCCAAGCTTTTGATTTTTTTTTTTGATGCTTCCTGAACCGTTGTCACTCTTTCATACTTATATGCTTCCTTTCCCAAATGTTTTTCCAGGTGACACATTTTTCGCTCCATAGGTCTACCTAAACGTTGGCCATCTTGCCAAGCCAACGTACTGAACACCCCCGATGGACTTGGATGCGCCCCTTCATACTCTAACACGATCCAACCTATTCTTCCCTCTAGATGCCCTTTGTTAATTTTGCGCGCCTTGCCCACATGTTGTAGTTGCTCACCCATTTGCACCTTGTGTTCATCATTTGCACACTACAAGAACCCACTCACTGTGTTGGGCAGGTGCCCAATGCTATGGTGTGACCTCCGCCATGACTCATTGCACACCTATTGCACATATTGGGTTGAACATGTTCGGGTGCCCCACCTTAGTGCAATTGCGTGCCATCCCAGCTCACCCACCATTTCGGGTCAAGGCACCCATCACCCGTTAGTCCAACTCGCCTTTTGTTTTTTAACTCTCTCCGAGTTAGTGTGTGGTCGTGAGTGCTCACCAACTTGATATCGTGACATCCTCCCCAATTTAAAGATTTTGTCGGCCTCGACAACACCATCTTAGTGAACTCCATTTCCAAGTTCAAATGTCGTAATGTGTCACCAACTCCAACATAATTTACATCAGTCATAATTACATTTCATTATGAAGGAAAAACTTAGTTACACATTCTTCAACACTCCCTCTTAACTATGGAGGTATTCATAATGGTACTTGTTCATTCTCAATCTGGAGAATTTCTGATAAGAAGAATCAGATTGGTAACGCATCTGTATATCGTCATAGTAACCGACATTATTTCCACACCAAGGCCTTGACTGACAACTCTATCTCTTAATAGATCATAGAACAATGTTGGCAAGACCAATGATTGTAGACACCTTCATAATTGTCTCTGAAGGTACATACCTACCCGGGTGTTCACTCAGTATGACCTTCTAAGACTATTCTTCTATTGGGTTCCTAGCCCTCAAATAATATCAATCCTCTTGCCTAGCCTTATATTGTATGCCCTACACATTCTCAAAGAGCATCGGTTGCCATACAATTACCCAATCCTCCATTATTTCTTCCCATGTGAATACAAGAATGTCATATCTATCTCTCCCTCTTAACTAGGGAAGATATGTCCATTCCTGTGGAGCAATGTACCCAAGCTCCCTTTGACTAGGGACTTGCCCAAGCTCCCTGTTAATTAGGGAATTTTCAGAGCTCCCACTCAATCAGGGAGTATCCTTTTCATCATCAAATTCTTCTTGTGGGTCCTTCAATTGCTTGATCAATTTCTTTCCTTGATGTCATGAAATTCAATCAAGATTCTTCCTTGTAGGGCATCAACCATCAATCACTTTCCTTCTTAGTTCATCATGTGATTCCTTTAATCATGGAAAGTTACCTTATTGATACATATCTGGAACCTTCGTCATATGGCTACTCCTTCTCCATCATGTTTCTTTCAGGAATTTCCATCCACCACATGAATTCTAGTTGTACTTTCACTTACAAATCTTGTTATAGTAGCCCTGCATGAACTCATCCATATATTATTCAAGGAATCAAAACATAAATTTAAATCAAATAGTACCTTACGAGATGGCTCTTCATCATGACATATTCTCGTAGGCATCAACATCCATCATACATGTTGACACATCTCCCAAAGATATTCATTGTGAAGGGTCTCCATCTTTTTCAGACATTCATGAGAGTCTTCCTATCTTTTCGAGAGATGTCTTAGTCAAATCTTCTAGGTGTTTTGGATGTTGATTGCCTTCATGATGGTTATATATCTCACTATCGCTTCCTTCCTTACACCTTCCATTCCTAGGAGCTTTCAATGAGAGTTACTTAATTATAGTCAAGCACCTCATACTTCATATGAGGACATATTATGTTGATTTTATTTGGTGTGACTCATGCCTTTCTGCATCTTCTTAGAGCATGATATTTCCTTTCCTCGATCATGCTTCTCAAGATAGAAGTATTTATCCATGTTACCTGCAACCATATGACCTGACTTTATAGTATTAAACACAAGCATACATACCTCATCTATATTTAGGTCATCTAGGCCTCTTCCAAGAGTTTCCATGATTGAAGTGTCTTCAACCCCTTGATCTGCTTCATCTCTTATATCATCATACCATCATTCATGGATTCCAAAAGTTGGAGTTCCTGATGAAACACATGCTCCCTTTCTAGATCAGTGAACTCTCTAATGAGGATTCCATTAGAGAAGCTTGAGTATCTTTTATATCCCCATCTCAAAGAAGTTTCCTTTTTTATTTATGATGTTACCAATGGCTATATCCTTCATGTTTCACTGCCATGGATTTTTTTCCTTTTGTCCTTCGTCATTACCATGGTGATGTTATGAGATCTTGTTTCTAATGCTTCCATGATGCCACGATGTATCTTATTATTTATCATGGTCAGATCTATAAGAAAGGATTTAGGAGCTTATGGTAAGACCATTTTGTGAGGGATACCATCTCAATCATAGTAGAGATATGTTACTCCCTCTTTCCTTGGCTCTTTTCTTAAGCTTCCTCCATATTTCCAATGATATGATATTTATCTCCATAGAATTAATTCTTAGATATACTGTTTTGTCTTGTTTCAGGACCCAAATTCCCTTTCCTTCTGAAATTGTTTGATTCCTTTAACCTTCAAAACGTTTTCCCTCAACTTGTCTTTTTCTCTCTAGCATAGAGACCACAAGTTGTCGAATGAGTTAACTTTAGTGCATTTAAGAAAAATGAATATTATTTTCTTATCATCTCTACCAAATTTCCCAATTGAGATCTTATAAATATATCCCTTCATTCTTTCATACCTTAAATTTTTGTGTAGATCAGTTCTAAGTGATATGACCTTCTTTACTGCATTTTCAGAGAATATATCTTCTAGAATTTCATATATCTCTTTGATGTCTCCTCTGCTACATAGGGATGAGAGGACCTTTGATTGATTTCATAAGAATCCTATGAGTCCATTGATCCTTTTCCATGCATTCAAGCAATGCTTGACCTTCAAAGAATTTTCCATACATATCAATGACTTCTCTTTCAGAGACTATATCTATCCTCCTTTCTTATGCAAGGAATTTTGATGACCCAACCAATTTATATATCTCCTTGCAAACAGGGAGTCATTTAACCAAACTTGATTATAGAATGAAAGATACTTACTTGACAGGTGAAGATGAACTCTTCTACTTGATCACTTTGATGATGGTTGAAGATGACGTATTAGAGCTTCCTTTTGGATGATCTTCTTTCAAATCAAAAAGCCTTTCTCCAATAGAAAAGGTTACTCCTTTTGATGAGGATGATTTATTTCTTCCTTGGCATATATTCTTCTAGGGAAAGGAGATGATCCTTTCTCGTTTTATAACCTTGAAGATGATGACAATGCCTTCTCGCCTTCAATATGCTTCACCTTATTTTGTAGTGTAAATCAGAACTACTTCTAGGGTTTCGACTTCCTCCAAGATGATGTGATATTCATTTTTAAGGTCCTTCCATCTGCCTTGATTTGTAGACAACTTGATAATGGTCTTGCTGGCCTTTTGATGATGACTATAGAAAAATCTCTCGCTATTGTAGATTGATTCTCCAATCTAGGGTTTGATCAAAATTAGGGTTTGATCTAGGGTTTGATCAAAATTAGGGTTTGATTCTTCAATGTAGATCTTGATCCTTTTGATAACTTTCAACTTTATTTGATTCACTTTTTGAAACTTTATCCTTGAATGTCTCTTTGCTACCCTTCCTTTGACTTCAACACCTTAGCTTTGATACCATGTTGAATAATCTAGGGAATTAGGTTAATAAGATTCTTCTTAAGATGATAACTATTTGTGAGGTAATTTTTTTATTTTATTGTTATCACAATATTGTCTTGTCATTATTAGAGTGTGTTTTCATACATGATCATATAGTTACAAAAAACAAAAGAGACAAGAACATAAGATGTTGGCTTTCTGCCAGGGCCAAAACCTCTCACTCTTTGAGAGGAAAACCTGCACAAATTCTTCTTATAGAGATCCCAATTGATGAATACCGAGACCATGACCCTTGATCTATTTAGCCGCTCCAAGCCCAAGACACCATTCCTCTTCTTCATAATTTTTGGGATCATCATCACTGCTACTGAATTCATCACTGCTAAAACACCTAGGCCATCACTACTGCACCACCAAGATCATTACTAATGCGCCATTGTTACAGCTTCACCAAGAAATTCATCATAACAATGGGATATCTATACTGATATATATATATATATATATATATATATATATATATATATATATATATATATATATATATATATATATATATATATAAGAGTTGCACAAAGATCTTTATCAAGATCATGATCTTGTAACTATGTCTCCATCAAGATCATGACTAAGACCATGATTACAAATATGTCAAGCTCATGAGTGTGACTAGAATCTATTCCGAGACAGAGTGTATCACTATGGGATCACCAAGATCCTCCTCATAACAACTATGTTGAGACTGTGGTTGTGTCTACAGTGTATGCTGAAAGTGTATCACTGTGAGATCACCTAGATCCTCCTCATGACAAATATGTAAAGACTCTGACTGCATCTAGTATGTTGAGACAATGATCACCAGGATTGTGAAGAGGCCTAGACTTCATATATGTGGTACCCATCCAAAAAACAAGAGATATCGAATTCATCGTATGGTACCCATCTGAAAAGCACAATATATCCTGCTATTGCATCATGGACAGACTTCTGAAATTACCTCTCAATTGCATTCGAAACACTTTTCTATGACAACCATTTGAAACCTCAGAATAATATAGGTTTCGTACTACACTTTTATGAAGACCCTAGCTAGATATTTATAGTAGTTCGACCCACATATTAAGCCAACATGTTAGTCTCAAGAGATGTGTCTATTGATACAAGTTGACATGATCTATTTAATTCATCTTGTTGGCTGACTTAGGAGGAGATTCATGCTTATCTTTTTGAGGGCTACTTAGAAATAGTTATATACATTGACTCATGCTCAAGAATATCTTCTTGATACATGACATTGACTGTTTGATTTAATAATACATCCTAAGGCTCTTAATGGGAGCCGCTAACAAATAATCCTCTTTCTCTTGAAACCCATGTAGCAAGGCATATACAAATAATTTAATTCCTTTTACTACATCTTTTACATTAGTCATAATTACATGTCATTATGAAGACCGAACCTAGTAACACTTTCTTCAACACATCCAATATTCTCAAGTATTTATTTCATCAACTGAAAATAATACATCCCCATAACATATTTGAAACAGTCTACTGTACCACCCAGATATCTACCTACATACTCACCTCCTTCACTTACCTTAGAAGAAGAACTCATGCCTCCTTCCCCTTTGGCACTTTCTCGATGAATATTTGTGGTAAAAATCACATTTTCCTTCCTAGTGATGGGTGGAGCCACTTCTCCATCTCCATCTTTCTTATCCTTCATGGCTCGTGAAACAAATTCGATCATCCTCTTCTCCTTTGTTACTTGAGTCAACCATCCAACCTACTATCATTCTACATGTTCATGCTTATGATTCAATTCTTTCTCATAGAAAGTCATCGAATAAAACCTTGGACAATACCCCAAGTGACTCTTCCTTGTCATTGACACGATTATGGTTTTTTCACCAGTTGTAATCAAGAGTATGTTACAGTCCATCATTGGTATGGCTTGTACTATTAGTAAGAATTCATTCCCTAATACATAACATGGTCATCAATCTAATCATTCTTAGATCTAGCTTTCCAAACCATTGGCCAACCTTCACTTGTGTGTCCCTTAGAACACTTGTCACAACCTTCATGCTTGAGTTGATAGCTTTGAAAGAACTTAAGCATATTTTGATTCCAACTTTCAACTTCAAAGATGTTCTTTCCTTCTTAGTAAGGAAACCATGTTTCACTCCCATATTGACCCATAGAACAAATTTTCTCCCACACACAACTTCCTACACAGGATTCATCTTGCATATTACCTTGCAACCTTTTTCATGTTTATCAGTCAAACTGTCTTTTGCCCATGTCTCGATCTTACTGTCCTCTTCAAGTATGCTAATTCCCCTTTTGACACACTTGAGCTACTTGAACCTGGTTCAACATGGGTGGACTTCATTTCATGAAGTTCATCTTCCTTCATTCTACACAGAATTCATCTTGCATCTTACTTTGGCAACCTCCTTCATCATTTCCTCATTCAAATTGTCTTTCTCCCCATGTCTCGATCTGACCATCCCCTTGAAGTATTCTACTTCCACTTTCAGCACACTTTAGCTACCTGAACTTGGTTAAACTTGAGTGGATTTCATTTCATGAAGCTCATCTTCCTTCACATGCTTCCCAATCGCACCTACTTGGTACACATCCTTTTCTTCAAATTCAAGTGCTCCCATCCTTTGAAAATCATCCTTCATGAAATGATACCAAGCTCTAAGTTTGTCAATGTACTCAAACTTCTTCTACGAAACTACACTTGCAATCGATAAAGTACCTCTCGATCCCTTCTTCAAGCTCGTTGACGTTGCCATGCAACTTACCTTGTTCCTCCCTTGAGCATACTTGTTCATACATGAGTTTTTAGTGTGTACGAGTTCATTTTCACAACTTTTCATAAGTTCTTCAAGTTTAGAAGAGTTCCCATGGAAAGTGTTCAAGGCCCTCCACAAATCCACTATTCCATCCTTCATGTAGTCCAAGTGTTCTGACTCCTACACAAGTTGTTGATAGTGTTGTCTCCCCTTAACCTTCCAAAAATATGTTGCCTCTTCATGTTTTTTTACAACCATCATGACTTTCATAAGCTCATTCAACTCGACTCTGACTTGTTGCCTTATCCCTACCAATATATGTCCCACTAAGACCAACTACTTTCCTCAAATCGCTCCTACCCTTGAATTAAGCTTTGATACCATATTTCAAAGTTCCACACTAGTGGTGACTCTAAGTCCACTTATGAGGATCATGTGGCACCAACTAGCCTTTTCATTTCACCATGACTTGGACTTTCATACTATGGCTACTTTCAACACTTAGTTAAATTTTTTTAAGTGTTTACTTCTTATTTTAACATGCATTAAAATTCAATTATCTTCTATCTTCATTCATCACCAATATGTAACCATAAATAATAATGTACACATAAACATAAGGGACGGGAAACTCGCCACAATTCTCCAAATATAATAACTTATGCAATTTATTTACAAATTTACAAATTTTTACAATGTTGTGCAGCCTAACACACAGGCCTGCCCAACCTACACCAACTCGTGCAACACCATGAAATGTTGTAAGTTTGTTCCCATCATGTAGAAATGAACGAAATATCTCATTCATCCTACACCCAACACTGTCATGCAACCCACGTCCACCTCCTTCATTCAAACCATGCATGACTTTTGTGTAGTAGTGGCCCATGCCCAGGTCATGGAGCACGTGTCTGTCTTCCACACAGAAGCGACCCACCATGCATTGTCTGCACTATGGCCCCAAGAAACCCTGAAATTCATTCTGTCAATTTTACCCATTCAAGAACATGTCTACCTTCCTACCCTCGGCACGTGCATGGCCCAGGCGCACTATTATGTACATGAACAACTTGCCTCACCCTTGGATGCCCCACCATGAAATTTCTTAAATGATTTTGTCTAACCCTATTCTTTGCCCTAGATGCTAGCTATTGCTATGGACTTGTGCGAATTGGTTCGATGATATTTGAACAATTACCACTCTTTCGTAATTATACACTTACCCAATTTTTTTTCGAAGTGACATATGTGTTCACTCCATGGGCTGACCTGAATGTTTTCTGACCTGCCCAACCATCGTGTTGAGCGCCTCTTGCCGAATTGAGCACGTACTTTCATGTTTTGACACGAATTGGAACGTTGTTTCTGATGGACACACCTTGTTGAGTTCACATGCCCTGCCCACACGATGTAGTCACTCGCCCATCCACACATTATTTTCATCATCCGCACACTACATGCACATGTTCACAATGTTGTGTGGTCACTTGCAGCTATGATGCATTGCACATATTTGGTTATATGTATTTTGGGACCCCGTCTTACTGTGAGTGTGCACCCTCTTGATTCTCCTACATGTTCAGTTAAACATGCCCATCACCTATTGGTCCAACTTAGGTTCGATTTTTTCACTCTCCCCAAGTTAGCGGGCAGTCACAGGATTTCACCAACTTGAGTACCTAGTGCCCTCATTTATGCCTCTGTAATTTGCACATTCATGACCCACTACCTCGATTTTTCCTCTTTTCTCTGCACATTCAAGACCCACCTCCTCATTTCTGCCTTAGCACTTTGCACTTTTGTATATTCAAGCCCCACCTCCTCACTTCATAGAATGCCATCGATGACTATGTTACACTATCAAATATTTTATGCACTCCATACTTCCACACATTTAACTCCACCTCCTCACTTGGTAGAATGGAGTTTGTGATTATTCTTCCACCCCGACCACCTCTATGCAGCATCATCGCAGCAATAGGACAACTCCAAAATGAGAATCGAAGACATAGTGTACTTCTAATTCCAAGGTCAATTCCACTAAGGTTCGTGCAACATTAGACTATGCATGCAAAGAAGGGGTTGGGGATTGAAAGAAAATTCATCTCAGGGTGGCTTGCTACAACCTTAACATCCTAGAAGCTCATGTTTCATATGATTTTAAAAATCATTATCAAAAGAAAAACTGCAAGGATAGAACCTACGATTTTGATGGTGCTTCTTATGTAGTTACCCAGTATTCATATTACGATTGCAAATTCCCAACGTGTTCCTACCTAGTTCATAGAAGATCAATAGTGCCTAGTAGTATTATAGTTTAGAATAATCTCTTGTGAAATTTTGTGAGTGCTTACAGGGTCGGATTTCATTCCATTATGTATGTATATGAAGGGTTAATATCATTCTTATTAATAAATCAATATTTTTTTGAGCAAGGATACTGCTTATATAATATTCCTTATTATCTAATACCTTAATATAAAGAGTTGGGGAGGTTCTATCCCAACACCTTACTAATATATGCCTTCTAATTGAAGCACTTCTCCTTATATTTGAACCAACTATTCACAACCCCTTATTTGGGGCATTAAGGTTGTTTTTCTTGACTCTTAACTCTGAAATCTAGCATCTCTGTTTGCAAGATCCTGATTTTTGTGTATGTCAATTATATATGTAATATGGAAAGATCAATTCAAAACTTAACAATAAAAAAAGAACCACTAAATTTTCACTACAAATACTACATTAGATGCCCCTGTAATACTCATAAAGGTATCTATTACATCTTGTTGGTGTTGTGTCATCAGTTTTGTAATTTCAGTCATGTGCAGATGACGATGTGCAGAAATAGTAGTGCAGAGGAAGCATGCATAAAGGATGTGTGTGGGGAGGAAGCATGTGAGGAAGAAAGGTGGTATCCTCTTAATTTATGGGAGAAGCAAGCAGTAAGCTCTATTGAAGCTATTTCTCTTGTTATTATTAGTTTGTAGTTGACCCAAAAAAATACGCCTTTTTCATAAAAAAAAAAAGGATAGAACCTACGATTTTGATGGTGCTTCTTATGTAGTTACCCAGTATTCATATTACGATTGCAAATTCCCAACGTGTTCCTACCTAGTTCATAGAAGATCAATAGTGCCTAGTAGTATTATAGTTTAGAATAATCTCTTGTGAAATTTTGTGAGTGCTTACAGGGTCGGATTTCATTCCATTATGTATGTATATGAAGGGTTAATATCATTCTTATTAATAAATCAATATTTTTTTGAGCAAGGATACTGCTTATATAATATTCCTTATTATCTAATACCTTAATATAAAGAGTTGGGGAGGTTCTATCCCAACACCTTACTAATATATGCCTTCTAATTGAAGCACTTCTCCTTATATTTGAACCAACTATTCACAACCCCTTATTTGGGGCAGTATTAAGGTTGTTTTTCTTGACTCTTAACTCTGAAATCTAGCATCTCTGTTTGCAAGATCCTGATTTTTGTGTATGTCAATTATATATGTAATATGGAAAGATCAATTCAAAACTTAACAATAAAAAAAGAACCGCTAAATTTTCACTACAAATACTACATTAGATGCCCCTGTGATACTCATAAAGGTATCTATTGCGTCTTGTTGGTGTTGTGTCATCAGTTTTGTAATTTCAGTCATGTGCAAATGACGATGTGCAGAGGAAGCATGCATAAAGGATGTGTGTGGGGAGGAAGCATGTGAGGAAGAAATGTGGTCTCCTCTAAATTTATGGGAGAGGCAAGCACTAAGCTCTATTGAAGCTATTTCTCTTGTTATTATTAGTTTGTAGTTGACCCAAAAAAAATACGCCTTTTTCATAATTAAAAAAAAAAAAAAAATATTATTATTTTTGTATAATAGTTTAATTTGTTTATGTACTTTATACTTAGTTGGAGTCTAATATTTCTCTACAATATTTTTAGTTTATTTATATTTTCCAGTGTTACTTGTTCCATTTACTAATGAACATAGCAATACATGTATATGACTCTCTGTGCAGATGATCCCTAGAACGGTTGGCGAACAACTTGTAGTGTTGTACAATGAATTGTTTCCATTAGTGTGAATTCGAACTTCTCAAGAAACAACAATATTATTTATGGTGCAGGTGTGTACTTCTCCCTCATAATATGGTATTCTAATTAGGGGTAATTTTTGTTTAGAAAATAGTGGGAAATTTTAATAAAATTTAGTATAAATTTTGGAAATTCGGTTTCAAGTTTCAACATTTTAGGTGTCTAGGGGTTTTTGATGGTGCTAAATCCATTTCCAACATCAAGGCCACAATTTAAACACTCATGTCAAACTTTTTGAAAAAAAAAGGACCATGCTAGCAACATTGACTCGTTCTCAGTAACACTCAATATGGTTGATAGTACATTAAAATTTCTCAGTAGTTAGAACATAGAAGCCCCACAAATTAATGTCTTCCTACTCTACCTAGTGGCCCACGTAAAAAGAAAGAAACTGTGTTTATTTTTATATTTTCATATCTACATCAAATGCAAAACGAAACATTAAAAAAACGACAATCAATTATCTTTAGTTTGTGCTTAAGGAGACAGATTCTTGACCTGGATCCAGACAAGCATCTTTAGGTTCTTCAAAAATAATAAAAGATAAATCAACGAATGAAAGGCACATTATCCCTGAAGTCAGAATTTACTGATTATTGATTGTATGTTAATATATCTTAATGAAAGGAGACATGAAAGGTAAGGGAAATAATCCAACACGATTCTCAGGTCTTAGATTTAGAGTTTAATAAACATGTAACATTTATTAATATTGATAGATAACATTTATCATATATGTTTTTTTTTCACAGGTGGGAAAACTTATCATAATTCAGTTTTCAAACAAACAATGAGGATAACTATTTGTAAATGTTATCCATAAATGCAGGCTGACTCATCACCGTTATTGAAGGAGAGCCAGGCCACCTAGAATAACCCATTGGTGGTTCGTAAGGGGGGAAGCTTTCACTACTTCTAGATGCCCCTACGTCTTGGGCCATTAACATGTTTCCTTGTGTCTAAGGAAGATGAGCTATTAGCTAAGAAAATGTAGTTTTAAATCATACTCTACTGTTGGGTGTGGAGCCTAATTATCTTCTTTATTTAGAGGCATCACCGCATTGGACCCTAGTTTGTAATGTGACAGAAACACTGCCCATAATATTTACGCTGCAAGGGGGGTCCGGGGGGGGACGACAATGATTTTTAGGAGCCCCCCTTTGGTGGGGGATTGGCGGCAGCTCCCCCGAAGCTAAAAATAGATGTAAAATTCCGTTGTAAATTATTGTAATTTCGTAGTCAATCTGGTCCGATCATTAGGCAGAAATCTGATAGTAGAAGTTATGTTTAATTTAGGGTTTTTTTCCCTAGAAGGCAACCCCTCACTATACATGACGGAATTGTATTGCATCTATGTAGATCTGTATTCTGAGTGCAAAAGAGAGAGGGGATTGTGTGAGAACAAAGAGGGAATTACAACAAATTTTTTGTAGGTTGTATCTCTCCCATTTGATGGATAATATAAAAGGAAGGACTAACTATTCCTCCGTGGACGTACACCAAATTAATTGAACCACGTGTATCTGTGTCTCTCTTGTTTTATTTGTTTTCTGTGTTTATATTTCTACAATATATTTTATGTGTTCCATTGCTCTGTAATATATAATTTTCTAACAATTGGTATTAGAGCCGGAGGCCTATTTAGCTGATAAAATCATAGGAGAGGAGGGTTCCTATTTCGAGTGGGAGAAATGGCAGAATATGGTAGGTTTAGGGTCAAAAAATTTAATGACCAAAACTACCAACTATGGAAGATGCAGATGGAAGATTATTTGTACTAGAAAGATTTGTACCAACCGTTGAGTGGAAAGGAAAAGAATCTGACGAATATGAAAGACACAGAATGGGATATTCTTGATAGAATGGTACTTGGAACAATACGGATGTGCCTAGCAGCGTCGGTAGCCTTTAGGAAACAAAAATAGAGGGTTTAATGTTGGCATTGGCCATACTATATGAAAAAATATCGTCCTCAAATAAGGTATTTCTTATGAAGTGTTTATTTAATATGAATATGTAAGAAGGTGGATCTGTTGCTGATCATTTAAATGAATTTAATACAGTTACCAGTCAGTTAAGTTCTGTAGGGGTAACTTTTGATGATGAAGTTAGGTCTCTCTTATTTCTGTGCTCATTTCCAGAAAGATGGAATGGCTTAGTGATGGCCATTAGTAACTCTGTCTCTAGATCTAGTACTTTAATGTTTGATGATGTTGTCAGTGCAATCCTTGGCAAGGAAATGTGACGAAAAAGCTCCGATGAGACATCAGGTAAGGATTTGACTGCAGAGACTAGGGGAAGAAAAATGAAAAGAGGAAAGAGCTGAGGATATCACAATAAGTCAAGGAAATGTAGATCCAAGTCCAGATTGGGGATAGTGTGCTAGACATGTGGGAAGAAAGGACACCTAAAGAAATATTGTAAGTCTCAGAAGGGAAGAAAAGGAGATGCACAACAAGAAAACAATCATGAAGCAAATATGACAGGTGATGTGTTGCAAGATGCTTTGGTTCTTTCATTAGAAAATATTATTGGCGCCTAGGTGGTATATTCAGGGGCCTCATTCCATGGCACACCTTATTGGAAACATTTTCATGATTACGTTGAAGTAGATTTTGGACAAGTTTGAATGTGTGATGATAAACCCTATAAAATCATTGGAATGGGTATAGTTTTCATAAAATGACAAAATGGAAATCAATGGCTATTGAAGGAGGTAAGGCATGTTCCGGATCTGAATAAAAAACTAATTTCAATAGGGCAATGGGGAGGTGAAGGTTGTGTAACAAGTTTTAGAGATAAAACTTGGAAGGTCACTAAAGGAGTTCTGGTAATCACAAAACAAGAAAAGGTTGGTACGTTGTATTTATTCAATGGTATTTCTAATTCTGTTAATGATTTAGCCTCTATAGGAGCAGATACGACGTTATGGCATCATAGGCTTGGGCACATGAGTGAGAAGGGGATGCAGATTCTTCACTAAAGAAATTTGTTGCCAAATTTGAGGCATGTTGATTTAAAATTTTGTGAGAATTGTGTTTATTGAAAACAAAAGAGGGACAGATTCCTCGGAGTTGGGAAAGAAAGAAAGAGTGAAAAATTAGAACTTGTGCATACAGATGTATGGTTACCTACTTAGGTATCATCTCTTGGTGGATATGTCTATTATGTTACTTTTATTGATGATGCAACTAGAAAATCCTGGATTTATTATATTCGAAATAAATCTGATGTGTTTCATACTTTCAAGAAATGGAAAGATTTGTTTGAAAATGAGACAGGAAAAAGGTTGAAGTCTCTCAGATCATACAATGGAGGTGAATATTGTAGCGAAGAGTTTGATAAGTATTGTCTAGAGAATGGAATTCGCAGAGAGAAGTCAATTACAGGAACACCACAAGAAAATGGTGTGTCAGAAATGATGAATAGGGGAATCATGGAGCGTGCAAGGTGCATGAGATTGCATGCATCATTTCCTTTACAATTTTGGGTAGATGTTGTAGCTACTCTTGTTAATCTAATAAACATAGGGCCTTCAAGTTCCTTGGGTGGTGGTATTCTAGAGGAGGCATGGACAGGTAGAAAGGTAAACTACTCATTTTTAAAGACTTTTGGTTGTGAAGCCTTTGTCCACATTAATAAAGAAAATAGAGCAAAGCTTGAGCGAAAATCAAACAAATGTACCTTTATTGGATATGGTGTTAATGGTTTTGGTTATCGCTTTTATGATTATGAAAAACACAAAATCATTAGGAGTAGAGATATCATATTCAAAGAAAAGGTTTTGTATAAGGATCAGTTGAAGAAATAGAAATAGGAAAAAGATAACAAAGAATACATAGTGCTTGATGAGATCACAGAAAAAGTGATGGTGCCTAAAAATCATAATGATCAACAAGAAAAACAACAACCACAACCAGCACAACAACAACAAGCACCTCAAACACCTGAAAGTGGTGTTATAAGATCTAGTAGGATAAGTAAACCCCTTGAATGATACTCACCTTCATTATATTATGTATTGTTGACTGATTCCAATGAACTAGAATGTTATGAAGAAGCAGTGAAGGTAGAAACTAGGTAGAAGTGGGAGCAAGCCATGAAAGAAGAGATGGACTCCTTAGCACATAACCAGGCTTTGGACTTAGTCGGGTCGCCGGTAGGTAAAACAACGTTGCAAAATAAATGGTTTTACAGGTTGAAGGAAGAAGATGGACATAGAAAAAAGGTATAAAGCTAGACTTGTGGTGAAAGGGTTTGCACAAAAAGAAGGGTATAGATTTTGATGAGATATTTTCTCCAATTGTTAAAATGACTTCGATCAGAACTATTTTAAGTCTAGTAGCAGTTGAAGATTTTGCATCTTGAGTAGTTAGATGTAAAGACAACCTTTCTCCATGGGGATTTGGAGGAAGAGATATATATGCAGTAGCCACAAGGATATGAGGTAAAAGGGAATGAGAAACTAGTGTGCAAGTTCGAAAATATCTTGTATGCCTTAAAACAGACTCCAAGGTAGTGGTATCTAAAATTTGACAGGTTTATGTCTGAACAAGGATATACTAGATGTCACTCTGATCATTGTGTTTATCTCAAAAGGAAAAATGGTGGAAGTTATATTATATTGTTATTGGATATAGATGACATGCTTGTTGCAGGTTCTAACATGCAGGAAATAAATGTGCCCAAAAGAAAATTGGCGAACTCATTTGCAACGAAGGATTTGGGTGCTGCAAAACAAATCCTTGGTATGAGAATAGCTAGAGACAGGAAGAATCGAAAATTAACATTGTCTTAGAGTGAGTACATGGAAAAGGTGTTGAAAAGATTTAATATGCAAAATGAAAAACCAGTTAGTATACTTTTGGCTAGCCATTTCAAACTAAGTAAGGAGGTGTGTCCCAAGACTCACGAAGAAATGGCTTATATGTCTAAAGTTCTGTATGCATCAGTGGTTGGCTGCTTAATGTATGCAATGTTCTGCACAAGGCCTGATATTACACATGTAGTGGGAGTTGTAAGCATGTACATGAACAATCCAGGAAAAGGACATTGGATGGCGGTGAAGTGGATTCTTAGGTATTTGAGAGGTACCACAAATCAATCATTATGCTCTGGTGGTTCAAACATTGCTCTACAGGGATATGCTAATGCAAATATGGGGGGTGATAAAGATAACATGAGGAGCACAACAAGGTATGTGTTTACTGTAGGTGGAACAACTTTTAGTTGGGTTTCAAAACTACAAAGCGTTTTTGCACTCTCAACAACGGAAGTAGAGCATGTTGTGCCTACAGAGGCTAGTAAAGAAATGATTTCGTTATAAAGGTTTCTGGATGAATTGGGTAATAAGAAGGAGTTGGGAAGGTTATACAGTGATAGGCAGAGTGCCATACATCTTGAAAAGAAAAGTGCATTCATTACAAGACTAAACATATACAACTCAAGTACCATCTCATATGGTCAGTGCTGGAAGATGGACAATTGAAGCTGGAAAATATACACAGTAGCCAGAATCCTGTAGATATGTTAACAAAAGTTGTAACAAGGGAGAAACTAAGATTCTGCTCAGTTTCAATTGGTCTTCAAGTATGATGAAGAAGATGAGAAACAATCAGGTCCAAAGTGGAGTCATTGTCCAGTAAATAAAGCAGCAGTGGAGTTACTATAATCAGTCTCTAAGTGGGATATTGTTGGGTGTGGAGCCTGATTATCTTCTTTATTCAAAGGTATCACTGCATTGGACCCCAATTCGTAATGTGGTGGAAATTTCCCATAAAATTTGCGTTGTAAGGGGGGTCTAGTGGGGGACAACAACGATCTTTAGGAGCGCCGTCGAAGCTAAAAATAGATGCAAAATTACCTTGTAAAATGTTGTAATTTTGTAGTCAATCGGGGTCATTCATTAGGTGTAGATCTGACAATAAAAGTTATGTTTAATTTAGGGTTTTTTTTCCCTAGAAGACAACCCCTCGCTATATATGAGGGAATTGTATTGCGTCTATGTAGATCTAGAGTCTGATTGAAAAAGAGAGAGGATATTGTGTAAGAGAGAAGAGGGTATTACATCGGATCTCCTGTAGGTTGTATCTCTTCAGTTTTCTGGATAATATAAAAGTAAGGACTGGCTGTTTCTCCGTCGACGTAGCCCAAATTGGGTGAACCACATATATCTGTCTCTCTCTTGTTTTATGTGTTTTCTATGTTTATCTTTCTGCAATATATTTTATGTGTTCCATTGCTTTGTAATATATAATTTTCTAACATATACATCGAACATTTATCATATATGTTATTATTGTAGCTACCTATATATTATTATACCTATTTTTCAAACGTTTTTTTTTAGAATTATTTATAGTTTTAAATTATTTGAAAACATTTCTTTATCAACTTTATATTTTCATCAAAATATTTATAATGTTGTTTTAATCAACCTTTTCAAATATTTTCAATTTAAGGTATCGATTTTTACATTTATAAATATTTATATTTTTTTATGTAAATTTGTTTTTTTTTTACAATTTTTTATGTTTATAGTTTTGAATATTTTTCAATTTTTCTT
Source organism: Pinus tabuliformis (assembly GCA_031772625.1). Lineage (NCBI taxonomy): Eukaryota > Viridiplantae > Streptophyta > Pinopsida > Pinales > Pinaceae > Pinus > Pinus tabuliformis. Next base: position 770,822,907 of record CM062809.1, read on the forward strand.
GGAATTATTATTATTATTATTATTATTTTTTTTTTCTATATAATTATACACATTTTTAATTGTGGAAATTATTCCATATCATTTTCATCACTAAGTTAATTTTTGGTTTCGTTGGGGTTTCAACAATGCTGAGCACTAAAGAATTTTGAAATGTAGGGTTTGCAGCAATCTGGAGTGCTTCCCCATACTGGTGAAACAATTGTCATGTGAATCCTTTTGTAAGTAGGTTTCAAACTAGGATCTTGTTCGATCACTTGTGAATATGTTACAGGAGAGGATGCACATTCCTCACAAATGATTTCTCCTAATTCATGAAGGATGATAGCTTTAAGATCAGGGGCTCCTAAATGAATATGACAATACCAAGGATTTCATGAGTCACATGGTAGCAATAATTCGAGGTGGAGGCAAAGGGGGAAGTGCATTCACTTTAGCTCCATCAATATTGTTCAAATATGTTTTAAAACAAGGGCCTCTTTTGGGAAACCCTAAATATCTCTTTGGATCTACATTTGTGTTGGATAAAAAATATTGTATGCGGTTTCATAGTTTAAAATTATGAACATAAAGTGGTTACATGTGGTTTCAATGTTTTTTATCGTTCTTCTTTGACTCTTGAAGAGTGGCTTCACCAAAATTGTTCATGGTAGAATACATTTATACTCAAAAGGAATCTTTATTGTTAGTTTTCACAAGTAAAGGACTAGTAGAACATTTTTTATCAAGAACCTTAGTTTTGGAGTATATGTGGTCACTCCCTCCAACCTTTATTTCTAGATTTTAATCCTTCATCTAAATCAAATCATGAAACTCTAGTATGGATGAGGTTTCCCAATTTTCCCATCCATATGATACATCATGCTATCAGAGAATATTTGGGAAATTTGTTAGTCCACTTCATGAAAATTGACTCAGAAACGATTATGAAATGAATTGACATGTTTATGCGCATTTACGTTGAATTAGACATTTAGAAATGTATTTTCGAATAAAATACTCCTTAAATTAGGAAATAGGGTTTATTATTAATTAGTGGATTATGAAAATATGTATTTTCATTGTAGTTCTTGTTAGCAGACCAGACACCAGAATAACGTTTTCCCATATTCACAAGGAACCTCTTTCACCCTAAAGCCAATAAGGAAAATTGTGGATGGAAAGATCCCAAAGGAACCAATTGTCCTAAGTCCATTGTGTCACATACCTATCCTCTCATTTTTTATTTTTATTTTGTATTTTATTGAGACATAATAGACTTATTCAATTAGGTGTTGCTCTCTTCTTTTATCGACAGGAATAGGAGATCATGATTCCCTTGTTCAAATATTTATGTCTTATTTGACATATGCTTTCCTATCACATACTAATAATAAACATATATATAATGCATTTATGCTAATGTTAAAATGATAATTTCTCTCACTCTCACCCCTATTTTATCATCTCAATGATCCAATCTGGATTGGTGACTTTAGTGCAACACATTTGTTTCACATTACTTATGGATAAATTGAGACCATTATAGTTTGTGCATTCTCATAATGGGTGTCATTTTAATTATATTTTCTCTCCAACAAAAACTCTCTTACCAATGTGGTCCACCCATTTTCACAGACTATGTTAATTGTCATTGCCAAATCCAAACCTGTAGCCATTTTGTGTTAGTTCAAAATTATATTCAACTATGTATCTTATGGTTAGGAAGGTTTTAGAAATGCTACTGTTTAACCCCTCATATTGATGCATTCTTCCAAAATGTTTAGTACCTTTCCCGCTCCATTGTTGAATATGTAACATATTCATCCAAACGTTATAAATATATATGTATAATGTTTTCTCCTAACATATGTATTTACCTTCAATATTATAGTATATCATAGTTGCATTGATTGTCTCTATACTCTTTCCCAAAGTCCTCATCTATCCCTCTTATTCATGATCAACGGTTGTATTAGTATCTAATCAGTGCTTGTACCTTAGTGCTCACACTATGGATACTAAAGGTAGTGTGATTAATAAGGTATATAAAATTACATATGGGTACTACGTATTATCTTACGCTAATCGACTTGTTAATGTTACTAGAACTTAACCTTTTGAACTATGGCATGAATTGGTAATCATAACGAGTTGCATTGAAAACCTTGGGTGGGTAAATGTATGTAGTTAGTCATACTCGATGCAGACCTTATGATGATCAACCATAAAAAAAAAATTCCCCTCTTCTTCGTCTTTAAATCCCCTACACACTTGCCAAGTAAGTGCGTACATGAGACTAAGTTTTTTTTTTTTAAGAATTTGATAATGTATGGGTTGAACCAAATGCTACCACACACCTCTGTACCATGTCACATGTCGAATCAAATGTTTCCACAAATCTTTCAACCACGTGATGCTCAGGTGATACCACATGTTATATAAGGGCACTGTTGGAATCTTGTCTGTGAGATCCAACAGTTGGAATTTTCTCTTGCAAAATCCTATTGATTAAGGCGGGATGACACGTGATCCTTGTAGTGATTCTCATTTGGAGGTTTAGTTATCAAATCTCATGTCGCCGCGTCAAAATGAATAGAGGAGCTTGACACCTGGTAACTAGAATCTCTACTATGGTTGTGTATGCAATTCTCACTTCTACTTTTTCGATGTAAGTCAATAACCATGATGGAATTGGAACACGAATAGAATTGGGTGGAATATTTTAGCAGACTTACTAGATATTTAGTCCAAATAGTGTTATTGTTTCTTACTCAATAACCTTTGAATATTTTCTTACTAATTAGGGGTTTCATCCTCTCCATGACAAGCTACCTGGTGCACATGATGTCCTAATTCCTCTGGACCGCCTTCCAATAGAAGTTTATGCAGGTAACTCTTATGATTCCCATTATTTTTTTCTTTGAATTTTTTTCTTCCATGCTATATATCATTAATTCATGTTTGTAGAGTTTTTTTATCTTCCTTAATTTTTTTTTATCTTTTTGGTTATATCATAGAGTTTGTCCATAGAAGGTTCTGTAGTGGAGGATTAATTAACCTATGTTATGCATAAAGTAGAAAATATTAAGGTGAGGTTGGGTTTTCTAGATTTGTTCCACTTCGAAGAATTTTATGTCTGCACTCTGGTTAGAGAATTAGAATTTATTTTCTTTTTCATATTTCAATTCCCCTTCTATTATGCATTTCTCTCTAATTCTTTGCATTTATACTCTATCAATAATATATGTGTTTATATTTTGTACAGGGAGGAAACACCATCCTCACTAGCCATAGGTATTTTATCGTGTATGCTCAATTAATATTTTTTTTTCTTAAACGTTTGAGATAACACATTTCCCTCTAATTCTCTTTTCATTGGTTCCTTCATGATAGTTATGGATTTTTCCCTCTAGCTCGGGTACACTATTTCGAGTTGGGAGTAGGATTTGGTTCACAACCTTGACATTCACTTGCTATTCGCAGGTCGGTGTGCTCTGGATTACCCTTGCGCTGCATGCTGCTCATGGTTTCATGCGCTTAGAGTGTCCTTATATCCTTTTAGACTAGGATTCAAATATGAATTCTTCCACTATGTGTTCGTGAAGTCATTTTTCTTTTCTTTTGTTTTTGTTCTCCTTGCTTACTCACGAGGTCCTAGTTTGACTTTTAGCCTGCATCCTCATTAATTTGTAATGATTCATATATCTCAACTGTTGGACTTAATTTGAGTTTGTAAATTCCAAACTTTTATGAAGATTATTATATTTATGTCTCCTACTAAATTCTAGGACTATAACTCTTAGTAATTTCAAGTACTTTGGGTATTGTTGTTTTTTATTGTAACTATAACTGCATGCATGTGTTTATCACCATTGGTTATGTTGTACAAAGGATTCCTAGCATGGTATTCATGTTGATGAATGTACTGTTTTCTGTTGACATTTAAATATTCTCTACGAGCTTACATAGTTTGTTCTTATTTTAACCTATGGATTCTAAAGTCGATTTGCTGCCACTTATGCAAGAAAACCCAAGATGCATACATTCCTTTTGTTATTTTTATTTGTAGATGAGTTAATGTTGGTTATTTCTCTTCCCCATTTCACTCTTTCCTCGGGTTTAACTTTTTAATTTCCTATTTATATATTTGGTAAGGATATTCCCTCCCTTATTCGTACAAATTCTCATTTCCTGCATTTTACTAGCCTCATAAAACCATGTGAGAAAAATGTAGATTTATAATTTTATAACTGCAAAGTAACTCTCTTATCTTTTGTCCTTCAATAATTTGTCTAGAAATATAAATTCTCAAAGTTCTTACCTAGGCTTATGGCATACCAAAAATGGGTGATTAATTCAGCAATTTATAATAAGGATTCACTCAAGCTTTTTAGTTAGTAGCAGTACCATTACCATGTACCTTATTAAATACCTTAATGCATTATATATTTTTATAGGTGGTCATATTGTTTCTCTTTAATAGCGGAATATAAATTTCTTCCCTTTGACATGAGAATAACAACATGCACAAAAGATATACGTAGTACAAAACTAAAGAGGGGTTTTTCCATTAATTTGCTTGCCATGTACATCTGTTTGCGCCAATAATTTTTTTTTATATTAATTCAATATAACTACTTCCCCCCCTAAATGTGACCAATGGTGCAATTATGAGGTTATCACCTATTTCATGCAATTACAATGTTTTCTCAGGTCACCAACACTAGCCTGAGTATAGCTCCTTTAAGAATACACATTCATTCCATTAGAAATTAGCTATCATTTTATAATGCACATAAGGTTTTAATGTAATATTCCTTCAACATAATATTTACTTTCTTTGTACAAAACTTATATTCTTGGGTTGATCTTCATTTCCTTACCTTTTAGGTTGTAGCATATTGTAAAAAATTATAAGCATCCTGGTAAAAGTATATAGCATTGAAACTGTAAAATATGATTTTTTTTTTTCCAAATATACATAAAAGAGCACTTTTGTGCTACTAAATTATATAAATAGATAACTAATTTTATTCTTGGAAATTCTCTATAGGTCCCTTTGACCTGAATCACATTTTCTATATAATTTTATGTTAACTTCACATCTTGACATAGTCCCTAAATTACCAACATCTAAATCCAAATAAAATGTGATATCTGATATTATTAATACCATTTGATTAATTTATGTTTGGGATCAAGTACAATCGTTGTCAACCATTTCCTCTTCTATACATGCACATAGTTATTTGTAAACATACTTTGTATGATATAAAATTTGACAATGCATGCAACTATAATATGTAAAACGAGATGCAATTACTAAATGAATATTTCAATCCATATTACATAATGAACTAAATTTCATGTACTTGAAATTCCTGATTTGAAATTATTCAGCACTGAAAATTTTCCTCCCAACCATGAGTTGTCTCCAGCAGCTCTCCTCGAGAAAGAAAATTTTTCCATCAAATTAACAACCTCTTGTGATTTGATACAAGGTGCTTTTATGCCTTTCTTCCCTAACATAATTTCCTTTACGGTGCCCAAATTTATAGGGTCTGCCAACCCATTAGCTTAGGCCTTTTTATTTTGGCTTCCCCGAAAATATATATTTTTCTTTTTCTCTAAATTTTGCTTTTCTCTCCCACAACACTTTATTCCACCCTACTTAGTATTTCTCTCCAACTAAGTGATCAACATAACTTTTCTCTCCCATTATGTTGATTTTATTAAATTTTTCTCCAAGGGAATTTTAGGAGACTTTTTACTGAAGGTCCATCATGTGGACTTGACCACCTAAGCTTCCAAGAAGCCTTCCACACTCTAGTACTCTTCCTGAATATTCCCAAGAAATTTAGTTATTGACTTAACAATAATAATACAATTTCATCACGACACAAGTCACATCATGTTATCATGAGCGTTCAAAATTTAAAAATAGTAACTGTCTAAAAAGAAAAGTCATAGGGGGGTTACACCCCCCCCCTATAAAACACCATCCTTGGTGTTCCCTCGCTTCCATCTTATCTTAATATGGAAAGAAAAATGCCTCTTGTATTTTGTTCCTACACTCATCTCATCAGTATCAAGTGCTCCCACTTTACCTTAGTCTGAGCGATGACTCAAATATGAATCACACATGCCCTTATATTCATTTTGTGTTCCTTCTCTACCATGTTTCCATACATGCCAAGCATATGTTTCATATTTTGTATTCCACCTGCACCCAACAAAACTATCCACATGCATCCAAAAAAAAATAGTAAAATTGATGTAGAAACACAACAATACCTTATATCCTTTTCGTATATTTATTCAAATCTATATCAAGTGATATGGGTGTCCTTTAATGCAACATTTACAACAAAAACATTCCACTGGTCCATTCATACCCCTTAAAAGGAGAAACAATAATTACTAGACCACTTGCATACTTTTATTTAATGCTATTACTTTGATACCATTGTATCAAATATGTACGCGTACTTAAGTGTAAGGATAAATATTATTGTAGATGCTTCCATGATTGTTATGTTTCTCGAGTTTCATTTCAAAGTGGACCTATTCAAGTCCATTGTCATCGTCTTGCTACAAATTTCCCTACCCTTCCATAAATCGACGAAAAGATGAGGACAGAGTTAAGGAATTCACAATATCAACATAGATAATGTAGTAGTATTTTGATATAGTTAAGGTTCATGGTTTTAATGACCAGGGTAATTTCCAAAATCTACAACACTCTTTTTTTATTCCTTTTTTTTTATCACCTTATCCACTATTTCCTTTTGATTCACTCTCTTGAGTTTTCCTGTGTGGTCTGCATTGCATGCATCTTACTCCTGAGTATATCGATGTATTTTTTTTTCATTTCCATGTGCATCAAAACACAGTATGTTAGTATCAATTCCATATATCCTTACTCCCATGTGTATATATTTATTTTAAAATGACACATTGCTGGAAAAAGATAAATTTAGGGCATTTAGGGTTTTTCCTTCATATTTTCACTACACCATTTAACAATTTTCATCTTAAGTTTTTGCCACTCTCTTAGGCTACCCTCGCATTTCTCATCTACATTCCTATTTTATTCGGTGTTATCATTATAATCCTCATTTTTAGGCTACCATCATACATTAAAAAATATACATAATGGAAATAAGGCGATACATGGAACATGAGACTAAATACTAGTCAATTTATAAACTTGATATTACCCTCCCAAACCATCATACCCACCATAGTTTCCAACCAACTGTATGTGGAAACAACATATTATGCATAGTCTAATTAGGTCAAGTGCACCATGCAAGAATTATACAGGTTAAAAATACCTCTGGAATTAGAATGACTATGAAATTCTCCATAACTTGCACATGTATCTGGTCGAACTATTATTCATCCAAGGCTTCATTCAAACTTCATCTCTCTTGTAAAAACGTCTCTATTACACATTTCTCCTAAAGTGAAAATTTTCTGCATAACGAATCATTGATTAGAGTGACTTTTTGCACTCATCAACACTATGTGCCACACTCCACTTGTTAGAAATTAATCATCTCTGCATTATCCAGGACTGTATGATTACGATTTTGGTGTGGGAACATGCACTTTTGGACAACCTATATCAAAAATCATTTATTAATAGTCATATATGCAATCTAGAACACATGCATATCACTCCCTTAGTCTTAGTATAACGACAATGATGTCTCAATGATCATCCAAATCAACCCTCATTCGTCATAAAATGTATATTGTATCATCAAATTTGACACAATATCATCCAGGTTGGAAAGAATGACTATTATCACCTTTGGGTTTCATAAAAGAAATTAAGAGTTGTTTGTATGAAACTCTCCAACCACTTTTAAAATTTAGCACATGTTTGACTCAACATTTCCCCAAGTCCAGTTTTTTTTTCATCTAGTGAAGTTGAATCATAGTATGTGTCTCTTCTTTGGATTGTAATTAAATTCATATAATTTCAAATCTATCTTTGAAGACCCCCCTAAAAGCTTCAATCTATAGGAGTACATCAAAATATTGAGATAAATTCAACTTATCACTTATTATATCCCTTGCATATTAGTTGACATTTTAGACATTTTTCTCCTAACATTGAAATAAAACAACTTATTGGTACCGAATAGGGCAATCTCCTCTACAAATTAGGAAGAATATCATAACCTATGATTTGTTGGAAAAAAATCTAGATCCTATTTCCTCAATAGTAATATCTATTAGAGCAGGGGTGTGTCATATTTAATGTATTTGTAGGAATATTAGCATAGTGATAACACAATAGATACTACACATATGAGAATATAAGTTTTTAAGATTGGAATTACCCAATTTTATATCCACTTATAACCATAAAGTATGTTTGATTTATCTGTTAATTCAAAACTCCTCGACACCATGACAATGTTTCACTCTCAACTTCAATATTCCAAGAAGATTTTTGGGCACCATCACAGTTATTTAATTTAATCCCTTTAACATTTATTTCCTAAATGTAGATTCATTTAAATATGGAAGAGTCAGTCATCGTGGTAGGCTACATATCCACATCTATAACCAGTGCAACTATGTTGGAGTAAGTTAGGAATATGATAGACATGATTTGGAGATATTAAAAATAAATAATATTTTTCGTGTTTCACTTTTCTTGGAATACATGTTATGTTATCTTAAAACCAATATTGTGTTCCATCATGAGTTACATAAGAAAAATTGTAGTAAGGACATACGAGAATCATCTTGCTATATAAGTAAAGGTGAGATGGCATGCCTAGACTAGTTCAAACAGAAACAATGTCTCCATTTTTTCTTTAAAATGAACATTTTGATTGTAACCAAAATAGTCAATTCCAATATTTCCTGCCAAAATGAATTACTTTTTTGCTTCTTAAAAAGTTTCACAACAAAGCAAGAAAATGAACATTCTAGTTGGAACCAGAATAGTCAAGTCCAATACTTTCTGCAAAGTGAATTACTTATTTTCTTAACATGTTTTAATTTTTTTTTTCTCTTTCCCTTGACTCCATGAAATAAATTGCATTCAATTAGATTGTTTCTTGTACTGCAACTAGAATTAAGAGTGGAATCGCCTCTCCTGTTATTCTACATTTCCTACCATTTCTCTCTTGTAGTTATGGGTTGGCCATACACGTAGTATTGAACATAAATCTCTGATAACACTTATCGCATACCTATCCTCTCCAAATATTTTATTTTTTCATTGAAACATAACGAACGTATTCAGTTAGACGTTGCTCCCTTATTTTATTGATAGGAATAGGAAATCATGATTCCCTTGTTCGAGTCTTTCTTTTCTATTTCACCTAAGATTTCCTCACACATACTATTAATAACCATATATAGAATACATTTATGCTAATGTTATAATGATAACTTCTCTAACTCTCACCCCTAGTTTATCCTCTAAATGATCCAAACCTTATTCGTGACTCCAGTGAATCACATTTGTTTCACTTTATTTATGGATGAAGGGAGAACTTTATAGTTTGTGCATTCTCATAATGAGTGTACTTTTAATTATATTTTTTCTCTAGCAGAAACTCTCTTACTAATGCGCTCCACCAATTTTCATAGTCTATGTTAATTTCCATCACCAAATCCAAACCTATAACCATTTTGTTATAGTTCACAATTATATGAAGCTATGTATCTTATGTTTAAGAATGCTCTGTAAATGCTATTGTTTGACCCCTCATATTGATGCATTCCCGTAGAATTTTTAGTACCTTTCCCCCTCCATGGTGGAATATGTAACCTATTCATATGAAAGTTACAAATATATAGGTACAATGTTTTTCCCTAAGCTTCAGTCTTATAGTATATCATAGTTGATTGATTACCATTGGAATCTTTCCTACAGTCCTCATCTATCCCTGTTTCTTCATGATAAATAGTTTTACTAGTTTCCAACCAGTGCTTGAACCTTAGTGTAGAGTTCCATAATTGTTTTGTTTTGACACCCTTTTTCCTCCATTTCCTCTTTTCATCATCACTATCAACTCAATAAAAGTAGTAAAACCATCAATTTTGATAAGCTAAAAACTCTCATGTGTCTTATTTTTCATATTCGTTAATGTGCCTTATTATTATATTAAATATTGCATTAGCTACATAGTTAAGAAGATTCTACAACTATTTTACAAATCTGCAGTTATCTCCATGGTTTGCGGGGTTCTAGTGTGCCAACGATGCAAAGAAGCATATGGGTGGTTAAGGATCAATCCTGTCATAGATCCCCTCCTATTTGCTCAAGCCAATTCACTAAAGGAATCACACAGTGGCACGATCAAAGTCACGGGTCAAATACATAGCAGCAGAAGTCCGAATGCATCACGTTTCTCTGATTTTCTTTCCAAATAGCAAATCATCGAGATGACACTTTTTCTATTTAAGTTTCAAATTTGAATAAGGATTGATTAAAAGACCTGTAGGCGTAGAGGTCTCAAACTTTTGAGCATACATTTAATATATAAATATGCATCCTCTATAAAGGATAACAAGGAAGTAATAGTTAAGCTCTGAAGAAAGCGTGTGAACCAGACCTTTGTTGTCATACTGAATTAAAGTTACCTTTTTGTTATTCGATGCATTTGTGAGAGTGATTTACACATATTGTATGCGAAGGGCCCCTACAGATAGTTGAGGTTTACTTTATTTCATTTTATCACTTTTTGTTATCGCATTGTCATTTGATTCTAGTTTAGTTTCCTTACTTCACTATTTCATCATTTCCTTATAACTCATTTAAATATTGTTATTTCAGTTGCACTTGAATTTCTTCACAATCGTTTAATGGTTTAGTTTCTCCAATGTTTTTCGCTTAATTACAGTCAATGTTAAAAGATTGTTTTCATGTTTTTAGAGTCAGAACTTGTATATACCCTATAGTAAGCATTAGAGGATTACCTTCATGATTTTTAGAATCAGAAGTTGTATATGCTTTACAAATAGATTTTAAAGTATCGTTTTCTTGCTCTTAGAATCATTTGAATTCCAATACTCTCTTTTATAGCAGCAAGGCATTTAGCATAGATTCATAATTCTAGAATGATTAACATAAGATGTTTTAGAATTATACTCAATATAGATATGACCTCGTAGATTAGTCTAACAATAACTTAAATTCCACTCATTAATTTGTAGAAATATAACTCTAATCTAATAGGAACCTAGATAACAACAAAAATCCCTAAAACAAATATAACCATCATCTTACAAACTGAAAGAAAGGCTTCTAGCATACATAGTGCACTTGCACTTCATAAGTTTAGCAACTCCAGTCAATAATTTATTCTTTCAATTTAATAACATTAAATTGACCTAAATTTTTGGCATCGTTGTCAGGGAAGTGTAAATAGAAGCCTTAAAAAAAATCAAATAAAAACATGATATGCATAGGGAAGGAGACTCTAGAGGTAGGTTTGTAGGTCAAGGAATAAGTCTAACTCCTGCATTATCACTCACTCCACCATGACCATGTAGTGCCACACCACCCACACAAACTCTAATTCCATCCATAGTCAGCCAATATAGACTTCCTAAAGTCTTGAGATCTTAAATCCAACATAAAGGTTCACCAACTTCACTAACAAAAGTTGTAATCGAAGTAGATCCTACATCCCCAACAATAGGAATAATTTCTATATATTCAACTAGAGAACAACTTCTAGATCAAAAGTTTGAAGTTCCTATTAAAGAAGAGGAAGAAGAAACCTACTTCAAACCATTGATAGAGGAACCAGAGGAACTAGAAGAAAATTTAGATAATCATGTTGTAGAACTTGATATTTAGTCTGAGGAATCCATCATGGTTGAAGAGGGAGAATGATAAGTACACAATGTAAATGGTCAACAAAATAGGATTGGAGGAGGAGGAGGAGGAGGAAATAGAGGAGGTGGAAGAGGAGGTGGTAGAGGTAGAGGAAGAGGAGATCCAAAACCTTTTGTGTTCCCTATCCTTTATGAGGATACAACATTAACAATGAAAAACATGTCACCTTCTATCCTCCCTAATTTCCATGGAATAAGAAGTGAAGACCCAGAGACATTTCTTGTTGAATTTGAAGTATTATGTAGATCATATGATTATCTGCATGATGCTCCAAAACTGAAACTGTTCCCTACCACCGTAAAGGATTCAACATTAAAATGGTTTTTGAGTTTAGCAACGAACTCTATAATAACATGGGCACAAATGAAAGAAGCGTTCTAGGAGAAATACAAGGATTATTATATGCCTTATAGCATTAAATATTTATTCTTAAAATGGTACAAAAAGAAGATTAAAATCTTGAAGATTTTGTCTAAAGATTTCTTTATAATATCAAAAGGGAAAAAATGAATAATGTGGATGAGGAAACTTTGAAAGATCTTTTACTAAAATCCATTAAATATGAGTGGATTTATCTTCTCAATATAATGGGAAAATGAAATTTCTCAGTTACCATTTGTATATATTTGTGATTTATTTGTACATATTTCTAGAGGTAGAACAAGAGCAAGGAAAATTTCAAGGGATACTCTTTTATCAAGAGTAAATAAATCTGCAGCCGGGATAGTAAATAGGGGAGAATTAGGCAGTTTTCTTGATAAATTTTAAGACAAATATTTTAGGGAGTCTCAGTGAGCAAATTGACACCCTTAAAATACAAAACAAGCATAAAACTGAAAATGTTGTGTTCTCCACCTTTTGTCCTAGGTGTAGAAAGAAACATGCTTTGAGGGAATGTCCTTTAGATTTAAAAAATCATAGAAACCTATGTTATATGTGTAGAAAATCACGATACAAAAGAATGTCCCTCTATACCAGGTCTTAAGGCTGTGTTCAGTGAAGAAGGAATTCCAAATCAAGTAGACCCTCTTTATTTCCAAAAGACCATGGGAAAATACTCAAACAAATCAAACTCAAGGTTTTAATCCTCAACAATTTGTACACTCTTCACAAAATAATTGGAATCCACCCATGCCATGGAAGCCTTGGGCTAAACCACAATCCTAGAATCAAGCATGGAAAAATCCTTATGGAAGATATTCTCAATATCAACAGTATCTGCCACCTTATCCAAATTTTCCATCACAATACTTCACTCAAACCAACCAGTTACCTCAAGCTCAAGCTCAAAATGTAAATCCAAAACTTTCTTTTCCATTTCCACAAAGACGAAATCAATTACCTATCAACCACTCCAAAATATAAACAATAAAAAATCACAACCTATTTACAACTTATAAGGACAGAACCTTCAAACTTATATGATAAATCCATTAGATCTTAATAATGTTCAGTTAAGGTCGGGTAGAGTATTAGTATGGAAGAAACCATATGTTATTATTTAGGAAACGGAAAAAAATTCCCAAAAATATAATAATGACTATGAAGAAGAGATTTCCCCTTCCTCAGAAAGAAAATATTGAAACAGAAAATAATCCTATACATTCTAATAATACTCCTATTATATAACAACCTTTAGTATTTGTCTGAAGACCACCTTTTCCTGAGAGGTTTAAAATCAATAAAGGAGTAAATCCAGGAAGCCCCATTATGAAAACACACATCAATGGAACTGAAATACCAAACGCAATGATTGATCTAGGAGCCACCATAAACACAATGAGCAAACAAGCTATGGATAAACTGAAGCTTCCTAATCTTCAATATAAAACAACGTTGTTATAATTAGCAGATAGGTCTGTAATTAAACCTAATGCTGTGTTAGAATATATATATATATATATATATATATATATATATATATATATATATATATATATATATATATATATATATATGTATATATATATATATATATATATATGTATATATATATATATGTATATATATATATATATATATATATATGTATATATATATATATATATATGTATATATGTATATATATATGTATATATATATATATATATATATATATGTATATATATATATATATATATATATATATACATATATATGTATATATATATATATATATATATATATATATATATATATATATCTATATATATATATATATATATATATATATATATATTCTTGGGAATATCCTGTTGATTTCAAGATTTTAACACCCAAGAATAATTTAGGAGGAAATCCATCAACCTTAGGAAGGCCATGGTTAACTAAATCCGATGCTTTTATCAATTATAGATCAAAAGACATGTTTATCTCAGATGGAAGTTCAACAAATATATTTACATTGTACCCACCAGCAAAAATAATGATAGAAGTAGAAAATGAAGAATGGATAGATGATGATAATGATATACAACTAGGTTTCACTTTTGCACAAATAAATGAAGAGGATCAAATTTAAAATTTGGTAGAAAATAATGAACCCTCTTTATATTGTGACAATAGTTATAATTTTCAAGAACAATATAATATTGAATATCTATCATGTAGATAAACGTATTTACATTTTATGGAAAAATTTGGAAACTCTTCAATAGAAATTCTTCTAGGGAAAATTCTGAATATCAACGAAAACCTGGAATAACTACAGAAAAAGAAACTGGTAGAAATATTGCAAAAACACTATTTTTCATATGCAGGGGAATACAGTGATATGAAGGGAATTCATCCTAAAACTTGCATGCATCATATTTATATTGAAGAAAATGCTAGACCAATTCAACAACCACAAAGAAGAATGAATCTAAACTTAAAGGAAATTATTAAAGAGGAGTTCAGAAACTGTTAATGTAAATTTCATTTATCCAATACCAGACAATCAATGGGTTTCACCCATAGTAATTGTTACTAAGAAAAATGGAAAATGGAGAGTATGCATTGATTACAGGGAATTAAATAAATCTACTTTGAAAGATCATTTTCCACTTCCTTTCATAGATCAAGTTTTAAATACATTAGCAAGGAAAAATATTTCTTATTCTGGGATGGTTTTAGTGGGTATAATCAAATTTAGGTAGCACCTGAAGACGAAGGCAAAACCACATTCACCTATCCATGGGGGACTTATTTTTACCGAGTACTTCCTTTTGTATTATGCAATGCCCCAACAACATTCCAAGGAGAAGTACTAGGAATTTTCTCTGATCTTATTCATGATTGTGTGGAAGTGTATAAGGATGATTTTACAGTTTATGGAAATTCTTTCGAAGAAGCACTTGAAAATCTAGAAAAAGTTCTCATAAGATGCAAAGAAGAAAATATTTGGTTAATTCATGAGAAATTTTTTATGATGTTTAATTAAGGAATTGTTTTAGGTCACCATATTTCAGGAAATGGAATTAGGGTAGACTCATCTAACGTAGAAATTATTTCCAAATTATCAATCCCATGTTGTCAATGAGATGTTAGGAGTTTTCTTGGTTCTACTAGATATTATAGAAGATTCATAGAAAACTTCACAAATATTGCATCTCAACTCTTCAAATTACTCACCAAATACTGTGAATTTAGTTGGAACTCTGATTTTCAAAAGGCTTTTGAAACTATTAAAAAGAAGATCTCCGTGGCACCTATCTTAAAAGGACATAATTGGAAATTTCATTTTCATATATCAACTGATGCTTTAGACAAAACTCTAGGAGTTGTGTTAGGACAAAAAGATCTCACTTCTTATGCCATTTATTATACCAGTTAAAATTTAACTCCTGCAGAGCTAAATTATATTCTAACTGAAAATGAGTTTTTAGCTATCATTCACGTCATTAATAAATTCAGACATTACATCATTAGAAATGAAACTTTCATTCAGACATACCATTCTTCCATTAGATATTTAATGAACAAACCAATTACTAATGGTAGAGTAACAAGATGGCTATGACTGTTACAAGAATTTAACATCACCATTCTGCACTGACCTAGAAAACAAAACACATTTGCTGACTTTTTATCTAGAATTCAAAATGGTAACATTGACATACTTGTAGAGGACAAATTTCCTGATGAAAATATTTTTGCAGTATCTACTAAATCACCATGGTTTGCATATATTGCTAATTATTTGGTTACAGGGAAGCTACCCTCCTATTTGTTTCCTAGAGAAAGGACAAGAATAATCTAAACAAGTGCATCTTATTCATGGATAAATGAATAATTATATAAGACAAGATCAAATCTCATCATCCGAAGGTGTGTAAGAGAAGATGAAATACCTAAGATACTTAAAGCATGCCATGATGAACGATGTGGAGGTCATTTTGCTGACAAAAGAATTGCTTCTAAAGTCCTTCTCTTAGGATGTTATTGGCCTTCCCTTTTTAAGGATGTCAAGGAATATGTTAAGAGGTGTGATAGCTATCAAAGAATGGGGAAACTTGTTCCGTCAGTTCAAATTCCACTACAACCTCAGGTACTCATTGAAGCTTTTGAAAAATGAGCTTTAGATTTTTTTGGACCAATTAATCTATCTTCAAAACAAAAAATAGTATATTCTTGTATGCATTGATTATGTTACTAAATGGGTATAAGCTAAAGCACTTTCTTTTTCTACTAAAAATGTTGTAGTTTCATTTCTTTTTTATGATACTTTTGCTCATTTTGGTGTCCTAAGAGAAATTTTAAAATATCAAGGAAATCAATTTACATGCAAAATAGTGCAAAATATCGTGGAAGAATATAAAATCAAGCATCAAAAATCTACTCCATACCATCAACAAGCAAATGGAAAAGTAGAGACTACCAAAAAAGTGATTGAAGAAATCTTCACCAAGACAGTTCACTTGCACAAAAGGCATTCAACATAAAAGCTTCCAAAAGCTTTATGGGCCTACCATTCCACATGGAGAAGCACTACAAGACATACTCCCTATGAACTTGTTTATGGGAAGCAAGTCCTATTTCCAGTTGAGTTCTAGATTCAGACCTACAAGACCACATTTCAGTTGGGACTTGACTTACTAGAAGCCCAAAAGAAAAGAATGGAACAACTCAATGAGCTTGATCAAATAAGGCAAGTTTCTATCCAAAAGACTAGTTTAGTCCAGCAACAGAGATCCATATGGCATGATAAATACATCAAAGAAATAAAATTTCACCCAGGAGACTGGTATTACTCTTTTATTCAAAGTTCAAAAATTTCCAAGGAAAGTTTCAAACTCATTGGCTTGGGCCTTATAGGATTGAAAATCTTTTTGATAATGCAACAGTCAGAATTAGGACTATTAATGAAGAAAAAGTTCCTCTCTTAGTGAATGGACATTGACTCAGGAACTATCATAAGCTAATGACCAAGGAGGAATTTGTAAATATTTTCTAGAACAACTCTGATTTGAAGTCGATTAATAATTCTTCTTCTTCTTCTCCATCTTAAAAACTTTCATTTTTAATATATGAAATAAAAAATTAATAATAATAATAATAATAATAAACCAATTGTATAAACATGAAAAGCAACAATTATTGGCATGTTTATGCAGCAAATTCAAGGTGAAATCCAATAATCCTTGGCATCTTAAATTTTATTTGTATCCCATTTTCTATAGTTCCATTTTCTTACATCCCTTTCTTCTAAAAATAAATTGCTACAAAATTTCTGATTTTCTGCAGCCCTGGCAAATTTATACAACCAAATTGATAAAAACTTATGATTATACAATTGAAGGAATGATTGACCCCCTCCACTGCAAAGTACCTGAAGAACAACATAAAAAAATGGCAACCAAAGGTTAGCAATAACACAATTCAAAGGTACGCACTTCTTTAATTTAATAATAGGGATCAAAGCATTACATATATGAATTATATAAACATGGTACTACTGAAAATCAAAATCATTACTGCTAAGAGTTGATAGTGTCATGTCAAAACCATGTATAATCCACCATTCACTCCCTGTCATCATAACTCATATCTCGACTCACATCTCGATCCATTGTAGCAATCAAAAAAATCATAAACATGAATGGTATTAACTGTTATATTTTCCTCACTCCCTTATACCCTCACTAACTATGCTCTCATTATTCCATCACTCACACTCTCGGCCTTTCTACTCTAAAAACACTATCAAGCCGTCCTACCCTGTCAAACAAAACAATTTTTGAGATGAAGCTTCTCAGCCATGGGAGTGATAGTCAGAACAGAGCCAATAGGGAAGAAATTTTTGGAGGGGTACCCACAGACAAAAGAATTGTTGTAGAAGGAATAGTGGCTAGAATTTATGGAGAAATTCAATAGATTCCATAAAGAAATGACCAAATCCTTCCCCAGGGATTTTGATGGAGTCGAAGTAGAGATAGGAGACATCAAATTGACAGTGACAGATTCGTTTAAAGTTGAAGCCATTGAATTGCCGAGAATTGGAGAAAAATGGTTCAAAAATAGAGGAATTGAAATAGAAGATTGGAAAGTTTTCCTGAAGAAACCAAGCATGGACACCACCATTTTCAAGAAGGGCATCCCAAGGATGGAATTAAAAATTAAGTGGAGGAATTTTCCTCTAATAATAATAAAAAAAAATTACCTGCGAAGGAAGGTTTCATTTAGTAGGTAACACAATGTATCACCATGGTCTAGTAAAAATACTTGTTGAATTCCCTCTCCAAAACATTAGTGATAATTGGGAAATATTTTTAGTAAGGAATCACTTTCAGGAAGACACTCATGGGTAGACAAAAAGTAGCAAACCTAGGAGGGAAGGAAAATAAAAATTGATAGGACATTGGAAGAAGAACCACAACAGTCACAAGAACTATCAGAGGATGAAATCCCTCTTGTAGAAATTTTGGAGAAAATAAAAAAAAAATATGTTATAAGAAAGAAAGCCAGTAAAGAGACAGATTTCACCTCAAACAAATAAGCCTAAAACAAAAAGGAAGAAATCTCAAAAGGCCCATGTCACGGGTCTAAGAAGGAGTACTAGACTCAACTGAGAAAAATAAATACCCTTAAAGAGCATAGAGAATATCCATGAAGAAACATAAGAAGACTTAGAGGGAGAATAAGATTTAGGAATTTCTCCAAGAACATCTCCAAGGGTTTCATCACTAACTTTCACTTCGCCTCCTCATAGTCCAAGACGAAGAACGCTAGAAATTGATCCTATGTGGCAAGAGATTTATGATTATATTGAATCCCTCGAGAAAATGAATTCATCAAGAACATCAATTCCAATTCAAGAGGAAGAAGAAGTCGAGTTTAATGAACCACAAGAACCTCTAGTAATCAATGTATTCAAACAGGAAATCTTCGAACTAGAGACAATAAACAGGTACATTAAAAATCAAAATCAAGCCTTGAAAGCACATATGGAAATCCAAATAGCTATGAGTGACAACCTCCTTTTAAATCTAAGTCTGTGGTTTAAGAAGAACAAGAAATTGAAGAAGAAAAATAGGGGTTTTCAGAGACAGGTTATAAATTTTAAATACAAGATCCTCATGAGAAAACCAAGGATGGAAATGACTGGTAAGAAAGTGAAAAGGATGAAGTTAGATGTAATGGCATAAGTGTCCAAGAAAATGTAGTAGTTCAACAAAGACATCAATTTTGTGTTTTATACGAGGACATACAAAATCTTTAGTGTGGGGGAATGTAGAGTTCCATAACTGTTTTGTTTTGACATGCTTTTACCTCCATTTCCCTCTTTTCATCGTCGCTATCAACTCAATAAAAGCAGTAAAACAATAGATTTTGACAAGGTAAAAACTCTCATATGTCTTATTTTTCATATTCGTTAATGTGCCTTATTATTATGTTAAATATTTCATTAGCTACATAATTAATATTATTTTGTAGCTATTTTACAAATCTGTAGCTATTTCCATGGTTTGTGGGGTTCTAGTGTGCCAACGAAGCAAAGAAGCATATCGGTGGTTGAAGATAGATCCCCTCATGGATCTCCTCCTATTCACTTGAGCCAAATAACTTAAGGAATCACACAGTGGCATGGTCAAAGGTACAGGTCAGAAACATAGAAAAAGAAGTTTGAATGCATCAAGTTTCTCTGATTTTATTTGCAAATAGAAAATCGTCAAGATAATGATTTTTATGTTTAAGTTTCAAATTTTAATAAGGATTGATTAAAAGAACTATAGGAGTAGAAGTCTCGGACTGTTGAGCACACATTTTATATATAAATATGTATCCTCTATAAAGGATAATAAGGAAGTAATAGTTAATCTCTAAAGAAATCGTGTGAACCAATCCTTTGTTCTCATACTGAACTAAAGTTACCTTTATGTTATTCGATGCATATGAAAGCATGATTTACACCTACTGTATGCATAGGACCCCTGCAGACAATCGAGGTTTATTTTATTTCATTTTATCGCTTTCTGTTATCGCATTGTCATTCCGTTCTAGTTTAGTTTCCTTACTTCACTATTTCATCATTTTGTTACAACTTAGGTAAATCTCATTATTTAGTTTTCACGTGAATTTATTCATAGTAGTTTAATGGTTTAGTTTCTCCAATTTTTTTCGATTAATTACAGTCAGTGCTAAAATATTGTTTTCATGCTTTTAGAATCTAAACTTGTTTATACTTTGTAGTCAGTTTTAGAGGATTACCTTCATTCTTTTTAGAGTCAGTATTTGTATGTGCATTTCATAAAGCTTTTAAATGAGTGTTTTCTTGGTCTCAAAATCATTTGAGTTTGAATACTCGATTTTATGGCAGCAAGGTGTTTAGGATAGATTCATAATTCTAGAATGGTTAACATAAGATGTTTTAGAACGATACTCAATATAGATATGACCTAGTAGATTAGTCTAACAATAACTCAACTTCCACTCATTAATTTGTATAAATCTAAGTCTAATCTAATAGGAACTTAGATAAAAATGAAAATCCCAAAAACAAATATAACCATCATCTTAGAAACTGAAAGAAAGGCTTCTAGCATATATACTGCGCTTGCACTCTAGAATCTTACCAATTCCGGTCGATAATTTACGCTTGCAATTTTAGAACATTAAATTGACAAAAAAATTAGCATTCACACAATGGATACTCAAGGTAGTGTGATTAATAATGTATATAAAATTACATATGGGTACTAAGAATTATCTTACCCTAATCGAGATGTTAATGTTACTAGCACCTTACTTTTCGAACTATGGCATGAATTAGTAATCATAAAGAGTTGCATTAAAAGCCTTGGGTGGGTACATGTGTGAGGTTAGTCTCTGTGAAAACCTTATGTTGATAAAATATAACAATGTGTCTACCCGTCTTCTTCCTCTTTAAATCCTTTACACACTTCCCAAGTAAGTTCGTACATGAGGCTAAGTTTTTTTTTTTAAGAAGGTGATAATGTGTGGGTCGAACCAAACACTGTCACACACCTCTAGACCACATGATGTGTCGAAACAAATGTTACCACACACCTCTGAACCACGTGATGCTCATGTGCTACCACACATTACACAAGGGGATAGTTGGAATCTTATATGTCAGATCAAAAAATTAGAATTTGCTCTCGCAAAAACCTAGTGATTAAGATGGAATGACACCTGATCCCTTTAGTGATTTTCACTCAGAGGTATACAGTTTAGAGCTCATGTCACCACCTCAGGAAGAATATAGGTTCTCGACATCTGGTAACTAGAATCTACACTACGACTGTGTATGCATTTCTCGCTTCTTCATTTTGGGTGAAGTTCATAACATTGAGGAAATTGTGTTGGCTCCCCGTTAATGGCGGTGTAGAAGGTCAACGCTCCCCGTGTGTTTCGTGGCATGTGCTTAAATCTAGCGATGTGTCCGTTTACTAACACCTGCGGGTTTTGGTGTAATGGCAGTCATGACTCCAACAAGTGGTATCAGAGCCAAAGGTCTCGAGTTCGAAACACATTGGGCTCACGTTGGGGGGGGGGATTGTTGTCTCCCCATTAATGGTGGTGTAGAAGTTCAACGCTCCCCATGTGTTTTGTGGCATGTGC
Organism: Pinus tabuliformis; assembly: GCA_031772625.1. NCBI lineage: Eukaryota > Viridiplantae > Streptophyta > Pinopsida > Pinales > Pinaceae > Pinus > Pinus tabuliformis. The sequence goes on from CM062809.1 coordinate 770,844,805, forward strand.
TTAAATATAGCAATGTGTCTATTTACTAACACCTACGGGTTTTGGTGTAATGACAATCATGACTCCAACAAATTGGAACAAGGAGAGGAATGGGTCGAAGATTTTTGCAGACTTACAAGATTTTCATTCGAGCCAGCGGTATTGTTTCTTACTCAATACACTTCAAATATTTTCCTACTGATTTAGGTGTTCAATCCTATGATGATGACATGCTTCCTGGTCCACATGGTGTCCTGAGCCCTTTGGACCGCTTTCCAATGTAATTTTGTGGATGTAAATCCTACGATTTCCATTATTTATTTATGTTTTAAGTTTATTCTTCAAGCTATATATCGTCAATTCTTGGTTATAGATTTATTTTATCCTCCTTAATTTTTTTTTCCTTGTGGTTATATCACAGAGTTTGACTATAGAAGGTTATGGACTGCAAGATTAATTACCCTACGTCATGCATAAAGTTGAAATAATTAAGGTGAGGTTGGGTTTTCTGGCTTTCCTCCACTTCGATGAATGTTATGTTTATGCTATGATTAGAGAATTAGCATTTCTCTTCTTTTGCGAATTTTCCATTCCCCTTCTATTATGCATTTCTCACTCATTCTTTCCATTTGCACTCTGTCAATACAATACATGTTTATATTTTGTATGGGGGGGAGACACCCTCCTCACCGGCCATAAGTATTTTCTCATCTATGGTCAATTAATAAAAAAAAAAATATTGAAGGTTTGAGATAATACATTTCCCTCTAATTTTCATTTCACTGGTCCCCTCATGAAAGACATGGATTTTTCCCTTTAACTCAAGTAAACTATTTGGAGTTGGGAGCAAGTTTTGGTCACAACCCTGACATTCATTTTCTATTCGCAGGTCGATGTTCTCTAGGTTTCCCTTAGGCTACATGTTTCTCATCTTTTTAGAGGGTTATGGCATCCCTACCTCCTTTTAGACTAGGATTCAAACTTGTAATTCTTCCACTCTATGATTGTGAAGTGATTTTTTTTCTTTTGTTGTGCTTTTCCTTACTTACTCATGAGGTTGTAGTTGACGTATGGGTTGTCTCCTCGTTAATTTTTAATGATTCATATATATATACTGTTGGGACTAATTTAAGTCTGTAAATTACAAAGTGTTATGAAGGTTATTATATTTATGTCTCCTATCAAGCTCTAAGACTATAATTGTTAGCATTTTAAGGAACTCTAGGTTTTTTTTCTTTTTGGTGGTAACTATAACTGCGTGCATGTGTTTATCACCTTTGGTTATATTGTACAAAGGTTTCTTAGCATAGTATTCATGTCGATGAATGTATTGTTTTTTGTTGACATTTAAATATGCTCTATGAGCTTACAAAATTTGTTTTTATTCTAACTTTATGGATTTCTAGAGGCAATTTGATGCCACTTATTCGAGCGAGCCCATGATGCCTACATTTCTCTGGTAATTTTAATTTTTAAACGATTTAATGTTGGTTATTTTACTCTTCCCCATTTCGCTCTTTTCTTGGGTTTAAATTTTTAGTTTCCTATTTATACGTAGCAAAGGACATTTCCCCCCTTATTTGCATGAATTTTTGTTTCTTTCATTTTACTAGCCTCACAATACCATGTGATCAAAATGTAGTCTTACAATTTTATAACTCCAAGGTAACTCTCTTATCTTTCTCCTTTAACAATTTGTCTAGAAATATAAATCCTCCATGTTCTTACCTAGGTTTATGGCTCACCGACATTGGGTGATTGATTCACCAATTTAAAATAAGGACTCACTCACGCATTTTAGTTAGTAGCAATACCCTTACCATGTACCTTAATAAATACCTCAATGCATTATAGATTTTTCTAGGTGGTCATAATAAAATTGTATCAATAACATAATATAAATATATTCCCTTTCACATGAGAAAAACAACATGCCCTAAAGATATACGTGGTCTGAATCTAAAGAGGGTTTTTTCCATTAATTTTCTTATCATGTACATGTGTTTATGCCAATAACACATTATATCAATTCAATATAACCACTTCCTCCCCTAAATGCGACCATTGGTGAAATTATGAGGTTATCAGCTATTTCACACACTTGTATTTTTTTCCCGGTGGCCAACCTTACCCCGGGTACAACCTAGTTAACCATACACAGTCATGCCACAAGAAATTAGCTATGATTTTCTAATTCAAATAAGGCTTTAACATAATATTCCTTCAACATCATATATACTCTCTTGCTACGAACCTTAAATTCTTGTGTTGTTCTTCATTTCCTTACCTTTTAGGCGGTAGCACATCGTAGAAAATTATAAGCATCTTGGCAAAGGTGTATAGCATTGAAAGTGTAAAATCTACAATCCCTTTTTTTCAAAGATACATAAAAGAGAAATTTTGTGCTACTAAATTATATAAATAAATACTTAATTGTATGCTCGGAAATTCTCAACTGTCCTTTTGATCTGATTCATATTTCCTGTAAAATTCACATATCGACATAGCCCCTAAATTACCAGCATCTAAATCCAAATAAAACGTGATATCTGATAGAATTAATACCATTTGATTTAGCTATGGTTGGGATTAAGTATAATCGTTGTAAACCATTTTCTCTTTTATACCTGCACACAAGATTTAGTAAACAAACTCGGTATAATATCAATTTGAGCATGCCTACAAACTAGAATATGTAAAATGAGATGAAATTTCTAAACGAATTCGAAATCCATAATACGACATGAACTAAATTTCATCTGCTCGAAATTCCTTCTTGGAAATTATTCAGGACAAAGCATGTCCCTGGCAACCAACTAGAATATGTAAAATGAGATGAAATTTCTAAACGAATTCGAAATCCATGATACGACATGAATTAAATTTCATCTGCTCGAAATTCCTTCTTGGAAATTATTGAGGACTAAGCATGTTCCTAGCAACCATGAGTTGTCTCTAACAACTCTCTCCGAGCAAGAACTTCTTGCCATTGAATCAACAACCTCTTATGATTCGATACAACATATTTTATGCTTTCCTTCCTTAGCATATTTTTTCTTAACAGTGTCCCGTTTTATAGGGTCTATGAGCCCACTAGCCTAAGGTTTTTTGTTTTAAGTTTTTTTGAAAAAGAGACTTTTATTTTTCTCTAAAACCTTATTTTCTCTCCCACTATGTTTTATTCCCCCCTACTTAGTATTTCTCTCCAACTAAGTGATCAACATAACTTTTGAAGTGACATATACTTCAAAATATATTAATAATAAAAATTCATTTTAAATTTCTATGATAAAATGTGTTGATGTACATGTTATGTAAAATATTTTAATGTCAATTGCATATATATTATATATCATTTAAAAAATAATAATGGATATATCATGAAAAAAATAAGTTTTATAGTTAAAACATTTATTTGTTGCTATATATATTCTATTTAGCATTCAAAAATACAATTTAAATAATGAAAATTAGCACATCTTATTTTGCACTTTAAATAAGTTTGCACGTGAAGAAATTTGATCCCTCTCGGCTCTATGTTGTTTGAGTGCAAAGGCTCATTCTACAACCCAATATGAGGGGATGAGGGGATGTGTAAGTACGTACGTCTATCTATCACTCTTTAAAATAAAAATAAAAAATAAAAAATATGTTCTAAATAGAAAAATAATGTCTACTATAATAAAAAAATAAAATGAATATGTTATAAAGTAATTAGAAGTAAAAAAATGTGTGAGTAAGATATTTAAATCTTATGCTTTTCAAAAATATTTGAACAAAATATTTAAATAAACTATTTCAATATCTATATTGACTAATTTATGTCCATATCAACTTCAGATATATAATATATAAAAGAAAGTTTTTAAAATGAAATATTTTAATGCGGTATATAGAAAAATATTCAATGTGGATTATCAATAAAATATTTTAATAGGAATTAATATTGACATATATTTAAAAATATAATAATAATAATAATAAATCATTTTAATTTCCATGATAAAATATCTAGATGTACATGTTCTGTAAAATATTTTAATATCAATTACATATATATTATATATCATTTTAAAAATAATAATGTATATATCATGAAAATGTTGGAAATACTGAGAGGGGGGTGAATCAATATTTCTTTTTCTCACTATTGTTTTACTAGTTAAAACATATATGTTCAAAAACACAAAATGAACAGCAGGAATAAATGCTTTTATTAATATAACTATGCAGTAAAAATAAATACAATAAATAGATTGTCACAATTGGTTTCCAAACTCCAACTTGGACTTTGGTGAGGCTCCAACCTCCTGAGCACCAACTCTATTTTGCCAAGACATCAATCTTGGACTTAGGAGCACCAACTCCCAAGGACTTCAATCCTGTTCAATTCTGAGGCTCCAACCTCTTTGGTATACACTGGTGTGCTGTTGCGCTCTTTTCAGCTTCCACTGCTTCTGCTGCCCCCTTTTCTTCTGCTGCTTCCACTATCTCATACTCAGGTTATCCCGTCCCCGAACAACAACAACTACTCTCACTGTTTTCTGCTGTTTTTTTTTTTTCATATGCTCCATGCCTCTGTCCCTTCATTTCTTCTTTCTCATTGGCTCTTTGACTTCCTTTCTTCACAGGCTCTTCAGCTTCCTTACTCCGTAGGCTCTTCGGTTTCCTCAGCGCTTGCTTGCCCTGTCAGTTACCTCTGTTTATCCAACCGTTCCAATAATCACAGGATACATACATCAAAATTATAACAACACTCTTGTTTTGCTCATGATCGCAGGCATACACTGGAGCCGCTTGACACTTCGGCTTCCATTTTTTTTTTTTTTTTTTTTTGTCTTACAGGCTTTATCAGTGCTTTTAATCACCCATCGGAAGCCACCACCCGAGCGTTTTAATCAACCATCAGAAGCCACCACCCGAGAACTTTAAATCAACCATTGGAAGCCTTATATCATATGCAATATATGTCCAACACTATAAAAACCCCGCAGCCACATATATTTTAACACACAGGAAAATAACGTAATTCTTGTTCTCATTCAACAGACGTGGATCTCAATTCTTATCCATCCACCTTTATAATTATCGATGGATTCGGATTTCAGCGATCACTAGAAAACTGTTAAGGCCTGACCTCCGACGAGGTGTGGACCCGACACATCTTTAGGCTGCCTTTTATTATGATTTCGGTCCCGATGGATTTCGGCGACTTCCCTTCTGGCTGTTTCAAAGTCTAACAGACCTTGCGGACCCGACGACCCATTAAACCATCCTCAATATAATACTGCGGCTCCGAATTTCGGAGCTCGTCACTTAACCGCGCTGAGGTTCCTTTCGGACCCGAAAAGGTTTAGATGCCACGCTATATATATTTCAGCGGGTCCGCTTATCGATGGTCGCCACAGACAATAACACTCCCTCCTCCGAACACGACGGACCTGACGCTTTATAGGGAGCACTGAATAATATTTCGGCTCCGATATATATCGGAGCTTTCACATGATAGTTCCAAGCCACACCTTCTGATGCGATATTTGGGTTCGAACCCGATATGGGTCTGGACCAATCTGAATAAGAATTCGCGTCCACTCTCATCCCTAAGGGTTCCGATAATTGTTAATACATGCATATGTGGGTTTTCATTGCCCGAACAACGCCCGATAGTATTAATAAAGGCATATATGGCTCCTCTTGCGCTGGCACTCCTCCGATATGGCTCCTCTTGCTCTGATATATGTGGCTCCTCCGATTTGGTTCCTCTGGCTCCTTTTGATCCTCTCAGCTCCGATATGCTCTGTCTCCTCCTCTTGAATATTGCCATATTGACATCAATGACAATCTGTGTCCAACAATCTCCCCCTTTGTTATTGATGGAAATATTCTTCTTCCTTCTCCCCCTTTGACATCAATGGCAAAGGCATGCATACGAACTCCCCCTGTCAAGCTGCTCCCCCTATCCTGCTGCATCTTTATGAATAAACTTGAGTGATGATAAAGAAATAACCCCCATCTTTTGTCACAGATGTTCGAATGCTTCCCGAGGAAGAGGTTTTGTGAAAATATCAGCTATCTGCTCCTTAGTACTAATATATTCCAGAGCGATGTTTTGTTCAGCTACTTGCTCACGGAGGAAATGATACTTGATTGGTATGTGTTTGGTTCTTGAGTGCATCACTAGATTTTTGCTGAGATTGATAGCACTAGTGTTGTCACAATAAACGGTAAATGGTTGATCTGTACATATGTCGAAATCTTTTAGCGCTTCCTTCATCCATAGTATCTGAGTACAACAGTCTGCTGCAGCAATATACTTGGCTTCGGTTGTGGATAATGATATGGATGACTGTTTTTTGCTGAGCCAGGATACCGAACAGTCTCCTAGGAAGAATGCATTTCCACTAGTACTTTTCCGATCATCTATATATCCATCCCAATCAGCATCAGTGTATGCAGTTACAGTCAGTGTTGAGTTCCTTGGGTACCAAAGACCGAAATCAGAAGTTCCCTTTAGATATCTGAGGATTCTTTTTACAGCTAATAAATGGGATTGTTTGGGAGCCGATTGAAATCTTCCCAGCATTCCTACTGCTTGCATTATGTCTGGTCATGTAGCTGTTAAGTATAGAAGGGCTCCAATCATTGACCTGTAATGAGTTGCATCTACTAGAGGGGAGTCATCATCTTTGCTCAGTTTGCAGTTTGTGGTCACGGGAGTGCTCATGGGTGCACAGTCCCCCATTCCATATTTTTTGAGCATGTCTTTTAGATATTTGGCTTGAGATATACACAATCCTGCTCTGGTTTGAGATACTTGAAGTCCAAGGAAGTGGGACAGTTCTCCTATCATTGACATCTCAAATTCTTTTGCCATGCTTTGAGAAAATTCATGGCTCATTTCATCATTATTACTAGCAAAAATCAGATCATCGACATAAACAAGAGCAACTAGTAACTTACTTTTATCTGTCTTTATGTATAGATTGCTTCCAGCCACTCCCTTTTTGAAGCCTTGTTGTTGGAGATAGTTATCCAGTCTTGCATACCAAGCTCTAGGAGCTTGTTTCAACCCATACAAAGCCTTTTCCAACTTACAGACTAGGTCCTTTCCTGCTGTCAGATCAAAACCTTCTGGCTACTCCATGTAGACTTCCTCCTTGAGTTCCCCATTTAGAAATGCTAATTTCACGTCCATTTGATAGATTTTGAATCCTTTCGAGCAAGCAAATGCTAAGAACATCCTGATAGCTTCCATACAAGCCACTGGTGCAAATTTCTCTTCAAAGTCAACTCCTTCAATTTGTGAATAGCCTTTGCAGACAAGTCTTGCCTTGTTTCTGATAACCTGTCCTTCCTCATTCATTTTATTTTTGAACACCCATTTGGTTCCTATTATGTTTTTGTCCTTGATCACAAATTTGGCTGACACTCAGAAGGTTGTGTTTGAGTCCGTCAACCAGCAGAGCATCTTGAGATTTTCCTTTTCCATTGATTAGAGTAATTGTTCCTCTTCCTGCAATTTCGCCAGTTCTGCTTCCAAAGGACACATTCCCTTCCTTTTTGCTCAGTGAGATAAATTTCCTTCTGTCTCCTATCATGTGTCTAGAGCACCCACTATCCACAAACCATTGGTTTCCATTATTTTGCGCAAATAGAGCTAGGCCGCATTTTTCCATTACAGAGATCTTGCTACTCGTCTTTCTTCCTTTGAGTGGGCAGTTTTGTTCATAGTGTCCATTATTGTAGCAAAAAGAGCAAGTCAGATCAAATTTAGTCAAGGGATCGAATGAATTGAAGGTTTTGGTTTGCCCTTGTCTTTTGGGAGCATATGAGTTGATTACTTGGTCCTTTTGCGTACTTCTGCGAGCCATACAATGTCTAGCTTGGTGACCAAAGTTTTTACAGTGAAAACAGTGTCCAAGAAATATGGTTTTGAAGCAACCATGGTTTAATTCGCTTTCCTTTCTGAGAATTACTCCTCCCTCGTCCTTTGGATTTTTGATGGGTCCTTGGTGCAGTACAGGTTTGTATTTGCTGTAGTGTCCATGATTCGACTCCACATTCTTCTTTGGAGTAACTCTTTCTTTATTCTTGGAATCTGGGATGCACTTTTGATAAGATACTTCTTCATCTTTTGGGTTGCAGGAAAGTGCATCGGCATAGCTTTTCACATTATTCTTAGTGCTTGAGGATTCTCCCTTGAAACCTATTCTAGACTTATCATGTTGAGGTTTTTGATTTTTCAGAATAGTATCAAGTATTTGAGAGCTTTTACAACCCTTTTTAATTTGCTCCAACTCCTTTCTCAGAGATACTACTTCGGCCTCACGTTCTTCACAAGTCTCTTCTTTTTCCTTAAGCTTTGTTTCCAAGAGATCTTCTCTCCTTCTTGTTTCCTCGTTTTCCACTTTGAGAGAGATAATTTTGTTCCGTAGTTTCTCATTCTCTTCAATGGCACTTATTAACAGTTCATCCACATTTCCTCCTGGCCCCGAGTCATCATCATCTGTGAGTGCCATGAATAATGATTCTTGGCTTTCATCATGATCGCTTTCCTCATCTGATTTCTTTTTTATGACCATAAACTCATCCTCATCAGACTCACCTTGCTTGGAGAGAAGGTTTTTCTTATTGAACCCTTTCTTTTTGTATGTCATTCTTTTAGAATTTCTTTCATCATCACTGTCATGTTTATGAGGACATTTTGCTGCATAATGACCTATTTTACCACATTTAAAACAGATAAGAGGATACTTGCCTTTAAGCTTAGATCCTCTCTTCAGATTTCGTACATATTGAGCCAATTCGGATTCCACATCTGACTCATCACTACAGTCGTTCCTTTCTTTCCCTTTCTTTGACTTTGAGGCCTTCAATGCTGCATCTCTGGAGCTAGGTCCACCTTTCCTCATTTCATAGGCAGTGAGAATTCCATGGAGTTCATCCATTTTGACGGTGTCAAGATCCTTTGATTCTTCTATAGCACTTATCTTGGAGTCAAATCGGTCTGGAAGAGACCTTAATACCTTTTGTACAATAGTACTTTCTTCAAATTTTTCGTCCAATCCTTTCAGGGAATTTACCACTTCAGCTACTCGGAGGAGGTATGCTGCAATGTCTTCTTCCTCTTCCATCTTCAAACTTTCAAATTGTCTTCTGTGAGTTTGAAGCTTTGCCTTTTTGACTTTTGAGTCTCCATCGTACAAGCCGACTAGCTTCTCCCACATTTCTCTGGCAGAGTTACAGTGCATGATTTTCGTAAACTCGGAATCAGTGATTCCATTAGTGATAGAGTTCATGGCTTTTGCATTTGCAATATAGGCTTTCCTCTCGTCTTCGTCTGTTGGAAGAGTGGAAGTTGCTCGGTATTCAGTTTGACAAAAATGCCAGACTTCAGGTCCAAGGGACATTAAATAGTAAGTCATTCTTTTCTTCCAAAACCCAAAGTTAGTGCCATCGAACAGAGGAGGTTTTCCTGATGCTTCATGATTTCTCATCATGGTTGCTGATCCTTCTTCAAGCTGATAGGCTAGAATGAAGAAGCGCGCTCTGATACCAATTGTTGGAAATACTGAGAGGGGGGTGAATAAGTATTTCTTTCTCTCACTATTGTTTTACTAGTTAAAACATATATGTTCAGAAACACAAAATGAACAGCAGGAATAAATGCTTTTATTAATATAACTGTGCAGTAAATATAAATACAATAAATAGATTGTCACAATTGGTTGCCAAGCTCCAACTTGGACTTTGGTGAGGCTCCAACCTCCTGAGCACCAACTCTATTTTGCCAAGACACCAATCTCGGACTTAGGAGCACCAACTCCCAAGGACTTCAATCCTGTTCAATTCTGAGGCTCCAACCTCTTTGGTATACACTGGTGTGCTGTTGCGCTCTTTTCAGCTTCCACTGCTTCTGCTGCTTCCATTATCTCCTGCTCAGGTTATCCTGTCCTCGAACAACAACAACTACTCTCACTGTTTTCTGCTGTTTTTTTTTTCATATGCTCCATGCCTCTGTCCCTTCATTTCTTCTTTCTCATTGGCTCTTTGACTTCCTTTCTTCACAGGCTCTTCAGCTTCCTTACTCCGTAGGCTCTTCGGTTTCCTTAGCGCTTGCTTGCCCTGTCAGTTACCTCTGTTTATCCAACCATTCCAATAATCACAGGATACATACATCAAAATTATAACAACACTCTTGTTTTGCTCATGATCGCAGGCATACACTGGAGCCGCTTGACACTTCGGCTTCCATTTCTTTTTTTTTCTTTTTTTTTGTCTTACAGGCTTTATCGGTGCTTTTAATCACCCATCGGAAGCCACCACCCGAGCGTTTTAATCAACCATCGGAAGCCACCACCCGAGCACTTTAAATCAACCATCGGAAGCCTTATATCATATGCAATATATGGCCAACACTATAAAAACCCCGCAGCCACATATATTTTAACACACAGGAAAATAACGTAATTCCTGTTCTCATTCAACAGACGCGGATCTCAATTCTTATCCGTCCGCCTTTATAATTATCGGTGGATCCGGATTTCGGCGATCACTACAAAACTGTTAAGGCCTGACCTCCGACGAGGTGCGGACCCGACACACCTTTAGGCTGCTCTTTATTATGATTTCAGTCCCGATGGATTTCGATGACTTCCCTTCTGGCTGTTTCAAAGTCTAACGGACCTTGTGGACCCGACGACCCATTAAACCATCCTCAATATAATACTTCGGCTCCGAATTTCGAAGCTCGTCACTTAACCGCACTGAGGTTCCTTTCGGACCCGAAAAGGTTTAGATGCCACGTTATATATATTTCGGCGGGTCCGCTTATCGGTAGTCGCCACAGACAATAACACTCCCTCCTTTGAACACGACGGACCCGACGCTTTATAGGGAGCGCTCAATAATATTTCGGCTCCGATATATATCGGAGCTTTCACATGATAGTTCCAAGCCACTCCTCCGATGCGATATTTTGGGTTCGGACCCGATATGGGTCTAGACCAACTGAATAAGAATTCGCGTCCGCTCTCATCCCTAAGGGTTCCGATAATTGTTAATACATGCATATGTGGGTTTTCATTGCCCGAACAATGCCCGATAGTATTAATAAAGGCATATATGGCTCCTCTTGCACTGGCACTCCTCCGATATGGCTCCTCTTGCTCTGATATATGTGGCTCCTCCGATTTGGTTCCTCTAGCTCCTTTTGATCCTCTCGGCTCCGAAATGCTCTGTCTCCTCCTCTTGAATATTGCCATATTGACATCAATGACAATCTGTGTCCAACAGAAAAAAATAAGTTCTATCATTAAAACATTTATTTGTTCCTATATATACTTTCTTTAGAGTTAAAAAATACCATTTAAATAATGAAATTTAACAAATTATATTTTGCACTCTAAACAAGTTTGCACGTGAAAATTTTTTATCCTTCTCTGTTCATGTTAGATCCGTGATTAAGATAGATTTATGCTAATACATAATATATTGAGAATACATTTGAATTAAAAATTACCATAAATTAAGTACAAAAATTATTCTATTAAATAACGATGCAAATGTTAGGTAAACAACAATTAAAATTCAAATCTTCGTTAACCAAAAAAACAAAATTAAGTATAAAAATTATATAAATTTTATAATAATAAATAAAATAATTTTTTTTTTAAATATATAAATCAAAATATATATATATATAAATAAATAATAAATAATAATCAAATATTCCGAAAATATTATACTTAATATTAATTTGTCTATTTAAGAATTAAAATTAAGTATAGAATTTATTAAATTTTTGTATTATATTTCTACATGATATATTCGGCCGCTATTTCAATTTTAAAATTAAGATTAAGCGTGGAATTTATTTAATTTTATAATAATTGATCAATTTTTTTTTTCAGAAAATAATTGATCAAATTTATCGTCATAGCCTGAATTAAAAAAATAAAAAATAAATAAAAGAAATAAAAAATAAATAAATTGGTATGGAATGTCAACGCTTGAACTTAGCATCTTCCATCTCTCAAATCGACTGCCCGGCGTGGCTGATAAGAAATCATTTATCTATGTATTTATACATAGATTTAAAATAAAAAATCAATAGATGTTATCAGATAATAATTTGTATTTCATATTATTATTTTCAGGCTAAACATAATATACTATTACTCTATTTCAACTTTAAAATTAAAATTAATATTAAATTCATTATAAAATTTATTAAATTTTATGTGCTTTACACTTAAAGAATATGCTATGAAAAGTCAAGTTCAACGAATTATCCATCGAGGGCTTCAATTCAACGAATGCCAAGCGTTACGACTAATACATGAGGAAAAATGAGTATTGAAAATAAATGAGTACAGCAGACAATGATAAAGGGCTTTCATGTGTTACAAATGGTTCATAAAAGAAAAGGTTATATATATATGTATGTGGGGTTAAGAGTCACAAACAAAGGTTATGAAGGGTTTTAAGGTGCTGATAGGAAAGTTTAATAGAAGACTTCAGTAAAGTCTTATATGAAGGTTTAAAGGTTGATTAAAGTTTCGATAGAAAGTTTTAGCGAGGTGATTGGGTTTTGATATAAAGGAAGTGATAAAAAAGGGCCTTAACCACGTGTGTGTGATGTTTTGACTTCCTTGAGAGTTAAATACCTAGGACTGATGTGTTTATGCATTTTTATGCGTACTGTGGGTATGTGCAGGGGTATCCCTCATCAGTTTTATATACCTTGGGTTATACGATAAATCATTTTGGTTTTTTAGATTTTTAATATTAATCCCTTGTTGTTATTAGTTCCTTAGGTTTCTATTATCAATCCCTTGGGTTTATTAATCTAAGGTTTCATATTGTTAGCATATAATATTATTGATAAGGTTTATAATATTAACGAGTTTTTAATATCTAGATTGTTTAGGTTTATAATCCATTAGATTATGATATAAATTCCTCGGGTTTATAGTATTACTCATACATTTTATATTATTATGAGTTTATACTATTATAATAAAATTCATATCATAATCATAAATATATAAATATATAAGAATATAGTTGCTATTATTTATATAGTTATTAATTATCATAAAAAATAATATTCATTAATATTATTAATTTTAATTAATATATATTAAAAATTTATATAATTATTATAATATTAATACAATAATTATACAGTAATATATATAAATAATCTCGTTGTTAATATTTATATAGTTATTAATAGTCCGAAATACTAATAATAACTAACCCTATATATACAAACGCTAAGATAAATATTAAAATTACTAAAACTTAAAAACTAACATCTTTCATATTGTTACCAATGTTAGGTCACTAACATCTTTCATATCCCAAACAAACTACCCATCATTGCTTCTCTAACTAAAACTCATATCCCAAACAAACTACCCATCATTGCTTCTCTAACTAAAACTCGAAGAAAGTGATTATAAAGATAAATGAACACCGCAGACCATAAATAAAGGAAAATTTCATTTATGTATGTATGAGAATGGATAAAATAAACAATAAGCCAAAAAAAAATAAAAAAAATGTATTTTACATTAACTTTGGTCTCCCATAAAGGGTACTAAGGTTATTTTTTAATTTTAAAATTAAGATTACGTATGGAATTTATTAAATTTTACCAACATTGAAAATTTTCTACTTCATATCTAAATAAAAAAAAATAAAAATAAAATAAAATGGAATTGCTATGAAAATCAAGTTTAATTCACAATTTATGTGCGAAATTTGCATGGATCAAGTAAGTACATTATTATCATTTTGTTGGTTTTGAAGTAAATTGTCGCCATTGTTGTTAAAACATGAGAAACGTGAGTACAGAAAATGAATAATTGTTTCACTTTGTGTATATACATCAAGTTAGTATTAATTAGCTTCAATTTAACTCTAGATCATGCATGTGATGTATATTTGGTTTTGGTTAATTAACTCAAGTGTTTACATGTGGTGTGCACTTAGCTTTAGTTAGTTAACTCTTGAGTGCTTACATGTGGTGTGCACTTGCCTTTAGTTGTTTAACTCTAGTGCTTGCATGTGGTGCATGTGCACATTAACAAAACATAAAGAAAACTTAGCTTAAGTTAGCTTTAAGATATTGCATGTACAACTAAGCTCAAATTAGTTTCTTTATGTATTGATTCTCAAATCAATGTTTAGTAATCAAATTCATTCTCAATTCCAATTTGTGCTCTAATATTTTTACACAGACCATAAATAATAAATATTTATGAATATAAATAAGATAAATAACAAAAATCTTGATGGGTGGAGGATCAAAGGTAGCATGAGCGTTCATGGGACCAGCAGGGACATTTCCTTATGCTATGTTGTGAAACAAAAGGGTCTTGGAAAGGGTAGTCAAGAGGCATTTCGAAGTGGGCTTAGTCATATAACCTCTAGAGGATTGTCTCATTTCATTTTTGGTGATTTTGTGGTATAGGAGATTGAGTAGATGGCATAAATGACATTGACTATGCACAGACATCCAATATGTGCATAATTGATCACCTAGTACCTTTGTTTCAAATTATTGCAGTTAGAAGGTATGGCTCCCAGTGTGCCTTTGTCGAAAATATTCATGCACAATGTTGGATTTGGGGGCTAGAAATATCTAGAGTTTTCTATGTATTTGGGCTACACGGTGGTGTTCCTCGTGAACGACTCCAGAACATGTGAATGAATCCAGGTAAGTCTCGCAGTGTGGTTTAGGGTCTCTCTATGTTTTGTTTATGTTTCACTACCGAGAGTGGTCTATTGGAGTGGGACATCATTTATTCTCTAGTGGAGTGTGGTGAGTTGGGCGATATGTTGCCCAAGTTCCCTTTTTCTCTAATTTTTGTGTATCGTGCAGTGAGTCATGGAAATTCACTGTCAACAAGGTTTCACGGATATGCAAAAATGCAACCCTTGGGTAGTTGAGATAACTACAGTAGCCGAATGGTGGTGGTGGAGTTGCAAATTCTAACTAGGAGTAATATTGTTAACTTTTCCATTTGGCATAGATGGCCTAGGGTTCAAGGGAGGGAGTCCTATGTTTGTGCTTGAATGGAGTTTTCAGTTGGATGGCCTAGTGCACGTGCAATAATACTGAGGCAATGTGGTAGGTTTTGGGAAGGGATGAGGCTATGTGGCCAATAGGCTACACAGGGTGGTTAAAGAAGAGTGTTGGTTGATGATGAGGTTGGAAGGACAGAGGTTGATGGGGAGCTCGCTCAAGTGTGAGCCCCTTCATGAGGCATTATGGACTAGCATCCTTCTCTCAAAACTTTAGACTCTTAGATGACGTGTATTGTAGCAATGTTGGAGGAAATGCAACAACAAAGGAATGATGACCGTAATGAAGTCATTTCCTTCCTCAATGGCCTACAAAAAAACTAGTGGAATATATTGGACCGTTTGGAATCTATCAAAAGGAACTAACAACACATCAACGATTGCCTTGACTAGATGGTAGGGCATTTATCTAATGTGGATTTCCATGCCCATGGTGATCATCACTGTCTACCTGCACTCCGGTCACGCACCTCGCTTTCCTCATGCTCCTTAATGGATACTAGTTGTCTTCTCATTCTCTGGTTTTTTTACACCTCTTGTCATTAATTTTTTTGTTATTTTGTGAAGGTTGATAGGTTGTTCTCCGGTTTTGCTTAGCTCTCGTGACTAACAAATCTGATTGGAGTTAATGTGATTAAAGTGAGCCGAGAAAAACATTAACTATACATTTTTTACGAGTTAATAAAAAATGTTTATCCATACAGGAATAAATAAATGATTAAAAATGTTTTTAAAAAATTGTACTCAATATCATTTTTTATTTTTTACGTTTCACATAGTACGAGGATTATATTTCAATTTTATATTTTTAAATTTGACATTATATTAATTACAATTTATTGATAGGATGCAGATTGATGTTCTTAAAATAAATACTAAATAAAAATATAAATGCTATGAAATATTAAGCTCACCGGATCATATATGTTTGAAATTCTCATGGCTGGAGCCACTACTTAATTATCGTCTTCGGCCTCTCAAATCCACTGCCAAATCGTCTCGAGGGTACAGGAAATAACTGAGTGCCGCAGACAAGTAGAAATGGAAAATGAAAGTTCCAGACAAGTAGAGATGAGGAATGCATATATTCCGACCTCACATGGTACACAGCATTCTCTTTTTGTCGGTTTGGCGTTGGCGTTGATTTCTCAAGTGGCGACTCTGTGATTACATTTTCTGCATTTTAGCAATGAAAAGCTTATTGGAGTTTTGTAATGGTTGTTTTTGCAGATATATCGTGCCGCAGCAGAAACGATGGAGATGAGGAACATATATCATTCAATGAGAAAAAAGAAGATTTAGATGACCAGTCCCCGATCGAGCAGGTGGCTCTCACTGTGCCTACAACGGACGATCCAACCATTCCCGTCCTAACTTTCAGGATGTGGGTTCTCGGAATTTTGTCTTGCGTTATCATATCGTTTCTAAATCAGTTTCTTGGGTACAGAAGGGAACCCCTCTCCATTAGTTCAATCGCTGCTCAGGTTGCAGTCCTCCCTCTTGGCCGACTAATGGCAGCAACCATAACCAACAAAAAGTTCTTTGCAGGCAGCACATGGGAGTTCTCGCTGAATCCGGGGCCATTTAATACAAAGGAGCATGTTCTCATCACAATCTTTGCCAATGCAGGGTCAGGAGGTGTGTATGCAATTGGCATTGTCGATATTGTCAAAATTTTCTACCAGAGGAAGCTGA
The DNA here is from genome assembly GCA_031772625.1 of Pinus tabuliformis. Classification (NCBI taxonomy): domain Eukaryota; kingdom Viridiplantae; phylum Streptophyta; class Pinopsida; order Pinales; family Pinaceae; genus Pinus; species Pinus tabuliformis. Next base: position 770,861,575 of record CM062809.1, read on the forward strand.
CCTTTTTCGTTTCTTTACTCGTTGTCATGACAACCCAGGTTAGGTTTTGACCATTTCTGCTCGAAAGGTTCGTTAAATTCCCTGATGCTTGTTGTTGTCTGCAATATTTCTTACTGTTTTAGATATGCAGATGTTGGGGTATGGATGGGCAGGGGTCTTCAGAAAATATCTAGTGGAACCTCCTACCATGTGGTGGCCTTCAAAGCTTGTTCAGGTTTCTCTGTTCAGGAAATGAGTCTCATTTCATATGATTGGATGAATATATATATATATATATACATATATATATATATGCGTGTTTACAGATATTTGATTAATATAAGCGTTCACTAACATATGAACGAGAAGCGTTATTTTGTTTCAATTTTGTTGATTGCAGAGCTCTTCATAAGAAGGAGGAGAGGCCCAAAGGAGGCCTTACACGAAACCAGTTTTTCATGATTGTCCTTTCATGTAGTTTTGCCTATTATGTAATCCCCGGCTATCTATTTCCCATTGTGACATCCCTGTCATGGATTTGCTGGGTCTTTCCGCACTCTGTTCTTGCACATCAATTGGGTTCAGGACTATATGGCCTTGGCATTGGCTGCCTAGGGATAGATTGGTCCACCATTTCTTCTTACCTGAGAAGCCCTCTTGCTACTCCCTGGTTTTCAGTAGCCAACACTGCAGTCGGATTTTTTCTTGTAATGTATGTGATAACGCCATTAACATATTGGCTCAACTTGTATCATGCAAAGACATTCCCAATCATCTCTTACAGCCTCTTCACCTCCACTGGCCAACCATACGACATCGCCGGAATCGTTGATTCAAACTTCCATCTCGACCGCGAGGTTTATGAGAAGAATGGACCAATACCTCTTACCGCATTCTTTGGTTTTACGTATGGCGTTGGGTTCGCTGCATTAAGTGCCACACTGGTTCACTTCCTCCTGTTTCATGGAAAGTATGTTATCATTCCCTGAATTCATCAGGATTCCATGGATGGAAAAACATTCAGAATGACAATAATGGGTTATAATTTGTTGCAGGGATGTTTGGAGGCTTAGCCTGTCTGCTTTCAGACTTCAGGAATTGGATGTGCACACCAGACTAATGAGAAAGTACAAGCAAGTGCCAGAATTATGGTTCACTGGAATTCTCGTCGGCACTATAGCTTTAGCGATTTTTACATGCGAATATTACAGTGAACAGATTCAATTGCCATGGTGGGGAGTAATACTTGCATGTGGCATTGCCTCCTCCTTCACATTACCCATTGGGGTTATCACTGCAACCACCAATCAGGTAGGTCTATGCGTCATTCATGCAAATTGACTTTTGTTTCGTCAAGCAAAACCATGTCGAGCATACTCTATCATCAATCTTGCGTCAAACTAAACCTTGGATTGCGTTGGTCATAGTAGACGCCGGGTCTGAACATCATCACGGAGTACATCATAGGTTATGTTTATCCAGGCAGACCAGTTGCAAGTGTTTGCTTCAAAACGTATGGATATATAAGCATGCGGCAAGCCTCGTCATTCTTGGGCGATTTTAAGCTAGGTCATTATATGAAAATCCCTCCTAGAGCAATGTTCTGGGTACAGGTATTTAACATGGAACTATTTAATTTTGTACCAAGCATACCTTGGCAGGGCAGAGAGTACAAGTTTCATCAATCTAAAATAGAATTTTCCAAAATTCGATCAAATTTATATTTATTACAAGATTAACTAAAAATCTATGTTTACGGCAAGTTTACAGCCATTATTCTTTCTTGTAACTTTTACTTCAATTTGCGTGCAGATTGTGGGCACAGTTATTTCAGGGATTGTGTACTTAAGCACAGCATGGTGGATCATGCATTCCATTCCCCATATCTGCGACACTGCTGTATTGCCCTCTGACAGCCCATGGACATGTCCAGGCGATCACATCTTCTACTCCGCTTCTGTAATATGGGGATTAGTTGGACCCAGGAGGATTTTTGGAAATGTTGGTGAATATGGAGCAATCAACTGGTTTTTCTTAGTAGGAGCAATCGCTCCAGTCATAGTGTGGTTGTTTCACAGGGCATACCCTAAGAAAGAATGGATCAGGCTTATCAATATGCCTATTCTCATCGGAGCCACGGGGATAATGCCCCCTGCTATGTCGGGAATTTCTGGTTATTCCAAACAAAATACAGTGGAAAAATCCTCTGTTTCCACTGTTCAGAATTTTCTGATAAATTCTGAAACAAAAATATGAACAGAGAGCAATACTCTGTTTTCTGATAATTCAAAAACTCAAAAACCGAGCATAAAATAATACTCCACTTTGCCTCAGGATCACAAACTGATCAAAATAACATTCTGGTTTTGACACAGGAAAATACTCTGTTTTTAACTCAGAAAAACAGAAAAATTTGTTTGCTGGAAACAGTGTTTCAGCAACACAGTTTTTTTTCTCAGTTGCTGAAACAGGTGTTTCAGCAACGTAAAAAATTTTCAGTTGCTGTTCGTGGTGTTTCAGCAACAGGAAATTTTGACGTCAAGTATTTTTTTGAGTTACGAGCTGTTTCAGCAACTAAAAATTTTGACGAAATAACTTTTGGTGAAACAGAAACGCACAGAAAGAAATTTCAATTTATGAAAATAAACCAACATATAAAACTAAGTCTTCCTCACGTAGAGAGATCTTCCTAACAGATTACAACAGGAACACTTCAGTTCCAGAAAACATTTATCTCAGAAAATTTCAGCACTGCTGTGCAATACAAAAAAAAACTTACAAAACTGCACTTCTGTGCATTTCACTGTTCTGGAAATATTTTTCTTCACGCTGCTGCGTGCTCTCATCCGCTCTCTATCTCTCTCACATATTTTCTACTTCTGTTTATGTTTCTATTTATAGTGCGGGAAAGGGTCTTCACCGCCTTAACTTGCTGATGAAATATCTACTGCTCATAATTAACAGATTTGATTTCTTGTTGTATTTCTTGAGTCGGTTGTGCTGAAACCCAAGACTGATAAATGTTGTTACGGCTCGAGGCTGGTTCTTATCTCTTTCAGCCATCTGCTCATTAATATGGTTGCTGTAAAGTAACGATGTGGCGCTGAATCTGATCTTCTTCATTCAGGAAACACAAAAGTAATTAAAGACTAAAAAGATGGTAATGGCGGTGGCTTTAAAAGATCGGAAAAAATGTGGGGCGCCGGATAAAGACAAATGAATAAAGTAAAATAGCTGCTGTTGCTGCACAGCAGTTGGAATTAATATTCCAACACTCCCCTTTTAATTTCAACTGCTGGGTTATCAGTCATACCCAGAAGTTTCCTTAAAAACTCAAAACTTTTCTGATCCAATGGCTTTGTCAGAATATCCGCAACCTGTTCCTGAGTCCTGCGATGTTGTAAAATGATTTCTCCATTGTTCACCAATTCTCTGATGTAGTGAAACTTTGTGTCTATGTGTTTTGTTCTCTTGTGGAATACAGAGTTCTTAGATAATGCAATAGCTGAGCTATTGTCACAAAAAATAACCGTTGCTGTTACCTGCTCCTGGCATAGACTTCTCAACATTCTTCTCATCCAAACCGCTTGACATGCTGCTGCTGTAGCTGCCACATACTCTGCTTCTGCTGTAGATAATGCCACAATTGGCTGTTTCTTTGAAGCCCATGAAATGGCTCCTGAACCTATGTGAAAAATGTAACCAGATGTGCTTTTCCGGTCATCTACACTTCTAGCCCAATCACTATCTGTATATCCAACTAAATCTGAACATTCTGAAACAGTATAAAATATGCCATACCTTTGTGTACCTTTAACATACCTCAGAATTCTCTTTGCTGCCTGCCAATGTGTTTCTTTTGGCTTCTCCATGAATCTGGAAATTAAACTAACAGCATACATTATGTCTGGCCTAGTTGCAGTCAAATACATGAGGCTGCCAACTATGCTCTTGTACACACTAGGGTCAAAATCTTTGCTGCTGTCCTCTTTGCTGAGTTTCAATCCCATCACTGTGGGAGTGATTGCTGTCTTGCTGTCCTGCATGTTAAATCTGCTCAACACTTCATTTACATATTTTGCCTGTGAAATAAAAATTCCATTTTTATTTTGATCTACTTCTATTCCTAAGAAGTATCTCAGCAAACCCATGTCAGTCATCTCAAATTCTTCTTTCATGACTGATTTGAAATTTTCAATGAGGTAGTCATCATTACCTGTAAAAATCACATCATCAACATATAACACAACAATTAAAATTTTACAGTCTTTTTCTTTGATGTAAACAGTGGGTTCTCCCTCACACTTCTCAAATCCGTTCTCCAGTAGATAGGAATCTATCCTACTGTACCACGCTCTTGGTGCTTGCTTCAGCCCATAAAGAGCTTTCTTCAATCTGCAGACTTTGTGCTCTTGGCCTTTCTTCTCATAGCCTAGAGGTTGCTCAATGTAGACCTCTTCCTTTAATACTCCATTCAAGAATGCTAACTTCACGTCCATTTGGTAAACTTTCCATTTGTTTTGTGCTGCTATGGACAACACTGTTCTTACTGTTTCCATTCTTGCAACCGGTGCAAAAGTCTCCTCATAATCTCTCCCATATTGCTGCTTGTATCCCTTGACAACAAGTCTTGCCTTATGCCTTTCTATCTTTCCTTCAGCATTACTTTTGGTCTTGTAGACCCATTTAACTCCAATGACTTCTTTACCTTTTGGTAGATCAACTAAATCCCATGTCTTATTTCTTTCTATGGCATTCATCTCCTCATCCATAGCTTCTCTCCATTTCTTATCTTTAATTGCATCTTCGAAATGAACAGGGTCATCAACATGACAATACAAAGCAAACAAAGAATTCATTCCTTCTTCATAAATATCACTTAAACTTCTGAATTTCTTACCTCTTTCATTTGGTGTGCAAGTGCTTGTAGATGCACTTGAATTTCCTCCTTGTGGTGTGCTTGGAGAAGCACTTTCATTTCTCCTCAAGGGTGTCTCTTGCTGTTCTGTTGTTGGTGCTGCTGTTTGGGGATGTGTTTCAGCCAACTCTTCATCATCATCATCATGAGACAAACAGTTTTTAACATTAACTGTTTTCTCTATGCTTCCATCCCAAGCTTCTTCCTCAATAAATTGAACATCTCTGCTCACAAAAAACTTCTTGGTGGATGGGATATACAACCTGTAAGCTTTGGATTTTTCACTGTATCCAATGAAAATACATTTCTCCCCTTTGCTGTCCAATTTCTTCCTTAGCTGATCTGGAATGTGTGCATAAGCCACACAACCAAAAACTTTCATGTGGGTGACTCCTTGCTTTCTCCCACTCCATGCTTCTTCTGGCACTTTGTTCATCACTGCTTTTGTAGGACATCTATTCAAAATATATACTGCACAGTGTACAGCTTCAGCCCAATAATCATTTGGCAAATGCTTTGCCTTCAACATGCTCCTCGCCATATCCATGATTGTTCTGTTTTTCCTTTCAGCAACTCCATTTTGCTGCGGGGTGTACCTTGCTGTAAATTGCTTATGAATTCCATTTTCCCTGCAAAAACGTAAAAATTCTTTGGAGATATACTCACCTCCTCTGTCAGTTCTCAAAACCTTGATACGCAGCCCACTTTGATTTTCTACAAGTGCTTTGAAATTTTGAAATTTTTCAAACACTTCACTCTTATTCTTCAGAAAATAAACCCAAGTCTTTCTGGTAAAGTCATCAATAAATGTTAGAAAATATTGGCTACCTGCAAGTGATGGAGCTTGCATCGGTCCACATAAATCTGAGTGGACAATTTCTAAGGGTGCTTTTGCCCTTATGCTTTTCCCAGTTGGAAAACTTTGTCTGTGTTGTTTTTCCAATATGCAACCTTCACAAAGGCTGTTTGGCTTTTCTATCAGTGGTAATCCTCTTACCATTCCTTTTCTACTTAACAAATTAAGACCTCCAAAGTTAAGATGTCCAAACCTCAAATGCCACAACCAATTTTCATCCTTTGGTACGCTTTGGAGAGCCTCTTGTGTCACTGCTGCAACTACTTCTTTATTTTTCAGATCTGCCCTTATTCTGAGAGGGAACATCCTGTTCCTTGTCATCTTCACTTCAGCAATACAACGTTTGCTGGGTAATCTGTCCATGATAGTGCATACATCATTCTCAAAGAAAACATTGTAACCCTTCTGAATAAGTTGTCCAATACTCAAGAGATTACACTTCATTCCAGGAACATAATAAACATCTGCTATGGTTTTCGTTTCACCTTTCTTTGTAAATATCTTAACTTCTCCTTTTCCCATAACAGAAATTTTACTATCAGTCCCAAGTGTGACTTGTGACTGCACACTCTGATCTAAAGCAGAAAACAAGGCTATGTTTCCTGTCATATGGTTGCTGCAACCAGAATCTAGAAACCATATATCTTCACTGTTTGTTTCAGCCATATTACAAACTAGCAACACATTATCTTGACTGATATTTTCTCTAGTGATATTTGCACTAGATCTATTACTCATATCATGCTGTTTTTTCCTACATTCATTTGCATAGTGCCCATATTTTTTACAATAATAACATTGGACATTGGATTTTTCATACCTTTGTCCTTGAGCATGATGTTGTCCACTTTGCTGGCTGTTGCCATGGCCTTGGTTCTGATTTGGATTGCTGCCTCTTCCTTGAACGTTTGCTGGACTGTTTCTTCCGCCTCTGTATTGGCTTCTGCCTCTTCCTCTCTTGTTTCCTCTGCCTTGACTTCTTCCTCTTCCAAATGACATCTGGGTCTTGAAGGCTTGCTCCAGAGATGAGTTTTCATTTCTACTCAACCTCTGCTCATGAGTTATTAGTGATGCATGAAGTTCATCAACTGAAAATTTTGAAAGATCCTTTGTCTCTTCTATGGTGGTGACAATCACATCAAACCTTGAGGGTAGGCACCTCAATAGTTTCTCTATAATCCTTCTTTCTTCAAGAGTTTCTCCATGAGACCTTATCTGTGTGACCAAACCAATTGCTTGTGTGAAGAATGAGTCAATATTTTCTGACTCCTTCATACGCAGGTTCTCAAAATCTTTCCTCAGCAACTGTAGTTTTGCTGTCTTCACTTTCTCCATGCCTTGATAGGCTGTCTTGAGAGTTTGCCATGCTTCTCTGGATGTCTTGGCTGCTGCTATCCTCGGAAACACACTCTCATGCACTGCTTGATATAAGAATACAAGGGCTTTTGAGTCCTTCTTCTTATTTCTCTTCAACAGCTCTTTCTCTGCCTGAGTTAATCCAATAAATTCTTCTTCATTTGCTGGTTCTTCAAATCCATATTCAACAAGTTCCCATAAATCATGTGAGACAAACACGGCTTTCATGGTTATTGCCCAGTAGTCATAATTTTTCCCATTGAACTGTGGGAGCTGGGTATTAAACATACCCACGCTGGTACTGGCCATTCTTGCAATACTTGACTGTAAAAAAAATCACTTAATTGTCTTCAGTAGCTACACAAAAAACTAATCTGAAAAATATCTTGACAGCGTTTTCACTCTGCTGGATAATTTGCTGCAGCAACAAATCTTCTTTCAGCTTCTTTGATGTCTTCAAAGAGCCTGAACAAGCTCTGATACTATGTTGGGAATTTCTGGTTATTCCAAACAAAATACAGTGGAAAAATCCTCTGTTTCCACTGTTCAGAATTTTCTGATAAATTCCGAAACAAAAATATGAACAGAGAGCAATACTCTGTTTTCTGATAATTCAAAAACTCAAAAACCGAGCATAAAATAATACTCCACTTTGCCTCAGGATCACAAACTGATCAAAATAACATTCTGGTTTTGACACAGGAAAATACTCTGTTTTTAACTCAGAAAAACAGAAAAATTCGTTTGCTGGAAACGGTGTTTCAGCAACACAGTTTTTTTTCTCAGTTGCTGAAACAGGTGTTTCAGCAACGTAAAAAATTTTCAGTTGCTGTTCGTGGTGTTTCAGCAACAGGAAATTTTGACGTCAAGTATTTTTTGAGTTACGAGCTGTTTCAGCAACTAAAAATTTTGACGAAATAACTTTTGGTGAAACAGAAACGCACAGAAAGAAATTTCAATTTATGAAAATAAACCAACACATAAAACTAAGTCTTCCTCACGTAGAGGGATCTTCCTAACAGATTACAACAGGAACACTTCAGTTCCAGAAAACATTTATCTCAGAAAATTTCAGCACTGCTGTGCAATACAAAAAAAAACTTACAAAACTGCACTTCTGTGCATTTCACTGTTCTGGAAATATTTTTCTTCACGCTGCTGCGTGCTCTCATCCGCTCTCTATCTCTCTCACATATTTTCTACTTTTGTTTCTGTTTCTATTTATAGTGCGGGAAAGGGTCTTCACCGCCTTAACTTGCTGATGAAATATCTACTGCTCATAATTAACAGATTTGATTTCTTGCTGTATTTCTTGAGTCGGTTGTGCTGAAACCCAAGACTGATAAATGCTGTTACGGCTCGAGGCTGGTTCTTATCTCTTTCAGCCGTCTGCTCATTAATATGGTTGCTGTAAAGTAACGATGTGGCGCTGAATCTGATCTTCTTCATTCAGGAAACACAAAAGTAATTAAAGACTGAAAAGATGGTAATGGCGGTGACTTTAAAAGATCGGAAAAAATGTGGGGCGCCTGATAAAGACAAATGAATAAAGTAAAATAGCTGCTGCTGCTGCACAGCAGTTGGAATTAATATTCCAACATGCTACAGCAGTGAATTATACAAGCTGGATACTCATGGGATTCCTTTTCAGCTTTGTACTCTATAGATATAAGAAGGACTGGTGGGAGCGTCACAATTATGTGATGTCTGCAGGATTGGACGCAGGATTGGCGTTCATGGGAGTACTTCTCTACTTCTGCTTGGGATACCAAAATATTTCATTGAATTGGTGGGGAGCAAACATAGACGGTTGCTCCCTCGCACAGTGTCCCGCAGCAAAAGGCATTGACGTCGCTAGCTGCCCATAGCCGAGGATTTCCAGGAACTGATTTTTCCATCCTGTGGCAGATGTTGTTGCTTTGTAATTTGGTGTTCTGTTTTGATATTTCTTCTTCACTAGAAGGGATTAACCCATTTCTTTTCTTTATTTCAGTCTGTGCATTCGAGGAAGTGACATTACGTTACAAAATGGAATTGTATCTTATGATAATTAGGTTTTTACGCCATAGATGCTTGTTGTTTTACCATTTAATATATATATATATATATATATATATATATATATATATATATATATATATATATATATATATATATATATATATATATATATAAGTTTACTTAAAAGAAGTTATTGTTATTATTATTAAAAATGAGACGTTGAATTCGGCGGTAAAGCGTGTTTATTTTATGTTTTAAAGGAAGTCAATTTTATTAGAGTGTAATTCTATTTTTGGGCATTTATTTTTGAGAATTTAATTTTGTTTATCTTTTTTATCTTTATAGCAATAAGTTAATATTTTATTTATGGGAATTGAAGATGTGTGGTGGAGAAGAGTTAGCCTTTTTCACCATCATATTACCACAAAATGGTATGCTTTTTGGATAACAAGATGGTATGGGTTTTGGATAGAGCGTGATATAAGGGATCTAGATGTAGTATTTTTAATTGATTAATATTTTGAAAAGTAAGTTTTTGACTTTTTTCCACTGGAAATGAAATTATTGTGGTGGAGAAGAATTACCATTCTTCACCATTATATTATCACAAAATGGTATGGTTTTTGGATAACAAGAGAGTATGATACAAGGGATTTACAAGTTTTTGATTTTTTTTTCATTGGAAATCAAATTATTGTTTTACTTTAAATCTAAAGGAATTACTTAGTTATTTGTAGCTTGGTGAGAAGAGTGTGAGATCTACCTCCCAACCATCTCATCCAACCACTTCAACTTGGAAATGCAACCAATATTAAAGTCCCATAAGTTATCAAACCCGACACTAATACCATTATTTAAGGTTATGTACCTGTATGTGTCTATGTTACCATATATCAATCCATTATCAGACATCATACAAAGGACATGCATTCATTTGACCTTACATCGCAATTTGAAATTTGAATAAGTAAGAACACTCCTCTTTTTGCTAATTCATATTTTTGTTTAGTTGTCCAAAATTTTGGACTCGACATTCCGAGGAGAATCATATTTTCTACCAAACTAAACACTAGATGCTCACCCTTCATCGTCACGAAAATGACAATCATGATTCGAAAGTGCAAATGGTTATGAATATATGATTTTCTATGCCATTTCTTCCTTGTGATTTTATTTGATTCTTCTCGTTGGTATTTTTGGTACATATATTCTATGCCCAAGATTACATGAATTTAGGTTTTGAAGGGTTTTGCAAATGCTAGTTTTGGTAACACTTAGGAAATTTTGTTTCCTAAAATGTCTTTTTTTAAGGAAGAATTTCAATAAAATAATTTCATTCTAAAGTTTTTCATGTATTATAATTTATCATGGTAGTTTGTGAGTTGCATATAAACACTATTGGATTTTCTCGATGATATTTACTTTTACATAATTGTTAGAATAAATGGATAAGTGAGGGGTAGATACTTATTTATCTAGTTTTAGTTATAGGAGTATTAGTTAGAGAGGCATAAAACCTTAGTATCCTTTACAATTGTCAGTCCCCAATTTAGATGCAATTTTTTTAGATCTTTTGATGGCTCATATTGGGCTTACATGAACAAATAATCAATGGATTATATTAACTCGCGACACTCAATGAAATTAATAAGTGTCAACTATAGAAGCTAAAATTCATGGATACAAAAAATGAAGATTGTGAATAAAGAAGATAAAGTTTGTGGTTGTGGAAATTGATATTTAGGGACATAGGAGCTTAATTTAATGGTTGCAAAAGCTCGAGGTGAGGTATTGAGAGGTTATTGATAGTGTGAAAGGTCCTATTTTAGATCAATTAACCTCTATGCCTCCACATAATACTAATAATAAATTAAAGAGAATGACAAATAAAATAAAACAATTATGCACTCCCAGCCAACCCGTGGTAGAGTCACTCTTCTTGTTGGGGCCCAAAGTCACACGACATTGTCTAAACATTGAAGACGCTAGGAACATATAAGATTTCTTGTTTAGAGTTTTCTTCATTTTCTTCATTAATTTTCATCTATTTGTTTAGAAGTTACGTGAAAAACACATGGAACCTTAGAAAAGGACCATTGTTTTTATTTCTTTCACTTCATTCAAGGTTGAGGCATTCATACACTTAGGTTTTGGAATACAAATTATGGTTATGGTGGAAATTTGAGGAAATTAATTAGAGGACAAGAAAAATAACTAGGCACTTAAGAATCTTTCCATTTAACATAGATATAAAGTGAACTTGAATTTAGAATAAAAAACCCATGTGATAATTAATAAGAAGAATAAATGCTTCATAAAATCCTAATTATTATCACATAAATAAGATTAAAATCATATTGATTTAATTTCTCTCATTATATACAACATATATCCATACATTTGAAAACAAGATGTACCAACGGAAATTCCATGAATAATTGCATGTGTATTCAACTGAAATTTCAAAACTCAAATTACATCAAAATTACATGAACACAAAGGAATGTAATTGCAACCCTTCATGTATTGTAGAATCCTAGCTTTGATCCTAACTCAAGATTACATACCCAATAGATTTCAATTTTTTTGACACAATTTTTTAATAAAAATTTTCACTCTTCTTCTTTTACAACAAAACGGAGCCTATTTATAAGGAACAACATCCTAGTACCTAACCTTAAACTACTATTGGTAATAGAAAAGCACTAGACATTTTACAATGGACAACTCGTAGTTTATAACTAAATTCTTCTAGGGGCTATTACATGGGTCCCACTTCTCCATCTTGTCCCTATTTCTAATGAGACTATGAAGGTGACTCAACAGAGGAGAACATGGAATGTTGGGGTATGTGCTACACTATGACTTGTGAGCCTTTTGCTCTCATGGGTTCACTTGATGGATTTCCAATAGTTCCTGCACTCACTAGGAGGGCTTTATCAATATCACCCTCTTCATCATCATCCTCATTTATCTCTATCACTTTGAACTTCATGGATCTTGACTCTCTTTCTTGATCTATTTCCATATCATCATCCTTGCTCCTCTGAATACCATATAGATCAAAATATTGATAGTATGTTGGTAGGATTACCTCCTATACTTCTTCAAAAGCCATTTTATTTGTTGCTTCATCCAGAAAATTTCTTAACTCATGTTGATGCATGTATGTTTCCTTATCCTTCATTTGATTGTAATTTATATTGATTGGGTCATACACTGAATTTTCTCCCTGAGAAAAATGTAGTTCTTTTAGCATATTATATATTGTCTCTTGAACCTTTATGATTTTACCTATGAGTGACCTAACTTCCTATGGAAGATGAAACAAAACTGTATTCCTTCTTGATGTACTAAAAATAAAATACCTTCAAGTGGAGCTTTTTAGTGTTATAAAATTGGGAAAAAGTGTCAAAAAAGACTATGCTACAACATTCATTTGTGGTAGTGTATCTTTTAGCAGATTTGATAACATAACTTCGTCATAACTACAAAAATATAGGGGGTTGGAGGTTTAGTGGTTTGATAACTAGATAAATCACACTGATGTGCTACCAATATAAATGTATCAATGTTGTGAATTTAAATAAAAGTACCGTGACAAGAAACTAACATTTTGAGCATCAGTGCATTAAGTTTATAAAAGCACGGGTCCTTTAATAAAAAAAAGTCACCAGCTCTCATAATATATATTACCATCACCGGGATGTTGAACTCAAACAACACTAGGGCCCAAAATGTACAACACCTCGGTGCTTATATATTTTTAAAATTCCCTAGGTAGTACTTTTCAAGAAGGGAATCGGGGAAGCCAAAAAGTTGTTGCAACCTTGTTAATTTTATCTTCTCCAACCAACCAGGTCATTATGCGTAACAATGCAATGGTGCTGATAATCCTACTGAAAAAGGAATAAACTATTTTTATATTGATATATGAAAACTAAATATAATCGAATTGATGTTAATAAATGAATGCCTTGTAGTATTATATACATATAATTCTAGAAAATCATTTTGGTTAGGCATATTACTTTTTGAATGATTCTTTTTTGTTGTTGTATGTTTTTTCTATTGCAACTATTGCAATTCTAATTCACCATGGCTATAGAAACATTTCCTATAATTTAAATATAGCTTAGCTATTGGAATCATTTGATTGATTTATATATTGTAGGTGGAAAGTATGTCTATGCGTTCATTCCACTATATCGCCCATAGTTTTCTAAAAGTCACCCCCCTCCACCCTCCCCCTTTAATTAACCTCCAACACCACTACAGATGACCTAAGGACCGATTCATCGTCATTTACATGTTCTATAATTTTTATTTTCTTAGAATGACATTCTTTTCCTCCATTGTTGGTCACTGTAGAAAATTAACCATATGTGAATTAATAAATTGTTTGAAACATGCAATCAAATATTCTTAAGTATATTATTAATGACAACTAAAAAAAAAAACTGAAATTGAACAATGTTTTTTCATTCACCTTATTCATCCTTCTGTAATTATTTCATCGGGGTTTTACGCTCTTCTGTAGTTAGATAAAAAAATAATATTATTGAGCTTTCCCATTTTGTGGATTTGCATGACACACACTAAGCAATACATATTAGTTAAATTTACACATAGTTCAAACATATTAATTTTGTAAAGAATCTATGCAGAACTTGTCTTTTCTACTTTTTAAATGTGATAACATTTTGTTGATTAGTATTTTTATTACTTGACCACTTCTCAGACATTTTTTTATTAATATACAACCTATATGATTCAACACATAAACCATTAAATGTATTTTATAATAAATCACATAATGTTAAGCTAAAAGTAGTGTGGTAATTGGTACACTTATGTGTTAAAATGCATTGGAGCATTTAATTTAGTAAACACACCAAGACATTTAATTCTTAAGAACTAAAAGTAGAATTTTTTTTTTTTATATAAATAACTTTAAATTATGATGGTGCTATATGTACAGATAAAAGTATTGCCATCACAGTAAAAAAATGAAAACATGAAAATTTTAACATAAGGTTTTTGGATTTAAATGCGGTATTTGGGAGAGGTGCGTTGATGCATTATATTACACAATGTGTACTCATAAAAAATTTTGTTCTTAAAATAAAACTTGATAGGGCCGAAAATTTTTGGATCTGATCCAATAAGTGGTACCCCTACTTTACATGTCAAACACCTTATATATAGTAACACAAACAAATTAAATCTAAAATGATTAAAATGAAAACCCTAATTGTGAAGTAGTGGAGGGGTTTAAACCTAAGGTGAAATTTTGTACTCACATAAGCAAGAAGAAGCATCGGTTTTAAGGTAAGTATTGGTTTTTTCTGTTTATTTTTTAATTTTTAATTCAATCTAAGTAGGAGAATATATTGTAAAAGAAAATATTAGTAAAATCAATAGTTAAATTTTTACTATATGGATTTGTTTAATTAAATGTAACACAAATTATAAATTTATTATAAGTAAATTCAACACTGAAATTTAATTTTTTTTCTATGTAGGGATGTTAGTGAATCACCATACCATTCATATCTTCTGAAAAGTTATATTGTTCCAAAGTATTCTTGCTACTCTACAGTTCTCCGAGTATCTCTTTCTTGCAAATTTCTCCCTTGAAATTTTCAAAAAAAATAATGAAATAGTGAATAGCTTCTTACCATTTAAAAGAATTTATGAAATTAGATTTTGAAAGATTAATTACCGCTCATTTTCCATTTTGAAGAAAATAAAGTCGTTTTTTTTTTCATTTCTAGTTTTTTGGAACATCAATGCTTTTCTTAGTAAAAAGTACTTGTGTGTTTACTAGTAACGGGAACCCATCAAGATAACTTACCAATGCGCTATTTTTTTTAACACATTGATATGATATAATTCCTTTTTTAATTTTTTAAATCTTAGAAATTGGTGCTTTTATTATTTTAACACATTGGTGAATTTATTATTCAAACACATCGGTATGATTAGTTTTAAAAGAGAACCGATATGCTTTAAAAGATATGAATTTTTATTTTCACATAAAATAACATATTCATCTCAAATTATCCTTTACAATGCATCCACATGAGTTATAATAGTTCACAGTATACGTTTTCTTCTTAAAGTCTTCTTATTATTAAAAAAATGGTTTGCAAACTATATTGAATTTTAGATTGTGGGATGGTTCTTGAAATTAATTTTAGTTATGTACACAAAAAATTATTGTTGATTTTATTTAAATGAAAGGAGAAAATCTCATAATATCAAATGGCCAATTCTTCAAATTACATTTCGCTCCATAATGCTCAAAGTCCTTTGTGGAGTTCTCCCTTTCCATCTAATTAATTTTTTTCTTTTTTCTTTTTTAATATCTATGTAAATTTGAATAAAAATGCATCCAAATTTGTAGGATCGTGATTCAGAATTGAATTGAAATGCAAAAAATATTCCACCAATTCAAAAATGTCACAAGCTCTTATGAGGAGCATCATACTGCAAGTATTTGGTAGATGAAAATGGGTAGTTGTTTTTCCTTGCAAATTATAACATTCCATCTTCCAGCCGCAATCTTGGGTCAACAACGGTAATAATTGTTTGGTATAATGTAATTTCAACAAACCAATTACATTGTCTTACTAATATCATTGATGTGCTAATGTTCAATATTTTTTAAAATTAGGATTTTAGTGATGATGAGCGACCCACCTACCATATTTTGATACACCCCACTACAATGTGAAATCGGGAGAAGGTTTCAATCAGAGAAAAACTAGTAGAGGAAGCATACCAAGCATGGTTGAAATCAACCACCTGTTCAATTCCTACTACACCCAAATTCGCCGATTAGGAATGACTACAACAATAATATTTCATCATCACAAGTTGGCAATGAAGAAAATCAAATAGAGGTTGTTATGGATTATTACTTATGGGATACAAATACCATGGAGACAATGTTGTTAGATGAATTCCAAAATGATGAGTTAGAAGATGATGCTCATATCAATGATACCGTTTTCGAAAGCATGAAATTTGATTCCACCACACACCTTTTTGGACCTAGCAGCTAGTTAAAGTATACCTAGCTTGGGACAAAAATGTTACTATACAAATTAAAAGAAAAGTTTTCCATGTCAAATGCAAGTTTTTAGACAATATTGACGTAATTTACCATGACCATGTCCCTTATATTGTGAGAAATATTGTCTAACAATCAATGTTGAAAATGGTCGACTTTATGAACATTAAATGTTGACATTGTACATTTATATTTCCCACCCACTATAGGTCATTCAAATACAAGGTTGCTGCAAGTAATAATGCCATTCCCTCTAGTTGCCATCAGGCAAATAAGTTGTTGAAAATGTTTGGTGTTGAGTACATATCTTATCATGTATGTCTGAATCATTATATTGTATATAGAGGAGAATAAGAGAAAAAACAGAAATGTCCAAAGCATGGGCATGAAAGGTACCATAAATATAAAAAAGGGTAAATCACATGGTCCTCCTCATAATATATTGAGCTACATGCCTACAATCATAAGAATTCAAACACTTTTTCATTGCAAAGAGTTAGCTATGTTGTAGGGATGAAATGCCTCACATAGAAATGAGTTGGGAGTTATGTGAATCCTGACAGATTCAATAGCCATGAAGCATATAGAGGATACATGGATCAAAAAATTCAAGAATGAAGTACGAATTCTACTACTCAGAATAGTCATGGATGGCGTGAAAAATATATCCCCCAAACCACCAACTATTTTTTTTCTCGTATAGTAGTGATAAGAAATAATATCACCCCATGGTTGTCTAAGAAGAATAACATCTTAAGTTGTCTCTCACAATCTTTGGCAGAAGACAAGTGAAGAATATGGAATTCTACTTACAACCATTGCTAGATGAATTGAAGGAATTATGGGAATCAATATATGTATATGATGTATCAAGACCCATCGCAAGTGTCGGTCCCTCATTTAGATCTAGTTTTTTTAGACATATTGAGGGTTAAAATCGGGCTTACATGAACAAATTCTTAACGGATTATATTAACTGATGACACTCAATGAAATTAACAAGTCTCAGTTATAGAAGCTAAAATTCATGGATATAAAACATGAAGTTTGTGAATAAAGAAGATATTGTTTGTGTTTGTGGAAATCGATATGTATAACTATATGAGTTTAATTTAATAGTTGAAAAACCTCAAGGTGAGGTATTGAGATGTGATGGATAGGGTGAAAGGTTTTATGTTAGATCAATTAACCTCTATAATAAGCCTAGTAAAAGTTCATGTAATAAAAGTTAATAAACACCAAAATAAGACCATGGTTAAGGGACACCTATTCCAAGCTAAATATTGGGAAAATATATTGTAATGGGAATCATTAGATTTCTACTTTTGGCTGAGGAAAAATGGCAAAGGCTAAGACAAAGGCATTAAAAGGAAAAAAAAGAATTTTTGGCACATTTATTTATGAAAATAAATGAAATTAAGAGAAAATTAAGGTGAAAGGTCACAGGTTTCCTGTGAGGAGGAAATTGATGGAAAATAATGGAAAGTGAAGAAAATAGAGGCATCATGCATAAAAAGGATTTTGAGTATAATTTGGTAACTTTTTGTTAGTTGAAGTTTGGAACTCTCTCATTATTGTCTCTCTCTCTCTCTCACTCTTGGTCACTTAGAGTTTTCTTGGAGCACTCTAGTTTGGAACAAGGAAACGAAAAGCAAGCAAAGGAAAGAAAAAGAAAGCAAGGATCAAGGAATGGAAATCAGGATCAAGCAACTTCAGTGGGAATACTTGCAGGTAACCTTTTTCATGTGTGATTTCCTTGCTGGTTTGGACATGCATGGCTTGGCATGTTGGTATACTGTTCTTTTGGTTTCAATGGCATGGTTCTGTTGGGTTGTGACAGTGGTTTTCATGCTAGTCTTTCCTTTTCCTATATTCCATAGTACGTTTATTTCGGTTTTTGAACTTTGGAATTGTCGGGTCATTTCAAAACTTTCAATAGAGGTGGTCTTAAGGTTCATGCCCAAAGGCCTAGGAATCCCTTGATCGGTTTTGGCGGGATACATGGTAAAGATTGAGCGATCCATCTTGGTTTATGGCCTACTGATCCGGGTTTGGATTGCGATAAAGCTTGAGAGATAAGAAGCCAGAAAATTCCTCAAGGATAATGATGGATTTTGGATGGAATTCCAAGTTTTGTTTGGTTGTGTTCAGAGAACCGGCTTTGGTGTGATCATGGTTTAACGAAGATGGAGGTGATTCAACCTCTAGATTCCCTTGGTTATTTTTTCGTTGATTGTTCTATGAGATCCCATATTCGTGCTTGGAATATGGAACAGGGGTGAGTGTCTGAAAGAGAGATTTGGTTCAGCCATATCTATGGCTAGGTGGTCTGTGGAATTCCCGAACCTGGTTAGATTTTCCTATGATTAATAAAAGGTAAGATCTTTTTTTGTGCTAATTTATATATGGATTTAATAGTTTTCATGTCTCTGATATTTATATGGTTTTATTTTGTTTATAAGCATGGTTGAATGACTGATTTATATCATGGTCATTTCATATATTTACTTGTCACTATTAGATGGATGAATGCAAGACCTTATTGATGGTGTAGTAGCTCAATGGAGAAAGAGATTATCCTTTTGGTTATGTTTCATAAGTTATTTCAGTCGTTTATGCTCTGTCTTGTATCCTCAACATGTAGGTTGCATTGATGCCTAGTGTTTGACAGAATGCCAGTCCCGATTGGGGATGCTTAAACCTAGTCCTGAGGGTGATTTTTTATTTATCAGCATTGTTATCATGTTTTTGATGAATTTTGGAACATACAACAAGTTCTGGGCAGAGTCCAAGACTCCGCGGCTTAAATCCTAGAATCGTTGGAACAGAACTAGATATTTTGGTCAACAGTCATTGGCAGGAAGGCCCGTGAGAGTGACTTTTGGTTTTTGGTCACTCCCTTGTCTATAGCATGAGAGCAACTATGGCCTTCGAGATGCATTATAATAGTGGGACCCAGGGAATTTTTCTCTGAGTGGTTGGCTTATCTCGTGAGGGTCATGTTGATGATGTTGGATGATTGAATGTGATGTTCCATTGATTCCACTTCCTTAATGTATCATAGGAGTTCGAATCTGATCATAATAGTATCTCTCATAGTGTTTTCCCTAGTTTCCATACTTACTTTGGGTAGACCTGGGAGGGGGTGTTACACATTGGTATCAAATCATGGTTTCACTCTCTTTGGGTCATATCTAGTGCTACATATATGGGTGAATGTGTTGGTCATGCACACATGTCAATTGCGTGTGTGGTTCTTACACTTGCAGTCCATGTGCTTGTTGTACTGCATCAAATTGATCATGGTAGTAACAAGGTTGTCATGAGGAACTTGATGTCAATTTTATGGAGTGCATCGTCATGAGTATATGACTAGTTATACAATTATAAGTAGTCTTATTACATCCCTGTACGCCGGGTTGCATTCTTGGTTATTTGTTTACATGTGTCAGTCTTGTATGTTGATTACAAGAATTGATCGCTTATGCTTGACTACATGCGGTTATGCGTAGACGTAGTTGATTAGGAATTACTTATGCAAGTGTATAGTTGCATCAAGAAATGTCTATACTGGAGTTGTTGTCATTTATGAGGTCATAGCATGCATTCTTTACATGACCTTGCATTGATGACTAGACCCTAGTTAGTATGATGGTTATGCATTGATGCACTTATTGATATATGTCTATATGTTATTATACTTATATTGTACATGCATCACATTGATTTGATGATCTTGTAGATGAGGTATCCTCCCTAATTTATGACAAGGTATGTTTATTTATGGTGATTTTGTTTAGTTGACATAGTATGCCTTCCAGGAAAGAGATTAGATTGCTAGCAATATGGTAGACTGCATAGAATCTCCCTATGAGTCGGATGGGTAGTGTGGTGTGGGGCACTCTTCTGACTTGGCAGACACATTGACAACAATGAAGGAAGAGATAAGGAATTGCAAAGCAAGAAAGGATAAAATCTTGTATGCACAAGAGAAACAAGCAGAGGTGAATGCGATATTACTTAAGAATTTTTCAGATTTGTGGTGACAAGGACCTCTTCAGATCATCCATGGACATGAGGACAAAACGAATGGGGAATATGGTAGCAAGTCTCATAGTAGCCATAGGTCTGATAGATCTGACACTATTAGAGATGGAAGGATATTAGACACCCCGGATAAGAATGGTGAGAGACATAGGGATTACTTTAGTTTGGGTTGTGATAGACATTGTGATCGTCATCATTATCATCTGTACACAAGGAATGATAGGGGATACCTACTGGATGGGCTTAAGAAATAAAAGCCACCTACCTTTGATGAAGTGATGAAAAAATCACAAGATGAGGAGGATTGGTTGATCAACATGAGGAAATTTTTTTGACTGCATGAGTACTCAGAAAACATGAATGCAATGATAACCCTTTTCAGTCTCAAAGGTAAAGCAGATATTTTGTGGGAAGACATGAAGAATGTCAAGGACATACATGAGGATGATTTGACTTGGCATGCATTTGAAAGGTTCTTCAAGAAGAAGTACTTGTCTGAGAGGTACTATGATGACAAAGATAAGGAGTTTTATAAGTTACGGATGGGTTCTATGATAGATGAGGAGTATACTAGTGTATTTTTGGAATTGTTGAGATATGTACCTTACCTTAGAGAGGAGAAGGCCAAGGTTCAAAGATTCATTGGTGGATTTCTAGTTTCATACATATACCGGATTGAGTTAGATGAGCCTATATCGTTGGGGGAGGCCATGCAAATGTTGAGGAATTGTTATCAGTAGTCAAAGTGCAAAGTTGAGCCGAAACATGACTTGAACAGAAATGACAAAGCTAAAGGAAAATTGCCACCAAAGCGAGGAATACCTTAAGATGCAAGTGACAAAGATAATGCACTTCCTCACAAGAGATTCAATATAACTGAGAAGGGACATGGAGAGCAGCAGGCTAGAGGTGGTGGTAGGGAATCATTGCAGCATTGGATATGTGGTAAGGATCATCATAAGAGGGATTTTTTGTATTATCATAGTGCTAGTAGACCCAAAATCTAAAGTGCTTAGGAGGCACATACAGTTGGTGATGTTGGTCATAACATTCCTCGGATATATGTTGTTATGTAAAACAATTAGGCATATCATCAGGCATTGATCATTAAGATGGACGGTAAGCTTTGTGATAAAGTTGTTTCTATTTTATTGATCCTAGATTGAACTATAGTTATGTTAATCCTAACCTGGTGGATAAGTGTTTCCTGAAAAAATAAGTGCATGTAGAATGTTGGTTGGTACAGTTAGCTATAGGTATAAAGAAGTGAGTTCACCATTGTGTAAGAGCTTATACATTTGAGTTAAATAGTATGCCTACTCTTAGGTTCCTATACCAATAGGAGTCATAATTTTGAATGACTAACATTAAGCCTTGTAATATTGTACATACCTTTGCTTTCTAAAAATGTTCTCCATATTATAAAAAGTTAAAAAATGTAAAGAGGGTATGTCCTAAAAGAAAAATCAAGGGACAAAAAAAAAAAAGTTAAGGTAAAAAAAGAAGAAAATATATGAACCCCAAAAACAAAAACACTATGAAATTGTGCAAGTCCAAATGCCACTACTATTTACTTTTTTGCATAATAATGATTGTGTGCAACTTGTTATTCATGCCACAATCCATGGTAACCAAACTATTTAATCTTGGTTATTTCATGTTCTAAATTTTATGTTTATAGTTAGAGAATAAAATCTGACCAAAGAGTGTAATCTTGGCAGATCACTAGCTAGGCAGAGTGAATATAAGGAGCTCATTAGTTTAATATGAGCCCTTGGATGATATAAGGTTAGAATTAGATACTTTACTTTGTGAAGAAAATACAAATATTGATAAGGGTTGCTAGCCTAAATGCACCCCAATAAAGTGAAGAAAAAATGGTAGGGTAAGTAAGTGGGTAAATAGTAGAAAGGTTGTAGAAATGTCATGTGATTATACAAATGCACTTATGTCATCATAGTAAATGAAATTTTCAGAAGTGCATAAGTAGAGGAGAAAGCAAAAACAATGGTTTCCAATATGATTTACTTAACACCCCCTCATTCATTTTAACCCCTATGACACTTACTAACTTCCCTTTCACAATAAAATATTAATACCTATAATTCTTTAAGTCAAAGAGGCTTAGAGCATTTCTCTGACTTTTGGTGGGACCAAACTCTCTACTTGATGACTTAAGAAGGAAAGGTGTTAAATTCCCTTATAAATCATTCATCACCCTCACAAAACCCCTTTTCCTAAGGTTAAGTTCCCTTGCCTAGGAAAACCCCTTTACGAACATGTCTTATGTGCAAAACCCACCAAATACATTTATCCTAAGTACTAAGTATGTGGAAAGAACACAATATTTCATATACCTAAGAGCAATACCCTTCTGCTCATTTCAATGCATATTAACTTTATAACTTTATTATTTAAATTTCTGAAAAATCCATTGTCCCGTATATATTTAACTTCTTTATATAAAGTAACCCCAGCCCTTAGTTTATTTATAAATTACATTACTACCCCATATCCTACAAATATATTGAATCTCACCCTAATTCCCTAATCCCATATTAAAGCGTCCCTGATGATATTAAGCTCAAAGTTAATCACATACCGCCGGTGATTAGACCCATGGCCTCCCCGAAAACTTTTTGTATAAATCACCGCACAGATTCACCTACCGATCTCCCTCCGCCTCATCCAATGGTTCACATTCATATCAAGCTGACCTGATGTTTTCCCTTTACCCACTCGATAAGCTAGTTTTTCTCTCGGCCCCTGATGTTATGTGTCACAAAATAAGTGGAATCGGGCGACCCCCCCTGAATACCGCTCGCACCACAAAAGCGGTGTGATGGACCTCCCAAACCAATTCCCCCGTCTAACCAAAAAACTGTCACTGTTCATCAATCAATGAACCCGCCGAAAATTAGTCGTTTTCGCTATAAAAGCCCATTTACCCCTCTTTTCACTCTTCTCACGCAATTACCATTGACACATCAGAAAAGTTGTTCTGACTCCTACAACCGTCTAATTCATTCATAGACCTCTGCCATTGCTCAACAGACATTGTAGACAACCCAACTCATTCATCAGTCCATACCAGAACCGTACAGACCTCTGTAGCCTCCATCAACTACCAATAATTGTCAATTTCGCCCAATTCCAGGAGAATGATGAATGTAAAATTACTAGATGCAGAATGGTGGGAGACAATGACTAATTTACTATGATAAATTTACAGCAAAAGGTTCTTGCACAGTAAAAACAAAGTAGCGAGGTAAACAGGTGAAAGCAGCACATCAGGGTCAAAGAGTATCAGTGGAAAGGTAAAAGTTAAAGAAGACTATAGCGTGAACCACTACAACAAAAAGGCAGCATAAAGGGTTTCACTTCAACAATAAAGGCCAGCATCAGCATAATAAAAGGGACAACATGAAACAGTTCAATAGTTGTCTCTATCTTCTTGTTAAAAGATATTTGTATTTCCTAAATTTAGTCTCAAATCAGTTTGAGATATTTTGTAATAATTTTTTGTTTATATACTTCACATCCAAAGTATGTAGGGTGAATTCCAAACATTTCTACAGACTTCTTGTTCTTAAGTCTGAACTTACATTGTATCAATGATTAGATCATCAAGTTGGATCAAGGAATAAAGATCAGATATTTCACTCCATTCTTGTGTAAAGCAAAGTTCAAATAAGTATAGTCTCATGTTCAATGTTAATTTCTTTAAGCTTTTCCACAGTCTTACTTGTATCTCTAAAAATCTGAATTCTATAACATGGAATGATATCTCAGAAATTGGTTAATTGCACTCTGTCTTGACTGTTATGCATATTTAATGTTTTCTTCGCTAATCTATGTTAAGAAATTCTTGATTACTCCTAAGTTTAGATAATTTCTTGTGATCTATAGAAAAGGATTCTTGATTTCCCTTTGTTCATGATTATCCTTTGTTCATCATTTAAACCCCGATCTGAGGATTCTTAAGTTCTCTCTCACCCTGGTTAGGATTGTTTCACCTCTTCGACCTAAAGATTTGCACTTTACTTTTCTAGCATGCCCTGTGAACATTCCTTTGAATGAATTGATCTAATTCTACTATCCATATATTGACTCCATAGCCCAATGGCTTAAATAACTTTTTATATCCATCCGTTCCAATAATTCCACCACCCAATATTCAATTCAAAACCAAAGCCCCAATGAACATGAAGAACTAGCCTAAAATCCCAGAAAGCAAAGCTAAATCATAAAGAGAGAGCCCTCTCTGGACTTAGGTTGGCTAGAGCCTAAGCCTAAAAGTGGTTAGTGGTTACCCAGTGATCTCCTTCTTTAACCTTGGGAAATTACTGGATGATAACATAGTGGCAACTCCACTAGGGAGAACTAACATTTTCTTCAAAATTATTTTATTGGTTTAGATATGATCTATCATCGTGGATAGTGATAAGACACACAAAGGTTAAAATCATCCACCTGGAGACTCCAAACCAATTCCACAATCAAGACTCCATTAGAGGAATGAACTTGAAATAAATGTATGAAAAGATCAGGCTTTTAACTTGGATTGTTATCCAAGACATTATGCTATTTCTCATTGATAATGTTTTTCAATGTATGTTGTATTTTGGAGAAGATTTTAGATTATTTTCTTATTATTTCCCTTTCGAAAGTGTAGATATAAAGTCTCCTTAGACATTTGAACAATAGTCTTCTAACTCTTATGAAGATCATTTTCCAATGAGAAGCATCAAACAATCAAGACTAATCATACAATCCTTGTACATATTCTAGTACCTCATAAAGTTCCTGATAGATATAAGCCACTCATCTTACCTCCTACACTCCAGGCTTTCCCTAACAATTATTACAAGTATCTCCCTAGGTTTGATGGAGAGAATGGTATCACTGCTCAAAAACATATTCAGGGTTTTGAAAATTATCTAGAATTATTTGAAATTGAGGAAGATGATGTTATTATCAATATTTTTTCTCTTTCTTTACAAAGTAGAGTAACGAGTTGGTTCAAAAATTTACCTATTGCAAGCATCTCAAATTTCCAATAGTTTTTCAAAAGTTTCCTTGATAGATGGATAATCAATGTCAATCTTCTTGTAATCATAGAAGAATATAATTAGTTAAAAAGACAACCAGATGAAACAATACAACAATTTTCAGACATATTTAATTAAGCCTATTATTCAATGCCATCAAATATAAGACCTCCCCGTGGTTCAGCTCTTTTGCATTACGGAAGAACATTTGATCCAAAGATAGAATTTCAGTTAAGAGAAAGAAACCCTTCAAAACTAGAACAGATGCAGAACATGGCAGTAGATGTAGTAGTTAATCTGCAAATTATAAGAGAAAAGTTGAAAGCAGAAGCAGAGGAAAACAACACTGCAGAGGAAAAAATCGTCATTTTGATGAAGAAAATAGAGGAAAGGATGCAGAAGACCACCATGAGAGATGAATTTTTTGCTCAAGATCACCATGACCGATTTATTTCACAAAGGAAAAAGGTTGATATTCATGAACAAGTTCCTACTAACTCCAACTACCATAGGTCAGAAGATAGATTGATAGAGAAATATGTGGAGGAGAAATCTCCTTATCTAATGTGTATGTTTGATGACATTAGTTCTTTTGATGATTTTCCCAAATATTATCAGTATGATGATAATCATGTTGTTCAAATCCAAACTAACTTTATAGAAAAATCAAAAGCTAGTTTGGGGAATAAGGAAATCCAATTTCACTAGCTTGAAAATAGTGACCATCTAATCCATGTTATCTATGAAAGTGAATAAGGAAGTGCAAAAAAATTGGCAATAAGTGAAGATTCTTTGCCTCTTTGTTTTGAATCATTTCAGTTATTAAAGGAAATGTGGTATAAAATCTCTAAAGAAAAGGATGAGCAACTTGTAGAAATCTATGAAGTCTCATTCAAACCTATATGTAATAAGTTGCAACATTCCTTCTAAGTTATTTATGATCCAACAGCTGATAGATTGGATGATAGATGCAATCAAAAATTTTCTCCATTAACAGACGATGAGAGTTAAAATCAAGATGATAATGGTTTCACCAGATAGATATTTCAATCAATGGAAGTATCATCACAAAGCTCATCTGAAAGTCTGTAGGGTGTTAAAGATAAAAGTGACATTTCAGTTTCATGGCATGGAAGCCATCGAGAACGGGTGTGCAGTTGCTTAAATCAGTTCAACAATAATGTATATATTTTGGAAGATCCTTTTTTACAGTCTTTAGAGTCTACAAAGGAAAGCAAGTATTTCATTATCTTCTCATTAGTTGACAGGGTTACATTTGGCTTTAGAACCTCAGTTTTAATCACAAACAAGCCCAAGCAACAAAATCCATCAACGTATATAATTCTTGAATGGTTGCATTGGTTGTTTCATTTGAACTAACCAGCAGTCAGAAAGATTATTAGAGTAAATAGGTATAATTTCAGTTTGAATAAATTCAGCTTTCAGTAGCAAGTTTATGTTAGATCAGATTTCAGTTTGTAGAAAAGGGTGTATTTTCAGTTCAAAAGTTTTAGTCACAAAGGTTATACAAAAAATAGTATACATGTGTGGGATTGGATGAATGGGTCAGGCTACTAGTCGGCAGTGTTCTTGACATTTAACAAGGAAATTCCATCCCCAAGTGGAGCCACTGTTACGTTCCTATACTAATAGGAGTCATAATTTTGAATGACTAAGGTTAAGCCTTGTAATATTATCCATACCTTTGCTTTCTGCAAGTGTTTTCCATATTATAAAAAGTTAAAAAATGTAAAGAGGGTATGTCCTAAAAGAAAACTCAAAGGAAAAAAAAAAGAATAAGAGAAGGTCAAAAAAGATGAAAATATCTGAACCCCAAAAACAAAAAGACCATGAAAGTGTGCAAGTCCAAATGCCCCTACTATTTACTTTTCTGCATAATAATGATTGTGTGCAACTCGTTATTCATGCCATAATCCAAGGTAATAAAACTATTTAATATTTGTTATTTCATGTTTTAAATTTTATGTTTATAGTTAGAGAATAAAATCCGACCAAACAGTGTAATCTTGGCAGATCACTAGATAGGTAGAGTGAATAAAAGGAGCTCATTGGTTTAATCTGAGCCATTGGATGATATAAGGTTAGAATTAGATACTTCACTTTTTAAAGAAAAGAAAAATATTGATAATGGTTGCTAGCCTGAATGCACCCAAATAAAGTGAAGAAAAAATGGTAGGGTAAGTAAGTAGGTAAATAGTAGAAAGGTTGCAAAAATGTCATGTGATTATACAAATGCACTTATGTCATCATATTAAATGCAATTTTCAAAAGTGCATAAGTAGAGGACAAAGGAAAAAAAATGGTTTACAATATGATTTGCTTAACACCCCCTCATTCATTTTAACCCCTATGACACTAACTTCCCTTTCACAATAAAAATATTAATACCTATAGTTATTTAAGTCAAAGAGGCTCAAAGAATTTCTCTGACTTTTGGTGGGACCAGACCCTCGGCTTGATGACTTAAGAAGGAAAGGTGTTAAATTCCCTTATAAATCATTCATCCCCCTCACAAAACCCATTTTCCCAAGGTTAAGTTCTCTTGCCTACGAAATCCCCTTTAGGAACATGTTTTATTTGCAAAACCCACCAAATACATTTATCCTAAGTACTGAGTATGTGGAAAGCACACAATATTTCATATACCTAAGTGCTATACCCCTTCCTCTCATTTCACAGCATATTAACTTTTTTAACTTTATTATTCAAATTTACGAAAAACCCATTGTCCCGTATATATTTATCTTCTTTATATAAATTAAGCCCACCCCTTTGTTTATTTATAAACTATATTACTACCCCATATCCCACAAACATATTGAATCCCTCCCTTTGTCCTTAATCTCTTATTAAAGCGTCCTCGATGAGATTAAGCTCCAAGTTAATCTCATACCACTGGTGAATAGACACATTGGCCCCCCAAAAACGTTTTGTACAAATCACCGCGTAGCTTCACCTCCTGATCACTGTACAATCTCCCTCCCCCTCATCCAGCTGCTTGTATCCATATCGGGCTGACCTGATGTCCACCCTTTACTCACCAAATAAGGTGGTTTTCCTCCCGGCCCCTGATGCTACATGTCACACGATAAGTGGAATCAGGCGACCCCTCCCGAATACCACCTGCACCACAAACGTGGCGCGATGGACCTCCCAAACCACTTCCCCCATCTAACCAAAAAACCACCACTCTTCATCAATCAATGAACTCGATGAAAATTAACTATTTTCACTATAACAGCCCATTTACCCCTCTTTTCACTCTTTTCGCGCAATTACCATTGACAATTCAGACAAGTCGTTGCAACTCCTGCTACCAACTAATTTGCTCACAGACCTTCGCCATTGCTCCGCAGACGCTGCAGATAGCCTAGCTCGTTCATCAGTCCATACCAGAACCATACGAACTAGTAGCCTCCATCAACTACCAGTAACAATCAATTTCACCCAATTAAAGGAGATTGATGAATGTGAAATTACCTAATGCAAAATGGTGGGAGACAATGACCTATTTACTGTGATAAATTTACAACAAAAAGTTAATGCGCAATAAAAATAGAGTATCTAGGTAAACAGGTGAAAACAACACATCAGGGTCAGAGAGTATTAGTGGAAAGGTAAAAGTCAAAGAAGGCTCCAGTGTGAAACACTAAAACGACAAGCTAGCATAAAGGGTTTCACTTCAACGACAAAGGCCAACACAACCATAATAAAAGGGACAACATGGAACCATTCAATAGTTGTCTCTATCTTCTTACTAGAAGATATTTGTATTTCCTAATTTTAATCTCAAATCAGTTTGAAATATTTTCTAATACTTTTTTGTTTATATACTTCACCATTTGAAGTATGTAGTGTGAATTCCAAACATTTCTATATACTTATTGTTCTATAGTCTGAAATTCTATCGTATCAATGACTAGATCAGCTAGCTGTATCAAGGAATAAAGATCAGATATTTCACTCCATTCTTGTGTAAAACAAAGTTCAAATAAGTATTCTCTCACATTCAATGTTACTTTCTTTAAGCTTTTCTATAGTCTTACTTGTATCTCTAAAAATCTGAATGCTATAACATGGAATGATATCTCAGAAATTACTTAATTGCACTCTATCTTAAATGTTATGCATATTTAATGTTTTATTCACTAATCTAAGTTAAAGAATTCTTGATTGCTTCTAAGTTTAGATAATTCCTCGTGATATATAGAAAAGGATTACTAATTGCCATTTGTTAATGATTATCCTTTGTTCTTAATTTTAACCCCGTATGTGGATTCTTAAGCGCTTTCTCACCCTCGCTAGGGTCATTTCACCCATTCGACCTAAAGATTTTCACTTTACTTTGCTAGCCTTCCATGTGAGCATTCCCTTCAATGAATTGATCTAGTTCTACTATGAATTTATCGACTCCATAGCCCAATGGCTTAAAGACCTTTCTCTATCCATCTGTTCCAAGAATTCCACCACCCAACCTTAAATTCAAAACCAAAACCCCAATGAACATTAAGAACTAGCCTAAAATCCTAGCAAACAAAGCTAAATCATAAAGAGCCTTCTTCGGACATAGGTTGGCTAGAGCCTTAGCCTAAAAGTGGTTAGTGGTTACCCCAGTGATATCCTTCTTTAACATTGGGAAATTACTGGGTGATAACACCTACAGTAGTGAATTTGAATGTATTTCCATTAGGATCATATAGAATGCTTTTTGGTATGAATTGGTCATACCTTCACAGAACCAAAGTGGATTTCTTTGACAAATCCATTGAGTGTGTGGATGATAGTGGGGAAAAGAGGACCTTGAAGGGAAAGAAGAATCCTATATCAGTGAGGATGGTTACCACTATGCAAGCTAAGTTTAGTTGAAAAAAAGGTTGTGTGATGTTTACAGTACACATTTCTAGTGACAAGGGTAAGGATGTTGAGGATGGAGAGGTGTTTAGGAGGTACCCATTTTTGCAGCAGCTTCAGGATGTATTCCCTGAGGACATTATAGAGTTTCCAACTCACAAGGAGGTAGACCTTTCTATTGAGTTAGTGCTAGGGGCAACTCTAGCATCGAAATCACCTTACATGATGAGCACACCTCAGTTGGTAGTGTTGAAGTTGAAACCAAAGGAAATTTTGGACAAAGGATACATTAGACCCATTGTATCACCTTAGGGCACATTAGTGTGGTTCATAAAGAAGAAAGATGGTACTCTTAGATTGTGCATTGAATAGAAGCAATTGAACAAGGTAATGATCAAGAACAGGTATCCTTTCCCGAATGATTGATGATTTGTTTGGTCAGTTAAAAGGAGTAGAAGTGTTGTCTAAGATCGACTTGAGATTGTGATATCATCAAGTACACATGAAGGAAGATGATACCACAATTCTCCATGTACGTTCATGTGTTTGAGTAATTCTCCATGTACGTTCATGTGTTTCATGAATTGTGTGTTGCATTCTTATTTGGACAAGTTTTTTATTGTATTCATTGATGACATACTAGTATATTCTAAGAATGAGGGAGAAAATGTCAAACATTTAATAGCAGTATTGAGATTGCTATGGGAGCATCAGTTGTATGCTAATATTAGCAAGTGCAACTTCTTTCATACTGAGGTACACTACTCAAAACATGTTCTCTCCAAGGCAGACATAGCAATAGATCCAGAAAAGATAACGGCCACCATGGAATGGGAGACTCCTAAGAATGTGGATGAGGTGAGATCCTTCATGGGATTCATACGTTACTATAGGAGGTTCATCAGGAACTTATCACACATTTCATATCCTATCACATCATTTCAGTGGAAGGGTAAGAAGTTTGAATGGATAGAAGAATGTGAAGATAGTTTTGAGAAATTTAAGAATATATTGACACATGCACCAATGCTAAAGATTACGGATATAGACATGGAGTTTGTAATGCTTGCATATGCTTGCAAGAGGGGTCTTGGTGTATTTATCATGCAAGGAGGATAGGTAGTGTGTTATGAGTCACAGAAATGGAATGAGCACGAGTAGAACTAACCATCACATGATCTTGAGCTAGTAATGATTATACATGCATTGAATATGTGGATACATTATCTTTTGGGCATGAGATTTACATTGATGAGTGATCATAGTCGGTTGTGGTATTTGTTTGACTAGCCAAATCTAAATGCCAGGTAAGCTAAATGGTTGGCTACCCTTAGTGAGTTTGACTTCGAGACCAAATGCATCAAAGGGAAGGAGAACCAGATTGAAAATGCTCTTAGGAGGAAGGTACGTGTAAATCATACAACAAATATAAGCTCATATGGGATAGAGTTAAAGGATAAGATCTTGAAGGAATGAAAACATGATGAAAAATACTTGGAGATAATGCATAGGTTACAATAGAGTATAGACACGGGTATAAGTTTAGGTGAAGGTACATGTTTAGGTATAGGTACAAGGGATCATGATGAAGATTATCATCTCATGGACTATGGTTGGTGAGATTTTGAGATAGGATATATGTGCCAAATTGCAACGATGTCAAGAAGCTTATCTTAAGGGAGTTTCATGTGAAGCCATATTTGGATCATCTAGGCTATTAGAATACATTGATGATGGTGAAGAATTTTTGATATTGGATTAATCTAAAGAAGGAAGTGGTAGATTTCGTGTCTAGATGTTTAGACTGTCAACAGGTAAAGACAAAATGTAAGCACCCAAGTGGTCTACTACATCCTATTGCAATTCCAGAATGGAAATGGGAGGTCATTTCCATGGATTTCATCATAGGTCTTCAGAGGATAGTGAGGTAGCATGATTCTATTATGTCATGGTTGACAGGTTGAACAAGGTGGCTCGCTTCATTCCGATGAAGACTACATATTCATCTAGTAAGGTAGCACAATTATTCATTACGAAGACAGTGAGACTACATGGTGTACCAAATTTTATTGTGTCAGACACATATGCAAAGTTCACTTCCAAGTTTCAGAAGGAGCTAATTGTAAGATTTGGTACGAAATTGGTCTTCAGTACAACTTATCCTCCAGAAATAGATGGAAAGAAGGAGAGGGTCAACAGGATCTTGAAAGATATGCTGAGGATGTATGTGATTCACTGGTAGAGGAAATGGGAGTAGTATTTTCCATTGGTTGAGTTCACATACTGTTAGTGCTCCAATATTTCTCTAGAGTGCTGGAGAAAGAAATGATTAGCGGTAACCACAAACCAACTTTGTAGATTAGGATCTAGCCTTCCTAATCTCAGAGATGGCTCTCTCCTTTTTATTTAGCTTTGTTTAGTTATGTGATTTTAGGCTAGTTATTATTGTGCTCGGGTTTTGATTTAGATTTGGTGGTGCGATCACTTACTTAGATGAAAATATGGGTGTCTTTTACCATTCAGATATGGGGTCAAATGCCAGGCAAACAGGACTGGATCAAGTTCTAAAAAAATGTCTACATGGTAAGATAGCATAATTACTTCAGATCTTAACGCTGGATGGTGAAGTGGTCTTCAATTGGATCCAAAGAGAAATTAAGGGTTCCTTAGGCCAAGTTATGAATAAAATGAAATAGGACAACTCGGATGGGAGAGAAGTTAAGGATTCTAAAATCTGGATATCAGAAGAAAATATGTAAATGATTAACTATGGAAAACAAAGTGTACTTAAACAAATCTTGAGATAAATTTCCAGTTAATTCATTCAACCTTAGATAACATTTAAGTTTGTGAAAAACATAAGAGAATAACAAATTGTTATTTTGAGGCTTCTGCAATTATTACTTTCTGTGTAGTTTTCTTTCCGAGTTCTCACATCCATAATTGTTTGAATCGACATTTCAAGCCATCCACTTCAAATTAACTTAAATTAGAAGAATTTTTATAATAATTTTATTTAATAAGACTGATAGGATTCTTAGTCAAAATTGAAATCAATTTATAGATCATAAATAAAATAAAAATCACTAAAATTATAAAAATTTCTAAGAACAACACTAATATTAAAAATTAGTATTAATTAACACTACTATTGAGATTAAATCTTAATCATTAATTCTACATTATTATTAAAATCAATCTAATTAATTTATTCTAAAGTAAGAAAAAGTCCAAAATAAAATTAACTATAAAATAAAAGAAAATATAAAATTAATTATAAATAAAAACAAATATAAAAACCTTTAAATTTATTTTTATTCTCAAATAAATTGAAATTAATTAAAAATCTTTTTTTTTTGTTGAAGCAAATATGGATCCTTCGATATCATGTATTCAAAAAAATAGTGTGCAGTATACAAACGTCCACCCAACTCCACAGAAACAGAAAACAAATAAATCTTAAGCCTCCAAGGGCTAAACCTTACAACTTTACATCTAAAAATTTGAGCCTAAGAATTAACTAACAAAACTAAACTCTATCCCTCGGAAAGCCCGCGAATTTTCACACAACCCCGCTCCAGAAAACCCAAAGCATTAGATCCATCCCATGAAATCAAGAAGATCAACAGCAGAGGAGAAAGATGCATAGCCAAGGAGACCGATGATTAACGACCCTGCCCCACCAAGTTGCTTTATCCAGGTCAACTATTGATTAACTACACCCAAATCCAACGGCTGTGAACGATTTCGCGTGGGACAAGAAGGTGCGACTTTAGTTAGTGATGGAGGACGGTTTTTGGAGCCCCCACCCTGCCGCATGTCGCAGGATGAATGGGATCACTGCGAAAATTCCAAAACCATTACCACTTGAGAGCAACACGAATAGTCGAAAACTGCCTGGGAGGTGATTTTGAAAATATGGACCCCAAAATCTAA
Organism: Pinus tabuliformis; assembly: GCA_031772625.1. Lineage (NCBI taxonomy): Eukaryota > Viridiplantae > Streptophyta > Pinopsida > Pinales > Pinaceae > Pinus > Pinus tabuliformis. The sequence continues at coordinate 770,895,669 of CM062809.1, forward strand.
AAACACAAGATGCCGAAGAGGGTAAGAGTCTTTCCACCGAGCAAAGAATTGTGGGAATCAGAGCATTGCCCATGATGAACTGAGATCTTCATCACGCTTACTCCTTGATTCTGGGTGACCAGACATGGTTCTCTTCTCTTCAGAGACCAGAAACACAGAAATTGAAGACACATGCAGGGGAAAATTAAAACGAGCCAGTCTCCATGGTTTTGAATCTAAACACTTCCCTATCTTCTTCCACCTGCTCGCGGAATAGAGCTCTCAGTCTGCTAGGTCGCAACTCCTACCCCTTCATCGACACATTATTCTTTGTGCAGCTAACTCCCTGGTTGGCTAGAAGATCCGCCAGCTTATTTTCCTTTCTACGAACATGGTGGAAACTGATAGTGTCCAGGCCATGCAGACGACATTGAATTCTTTTGAAGACCCAAATTAATTTCCAATGCTTAGAGACTTTGTCTGGCGTAGTTCCATTATGTATTTTTTGCACTTAATTGATAATTAACTCTGAATCTGCCTCTATCATGACATTGGGGCAGTTGTCCTGCTTTAGTAAATGCAGGCATTGTTGTATAGCCATTAGTTGAGCCATGTTGTTAGTGGCTGTACCAAGGTGACAATGGAAAATGAAAATAATACTACCCTCTGCATTTCTAAGGACACCTCCATACCCTATTGTTCTTGGGTTCCCTTTTGAAGCCCCATCAATGTTATATTTTAAATAGCCTTCCAGAGGAGGATGCCAAAATTCCTTCTCCGTATCCAAAGAAATAACCTTCGTGTCTAGGCCTAGGAGGGTGAGCCCCTGTATCCCCAGCTGCCTGAGAATATTTAAATCTACATCCGAGGGAGGTTTTTTGGGGAGATTGTGAATAGTTCTTCCCATAGTCTCCTTGAGCTGTTTCAGGATTATCTCTAGTAGGTGTTCTGGGTGCTTTTTTTCCTCCTTAAAAAATCTTTTGTTTCTCTCCTTCCAAACGTTCCATAAAATGAAGCTCGGTGTAAGAGCCCACGCTGAGTTAAGAATCTCATTATTCAAAAAAAATTTCCTCTAATTGGTGAGGGTGCTAATGATGATTCCTTTGTCTCTATCAAATTGTTGAAAGATTGTAGCAAATAAGTCCCATAACCAAAATGTGAAAATGCAGTTGTTGAGCAAATGTTCCAAAGTTTCTTCTTGAGCCTCACAGAGCAAGCATCTTGAAGGCCCCTGAACACCTCTCTTGCTTATATTATCCCAAGTCAGAATTTTCTTATGGTAAACAACCCACATGAAAAGTTTGATTTTCATCCACCCTTGGTCCCTCCAAAGGTTTTGCCAGATTTTTTCCGCAACCAAGGGATCCAGCTCAAGGAGAATGCATTTTGCTTCCTTAAGATTAAAGGTGCCCTCTTTGTTATTTCTCCATCTTAATTGGTCTTGTCCCTCTACCACTAAGATTTTCCTTTGCTCTACTATTTTCCGGAGCTCCTCTGCTTTTGTTTTAAGGAGATTGTTATTTGTGCAATTTATGTTTCTCCAGATTAGCCACTTATCCGTAAGATGAAAACGATTCCAGAAATCCTTAACCTTTATTAAACCTTAGGGATCTGACTCCTGTTTGAGATCGAGGAAGTCTTATTTTAACAGAATTGATTCTTGCTGCCACTTGTCTTCCCAGAAAAGAGGAATATTTCCTTCTCTGATTTCCCAGAAGCTATTCTCTTGTACTAGTCTTCTATTCTCCTGGGCTTTGTTCCAAATATATGAACCCTTTATATTTCCTGGCATTCTTATAAGATCATTGTTCTTCTAGGAACTATCATATTTTCCTTTCCAGATATTTGCCCATTGGGTCTCTGGATGTTGAACCCAGTGCCACCAAAGTTTGGCCCCTAGAACCTTGCTGAGAATCTCCTGATCATCCAATCCTAGCCCTCTGTGGTTCTTGGGCTTACATATTTTTTCCCAAGACACCAAGGCCCATTTTCTCTTAGTATCCTCCCTACCCCAAAGGAAGTTTCTTTGAATATTTCTAAATTGCTAAAGGACACCTTTTGGAGCTAAGAGCGTTGATAACATGAAAATAGGGATAGCTTGAAAAACTATTTTTGTAAGAACTAACCTGCAAGCAAGGTTTAAAGATCTGATAGTCCATTTACTGATTTTTTCATGCAACTTGTTGATCAAAGGTTTCCATATACTTTTGAGCATTGGTTTTGTAGTTAGAGGAACTCCCAAATATTTTAAAGGAAGGGAATCCCTTTGAAAGCCAAGAATTCTAGAGATGTTTTTTTGAATAGAAATATTTGTATTGAAGAAAAAGACTTTTGATTTAGAGAGATTAACTTCCATACCTGAAGCCGAAGCAAATAGATTCAGAATTTTTTTGTAGTTTGAAGCTTATTGGACTATGGGGATTCCCTGTAACATGGTATCATATACAAATTGCTGGTGAGTCAGGGCCTGACTGTTGTCACTAAGGTGCAGACCTTTAGTCTTTCCTGATGATTTCGCCTGCTTTATAGCTCTACCCAGTCCTTCCATCATTATGATAAGAAGGAAGGGGGATAGTGGGTCACTGTTATAGACATTTTTGTGCCTTACAGCTCTAAGCATGAAATGTCCATAAACCAAGGGCTCCTAAGTCCCTAAAAGTGTTGTTCCAACCCCTAAAGGAACAAGGTCAACAAATTACAGCTTCTCCCAGAAGTTCTCCACCAGAAACTGCTCAGAATAAGTCAAATCAGGATCATTTCAGCTGCTTCACTAGCCAAGTGCCTTGCATAGCACCTAAGTCCACTAGCTAGGTGCATTGCAACGCACCTAAATGCACTACCAGGGTGTGTTGAGCGGGAAATGACAAGTGGCAGAGTCATTCCACGAGGTGGAGAGACAATGGAAGCTTCCAGAATCTTCTCCAATGACACTTGCCTCACTGAATTCGACTAAGGATGAGTAAGAGGCTTTCAGTCTCCAAGTGGAAGAAAGAACTGACAGAGAGAAGCCACTAATCAAATCATGGGCTGACTCATCCTCCTTGCATACATCTATATATGGATCCCTCATCCCAGAGATCCAGAGGCTGCAATTTTGCACATTGTAAGGAATTGCTATTGGTTTTGAGATACATATCAGAGAATTGGGTGATCTATGCTTTGTTGGGGTTGAAGAAGGGATTTCTTTACTGGGAGGTTGATGCTGGGTAAGGAATCATCGGTTGTAACTCCTCCTGGATCTTCTTGTATATCAATAAAACTACTTGAGTTTATTCTCCATGCTTGTGTTTCATTGATGCTTGTTACATTTGTATGGTTAACTTAAATCTAATCCTAAGTTATTTATGAATATAAACCCATGTCTTTCTATAGTTTCCTTCTTCTGTGATCTTACAGGTACTTGGTGAAGCTGGGAAAGTGAGGGAGCAGGTGGCTAGAAGCTGTCAAAGAGAAGAGAGATTGGATCAAAGAACTAGTGCAAGGCACAGGTTGGTTCATCCTATTCCTCTTTGTTTATAGTTCATAAAGAAGAATACAAAAGTAGTTTTCTCTGTTTGTTTCTAAGGTAGCTGTCACACCTTAGTGGGATAGAGTAGTTCTAAATAGACACTTTTCCCGATAAAAAAATGGCGACTCCACTAGGGATCGTGTCTAGTTAGTTTGTTTGTGTTTCTCTTGTTGTTTGTTTCATAAACTTAGAAGTAACAATCGAACTGCATTTGCCATTAACAAATGCAAAGTAGACATCTGCTGCTTCAATCCATTCACTGGATCTGTTTATGATTTGAACATCTGATTCATAGACTAACTGATTGCCCTTGTGATAGCTCTTAGAACCCCCCTTAGATCTACCTCTGATTGTGCATTACTGATTGCTTTTACTCGGCCAAAAACCGAAGATTAAACTGCAAACCGTGACCCAGAATCCGGATAGAATTCTCGTTTCTGCCCCATCGCAGGCTCTGTGAAGAGGTTCTGCATTTCAACGCACTTCCCGAGAGGGCTACCTGCGCTGCAATGCAGTTTCTCTGTGTAACAGGTGCGCTAATCAGCCTAGCCCTGTGCAGCTGAGGTTCTTTGCTTCATTTTTTTTTTCAGTTTTGTCTCTGATTTTTGTAGCCTATGATCAGTATTCCACTGTTTCAAACCCCTTTTCCTTACTGATATTCTGCCTCAGTTGTACAAAAGAAACTATACATGTTTTTATGTGTTTGTTGCGTCGTTTACAGTTTTCCATTGCAAAAGTAGAATAGTCGTACTGTCGTCCTTTGATTTAGATCTGTCGCAAGTGTCGATTTTGATCATAGGAGAAAGTTTATTTGTTTTTGATAGTCGATTATGCTTTTACTTTTGCCTTTGGTTTGAATTTGTGACTTTCTAGTGTCGAAACGAGTATTTATTTCAAAATCATAAAGTGTCGTAATCATCTCGACCTTTTGATTTCGAAAATAAGCTTGTTTGTGTTTGTCACTTGAAAGCAAATTCAGATTTGTACACCAACTTTCTTTTTAGGCATCAATATTAAGAAAGTGAAAAACAAAACAGATGCATGTGCATTTGCATATTGGCAGTCTGTGCTCTTTGCTCTTTGTGAAAAGATTGTGTCTTTGTTTTCCCCTAGTAGCTAGGATTTTCATTGCTGAAAAGAGATAAAGGTTTGTTTATCATCTTTAGATTGCATTTTAGGAATTACATCTACATATCATGGTGATCCCAAAAGGCAAACTTCATAAGAAAGATCAACTTAAAATAAATTCAATGAACTTAACAACGCTTTGGAACTTAATGCACAACATTTAGAGGTCTGGGCTAGAGACGTATTCCGGTGTCGTAAAGCCTGGTAACTGTTGTCCTCACTGATGGTTGGGTGATTCCTCCACTTTGAGACGATAAGTGCCAGTACGGACTTGTGCTCCCACGTACCGTTGAGTATATATTGGGAGACCCCTATACGGTTAAAACCTTTTATCCATAGGAAGCCGTGTCGGCCGCCCTACTGATCGCAATGCACCGAACACAGCATTCGGGAAGATTGACTGCCGTACCGTAAAAAGTATTCTGCAGTTTTGCGATTGGTTTGGTACACCCTCTACCTAGACCTCCAGAGCAGTCCCTTTCGTTCCTTTTAAGACTCCTTAATGGAAAAGGTCCATCTGAGCACTTGTCACTTCAGGCTCATTAAAAATCGAAGGAGACTAGAGTCATCTTTTGATTTTTTTCGACTCTTAAAAACTGAAAAAACAAGTTGTGTCAAAGCGTGTTAAAATTTATTTTAAACGGAATATTCATAGCCTTTTCCTACGTTGATCTTGGGTTGAGAAAATGGAGCCTACCAACCAAGGAATTCCCCTTGGTGGAAATCCTAGTCCTTTCTCCTCTTGGGGAGATGTTGGTGCGCCCCATATGGCCACATTGTCGCTTCTAGGACTGACAATTGGTTTGCCTGTATGGCTCTTCTCAACCTCTGTCGTTTAGAACACCACCATTCCTTAACAATCGAATCAGCAATTAGACGAGTCCAGAGTTGCCCACCAGCCTTCTACTTCCTCTAATTCTTCCTCTCCTCCTTCCTCTTCGCTTGATGGAACTAGTAAAGCTAAAAGCCATGTTCCTAAGGAGAAGAAAGAAAAGAAGAAGAAAGAGAAGAAGAAGAAGGAGCCAAAGGCGAATGGGGGAAAACGAGTGTCATCTAACGAAAATCCACACACTGCACCGACCAGGCCTAAATCGCCATGTGTCATTTGCAAAGGAGACCACTTTCACAGAGATTTTCCTTGCATTCCCCAAATACTAAGGGACTGGTCTCCTCGTTTGCACAACCCGGTGTCGTCAACCTCTGGTGATCATGTTGAAAGCACACCGTCAACTAGTGAAAGTGAAGCCCCAGGACAAAAAGGGAAAGCTAGATTTCCCTGTAAACTGTGTGAAGGCAATCATGCCGTCCACCATTGTCCCTTCTTAGACAAAGCTAAAAGAGTTTTGGATGATCGTCCGGTTTCACCGTTACGACTTCCTCCTGGATATAAAAAACTCTTGCCGAGTCCGTCACTAATTGAGAATCCAGCTGGTCCGCTCAAGTGGTCAGCTGAAGCACCTATCATTGAAGATAAACCATCTGGATCCATACCAGACGAAAGTCAAAAGGTCGAGGCGGCAGTTGACCCGGTCTTGCCTTCAGAAGTTCCATTTTCAGATGATACAGTCACTGAAGAGAACAAAGATGACACTGTCCAAATTCTCTTCATAAACACACACTCCGACGAACATGGGGGCAATTTACCCGTTCCTTTACCGCAGGAAGGAAGTTCATCAGAGCCGTACCCGGTCGTCTATTCGGTCCCACCTGCAAGCAACCTAGTTGCCTCCTTCGACTGGAATCAACTAGGCAGACCCTGTTTACCAGCGAGTGTACCATTCCGAATTATCGTTCCAATACATAGAATGGTCATGGCTAGTACCATCATAGATGAGGGGGCTTCTGTGAGTATCCTTTCCTCTACTGCTTGGAAAGCTCTTGGTTTTCCATCGCTTTTACTTGAGATGAGAAATCTGACAGGCTTTGATAAAGGAACCAGTCGACCTTTAGGGATCCTTCCCGATGTGCCCATAACATTGAGAAGGAAGACAGTTCGCATGAACGTAATGGTAGTTCAAGGACCCTTGGATTATAACCTACTCCTTAGACAAGACTATATTTATTGCATGGGAGCGATTGTCTCCTCACTCTTTAGAGTAATGTGTTTTCCGCACGAAGGAAGAATGGTCAAGCTCGTGGACCAACTTTCATTTCCTGGATCACGCATAGCAAATAGTCATATACTGTCCCTAAATGGTGTCTTCACGCAAGAAATTTTTCAATCCCCAGTCCGTCCTCCCGATGAGCGTGAGTAATTCGGAGGGATATGACTGAAACCCAGGGGGCATGCGTCCTGGTCTACTTCAGCAGGAAAACTTCGGGTATATAGTAGGTTTCCGTGGGAAAATATGCCTAGTTTGTACCCCCGTTCGTGATTGGAAGAGGGGGTTATTCTAGTACAGGATTCTCTTGTCAAAAGTTATGTGAGTTGGCGAGCATCACCACTCACCTTTGTTTATCTCGGTAGACATCGCCGAAGAAGTGTTTTGTTTGCGCTGCGAATAGAACAATCTTTGGGTAGCCTGTAAGAGGTATACCCTTCCTGATAAAACAAATGTTTTGTCAGCTCGAATAGAGGGTGACCTTGAAACTTTGTTTTATACCTGGGGGCATGCAAACCTTTTGGAGTGCAAGAGATGGGCGACTATTTATTTTTTAAATTTTTAGGACCTCTAACCCTTTAAACTCGTAGGCTTAGTCATCACCTAACTTGCATAAAGAAAGGATGTGGGGCAAAACTCTAAAAGTTGCCGTTTTATATGAGACATTCTTATCATATAACTGGATTAATCGAGAAGTGTTACCGCAAGGTTCAAGCTCGTTAAAAAATAAACCCGCACCGAGCAAATGTTTCCACCCGCGTTTAAGCTCGTTAAAAAATGAACTATCCCCTGGTAAATAACCACCGTGAATGTAGCATTTCAGCCATTAAAGCCTTGGTCGTGTTTGCACCGTCACCTCCACTTTTCCATTGGCCGATCATTCACCTCCATTTGATTGTTTACCGATTTTGAGGAACAACAGTGAAGAGTGATCTCACTAGCCATCCTTGTGACACTGCCGTGATTGGAAAAATTCCAAACCTTACCTGGAATCAGCTGCTACCCATTTCATCACTCGTTCCTCAAAAGACAAGTCCTCTTTAAGCTCTTTTCTGACTCGTAAAATATGAAAAGATTGCCGAGTTCTGGCCTTCCAGCTTGTTAAAGCGACGGGAAGTGCTATCCCTCCTCTAGATTTTAATCTTTTTGGACCTGAGGGATTATTGCACAAAAAGATCGAGCGCTTTTTTTGTTCGGCTCGTTAAAGCAATCGAAAATTCATCCCTTCTGTATTATTTTATACTTTTTTAGACTTAAGGGATTAGATGACGAAAAAGGAATTTTGGAGTTACCTTTACGTACCTTTTCAGACTCTCTAAAAATGAAAAGGACCGAGTTATCTTTGTTGTTAGACTCGTTAAAAAGATTAATAGCGACAAACTTGTCTTTAGACGAGAACGAGTTTCACTATCGCTAGGCTCGTTATAACATAGCGATGGGTTTGCTCGAAGGGCAAATTATAGAACAAGCATATGTTATCCTCCTCAAGCTTGACAAAAATAAAGAGGTACTGGTCAGCAATGACTAGGGAAAAATTGGGAAGAAAACTCAAAGAATCTTTATTGGTAGGAAGTCGCTCTTGAACATGACACTTCCACTCCGTGCCCGAGTCAGGTTGGGTTGTTTCATTCACCGGTCACATCGCCATGGTCTCGCCATACCATCCACATTTGGAGTTAATGCTACCAATCCATCACATAAGTGTCGCCAACATGTTCAAGAGAAGTCATCCAGAAAGGCCACCTGTGTCCTGCCCACTACCATACATTATACTCCATTCTTTCATGACCGCCACCCTGAACCATATATCATCAGATCGTTTTCACCTCCATCAAAATCATTTTCTCCGTTCCGTGTCATTGATATGGGATTCATTAAGGCCCTCCTATGACAGATCACTTCTTGTCGACATCAGCTCATTATCCAAGAAGTTGATCTAGGAACACCCCATTCAGTACTTTGAAGCTTGCATGCCTCAATGGCAAGTTTCTCACTTCCGGCGACAGGTATACATCAATGACCTTCGACCGAAAGATTTTGCGTGGTGTTCGACGCCAAGTCCTTTATTCGCACCACATGAATTGTACTACAGTACCTTGAGGGTCATTATCATTATCGGTGATTCCTCTCACGCTTGTTAACAATTTACATCATTGACTGGTAATCAAGCGATGTCTTTCCATGTTCGACTTCAAAAAATTTCTCACATGGATCGACTTGTACTTCGAGTGAAGATCGGACGAGATTGAAGACCCCGGATCTAGTTTCATCCATCCGGGCTGCGATATATATTCAGGAAAATAAAGACATTGAAATGTACAGCATTGCAGCACAGATAATCATCCTACCAAAAGGATGATGGCTCTATCAGAATCATCAGTCTACCATCAGACGATTGTCTGTCTTATGTACATAAAAATGAATTTATAAAGCTGAGCATGGGAATGCCCGCCTCAGCTAGATCATGAAAACAGTATGAAGATAATGTATTGTATTGTATCTTATTACAGGTCTCCTCCCAGCATTGAAAGAACTTCGGATCCTCCTAATAAAGCATTTCACCCGATAAACGGCCTCATACTTTAGGGGGCAACTGTTATAGACATTTTTGTGCCTTACAGCTCTAAGAATGAAATGTCCATAAACCAAGGGCTCCTAAGTCCCTAAAAGTGTTCTTCCAACCCCTAAAGGAACAAGGTCAACAAATTACAGCTTCTCCCAGAAGTTCTCCACCAGAAACTGCTCAGAATAGGTCAAATCAGGATCATTTCAGCTGCCCCACTAGCCAAGTGCGTTGCATAGCACCTAAGTCCACTAGCTAGGTGTGTTGCAACGGACCTAAATGCACTACCAGGGTGCGTTGAGCGGGAAATGACAAGTGGCAGAGTCATTCCATGAGGTGGAGAGACAATGGAATCTTCCAGAATCTTCTCCAATGACACTTGCCTCACTGAATTCGACCAAGGATGAGTAAGAGGCTTTCAGTCTCCAAGTGGAAGCAAGAACTGACAGAGAGAAGCCACTAATCAAATCATGGGCTGACTCATCCTCCTTACATAGATCTATATATGGATCCCTCATCCCAGAGATCCAGAGGCTGGAATTTTGCACATTGTAAGGAATTGTTGTTGGTTTTGAGATACATATCAGAGAATTGGGTGATCTATGCTTTGTTGGGGTTGAAGAAGGGATTTCTTTGCTGGGAGGTTGATGCTGGGTCAGGAATCATCGGTTGTAACTCCTCCTAGATCTTCTTGTATATCAATAAAACTATTTGAGTTTCTTCTCCATGCTTGTGTTTCATTGATGCTTGTTACATTTGTATGGTTAACTTAAATATGATCCTAAGTTATTTATGAATATAAACCCATGTCTTTGTATATTTTCCTTCTTTTGTGATCTTACAGGTACTTGGTGAAGCTGGGCAAGTGTGGGAGAAGGTGGCTGGAAGCTATCAAAGAGAAGAGAGATTGGATCGAAGAACTAGCGCAAGACACAAGTTGGTTCATCCTATTCCTCTTTGTTTATAGTTCATAAAGAAGAATACAAAAGTAGTTTTCTCTGTTTGTTTCTAAGGTAGCTGTCACACCTTAGTGGGATAGAGTAGTTCTAAATATACACTTTTCCCGATAACAGTCACCCTCTCTGAAGCCTCTTGAGGGACTGAAAATCTCTAAGGGAGAGCCATTAACCAATATAGAAAAACTGGAGGAGGTCACCAGTGCCATAACCCATCTGACCCAGTTATGATCAAATCCAAATGCAATCATCATTTTCTTGAGGTAGACCCAAATGACCTTGTCATAAGCTTTGGAAATTTCTAATTGCATGATCATAACTGCCTGTTTCTTGCTAGTTAAAGAGTGCACCACTTCTTGCACTTGAATGATGTTATAAAGAATTTATCTGCCTTCCACATAACCTAATTTCTCCCCTGAAACAAGAACCGAAAGCAAAGGCTTAATTCTGTTAGCAAAAATCTTGGATATAATCCTATAGACTATGTTGCATAGGGCTATGGTTCTTTATTTATTTGGTGTATGAGCGATCTCCTGTTTGGGGATCAGGGCGATGAAGGATGTATTGAGCGCTTTCAGAATGGTTTTGTTTGACCTGGAGTCCTCCACAACATTCAAAATGTCCTGCTTAACAATATTCCAGCAAGCTTTGAAAAAATCCACATTGAAACCGTCCGGGGCTGGTGCTTTGCCATTCTACATGTCTTTGAGGACTTCACTTAGCTCCCCTTCTGTAACTGGTCTATTAAGGTTGAAATTGTCCTCTCTGGACACCAGTTTTGGTACATTACAAGTTACTTCCCTGATGGATTGTTCTATATCAGAATTATTCGCCTGTGTTATACCTTGGAAGTGGTGGATTAACATAGATTCGATAGCTTTATGGGAGATCTGAAGTTCCCCTACTGCATTCTTGATCGAATAGATTCTGTTGTGAGCTCTATTGGCCATGGTGGTTCTATGAAAAAACTTAGTGTTACGCTCTCATTCTTTGAGCCATTAAACTTTGGACTTTTGTCTCCAAAATATTTCCTCTTCTTTACATAGATTCTCCCATTCTTGATAATGTTTATCCTCTTGATCACTGATATCTTTATCAAAGCCGTCCTTGATTAGAGCTTGGTTGAGAACCTAATTTTTTTTTCAACTACTTTCTTTTCTACAAAAATATTACCAAAATCCTTCTTGTTCCATTCCTTAAGCCAGAGCTTGATGTACTTTAGTCTTTTGTGAAGAAGATACATTCTAGTCCCCTAAATCCGCAAGTCTTTTGACTACCATTTTTCAATGTTGCTTGTGAAGTCTGGGTGTGACAGGTAGATATTTTCAAATCTGAAAGGTTTATTCCTAGGAGTGCCTATACCCTTGATTTCCAATTGAATTGGCTAGTGGTCTAAGCCTCCTAGGGGAATAACACGTGCTATTACCTCTTTACAATTCAGAGTAAGATTCTCAGAGATGAAGAATCTATCTAGCTTTGAGGCAACAAGGGAATCCCCTCCCCTCCTGTTATTCCAAGTAAAGAGGCCTGTATTCCAATTAGTGTCAACAAGATTTATATTGTCAGAAAAGGTTTGGAAAGCCATGAAGCCTTTACTCAGAGCTCTTGTTCCTCCTTTTTTCTCTGAAAGAGATTTCATCATGTTGAAATCCCCTCCCATGATCTAGGGTATATCTGCATGTCTATCCTTGAGATCCACCAGGGTCTCTAGAAACCTAAGTTTGTCATCTATTCTCTGAGGACCATAAACATTTGTGACCAGAAAGGTGTCCCTTTCTCCCATCAGTTGAATAACAACTGATAAATAATTTCTGGAAGCCTCAACATTCAGAATGCCTATTTTGCGGGGATTCCATAGAGTGAGTATGCCCCCTCCTGTATTCTCTGCCTTTACTTCCAGAAACTCATTGCTACTAAGCCATTTGCTCTGAATTTGTCTTACCTTTTGGATGGAACATTTCTTTTCTTGGATGAACATTATGTCCGGTGTTTCTTGTTTCATTTTGTTACTAAGCATTCTCTGCTTTCTCTTACTCCCTATACCTCTAATATTCCAATATTTCAACTTCATTATAAAATATTTGTAAAGGAGTAGCTAGCTATATCTTTCATCTTACCTAAATCAACCATCAGCTCTCCACACTCCATCAATATTTCATTATGCTTTTTCCTACCTCTTTTCTTGCCTGGGTTTCTAGTAGCTAGTCCTAGAGTAGTTTTCATCATTTTCACACCTTGGTTGCCCTGCTTATCTGTGTTGTTCCTTCGATCTAGCTCCTTACTTTGCATTTTCCATAGAAACAACTATTGTATTCTGTTGAGTTCTTCTTGAGGTAGCTAATCCACTCCACCCATAGTTCCCTACCTCAAGAATCCTTCTAGGTCTAGGTTTTCTTTGTCAAGAATTTCTAATAGTTGATGGTCCTCTGGGTCCATATCATTCTAGGTCATTTCCTAATCCATTTCTTGTTCAGCATCGCTCATAGTGGCTTCTTTCTAGTACTCAATATTTTGTGGTCGTTCCAGGTTTTCTTTCTTCTCCTTTTCTACAGAACTCCCTTCCATTACTTGATCTTCTTTAGTAATCTCTTCATCTTCCAGAAGTACCTAGAAATTGTTCTGCCTGAACTGTTGTCCTTTGTGTTGCTGATTTTTCGATCCTCTTTTACCTCCTTTACTTCGATTAACCACTTTATGGAAGCTATCTGATTCTTTCATTGTGTTGATTTTGCTTTTGTTTACTTCTTTGTTGAGCAGACAGTCTGAAGAGATGTCCATGTTCATGGCATTTGTGACATCTGAAAGGAATGTGTTCATAATCTACTGTTTGCACCCATTCTTCATAAAAAACTTCCAAGATCACCTCATCTAGTAGAGCTCCTGATAGATCCATTTCCACAGATATCTTAGCAAAGGAAGTATATTTTCCCCTTCTAGTGGCTTCAGAGGCTTTAACATAGCGACCTAACATATTGCCTATGGTTGCTAACGATTCATTTTTCCAGTAATCAAGAGGTATGGAATAGAGCCTTACCCAGATTGGTACAGAAGTAAAAGTTTCCTTTTCTAGAACAAAGTTCATCATCCATGGTGTCATGTAGAGCCCTGTAGCAGCAAAGAAGTAAGTCCCTCCTTCAAATATTTTGTCCTTGTCTTCAATATTTATGAACACCACCGTAAAGAGTCCCTTAAACCCGAGATGAAGATCTATGCTCCCTTTAGGTTTCTAGTGGTATTTAATCCATGACTGTAAGGCTTTTTCAGTGGGCCATAGTCCCATGAACTTACAGATGATGGCATACATCCCCATGTGCTCCCTATGTGCTTGTAGCTCTGGATTATTTAAGATAACCCTGGGAGTTATATCTGCTTTGGGTTTGCAGGGTCCCCTGTTTTTCTTGTCTTTAGTTCCCTGTTTTTTGTCTTCTACCTCTTTGCCTTTTGTGCCATATTGATCCTTATCTATGGGTTCTTCTATTTCCTCTTCCATAATTCTTTTTCCTTCCATCCCTGTTCCCTTAGCATTTTCTAGACGCTTCTTAACTCTGTTGGCCATGGCCTCCTTGTAGGAGGGAGTGGAGCCCCCTCCTCTACCGCCTTTCATAGGGCTCTCTGTCTGCCACTGTCTACGCTGATCACTGTTTGCCCACTGCTGTTAGCTCGTTCCTCTGCAACAGACTTTTCTATCATTGCAAGGCACTTGTACAAAATGGGGTCAGACAAATATTGCGATGTTATGTGCCTGACTTTGAATGAAGCAACATCCTCGCTCAAAATTAATTAAAAAAGCATTTTCATTCTTATTATATAATTAAACACTTCAATTTAAATCATTTTATTCTTATTATATAATTAAATTAAATCCAAATATTATAAAACAATTATGGCAGGGCCAGCTTCCATTCCCATTACATCTCCTAACTCTATTTCTTCATTTCGATGAGATCTGTCTTACACACTTACTGATCTATCCTAATGATGAGCCATGGTGGATAGATCAAAATGTCAATTCAAACAATTATGGATGTGAGCAATCCAGAAGAAAACTACACACAAAATAACAAATTGATAAAGAAAATACTTCATTGTAATAGCTCTACACATCAAGCCTATAATGCAGTCTCTTTATTACTTGCTCTAGTCTGTTGACTTGAAAATTGGTAAAATAACCCTCAGGTTTGTGATCAAAAATATCTTTACAAATGTATAGCAATCCACATTGAATACTTCGAATTATGAAGTTTTTCTAGAAAAATGATTTAAAATATCCCAAACTATCTTGGGAACTAATCTAGGAGAAAGAAAAATATTCATGCAAGAAGATAAAGACAGTTATTGAACTCTTGTTTGTTGTCCTTGTTTATTAGGTTGTGTTGTCTTCAATATTTGATATCTTGCCTTTTAATCTCTACATTTTTGTTTAGTCTTCATGCTGGATGTTCTATCTACTCTGATCTTTCAACTGATACACTTTGACCTGGTTGAGCTGTCGTTATCGTTTTACTATGCCTTTTTACTCTTACTGTACATTTTCACCTTTTGACTTTCTCTAGTAAGTCATTTAATTTCTCCTGTGTTTAGGCATTTGGTAATTGGATATTGATCATTTTCTTGAAAATCTCATTGACCTCTCTATACTTGGCAAAAGTAGGCTTATTGACAAAAAGGTGTTTTACCTCATCCAGGAGGTAGAACAAATTCTCAAAAGTTTGGTACAAGACCTTGCTAGTAGGTATGCCCTTTATGGATGAAGTATTCACTTGATCTCTCGCTAATTGTCTAATTTTTCTCTTGTAGTCCTCTTATGTCATCAACTTATCCTTTATTAGCAAGGGATTCAGTAAACCACTTTGCCTCAAAATTTCAAATTTCACCATGAATCTGTCAATGGCCAACTGCATGGTTTGGTACTTGTCTTCTAGGTTTAACATTAAATTCCTCTTGGTGAGGACCTTTTCCACTTCCAAAATTGTACATGTTATGTTAGGTATATTTAATTCCTACAGCTCATACTTGTTCTTGGACTTGAGGAAGTGAATGATCCTTGTAGCTTCCTCTCGCATGTCTCCAGGTTTTGCTTTTACTCTTTATATGAATTCTGTAGCCTATTTTATCAAATCAATTTTCTCAAAATTAACTTGGATGGATGGCTAAATATCATTGAAAGAGTTAATGATATTGGCCCACAATTGTTCTTTGGCCTATCCAAGGGGTTCCTTCAATGTAAGTTCCTTCTCTAGGCTTTTTATTCTTTCATTCATCTTGGTTGCTTTCTGAAATTCTTCCTTGTGCATGTCATAGGCAAGCTTGTAGTCAATTTCCGGGTCGGTCACCTTCTTCGTAATCTTGTTCATTTCATTGGTCTGAATGGACATGTCTTCCATTGCCTTGACCAATCTGCTTCCCTCATCACATGTAGACCCTCTGGCGGTAGACCATGTTGTTGATGTAGATGGTGTAGATGCTCATAGTGTTGGGGCCATTGGAGCTGTGGGAGCTAAGGATGCTGCCAAAGTGGAAGGTACTGCAGTGGTTACTATTGGAATAATAGTGGGAGGGGCATCCTCAAGACTAGCTTGTTTTTGTTGAATCAAGCTATCTAACTCTTTTTTCATCTCCTTTAATTGATCATTTAGTTGTAGCACTATGTCCATCATCTCTTCATGATTAGTTTGGCTCTCCAGAACCTATTTAGTTTGTGGGTGTTCTAAATGAGGCAACTTTAGCTATTTCTTGAGAGTTGCTATATCCTCATTCTTATTTTTGATCAACTTCTCAGCAGCCTTAATGTCAGTCAGCTCATGGCCTATCTCAATGACCAACTCCTCCAATGATCTGATCCTCTTATCTTTTTCCTATGAGGAGGGTTTCTCCAATTTATATTAGGTTGTGATGTTATATAGTGAACCCTGCATCCTGTGTGCAACCATGGCCTTTCTTGTAAGGGTGGAGTAAATCATCTCTCCATCCTATTTATGAAACTCTATCTGGTCAATGGGATGAACATCCCTGGTCAATACCTCAAAATCCATATTTATGTAATCAGCTGAGGTCTTTGGCTACTGGAGAGTTGGCTGCATGAATGAGACCTACATCTTTCCTACTTTGATGTCAAAAGATGACATCAACCTGCTCTGGTTGGCTGGTGTATTGTAGGAATTTATAGGGTATGTTCCTCAGACATAACACCAAAGGACACCGCACACAAACAGATCACAAATCAATACACCAGTATTGTTGACGTGGTTGAAACCCTCAAAGAGGGAAATGGTCCATGCCCTGAGCCAATGCGGCCACTTTAGGCAATCTAGTAGTAAAAGAATCAAAATTTACATAATCTTCTCTCATGAATGGTTACCCTACAAATGACCCTCCATGCTCTTTAAATAGAGATCATGGACCAATTGGGTGCTAAGCCATAGATCATGTGTCGGTAATACCGAGAAGAGAATGAACCGTCGAATCACTACATATCATGACCATCGGATTGTAAGTCACAAAAGTACATACTAAAGAAACACACTTTACCTAACTCTACACTAGACAAAGTTATACTTAACAATGTCCTATGTGTCGAAATATCCTAATGTCCCCCCTTAAGAACAACTTGGTATAGGATTGAAGGATGTACAAATATGACACAATAGGAGAAGGAAGGAGGCATTAGAGCCTATCCCCCCTTAGTGAAAAATTCCTGTACTCCAACCATAAATTGAAGTTTAGTAGACTTCACCTCTGTGAGAGACTTTGTAAATATTTCTTCAACTTGATCATGTGTTGAACAATATTTCACTTCAAGGACATGGTCATGAATGAGATTTTTGAGCAAGTGCATGTGCAATTCAATGTGTTTACTCCGCTAATGTTGGACTGGATCTTTGCATAGTTGAATGGAACTTTGATTATCACACCAAAATGTAGTCAGATGCTGCTACTGAAAGCCAAACTCTGATAGGATCTAACGAAGCCAAAGGGCTTCCTCACTAGCTTCTACGACACCACGATACTCTGCTTCTAATAAAGAAAGCGAAATGGCGCTCTTTTTCTTCCAAGACTATGTAATAGGTCCTGAACCAAGAGTGAACACATAACCTGCAATAGACTTCCGATCATCAAGGTCACCAGCCCAATCGGAATCAATGAAACCAACCAATAGAGGAGATGCTTCAACACTGTAATGAATCCCAAACTGAACTGTACCTCGAACATAATGAAGTATTCTTTTAGCTACTTTCCAATGACTTTAATGTGTGTTTTGCATAAAATGAGCAATAAGGAAAACAACAAAGGAAAGGTCAGGATGAGTATGGGTTAGATACAAAAGTTTTCATACAAGTTGACGGTGTAAGGTAGCATCAACATCAGGTGAAGTACAAGTGACTGAAAGTTTGGATCCAAACTGAAAGGGAAAAGGAGTTGGCTTACATTCTTCCATGTGAAAATGGTGTAGAAGATCACATGCATACTTGGACTGGGAAAGGGAAATACTTTCCTTGCGTTGCAAGACTTGAAGACCAAGAAAATAATGCAAGTGTCCTATTTTTGTCATTTCAAACTTCTTTTTAAGGCCGAACTTCACATGGTTTATAAGGTTGGGATCACTACTAGGTTTTAAATATTCCTAGATTAATAACTTTTTAACATTAATTATGATGATTATTATTATTACTACTTATTATTATATTAATTAATGATAATAATAATAATTATTTCAATTAATATCATTATTAATTAATACTATTGATAAAAATTTTTAAATATTAATTCAATTTTCTAGAATTAATTCTTTTAACATTAAATTTGATCATTTTAATTTCATTAATCCAAAAAAAATAAAATAAATAAATAAATAAAATTAATTAATTAATTAAATTAATCAGTTAGACGACTTCTCATCAAAAAAATTGTTCTTCAAAAATTGAGAGCTGACATTCATCTTTTCTCTCCCCATTACTATTTAAACCCTAAATCAGCTCTTCTTCTATCAAGCATTCAATTTGTCCTGATGATGGATCCCGGTTGGGATTTGAAACGTTGGCAGAAAATGGTTCTTACTGTGGATTCTCCGGTGACTAAGTCAAAAATAATAAACCACAGAGATCTTAAATCCAGAAGGATAAGTGTTATACAAATATTTTGGAACTGCAACCCCAATCACATATCTCCATAAAACCAAGATCTTCTAAGTCCCTAAAATTGTTGTTTCATACCCTAAAGAAGCAAGCTCAACTGATTACATCATCTACCAGAAGTTCTCCATAAAAAACTACTCAGAACTGGTCCAAACTGGACCATACAGACTGCTCAGTGCTAAGGGTGCGATGCAGCTTACCTGCCACATGCAAAAAGTGCATTGCGTACTGGAAAGCCCTTCTGTAGGATCCGATGAGCGAGAGCAGACAAATGGTAGAGGCAGTTCGCTAGGTGGAAACCCAAAGAATCTTCTAGAAACTACCCATTTGACACTTGCCTCTCTGATTTTTCCTAGGGATGAGTAAGAGATCATGAAATCTCCAAGTGGAACCAAGAACTATCAGAGAGAGGACACTAATCAAAAACCCAGAAGCTGACTCACCCACCTGCAAACATCTATATATGGATCCCTCATCCTAGAGATCCAAAGGCTTGAATTTTTTATTTTGTAAGGAAGTGTTGTTGGTTTCTTTGTGCAACATTGTATTGTTGGGTGATCTAAGCTTTTCATGAGGTGAAGAGGGCTTTCATGCTGGGAGGATGGTGCTAGGTCAGACCAATGGGTTATAATCCTCTCTTCTACTACTTCTATCAATAAAGTTATTTGAGTTTTCCTCCATATTCTTGTATATCTCTAAATCTTGTATTCATATATGCATTTGTATGGATAATATAGATTTGATCCTATATTGTTTATGGTTATAGATCTCTATGCTTTGATGGTATTATGCTTCTTTGACTCTAGAGGTTCTCTTTGAAGTGGGACAAGTAAGGAAGGAGTGGCGAAGTTCTGTCAAAGGGGAAAGGAAACAAGCAAGGAGCCAAGTGAAAGACTGAGGTTGGTACTCTCTACTTCTTTCTCATCTATCTCTCATAAAGGAAACCACAAGCGAGTTTAGCTTGTTTGTTTCTAAGATAGCTACCCGTCTTATTCAGACTAGCAGCTCTTAATGGACACTAGTTTTCCCAATAACAAAATGGCAACTCCACTGGGGAGTGAATAGGTTGTTTGCTTGTTTATATTTGTTTGCTTTATAAACTACAGACGGAGCCTGAAGTTAAGCCAGCTAGCCTTCGCACTACATTTGCTATGCAAGTGAAAACTAGATCAATGCCACTTCAGTCTATCTCCGAGTTTTGTTTATAAACTGAACAACTGACTTGCAAAAATCCTAAATGACCTCGTGGTAGCTCAAGTAACCTCATTAGATCAACCCCTATACTTGGTATTCACTGACTATCATTAGCTTAGCTTAAATCCCTAAACTAAGATGCAAACTGTGAGAAAAAGCCAGGCTCAGTCTCGTCCCTGGACCATCGCATTGTCTCTCATTGGTAGTCTGGATGCATTGCACCTACCATGTGATGTAGGTGAGATGCATCCCTGTTTCCCTGTGTTATAGGTGCGATGATCAGATAAGACTATTTCTACCTCTAGATTTTGGTTTTCTCTTCATTGTATTCAGCTTTATTCAGTAGTTTTACTGTCTGTGATCAGTATATCACTGTTGAAACTTCCTTCCTTTACATTATTCAACCTCCATTGATAAAGAATTGTGACTGTTTTTATGTATTTTTCGCCATTTACAATTCTCTTGTGCAAACAATAGCTTAATTGAACTGTTATTTGTTGATTTGAGAGTGTCGCAAGTGTCGTTTTCAGTCAAGGAAAAGAGTCCTCCTCTTTTTGATATTCGATTACACTTTTTCCCTTATATTTGATTTGAATCATCAATTCTTTGAAGTGTTGAAATTAGTTTTCAAATTGAAATTGAAAGTGTAGCTCTTAGTCTCCCTTTCATTTTTAAGTTCGAAATCGCAATGTGTCGTCCTAGCCTTCCTTTCATTTCTTGATTTCAAAATCACAAAGTGGCCTTCCTTTCATTGTTTGAATTCGAAATCACAAAGTATCATCTTAGTCTTCCTTTGATTTTTTGAATTTGAAATCTCAAAGTGTCATCTTCGTCTCTCTTTCATTTTTGAAAAGAAAATTGTTAGTACTGTCGCTTTGAAAGAAAAATAGTTTAGATATGTACTTAGCATTCTTTTTGTCATTCACACATTAAAAAAGTGGAAAACAAATACATGCATGTGCATTTGCATTTAGACTGCTTGTTGATATTGATTTAGGATAGTGCATCTAGTGTGTGCTCTCTGCTCTATGTTGAAAGATTTTTACTTCTCTTTCCTTAGTAGCTAGAATTTTCATTGCAAAAGAAAGAGTAAACGACTGTTTATAATCTTAGATTGCATATTTAAGAATTGTATATCTACATCATGCGGTGAACCTTAAAGGAAAACTTCTTAAGAAAGATCAACTGTAAAATAAATTCAATGAACATAAAAACACTTTGGAACCTAACACAGAACATTTAGAAGTCTAGGCTAGAGACGTATTTCGGCGTCGTAAAACCTGGTAATTGTCGCTTTCATCGTTGGCTGGGTGATTCCTCCTCTTTGAGACGATAAGTGACAGTACGGACTTGTGCTCCCACGTACCATTTAGTATATATTGGGAGACCACAATAGGCTATATCCTTTTTCGTTAGGAAGCCGTTTCTGTCGCCCTATCGATCACAATGCACTGAACACAACATTCAGGAAGATTGATTGCTGTAACATAAAATGTATTCTGCAGTTTTACAATTGGTTTTATAATCCCTCTATCTAGATTTCCAGAGTAGTCACTTTCGTTCCTTTTAGAATCCTTAAAACAAAAGGTCTATCTGAGCACTTGTCGCTTTGGGCTCATTAAAAATCAAAGGCGACTAGAGTTATCCTTAGCTTTTTCTTGACTCTTAAAAATTGAAAAAGAAAGTTGTGTCAAAGCGTCGTAAAATTCATTTAACTCGAAATCACATTTCCCCCTTTTTATTTTGAGTTGATCAAGAAATCTGCAATCATGGAAGAAAGTCAATAAAAATCTCGTCGCTCGCAGAGACTAATGATTCAACCGTCTTTGACTCTGGAAATGAAGCCATTCCGAGCTAAGCAAACTCATTTAACTAGGTCAAAGTCCCATGGTTTGTTTGAAACTTGTGTTTCGACATCCTCAGAGACTTCAGTTACTCCAACCATTTCTGGTATCTTTACCTCTACAAGAGAAGTTCCATAGATACAAGAGGACATTAGAACTAATCCTAGTGTAACAGTAGACACCTCTACTCCTGAACTAGCTCCATCTAGGGCTGATTCGAAAGGTGTTACCCCTGCAGAGTCTATACCTTCTTCGACACCATAAATATTTTACGGACCTAACAATCTACCTCTCCCACCAGGATTGATTTCTGTAGAAGAGATTGTGGAGGATCTTCCATCTAGTACTCCACTACATTTTGGAACTGGGATCCACCTATATCCTTCTACTTTAGAGGTTGGTCTCCCTTCATCGCAAGTTCCTGTAGAATCGCTAGGAAATCTTTTGGATAGACTTGATATGTCTGAACAACTGTCGACATCTAGGACTGTCTCATCTGACACAGCAGTAGAAAAACCTCCTGCTGCTACACCAACAATGTTCACTGGTATACCATCTATCCCAACTAGTTCTCAACCACTAGGTGGAGTCCACTGAGGGACTGTTTCAACAGTATGGTCTGTTCCCATTTGTTCCTCTGGAACCTTATCTGGAATCTCTTATGTTGAGTCTCAGCAAATTGATCATTCGTAACAGTATCAATTTGGGCAGTCCAGTCTCCAAAGGCCAATTTTCCCTTTGAACACTGGATTGCAGCCATATGGGGGCCAGTATGCCTTTTCATTGTTCCCTCTGGGAGAACAACCATATGAGAGTTCACAACAAAATTCGGGTGAAGCAAGAATCACATCCAGTGGTTGGGTAACAATACTTCCTCAATAACAAAGGGTTGTATATTCTATACAACCGAATCAACCTATGTTGAATATTCCCACTACGCCGGCTATTGTGATAGTGTCGCAAGTACAAGAACTTCCTGTTGTATGTCAACCTCCAGTTTCTTAGGTCATAATACAACAACCTCTTGTCTCTACGACTCAATCACAACTACCAATTAGTGGATCCTTAACTAAAGAAACGCAGGCTCAAATGGGTACTATAACCCCTCATCTTGGTCAAACAACTAGTATTGGGCAACATAAAATGGTTTCACAGCCATGGCTGGTGCAATATCAACTATCGCAATTCTAGCAAGCTTACCGAGGACCTGAGCAACAAAGCTTTGCAGGTAATGGGCAACGATATATTCAAAATGGTTATGCCCATCAACCTTATCAAAGTTATTAGCATCAAATATAATATGTTGGTATGCAAAGATCCACTGCTTAGGAAATCCTGTCCTATCCTAGGTATGCTTCGCCAAACCTGAATCAACAGTTACCTTTCATTGCAACTTTAGAATTACCAGATTTGAATCGGTTAACAAATGATCCAATTGCTTACGCCCCTTGGTGGCCGGCGATTCCTTATAAAATTCCATCAAATATTCGTAAATTCAATGGAAATCTAGGTGAAGATCTGTCGAATCATGTGATGACCTTTCATCTGTGGTGTTCATCCAACACTCTCAATGATGATTTGATTAGGCTTCGCCTTTTTAGTGAACGTTAACTGGTCTGGCAGCAAAATGGTACAACGAATTGCCTAGATCTTCATTCGATAACTTTAACGCCCTTTCCACGACCTTTTTAACCCATTTTCATTTACCCATAAGGTATGAAAACATAACAAAGCTTCTTACCAATTTGAATCAGATGAAAGCCACTCACATATTTTATCATATTCGTGAGTCGTGACGTCGTAGTCGAATGGTAAAAACATATGTCCCTGATCATCTGCTAGCTGAATGGTTTATTAAGTCATTGTTACCTTCTATTACATAAGATGTGGCTAAGGGGGGGTTGTCACTGAAGGGCAAGTCATTGCTCATGCGCAATATCTAAACTTGATCTATACTTAGTCTGGTATGCTCTATGACAAAATCCTTGATGCTCCTAGACTAGAGTTTTCCATTTCTCCTCCTCCTAAATCAAACAAAGACTCTCATGCTGGTGATGGCGTGATAGATATGACAAGCACTAACAAAGGCTACATCTAAGAAAGCCCGTAAGGTTTCTGGTCAAAATGCAAATGAAGAACTTCTTGCCTTGGAGGTTAATGTTGTGTCGACAGACAAAGGCAAAGAACCGAAGAAACCAGGGGGCAAGAAGAAAGGGAAAAGCAAAAAGAAGAAAAAAGATGTTTCGTCTCTTGAAAAATATTCTACAAATCCTTCTGGGCAAACGAAACCTCCTTCGGGGTGTCAGATATGCGATGAGGATCATTGGACGAGATATTGTCCACATAAAGTTGAGATTAAAAAATTCTTTAAGAGTTCAAAAACTTCAGTGGTATTGACTGATCCGTTTCCAAACCCAGAAACCAATAGGGTTGCTAGCAACAATGCTTCCCCATCACAAGTGCTTATGTTGTCCATTTCAAAACAACAAAATTATGCTTTGATATCGACAAGGAATAAAGATTATGGGAATCCATAGCTGTCAAACAACAAGGCTACTGATCAACCTAGTAGTTCGACAACAACTTCGACCGAACTTGTGCCACCCAACATTCCTGAGCTAACAATTAAGTTGCCAAAGGGAGGAGTACACAAATCAACATTTAATCTTCATCCCAGAGCAATATAGAATTATAATATAGTAGAGGACCTGGCCCAATCACCATCCGCTATGTCGACACTTGAAGTACTACAAAATCGCCCCTCCCACAAGTAGGTTCTATTATCAGCAATAGGTGGGATTGACCCAGCGGATTCCAATCTTGTGGCCTTTAATCATAAGGGATATGAACCTCAGTTACCAGCTCAACTCGCTTTCCTCATTCAAGTGAAAGCCCTTAACAAAACTGGTCATCGAACAATTATTGATGAGGGGGCATTTACATGTATTATGTCAATGAGTTGCTGGAAAAATTTAGGATCACCACCCTTGTCACGATTGTCAACGACGTTAAAAGAATTAGATGGATGGACATACACTCCATACGGGATTTTAAGTAACTTGCAAGTCAAACTGGGGGGGAAAAAAGTAGAAATTGATGTTGAAGTTATCGATGGAAACCTTGATTACAACATCCTAATGGGAAGGCCCTGGATTTATGATATGGCTGCTATTGTGTCAACATACTTTAGAAAGATTGCATTTCCTTTTCAAGGAGGAATTACAATCGTTGACCAACAAACATTTGTCCCCAACAGTTCACAAGTTACGGGAAGCATCCCGATGATCCATGGAAGCTCACAATCACTTCAAAATATCGGAGTAGGCCTCCTAAAAGACCCTACATTGATGGGTACTTTTTCCCTACCACCTCCAAACAATTTGGCGGAAGTGGCCATGATGGGAACCTGCAATATGGTATCCTCTATTCAGAGGATTTCCAAACATGATGTTGACATTGATCATCACTAGGTTTTGCCTCCAAGCCCCATAGAAATATTGTAGCAATCAATGTTCTCGGCCTAGGCAGTGAACCCAAATGAAAGCTCATCGAGTGTTTGGGTAGATAGGTCTAAGGAATATGGTACCTCTTCAGATCCTTGGTCACATGTACACTGTACAGACGAAGGAATTGTTCAATCAATGATGATAGGAGAGCCACCATGGGAAGATCACCACCATCGTTCCCATCATCTGAATTACAATGAAGATTGTTCTAGTGACCTTAATCATCCTTCATTTTTTGATTTCCTATCAAATACTGTAAATACGGTGGATTTTGAGTGAAATCTGTCCAATATTGAAGAGACTATCGCCATAAATATCTCGACCAAACCATATGTTGTAGAGAATATTCATGTCGACAAAACTTGCTCTTCTTCAGAACTGGAAATATATTGTGCTCTCTTTCACGAATTCACAGATGTCTTTGCATGGTCATACGAAGAGATTCCAAGCATTGACTTGAGCATAGTTGAACACGAAATCAAGATGTATCCAGATGTCAAACTAGTGCAACAATGGCTTTAGCAGGTGCACTCGAAGAAAGCCACTACCATCAAGGCGGAAGTTGAAAAACTTTTACATGCTGGTTTCATTTATCCGGTTCCTCTAACTGATTTCATATCGAACATTATTCCTGTGATGAAAAAGAAGGGAATGATTAGAGTGTGCATCGATTACAGGGATGTAAATCAAGCTTGTCGGAAGGATAACTACCCTACACCCTTCATCGACTAGATAATTGATGAATGCACCGGATGCAAAATCTTTCTGTTTATGGATGGATTTTCCGGGTATAATAAAATAAATATCTGCCCAAAGGACCAGTCAAAGACTGCATTCATTTTTCCGTGAGGCACATTCGTATACCGCAAGTTACCTTTTGGTTTAAAGAACACAAGGGAAACTTTTCAAAGGGCTATGAATTACGCCTTCAATGACATCAAGAACATCGTTCAACCATATCTCGACAACCTTCCGGCTCACTTGCGAAAGCGGACTGATCATCCGCAGCACTTGAGAGCTATATTTCTACGTTGCCGACACTACAACATACGACTCAATCTGCAAAAATGTGTGTTTTGTGTTGGTTCTGGTCATTTACTTGGCTTTGTAGTTTCAAAGGACGGGATTCGTCTCAACCCATGTAAGGTTTAGGCGATCATCGATACGCCTCCACCTTCAAATTTGCTTCAAATTCAGAAACTCCAAGGCAAAGAAAACTTTCTAAGGAGGTTCATTCCAAATTATGCCGAACTTGCTAAAGGTTATACTCATCTATTGAAAAATAAGTGCCCTACAACTGGGATTAGGTTTCGTAAGCTTCCTTTGATGCTCTAAATTAATCCCTAATAAAAGCATCATTAATGTACGCTCCTAACTATTAAAAAGACTTTAACCTGTATCTGGCTGCAACAGATACAACCATCGCAATGGTTTTAGTTCAAGAAGAAAATGGAATTGAACATCCTGTCTACTATTTAAGTCGAAACTTAAATGATACAGAAAAAAAGTACTCCTATGTTGAAAATTTGGTTCTCGTAGCTGTTTAATCAATACAAAGATTTCGACACTATATACTCTTTCGTAAAACTACCATTTTGTCAAATTGCAACCCCATGACTTACATCTTGTTGCGACAGTTGCTTGGGGGAAAATATTCGAAATGGATAGAAATATTGCAAGAGTTTGATCTGGAACTCGTAAAATCCAAATAAAAAAAATCTCTAGTTTTCACGGAGTTACTATGCAACCTCCCATCATCGTCCAACGATTCAACATCGAAAGCAACAATCGTGGATGAATCTTTGTTTCTGATATCTTCAAGCAATCCATGGTATGGATATATAATCATCTATCTCTAAATACAAACATACAAGTCTAATACGTCTTGCTCAGAACAACAATGAACTCGATACCAAGCAAAAGACTACATGATCGTCAGTGATACACATTACCGTCGTGGTATCGATACAGTTCTGCGAAGGTGCCTCACCCATGAGGAGGCTGAAAAAGTCTGGAATTATTGTAATTCAGGTGCGTGTGGGGGGCATCAATCTGGTTATGCTATGGCATAAAATATTTTACGAGAAGGCTACTTCTTGCCAACAATGTTCAAAGATTGCATAACCACAGTTAGAAGTTTCCATGCATGTCAAATCTTTAACTACAAAACCAGAATACCACCTGCACCTCAGCATCCAGTGATTGTTGTTGGGCCATTCCCCAAATGGGGCATAGATTTCATGACATGTAACCCCTCCTCAGCCAGGGGGCATGGGTATATCATAGTCGCATTTGACTATTTTATGAAATGGGCTGAGGCGATGCCTACATTAAACAACAGCGGCGAAACGACTGCTCTTTTCTTTTTCAATCAAGTAGTCTCTAGATTCGGTGTTCCATAAGCCATAGTCATAGATCATGGATTTCATTTCTGTAATCACATGATGGTTGAATTAGCTGCCAAATTAGGACTTTCCTATGACAGCTCTACTCTGTATTATCCGCAAGCTAGTGGGCAAGTTGACGCGATCAACAAGGTCCTAAAGCACATACTGCAAAGGATGATTGGAGTCCATAAACGGAGTTGGCACCTAATCCTGTACTTGGCCTTGTGGGCATACCGGACATCGGTAAGAAATGCAACAGGACTTACACCCTTTTAGCTGGTGTATGGCCTAGAAGAAGTCTTACTAGTTCAGTGTGAAATTTCATCTCTCAAGCTCGCATTCGATCTTCTCCCCGGAACTTCAGAGGAAGAGGCTCGTTTCTTGGAATTAATCCAACTGGATGAAACTCGTCGTGACTCCGCCTTGGCTATCAAAGCGCGTAAAAAATGAGTCAAGGTACAATTTGACAAAAATGTCAAAGCCCGTGTCTTCTCAGAAGGTGACCTGGTCTTGCTTTACAATCAGGAATCTGATAAATTGGGAGCAGGTAAGTTCCAGTATTTGTGGATGGGTCCCTATATTTTTAAGTGTTTTTTAGCAAAAGGAGCCTATGAGCTAGTATATTACGATGGGATTCCACTGCCGCAACCCCGAAATGGGTTGTACCTTAAGCATTACTATGATTTACTAAGCGTAGTAACCTCTTCATATCCTTTTGTTACATTTTTGTTTTTGTTAAAAGTAATCATTTTGGTTAGGTAATCCACTTTTTCATTTGTTGCAGATGTCAAACCTATTGGATTCATTTGTTGGATACGTCAACAGAGCGAGGTGTAGTACGCAGAACCTATCTTTTGCAGCCTGGGCCATCTTTGATCCAAGCGGCGAGTTAGTGAGTTTCAGAGGGGTATGTATTGGGTGGTCAATGAACAACATTGGTGAATACAGCATGTTGATAGAGCTCCTCTCTGATGCCATCGCGCATGGCATACGTCGAATTATCATCAGGATAGACTCACAACTCGTCATTCTACAGCTTACTAGCATCTATTCCATTCGGAATCCATCTATCTATCGTATGTTCCTAAGGGTCAAGATTTTGGAAAGGCAGTTTGATTCTATTCAATATCAACACATTTCCAGAAACTTAAACACATTAACTGATTCATTGGCAAATTATGTGTTAGATAGACATTTGCAACATTTATAAAAGAAAATCATTTCATCAATATTTGCATCACGATCATATAACTTAACCAAAATAAATCTCCGAAAATAAAAAAAAATATATAGTTGTTTATAATTTGTACATAGTGTTCTGTGTCCAGGACAAAATCGGTCATACGACCCAAAAACTCAAAATGCAAGGGGGCACCCTAGACTAATGGTGCTGGTGATAACAAGTCACCACTTGTGCGATCATACGTAAGAGCCTAGTACATTGGCTCGGCATGCCAGTGGCATGGTGCTGTAATCTCAGTGGCAACTCATCAGTCCTCACATCCTGAATACCAAGGGCGAGACCCTCGATCTGATACTACAATACTGCAAGGGTCTCAGCTACATCCAGATCATGAAGGAAAACACTCCCTACAGCCTCTCCCGCTAGAACGGCAGCTGCTACTCTCGGGTGCACTGCTGGTCGCACTGGTCCAATATCTGCACGAACATGAGTTTTGATTAGTATTGATAATATAAAAGGAAAAATCACAAGAACATTATAAAAGTGATAAATAGAGATATGGTCAGAGATTCTTACCTATGACACCCCATTGCTCAACAGCTAGCAGCACCAAATCTGGGTCACCTCGGAAATCCATCCTGGTATGTGGATACTCGGCATAAACCATCTTTTGATGGTTGAACCACTCGAAGAAGGCATCCCAGAATTAATCCTGTGATTGACCAGCATGTCTGGCCATAAGGTCAACCCATATCTACATCCGTGGCTCAGTCGGTGGTGGTAAGCCAAGTGAAATGTACTGTGGTTGCATCAGTGGGATCTTCTCCAAGGCAAAAGTGGTCAGAATAGATCCATAACCAAAGGTCTTCGATCTTCTGCTTTTCACCTCGATAAGCTGTTCTTTTATCACTGGAAGTACTGCATCACACCAATTGAATACCTTTGCTTCAAGGAATTCCAAGGCGTACTGAATATAGGACCTGTTGGCCAAGTGAAGGGCCGCACTACCAGACAATCTAGAAAAGGTGAATAAGATAGCCCTTCAGGTCCGGTTAGTGACATTTCGGATGCTGATCTTACCATTCCTACTCGGCTGAGATCCATATCTACAGTATCGGTGAATATAATCCCTCACGGATTCACCCCCATGGGCAGAACCTGATAATGAGAGAGGGGTGCCACGCCTCGATAGATTGGTCAAAAAGTAGATGTCCTCAATAGTCAAAGGGATGGATTTTCCTCCAATCTGGAACACTTGGTTGGTAAGATCCCCTGCATCGAGGAAATATTGCAACAAGTTGATTTGTTGCCACATGTTAGATATGCGGAAGAACTTGAGCAAGCCATAGTTCCGCAATGCAATTACCATACCCGGATCATCACGGCTTGTTATGACCATCTTGCTCCAATGAATCTTGGAAAAACAAACAAGAAAATAATTAGGATCCTGATTTGGCAAAAAACAGGCAAGATTTCCATGAAAAATCAGTGCAAAAAATTTCCTCCTTGCGCCCATCACACCCCAGCTATGTACTGGGTGAGATGCATACTGATTGGCCAATGGCCAGCCTAGTATGCATCACACCTTTCGATGTATACTAGGTGTGATGGGGAGAGAATGAAATGTTCAAACCGAGAGGCTCAGAAAAGTAGGAAAACATGCTCATAATTTAGGAAGGAAAGAATGCAATTGAAGAGCTCAGGTTTAGTTCCTACCTAGTCTAGACAGCGCCGAAAGTCATCCACAGAATCACCCAGAATCAACTGATGAAAATCAAGGGGGAAAGGCACCTCCAGACCTCCAACAATACCAAATTCAAATGAAATGGTAAAATGAGGGGTAAAAACCACTTTTAAGTTACTTTTTACGTAATTTGACTAAAGTATTAGTTTTTGAAACTCATTTTTCAAGCATGCATTCTCATTTCTAATAAACTTGATGGAGAAATTGAATAGGTAGTATGACCATCAAGAGAACATAGTGTTAATGGTGAATCGAACATCTCTATCAATTATCACGGGCAGTTTTACGCGAATTTCAAGCTCGTTAAAAAAAAAAACCTAGCAATGAGCATATGTTCCACCAGTGTTTAAGCTCATTAAAATAGGAACCCACCTTCGGTAAATAACCATTGCGATTGGATAATCATCAGCTTTTGAACCTTCATTGTGTTCTTACCATCACCTCCACCCTTTTTTAGCCAATCATATGCCTCCATTTGATTATTTACCCCTTTTGAGGAACAGCTACGACGAGTGATTCTGTTAGCCATCTTCTTTACACTGCCATGTTTGAAAAGTTCCAGGCCTCACCTGGAATCAGCTGCAACCCAAAAATATCACTCGTTACCCAATGACGAGTCTCCTTTAAGCTCTTTTCATCTAACTCGTAAAATATGAAAATATTTTCAATCGATTGGCCACGTCAGCTCGTTAAAGTGATCGGAAGTGCTATCCCTCCTTTAGATTTTAATATTTTTCGACCTGAGGGATCGTTACACAAAAATATCGAGTGCTTGTCTTGTTCGGCTTGTTAGAGCTATCGAAAAGTCATCCATTTCATATTATTTTATACTCTTTTGGACTTTAGCTATTACATTATGAAAAAGGAATACTGGAGTTTCCTTTCCATCTCTTTTCAGACTCTCTAAAATTGAAAAGAACCGAGTTATATTTGTCATTAAACTCATTAAAACAATAGCGACAAACTTGTCCATGCAAACAAGAGCGAGTTTCACTGTCGCTAGGCTCGTTAAAACATAGCGACGGGTTTGCCCCAAAGACAAATTATAGAACAAGCATATGTTATCCTCCTCAAGCTTGACAGAAATAAAGAGGTACTGGTCAGCAATGACTGGGGAAAAATTGGGAAGAAAACTTGAAGAAACTTTATTGGTAGTAGGTCGTTCTTAAACATGACATTTCACTCCGTCACCATGATTGAGTCAGGTTGGGTTATTCCGTTCACCGGTCATATCACCATTGGTCTTCCGTACCATCCATTTTTGGGGTTAACGCTACCAATCCATTTTAGTGTCGCCAATATGTTCAAGAGAAGTTGCTCAAAGAATTCACCAACCCACCTTGTGTTGCATCCATTGCAACACCTTCATGCTTCAGTCTTTCATGATCGCCACCTTGAACCTTGTATCATCAGATCATTTTCACCTCCATAAAACCATTTGCTCCATTTCGTGTCGTAGATGTGGGATTCATTAAGGTCCTCCTACGATGGGTCACTTCCTGTCGACATTAGCTCATTATCCAAGAATTTGACTTAGGAACAACCCTTTCAGTACTTTGAAGCTTTCATGCCTCAATGGAAAGTTTCTCACTTCCAGCGATAGGTCTACATCAATGGCCTTTGACCGAAAGATTTTGCATGGTGTTCGACATTGACTCATGTATTCACACCACGTAAATTGTACTGCAGTACCTTGAGGGTCATCATCATTATCGGTGATTCCTCTCACGCCTACTAATAGCTTACATCATTGGTTGGTAATCAGGCGATGTCTTTCCATGTTCGACATCAGAACATCTTTTCACATGGATCGACTTGTACTTCGGGCAAAGATTGAACGAGTTTTGAAGACCCCGGATCTAGTTTCATCCATATGGGTTGCGATATATTTAGGAAAATAAATACATCAAATGTACATCATTGCTGCACAGATAATCATCCAAGCCAAAGGATGATGGCTCTACTAGAATCATCAGTCTGCCACACATACGGTTGTCTGTCTTATGTACATGAAAATGAATATATAAATCTGAGCATGGGAATGCTTGCCTCAGCTAGATCATAAGAATATTATGAAGGTAATGTATTGTATTGTATCTTATTACAGGTCACCTTCTAGTTCGAGAGACCTCGGATCCTCATGATAAATCATTTCACTCGACATCAAAAGATTTACGACCTCATGCTTTAGGGGGAAACTGTTATAGATATATTTGGGCACAGCAACCCCAATCACATATTTCCATAAAACCAAGGGCTTGTATGTCTCTAAAAGTGTTGTTTCATACCCTAAAGAAGCAAGGTTAGTTGATGACATCATCTCCCAGAAGTTCTCCATGAAAAACTACTCAGAACTGGTCAAAACTGGACCATACAGACTGCTTAGTGCTAAGGGTACGATGCATCTCACCTGCCACATGTAGAAAGTGCAATGCATATTGGAAAGCCCTTCTGTAGGGTTCGATGAGCGAGAGCAGACAAATGGCAGAGGCAGCTGGTTAGGTGGAAACCCAGAGAATCTTCTAGAAACTACCCATTTGACACTTGCTTCTTTGAATTCGCCCAAGGATGAGTAAGAGATAATGAAATCTCCAAGTGGAACCAAGAACTATCAGAGAGAGGAAACTAATCAAAATCCTGGAAGCTGACTCACCCACTTTCAAACATCTATATATGGATCCCTCATCCTAGAGATGCAAAGGCTGGAATTTTGTATTTTGTAAGGAAGTGTTGTTGGTTTCTCTGTGCAACATTGTATTTTTGGGTGATCTAAGCTTTTCATGAGGTGATGAGTGCTTTCATGCTGGGAGGATGGCGCTGGGTCAAACCAATGGGTTGTAATCATCTCTTCTACTACTTCTTTCAATAAAGCTATTTGAGTTTTCCTCCATATTCTTGTATATCTTTGAATCTTGTATTGATATATGCATTTGTATGGTTAATATACATCTGATCCTATATTATATATGGTTATAGATCTCTATGCATTGATGGTATTATGCTGCTTTGACTCTACATGTGCTCTTTGAAGCGGGAAAAGTAAGGAAGTAGTGCCGAATTTCTGTCAAAGGGGAGATGAAACAAGAAAGGAGCCAAGTGAAAGACTGAGTTTGGTACTCTCTGCTTCTTTCTCATATATCTCTCATAAAGGAAACCACAAGTGACTTTAGTTTGTTTGTTTCTAACATAGATACCCGTCTTAGTGGGAATAGCAGCTCTGAATGGACACTAATTTTCCTGATAACAATAAGATCATCAACATAAAGAACAAGAATGATAAGGGACTTTCCCACTTTCTTGGTGTAGACAATATTGTCAGAATGACACCTAGAAAAGTTAGTTTCTAAAAGAATGCTATCCATTTTGGCATACCAAGCTTGAGGGGCTTGCTTGAGACCATAAAGGGATTTCTTAAGCTGACATACAAGGTTGGAGTCTATTTGTATAAAGCCAGTAGGTTGTTCCATATAGATTTCTTCATGCAAGTGCCCATGCAAGAAGGCAGATTTAACATCCATCTGATGGACTTCCTATTTGAAAGAGGCTTCAAGGGAAAGAATAATTCGGATAGAGTTCATTTTGGCAATAGGGGAGAAGGTTGCAATATAGTCAATGCCTTCTACTTATGAAAAACCCTTAGCAACAAGATGAGATTTATGTTTATAAACTTTTCCATTTGGTCCATACTTGGTTCTGTAAACCCATTTGCATCTAACGAGTTTTTGTTCCTTTCGTAGAGGAACAAGATCCCATGTATCATTTTCCAATAACGAACGATATTTTTCATTCATAGCTGCATCCAAATCTGGATGGCCTGGAGCTTCTACAAGGGTGTCAGGATGATAATTTGCTGAAGCTTGAGCCAGTAAAGGAGAGGCTATATCGAACTAAGAATGTTTACGTTGTTGATCTGTAGGATCACCGGCAAGAGCACCTGCTGCATCCCGAGTAGCACAGACCCATTTTGGAAGATGAGAAGCTGAAGGAGGATCCTAAGAAGGTGGGGGAGGATTTTCATCCTCACTGCCATCATCTGAAGGAGAAATATTTTCAAAAGTAGAATGGATAGAGAGAGCGGGCACATCTACCAAAATAAGCTCGCAAGCCGATATATTTACAGAAAACTTTACATCTCTTCTAATGATAACATTTTTGGACTTAAGTGGAATAAGTCTGTATCCTTTGACATCTTTAGAATATCCAAAAAAGAGTACATTTTTCACTCTTAGGTTCTAAATATTTATGTTTCTCATTTGGAATATGGGCCCATGCTTCACTTCCAAAAACACGAAGGTGACTTAATCTTGTTTAATTGAGCTCCATGCTTCTTCTGGAGTGATATTCTTTAAAACCTTTGTAGGAGTGCGATTTATTATGTAATTTTCACAGTTAATTTCTTCTACCCAAAAATTAAGACTAAGTACTTTAGGTTGAAGCATAAAATTAGCCATTTCCTTTAAGGTGTGATTCTTCCTTTCAGCTACACCATTTTGTTGTGGAATATATGGAATAGTATGTTGCATTTGAGTTCCATTCTCAGTGCAAAAGGTGATAAATTTGTTGTTAACATATTCTTTGCCATTATCAGATCTTAACTTAAGAATTTGATGTCCAGATTATTTTTCAACAAAGGGCTTAAACGCCAAGAAATCATCAATGAAAGTTAGGAAATACTTGTAGCCAGAGAATGAAACAACTGGAAGTGACCCACATAAATCACTATGCACAAGCTATAAAGGGGTTGAGGCATGCCAAGAGGCACGCTTTTCAAAACTATCCCGATGATGTTTTCCGAGTGTTACAGGGAAAAGTGTCTATACAGAACTGCTTATCCCACTAAGGTGTGGTAGCTACCTTAGAAACAAACAAAGTAAAGCTACTTTTGTTTTTCCTTTATGAAAGATAGATGCGAGAAGAATAGAGGAGACCAACCTCTGTCTTGCGCTTGGCTCCTAGTTCGATTCCTCTCTCTTCTGATAGTCCTTTGCTACTTGCTTCCTTGTACACCCAGCTTCACAGAGTACTTGTAGGATCAAAGTAGCATAACACTATACAAGAAAATGGATCTATTATCATAAACAATCTAGGATCAGATGTAAATTGACCATACAAATGCATAAAAACATAAACGACACAAGAGTATGGAGGAAAACTTGAATAGCTTTTATTGATAATCAAGAGAGAGCCAAGAGAGTTACAACCAGTTGTTCTGACCCAGCATCATCCTCTCAGCAAGTAAGCCCTTCACCTCATGCAAAGCTTAGATCACCCAACACTATGATGTTGCCTCAAGAAACTAACAGCAATTCCTTACAAGATGCAAAATTCCAGCCTCTGGATCTCTTGGATGAGGGATCCATATATAGATATCTGTAAGGGAGATGAGTCATCTTTTGATTTGATTATTGTCTTCCCTCTGATAGTTCTTGCTTCCACTTGGAGATTTATGATCTCTTACTCATCCTTGGTCGAATTCAGAGAGGCAAGTGTCACAAGAGAAGTTTCTGGAAGATTCCATGCCTCTCCGCCTCGCGGTTTGACACTGCCATTTGTTACTTCTCGCCCATCGCACCCCATAGAAGGGATTTTTGAAATGCAACACACCCATAGAGTGTATTTAGGTGATATGCAACGCACTTTGCCTATGGAGCAGGTGAAATGATCTTGTTTTGACTAGTTCTGAGTAGTTTTTCATGGAGAGCTTCAGGGAGAAGCTATAATCAGTTGACCTTGTTCCTTCAGGGGTTAGAACAACACTTTTAGGGACTTAGGAACCCTTGGTTTATGGAAATTTTATGCTTGGGGTTGCAGTGCCCAAAAATGTCTATAATGGTTGCCCCCTAAAGCATGAGGTCGTTAATCTTTTTGATGTCGGGTGAAATGCTTTATTATGAGTATCCGAAGTTCTTTCAAGCCGGGAGGAGACATGTAATAAGATACAATATTATCTTCATAATTTTTGCATGATCTAGCTGAGGTGGGCATTCCCATGCTCAGCTTTATAAATTCGTTTTCATGTACATAGGACAGACAATCGTCTGAGTGTAGACTGATGATTCTGGTAGAGCCATCATCCCTTTCATTGGATAATTATCTATGCAGCAACGATGTACATTTGATGTCTTTATTTCCCTTAATATATATCACTGCCTGGATGGATGAAACTAGATCCGGGGTCTTCAATCTCATTTGATCTTCACTCCAAGTACAAGTCTATCCATGTGAGAGATGTTATGGAGTCGAACATGGAAATACATCACCTGATTACCAGCCAATGATGTAAGTTGTTAACAGGCGTGAGAGGAATCACCGATAATGATAATGACCCTCAAGGTACTGCAGTACAATTCACGTGGTGTGAATAAAGGACTTGGCGTCGAACACCACGCAAAATCTTTCGGTCGAAGGCCATTGATGTAAACCTGTCGCCGGAAGTGAGAAACTTGCCATTGAGGCTTGCAAGCTTCAAAGTACTGAACGGGGTGTTCCTAGATCGAGTTCTTGGATAATGAGCTGATGTTGACAAGAAGCAATCCATCATAGGAGGGCCTTAATGAATCCCACATCAATGACATGGAACGGAGCAAATGATTTTAATGGAGGTGAAAATGATCTGGTGATACAAGGTTCAGGGTGGCGGTCATGAAAGAATGGACCGTAAATGTATTGTAGCGGGTGAGACACAGGTGAATTCTCTGAATGACTTTTCTTGAACATATCGGTGACACTAACGTGATGGATCGGTAGCATTAACCCCAAATGTGGATGGTGTGATGGGACTATGGTGATGTGACCGGTGAATGAAACAACCCAACCCAACTTGGATGCAGAGTGAAAGTCTCATGTTCGAGAGCGACTTGCTACCAACAAAGTTTCTTCAAGTTTTCTTCCCAATTTTTCCCCAGTCATTGCTGACTAGTACCTCTTTATTTTTTTCAAGCTTGAGGAGGATAACATATGGTTGTTCTATAATTTTTCCTTCAGGAAAGCCATCGCTATATTTTAACGAGCCTAGCGATAGTGAAACTCATTCTTGTCTGCTATGGACAAGTTTTTCGCTATTAGGTTTTAACGAGTTTAACAACAAAGATAACTCGGTCCTTTTCAATTTCAGAGAGTCTGAAAAGGGATGTAACAGAAACTCCAGAATTCCTTTTTTGTCATCTAATCCCTTAAGTCCGAAAAAGTATAAAACCATACAGAAGGGATGAATTTTCGGTACTTTTAACGAGCTGAACAAAACAAGCGCTCGATCATTTTGTGTAACAATCCTTCAGGTCCAAAAAGATCAAAATCTAAAGGACGGATAGCACTTCTGGTCCCTTTAACGAGCTAGAGAGGCCAATGGCTCGGCAATCTTTTCATATTTTATGAGTTAGTTGAAAAGAGCTTAAAGGAGACTCGTCTTTTGAGGAACGAGTGATAAAATTGGGTAGCAGCTGATTCCAGGTAAGGTTTGGAATTTTCCAATCACGGCAGTGTTACAAGGATGGCTAGCGGGATCACTCTTCGAAGTTGTTCCTAAAAAGGGGTAAACAATCAAATGGAGGTGAATGATCGGCCAATACAGAGTGGAGGTGATGATGAGAACACGACCAAGGCTTTAAAGGCTGAAGTACTACATTCACTATGGTTATTTACTGGGAAATAGTTCATTTTTTAATGAGCTTAAACGCGGGGAGAAACATTTTCTCATGACTTATGTTTATTTTTTAACGAGCTTGAACAATGTACTAAAACTGCTCGATTAATCCAGTCGTATAATAAGAATGTCTCATATATGAAAACGAAAATTTTTAGAGTTTTGCCCCACATCCTTTCTTTATGCAAGTTAGGAAACGACTAATCCTACGATTTTAAAGGGTTAGAGGACCTACAAATTTAAAAAATAAATAGTCGCTCTTCGCTTGCACGCCAAAAGTTTTGCATGCCCCCAGGTAAAAAAAAAGCTTCAAGGTCACCTTTTGTTCTACCGACAAAACATTTGTTTTATTAGGAAAGGTATACCTCTTTCAGGTTACCAAATATTGTTCTATTCACAGTGCAAACAAAACATTTCTTCAGCGATGTCTACCGAAATAGACAAAGGTGAGCAGTGCAGACACCTCCACTCACATAACTTTGACGAGGGAATATTATTCCAGTCTAACCCCCTTTTCCAATCACGGACGGGAGTACAGACTAGTCATATATCTCTCACGGAAACCTACCCTATACCCGAAGTTTTCCTGCCGAAGCAGACCAGGGTGCATGCCCCCTGGGTTTCAGTCATGTCCCCCGAATCACTCGCGCTCATCAGGCGGACGGACTGGAGATTGGTGAGATATTCCTTGTGTGAAAAGACCATTCAGGGATGGTATATGACTATTTGCTATGCGTGATCTGGGAAATGAAAGCTGGTCTACGGGCTTGACCACTCTTCCTTCATGCAGAAAACACATTACTCTAAAGAGTGATGAGACAATGGCTCCCATGCAATAAATATAGTCTCGTCCAAGGAGTAGATTATAATCCAGGGGTCCTTGGACTACCATTATGTTCATGTGAATGGTTTTCCCTCTCAACGTTATGAGCACATTGGGAAGGATCCCTAAAGGTCGACTTGTTCCTTTGTCAAATCATGTTAGATTTCTCATCTCAGGCAAAAGCGATGGCGAACCAAGTGCTTTCCAAGCAGTCAAGGAAAGGATACTCACAGAAGCCCCTTCATCTATGATGGTACCAGCCATAACCATTCTATATATTTGAGCAGCAATTCAGAATGGTACACTAGCCGGTAAATGGGGTCTGCCTAGTTGATTCCAGTCGAAGGAAACAACTAGGTTGCTTGGAGGTGGGACCGAATAGACGGCAGGGTAGGACTCTGACGAACTCTCTTCCTGCAGTAAAGGAATGGGTAAATTGCCCCCATGTTCATTGGAGTCTGTGCTTATGAAAAGAATTTGGATGATGTCATCCTTATTCTCTTCTATGACTATATCATCCGAAGATGGAACCTCTGAAGGCAAGACCGGGTCAACTGCCACCTCGACCTTTTGACTTTCATCTGCTATGGGTTCAGATGGTTCGTCTTCAATGATAGATGTTTTGGCCGACCACCTGGGCGGGTCAGCCGGATTTTCAACTAGTGATGGACTCGACAAGAGTTTTTTATATCCAGGAGGAAGTCGTAACGGTGAAACCGGACGATCGTCCAAAACTCTTTTAGCCTCGTCTAAGAAGGGACAACGGTGGACGGCATGATCACCTTCGCACAATTTACAAGGAAATCTATATTTTCCTTTTTGTCCTAGGGCTTCACTTTCACTAGTCGATGGTGTGTTTTCAACATGATCATCAGAGGTTGACGACACCAGGTTGTGCAAACGAGGAGACCAGTCCCTTAGGATCCGAGGGATGCAGGGACAATCTCTATGATAGTGGTCTCCTTTGCAAATGACACATGGTGATTTAGTCTTGGTCGGTGCAATGTGTGGATTTTCGCTAGACGATGCTTGGTTGCCCCCTTTCGCTTTTGGCTCCTTCTTCTTCTCTTTCTTCTTCTTTTCCTTCTTCTTCTCAGATACTTGATTTTTGGCTTTACCAGCCCCATCAAGGGAAGAGGAAGGAGGAGAGGAAGAATTGGAGGAAGTTGAAGGTTGGTGGGTAACTCTGGAATCGTCTAGTTGCTGATTCGATTGCTCAGGAATTGCGGTGTTCTGAGTGACAGAGGTTGAGAAGAGCCATACGGGCAAGCCGATTGTCAGTCCTGGAAGTGACAATGTGGCCATATGGGGTGCACCAACATCTCCCCAAGAGGAGAAGGGACTAGGATTTCCTCCAAGGGGAATTCCTTGGTTGGTGGATTCCATTTTCTCAACCTAAGATCAACGTAGGAAAGGGTGATGATTAT
The DNA here is from genome assembly GCA_031772625.1 of Pinus tabuliformis. Lineage (NCBI taxonomy): Eukaryota > Viridiplantae > Streptophyta > Pinopsida > Pinales > Pinaceae > Pinus > Pinus tabuliformis. Next base: position 770,935,787 of record CM062809.1, read on the forward strand.
TCCGTTTGAAATAAATTTTAGACGCTTTGACAAAACTTGTTTTTCAATTTTTAAGAGTCGAGAAAAAACAAAAGATGACTCTAGTCGCTTTCTATTTTTAATGAGCCTGAAGTGACAAGTGCTCAGATGGACCTTTTCTATTAAGGAGTCTGAAAAGGAACGAAAGGGACTTCTCTGGAAATCTAGGCAGAGGGATTACGAAACCAATCGCAAAAACTGTAGAATACTTTTTATGGTACGGCAGTCAATCTTCCCGAATGCTGTGTTCAGTGCATTACGATCGATAGGGCAGTAGACACGACTTGCTATGGATAAAGGATTAAGCCTATTATGGTCTCCCAAAATATACTCGACGATATGTGGGAGCACAAGTCCGTACTGGCACTTATCGTCTCAAAGTTGAGGAATCACCCAACCAACAATGAGAACAATAGTTACTAGGCTTTACGACGCCGGAATACTTCTCTAGCCTAGACTTCTAGATGTTGTGCGTTAGGTTCCAAAGCGTTGTTATATTCATTAAATTTATTTTATAGTTGATCTTGCTTAAGAAATTTTCCTTTCAGGTTCACCGCGTGATGTAGATGTACAATTCCTAAAATGAAATCTAAGATGATAAACAGTCTTTTATCTTCTTTGTGCAATGAAAATCCTAGCTACTAAGGAAAGAGAGACAATATTCTTTCACAAAGAGCAAAGAGCACACACTATATGCACTGTCCTAAATCAAACCAATCAAACACTCTAAATGCAAATGCACATGCATGTATTTGTTTTCAGCCTTCTTAATATGTGAATGATAAAAAGAAAGCTAATGCGCAAATCTGAATTACTTTGAAGCGACAAGTACTAACAAGTTTCTTTTCAAATCAAAAATGAAGATAATCACAACACTTTGTGATTTCGAAATGAATACTTGCTTTCGACACTAGAAAATCTACAAATTCAGATCAAATACAATAGTAACAGGATAATCGACTATCAAGAGCAATCAGACTCTCTTCTATGACTGAAAACGACACTTGCAACACTTTCAAATCAAGGAACGACAGTACAATTACGTTATTTTTTTGCAAATGAGAACTGAAAATGACTCAACAAATACACAAAAACGTTTACAGTTCTTTGCATAATGGAGGCAGAATATCAGCAAGGAAAGGGGTGTCAAACAGAGGTATACTAATTACAGGCAGCAAAACTCATGAATAGAACTGAAAAGAATGAACAGAAACCAACATTCAGGAACAATGTCTAGTCTGATCAGCGCACCTGTAACAAAATGAATTTGAAATGCAACGCACCTACTACACTCGGGAAGTGCGCTGTAGTTCAGATTCACAGAATAGAGACTGTGCTGGGCCAGGGACGAGACTTTGTTTTGGTTCCGAGTCACAGTTTGCAATTCATTTCAGATATTTTGGCCGCGCAAGTGGTAATTAGTAAATCAACAACAAGGGTAGATCTAAGGAGGTTACTAGAGCCACCACAAAGGGCAATTAGAGAGTTTATAAATCAATTGTTTAATTCATAAACAAAACCCGAAGATGGACTAAAGCGACATTTATCTACTTTGCATTTGCATAGCAAATACAGTTCGAAAGCTACCTGGCTCGACTTCAGGCTCCATCTGTAAGTTTATAAAGTAAACAACAAGGTAGATAAACAAACAACCTAGTCGGTCCCCAACAGAGTCGCCATTTTGCTATAGGGAAAAGTGTCTATACAGAACTGCTTATCCCACTAAGGTGTGGTAGCTACCTTAGAAACAAACAAAGTAAAGCTACTTTCGTTTTTCCTTTATGAAAGATAGATGAGAGAAGAATAGAGGAGACCAACCTCTGTCTTGCGCTTGGCTCCTAGTTCGATTCCTCTCTCTTCTGATAGTCCTTTGCTACTTGCTTCCTTGTATACCCAGCTTCACAGAGTACCTGTAGGATCAAAGTAGCATAACACTATACAAGAACATGGATCTATTATCATAAACAATCTAGGATCAGATGTAAATTGACCATAAAAATGCATAAAAACATAAATGACACAAGATTATGGAGGAAAACTTGAATAACTTTTATTGATAATCAAGAAAGAGCCAGGAGAGTTACAACCAGTTTTTCTGGCCTAGCATCATCCTCTCAGCAATTAAGCCCTTCTTCACCTCATGCAAAGCTTAGATCACCCAACACTATGATGTTGCCTCAAGAAACTAACAGCAATTCCTTACAAGATGCAAAATTCCAGCCTCTGGATCTCTTGGATGAGGGATCCATATATAGATATCTGTAAGGGAGATGAGTCAGCTTGTGATTTGATTAGTGTCTTCCCTCTGATAGTTCTTGCTTCCACTTGGAGATTTATGATCTCTTACTCATCCTTGGTCGAATTCAGAGAGGCAAGTGTCACAGGAGAAGTTTCTGGAAGATTCCATGCCTCTCCACCTCGCAGATTGACACTGCCATTTGTCGCTTCTCGCCCATCGAACCCCATAGAAGGGCTTTTTGAAATGCAACGCACCCACAAAGTGTATTTAGGTGAGATGCAACGCACTTTGCCTATGGAGCAGGTGAAATGATCCTGTTTTGACTAGTTCTGAGCATTTTTTCATAGAGAACTTCTGGGAGAAGCTGTAATCAGTTGACCTTGTTCCTTTAGGGGTTAGAACAACACTTTTAGGGACTTAGGAGCCCTTGGTTTATGGACATTTTATTCTTGGGGTTGCAGTGCCCAAAAATGTCTATAACACCGAGTACACATCCAAAACAAACACCATCTTTGCAAGATATCATTGGAAGACCTGTCACCATATTTTCTTTACGTAGATTCTAAACGGAACGATAGTTTAAATGACCAAATCACTTATGCCAAAGTTTGCGCACTTCATCATTATGAGCAACAAATACCGAGGGAATATTTGATGACCCAAAGTTGTTAAACTTTTACAACCTTGTAGAATCATAAAAAATGCCAGTAGCTAAAATCTATCTAGGATATCTTAGGTCCTTAATTACAACATCGTGAGGTGAAAATTCAATGATTTTACCTTCACCTGAATGAGATATCTGATATGTTAGAGTCAGTCTGGTCATCCCTCCGTCAGAGATCAAAACTGTTTTTGCATTTCATGTTTAGGTGTCCCATCCCAGTCGATCAATTTCATTCCATTAGGAGCATGCCATAAATTTGTTGGAAGGGATTTTGTCATTCATCCCCCTCATGCTTTGCACTGCTGGCTCAGGTTTGTTCATCAAAATCAAGTCTTAAAAGTCATTTGCAGTCCCATTTCAGTTTCTAGGTCATAACAATCATTTTAGTCATTAGGTCCAGGGTTAGTCAAGCCGTGTCTTCACAAGGTCTAATAAATCCAGCAGGCCAGAGGGAGGTTCTGGATGAGGTTCTTGATAAGTTATTGTTTCAAATACTTTTATCGTCATACGAATGGATTATGACTTTTCTTCAAAACTTTGTTTTGAAGACAAGTTGACATTTTGTTTTTTGTAATAATTTTCTAAAGTTTTCAGTTCTTGAATTCTTCAGGTGTAGCCCTGGTCTCCTTTGCCAAATTCCATGCCATCTATTCCTGCAAAAAATTGCCAAAAAAATCATCATTTCAACCAAAAATCAAGGAGGAAACAAAAAGTCAGAGTTCTATTAATTGTGCAAAAGTGCCAATTGCAAAACATTACAAAAATGGGTTTTGGAGAACCAGAAATCAAAGCAATGTCTCCATAAGCTTTTTCTATGAAGATCAATGTCATTTTTGCATGCCAAGGTCAAAGAGAAGCATTTTAGAGTGAATTGGGTGAGCAAGCGCGTGTTTTGGGGTGAATTTGTTTGCAACTAACCAGCGCGACGCATAGAACAGGTGGCGCGGCACACTAGGAGTTTTTTCCCAGTGTTATTTTGAACGAGCGTGGTGCACTGGAAGCGTGTGGTGCACTGGGCTCTTGGCGCGACGCATACAGTCCAAAGCCCGAAATTTCTTGAAACTTCTCCAAATTTCTCATTCCTTGCATGGATTTGCCAGGTAGACCTTTCTTCTTGATGTTGCATCAAATTTTATGATAAGAGATGGTGGTTTAGGGTTGATAAAGGTTGAAACAAAAATTCAAACCCTCTCTCTATAACCACAAGCAAACTTGCTGCCAGGGTTTCAGAACTCACAATTTTGCCACCAAAATTATTTCTCTTTCCCATTGTTCCTTTGTCTTCACCAATCCCTAATTCCCTATCACCTAAATTCATTATTCCCTTCTCCTACATGCTCTATCACAAATCCTCCAACATCACACCTCAAAACCTATACAATTATCCAAAACCCTAAACCCTATTCCCATACATCAATCCCTCAAACCCTCTCCCATATTTCCCTATTAAATTTCTCCCAATAATTCCCATTCCTCACTATTGTTTCCCCTTCCTAACAGTCCCTGTTACATTTTTTTTTTTCCCTTTGGTGGCAGACTTTGTTGGCAGACTTTGCACCCTAAAGAGCAGTCAAAAAAGTTATCATATACAGCATCATCTTTCCTTCAAGGTATTTTGTACAGCAGTCATGGCATTTGAGCATTCATTCGACTATGAGGTGGGAACCCAAAGTGACTCTCCCTTGGAAGAACAGGCACCCCAAAGGCCTCATAAAATTGGTAGACATGTTAGGGAAGAACCGACCACCCTTACAGAATTGCAGGCCTGCCCTCTTGCTATGCAGTGTTTTCAGCATCAGCCATGCTATGAGTTTTGTCAAAAGGTGGCTAGTGTCCAATTTCAGCATGAGTTGGCTCGTCTTTTTGTGCTGCACTTGCATGGAGATCAAGCTATCTTGGCTGGTGTCACCTTCACACTTACACCAGAATCTGTCTCATTAGCAATCGGTATACAGAACATTGGTGAACCATGGCACAAGAAAAAAAAAATTGACCAGCAACATTATGAGCCATACATCAAAACCAGTTTCTTGAGGCAGCTGAAGAGAGTGTTCCCTTTCTGATATCTGAAAGATGAATATGCTCCACTAACGAGATTGATCATGAAATATTTCAGCTGTGAGGGATGGTTCTCTCGTCTTGATGCTTATTACATCAGGTTGCTCATGCATTTCACCAGGGTACAGATGATGAAAATTTTGTATTTCATTTGCCAGAACATAGAGAGGATGACCACCTTTATACAGCATAAAACCCCTCAGCAGCAACTTAACAGTGTATATCATTTTGCTCTTATTAAGATTTTGGTGGTTCATCGGCTTGGATTGCAGGGCATCACTTGGGATGATTTCATCTCACGTGACTTCTTCAGTGCTTCACGAGGAGTATCAGAGGTAAAGCATGAAGGTGAACCTTCTCACCAGTATGAGTGTCATGAGACTGCTAGTGTGCCTGTATTCATCACATATCAAAGAGGCACCAAACATTTGTTTGCAGCTGCAAAGCGAGTGTTATCTCCACCCGGGCTGGAAGGGGCCTCGCTTCCTCCATCAACATCACAGGTACAGGACAATGGCAAGAATCCAATGCAAGATGTGGGGCCTTTAGGTGAGCCATCAGGTGAACGAGAGACCGACTTCATTCTCATTCATGATGATGATGCTGATACGGGTCCACAAAGTGCCAAACTTAGAGAGATCATCCAGGAGCAACAAATAGAGATCAAAGCCTTATCCCTTGACTTGGAGAGGGCTAAGTGGGCCATGAAATACTTGGAGCAGAGGAACAAACAACTTGAGGATCAGCAGGCAATCATGGAGCTACAAAACATTCGTGAGCATCGCCAAGCTGCACAAAGGAGAAGAGTTGAGCTCACGTCATTGGAGCAAGAGACTAATGAGGATCGGGAGGCCAATCTCGAGAGAGTTAACATCCACTTGAGAGGCTGCTAGAAAAGCCCGACAAGGACCATGCATTGCTGAGACACATGGCTTTCCACTACATGGCACGAAACAAGGTGTGCAAGGCCCGAATCAGGAATTTGAAGGCGAAATTGAGAAAGGCAATAAAGAAGCAAAAGAGGCAAAGGGAGCTCAATCATCTTCAGATATTGTCCAAGGGCTCTTTAGCCCAGCATAACACTTGATGAAGAAACTCCAACGCATTTTTGGTATTTTTTTAATTTTTTGTGCAAAAAAAAAGGGTTTTTCTCCCTGTGCGCCGCGCCACATGGCGCACACTTATGATTGGAGGCTCCAAATGAAAAAAAGTTTATGGTTTTGGATTTTTCATGAGAAATCATGACTGTTGGTGCATGGCCAAGAAGTTTGGGCAAGTTTTGAGTCCTCAGGAGGTCAAAAACACTCAAAAAATGACCTCTCTGCCCCTATTTTGACACACAGGAAGCAGTCTTGGGAGATTGAAGTTTTGGAGGGGCAAATGAGCACCAAATTTAGAAATTCCACTTGGGTTGGAAAGTAGACAAGCAGGGATTTCCAGAAGGAAAATTTAGGCTTAATTTTAACTTCAGGAAGTGCCTCAAACTCAACCTAAAAGTGGCACAACGCACAGAGAAATTGTCGCGGTGCACAAAGAATTTTGGCTTGTTTTTCACTGTTCAGCTCAGCAATTCGCCCATTTTTGACCAGTTTTTCTTCTTGAAGTTAGTATTGAATTTTCATGATGTAATTTGACAACCATGATGTAATATTGGCACATTTTTACTTGTTCTAGAAGATTCATTCGCCAAAAGGTGAAATGTGAGTGAATGAATCAGTGTCCTAGCATATAGGGGTAAGTTGTTTGACTACCTAGTTTTCAGTTCCTTGTTTAGAATTGGTTGAAACAGCTCCTAGAATGATGAGATCGACCACTAGAGGTAAGGGAATATGTTGTCTTGCCTATATTATGTAACTTCTAAGTCATTTTCAGGGTTGGACTCTTGGGAAAAGTTTGGCACTCTATTGTACATTCATTTCTGCATTTTTGGCTAAGGAAAGACCAGGGTTTTGCAGCACTGTTAGGGATCCATGTGGCTTTATGTTTTGATGGTGTGATTCTCTGAGTAATTTTAAGTTTATCTTGTGTTATGTGTATCATTTTCAAGCTTCTTTTTCTGAATTTGAACAAATGAGTGATTAAGGTAGAATCCATAACTATTATGCTCTGCCTTTGAATTTGTTTAAATTTTCATGTTTTCATCTGTTTAAGAGGAACTCTTGATACTCTCTTGCTCTCCTTAGCTTCTCACCAGTATATTCTATCCATTTCACTCACTTTAACACATCAAAATGATTGCCTTCCTTGCTGCAATCAGAACTCTGCAGAAACTGTGCCTCATCCCCGAGCCCAATTTTCCTTTCCGATTTTTTCAACAAAACCCTAAAAAGCTCAAATTAAATCCTTTGCACTTAATACCTAGCCTAAAATTAGTTGCTAAATCAATCATATCCAGCCCCATTGAGTATCTTTCATTGAGATTGACCCAGAGAGAGCCCTCTCATATCCTCGTAGGGCTAGCTACGAGGCTGAGCATGGTTTGATGTCGACCTAGAACCTTGTCTTTTCAGCCTGAGAGAAATCTAGGCTCTAACATGATATACAGATAAAAGGTTTGTAACACATAATACATCATTAAATTGACCATTGTCTATATGGACAGTTCCATTCCCCGTAACACTAAGAGTTCTATCATCACCAACATATATATTTTTGGTCTTACAATCATTTAAAGAAGAAAACATGGCTTTGTTTTTGGCCATGTGATAAGAAGCTCTAGAATCAATGAGCCACTCATGAGAATTAGAAGAGGAGGATGCATTTTGTGCATATCCAAACTGAGATGTTTTACAACCACATGCAGAAAGCGTTATTCCTAAAGATGAAGTTGAAGTTGAAGAGTGCTCCAAATGGATGTTATGCTTTTTCATTGTTGCTTGCAAGGCTTCCATATTCTTAAAGCATTTGGATTCTAAGTGGCCATCTCGATTACAAAAGTGGAAATGTCTATCAGTCTTCTTCCTTTTGTTTTTATTTACCTTATCATTTTGTTGAAATGATTTTTCATTTTGAGGATGAAATTGCTTAGGACCCTTGTTTGGTTTAGGACCATTCGTTTTAGGATACAACTTCTTAGGATTCTTTGAATTTGGTTGTTGCTAGGCGACTAAGGCTTTCTTAGAAGAGTTTCCAAGATTAAGAAGACCAAGGTGTGAGAGTTTTTCCTGTTCTCTTATTAAATAATCACAAAAGGAATCATAGGAAAGGGACTTGTAGTCTTGTCCTTGAGAAATGAAGGCTTGTCTTGTAGAATGGAAGGTGGAAACAAGGTGGAAACAAACACAGAGTAGGCTGGTTCCAACTTAGTAAGAATGGAATAGATAAGGTTACCATCTTCTTTCTTAACCTTAACACCTTCCAAGAGATGTCTAAGGGTCTTGGACTTGGACAAAAAATCTTCAATGGAAGAAAAATTATAGGGGTCCAATGTAAGCAACTCATTTTTAATTTGATGGGCTCTAAGTTCATTTTTAATTCCAAAAGCTTTAGTGATCTGTTTCATAAAGTAACTTTGGACCAAGTGATCTAGTTTAAAAGGTTAGTAATTTTTGGAAAAGATGAAGGGGGTTTTTTGTTTTTTTTAGTCACCGAAGCTTTGGGGTGTGTGCTTAGTTGAGAATGATCTTTTTTGCCTGTAAAACAAAAACCACAAAACCAAAACTAGACATACAAAAAAAAAACCTTATGGTTTGAAGTTTGCTTTACCCGAAAACTAACAATTTTCCTCAATGTTTCTAATTTTCTGATATCACACTAAGGCACGGTGGAAAAGAGCATATGCATGAGAAAAAAAAAATCCTTTCTATTTATGATTTTCCCAAATCTCACAGATTCACGGGGCAAAGAGCATATGTAGAATGGAAGGCATAGATCCGGTAATAAAAAACAAAGAGATAAATAAACCGAAATAAACAGAGAGAAAATAACTAGAAACTGCCAGTAAACATTGTGTACCTCTAGAACATAAAAAATGACATAGCTAGGTCTACCGAAAACATTTTTGTGTCAAACGAAAGGGGTTCCTCACTAGAACATATGCTACTAACACAATAGAGAAGTACTCTCAGCCTGAAAGTAGTAAAAAACAATAGATGTAGGCAATGACAGTCAGATGCAATTCTACCTACTTTAGATTTGGATCACCAATGGATGATGCTCTCAAATAGCTCTGATACCATGTAGGAATTCATATACTAAGTTCCTCAGATAGAACGCCAAAGGACACTGCTCATAAATAGATCATAGATCAATACACCAGTATTTTTGACATGGTTAAAACCCTCAAAGAGGGAAACAATCCACAACCTGATCCAACACGGCCACTTCAGGCAATTTATTAATAAAAGAATGGAAATTTACATAATCTTCTCTCATGAACGGTCACCCTACAAATGACCCTCCATGCTCTTTAAATAGATATCATAGACCAATCTGGTGTTAAGACATGGCTCAAGTGTCGGTAATACCGAGGAGAGAATGAACCATCGAATCACTACATATCGTGACCGTCAGATTGTAAGTTACAAAAGTACATAGTAAAGAAACACACTTTAGCTAACTCTACACTAGACCAAGTTATACTTAACTATTTCCTATGTGTCGAAATATCCTAACATGTATGTTTAAAGTATTGGTCATATTTATCATCCTTTAACTTCTCATTCCTCATCTTTATTTCCTTGTACCTTTCTTCGATATCCTTTTCTCTATCAGCTAGTCTAGTGAAAGAGGAAATCTCAACACTTAGTTGTCTCTACATCACTTGATTGTTAGAGGTTGATGGTTGTTGAATCTCTGCTGAAGTAGTCGTGTCTTCGCTTCTTTGCCCCATTATTCCAGTGTCAGTTATATCCACTGATTCAATGCTCTCTTCCTGTTCAGAGGTAGGATTCAACTCGGGCCTTTTCTTGAGTTCAAAGGATTCATCTATACTCTCCATGGCAGAACTAGAACCCTCCTCCCTATTTCATTTTGGATTTATGTCCTCATTGGCTGGGGTCTATAAGATAGGAGGATTACTCATTGGTTCCCCTAGTTCTGTAACCCATAGGAAAGAACTCTGGTAAATTCACTTTTCCACATCAATTAGTGTGTTTCCAACATCCACTACTGTGTTATCCTTGCCAATCAATGTATTTTCCAGCCACTCAGATAGGTTGGAAATGTTGGAATTATGACACAATTATTGTCCTTAATGGCAACTCCATAGGTCAACTTACTTTTGATAAGAGCCTAACATGAATATTTAGAGGCAATAGGGTAGTGCTACAGAGGATCAGGAAGATGGAACTAAGGTATAATGATTAGAATAAAGAAGTTGAAGGAAGAAGGTGATGTAAGAACAGTTTAAGAGATACACATAGGTTCACTTAGTCCAATAAGCGTATACATACACACACACTCCCACAGAAGGCAGAGCACGTAGATGTTGAAAACTATGGTTTTGATTAGAGGTATTTGGTCTAATGTATCTTTGGACGATGATATTGACCCTAGGTATTTATTCCGAGGTATTTGGTTCATGGTATTTGATCCAAGGTATTGGTCCTAAGTGGATTTGGTCCATGGTATTGAGAAAGGCCAAAAACTATATAAAGAAGAAAGAATCATAAGGCCAGATGTGCAAGTGAATAAGATTCTAAGGAATACTTCTATCTAAAGTATATTTTAAGTTGTATGGTTATGTATGGGACTAGAACTAAAATATATATGTGCACCTTGAGTTCGATATTGGATCAGGATCATGAGACCTGAAATGACTTATTCTTGATGATATTGGTTGAGGCTAGATCTAACATTTTGCATTTGTTTTATTCGTTATCTATCATGATCTAGGTTTGTATGAAGTCTGGAATTGCAGGAAAATTTTGAGTCAATATTTGCAGATTTGTACGCAGGTTCATATTCGCAAAAGAGCATATACATGTAGGTCCTGTTCTTTCAAGTAGTGTATACAATAGAAAGGCTTGATGTTCAGAGATGACTGATCTATTAGATCAGCATTGCTGATTTATTGCTACTACTATTTTACTGTTGTTTGTCAATGAAGTCTTCTTAGATCTAAATGTAATTCTTTATGCATAAGGAGGTTGATATTTGATTGATTGTATAAGTGAGGTAGAAGTGTTTTCTGTTGCCTACCTATTTAAAGTTTTGTAAGTTGATAGTAGATGTTCAATACACTGCTGGTTGGTATAGTTTGTGATTCACAGATTTTATGATTTAGAATATTTAGAGGTATACGCAGGTTGGGATGAAGGAAGTATCTTATACATGCAGGTTTTCTTCATTGAAGTACCATATACAGTCCGAGACATGAATTTTTGAGGTTTCAATTGGTTCTGAATGTTGATACAGGTTTCTGGGTTCAACATAGTGTTCAAATGACAGTGATCTAATTGTTTTAGATTAACTGCATGTTGGTTGATGAAGTTTGAGTTTCTAAATTTCTGATGGGTTATTGATGAGTCAAGGTCTTCATATGTCTTGATATGTGCTAGGAGCATCCAGTCTGAAAATTCATGAAACGTGGTCCTTGGTGGACGAGTGGAGTTTTCTGTAGGCTGGCACCTATGTACTAGTAAACACATTGGCTAGTACAAAAGCTAATGGGTTGTAGTTCCCTTCCAGTAGAAGCTCGAGAATGAGAAAAGATTATAACCTTCCCCAGGTAGAAGCCTGGGTACTGGTATGAGTCTGCACTAGTACATGATTGTAAACAAATTTTCTTATTATTAAAAGAAGAGAGAGACAACAACAGCAGGTGGTTTTCACCCACATTGGGTTTCCATCTTAAATCTTGGTGTTCATGTGTGTTTCTTATGTGTAATGGTTTATTATGTTTATACTGCACATGGTTACTATTTAATGATTGATAATGTACTGATGCATTGATTAAGGATCAACATATGATGAATTAATTGAATCATAAGTGTAGTGTATAAACATTGGTTGCCTTAAAGACAGTTGTGTGTACACGCTAGTTCCCCTCTCTGAAGTAGCATATATAAATCTGATTATGAGAAAAAAAAATTCTTGATCTGATAATACTGATTCACCCTCCCTCTCAATATTATTTCCAATAATTGGTATCCAAGAAGGTCCTTCAGAAGAAGCTTGATCATTTGAAGGAAGATCCATAAAGATGAATAATCACGAAAGCATGGGATCCATCACTCCGCCAATCTTTGATTGGAGAAAATTTGTTTATTGGAAAATAAGAACTACAACCTATATACAATCTCTTGGAACAGATATTTGGGAAATTTTGGAAGGAGGATATAAATTTCCAACAACATTTCCTATAGACACGGTAGGTAAAAAGCAACATGAAACCAATTCCAAAGTTGTTAATTCTTTATTGGAAAGTTTGTCACAATCAGGTTTTGTCAAAGTCATGCAGCTCAAATCAGCCAAAGCGATATGGGACAAAATTGTTCAGAGATACAAAGGAGACTCTTCAGTAAAACATGCTAAGCTTAAAACTCTCAGAATTCAGTATGAACTCTTAAGATGCATAGTGATGAGAGTATAGCTAGTTACTTCTTACATATAGATGAGGTTGTTAAATGTATGAAGAATCTGGATGAAGAAATAAAGGAAGTTACCTCAGTTGAGAAAATTTTGAGATCCTTGTCTGGTAAATTTGAATCAAAAGTTTTTGCCATAGAAGAAAATCAAGATCCGCAGAATATCACTATGACATAGCTTCCCAGAATCATAACTGCTTTTGAGATGCAAAAATGAGGTCCCTCGGATATGAGAGAAGCTACATTTAAAGCTTCAACAAAAGGAAAATAAAAGGAAGAACACAATGAATTAGGACACATTTTAGAAGAAGAAGATGAGGTAAATTTTGTCAATAAGCTTCAATGGGGTTATGGAAGGTTCAGAGGTAAGCTACCCTTCAAATGCTTTTCTTGTGGTAGAGTCGATCATTATGCTGATAGATGTCCTCATAAGGATAAATATGAAAAAGAAAAGGAATATGCAAAAGGGAATAGGAAACAAGTTGTGAATCGAAGGAGTTACTATACTCATTAAGATAGCGATGGTTTATCTAAGAGTGAAGAAGATGGAATTGGTCAAGATTACAAACTTCTCATGGATTATGATAGAGATGATTTTTGGGATAGTTTAGAAGAGGATAGTGATGATTTATTTAATAGTGATGTTTATAGACTTCTCATGGATTACTAAAATGATGATTTTTGGGATGCTTTAGACCAAGAAAACTTTCATGAAGAAATATCTAAGCTCAAAATCTATTTAGAAGAAAACAATATGATCATAGATACCTTTACATACCAACTTGCTGAAAAAGAAAAACACAATGAAAAACTAGAATGTGAAATTGTGGGTCTAATAAAAGATCTTGAGAAAACAAAATCTCTCAATCTTATATTTTCTAAAGGATCAGAATATTTAAATGAAATTATCAAAGTTCAACGTTCTTCTCTAATAAAGATAGGTCTTGGATATACTGAAGAAGCATCTCAATCACAGAAGTTGTCAACCTCCACCAAAAGCTATATTGATGCAGCAAAGACTACGGAACAATATGACAATTATAAGCAAAGTCATAAAGCTGATCACTAGGTAAATCATACTCAATTTTCTCTAAGGATGAATATCAATAGAAGACATAACCATCCTCAGGAAAATCATAGTCAATTTGCTCCAAAGATGAATATCAATAGAAACTACAATCAACAGGTAAACAGATTCGATAGTCGCAGAAACTTCTTTAATGGAAAATATTTTTCATGTCATAATTATGGGCATAAAGCTTCTCAATGCAATTCTTACAAAACCATCATGAATAGAGAAGCAAAAAATCAAAGCAATGTAACATGGATGAAGAGAAGTTCCTATAATAACTTTTCTCCTCTTGAAAATGAAATAGAATGTTCAATTTGTAACAACTTTGGTAATGAAGAATCTGAATGCAAGAGAAAATTTTGGAAAACACCTCAAAAGGAGAAAACGCCATTAAATCCCAAGATATGGAGAAGAAAAGAATCTCAAACAAAAAGATGTGGTATAGCCTTGTATGTAGAAGGACAAGAAACTCAATGGTACATCGACAGTGGATGATCCAAACATACGACAGGTGACAAAGAGAAACTTCACCCATTTAATGCCTTAGAAAAGGAAAAGAATGTCTCATTTTGAAATGACACTCCAGCTGTCATAAAAGGTAAAGGTTCTATTTTCTTGAAAGAAAAGGTTAAAGCTGGAAATGTTATGTATGTAGATAGTTTAAAGCATAACCCGTTGAGTGCCAGTCAAATGTGTGATCAAGGAAATGAAGTGGTGTTTTGATCAAACAGATGTGTTGTTCATGAGCTTGATACAGGAGAGACCATGATCAAAGGTACAAGAACCCCAAACAACTTATACATACTCAAAGGAGGACAACAACAATGTTATCTAAGAAAAATGATGAAAGCTAGTCATGGAATAGAAGATTGAGACATCTAAGCTTTTCTCAAATAAGAAAAGCATGCAGAGGCTTTTCGTGATCTTTCAGATATCGACATCCTAGAAAATACAATATGAAAACCATGTCAAATCGGTAAGAAAACCAGACTTCACTTCATGGAAAAGGAAGGGTCGGCTAGTAAGCCTCTTGAACTTATCAATATTGATTTATGTAGACCAACAAGTAAACAGTCACCTCGTGGAGAAGAATACTTTATTTTGTTCATTGATCATTTTTCCAGAATGTGTTTGATAAGTCTTCTAGGGTATAAAGATGAAGTATTTGAAAAGTTCCAAGCCTTCAATGCTTTGGTTGAAAATGAATTAGATCTTAAAATCAAATGCGTCATATCGGATCGAGGAGGGGAATTTATATCAGATGAATTCTTTGACTTTTGTGAAAAACATGGAATAAAAAAAGAATCCTCCATAGCAAGAACACCTCAGCAAAATGGTGTAGTATAAAGGATGAATAGAATAGTTCAACAAATGGCTCGAGTTGTGCTAGATGAATCTGGAACTCCTACAACCTTCTGGGGTGAAGCTACATTCACTGTCATTACTATTCTCAAGAAAGAAAATGCTCAGGTAAATAGAAATCAAACTCCACATGCACTTTGGTATGGTAAGACTCCTACTATAAAATACTTTAAATTTTTTGGAAGAAAATGTTTGTCAAAAGGACTAATCAAAAACTTCGTAAGTTTAAACCCAAATCTGATGAAGGGATTCTTCTTGGTTATTCATCTAGAATTAAAGGATATATATGTTATAATAAAAGACTTGGGAAAATTGTTCAAAGCATTGATGTTGTAGTTGATGAAGCATGAAGAAATCGAAAACAGATAAAATCAACAAAAGATTATGATAGTGAGCAAGATGGAGATTACATTCCCACATCAAATCAAAATTATATTGAAGAAGAAACCAATGAAGCACCAAAAGAAGATATAATGGTAGAAGAAAAGACTCCATCCAGTAATGTTCAGAAAAATCATCCAGAAAATCAAATTTTAGGAGAAAGGGAGGCTGGTGTACAGACAAGAAGAACTATTACAGGGACCTCAAGCTAACTAGAATTATTATCCTCCTCTAAACCTCAAAATGTAAATGAAGCATGCAAAGATGAATGTTGGGTCATGTCCATGGATGAATAAATTGAGAAAATTGAAAAAAATGACACTTGGGAATTAGTTCCCATACCTAATGATAAAAATATTATAGGAACTAAATGGATATTCAAGAACAAGCTGAATGAAAATGGAGAAGTCATTAGAAACAAGGCCAGACTTGTTTGTAAAGGGTATGCTCAATAAGAAGGTATAGATTTTGAAGAAACTTCTGCACCTGTTGCCATACTTGAAGCCATAAGAATGTTTCTTTCTCTTTCCAGTTTTCGAAAATTCAAAGTATACCAAATCGATGTAAAATGAACCTTCCTTAATGGAGATTTAAAAGAAGAAGTTTATATTGATCAGCCATAAGGATTCATTCTTGTAAATAATGCAAAACTTGTATGTAGACTCAAAAAGACTCTATGGTCTGGAACAGGCTACAAGGGCTTACTATTACCATCTTCACAAATATCTACACCGACAAGGTTTTACAAAAAGGTTCTGTACATAGGAATTTATATACAAATATTGATAATGATAAATTGCTAATTATTATTTTTTATGTTGATGATATCATTTTTGGTAGAAATGAAGAATCCATGAGTCATAATTTTTCTTCATTAATGCGGCAAGAATTTGAAATGTCCTTGCTTGGTGAACTTACCTATTTTCTTGGTCTACAATTTCAACAAACTAAAGATGGTATTTTTCTTTCACAAACCAAATATCTCAAGCAGATCTTGAAAAAGTACGGAATGGAATATTATAAACCTGTATGTACTCCAATGGTAACAGGATGCAGTCTCATCTCAAATGATGAATCAACAGCAGTACATCAACCAACTTATAGATCCATGATTGGAAATCTACTTTATCTAATAGGTACCCAACCTAACATCATGCATGCAGTAGGAATAGTTGCAATATTCCAAGCAAATCCAAAGGAATCACACCTTCAAGCAGTCAAAAGAATTTTGAAATATCTTCAAGGAACTCAGGACTTTGGACTATGGAATCCTAGAGATGCAGATCTTATTCTTCATGCATATACAGATGCAGATTGGGAAGCAAGCGTTGATGATAGAAAAAGCACTAGTGGTGGTGCATTCTATATGGGTTCTAGGTTAGTGTCTTGGTTAAGCAAGAAGCAAAGTTCAATTGCTTTATCTACAACTGAAGCAGAATATGTGTCTGCTGCATCTTGATGTAGACAACTACTTTGGATGATGAAAACTTTTCAAGACATTCAAATCACATGTACTCCACCCCTCTCCATTCTATGTGATAATACAAGTGCCATCAGTATTTCAAAGAATTCTGTCATGCACTCCGTGGTCAAGAACATACCCATCAAGTACCATTTTGTACAATAACAAGTTCTTGAACAAAAGGTCAAACTGGAGTATGTCCCCTCCAAAGAACAAGTTGCTGATATATTAACTAAACTACTGCCCAAAGAAAAATTTGAATATCTCAGACAAAAGGTGGGAGTTGGTGCTGCATCATCTTGCTGTAAAATCCACTTTTTCAAAGGAAGTTTACTACACGCTCGTTTCATGTAGTCTATGCACGGGTACATGTGAGTTGCGTTGGCTGAAAGTATGTATATGTTTTTCTAATAGAAAACAAAAATTGTGGTAGCACAAGTTCAGGGGGAGGATTCACATTCCACATTGTTGGCATTATGGTTGCTGAACTCAGTTATATCTTAGTTGCATCAGTCATTAGTGTGTTATAACTTCTTTTGTCATGGTCTATATTTTAATGAGTTCTGTTGATCATATGATGTAATTAATTTCCCCAATATCCTTAGGATGGATGATGTAATAATTGTTGTATTTATGTCATGTATAAACTTTGGTATATCCTCACTTGGTTGGGCATATGAGTTAAGTATGGTGTATTCCCACTTGGTTGGGCGATTGGTGTATGTATGAGTTCATGGTCATAGGGAGGTCATACTCACTTTGTTGAGTTATAGTGTCATGTTATTATATTGAATCATATCTCTGCAGAACCAACATGTACTTAGGGGGAGTATGGATAGAATCATGCAAAGGAGGAGAGTAGAGTGGTCTGCCCTTTGCCCTTGATGTAAAAGGGGGAGAGTATTTTGGTGTTTTGGTGTTGTATGGTATCTCTAATAGTCGTCACAACTTGTAGTAGTCAACACCATCATGGTTTCCATCAAGTCCAAACGGAAATATTTTTGGCATTATGATACAAGTATTTTCCTTCATGGCAACTCTACAGGTCAACTGAGTTTTGATCAAAGACTAACAGGAATATTTAGAGGCAATAGGGTAGTGGTACAGAGCATCAGGAAGATGGAACTAAGGTCTTTTGTTCAAAATAAAGAAGTCGAAGGAATAAGATGATGTAAGAGTATTTTAAGAGATACATGCAGGTTCACTTAGTCCAAGCAGCATATGCACACAAGTACTCAGAACAGAAATAGTGTATAACATACACACACACTTCCACAGAAGGCAAAGTGCGTACATGTTGAAAACCATGGTTTTGGTTCAAGGTATTTGGTCCAAGGTATCTTTGGACCATGATATTAACCCTAGGTATTTAGTCTGAGGTATTCGATCCATGGTATTTGATCCAAGGTATTGGTCCTAAGTAGGGAAAATTTTAAGAACCACCCTAAATTTATATGTATAATAAATGGGCTAATCCCCATGATACATAGGAAAAGTGGGAGGCGATTTTATCAATAATATAATATGTATATATAACTTTTTTGGCGAATCTCTCACTACATTATATTATCTTGTATAGTGATGGAGAAACTTTCACAGAATTATAAAATCTTGTAAGATCTTAGCAAATCTTTTACTGAATAATAAAACATTGTGAAGTCTTGGTGAATGTTTTGTTAAAGTATGAAACCATATATGATAATAAGAAAACATATTCATTAAACTGTAATATACCAACATACATGTTTGGAAAAAAGAAACATAATTTTCTCTTCCTGCAAACAATGTTCCACGTTTTAGTGGCCATGTTTGTCAAGGTTCTTACAATACACCCTTTCGTATCCTTCTATTAGTTTTGATAATATTCCACAACAAAGTTCTTGTAGGTGTTGATATTTACAACGAGTTCTATCAAGGTAGGAGAGATTAATCTTTTCTCTACAACTTTTGTCAAGCTACCACTTTTTTCAAGTTATCACTTTTCTTTCTTATTCCATAGACTCCAACTGTGAGATAAAAAAAAAACACATCAAGTTTGTTTACCCCAACACGCCAACAAGTAGCAAGCCCCAACTATATTATATAAGGAAGTATTAGGTATCCCAAAGGCTTGAAGGGGATCTAATTGAAAGAAGTGACCACTGTGAGAATCCTTCTAATCAATATATGAATATATAAATGTAGATTTATTATTATTTTAATTGGAAATATTCAATTAAATAATAAAATTTAATTACTCCTCTCCCAATCTAAATTGCTTATTAGCATAATTCACTACCCTCACAGGTCTCCCATTTTTTAACAACATTGTAACATGTAGATTAATTTCCTTTTTGGTGAACAATCCCCACCTTTTAGGAAAATATGGTGAAGTGGCTCTAACCCCTACAGATCATTAGGATAAACTAAGAATAGCACAGAAGATGAAAGGTTGTACAAACCAGCTTATTTTTCAAACAAATAATCCAACATCAGTACCTAAACTTTTTCATGAAGATATCGTATTGATAATGTTTGAAAAATGGTGAGAAATCTTCTATGACGGTGATGTGGAAAGAGTGATAAGATTTCATTGTTTCGAATTTTTTTTGTCAAATTAGAAAAAGGCTAAAACCAACATTAATCGAGATATTGGTATTTTTTACTAAATTTTGTGAAGTGACTAAATGTAGCTTTAACCATTCACCTTAAGATGTTTTTACAATATAATTTCCTAAGTCTATTTAATATCTTCATTATCATAAAAACCAACCTATATCCATCTTAACTCCATGTCTACCACTCTTAGGGGGGTGAAATCTATTTATCCCTCTGAGCACTTCGCGGACCCATAATTAAGATGGATCTAAGGTTATAGAATTTACCCTTGAAATAGTTTATGCTCACGTGAATACAATGATATTGCCATGGGTCAATACCATGGGTTATCATAAACCTGGAGCTTAAAAATTACTATTAGTAATTTAAAAAAATTAATAATTGATTTTTATTTTAACCAAGTTAAAACGTTTAACATACATTAAATTACAACATCCATTTTTACTCTTGATCCAACAAGCCCCGAGAGGGATCAAATATTTTTTCACTCTATGCCAGTTTGTATATCACGATATTTGATCCCTCTCAGGGCTTAGTAGATCCAGAGTAAAAATGGATCTATGTTAGTTTAATTCCCCCATTTAAATAGGCTATGGATCTATGTTAGTTTAATTCCCCCATTTAAATAGGCTACATTCTACGTGAATACCATGGGTCAATACCATGTGCCATTTTTATTTTTATTAATACTAATATTAGTGTTAATAATGGTTTTTTTGCATGGTATTAATAATAATCTAGCCCATGGTATTTGGCCCATAGTATTTTGCCCATAGGTTTCACCTAAATATAACGCATTTTTTGAGTGTCCTTAAATATAAGGTGACTTATGGAGTAAATATAAAAAAATGTTTTATTTTTTTACCATATCTCTCGTTTATTTATATTTTTATTAATTTACCATACCTCTTTTACAAATATGGTATTTGGCCCATAGGATTCACTTAAATAAAACCTCTTTTTTGAGCCTTCATAAATAGAAAGAGGGTTATGGACTAAATATAAAAATAGGTTTTATTTATTTACCATACCTCTTTTATAAATATGATATTTGGCCCATAGGATTCACTTAAATAAAACCTATTCTTGAAAATTAGGGCGAATGGAAGGTTGTAACTCCTAATTTCAAGGGCTAAATTTACCTTTTTCACCCTCTCCCTTAAAATAAGGTGGGGTATTTGAGGCAATTTGTAAAAATGTACTATGATACAAAATATTTGCCCACTAAAAATTTAAAACCCCTTAATTTCGCCTAAGGGTGAAAATTTGCCCCTAAAATTTTCCATGGTCCTAAGTGGATTCGGTCCATGGTATTGAGAAAGGCCAAAAACTATATAAAGAAGAGGGGCTCATAAGGCAAGATGTGCAAGTGAATAAGATTCTAAGGAATACTTCTATCTGAAGTATATTTTATGTTGCAGGGTTATGTATGGGACTAGAACTGAAATATATATGTGCACCTTGAGTTCAATATTGGATCAGGATCATGAGACCTGAAATGACTTATTCTTGAATGATTTGATATTGGTTGAGGCTAGATCTGATGTTTTGCGTCTATTTTATTTGTTATCTATCATGATTTGGGTTTGTCTGAAGTCTAGAATTGCAGCAAAGTTTTGAGTCAATATTTACAGATCTGTATGTAGGTTCGTCTCAGCAAAAGAACATATACACGTAGGTTCAGTTATTCCAAGTATCGTATAAAAAAGAAAGGATTGGTGTTCAGAGATGACTGATCTATCAGATCAACATTCCTGATTTATTATTGTTGCTATTTTATTGTTGTCTGTCAATGGAGTCTTCTTAGATCTGAATGTAAATCTCAATGCATAAGGAGGTTGATATTTGATTGATTGTATACCTGTGTAAAGTTTTGTAGGTTGATAGTAGATGTCCAGTAAATTGTTGGTTGGTACAATTTGTGATTCAAAGATTTTATGATTCAGATTCTTTAGAGGTATACATAGGTTGGGCTGAAGGAAGTAGCATATACATGCAAGTTTTCTTCATTGAAGTAGTGTATACAGTCTCAGACATGAATTTTTGAGGTTTCAGTTGGTTCCGAATGTTGATACAGGTTTTTGGATTCAACACAGTGTTCTGATGACAGTGATCTGATTGTTTCATATTAACTACATGTTGGTTCAAGTTTGAGTTTCTAAATTTCTGATGGGTTATTGATGAGTCAAGGTCTTCATATGTCTTGATATATGCCAGGAGCATCCGGTCTGAAAATTCATGCAACATGATCCCTCGTGGAAGAGTGGATTTTTATGTAGGCTAGAACCTATGTACTAGTAAACATATTGGCTACTACAAGAGATAGGGAGTTGTAGCTCCCTTCCAGTAGAAGCTAGAGAACAATAGAAGGATGTAACCTTCTACAGGTAGAAGTGTGCATACTGGTATGAGTCTGCACCAGTACAAAATTGTAGACAAATTTTCTTATTATTAAAATAAGACAGAGACGACAACAGCAGGTGGTTTTCACCCACATTGAGTTTCCACCTTAAATCTTGGTGTTCATGTGTGTTGCTTATGTGTAATGGTTTATTTTGTTTATATTGCACATGGTTACTATTTAATGACTGATGAAGTATTGATGCACTGGTTAGAGATCAACATATGATGAATTAACTAAATCATAAGTTTACTACATAAACGTGGGTTCCCTTAAAGATAGTTGCATGTACATGCTAGTTCCCCTCTCTAAACTTGTGTATATAAATATGATTATGAATAAGAAAAATTCTTGATCTAATAATACTGATTCACCCCACCTCTCAGTATTATTTCCAACAGGAGAACTGCTCAATATCAGGTCTAGGACAGTGGATGAAAGGTCCCATTTTGACCTTGATTCTCAATTTGTTTATGACCCCATGAGGGTCATACTACCACATGAAGTTGTTTCTGAATTTCACCTATTGCAATATCTTGTCAGCCTCAGGTCTAGCTTCTCTATTATTACATATTAAGGAGCCCAATTGGTTCTTTATTTTAAATTGTGTCTTCTTCTTAGCTGCTTGGAAGTTGACCTCCTCTGAATTGATGATTTTCCTAAACTACTCAAGTGAAAATATCCTCATAGGGAGGTATTTGGGAAGCTTATAAGGGGCTAGTTTGCAGCCATAAACTCTAATTTCATTTTGGTTCTGGTACAGATACTAGTCTCCCACCTTTTCTATTCTTGGCCAACTATAGCACCCTCTTGACTTCATGGGTTATTCTGGGTTGAATGTTACTCGTCAACATGTTCATGAATGGGTAGAAAAATGAATCAATGAAATATTTATAGCTAAATACTGTGGAGTATTTCTAGATCAAGGGTGCCCCGTAAACAACTAATGTCTCTTTTCCCTTGGTATCCAACCTCTGGATGCTGACAAGGAATTTATCTACTTGATAATATAAAAACATGTGAAATTACATTGAGTAGTACTTGAAAACTCTTTCAGTTGGCAGTCTGGTGAACTGTTCATGCATCCTATGTTCAATGAATTGAGCATAGTTGTATATGACAGTAGGAAGCTTGCTTGGGGTAAAAATGGATAGGAAGGCTAGGATAACCTCATCCACATGCTCATCTGTTGTATATCCTAGGATGTAGGAGAGCATGCTAATTATATGTCTTCCTGGCTCTCGAAAAAATTGTGGCAGCATAAGGTGAACTATGAGTGGGAGTATGGAGGTCTTCTATGACGAAGGTCTAGAACGTTTGTCTTATCTTAACCAGGTCTAGTGTGATATATAGGTCCAATAGGTATCCAATGGATAGTGGGGTCCCATTAGGGCTAGGTTGGACTTCCATCATTTGGTTAATAGACTCTTGAGTGATTGTGAGCAACAATTGTAGATTGGGGTAAACAATATCCCTTTTGCTAGGGACGTAGCAGGCATGACAGAAGTGTATGACATAAAGGAATGGGTGCCCTTCTAGGATTAAATACTTGGGTAGATTGGATTCCCACAGACGGATGTCATCGGTATGGTTTAAGAATCTATCCTTACTCCAACAGTGGAGCTTTAGAAGGTAGGCTGGTGAGGCAGTATCTTTTATCAGGAAATCCTTATCTTCTAGTGCCAAATGGTCGATGTCCAGGTGAGGGGTTGACATGTGTTTCACATCTAGAAAGGTTTGGGAGGCCATGATAGAGTTTATGGATAGGGACTAGCCTTATGGTTGCTGTAGATGTAATTTTTGCAAGCTCTGGTACAATGAAGGGTAATTACAGTTTGCAAAAAGAAGGGCTTTGGGTATCGAATTGAAATACTCTTCAATTTAGGAAAATTTTAATTAATTTTAATTAATTAAGCTTTTAATTTACTGTACGTTTTCAAATTGTGAAGGTCGATCTAGTTTTTCTCAAGAATATCTTGAATTTGGTGGTATGGCTTGCAAACTAGTTTGAATGGTGGCTGCAGAGGGTAGAGTGGCTTTTGCTGTGAACTAGATGCTCAAATTGGGTGTCCGAAGCTTCTTCGGGTAGCAAAAGGTTGTCAATTTTGGTCACAGAGGCTCAGGGTGTTGCAGAAAATATTGAGCGGCATTCACAGTGCAAATGAGCGAAAAGAGTTGAAATGGGGCTTCTCCGGCCTGTTAACCAGCAAT
Organism: Pinus tabuliformis; assembly: GCA_031772625.1. Taxonomy (NCBI): domain Eukaryota; kingdom Viridiplantae; phylum Streptophyta; class Pinopsida; order Pinales; family Pinaceae; genus Pinus; species Pinus tabuliformis. Next base: position 770,959,782 of record CM062809.1, read on the forward strand.
GGTTACAACTTGGCATGGAATTTACAAATAAAAAGTGAATGGTTTTTGGTCTTGGTGGGGAGCTGATTTCATGGGCAATCACACTACTTTTGGAGGCAAGGCGATATCTCCTTGTGAGTACATGATCTAGCATGGGGCTAACATGTAGCAGAATAGTACGTGATCATAACCATGAATCTCATGTGCTCTCAGGCTGGTAACGTCCATGTAGTGATCTTTCACGGTATGGATGTGCAACGTCGGATCTGGGGTTGGGAAATCAGATGGTAGTCGTGTGGTCAAGGTGCATGGAGGGGATCGAGACTGGGCTTTGCGGTGGCCCAGGGAGGTTAATTACAAATAATTTTTAATTAATTAATGAATAAAGTGGGGATTTAAATATAAGCTCGGGTTTAATAAAGTGGGACTAGGGTTTATTATGGCAGGGTTTCTTAACTGCACCAAGGGTTGGTGGGTTAAAAGGATTTTGTAGGGGGAATATGAATTTGGGAATTAATTAGATAATGTGGGGGGGATAAAAACATAGGATAAGGGGTTTTTATGGGTTTTGAAGGTAAATAGGGAAATTAATAAGGGGGTGATAATATTTGCCATGGGGGAATGGGTTTCACACTAGGGAAAAAGCGTTTTGAGTAGCGGGGTGAATTTTGGAAGGTACTTTACTATAGAAATGTGTGAAACCAAGGGATAAGGGTCAAAATGAAGAGAAAAAGGGTATTTAAATAATAAATGATGGGATAATGGGGAAATTATTGAGTATGTATTTGGGGGTGAAATGAAATGAGCGGAAGTTAATCAAACAAGCTTGTGAATACCTTTTCACTCTCAGAAATGTTCCTGCACATGAAACATAGGATTAAGCATGATAAATGTGCTTTTGACTGAGCCACATTGTACATTTGCAAAGTTTCTTCTACCTACCCTTTATTTATCCTCACATTTTTTCTTCACTTTATTAGGTGCATTTGAGCTTGTAGACCCTTTATTTCATTTTATTTTTACAAGAAAACTATCTAATTCTAACCTCATAACTTCCAATGGCTCAAATTAAGCGTATGAGCACATTTTTACTCTCTACCTAATTACTGATCTACCAAGGTTAAATAGTTTAGCTAGATATTTATTATTTATCTATCAACATAAATTTAAAACATGAATGAGTGAAGATTAAGTTGTTTGACCATCATGGATTGTGGCATTCCTAACAAGCTGCACACAACCTTATTTTTCATAGTAAAGTAAAAAGTAGTGGCATTTGAATTTGCACACCTTCATGATCTGTTTTATTTCTTTTTTTGTGGTTAATATTTTTCACTTTTTATCTTTCTTTTTGTCCTTTGATTATTCTTTTAGGACATACCCTCTTTACATTTTTTAATTTTTAATATGGAAAACATTTTGCAGAAAGAATAATTATGTACAATATTACAAGACTAATATAGCTAATTCAAAATTATGAATCCTATTATTATAGGACCCTAACACATACAATAAGGGTTATCAAGAGTCCTTGAGGATGAGTCCTTTTGAGGTATTGTATGGACGAAGTTGTAACACTCCCATCAGTTGGAGTGATCCAATGAACATGGTACTTATTAGACCAAATATGTTGGTGGACATGGAGTAGGAAATGCGGGTTATAAAGAAGAATGTAAAGGCAACACAAGATAGACATAACATTTATGCATATCATCACAGGGCTTTCAAATAGATTCATGTTCGAGAACATGTGTATTTATGCATCAAGCCCATGAAAAGTTCTCTGAGGATTGGCTTATGTGCCAAGTTGGCACCAAAATATTGTGGGCCTTTCGAGATCCTTGAGAGGATTGGACTAGTGGCATATTGACTTGCACTTCCTCCAACAATGAAATTCCATGATTGTTTCGATATTTCATTTCTTAAGAAGTACATAAAGGATCTTGATCATGTTATTGATTTGTTTGTATTCGAGGTGGAGAAAGAAGGAGAGTTCTAGCTGGAGCCTCAGTGCACATTGTAGTGGAAGCATATCATTCTTAGGAATAGATACATATAGAAAGTTAAAGTCTAGTGCAAGCACTTTGCACCTAAAAAAGATACATGGAAGATGGAAGATCAGATGCAAGCCCTATATCCTTCATTGTTTTTTGGTTGAGGAAAAGTAGTTTTGGTTTGATGTTGGTTTATGTTTGGAATATTTTTTGCTGATGTTTTGATGTTTGTATATGTATGGGTATATGGATGTAAATACTTCCATGACATAAGTTATAAAGATACAATAATTAGTATGGTTATTATCTTTTCATGTTGTCATGATGTTTTTCTTTTGAGCGGGTTCTTCATTGTAAAAACTACAACGAGCTAAGTTATAAAGCTTTGTAGGAAGTATGCTTTATTTTCAATGGTTTTGTTGAGGTCTTGGTGTCATTTAACATTGAGGACAATGTTCCCCAAGGGGGAGGGTTCTATAACATCCTTGGTGAAAACGTTCATGTAATAAAAGTTAAGAAAGGCAAAGATATCCTAGTGGGCATCACTAGATGTGTGTTTTGGCTAAGGAAAATTGTCAAAGGCTGACGCAAAGGCATAAAAAGGAAAAAAGCCATTTTTTCCACATTTATTTGTGAAAATAAAGGAAATTAAGAGAAAAGTAGGGTGAAAGGTCACAGGTTACGTGTGAGGAGGAAATTGAAGGAAAATAATGGAAAATGAAGAAAATAGAGGCCTCATTCCGAAAAACGCTTTCGAGGATGTGTTGGTAACCTTTTGTCAGTTCAATTTTGGAGCTCTCTCATTATTCTCTTTTTATCACACTCTTGGTCACATAGAGTTTTGTTAGGGTATTTTAGTTTGGAGCAAGGAAGTGAAAAGAAAGCAAAGGAAGGGAAAATTAAGCAAGGATCAAGGAAAGAAAAGAAGGATCACCAACTTCAACAGGAATACTTGCAGGTAACCTTTTACATGTGTGATTTTCTAACTGGTTTGGACATGCATGGATTTTCATGTTGTTGTATGGTTCTCTTGCTATCGGTGGCATGATTTTACCAGGTTATGATAGTGGTTTTCAGCCTAGCCTTGCCTTTTTCTGGATTCTATGTTATATTTGGATGTCTATTTTAGTTTTTTAGCTTTGGAATTGCCCGATGGATTTCAAAATTTGGGGCAGAGGTGGTCTCAAGGTGAATTTCAAAAGGCCTAGGAATCCCTTGACCTGTTTTGGTGGGATAAAGAGTAAACCCTAAGGGATTAGTTTCGGTTTAGCATCTAGTTATCTAAGTTTGGATTGTGGTAAAGCCTGAGAGACAAGGAGAAGGAAAATAACTCAAGGATAGTGATATATTCTAGATGGGATTCCAGGTTTTGTTCGATTGTGATAGGAGCACTGGTTTTGGTGTAATCACAGTTTGATGACGGTGGAGTTGGTTTAATCTATAGATTCCATTAGTTGTTTTTGGATTGTTAATTCTATGAGATCCCACATTCACGCTTGGAATATGGCATGCCGGTGACTTGTTGAAAGATAGTTTTGTTGAGCCCTGTTTATGGTTGGGTGGTATGTGGAAGTCCCAAAACTGGCCGGATTTGCCTATGATTAATAAAAGCTAAGTTCTATTACGTTTTCATTGATTTATATGTGGATTTAATGACAGTCATATCTTTGATATTTATATGGTTTTATGTTGGATATAAGTGTGGTTGAATCACTAGTTTATGACGTGGTCATTTCGTATATTTACTTATAGCTCTTAAATGAATGGATGGAAGACCTCATTGATGATGTAGTAGTTCAATGAAGAAGGAGATGATACTTATGGTTATGTTTCATAAGTTATTTTAGAAGCTTATACTTAGCCTTGTAGCCTAGACCTATAGGTTGCATTGATGCCAAGTGTCTGACAGATGTCAGTCTGATTTGGGGATGCTTAGGCATAGTCCTGAGGATCATTTTTATCATGTTTGTAATGACTTATGGAAGTTACAATAAGTATTTGGTAGAGGACGGGATTCTGGGTTAGAAAAGTGGCTTAAATATAAGGGTCGCTGGCACTCAAGTAGAAATTCTGGTCCACAGTCACTGGCAGGTATGCATGTAAGAATGAATTTTAGTTTCTCATAACCCCCTTGCCCATAAGATGAGAGTGACTATAGCCTAAGAGTTGGAGAATAACAGTGGGACCGAGGGACATGCTATCTGACTAGTTGACTTGTCTCTTGCTGGTTATTTTGATGATGTTGGATAAATGTATTTGATGTTCCATCTATTCCACTTCATTAAGTTGACATAGGAGTTCGAATGTGATCATAGGTAGCATCTCTCCTCATGTTTACCCCAGTTGGAATGGTTACGTTGGGTAGACCGTGGAGGGGGTATTAAATGTACAACGCTACCTGTATGTCTTTCTTACAAATCTCTTGCTTGAAATTTTGGGAAAAATAATGAAATAGTAAATATATTTTTACTATTTAAAAGACTTTATGAAATTATATTCTGAAAAATCAAGTGCTACTCATTTTCCAATTTGAAGATAAAAGAAGTCTTTTTTTTCGAAACATCAGTGTGTTTTTTGTAAAAAGCACTGGCATGTTTACTAGTAATGGGCAGCGTTTAAGATAACTTATCTGTGTGCTAAATTTTTTCAACACACTGATATGATATAATTCCTTTTGTAATTATTGAAAACCTAGAAACCGATGTAGTTATTATTTTAACATAGTGGTGTAGTTATTATTTAAAAGCATCAATGAAGTTAGCTTTACAAGAGCACCGATATGCTTTAAAAGTTATTTAAATTTTTATTTTCACATAAAAGGACATATCATCTCAAATTATCCTCTAGGATGCATCCACATGTGTTACAATATTTCATAATATAGATTTTCTGCTTAAAGTTGCCTTAGTCTTAAAAAATGGTTTGAAAACTAAATTGAAATTCAGATTATGGGATGGTTCTGGAAATTAGTTTTAGGTATGTATAGAAATAAATTATTGTTGATTTTACTTAAATGAAGGGAGAATATCTCATAACATCAAATGGTCAATTCTCCAAATTACAACTCATTCCGTATTTCTTAAAGTCCTTGTTGGATTTCTCCCTTTCCATCTCCTGCAGGTTCAAAATTTATTTATATTTCAATTATCTAATTGATTATATATATATATATATATATATATATATATATATATATATATGTCAAATTGAATATAAATATATTCAAATTTATAGTATCTTGATTCACAATCAAGTTCAAATGCAAAAATAATTCCACAAGTTCAAAAAATGTCAAAAGCTCTTATCAGGGGCAGCATACTGCAAGTAGTTTGTAGATGAAAATGGACAGTTGCTTTACCATGCAAATTATAACATGGAATCTCCCAGTCACAATCTTGGGTCAGCAATGGTAATAATTGTTTGCTTTAATGTAATTTCAAAATACTAATTGCATTTTTCTGACTAATATAATTGATTTACTAATATTCAACATTTTTTAAAATTAGGATTTTAGTGATCATGAGCGACCCACTAACCATATTTTGATGCACCCCAATACAATGTCAAACTGAGAGAAGGTTGCATAAAGAGAGAAACTTGGAGAGGAAGCATACCAAGAATGGTTGAATCAACCACCTCTTTAATTCCCACTACACCCAAATTCACCAATTAGGAATGACTACATCAATAATAGTTCTTCATCGAAAGTTGGGAATGGAGACAATCAAATAGAGGTTGTTATGGATGATTACTTATGGGATAGGACTACCATGAGACAATGTTGTAAGATGCATTCCAAAACGATGAGTTAGGGAATGATTCTCATATAAATGATACATTTCTCGAAAGCATGAAATTTTCTTCCACCACCCATCTCTTTGGACATGGCCACTAGTCAAAATCTATTGACTTGGGGTCAACAATGTTACTGTACAACTTAAAACAAATGTCTTCCACGTCGAATGCATGTTTCTACACAATATTGAGGCAGTTGACAATGACCATATCCCTTTAATTTTGATAAATGGGTGACTTCGTGCACATTAGATATTGACATTGTAGAATTATATTTCCCGCCAACTACAGATCCTTCAAAGATAAGGTTATTCCAAGTAATAATGTCATTCCCAATAGCTACAAAGAGGCAAATAGGTTATTTCAAATGTTTCATGTTGAGTACATATTATATCATGTATGTCTGAATGATTCTATTCTATGTAGAGGAGAACATGAATACAAACACAAATGTATGAAATTCAGTCATCAAAGGTACTATAAACATAAAAAGGCTAAATCGTATTTTCCTACCCATTATATATTGGGGTACATTCCTATGACCCCAAGGATTCAAAGCTATTTCATTGCAAAGAGTTTGCTATGTTGCAGGGATGACATGTCTCACATAGAAGTCAGTCGGGAGTTATGAGCATCCCAAAAGATTCAATAGACATGAAGCATATAGACGATACATGGACCGAAAAATTCAAGGACGATGTATGAATTCTACTACTTAGTATAGTCATGCATGGAATCAGCCCATATTCCCCTAAAACAAAAACTATTTTGTTTCATCTATAGTAGTTTTAAAAAATAATACCCCCCCATGGTTGTCTAAGAAGAATGAACACCTTAAGTTAGCTCTCATAGTCTTTGATAGAAGACAAGTGAAGAATATGGATGTCTACTCACAACCATTGCGAGATGAGTTGAATGAATTATGGGAAGCAATACATGTATACGATGTATCGAGACTCATCATAACAGAGAGGATTTTTATGTTGTATAGTATATGTGGTTACACCACAGATGATTATCTAGGATTATGAGTTTCATATGTAAATTACATGTTAACAATATTATTTCACATATTAATTTAATTTTTCACGATGGTTTTGATTTTCATGATTGCTAATGTTCCTTGTATACAAATTTTGTAGGTCTTGTAAGAGAAGGGTGTCATGAATATAAATGTTGTGGATCTTCTTTGAAGGCTAGGTGGTCTAACCACCTGTGAATGCTAGTGTGTGACCGCTCTAGGGTATCGCTCATAGAAGAAGACCCTTACTAAAGAGAAACACCCTGTTTCAATGGTAAATGAGAGAGAACCCAAATTCCTACAATAATGACACCATGTCTCGATATCTTTCCTTTGATTAATGCAAAACAGAGTTGTAGGTAAATACAAGGCATCTCAACATTCAATTCCCCATCTACAAATGTGCTCATGCATTCAGAAAACCACATAAGCACCAAAACATCAAATCTCGAAAGATTATTTTCATATATTTTCTAAATAACGCAAATGCATATGTGCAGAACCATAGAGAAAATTCATTTATGCGCAAAAAAAATCTCATGCACAACCACCTCCCCGCAACCTCGTTTCCATAGGAACCTCCAGACTGAACAATTCCCTTCCATTACTGATTGACATTTGAAACTAGTATTAATAATCGTGGGTCGTAAATATCATCGGAAAAAGAATTCATTACAAAATAAAAATTGGACAATGCATTCATTCTCTGTAAATGCTACCTCTGAACAACACAGTCCATTATGTGTAAAAATATCTCAAGATTTTATTATATACACTGTTGCATTTCTTAGAATCTATTAATAATAAAATAAGGTTTTCTTTTCTGCACAACATATTAATATCAAAATGCATTACAATTAAAATATTGCTCTGTGCTTTCCTAATTCCACACAAATTCAACACATGCATTTGTTCTTTACATAACTTTTGCACAGACACAACCACGTCTGCACCACTTCTTCCGCAAAAATACTTCCACAGATAGTAATTACCTCATTAATTGATATTCAAAAATTATTAATTAATGATCATATGTCCTTAAATACATCCCTAAATAATAAATAAAAAAGATATTTCTATATTTTTTATTTTAATAAACTTTGCACAAAACTTTTGCATAGCATTTGCACACACATAACCACCTTCATATAGCTTCGTCTACAAAACTACTTTCACACTCAATAATGCCCTTTGATTAGTTATTAACATTTGAAACTCTGAACACGCTACCTCCGAACAATCATCTTCTCACATCTACTCACATAGTTGTGAAAAGTGTTCCTAAATAATAATTACAAAACTCACTTGTATAATTATTATTTTAATAAACCATTGTACAGAGTCTTTTTCATATTCCTTTTACTGCATAACACTCGTCTTCACACAAATTGAAAAAAAAGACTATTTAGCACCCCATCTATTCAAAAGAGCTCCAATTGTCCCACACATTCTCCTTGATAATTTCAATTGAAAATTTGTGCAACCCTATGCAAATAAAGCTACAACAAGATCAATTCTCGAAAAGTTGACCAGAGCACAAACATAATAGTGCCCCACTATAACCATCCCTCCCATATCAACCCACTTTCACTAGCCTGCCATGGTAAACATGATATAAGGGCTACTCTAACATTACTCAACCTCCTAGATAACCTTAAGGAATTTTAATCGATAAATAAAAACTTTACTGACTTCCCTTAGGTGCTACAGGACCCCCACTGGCTAAACCACCGTTCTAGGCACCCAAACCTTGAGTTAAATCTATTTTTAAATTACCTGGACTCCTAGAAATTGACACAAGACTACCAAAATTCAATTGTAATCCTCCAGTTTCACACATAAGCCTGTAAGGGAGCGACTATAGTCATTTTCACTGAGTTCAGTGCATATGGGCATAAGATCAGAGGCACTTTTCAGTGCTATTGTCCAAACCACGACCCAAAACTTAATGAAACTTTCCATAACAATGAATGAAGCCAGGACAAAGTCATGAATACCAAACTTTGACAAGAACTTGACCTAACCAGGCTTAAATATCGCTTGAATTACATTAAACACATCATGCACATAATCTACAAGTCATGAATGCATATTTAAACATAGAGATCCGATACTTATCTAAGAATCATGAATAATGTCGAATGCCCTCTCATAATAGCTATAATAACATCTATTAGGTCATGCATTCAATAACTATTCATTTACCAATCAAAACATGTTAAGAGACATAACTAGAATTTGTCCTAAAACCATGCTTATAACCAGCATATAACGAAAATAATAACAGTAATAGAACAACGATCAAAGCCACATAATAGCAAGTAATTTTACTCATAAAATACAAGAGGAAAAATATATTATTAACATATGCAAAAGCCAACCAAGTGAGGTAATTCCATGTACCACTCGACCATAGATTTGGTTGAACCAATTCTTTCTTTAAGCCAATCATCCCCATGTCATATTCCAACCATGAATGTTGGAATCATAAAAAAAATACTAGGGATTCTTGAGGATTTAATGCATACCCTTTCATTATCATTTAAGGTATTTGTATTCCTGAAACCCTCATATATACAACCAATATTAACTGCAATCCTGCCACTACATGTCAAGGGATTCCTAGGCCAGATCATAAATACACACTACTACTATTTACTTCAATCCCACCAAAAGTTGTCAAGGGATCTATTATCACTCAGAATTTTCTTAAGAGTAAAGAAAATTTTTTTTGAGGTAACCACAAACCAATATTTTAGACTCGGGTTATAGCCAACCTATGTCCAGAGAAGGCTCTCTCTTTATAATTTAACTTCGTTTTCGGTAGGATTTCAGGCTAGTTCACAGTGCAAAAGAGGTCTTGATTTTGATTGGGTGGCAGACTTCTGGGAACAGATGGGTAGAGTAAGCATTCAGGCCATTGGGATATGGAGTCAAGAAAAGATTGGCTTAACTGAATCAGATCAATTGGTAAAGGAGGAGTTCACACGACAGGCTACCACAACACAAATCAAATTTGCAGGTTCAAATGGATGAGGTAGTCCTAACCAGGATAAAAGGGTAATAAAGAATCCTTAAACTGGGATCAAGATGAATAATAGAAGGATATCAGTAGCAAAGGGAAACTAAGAATCCTTTACTATGGATTTAAGGAGGAAAACTACGAAAGTAAGGGAGCAATTAAGAATTCCTAGACTAAGTTTAGTAGAAAATAGTGAGAAAGTAAACAGTCAAGACAAAGAACATTAAAGATAATTCTAAAATATCATTTCTTATTTACCATTCAGATTCCATAGAGAAACATGTGGATATTTATAAACATGAAGAGAAAACAGTAATAAACATGAAGAGATAATACTTATTTGAATTCCACTGTGCAGAAGAATCATGTGAAATGTCTTTAACTTTATTCCATGATCCAACAAGCCAATAAAGTCTTGATTACAATAGCTCCTTAACTTGATATGAAATGTATACAAAAATGTCTTTGAATTCACCCAAAATACTTCAAATGAAGAAGTATTTATACAAATTCTAAACTGAAATATCTTGAAAAAATATCAAGATTGGTTTTACAAATATCTCAATCTATTTTACAATAATAGAACTTAAATAAAGGGCATTCAAAACTTATGAATCTATTTCGCGCTATTTTTATGGATTTATGGTGACAAAGAAGAGAAATTCAAATTTGATAGCAACTCTTAATTGATGATGAGGCATTCCAATCACTAATTGCATCCTTTCTTTGTGCATTCTGCCCCAACAATTTTGCAACATTAGGGTCCATTGATACCTTTGTAGATCTCAATTCCTTATAGATATGTAAAAAGTGAAAGAGGTTATTATATATAAGTATGTTTTTGAGATAAACCACTCTCAATTTCCAAAATGTTAGCTCCAGCTATTCACAATATTCTCTGCAAAATCATGTCTAAAACAGAACTTTGTACAAATTGAAAAATAGGCTGTGAAAACATGTACTTATCTCCATTTTGGTAATGATTGTGTAAAAAGTGAGATACATTTTTTTATATTAGTCTTTTAGGAACCCAAACCTCCTCTAGTTTCTCAAAATTCGTCTTGCATTGGTCATAATAGTTTCTGCAAAACTATGAATTAAACAGGAAATTTGTGAGCAATGTACCATTTTTCCTCTGATTTCATCTTTTAACCTTAAATTTCTTTTAAGTTTTTTTCACTTTTACTTTGGATAAACTTCATTGTATATGGTGAAAAGTTTTTCATCTTTGTTTAACCCTTACTGCCTCCATGTTTACTTTTACTGTTTACTTTTACTGCTCTGTTTTTCCATTTGTCTTCACTTTGACATGAATCTGTATGCTTTGTAATTGTCTTCCCTGCTATTTATCTTCATGCTAGATGATTGAATTGACTTGGCATTCAATATGATACTCTTTAACCCTGCTACACTTTGACTATTCTCTACTGTGTCCTTTTACCTTCACTATATATTTTAATTTTTTTATTGGCTATTTCAACAGTAAATAATTTAATTTCATGTTTCCTCTGCTTGTCTTTTAACTGTATGTTTTATTTTCCATATCTATTGGAATAGATTTGATAACAATCTCAGAGTAAATAGGTGTTATGACTAGTATTATAACTATTTATCCAATGCTGCGGTCTTCTAATCATGTGTAAAATAAAACAAACTATTAGGAAAGTGTTGGTTTGAAAGGGAGGGTCATTAATGGATTTATCGAGCTTTATACGTCTATGGAGTGAGTCCAAAGTGATTTTGGGAGGTAAACCATTCTTGAATTAGTTAGGAGAGGCTTTAGTTGGAGCAGAAGGGTTTAATAAGTTTACAAAGTAGAATGGGCGAAGGGTGAGAAAACTTGGGTTCTTGGGGTTTGAACTTTAACGGGAAAATTTTGAAAATATGGTGCGAATTGAACAATAGATGATTTATCACGTAGCAGGTGGACGGTAAGCAGTTTGTTTCACACAGAAGTTAGCACTTAGCGGTATTGGTGGGAGCCCACCCGATGCTATTCATTGGGCCCCACGTAGAATTGGGGCCCAATAGGAAACCACCCATACCGGGCGGGTAATGGTTGGTCTTCGGAGGCCTTGCGAAATCAACAAGGATCGTTGGATTTGATGGGGGAAGATCGGGCAGTAGATGCAGGAACGGTATTGGGGGGCCCCGCGAGGGTTTAAAAGTAGTGGGTTTTAATTAATCATGGATTATGGTGGATTAAGGGCATCGGTGGTGATTTCATTAGCAGATGGTTTGACTTGTAATTAACCACAAATTTATTAATTATGTTGGGTTTTATTCATAAAGTTTATATTCCAAACTTTCGGGGTGGGTATTAATATAAGGGTTTTATTAAATACATAGGGAAAAGGGTTATTTTCTCGGGAGTTTAATCTAAATAAAGTTACTAGTTAATATGAACGAAGGTGGAGAATGTTTTAGCACTAAGTATAAAATGAATTCTTTGCAATTTGTTTTTTCTTTTTGCATAGAAAACATAAAAACTTAGGCTAAGTGTATATTTGTGGGTTTTTGTAAACAGAAGTTTTTACATGGGAGGTGATCACTTTTATAAGGTTTTATCCTTACAGAAAGGGGTTTATTAGGAGAAAGTAAGTTTATTTGGGAATATGAGTGATTATGAAGGGGGATGAATGCTTATCAGGGGACCTTTAGTACTTAGGACCTATAAGTTATTGGGCCGAGGATCCGGTCCCTCCAGAAGTCAGAGAAATGCTCTAAGCCCCTTTAACATAAGATTTTAGGTACTTTAAGACTTTCCTTGGAAATTAGTTAAGTGAAAAATGTGATGAATGAGGGAGGTTAATCAGTTGACTTTATGTACTTTGGTAAATGCTCAATTTTCATCCATACATAGAAATTTGATGATGAAGGTGAATGATATGAGCTTATCTAATCAATCATCACAAACCATTCAACTACTTACCCATCTACTCATCCTACCATTTCTACTTTTCTTTATTAGGGTGCACTTAGGCTGGCAAGCCCTTTATCAAAACCCTTTTCTTTTCTTTTATAATGGTATTCTAACTAATTCTAACCTTATTACATCCAAGGGCCGAGATTAAATAGTTGAGCTCATTTTTATTTACTCTACCTAATCTACTTATCTACCAAGATTACATTGTTTGGTCAGATTTTATTTCTCTATCTATAAGCATGAAATAGCCAAGTTTAAACATTTTGACTATCATGGATTTGTGGCATAGGCTACAAACTACACACAACCATTTATTTTGCATAAAAAAGTAAATAGTAGTGGCATTTTAACTAGCACACTTTCCTGGTCTTTTCTTTCTTTGGGGTTCATATTTTTCATCTTTTTTTACCCTTTTATTCTTTTTTTCCTTTGATTTTTTTTTAGGACATGCCCTTTTTACATTTTTTAATTTTTTGAATATGGAAAACATTTGCAGAAAGCAAAGGTATGTACATATTATAGGTTTAATCTCATCCATTCAAAAATTATGACTCCTATTGGTATAGGAACCTAACAGTGTCTCCACTTGGGGATGGCATTTCCTTGTGAAATGTCAAGAACACCGTCGACTAGTAGCCTGATCCATTGGGCCAATCCCACACATGTATATGCTCTATTGTATCATCTTTGTGACTGAAAATATTGAACTGAAATTGTAGCCTTTTCTGCAAACTGAAATTTGATCCATGCTCAGACTATTGATCTTATTTTCACTCATCTACGTACTCTAGTCTAATTAAAAAGGCTTCCATATCAAGTAATAACAAATTTCCAATGCAACTAGTCAAGTAAATGGATACTTAAGAGAAGTTTGCATTCTACTTTTCTAGGTAGAAAAGTGAATTCAGAAAATGGCATGTTAACTTTTCCACTAGATTTAATAGCTCTATTGATGAACTTGGCAAACTCTTCTTCTATTGATGACTACAATACATTGATCAAAGGATAATGGTAATCCTTCCATATAAGATCTTTTGGATGATTTGTAACGGGAAAACAAATCTCATTTCAAACCTCTGCTTGATTTAAGTGATTCTCTAATTGTTTCTCCTCCTTGTTATCAGCTGTAACCAAGTGCTCTGAATGCTCTTGATCTTCATCAACCATATCATATGCAAAAGGGAAGTCTTTATCATTATATTTTTCATGTAGAATCTTGCAAGGGAGTTGCAAATTCTTATTAATTTAAGATGAAATATCATGATTATCTTTGTCATGTAGAAGCTTGCAAGGGAGTTGAAAACTCTCATTAATTTTAGATGAAAGATCATGATTATCTTTGTCATGTAGAAGATTACAAGGGAGTTTAAAACTCTCATTAATTTCAGATGAAAGATCATGATCTATTAAAGTATGTTGTCTTATTTTATTTATATCCAAGGAGAGAAAATTTGAGAGATGGATTTCATCAAATAAATTTGACTGGTCTTTAATTTCTGAAGAAACCACTACTTGCTGAAGATGCTCTTGTGGATCAATAATTTTAAGCTCAACCACCTATTTCCCCCAATCACCAGTCTGCTGTTGATTTTCACTGTTGTCTTCTACTTGAGCCAGTTTAGGGAGCTGAATTTATTCTTTACGCTGATCAATTTGTCGTGCTGCAAGAATTGCTTCCTATGGGGAAACTTCAGGGACCTCTAAACAACATACATCATCTTTTTCTTCCTAAGGAGAAGACAATTCAAGAAAGGCTTCTTCTTTTTAAAAATGATTTTGTTCTAAAGCCTCTAATATTTCATAATCCATGAACTAATCATCATCACAATAATCTTCCAGATATTGAATAGAACTTTCAAAATTGTCACAACAGTCTTGAATTAACAACATAGATGAATAACTTTTCTTGTATTTATTCATGGAATTTAACTTTAAACTTTCGGATGTGCATATGAAACCTGAATAAATGTAAATAATCATCATTTCCTATTTCATCTTTAAAAAATGGAAGATTTTTTTGCCAATCAACATTGGGCATAGGATTTGGGAAACCTGGAACCTTTGACCTGTCCAAAGGAGCATACCTGCATTGTATTCCTCAGTACATCTTGAAAACACTTTAATGCTAGAATCGAGTCACCATACATTCTCAACAACTGTGTATTCTTTTACCAGTGGAGTCGTGATTATTTGAGGCTTCTTCATTGGAAACTGATCATCATAAGAGTCAGAGGAATGATGCTCAAATGTATAAGGATATTTTATATTTACAATTTCCAAAGGAAAATAATTAAAAACTAAAATACTATATGCATTGAAAAACTTTCTTGATGAGATGGAACATAATGTCTTAGATAACAATCCAAGTTAAAAGCCTGATCTTTTCACATAGTTCTTTCAGGTTCATTCCTCGAGTGGAGTCTTCATTGTAGAATTTATTTTGGAGTCATCAGGTGGATGATTTTAACCGTTGTGTGTCTAATCATTGTCCATCATCATAGATCAGATCTAAACGTGTAAAAAAACTGAATAAAATGTTAATCCTCCCCAGTGGAGTCGCCACTATGTTATCACTCATAATTTTCTCAAGGTTAAAGAAATAAATTTCCGAGGTAACCACAAACCAATCTTTTAGACTTGGGTTCTAGCCAACCTAGTCCAGAGAGGTCTCTCACTTTTCCGAGGTAACCACAAACCAATCTTTTAGAGTCGGGTTCTAGCCAACCTAAGTCCAGAGAGGGCTCTCTCTTTATAATTTAACTTTTTTTTGGGTAGGATTTCAAGCTAGTTCTTAGTGCTCAAGAGGTTTTGATTTTGATTAGGCAATGGACTTCTGGGAACAGATGGGCAGAGAAAGAATTCAGGGCATTGGGATATGGAGTCAATCAAAGAGTGGCTTAAATGAATTAGATCAATTGCTAAAGGAGGAGTTCACATGGTAGGCTAGCACAACAAAAAGAAAATCTGCAGGTTCAAATGGATGAGGTAGTCCTAACCAAGGTAAAAGGGCAATGAAGAATCCTTTAACCAGGATGAAGATGAAGAATAGAAGGAGATCAGTAGCAACGGAAAAATAAGAATCCTTTATTATGGATCTAAGGGGGAAAACTACGAAAGTAAGGGAGCAATTAAAAATTCACACACTAAGATAGTTTAGCAGAAAAAAGTGAGAAAGTAAACAGTCGAGACAGAGAGCATTAAAGCTAATTCTGAAATATCATTCCTTTCTTACCATTCATATTTCATAGAGAAGCATGTGGATATTTATAAACATGAAGAGAAAACACTAATAAACATGAAGAGATAATGCTTATTTGAATTCCATTGTGCACAAGAATCCTTTGAAATGTCTTTAACTTTATTCCATGATCCAGCAAGCCAATCTAGTATTGATTACAATAGCTCCTTAACTTGATATGAACTGCCTACAGAAATGTCTTTGAATCCACCCAAAATACTTCAAATGAAGAAGTATTTATACAAATTCTAAACTGAAATAATTTGAAAAAATATCAAGATTGGTTTTACAAATATCTCAAACTGTTTTACAATAATAGAACTTAAATAAAGGGAATTAAAAACTAATGAATCTATTTGCCACTATTTTTATGGATTTATGGTGACAAAGAAGAGAAATTCAAATTTGATAGCAACTCTTAATTGATGATGAGGCATCCCAGTCACTAACTGCATCCTTTCTTTGTGCATTCTGCCCCAACAATTCTGCAAAATTATGGTCCATTGATACCTTTGTAGATCTCAATTCGTTATAGATATGTAAAATGTGAAACAGGTTATTGTAGATAAGTATGTTTTTGACATAAACCGCACTCAGTTTCCCAAAATTCAGTTCCAGTTTTTCACAATATTCTCTGTACAATGATCTCTAAGACAGGACTTTGCACAAACTAAAAAATAGGTTGTGAAGACATGCACTTATCCCCCTTTTATTAATTCTTGTATAAAAAGTGATATATTTTTTCATATATTATCATTTTAGGAACACAAACCTCCTCCATTTTTTCAAAATTCATCTTTCATTGGTCACAATAGTTTCTGCAAAACTATGACTTAAACAGGAAATTTCTGAAGAATGTACCGTTTCTGCTCTGATTTCACCTTTTAACCTTAAATTTCTTTTAACTGTTTTTCACTTTTACTTTGGATAAACTTCATTGTTTCTAGTGAAAATGTTTTCATCTCGATTTAACCCTTACTCCATCCATGTTTACTTTTACTATTTACTTTTACCACTCTGTTTTTTAATCTGCTTTCACTTTGACATGAATCTGTATGCTCGCTCTGTAACTACCTTCCATGCTGTTTATCTTCATGTGAGTTGATTTGCTTGACTTGGTCTTCAATCTGATACTCTTTAACCCTGATACAGTTTCACTACTCTTTACTATGTCCTTTTACCTTCACTGTATATTTTAGGTTTTTTACTGTCTATTTCAACAGTAAATCATTTGATTTCATGTTTGCTCTGCTTGTCTTTTAACTATATGTTTTATTTTCCATCTTTGTTTGAATAGATTTAATAACAATCTTGGAGTAAAAAGGTCTTATGACTAGTATTAAGACTATTTATCCAAGGCTATGGTCTTTTGATCACCCGTAAAATAAAACAAAGTATTAGGAAAATGTTGGGTTGACAAGGAGGGTCGTTAATGGATTTATTGAGCTTTATAATTCTATGGAGTGAGTCCAAAGTGATTTCAGCAGGTAAACCATGATTGAATTGGTTAGCAAAGGCTTCAAATGGATCAAAATGGTTTCATAAGTTTACACAGCAGAATGGGCGAAGGCAGAGAAAACATGGGTTCTTGGGGTTTGAACGTTAACGTGGAAACTTCTGAAATATGGCGCGAATTGAACAGTAGACGGTTTGTTGTGTAGCAAGCAGGTGGCAAGCGGTTTTTTTCGCACAGCTTTTGGGTGCTTGGTAGTATTGGGGGGAGGCCGCTCGATGCCATTCATCAGGTGCCTCATAACATTAGTGCCCAACAGGAAACCACCAATATCGGGTAGGTAAAGGTTGGTCTTCGGAGGCCTTGCGAAATCAACGAGGATCGTTATATTTGATGGGGAAGATCGGGTGGTGGTCGGTTCATGAAGATGCATGAACGGTACTGGGGGGGCCCGACGAGGGCTTAAAAGTGGCCAGTTTTAATTAATCACATATTATGGTGGATTAAGGGAATTGGGGGTGATTTCATTGGTGGATGGTTTGACTTGTAATTAACCATGGATTGATTAATTATGTCGGGTTTTATTTATAAAGTTTATATTTCATTTTTCAGGATGGGGTATTAATACAAGTGTTTTATTAAATGCATAGGGAAAAGGGTTATTTTCTCGGGAGTTTAATATAAATAATGTTACCAGTTAATATGAATGAAGGCGGAGAATGTTTTAGCGCAAAGTATAAAATGAGTCTTTGCAATTTGTTTTTGCTTTTCACATAGGAAACATAAAAACTTAGGCTAAGTGTATATTTGTGGGTTTTTGTAAAAAGGGGTTTTTACATGGGAGGTGATCACTTTTCTAAGGTTTTATCCTTAGAGAAAGGGGTTTATTAGGGGAAAGTAAGCTTATTTGCGAATATGAGTGAATTTGAAGGGGGGTGAATGTTTATCACTAGACCTTTAGTACTTAGGACCTATAAGTTATTGGGCCGAGGGTCTGGTCCCTCCAGAAGTTAGAGAAATGCTCTAAGCCCCTTCAACTTAAGATTTTAGGTACTTTAAGACTTTCCTTGGAAATTAGTTAAGTGAAAAATGTGATGAATGAGGGAGGTTAATCAATTGACTTTATGTACTTTGGTAAATGCTCAATTTTCATCCATACTTAGAAATTTGATGATGAAGGTGAATGATATGATCTTATCTAATCAATCATCACAATTCTGCAAGCATTCAACTACTTACCCATCTACTCATCCTACAATTTTTACTTTTCTTTATTAGGGTGCACTTAAGCTGGCAAACCCTTTATCAAAACCTTTTTCTTTTCTTTTACAATGGTATTCTAACTAAGTCTAACCTTATTACATCCAAGGGCTCATATTAAATAGTTAAGCTCCTTTTTATTTACTCTACCTAATCTACTTATCTACCAAGATTACATTGTTTGGTCAAATTTTATTTCTTTATCTATAAGCATGAAATTGAAAGCATGAAACAACCAACTTTAAACATTTTTACTATCATGGATTTGTGGCATAGGTTACAAACTACACACAATCATTTATTTTGCATAAAAAAGATAATAGTAGTGACATTTTGACTAGCACACTTTCCTGGTGTTTTCTTTCTTTGGGGTTCATATTTTTCAGTTTTTTTGACCTTTTTTTTCTTTTTGTCCTTTGACTTTTCTTTTAGGACATACACTCTTTACATTTTTTAATTTTTTGAATATGGAAAACATTTGCACAGACCAAAGGTATGTACATATTACAGGTTTAATCTCAGCCATTCAAAAATTATGACTCCTATTGGTATAGGAACCTAACAGGATCACTAGGCCCTAAATAAGCATGGATGCCTCCATATTTATTCAAAAATACCTTGACGAAATTTCCTCTCTCCACCCTCATTTTTTACCGTGTATACCACCATTATCAGTCAAGGGATTCCTGAGCCCTTCAGATTTTTAAGAGACCACCTCACCTAGTTCCAAAACTATCTGACAATCCAAATCTTAACAAGGTAAAAGAACTCCATCACACCATGGATACCTAGAAATGTCAAGGCAAAGTTGAAACCATTGTCACACCTAGCAAATCCCATGCCAATTAGAACACGCAAATCAAATACACACATTAATTTACCATTCATGCCAAAACTAGAAAGTAAATCATACATGCAACTTAAAAAGTACAAGTAATCCCTTTGTATCCACTTCATCCAACTCTTCCTTGATTGATCCTTACTTCCATTTACTTTCTTATCCTTCCCTTTCCTTCCTTTCTCCAATGCCAGAGTACTCCAAGAATGCTCTATGTGAAAGAGTATGAGAGAGTAGAGAGATCTCCAAGCTAAGACTCACAAAACTTAATACTCACAAAAGCCATGACCTAGTCCTCAGAAACCTTTTTATGATTTTAGGCCTCTAATTTCTTCATTTTCATTCATTTTTCCTTCAATTTCCTTCTCATGCAAATATGTGACCATTAACCTTCCTTTTCTCCTATTGCCCATAATTTTCATAAATAGATGTGAATTAATGGCCCTTTTCCTTTCCCAATTTCCTTAGCCATAATAAACTGAAATGAACACACACTGGGATGTTTTTCCCAACATTTAGCTTCGAATGTGTTGACATGACATTTGTATTATTTTTTCCTTCATGAACTTTATTACATGATTTTTGACTTGGGGTTGTTACATATTGTTAGTGCACTAAGATGTGTTTTTACAGACAATCTTAATTCCCAAAATAACTGTCAACTCAAGGCAAGCCTTTCTATGACAAGAATGTCAGCACTATATGTGTAGTGAATTAAGAGGTTATCTAATGTTAAATCATTGCAATCACTTATAACTATTTCTTCAACTCACTCCAAACAATTTTGAAAGAAATAACTATGGAAGAAATAACTCTTAACACACTATGCAACTCTACTTAGCTTGTTCCGAAATGAAATGAATTTGAATGAAAATGTAAAGAATCACACTTGGCAATCTTCAAATAGAATTAAAAATAACTCACTCAATCAAGAAAGAGAACTGTAACAACTGAATTGCAGTGATAATCTATAGCAAATCTGAATTGAACAACAAATCTCAATTGAATGGAAAATCCTAATTGAACAACAAATCTCAATTCAATGGCAAATCCTAATTGAACAACAAACGAGCATATAATGATAAATGATATCTAAACAACAAATTACTTATATAAGAAAGTTACGGAAATCGATTAATGCTATCTCTAAGATATATGATAACATAACTCAGAATGGACAACAATCTACTACTGAAACTATCATAACCAATACAATCAAAGTGTTACATAGATATGTCACACAACTAAGTCTGACACTAAATGAACAACAGTCTGACTCGGAATCATCAATCTTCACAATAAGCCAAATTATATTAACTTAATAGTAACAATTAGTAAATACTAAATACAAAATACTATAACACAAGAAAGCAGTAGAACATCTCTTGACCAGGCCCAGAGTCGCTAGAAGTCTCCACTAAGAAATACTCAAAATATAAGTATGGGCTAAACAGAGTCTTTCTTCATTAAAATAAACAGCACAGTTACAATATTACAGGTCTCAAAAGAATAACTACAAGTTATGAAATTCTGAAATCTCTGCAGTTTTTCCTTTCGGCCTGATATATTACATTTTGAAAATAAATAAATAAAAGTGAATGCTCAGGATTAGGGAATCCTCAGGATTTTGCGATAAATAATCTAATTATGTCATGAAATAGCATCAGTCTGTCTGTTCTCTTGCTGCCTTGCTTGCCTCAGACGCTGTCTTTTTCCTTTTATGGCCTGATGCTGCTTTGTCGATTTAACAACTACTGTTCAATCCACGTCTTCTCCATATAAAGATAGCAAAAAGTTATTTTCTCATGCTCGATTTATCTAATTTGTTACCAAGTTCTTTTACCCAACTTTAGCTGTTATTTTATTTACTTTGATCCATAAACAAAGATAATCATGTGATAATAAATGTTGAATAAAGATATTTACAAAGAGAAAACATACCTTTTTCCTAACCCAACATACTCCCCAGCTTACCTTGTTGCATGTTGTCATGCAATTAAATAGTTCATGTGTAGTTGAGTTATGGAATAGGAAGGATATTCCTCCTCCTTATAATTTATGAAGCCAATTTTCTTCTTTAGTATAGAAAAGACCTGTGTAACATCTTTATCCTTCAAGGTGTAGTCACAGTGTACTTCTCTGGAGAATACCATATGATCGGAGTCATATATCGACATACTATCCATTATGGCCTTATGGTTAAGACCATGTTACTATACTTGTGGAAACGAGAAGAGGTAGCTTTAAAGTTCTAGTATCCAAATGGTTCTCGATTTCTAAAAGTAATGGTGGAGACTTCCCACCTTTGTCTCGCTGTGGAAAAGTCATCCTCCTTAATCTCTTGGAAGTACTCCTTCCTAGCTTGTATAATATTCATGTGAAATGGCCCTAGTTGGTCCACAACACCATCTCACTTAATGAATTTCTTGTGTCTGACCGAGAGATGCAGGGGTCTGGTTGGTTCCCCTCTCACCCATACGTCGATTCCTTTTTCACACTTCCTAAAAATATTGTGAGCCTTGTCCCACTTGAGTTGATTAGTGGCAAAAGAGAGAAAGAAAGTGTGCATATAAAGTTCATAGACGAGGCATTGTAGTTGCTCGTTCTATTCTATGAAGCACTTGACAAAATCCGGGGTAGTCATGATTTCCACAGACTTCCTAGCCCTAGTAGCTTTGATTTTCAGTAGGAGGTATCTCTTCAGGAGGAATAAGGCATAATTTGTGGTACGGGCTCTATATGACAGGGTGTATGAATAAAGAGAGAAGACAGTTTCCAACTGCTCTTTAGCCTTTTTTAATTTGTCCCGTGCTTTCTCAACCTTTTTTTGTTGAGCCTGTTATCACTCAGGTTGTTCCCTTTGACTCCTAAGGGAATACGGCGGAGGTAACCACAAACCAATCTTTGGATTGCAGGTCCTAGCCTACCTGCAATCAGAGAGGGCTCTCTCTTTATGATTTAGCTTTGTTTTGGGGTGATTTTAGGCTAGTTATGAAGTGCAGAGTTTTGTTTTAAGTTTGGTGGGATGGTTGATGCTTCAGACAGAGTTGGCATGCAAAGGATGAGAAGTTCAAACCATTGGGCATGGAGTCAAGGATAAGGGCTGCTGGTGCGTTTTCTTGGTCACAAGAGGAATACAGAGCAGGATAGCTACACATAGAACAATATCAAGCTGGAATAAAGATGGAATGAAGGTCAGAGATGAAAGGAAACTAAGAATCTTTCATCAGCTAATAGAGGGAGGGTGAATGAACTTTATCTAGGAGCAGTCAAGGATTCCTAAACAATCATTCATAAACGAGAGAAACAGTGTAGACATGACCATTCAAGTATGCATATGCATAACTATTTCTGAGGAAAACATGGAGAAATAATAGGAATTGAGCATAGAGTGTTGCTGAGCAAATTCTAAGCTATTCTTCTTTTTTGTTACTTAGATCATGACACAATGGTGATATAAACACATATAAAATGAAAACAGAGGCAAGAAAGACTTATTGAGCCATGTAGAAGCATTAGAATTCTGTAGTTCACTCTTCAGCCATTAAAACACAACAGACAGTTCATCATCCAAGCATTCCAGCGATCTTTGATTATAGAGGCTCTCAAAGAATACAACGCAAGTCTGGAGAGGAGTTATCAACCAACCAACCCTTTAAACAATAAACAGGGTCGTTTATATAGAGAAAATATTCACAAAATATCTACAATCAGCAGATCTTAAACAGATATGAGGGAATAAGTGTCTTTAATCTAACTTATCCTGAAATAAATGCATAAAAGATCTATCTAACTGCTGCGCTGGGGCAGCTGCCTCAAAAATGAGTTAGTATGATGTCCTTTGAGCTCTGTGCTATTCATTTGGCCATAACTGTGCTTTGGTTTCTGCAGCACTGCCCTTAGGTGGCCTTATGTGCATTAACTTTGATCTGGTGAGCCTTAATGGCTTTAAATTCCATCACTGATACTCTTTGACTTTGTTGGGGCTCTTTAATGTTCCTTTGATGTGGCTTTATGATTTCCACTGATATTTTCCACTGATACACTTTGCCGCTACAAAATCGCCCTTGCCTGCCACTTTATGGCGAGATTTGACTACTGTTGTGCCTTTCGTGGCCTTTAGAACTGTTTCGGCGCTTGGCCGATCAAAACATTATCAAAACTGAAGAAATATTGCAAAAAAGAGGAGGAATGGATGTTGATAGCCTGCTGAGGCAAAGACACTACTGTTTAGAGCCAATTTGTGGTGGAGCGATCCGATACTGATGCAGAATGATCAAGCTTCCCTTGGAGCTGAAGCGCACGCGGGCACCGAACAAAACCATGAAGAAATGCCTTTTTCCCTATATAAAGTGAAAAAACACTTTAAACATGAAATTTGTTGAAAAACAGGGCGGGAGTGATTTGTAGCGGAGAATTAATCTGGGCCGTTGGATCGCGTGAAGGCAGATCCAACGGTTGGCGTTCAATCGGTGATCGACGATCGGTGGATTTACAATGAAATGGGTTCGTGGACCCGAAATCCCTTTCAACTGTTGTTTATAACTTTTCGGCTCTGGTTATGGAGCATACATTGCCAATCCCTTGCAGACCCAACACACTATTAAGCTCCATTCTATAGTATTTCGGCTCCAGCTAGTTGGAGCTATATATGGGGCTGCGACTTAATGAGGACCATTGATCTAAGGGCATGAATGGGCGACTGTGATTAAATCGGCATTTTGCTCTCGGTGGGGACATGGGGCGGGACTTTATGGATATGCGATCACCGAAATGGGAGCGATGCGATAAGATCTGGGCCGTTGGATGGGCGGGGTGATTGGACAGCTGGAGTGCAGTCGGCATATCGCATCAGAGAAAATGGATCGGAGGAATATATAAAGGGGTTAATACTTGTGACTGCCACCTTCGACAGTGATATGGCATCAGAAAGGGGGGGAATGAAATCGGAGGGATGCCTTATGATCCGGCAACGGCCCACTTGCGATCAGAGGAAGGCCTCTCCAATCAGAGGAAGGAAATAATGTCACCGGAGGGGTTTTTGCATGATCGAAAGGGTTTCGATAACAAAAAAGAGGGTTTATATGGAGTCAGAAGGGAAAATATGAGATCAGAGGAGGAATTTGATGCTTTTGAAGGGGTTGTTAATGCATCGGAAGGGGTCCGAATGCATAGGGAGATGGTTAAAGAGGAAAACGAGGGTTCTTACTAAGTTTCAGGCAAACTTAGTAATTCGCAAGCAATATTTATGGCTATATTTCAACCAGAGGGAGGGGATATGTATATAGAGGAATTCTTATCATATTTTAGTAGGGGAAGGGGAAATATATAGGGATTTACATAATAAGTTAGAAATTAATATGAATTTCGATTGGAAAGCGCTAAGGATAGAAGTCTTTAGGCTTTAAAGGGGAAATATGACTTGTAGAAGAAATATAAGCATCCTTAAGCAAAGTAGACCTTTACTTAGGCAATATTTATGGAATATGATGAAATCAAGAAATTTCAAGCAGATATTGACCTCTTTAGGGGAAGTTAGTGAATGATTTGGGGTAAAGGATGAAGGGGAAGTTAGACATGCCTCGTTTGAGCTGCTCTGAATGGATTTTTCCTTATGCTTGTGATCAGAATAGATTTAACACTTGAAAACTTGAAATGGATCACAATTCATCATTCTGCCACCTCAGAACTACCTACTCGGCCTACTTAGCCTAATATTTTTTCTTCTTTTTTTTTGGGTACACTTAGACTAGCAAACCTAGCTTTTCAACTTTTCTTTTGGCTATCCTCCTATCTAACTCTACCCTTATTTCTGCCAGGGGCTCAGATTAAGTAGTTGAGCACCCTTGTTTCTCTACCTATCTAATGATCTACCAAGATTAAAGAGTTTGGACAGATATTGATTCTCTATCTCTACAATAAGAAATTTAAATCTAGGGAAGCCAAGGTTAAGCTGTTTGGCCTTCCCTTAACTGTGAAACTCTTCAAAAATGGAATAGTTCTTCAAAAATGGAATATAGTAGTGGCATTTGAGCTAGCACACTTTCCTGGCCTTTTGTTTGGGGTTCATTTCATTTATTTTTCTCTTTGGCCAATTGATTCTTTTTTCCCATTGATTATTCTTTTAGGGCATACCCTCTTTACATTTTTAAATTTTCTGAGTTTTCTAGGAAATATGGAACCTTTGCAGCATGGAAAGAATGGCATATTTGGCATGTAAATAGTCAATCATGAAATATGAAAACCTATTGCAATAGGAGGCTAACAGTGGCTCCACTTGGGGATGGCTTTTCCAGATGAAAAGCCAAGAACAGCAGGTCAGAATGCCTTGGTCTTCAATTGTTGTTGTAATCTGAAAACTTCCTTCTTCTTTGATGCTTTTGTCTGAATTCTTGTAAGCTGATATATAGTATCCTTTTTTATCTGATTTGCAAAAAAATTATAGCTCTGCTTCTTGCCTTTTGGGTGCTTGTAAATATATTCAAATCTACCTGAGCACTTCTTTTGAAATTAATTCAAAACAGAGATCAAATGGTGCATTTTCTTTGATCCTTCCTTCAAAATTTGCTGCGTTATTCCCTTGTCAGACTGCTGTAAATGAAAATGCTGAAAATACAAATAATAATGTACAAATATAATATACAGATGCATTATGTAGATCAAAAGGGGTCATGATAGTGCTTTAGCATTCGACCATTGATAGGGCCATCCAAACTCTTGAGAAAATATGTGTTACTACCTTTCACAGCTTGAATAACATATGGCCCTTTCCACAGGAAATCAAATTTTCCATGCTTTCCTTTGTCCTCTCTCCTTGAATCCCACCTTAAAACTTTGTTGCCTATGTAGAAATCTTCAGCCTTTGCTCTTTTATCAAACATCTTCTTCAGCTTCTCTTGTAAAATCTGAGCTCTGTCATACACTTGCTCTCTTGTCTGCTGTAGATGGATGGTTTGATTGATTCTTCTTTGGATATCATTGGGCTCAGCCTGAATCTCTTGCAGTAATTTGATAATAGGGATTCCCAAAGATGAAGGGAATCTTGCCTCCATTCCATAAACTAACTCATATGGGCTTGCTCCAATGGATCTCTTAGTTGTCAATCTATCAACACATAGTGAATTTGTGAGCTTCTTGTGCCAATTCTTTTTATTCTCCTCCAAGACTTTCTTGATGATATTGATGAGGCTTTTATTGGATGACTCGACTAGGCCATTACCTTGAGGGTAATAGTCTATGGAGTGACCTAAGGAAATGTGGTATTTGTGGCAAAAACTGATCATTTTCTTGGATTTAAAGGCAACAACGTTGTCTGTAATGATCTTCTCTGGACAGCCAAATCTCGACAAAATATTGGTTTCAAGGAATTGGATGATGGTTGAGTCATTGGCTTGCCTACAAGGGATGGCCTCAATCCACTTGGTAAGGTAATCTGTAGCAGTTAAAATCCACTTGTGCTAGCCAGAAGAGGATGGGTGGATCTCACCAATGAAGTCTAAACCCCACTGTTGGAATGGTTTCTCAGTTGAAATGGGCTTAAGGGGTAAGGGCAACAACTTTCTTTTGCCTTCAAAGATCTGGCATTTATGGCAAGACATCACAAATTTTTTCACATCAGCAAACAGAGAGGGCCAATAGTAACCAACCCT
This sequence comes from Pinus tabuliformis, assembly GCA_031772625.1. NCBI lineage: Eukaryota > Viridiplantae > Streptophyta > Pinopsida > Pinales > Pinaceae > Pinus > Pinus tabuliformis. Next base: position 770,986,957 of record CM062809.1, read on the forward strand.
TAGTATCTTATCAGCAGTAGACTTCCAATATAAGTGCCCTCCACAGTCCCCTGCATGGAATACTTTCATAACACTGTCAGTTTCATTTAAAGTTAAACAGTTCAGCAAAATTCCTTCATGATTCTTCCAAAACAGGGCACTATCTAAGACACAAAACTTTGAAGCTTTCATTTTTAAAAATCTCTTTTTGGTTCTGGACAACCCTGGGGGAGAAAACAGGTTTAACAATATAAAACAAATATCAGCATACCAAGGTGATTGCAAGAAAGCTTGACTGATATGTGGAGTCGCCAGCTCCTGTTCGTTGTCCAGTTCATTTCTGTCTAAGGCTTGGAAATTTGTTTCGGACATCAGTTTGGCTAAACCTTGTCCCTTTATCAGTTTAGTGGGCTTTATCTCAATGTCATACTCAAGGATATTGGCAATCCATTTACCTCTTTTTCCTTCAATCCCTTCTTGAGTTAATATGTCTTTTACAACATCATTTGGCACATAAGCAATCACATGTGAATATGAAATGTAAACTCTGAAATCTTTGATGGCTTTTATAAGGGCATATGCTTGTTTATCCCTGATTTGATATTTCAAGGGGGCGTCTCTAAGGGCTCGGCTGAAGAAAGCAATGGGCTTTTCATTTCCTTGGCCATCTTTCTGTAATAGGACAGTAGCAATGGTGTGTTGAGAAGCAAAGGAAAAATTAATGAAATCTTTGTCAAAATTGGGGCTTTTGAGGGCTGGTGCTTGGGTTAATGCAGTTTTTATGCCCTCAAACGCTTTCTTGGCTTCTAAATACCATTTAACTTTTGAATCTTTCTTTAGCATGTTATTTAAAAGTCTTATCAGCTCAGCCAAGTTTGGGATAAATCTCCTTAGGAAATTGATTTTTCCTAGCAAGGCTTGTAATTATTTGATGTTTCTTGGATAATGGACTTGGAGAATGGCTTGAATCCTTTCCGGATCGATTCTAATTCCATCTTTTGAGATAATATGGCCTAGAAATTTGCCTTCTTCTAGGTCGAAGAGAGACTTCTTGGGGTTTAAAGATATGCCATACTTCCTACAAGTAAGGAATACTTGTCTCAGATGTTTCAAATGTTCTTGATCAGATTTGGAGAATGGGGTAAGATCATAAAGGTAGACCACTAAGAAATCATGGATCTCTTTGGCAAAGGCAATGTCCATTGCCCTTTGAAAAGTACCACCTGCATTCTTAAGTCCGAAAGGCATTTTCACATATTTAAAAGTTCCCCATGGTGTTGTAAAGGCTGTCTTGTCCTGATCATCCAGGTGAATTAATATTTGATTTAATCCTGAAAAGCCATCAAGCAAAGAAATTCTTGAAGACCCCACAACCCTTTGTAGAATATGGTCCATATTTGGAAATGGGTAGTGGTCTTTGAGAGAGGCTTGGTTCAAATTTCTTAAGTCAACACACAATCTAATCTCACCTATTTTCTTCCTTGTGGGCACTAAGTTGGATACCCATTCTGAAAATCTGATTGGTGCAATGATACCTGCTTCAAACATTCTCTTCACTTCTTTCTCAATCAAGGGAAGAAGCACATGATTGATTCTCCTTAATTTTTGTTTGAAAGGCTTTTGATTTGGTTTCAAAGGGATGGTATGTTGAATGACAGAGGTGTCATAGGACTTGAGGTCCTCATAACTCCATGCAAATACATCTTGGAACTCTTTAAACAGGTCAACATACTTTGGCTTTTGATTAGGGGGCAAAGACTTGGACAATTTTATCATTTTGGGCTTTTCTGCTGTTCCAATATTACAGTCTTCAATTGTAGCATTTAAGGGTTGCATTTTTGGATTTTTGGGAATGTCATTTGAATTGAATATGTCTTCTAATGGAGTCAAGCCTATGGGTAGGAAATTGTCTTTCAATTGAATAATTTCAGTCTCTGCCTCAACTGTTTCATCCAAATTCATTTTTTTCAGCTCTTCTATGTTATTGTCATCAAAAATGGTTGGGCGCAACATTTGATTTGCTGCTTCAACTGTTATAGTCTGCTCATTTTGGCTCATTTGTTGTTGTGGGTCATCCATGGCATCTGTATCAATCTTTAGGCTTGAAAATTGTTGCTGTAAAGTGAGGAAATTATTGATCTGTGTATCATTTTCAAAGACTTGCCAGTCTTTGACATTGTTAGGGACAACAGGCCTGTGCTTTATCCCAGCTGTAAAGTGGTGATTGAGCTCAAAAGGCAACCTACATGTGCTAGCAAAAGTAGCTAGACTATGCACATGGAGATTATGGCTTCTGGGAATTTTGACAAGTTGGGATTCTGTGAAGGTATTGAGTATTTCAGTGGCTGCCTTCCTATAAGCTCTTAGCCTATTGTCATTTGTAACAAAGTTGCCTTTCATATGTTGAATGATCAAGTCAGAGTCACCTAGAATGGAAACTTTTGTAGCTCCTAGAGATTTGATTAGCTTGAGGCCTAAAAGGAGGGCTTCATACTCTGCAATATTGTTGGCACATCTAAAATTTAATCTATAAGCATGACGCTCTGCATGGTTGTTTTGTGTATTATGGATCCACACTCCTGCCCCTGCTCCTAGCTTATTTACTGAACCATCAAACTCCAAATACCATAGGATTTCCTGGTCCTGACTAGTATTGAGAGTTTCAACCATTTTAGGAGTGGGCAGTTTTGAATTTTGTGTTTCATGGAGTTCTTCTTGTGTGCTGGTTGCATCAATGGTTATAACAGTTTCATGGGTATGGGCAACCGATCCCTCATTTATGCATATTTCTTGTTCTAAAGCCAAAGGCTTATCATCAGTGGGGGAAGACATATCATCATTAAACAAGATAAATGAATCCATATCAGAATGGATTGAGTAAATTGGAAAGTGTTGGGGCTTTTCCTCGCTACTTACCACATATTTCATAAGTGTTTCCCTATATAGTCTCTTTGTTTGCCCAAAGACTGAAATAGTGGCATAAGAGAGGTCTAATTGGAGAGATCCTTGGAGTTTTGCTCCCAAAGACCTTGATAAGAGCATGATATACTTTGGTGGAATGTCAGCAACCACCACGTCCATTACGATTGTTTTGTTTGGGTATTAGACTAAAGACACACATAAATCTTTGATTAACCCTAAACACTTGACTTGGCTAGAATCAAATGAGAATAGGTCTTTGTATGGTCTAGTAACATCAAGGTTTAGCTTCTCCATTACATCTTTGGGCATTAGGTTGTGTGAAGCACCTCAATCAAACATTGCATTGTGCAAGACTTTATCATGTATGTGCAAACTAACATAAAAGGGTAAAACAACTTCATTTGCTGATTTGCCATCGACTCCTGGACCGAAAAGTAGCTCAGGTTGATCATCTAGGACATTAACATCATCCTTGTTCCCTGGCATTTGCAGCGATCTCTTGATTTGCTATCTATATACATCATGTTTAGCAAGCTCAGAGAGAGGAATAGATACCTTTAATTTACCAATTTCTAACTCTAAATCGAAGGGTTTCTCTAATTGAGTCTTTGTGTTGTGGCTGGCATATTTTCCATTTTGAATTGCACTTTCAGTGATTTTCACTTGGTTTTCAATGTTATCTTGAAGTATTTCTGTTTTGGGAAGGATTTTAGGAGTGCTGTTTACATTGTCTTTTGAGGGAAAGGATACAAAAGGTTTCTTTTTAGAGGGATGCATGTCAGATACATCCTCTATGGTCACTTCTTTTAATTTTGAGTCTGTTTTATTAGCAAGTTCTTATTCTCAATTTGTATTGTTTATGGACTTCGTAGACAGCTGAATCGTAGCCTTCTTTGAAGTCAAATGACTCTCCAGACTTGGTCTGAAATTGATTTATGTCATGGTCATCTTGGTCTTCCTTAGTTAGGAAAACATCTTGTTTAGATCATGACACAATGGTGATATAAACACATATAAAATGAAAACAGAGGCAAGAAAGACTTATTGAGCCATGTAGAAGCATTAGAATTCCGTAGTTCACTCTTCAGCCATTAAAACACAACAGACAGTTCATCATCCAAGCATTCCAACAATCTTTGATTATAGAGGCTCTCAAAGAATATAGTGCAACTCTGGACAGGAGTTATCAACCAACCAACCATTTAAACAATAAACATTGTCGTTTATATAGATAAAATATTCACAAAATATCTATAATCAGCAAATCTTAAACAGATATGAGGGAATAAGTGTCTTTAATCTAACTTATCCTGAAATAAATGCATAAAAGATCCATCTAACTACTGCGCTGGGGTAGCTGCCTCAAAAATGAGTTAGTATGATGTCCCTTGAGCTTTGTGCTATTCATTTGGCCATAACTGTGCTTTGGTTTCTGAAACGCTGCCCTTAGGTGGCCTTATGTGCATTAACTTTGATCTGGTGAGCCTTAATGGCTTTAAATTCCATCACTGATACTCTTTGACTTTGCTGGGGATTTTTAATGTTCCTTTGATGTGGCTTTGTGATTTCCACTGATATTTTCCACTGATACACTTTGTTGCTACAAAATCACCCTTGCCTGCCACTTTATGGTGAGATTTGACTGCTGTTGTGCCTTCCGTGCCCTTTAGAACTATTTCGGCGCTTGGACGAGCAAAACATTATCAAAACTGAAGAAATATTGAAAAAAATATGAGGAATGGATACTGATAGCCTGCTGAGGCAAAGACCCTACTGTTTAGAGCCAGTTTGTGGTGGAGCGATCCGAAATTGATGCAGAATGATGAAGCTTCCCTTAGAGCTGAAGCGCGCATGGGCGCTGAACAATGAAGAAATGCCTTTTTCCCTATATAAAGTGAAAAACCACTTTAAACATGAAATTTGTTGAAAAACAGGGTGGGAGTGATTTGTAGCGGAGAATTAATCTGGGCCGTTGGATCGCGCGAAGGCAAATCCAACGGTTGGTGCTCAATCGGCGATCGGCGAATTTACAATGAAATGGGTTCGCGGACCCGAAATCCCTTTCAAACTATTATTTATAACTTTTCAGCTCTGGTTATGGAGCGTACAGTGCCAATCCCTTGCAGACCCGACAAACTATTAAGCTCCATTATATAGTATTTCGGCTCCGGCCAGTCGGAGCTATATATGGGGCCACGACTTAATGAGGACCGTTGATTTGAGGGACTGAATGGGCAAATGTGATTAAATCAGAATTTTGCTGTCGGCGGGGACATGGGGTGGGGCTTTATGGATATGTGATCTCCGAAATGGGAGCGATGCGATAAGATCTGGGCCATTGGATGGGCGGGGTGATCGGACGGCTGGCGTGCAGTTGGCATATCGCATCGGGGAAAATGGATCAGAGGAATATATAAAGGGGCCAATACTTGTGACTGCCACCTCCGACAGTGATATCGCGTCGGAAAGGGGGGGAATGCAATCGGAGGGATGCCTTATGAGTCGGCAACGGGCCACTTGCGATCGGAGGAAGGCCTCTCCAATCAGAGGAAGGAAATAATGGCATCAGAGGGGTTTTTGCATGATCGGAAGGGTTCCGATAACAAAAAAGAGGGTTTATATGGAGTCGGAAGGGAAAATATGAGATCAGAGGTGGACTTTGATGCTTTTGAAGGGGTTGTTAATGCATCGGAAGGGGTCCGAATGCATAGGGAGATGGTTAAAGAGGCAAACGAGGGTTCTTACTAAGTTTCAGGCAAACTTAGTAATTCCCAAGCAATATTTATGGTTATATTTCAACCAGAGGGAGGGGATATGTATATAGAGGAATTCTTATCATATTTTAGTAGGGGAAGGGGAAATATATAGGGATTTACATAATAAGTTAGAAATTAATATGAATTTCGATCGGAAAGCGCTAAGGATAGAAGTCTTTAGGCTTTAAAGGGGAAATATGACTTGTAGAAGAAATATAAGCATCCTTAAGCAAAGTAGACCTTTACTTAGGTAATATTTATGGAATATGATGAAATTAAGAAATGTCAAGCAGATGTTGACCTCTTTAGGGGAATTTAGTGAATGATTTGGGGTAAAGGATGAAGGGGAAGTTAGACATGCCTAGCTTGAGCTGCTCTGAATCGATTTTTCCTTATACTTGTGACCAGAATAGATTTAACACTTGAAAACTTGAAATGGATCACAATTCATCATTCTGCCACCTCGGAACTACCTACCCGGCCTACTTAGCCTAACATTTTTTCTTCTTTTTGTTTGGGTGCACTTACACTAGCAAAGCCAGCTTTTAAACTTTTCTTTTGGCTATCCTCCTATCTAACTCTACCCTTATTTCTGTCAGGGGCTCATATTAAGCAGTTGAGCACCCTTGTTTCTCTCCCTATCTAATGATCTACCAAGATTAAACAGTTTGGACAGATATTGATTCTATATCTCTACAATAAGCAATTTAAATCTAGGGAAGCCAAGATTAAGTTGTTTGGCCTTCCCTTAACTGTGAAACTCTGCAAAAATGGAATAGTTCTTCAAAAATGGAATATAGTAGTAGCATTTGAGCTAGCACACTTTCCTGGCCTTTTGTTTGGGGTTCATTTCATTTATTTTTCTCTTTGGCCAATTGATTCTTTTTGCCCTTTGATTATTCTTTTAGTGCATACCCTCTTTACATTTTTTAAATTTTCTGAGTTTTCTAGGAAATATGGAACCTTTGCAGCATGGAAAGAATGACATATTTGGCATGTAAACAGTCAATCATGAAATATGAAAACCTATTACAATAGGAGGCTAACAGAGCCTTGTACTGAGCAAAGGTCTCATCCTTAGTCATTGAAAGTGCCTAAAAGTTTTTCTTTAAATCTTGATGTATCTGTAGGGGAACTACCTTTTCTTTGTGCTACGTTAATTCCTATCGAACCTTCAGTAGTTCATTTTGCAACATCGAGATGACTACCTCTCTTACCAAAGGAATGTAAGCAAGTGTCTCCTCTATTTGGGTTTATCCATCCTAGGTCTCCATGGGATCGGTCTAAAATACAACTTCAGATGCCTCTTGAATCATGTAATGATCAATTTGAATGTCCTCTTCAACATTTATTTGAAAAAAAACATTCACGGTAGGGTAGTCCGTTTTGGTCTCATATGAGAAATCACAGGGGTCTTCAGTCTGCATTTCATTGTCTTCTACAAGACACCGCTCTATATTAGTTGCCTTTAGATAGGCCAAAATATCCTCATTCTAGGTTTCAACATCCTCTCCAAAACAATGTTCTATCTCTGTACCTGTGGTTCCTTTTTCTACTTTCAAATTCCTCACTTTAATGGCTTCTTTTAACCACTGCCTTAGATGCCCAATTATTCGCTTCTATTTTCTATACTTCTTAAGTATTTTTCTGAGCTTCTCCTTGTAGGAATTATTTGTTCTAGGACTTCAAATGGCAGTGGCATGACTGCATTTTTTTTTGGTTCCTATACAGGTGGTATTTTGTTAGCATCAGGGAGCGTTAAAACTAGAACTATATCTCCCAATGGAGCTTCACCCTCTAGCTCCTCTTTCTCATGGATTTCTCTTTTAGGAGAGCCCGATACAATTGTGTCTCCTGAACAATTTTCATTCTCCGAGTTTTCTTTTAGGTATGCCTCATCTTCAAGTGACTTAGAAAGAATAGTATTTCCTAGTTGATTTACATCTCCCAGGTTTCATTTGTAGGATTTTCTTCAGCTGGAGGGTCCACTAGACCAGTATCTGTTATCTGATATTCTTCTCTAATGACTTCCTCTTCATTCACCTCATATTCAAGGGGTTTTTCCATAGAATGGATTAGTTCCCTTTGTTCCTCCACAGAATCAGTAAATGATGTGGTCTTCTCACGACCAGGGCTATCAATAGAGACAGGATGGTTGGGGGTACAATTATGTTCTTTAACATTCCCATATTGTTCTCTACGCTCACCAAATATCCCCATGTTCTCTTGTACGTTGGCCACTTCCTCCTCATAGTCTTGCAAAGGGGAATTTTCCTTACTTAAAGGTAGTGTGTGGGATGGTCTAGGCTCATTTTCTTGAATTGGGATACGTCCTTGGGCTCTAACCCACATAGAGAGCCTACATTTTGTTCAATTCAAGGGCACAACCGAATTCTTTCTTTTCAATGTCCTTCTCGGACTTGCGGTTCTTGGCCCTTGCTCTTTAGTTGCTATGTTTTATGGAGGTGGGGCCAAAGTAGGATTTACAATATTGTCCCAGGTTAACTACTGCTGGGCCAGTCCATGTATGATAAGAAATTTAATTAGTCCATGATGACTAGTGACAATGCGTGGGTCCTTAGATTTCCTAACTCGTCAAGCCACATCATTTATGTTTTAGGATGGCCAACAATTGAGTTGACAGGGATTTACCACATCCTGGTGACCATCACGTGTGATATACCATTGCATGATGACTTTCAACTCCTCCCAAGGCTGTATTAACGCTGAAGAGTGAATCCCTTTCCCTATTCAGGCTAATTTCTCATCTGAGTACTAGAACACTCCAACCGCATTATGCAGAAGGATGTGATTTTCTATCCATTTCGTTCCCTCAATCAGAAGTCCAATGAATTTGTCTATTGCCACTTCAGAAACTATTATACCCCTGACTTTGACTGTGTTGCTGCCGTTCTGCGAGTTCTGCAAGAATTTGAGTTTCATTTTTTCATGAAATCCATGCAATTTATTCAGATGCCATCTCGCTTACTTGAGAATTTCCTTAGCCTGGACCGATACCTTTAGTACTGAGGGCTCATTCCAGATATCTCTTCCTCCAATGGCTATTGTACCTATGACAATTCACTTGTATGCAATTGTTTTACACTTCAACAATTCAGAACAACAACAGAGAATGTTAAAGAAATTAAGAGAGAAATGATGATGTTTTGGGAATTAATATCATATTTAGTTAAATCATTTTACTTGTTAACCACACTTAACATTGGATCATCAATCCACATGCCATCCATAACAGTTGTCGTTGTTTCCCCAATCAAAAATACTTGCTAATTATTATGCATTCATAATCATCATGCAGTGTTTACCTGGAAGTTAATTCAAATGATTATCACATGATTATTTGTAACTATCACTCATGTTGTTCATATAATGCAGGCCATCCACCCTCCGATGAGAAAAGGGTGTCTGCATCCTTCAAGAATGTGAACAGAAAGCAAAAGCATTGACAATTCATAAATGCCGACAACCAATCCAAAAAATTTGCATGCTAATCGGTAAGGAAATTAAAGCAATACACATCATCACATTCGAAATGGCCCAGAAAAAATTAAAACAAAGATTGTAATTCATTATGAGAAAATATTTTCACCGTAAGCAGTATTAATAACAAGGGCATAATTGATGGTATGTATTAATGAATTTCATAATAATGGTTGGACAATTAAAATATGATGAATATATAACATAAGTAACCATGTAGGTCGGCTTGTAAAAGTGTTGTTCAAATGTGAAATTCCATTTGGAAAAAAATCTAGAGGTGGTAATCGATAGAAATCATTTGGCAGTGTAAGATGATACTCCAATACCATAAGTAGAGCCGCTGCTACCAACAGGGGTTCATAGCGTTGAAAATGTTTGTTTTTAACCGCACAAATGAGCCAAAGTCCTCCTTTTAGGATGTAGATGGTTCTTCTTTTCTTGTCATAAAGAGACCACTATGCTGGCATGGTGACCAGATGACCATAATGCCACTCACCAGGATATAACAAGTGATCAGGTTGGCTCATGATGAGACCCCCTCTCCTTCTGACAGGTTTAATCATCAAGAAGGTCCTTACCTTGGTTTGGTGGCCAAATTGGAATGTCCCCCATTACATCCTTGTGAACATGGTAGGCTGGCTCGAGATGAGACCCCCTATCATCTTTAAGACAATGTTTGATGCATTTTAATATTACATTATTTCGATTTTTTCATTTGAAATTGGTATTGTAACAAGAGGGAGGCTCATTTTCTCCTTAAGAGTCAGGGATGGTGAAAGTTGTAAAAACATGCCAATGAAAGTTTATACTCTTAACCCCATATGATCATATCAACTAGATTTATCCATTTGAAAGTGTAAACATAAAATAGTGAATCATTTTATGATGTGTCCAAAGAAGAGATGTTTAGCAAGTCATTATAAAGATGCACCGTATTAGCTTTTGAATAAAGATAACCATCAAAAGACTTCATAGGTCATAATGATATTATCATTACTATATTTGTGTATATTAGGCACAAATCCATTCAAATGGTGTTTATTCAAAACATAAAAGAAAAATAATAATAAAATAAATATGGCACAATGATTGGTAATTAAATAGTTCACAGTTTATCCTATTTGAAAAGGCCAAAAGTGTGGTTCAATGGATTGAACAACAATCGTTCAATCAATTGAACATCAAAAACTAAAAGAAAAAACACGCAAAATGTAGTTCAATCGATTGAACAAAAATCATTTAATCGTTTGAACAACAAAAATTGCAAAAAATGTAAAAATGCTATTAAATCAATTGAACAACAATCGTTCAATCATTTGAACATCAAAAACTAAAAGAAAAACCACAGAAAAATGATGTTCAATCGATTGGACAACAATCATTTAATCGTTTGAACAACAATTGTTCAATCATTTGAACAACAGAAATTAAATAAAAACACATAAAGGTGTTATTCAATCTATTGAATAGTAATCATTCAATCATTTGAACAACAAAAATCGCAAAAAATGTAAAAGTGTTGTTCAATCGATTGAACAACAATCGTTCAATTGTTTGAATAGCAAAAACAAAAACTGCAGAAAGTGTTGTTCAATCATTTGAATAGTAAAAAGCAGAAAAGGTAGAAGTGTTGTTCAATCGATTGAACAACAATTGTTCAATCATTTGAACGGAAAAAACAAAAATTCAAAAGGTGTTGTTCAATCGATTGAACAACAACTATTCAATCCTTTGAACAATGAAAACCAAAGATGTTAAATAGAGGAGGAATGACCTGTTATAGAGTTTTATGAACCCAACATCTGAGACTACCAAGTGAGTCCATCATCAGGGGATGTGTCAAAAGATATTCTAAGGATATTAATGATGTATCCATGAGCTATATTTTAGGGTATATATAGGTTTTGAAAGAATTAATCTGAAAATTTAGGTCGGCCATTATCCAATTAGTTTGATTAATTAATTAAGTTGTTTAATTAATTAATTAGTTTAATTAATTACTTTGCTTAATTAATTAATTAATTTGTTTGATTAATTCCCTATAATTTTATATATAATTCCCATTGTTAATTCCTACTTGTTTTAATTTGATTTACTACCACTATATGATTAATTTAAATTCATATGTTACTATACTATTATAATTAATAAATTATGATTTAAGTTTATTTTAATGTTATCAAATGATTAGTTATGAAATAACCAATTGTTTATTTATACGATTATATTTGTTTTTGTTATATTGTTTAAGTAGGATGTTAGATAATGTTACCTTGTTGTTTTGATTTATATTTTATCAATTTTTTAATGAGAGAGGAGGGATTAAGTTATTAACAGGGATATGAGTTAATTATTGATTATTTAAGATTTCAAGTAAAGGTTTCTAGGTGTTGCTTATTTTTAATCCATCGTCTCGGTTCAGGTTTTTCTTCCTTACCTGAACCGAGACGATGGATTAAAACTAAGAAACACCTAGAAACCTTTACTTGAAATCTTAAAGAATCAATAATTAACTCATATCCATGTTAATAATTTAATCCCTCCTCTCTCATTAAAAAATTAATAAAATATAAATGAAAACAACAAGGTAACATTATGTAACATCCTCCTTAAACAATATAACAAAAACAAATACAATCATATAAATAAATAATTGGTTATTTCATAACTAATCATTTGATAACAATAAAATAAACTTAAATCATAATTTTTAATTATAATATTATAGTAGCATATGAGTTTAAACTAAGCGTTTAGTCATAATAACTGAAATTAAAACAAGTAGAAATTAACAATAGGAATTATATATAAAATTATAAGGAATTAATTAAACAAATTAATTAATTAATTAAACAAATTAATTAATTAATTAAACAACTTAATTAATTAATCAAACTAATTGGATAATGGCTAACCTAAATTCTCAGATTGATTCTTTCATAACCTATATATATACTCTAAAATATAGCTCATGGATAGATCATTAATATCTTTAGAATATCTATTGACGCATCCCCTGATGATGGACTCACTTGGTAGTCTGAAACATTGGGTTCATAAAACTCTATAGCAGGTCATTCCTCCTATATTTAAAACTATCCTCACCATTACGGATTCATTATTTAACAACATGTTGTGCTGTACAACAACCCCCCATTTCATAAAATTTTAATCTCAAAACTATAATATGAAATGGGTCCCTTTTAGATTAAATTGGTATCAACTTATCTTTCCTCAAAAGGTCCAGAAAGAAATAAAACATTATAAACCTTTCGAGACAATAATATAATTGGTCTTATAATAAGAAATGAATAATTATTTATTATTTTGATAAAGCGACTGCAAGATCGCATATCGCAATAACAAAGGATGCATAGCAAAAGACCCATTGGTTTTCCCCTATGTGACAAGCGCGAATAACTATCGGATATTGGGAAGGTAAACAGTCGTAACAAAAGGCCCCTCTCTTTGCTCCGATGCGATATCGCTATCGGTGATCGGGGAATGTAACATGCATGCAATTAAAAGCCATCTTCTAAAAAGCTCCCGATACGAATTAGCGATATCGCCATCGGCGATCGGGGATTCCGTAATGACACCAATATAACTTCTTAAACATTCCTCCGATCCCTGATTGCGATAAACCTAAGCGCAACTTTCAAAAAAGATTGATAAGGCTTGTGTATATTGTGTTGAATTATTATTAAAAGCCTATCTCTTCCCGATAGTGATTCACTTGCGCCCAACCGCCAAAACATCAAAGTCACGCTTAAATGAATTATTTGGCCAAGAAACGATATGATGAGCATTTAAATGATTGACAGGTTTAAACGGCCAATTAATGGAGCAATTATGCCAAAATCTCTTCAAAGATTGTATCCGCGACAGTCTTATGTTAATCCTCCATTATTCATTGATTGATATAACTCTTTCATACTTGGTTTGCGCTACCTATTCTCCGCATTACGTTCATTTTACCTCCTGTGCAGAGCTCCTCCGAAGACGCAAATTTAGGCCAAATGGGGAAGAAGTCTAAGAAATTTAGAACAACTTCAGCTTCCGCAGTAATAGGACAACACACTGCCGATCCGGGATCAAGTAAAAAAGGATTAATCTCAGACACCACATGTCTCGGTCTCGGTAATACTACTTGGCAGAGCATCTATAATCTGGTTGAGGCCAAAGAGCCTCAGGAAACAATAGTACAAGCTACAGCAAACCCGAACTGGAAGTCCGAGGCAACTCTAAAGGATTTGACCGATTCTTACCTACACCAGATAGCGGCTTGAGAGAAAAGTTTTCCATATATAGATGTGGTAAGATGGGTAGTTGAGGAAATTCCAATTACAAACAGAACATTTTGCACTATCGATGGGAGAGTCTTCGATTCATTTCAGCCCAATGATTTGAGACAAATGTACCATTTGCCCGAACCAGAGAAGAGGTATAACAAAGCATTTCTGGAGAATTTCAGAGATGAAAATGAAATTGAATCAGCACCTATACGGGAATGGAGACAAAACCCAGCGAAACACAAGCATGAGTCTTCGGGTAAGTACTCAGTCGATTCCTTGTGTTCTCCTTATTGTTATGCTGGAGCGATGATATGTAGGATTTGGGGGTTGCATGATTCTACAAAATTCTCCATAGAGATGGTACCTTTAATGGAAGCAGCATGCAATAGCAAAATAATGGATTCGGGGAATATATTATCTGATAAGTTAGCAACAGCTATTCTTGAGTTCAGAAACAAATCTCGCGTTACTGATAGGTTCATTCTTCCATTTTACTTTAGTGCCTACATCTTAGATACTCTTTGTTTTAACTCCGAATTTCCTATGTTGGGGTGGAGATGGACTCCATAGGACCCCATGCTCATTCATATCTATCACCGGAAGTTGTGGAAAGTCTATTATAAACACCACCTATATCAAGTTTGCAATGGATTTATGTTACCGATCTACTATGCAATTTTTGACAAACCTACTCCTAAGATTTCCTCACAAGCAGAGATTGACTTGACAGCCTTAGGAACCTAGTTCGGAGAAGAAAAATTTACATATGTAAGAGTTCTCAGCAGTCATGCCAGGCCTCATGTCCTCCCCTTGTATATACCCGACAAACTATTGGCTCGAGAGATAGCATATCAGCTTACATCCGAACGAGTTACACAGACTCTGAGGAATAAAAAGAAGCAAGTCTAGCCTCCTTTTCCTCTAAGGTGTGGCGTTTACACTCTGCATGACTAAAAGCATGCAGAGAAAGAAGCAGAAAAGATAAATACACTGAATCTCGCCACTCTTCCTAACAGACGATTTGATCCAAACAAGGTCGTCTATAATGTACTAGAACAGGAAAAACTCACTAAATTTGAACATAAAGAAGATGAGTTTGATGACCTAGTCTCCTGGGCCGAGTCATTATTTCAGGTTCAAGAACTAGCTAAAATGAGATATCACGACTATGGTTAGTCGAATTTAACAAAATTAGAGAGTAGAGGTTGCAAACTCTGCCTCTAGATTTGTTAGCCACTGCCCCAATGACACAGTCAAGCGATCCTGAACAGCGACTTACGAATGAACCTCCTGCTACATCATAAATTTTTGAAGAAGTCAAAAGAAGAGAGCAGGAGGAAATCCAGAGGAAAGAACAAGAGGAAGTGCAGAGGAAAGAACAAGAGAAAATATGTGAAGAGGAACAGAGAAGGCAGCAGGAGCAGAGCAGCAAGGACGTGAATGTCGATACCCAGATTGACCCAAGGTTGCTCCAGGAATGCCAGCAATTCGATTCAATCATAAGCAATCTAGAAAGCTCAAGAGAAGACGATACATCCAAAGCGACCGATACATAGGATACAACATCAAAAGAGGTTCCAAGCGAAGGAACCAGTGGTCTACCCCCTACTACAGACTTAGAAGTAATTTCCAAAGATCCTTCGGATCAAATCATTTTGCAAGTGGAGGATATACCTCCATTGGATGTCTTTTACAGCCCAAAGCACAGGGCCGTAGTAAAGCGACATCGGAAAAGGACAAGGATTGATCAACCTTCCCTGTTCCCTGAACAAACAGTGACAGCCAATGTAGTTTGGAAGGAAGAGTTCGATCCTTCTGATGACCTAACAAAATTGTCCTAATATGCTAGAGCCTATTCGGCGGCCACCATGGACAACGCATCATAAGTGAGTAGTTTGTTAAAAGAAAAAGACCAGGCAATCACTTCGTTACAAGCACAGCTATTGGAGGCACAACAAAAAATAGAACAATTAGAACAATTGTCCACACAGCAACAGTTAAATAATCAATTGAACAAGCAGTTGCATGAAGAGAAACAGAGGGTAGATTCGAGTGCAATTCAAAAGCAGAAAGAACTATCAGAGGCATTGGAAAATTTGAAGACAATGAATGAACAGATGGTAAAGACAAAAGATGAGCAAATTGCTCAATTATTAGGTCAAATAGAGAATTTCAAGAGTCTTTCGCAGCCTGCCGATTTCAGAGCAGAATCAATACAGATTAATAAGGCACTGGTAACACAAATAAGATTATTGTGTCATAAAATTGCTCAAGTTGAACCCCTGTGTGACATAACAGCATCAATAATCGATAAATCAGATGATGCTAGACAAGACTTTGAGCAGGCCAATGAGACCTTAACAGATTTTCTTACTTGGCAGGACACTAATGAGGGACAGACAACAAATTTGCCTAAGATCCTAGAATCCCATAAAGAAATTCTATTTATGGAATGGCAGTCCCAATTGATGAAGGCAGAGAGAGCAGTTTCTAGATGCAGATTATCCACAAGTAATTTGATTGAATTAATTAACAATACTCTCTATTTATCTAATATGATCTCTCCATGTACACCAGGTAAATTACTATCGGCTAAAACATTGGAGCAATCATGTTATAAAGAGCTGGAAAATAATGGGAGGTTGATCACAGGTATTAACAGTTTAACTTGGGACACCTATTGGTTGTTCCTAGTAAAACCATACAGCCAGAGAGCTGCCCTCAAGTGCCTAACAGATGCAATCGGGTGTATCATTCCCAATATACACGATGCCACCTATTCTGCTAAACTCAATTCTCGTCTCAGCCGCCCTCAAGAAGTGGAACCGATGCTAGTGATATGCCAACTCGGGTCGAAAGGCAAACAGCTAGAGTGATGAATCATGCTGCCGACTACCAGATTTATTTTGGGGAGATATTCAAGATCAAGTTGTACAAATTTAGTAGCATTTTAATTTTGTATTTAGTTAGTTTAATTAAGTATTTATAGACCCTTTCATGTATTTAGAAAGACTCGTAAGATTTTGTATATGACTTAAACCTAAAGTTGCACTACTGTACATGAGGTATATATTTTTATAAAGACTGGGCCAATTATTCCAATTTTGATAACGAAGCTTTTATGTGGATGTGCACTACTGCCTTTATTTAAAAGTATTTCTGAGTCAAAAGAAGGAATTCGAATTGCGATTGATGTTGGGAATGACTTGCAGCTCATATGGTACTACTAACTATGTCTGAATTCATTCTTTTTATGTGAATTGTTATTTGATCATTCTTGCTATTATTAAACATATGCATGTGTTTTAACAGCATTCTTTATACTTTCCACTATTGGATGTTTATAGCGTGCTTTAGTTCTAATCATACATGTATCAGTAATATAAAAAGATAAGTGTAACAATGTTTTACTAATTACTTTGTTCAACTATTTGAACAAAGCAATTATTATATGAATGAATGTCTATGTTTATTGAATAGAGTCATCTACATGCCTATTGATGAACATAGATCATCAAACGTTGCACTTAAGAATAGAAGATTCCCGGGATATAATAGTCATTTGTATTTTCGCTTTTAGATTAAGTCATCCATTCATTATCACTTATTAGAAAATCGGTCACTCATTCATCCCCTTTTTATTCATTACTAGGAAACTGGTCCCATTATATCCAGTCGGAGCCACCATCCCATACGAAAAGGAGCTGTATTAAGGTCTGGACCGGGTGGTTATCCCCCGATGTTGATGTAACGATTTTTGAGGCCTTAATCCAACATCAAGTCCTACCATGGAAGGGACATGATGGACAATGCATCAGAATTCGAGAAATTAAGATTATCCAGAGCGAAACTGATTTCCAATTTAAATTTTCTTAAAAATTGTAGAGATAACAATCTCATTCCCAAACACCCCTGACAACACCATCAGACAATTATTCAACTCAGTAAAGGATCCGATAAACCCTAACCTTCAAAAAGGTGTTTATGTTATTCCTTGCTCATGCGGAAAGGAATACATAGGTGAAACAAGTAAGTCTCTTAACATCAGAATTAAAGAACACACTGCCGACTTAAGAAGAGAAAGGACCTCATAATCAGCCTTAGCAGAACATGTTCACTCTTCCTCTCATTACATCTACATGGAAGATGTCAAACCAGTTAGAAAAGAAGACCACTATCTTAAAAGGAAAATCAAAGAAGCCACTGAAATAGAAAAAAGAAAGAAGAACCTGAACCGAGACGATGGATTAAAACTAATCACCACCTGGAAACCTTTACTTGACATCTTAAAGAATCAATAATTAACTCATATCCTTATTAATAATTTAATCCCTCCTCTCTCATTAAAAAATTAATAAAATATAAATCAAAACAACAAGGTAACATTATCTAACATCCTCCTTAAACAATATAACAAAAACAAATATAATCATATAAATAAATAATTGGTTATTTCATAACTCATCATTTGATAACATTAAAATAAACTTAAATCATAATTTATTAATTATAATATTATAGTAACATATGAATTTAAGTTAAGCATATAGTAGTAATAAGTCAAATTAAAACAAGTAGAAATTAATAAAAGGAATTATATATAAAATTATAGGGAATTAATTAAACAGATTAATTAATTAATTAAACAACTTAATTAATTAATCAAACTAATTGGATAATGGCCGACCTAAATTCTCAAATTAATTCTTTCATAACCTATATATATACCCTAAAATATAGCTCATGGATACATCATTAATATCTTTAGAATATCTATTGATGCATCCCTTGATTATGGACTCACTTGGTAGTCCGAAATGTTGTGTTCAAAAAACTCTATAATAGGTCATTCCTCCTCTATTTAAAACTATCCTCTCCTGTATGGATTCATTATTTAACAATAAAAGTGTTGTTCAATCAACTGAACAATGATCGTTCAATCAATTGAATAACACTTATGAAGCACTGAAAAAACATCCTCATATTTACATGGTGATGCCTAATCTAAATTGCAATCAATAAAAAAAATATATACATTATTTACAATTTAAAGAAATCTCAATTTCTTTAAAGAAAAGTTGTTGGGTCATCACTCCCTGTAGCTAAGATTTGGATGGAGGGGTCCTCATGTACCTTCCTGTAGAAAGACTCCTTGGTGAGCGGTTTGTGATAAAGATGCACTCGATGCGTGTTCACCTTAAAAGAATGGCCAAATCCATAAATGGAATTCAAGGTTAGAGTACCATTTTTATGCACTTCTTGAAGCTCATAAGGGCCAAGCCATCTTGTTTGGAATTTACCCAGAAAATTCTGGAATCTAGAGTCAGAAAGGAGTGCCCAATCCCCTTTTTGAAACGTCTTCCTCTTGATAAGGTTGTCGTGCCACTATACCCTTTATTGTTGAATAATTGTGGTCCATTGCAAAGTGAGCAGTTGATCCTCATGTGTTTCGTTGAAGTGTTGAAGTCGCCTGGTTTGGGCTTCTGTTAAATCCAGCCCCACTTCCTAGGCCGTTCTTAGAGTATTTATTTCAAATTTGATCATATAAATATGTTCTTTTTCAAACATGAGTTCTTATGCAGAGTGTCCAGTAGTATTCCTCCAAGTCATGCGATAGGCCCACAGTGCCTCTGGCAGTTTAGCAGCCCAGTCTCGCCGATGTGTTGAGATTATCTTGGTTATAATCGTTTCAATGACCTTATTGGTGCTTTCCACCTGCCCGTTCACCTACAAGTGATATAGCGAAGTGATCATGTGCGTAATATGATGGTTTCTGAGAGTGGCCATAATCTTGTGTCCTATGAATTTTTCTCCTCCATCGGTGATCACTTCTCATGGTAAACCATACCGCACAGATAACCCAGAATGGAAGCTAATCAAAACTTCCTATGTGGCTCATGCTAAATCTACTCTTTCCATCCATTTCATCACATAATCTATGGAAACCAGTGTGTAGGCCTTCTAATTATATGGTGGATGGAATGGGCCAACAAAGTCTAACACCCATCTCTCAAACGGTTCTATTACTAGTTGGGGATGCAGAGCCATTTCATCTAATTGGATAGGCCTACCCATCCTTTGGCAGCTATCACAAGCCTGGGCATATTTCTTAACATCCTTAAAAATAGCGGGCTAATAATAGCCCATTTGTAATACCTTACACCTTGTCCTATGATCTGCAAAGTGTCCCCCACAAAGCTCATCATGGAAAGCTTTCAGGATGTCATAAATTTCATCCTCACAAATGTATTTGCGTATACACATGTTAGTCCCAGTGTGAAAAAGATATTTTCCTATCCAAGAGAATTGAGATTTGTGTTGAACGATATGTTTCCTCTCTCTTATCCTCAAATGCATACATAGCTTCCCTACTGCCATGTAATTTTCCACATCTGCATACCATGGCATCTTAACCTCTACAGAAAATAGATGTTTATCTAGAAATTGGTCATCTACTACCAGTGGATCATTCACCTTCGAGATTTGAGATAGAAAATCAGCAATTGGGTTTTCCTTCCCTAGATGATCCTTAATAGTAAATTCGAACTCCTGGAAAGGAAATAGCCACCGTGTCACTCGACCATTTGTGATAGGTTTATTAGCTAGATACCAAATGGTAGAGTGATCAGTATATAGAAAGAGTTAGTAGCCAGTTATATAATGTCTAAACTTGTTTATTACATAAATAACAACTAAGAATTCTTTCTATGTTACTGTATAATTAAGTTCTGCAGAAGTGAGATTTTTTCTAATATAATATATAGCATAAGGTTTCTTGTCCTCCTCCTAGCCAAGGACAACACCTATAGCTACATTTGATGCGTCCATTGATATGTGGAAAGGAAGCTCCCAGTTTGGTCCACATAATACTGGTGTTGTTGAGACTACTTTCCTTAGACCTGTAAAAGTTGTGTCACATTTGTTAGACAATTTGAAACCAAAATTTCTTGTTAAAGCATATAAAGGTGCAAAATTTTTGATAATTTTTTAATAAACCTACGATAATAGCCTACATATCCCAAGAAGCTACGGACCTTTCTTTAAGTGCAGGGCATAGGAAGTAAACGAATTACCTTAAATTTTGTTGGATCTACCTATATCCCTATTCCAGAGATATAATGTCCCAATATTATGCCCTTGGTCATCATCATGTGACACTTAAAATTGCTTAAACATTACTTGGTAGCAATGCGTCATTCTAAGAATTTTTATAATGTTTGTAATTCTTGGTCGAAGTCATCCCCATATGGAGTAAAGTCATCCATATACACCTCAAGTCCCTGATTTATCAAATCATCAAAAATGTTGAATATAGCTCTTTGGAATGTAGTCTATGCATCGCACAAGACAAATGGTAATACTTTGTATGTGAATGTACTCAAGGGACAAGTGAAGGTTGTTTTTCTTTGGTCTTTAGACGCGATATGAATCTGATTGTAGCCAGTGAAACTGTCTAGGAAGGAAATAACTACTTCTTTGAAAAAGTATCAAGGACTTGATTGATGAATGGGAGGGGTAAGTGATCTTTCTCTGTTGCCTTGTTCAATTCTTGGTAGTCTACATATATATTCCACTTCCCATTTTTCTTGGGGACAACCACCAATGGAGAGACCCATTTACTATCCGAAATAGGATAAATGAAGTTCACATCCAACAGCTTCTGTAACTCTTCTTCCACAATGTCCTTGAGATGTGGATTCAATATTCATTAAGGATGTTGGATGGGTCAAACATTTTTCTCTGAGAGACCCATTTACTATCCGAAATAGGATAAATGAAGTTCACATCCAACAGCTTCTGTAACTCTTCTTCCATAATGTACTTCAGATGTGGGTTCAATCTTCGTCAAGGATGTTGGATGGGTCAAGCATTTTTTTCTATATATATGTGGTGTGTACATAGCTATGGGTCTATACGCTTCATGTTAGGATAATCCCATGCAAAATCCCCTTTATACTTATACAGGATCTATATGAGCATTTTTTGCTGATTGCTATCCAGACTATCATTAATTTTTTGAAATTTTCCTGGTTCGATCTCAACAGGCTTGTTGTTATGAACAGAGGTTGTCTCGATATGTTGGTCATTGGCATCCTTCAAAGGATATTATATGGCTTCATTATCAAGGAGTGCTTTCAACATTTGACACTTTACATTACTCACTTCAGCTGGTTGATTGAATTTTTTTTTGATAATGTCATCTTCAGTCTGATCTTTGAATTCCAGTGCCTCTGCTACTATGAGTGGTGAATGGATTCTTTCCTCCAGGTATAATGGTGGTTGTTTACATATGTTTACAATGGGAATACTAGGCTTGGAAAGAGGATATAAAACAAGATATTTTATAGGATCCCCCTTTGCAATAGTCATGTCGCCTTCTCGATTGCCTATATAAGCATCAATTATTGCTAGCCAAGGTCTGCCCAGAATCAGAGGATACCCATCCAATTGACACTTTGGGTTTATGACAAGAAAATCTGCTGGATATTCCCATGAATCAATAGAAATTGTAATATCTTGTAAGGTCCCTTTTGTCATTACCACCTAACGATCATCTAGTTCTAATAAAGTGGTTGTTGGTTCCAGGGTTGTAATACCAAGTTCTTGAAAGGTTTTTGCTCTTAAAATATTAATGGTTGCACCTATATCAACTAGTGTATTAGGAAAAGAGAGGCCATATATCTGAACTGTCACTATGGGATTTCCAAGATCTTCATACATTACCAGAGTTTACCCTCCCAAGAGTAAATCAGATAAGCTTCCTAGAACATGAATGGTGGGTGAAGTTTTTGCTTTCCTCATAGGCTTGTTTACACATATATCTTTGATTCTTTTAGCATATATGGGAATATCTTCAATGGCCTAGAGGAGAGTAATTTTAATACAAAGATTTTTTAGTTCCCCGAAAAGATCAAAATTTGGGTTAACAGTAGGTTTGGGTATCGTTAACCTTTCATGGAATGGGGGAGAAGTGACAATGAGATTTTTAGGGCCTTCATGCTTATTTGTTTCTTCCCCTTGGTTTAGATAAGTATCAATTACAGGAGGTGGTATATGTATAGGTGGGGTTTCAATTTCAATTGATGGCCGGTCCTTTCTTTCCCAGGGGTGATGATATGCCCCAACCTCAGTCTAAGTACATTACATTCTTTTTTCTCAATCTTGTAACCTGAGCTATCAAAAATTTGTACCAACTAGGACGCTATATTATTAGGATTCAGATTCGGCTGAGATGAGAATTGAGGGCATAGAGGAGGTTGAGGATTTTTCTGTAATGTATATGGAGCTGATAGTGCAGATTGGGGCTAAGGACCTATCCCAATAGGTGCATTGGATATCCCCACAGGTCACTACCAATTTGTAGACCAGTTCAAATTTTGAGAGGTGGATGCAGGCCAATGGGATTTATAGGGATTTCCCTGCCAAAGAGGAGTAAAGGGAGAATGTGACTAGCCATTACCTGGAAAGGGTTGAGTTGTCTAGCATGCCATAGGGAATGATTGGCCTTACCATGCTGCCCCAAGTTTCTGCTGCTAATTAAACTATGAAGAAGGAAAGAATTGGAATGTGTCATGTTACATACCTGTAGGTTTAGCCTGTGACTGTCAATGTCGGTTCATTAGACACACCAAATCTTTTTCTGCTTTTGCTTCATTGAACACTGGTTTCAGCCTTGACAGTGATGGACATTGTTTAGTGGTGTGATATTTGGTACAGATAGCGCATGTCTGGACCATGTCTAATGGACACTCCCATTGGTTGTGGTTTTTTCGACAATGTGGACAGAAGATAACCAAGTTTTGTTCTACTGAGGATTGATTTTGTTTAGCCTGTAAGACATCCAACTGCATTATGAGAGTGCCAAGGATGTCCATCTTGAAATCTTGCAAGAGGTTACCAATTTCAATCCATGTCACGCCTCCACTGTGTGGTTTTCTTCCCCTACTCATGGGATCACGACTTCCTGCTCTTGTACATGTGCTTCCTTGTGAATACCTGATACACAAGCAAATGATTTCATCATAATATTCCAAAGAAATATCTTCTTTCCCCATTAAATTTAGAGTTTCTAACCATTCCTATCTCATCCCTTTCATTAAGATAGCTCTTAGGAATTCTTTAGGTAAGGTGGTGTGTGGAGATATCTACAAATTATAATTAAACCGTTCAACATACTCTTCGAGATTTTCATTATCTTTTGCAGTCATCTTAAAGATTTCATCTTTTAGCAACCTAATCTTGAAAAAGTCCTTGTATCTTGTGAGGAAGGAGGTTTTCATATCATCCCAAGAATTAATAGTTCGTCCACCCAGACCCATGAACCATCTTAAGGCTGCTCCTTTCACAGTAGAAGGGAACAATTTTCACTTTTTGGGGTCAGTGGTGTAGTTATACCCTCTGTAGAGGACATCAAACTCAAACAGGAAGGTATGATGATCCTCTGTGATCATCCTGTCAAACGTTGGGATGCTCTGTAGAGGAATAACCTTCATGGGGGCATTCGCCACTTCATCGACTATGGGATATTTCAATGTTAAGGTTTGACCTTGAGTTGGTTGGTTTTCCATTTGGTAAAATATGTGCCAATAACCTTCAGGGATTTTAGGGGGTGCTTTTTGATTAATCGGGGGATTAACAACCCGACCTGGCTTTCCAGCACTGCCTAGATCTCGGATCACAAGGAACCCCTATTCAGATAGTTGTGGTTTTGCCTTAGCAGTTCCATTAGTTTCTCCTTCTCCTTCTCTTAAATTACGTCATTTTCCCTCTTGTAGAGGATCAAAGTGTAAACTTGTTTTAGGTTGAAGACTCTATTCAGATCCTCCAATTTGGTTTTGAATCTCAGCGTAAGCTATAGATGATGAGCCTGATTCTTGAAGGATCATAGTAGGACTTTTTCCAGTTACAACCTGAAATCGTACTGATGCTCGAGACTCTGCTTTTCTCACAATACCGTCTATAAAGGTTGTTCTCCCAAGGTTTACTAATCCCTTGGGTTTTTTGGATTTTTTTTGGGGGGGGTCTGGTTATTTTTCTATATTTCTATTCCTATTCATTCATAAAAACCAATTCCTATTTAATGTCTAAGCTCTTGCTAAAACAAAAGCTTGTAAGAAAGAAATTTACTTGCTAGGCACACAAGTTCTTACTTTCCATTGTTAAAACCCAATTATTTCACAGCAAGATAAAAAGGAAATCACTTTGAAGCACTCTCCCTAAGAAATATGCCAAAATGTTGGTGCACTAAGATGTCTTTTTACAGGCAATATTAATTCCTACACTTATTGTCAACCCAAGGTAAGAATTTTTATCTCAAGAGTGTCAACACTATATGTGGAGTGAATTTAGAGTTTATCTAATGATAAATCATTGCAATCACTAATAACTCTTTCTTCAACTCACTCCAAACAATGCTAAAAGAAATAACTATGGAAGAAATAACTCTTAACACACTATGCAACTCTATTTAGCTTGTTCTGAAATCAAATGAATTTGAATGCAAATGCAAAGAATCACGCCTGACAACCTTCAAATAGAATTAAAACTATATGACAATCTTCAAATATAATTAAAACTATCTCACTCAATTAGGAAAGAGAACTATACCAACTAAACAATAGTGATAATCTATAGCAAATCCAAATTGAACAACAAATCTCAATTGAACATCAAATCCTAATTTAAAAAAAAATCTCAATTGAACGGAAAATCCTAATTGAACAACAAACGAGCATATAATTATAAATGATATCTAAATAAAAAATCACTTATATAAGCAAGTTACGGAAATAAATTAATTCTATCTCTAAGATCTATGATAACATAACTCAAAATGGACAACAATCTACTACTGAAACTAACATAACCAATCCAATCAAAGCATTACTCAGATATATCACATAGCTAAGTATGAATCTAAATGAGCAACAGTATGAATCAGAATTGTCAATCTTCACAATAAGTGAGATGATATTAACTTTACAATAACAATCAGTAAAGATTAATAAAAAATATTATAATACAAGAAAGAAGTAGAAATTCTCTTGACTGGGCCTAGAGCCTCCAGAAGCCTCCGCTAAGAAATACTCAGAATATAAGTATGGTTCAAACACAGTCTTTCTTCATTAAAATGAACAACACCATTACAACATCACTGAGATAACAATATTATATGTCTCAAAAGAATAATTACAAGTTATGAAATTCTTAACTCTCTAGAATTTTTCCTTTCAGCCTTATATATTACATTTAGAAAATAAATAGACAAAAGAAAATCCTCAGGATCAGGGGATCCTGAGGATTTCGATATAAATAATTTGATTATGTCATGAAATAGCATCAGTCTGTCTGGTCTCTCGTTGCCTTGCCTCCCTCAGATGCTGTATTTTTCCTTTTATGACCTAATCCTACTCTGTCGATTGAACAACTATTTTTCAATCCACGTCTTCTGCATATAAATATAGAAAAAAGTCAATTTCTCATGTTAAATTTATCTAATCCGTTACCAAGTTCTTTTACCCAACCTTAGCTGTTATTTTCTTTACGTTGATCCATAAACAAAGAAAATCATGTGATGATAAATGCTAAATAAATCTATTTATAAAGAGAAAACATACCTTTTTCCTGACCCAACACATACCCCTCCTTCTTAAGGGAACATCATCTTCAGTGTTCTATGAGACCTATAACTATCAAACTGTTGAAATAAAATATACTTCCTATGGAGATTTATAACTCATCTCATTAAATTACTTACAATGACATTGTGCTAAAAACATGAAAAACGTACCATTTACTACAGCTTTATAACATAACATATTACAATATTTACAATAACAACCATATATACACTCATGAGCATTTTCTTCAATCAAAAAATAACCATATTATCTATGGAGATTTATAACATAACTCGATATAGTATTTACAATAATATACGCATATACACATATGCACATTTTCTCAACACATAAATAAAATGATATGATGCTTGCATCTACAACAAGGGAATCTAGAGGCTCACACCTTCACCCTCAAAAGTCATAGCATGATTCACTGCCTTCCTAGGAAGTCCATAATCCCCTTCGAAATCCAAATTTGCATCCAATGTCCAGCGTTGCAATCCTGTGTCACTTTTCCTCTCGGTGAATAGTTACCAACCCATTGTTCCAGGGCACACTCCCAATGTGCACTTGATTCCATTTGGGCATGCTAATGACCAAAACAAATCCATTCACCGACTTTCCCTTCTATTCTACATAGTCCCTCGTGAAATCTGGTCACCCCCTTTCATATAGTCACACACCTTCCAAGTTCCGTGGGCATCCCCTTCTTTGCTACACATTCCCTTGG
The DNA here is from genome assembly GCA_031772625.1 of Pinus tabuliformis. Taxonomy (NCBI): domain Eukaryota; kingdom Viridiplantae; phylum Streptophyta; class Pinopsida; order Pinales; family Pinaceae; genus Pinus; species Pinus tabuliformis. The sequence continues at coordinate 771,013,763 of CM062809.1, forward strand.
GCGACCTCTCCCTTGGATAGGTTTCCTCACATTGTGTTGTGTTGTGCAACAACCCCCCCCCCCCCCCCCCCCCCACCATTTATTTATATATAAATTTGTTGGGAAATTGTTGTATAAATAAGTGTGGACCCGTAAAAATTTAAAAACACTGGAAAATAGAATAGTTTAGGGTTTTTTAAAGAACATATATGATTTTTGAATAAGCAAACCCAATCAGGCCCAAACAACTTGAATAAAGACTACCTTAAATAAAATGTTGATGACATCACATATCACAAGGTCTCAAAGAAACACCACTTTGTTCTTACCCTCTCAAAACTTGCGATATGATAAAGGATATCCCCCGAGAACCAAGCAAATCTATTCCTTAATAGGGTTAAGTATTGAGAAAATTACTTCACGGAGGAACTTGCGCGCATCGCAACATTATAGAAAAAATGATATAAGAAAGGGTGGAGGACCATTCCCATTAAAAAATGTGCTAAAATAACCAGAGTTGATAAAATAAAAAATGCAGTCTATAAAAATCTCGTGTCCAGTTAAATTGAAAACCATCAAAAAACTCCCCACTTGTTTCACTTATGATTCCCCCGATTGCGATAAATATATTTCTTAAAAGGCACACTTCAAGAGAATCATAAAACTAAATAACTAAAAAAGAAGGCTGCGCTTGTTAACATTCCGTTGGGCTCGCTATAACACCACATAATTTCTTGTGATTTCTCAATTGCAGAAAGCCTTTGGCCATATCCATTCTCCTCTACTCCCAAAACATATGATTATGATATTGTGATTATCGAATCACAAATATCCCATACCCAATGAACCAATATAGTGATATCACTATCACATATCGGAATAGTAAATGGAGATAAGTTTTATATACCATTTGAAAAGGGTTTTATGATGTGATATACCAATGGATAATAAATAAGCACGTGAAGCCATGATATCAGTTATTTAACAATTCTAATTGTTTTTATGATTTGAAATCCCAAGGTGATTTGATGACCTATATATATTGATCCGCATATAAACTTTCCTTTTCATCATTTCAGGCCTGTATGTTTGTATGTTTCTTCATTTCACACCAATTTATCTTCATTTCTTTGTGTTCTCAATTTGTAGGTTTACCCTAAGAAATAACTGTGTAACGAGATGACTAAGTCGAAGAAAGGAAAGGAAACCATGGAAGCTTTGCAATATTCTTCTTCTGATGTAACATAAATACCCACACTTTTCTGAGATATGACATGTACAATCGATAGCGGAACTTCCTCCTGGGAGACCATGTGCCAATTACTAGAGAGCAAGGGTCTTAGGATAATTCAAAGAGTAGTAACAAAATATGATACTACCTCTTTTGAAGCCTCCCACTTTGACGTTTCCAACACTTTTCTTCATAGAATTTCTTCTAGACCCAATATTCTACCTTACACTGATATGGTAAAATGGATAATGAAAATATTAACATTTTCAATCGACCATTCCAGACTTCAATGAAAATAGTTATAGGATCCTTCACAACACAAGACTTGAAGAGAATGTATGATATACCAGACCCACAGAAGCTATATGACAAAGCCTTTCCTAAGAAATTTGTAGGTGTAAATGCTTTTCCATCAGACCTAATTAAGGAATGGAGGTCCAACTTAAGAAAACACAAGCATGAGAAATCAGGTATGTATTATATATCATGTCTCGCTGGTCCCTATTCCTATATCACAACTATGTTGTGTAGGTTGTTTGGGCATGCCAATAAAACTAAGTTCACTATTTAGTGGGTTCCCTTAATCGATGTAGTAGTGAATTATTTCATAATGGATTGGGGCACTATCATGTCTAATAATATTGCTTTCCAAATCTTGGATTTTAGACAACACCGATATGTCTCTACTATAGTAGTCCCACCATTTTTCATGAGTTCCTACATTATGGATGTAGTTTGTTTCACTACTAGTTTCCCAACCATGGGGTAAAAATGGACTATTAAAGATCCCACCCCCATCCATATATAGCATAAGATCCTTTTGGAATCCAATTTCCACAACCATTTCTATAGGATTTCCCAAGGAATTATGTTATGTATCCACCAAGCCCTTTTTGATAAAAGAGCCTCAAGAAAATTTATTTTATACTAATAGGTAGGTGGTTTGGAGAAGAAATTTTTACTTATGTTCAAGTCTATGGAAGCCTAAAACCTCCCTATTTTCCCCCATTGTATGTCCCAGATAAATTTCTTTCTAGGGATATTGCCTACCAAACTATAGGGGATGGGCTAATCAGGACCCTAAAAGAATCTAAGAAGTCTCTTTGGCCTTCCTTTCCCCTCTAGTGTGGTGTTTATACATTACATGATTTCAAGCATGTTAGACTTGGAAAAAATCATATTACATGTTTGAAACTTGCCACCATTCGTGGAAGATAGTTCGACCCCAATAACGTTGCACAAAACGTCACTTCTCAAGTGAAAATTAAACAGTTCATCCACAAAGATGATGATTACGATGACTTATTTGAGTCTGTTGATATTTTTTCATAAGTGCAACATTTGGCTATTTTGAAACTGGATCGACAAAGGCTAGCTCAATTCCACCAATACAGGAGGAAAATAATAGAAAAGGTCCCTTTGGATATTTTAAATATCGCTCAGCCAATTTTTCCAGAGGAGAAGGTCTGAGACCAAGACTCAAAAAAGGGATCGGAATAAGGTTCCAAGAATAATTCAGGAAATAAATTAGCACAAGGCTCAAAACATAGTTGCAGTCATAATTCATAATAGGGCTCAGAGCACAATTCAGAGAAGAGTTTAAAAAAGGATACTAAAAAGAAATGAGAAAAACCTTTCAAGGAGATAGAAGTGGAATATATATCCACATAATTACATACACATGAATATTCTTTCAAAAATCAGATAGATGAAGCATGGAAATAATTTTACCAGCATATTCGAGGACATGAAGTGGAAAAATATGTTGAGATGGAAAAAACATTCAACACACCCCAAAACATTAGACAAAGCTCGCTTAATGAAATTCCTACTGAAAAAATTGTCACTACAAAGGAAGTTGAGATCATCTTGACCTTCCCTTCATCTGAAATCATTCTCAGGGTGGAATAAATCCCTCCTTTTGATGTCTTTTATAGCCCCAAACATTTGGATGTGGTAAAGAGACAAAGGAAATGTAGAATAACATAACCATGATCAACAATAATTCCTAACAATGTACTTATGGATATAGTATGGAAGGATAACCCCATATATCCTTCAGAAAATTTGACAAAATTGTCACAGTTTGTAGGTGTTTATGCATCTTCTACTATTGACAAAGTAGCCAAATTCATACAATTGGTAAGAGAGAAGGAAGAGAGAATCCAACAGTAGAGAAATAGTTGGCAGAGGAGAGACATAATGTTGATCATCAAATGAGAAGAAAAATGTCCCAATTATATCATAGCTTTGGCCAACTATAGCTCCAGTATCAGGCAGAAACAAGTGCTAAGGATATGCAAATTAAACAACTACATTTTTTACTAGATCAATTGAACGATAATACAAAGGTTGAGGATTTTATCAAGGAAGCATTAGAGCTTAAATATTTATTATCAAGGCAAGAAGAAAAATTATGTCAAAAGTTGTCTATCATCAATCCAATGTCCAAGACAAGTGATGCATTGAAGAATCAAGCATCTAACCTGAGGGTGAATATTAATAAGATTGATGATAAGATCTCGAGATATGTAACATGGCAAGATACTCCAGAGGGTAGAGCAGTCAATATTACTAGGATAAAGGAATCACATAAGGAGATCCTCTTTATTGATTGGGATATTTGACTGAAACTAGTAGAAAGAGAAGTTTCCAGACTGACCGATGCTACAAATAATATCATTGAAACCGTCAATGATAATTTTCACAATGCTAAATTGATATAGTAATGCCCACCTAGGAGACTCCCTGATCTCAAAGTCATAGAAATGAAATGGAATGAAACTTTAGAAGCGAAGGAAGAGGCAATTAAATAGCTTACCAAACTAGACTAGGAAATATATTGGAAATATCTAGTGAATCCACACATTCAATGGATAATGCTATGTTGCCTCAATGAATCAACCACACATATGCTTCCTACTCTTTCAGATGCAGTGTATGCATGGCAATTGTGCATGAGGATGGGTTAGCCTCATGAAGTCAAGCTGATGACCGTATTTACGAGCTCAAACAATGAATGAAAGAGCAGACACCATTACATTCTTGAGCTCGTCATTGCAACAATTTCTATTTCTATATTTTTGTCACTTGTTTTAAGGAGAGTCGTTTATACCTCCTCGGAACTTTCATGTAATATCTACTTTTTAACTTTATTCTTATTATATAAACCCGTTCATGTCTATGAAGAAGGGGTCCCCAATTTTATAAAGAAAATATTTGAAAGCTTGCACTTTGGTACTTTTGAAGTTTGTCTTAGTAGAATGACTCGATTAGAATCGTGAGGTTTTGTGAAGAAGGTTTGAAAGGTTCCACTTTTGTACTTTTGAAATCATCTTAATGAAAGATATTGGACTGGGGCTATTTACTTCATGAGCAGAGTCATATGCATCAGATACTTCTATCATAGTATATTTATTTCTTTATGAGTTGATATCCATTTCTCTTTATATTTTTTGTTATATGTGTCTCTTTTAATGTAGTTATGTATCCATTCACTTATGAAAATGATAGAATTGTTATCTTTAACACCTATATGAGAAATTTTTGAATTTTATTTAAATGCGATATATGTATCATCAATTATTTTGATTAACTATTAATAAAAATAAATATTTTAAAAGACTTTCATTTTTCTTAGTGTTTGATCAATATTCATCATCATACACTAAATATAATCACTATAGGTCACATAAATGTAAGTAATCCAAGGTAATAAATAGATAGGTTAAATATACATGTATTACAGTTGAAAACCACCCCATCTATCACTTATTCATTTTTTATCATCAACACCCTATCCATCCTATCACATTTTTATTAGGAAAGTAGTCCCACTATATCTAGTCGGAGCCACTGATCCAAATGGATAAGGGATGGTATTCAAGTCCCTGAACAGGTGGTTTCCCCATGTTTTTGTAGTGCTTTTTGGGGCTTCAATATTTTGGTGCTGGAAGGAGGGCCATCGACTATGAATGGGAAAGAGAACTCAATCTAAATTAACAAGCCATTCCAATAGTCACTCCCCCTCAAGATCACCTCCAACTTCTAGATCCTCATCCAAAGCTCCTATTTCCATAACTGAAGTTGAGAGATCACCTCCAAAATCTCCTAGTAAATTTCCTAAAGCACGTTCTTCATATTATAATCCTAAATCATCTAAGGTCCATACTTTCATAAATAAATTGGGAGAAATATCTAATTCAGCATAAAATCTTGTTCCATATAAAGCTTCTAAAGGAAGTATAAATTCTACTTTGCAACCTACTTAGATTGTAACTTGTTCTCAAAGTGACAAGATTGGGTTTCCTCCGTTTGAGTTTCCTCTTCCTTCTTTTCGAAAGCAGACTAAGAAATCTGAGTCATATCCATCAACTAGTGAGATTTTGTCAAATATCCCTGCACAAACACCTTCATTCCCACCATTCATTCTTGTTAATACCTCTTCTTCTCAAGGTATTGGTGCTAGTTCATCCAACATAGCTACCCAACCTACCTCTTCTTCCACACAATCACCCTCAGTATCCACCTCTTCCCAAAATCCAATAATGGTAGGAAGACAAAAACAACAACCACCACCACCAGTCAGGCCATGCACCAATCCTGGAGTTGTGCAAATGTAGACACCTATCCATGAAGTACCTAAGCATCCTGAAATATGGCTACCAAAATTTAATCCTGATGATGGATTACCTACTAAAGATCATCTCCATAACTATATGTTAAACATTAATATTAATGGAGTAGTTGAAGACGACTATGTAGTAAGATTGTTTCCCTACGCCCTCCAAGGATCAATAGGTTCATGGTATTTCTCATTACCATGAGTGCATAGTACTATTTGGGACATATTTGAAGAGCAATTTTTAGGTAAATTTGGTGATTATCGCATAATTGCATCCCTTATTAATGATATTTATAATTTAAAAGCTAAGTCAAGTGAAAAGATCAAAGATGTCAATTCTAGATTCAATAAATTACTAAACAAAATCCCATCCACATTAAGCCCTGGTGTTGATGTCCCTATCGAGTGGTAAATTTATTCTCTTCCTTAGCAATTTTTGTCGATAGAGACAATAAGACTACTTTAGTAGAAAACATGAAAGAAGCCCTGTATGTCAAAAAGACAATAGTTGCATTGGAAAAGAAGACAACCTAGGAAGGTAGGAAAGCTAAAAAGGTTACATTTAAGGATGAGTCAAAGAAGAAAGCCCCTAACGATCCTTTTGATCTTGAAGGCCTATAAAATTTCCTTGAAAACATGTCAGATGAGATGATAGAGATTAAGGAATAGGTAGTTGAATCCTCTTCTAAGAAATATTTTAGATCCTTCAAGAGCAATCAGACATTTAATCCTCAACCTCTAAACACAATTTCCAATGCTGAATTTGATTTAGGTGAAGATGATGGAGAAACTGCATTATCTGATGATGAGACTGAAGATGAATAATTGGTTGAAGTACATGGAATATGGGATTTTATCCTTCCTTCTTCTAATGATGAAGATGAGGAAGAAGATTTAATTGATAGAACTAGGAGTAAAGTCCCCATTTATTCAACACAATCAGCCCAAAATAAAAATCCCTCAACCTCTAGTAGCAAGGAGAAAGTGACCAGTAAAAATTCTTCTCCTAAATATCTTCAACCAACTTCATCCTCATATAATCCTCCATATTCTTATAAAACCCTAGTAGTTTCTTATACCATGGAATATAACATACTGCAAGAGATGAAAGAACTGAATGTAGTTCTTGCTACTCTTCCTATTGTTGTGTTATCCCAAGCTTCAAGAGGAATGGGTAAGCCTCCCAATGATTCATAATATAAGCTTGATCCCACTAATGCTATCTTAATTGGTGATAGATATGATTCATAATATAAGGTTGATCCCACTAATGATATCTTAATTGGTGATACATCTAACTCACATCCTCCCCCTTTCCTCTTGACTTATGAAATATTCAATAAAAATCTCCACAGTTGCCTAATAGACACAGGGGCCTCTTCAAACATTATGCCTAGAATAGTCTATACCAAATTAAATGTCTCACCCCCAAAAGTATGTTGTTCACGTTGTGCAACATGATAGAAAAAAGTTGAAGTCTTGGGGGAAATCAATTTTATCACCATTAGACTTTCTTTTAATGCAAAATTTTGTCTGGTAATTGACATTTTAGTTGTTGATATTCCAAAATTTTATGGTTTAATTATTAGTAGAGATTGGTTTAAGAAACTTCATGGATATTTTGCAAAAAATTTGTCTCACATGTGGATCCATTACAACGGAAATCCAAATCAAATAAGAAAAGACCGAGAAAAACATCTCAATCACATAGTAATTGATTTTGAAGATGAAAATGAGCTAGTGTCTTTCAACAATAATATCATTGGAAACTACTTTGATGAGTCATTTTTAGGAAATTTCAATGCACAGAAGTCACCTTTCCTGGATAACTGTGTTACTTCCCAGATTGAGAACTTTTCTCAAACATATTCTTCCAAATGTATAAATCTTGTAGATAAACCATTAGTTAAAACTTTGTTCTCAGCAATATATTTTGATGGATTTAAATCCAATGATGGTGCAAGAGTCGGTCATCTATTAATTAGTTTGGAAGGAGAAAAAGAAATGCTAGCATGTAGGTTAGAATTTTAATGCACAAATAATACCATTGAATGTGAGGCATTGATATAAGTTTTGTATAAAGCAATACCCTGTGTTATCAAATATCTTCGAGGCTTTGGAGATTCAAAGATTATCATCAAACAAGTAAGGAACACCATTCATTATCTCTCTAGACATTTGAAACATTACCAATCATTAGTCCATGATGTTAATTCAAATTTTTTAGCATTCAACATCTCTCCTATCCATATACTTAGAAATGCAAGTGCTGACCTTCTGGCTAACATAACCTCCAAATTTATACCCTTAGAGGATTATAGTCTAGATATGTTTTCCATAGAATTAATTTTTAGAGCATCCATTCCTGATAATGTTACAAATTGGCAAGTGTTTAATGATGACGAAGATATCCTAAGCTTTTTGAAATCTGAAGGATCGTATGATAAGAAGATAATTGATGAAAGTGAGCATGATAATCAGTTAAAACAGAAGTCCAATGAGAATCCCATACCCAAATGTTTTGTAAAACTTGGGGATATTTATGATATAAAATACATATTTAAGAAGGTTACTAATTCTAAGCTCCAAAGTTCAACCTTAAGGTTTCAAATAGTAAACCTTGAAACTGATCTCAAGCCAGAAAACATTAATCTAGGACTTTGTCTCTCACCTGTTGAGAGATCAACCTTTAATAATTTGTTAAAAAAGTATATAGTGGTATTCTCTTGGAGCTACGATGATCATAAAACATATGATACCTCCATCAGACAAAACTATTCCCATGATATGCAATTACAAACGAGTACAATAGAAATTAAGGAAAATTCACCCCAATCTAGAAAGTCAAATCAAGTTTGAGCTGAATAAACGCCTTAAAGCCAAGATCATCTTTCGTCTTAGGAATTCATAATGGGTTTCAAACTTAGTGCATGTCGGGAAAATGAATGGTGACCTTCGCATCTATATAGATTTTAGAAATGTCAACAAAGATTGTTAGAAGGAAAATTTCCCATTACTAACTATGGAGCAAACACTGAAATCAGTAGTTGGTTCAGAACTAATTTCTTTTCTTGATGGATTTTCATGATATTACCAAATCCTAGTCCATCCATGTGAGAGATTAAATATTACATTGAGGACTAAATGGGCAACCTATGCCTACCAAAAAATTCCATTTGGTTTAATCAATGCAGGGACAACATTCGAAAGGGCTATGGGTATAGCTTTCAAGGGTCTCATAAACAAAATTGTTTTCATTTACTTCGCTGAAATAACTGTTTATTCCAAAAAGATAAAAAAACCATTTACATGACTTAAAGAAAATATTTGAATGTTGTAAAAAGTATGGAATTTCATTAAATCCAAAGAAATCTTATTTTTCTCTAGATGAAGGTAAGCTTTTAGGCTTTATTTTATCCAAAAAGGGAATTTGTATTGATCAAGATAGAATCAAAGAAATAGTTGAAATTCCTTTGCTCCACAACAAAAAATATATGCATTCCTTTCTAGTTCAAATAAATTTTGTTAAGAGATTTGTGTGTGACTTTTCCCAATTTCTTTTACCATTACAAACCATGATTAAGAATAAAAAATCTAAGTGGGTACATAACGAAAGAGAAGCTTTTGATTTAATCAGACAGACCATTATGAATGGTCCCTCTTTAACACTTCCAAATTTTTTAATCGTTTCATCTTGTATACATTCACTTCTCAGCCATATTATGTTGTTGTTCTAACCCAGCTTAAGATCAAAAAATTGAAGCACGCATCTCTTTCTTTAGTTCTTATTTTGAAGGTGTTGAACTAAATTATTCAGAGGTGGAAACTTTCTTTTTTTCTGTTTTCAAATCTATATATAACTTCAAGCATTTTCTCCTAAAAAACCACACTAGAATAATAGCCCCATTCTCAGCAATGAGATAATTTCTTATGCTAAGGGAAGTAGGAGGAAAAAGGGAAAATTGGGTAACAACTCTGCAATATTATGCTATTGACAATAAACTAGCCAAAATTATCAATGGACAAGGTTTTTGCAGGTTGCTTACAAGAGCTTCCAACCTACCACCAAATGAGGACTCAAGTAGTACTGTGCACATATCTAAGGTATGCCAAAACGATTTGGAGTCCCAATATGCCGATCTTATTTTTTATTTGAAAAAAGAATATGCTCCCCCTGAACTCAATCAAAAAAGGAAAATGGATTTAAGATTAAAACCAAATCAGTATGAAATCATTTATGATGTGTTATTCAGGGGAAATTATGACTCCATATTACTAAGATTCCTTGAAATGTACGAAGCATGGAAATTTTTGCAAGAACCCCACGATGGACCAGCTGATCCATAGTTTGGAGGAGATACCACTGCACATAAGATCTTTCATGTTGGGTACTATTGGCCAACTTTGTTCAAGGATACCCATGAATACATGAAGAAATGAAAAATATGTCAAACTCCTCATGGAAGACAATGAAAACCTGCCTTACATTGGCAACCGGTCAATAGTGAACAACATTTTGAACAATGGGGATTGGATATCATAGGTGAGATTGTTCATCATTCTTCAAAATAACATAAATATATCCTTACAACTATAGAATATTTTACTAAGTGGGTCAAATAAATTCTACTAAAGGTAGTCAATTCTAATGCTATCTTTCAATTCGTTGATCAGTTCATTATTACTAGATTTGGCTTACCAAATGCACTTATGTTTGATAATCCATATTACTTTTTAGGAAATAATATGACTGAATTTTCTCATAAGAGTGGTTTTAAACTTAAATACTCTGCTAGCTACTACCCCCAAGAAAATGGTTTAGTAGAATGAACCAACAAGAACCTCACAAGAATTATTAAAACAACTGTTGATGAGAGACAAAACAATTGCTATAAGTATTTGACATTTTCTCTATGGGCAGATCAAATAGCTTAGAAGACCTAAATAGGCACTTCTCCACTGAATCTAGTGTAGGGGAAAGAGGTTATCATTCATTTGAATCTAGCCCTTTCCTCATTATCCCTAGTCCAATTTATTGAAGAAACACCTGTGTCTACTTTACAACTAAGACAGTCTCAATTTATTAAACTAGAAGAAGAAAGAGAGAAATCTAAGCTTACACATGCTCACCATCAACATCTAGTCAATCTTCTCTTGATGAAAGTTTTTTTTCCACAAAATATTTTCAAATTGGAGATATCATCCTTAAATGGGACAAGGCACATGAGGAAACATGAAGCATACTAAATTCAAGAAAATGTGGCTTGGACCATTTGAAATTGCTTAACAAATAGGCCAATCAACATTCATATTGCAAGAATTATTAGGAAAGACAGATTCTCTTCCTATCAATGGGCTTATTTTGAAAACGTTATTTTCTTAGAACATTACATCTTCTATTGTAACATTATTTCATTTAGTTTTTAGTTATCTTAGAAAATAATGTTAAGAAGCATTAATTTTGGCTTTGCAATAAAAATCTCTTAAAAACATTTTATGATCTTTCTCTTTGAAAGTATGAATTCTTAAGGAAATTATCACAACATTTGAAATTTAGCTAAGTATCATAAAACTATGAAATTTCTTTTCCATTGAAGTTGTAAATTCTTTGAAAACCTCAACTTAATAAAAACCTTTTACACTATTATCAATAAAGAAAGGGTATATTTAACAAGGTAAAGACTATTTAAATCTAAGCATCTCCAAATCTAAAATTGTCATCCAAAACTCTTAAGGAGTCAATGATTCTACCCATCCATTAACTTTACTATTTTTATAGTGCAATTCAGAAAATATATTAACCTTGAAAGATAAGGGGTATCATCATGAGCATGCTTACCATGTTCACAGGAAAAAGGTAGACTAGCATTACCAACACTGAATACCAAACCAGGGCAATCGGTTATGATTATTTTAATCTTAAGACAAGGGTTCTCATCACGAGCCAACTTTTTCAATTCAATTAGAACCACTCAATGGAATTGTCAGTTTCTAGTCAACAAAATAGGATAATGGCTTTTATGTAATAGAAAGAAAAAGAAAAAATATGAAAATAAAAGTTAATAAATAAAAAAGAAAAATGGAAAATATATATACTTTTGAAATTATCTCTAAATATTGCACTCTTAAATGGATGGGATTTTGAATCATTGATAGTTAAAGCCCGTTATTGTCAGTATCTTCATCCCTCCGTCAATGATCAAATTCTCTTGTTGCATTGCATGTTAGGTGTCTTGCTTAGTCAACTACATTCCTTTAGGATCATGGATCATCTGACATTAGTGGCTTATTGTACATTTTCACTCATGTACTTTACCTGTTGGCCCATTTTCATTCATTTAGATCATCTATAGTCAACTTTTGTCTTTAAATGTGCAAAATTCATCTTTAGGGTTTTCAGTCTCATTAGGTCTAGGGTTTCATCAAAAAGGTCTTCAAAATGATCAATAACGGTCAACAGGTGCATGAGGAGGTCGAATAACATTCTGATACCAATAATTTCCATAATCACATACTCAGTGATTTTTTTTCCTCAAAACAGTGTTTTGAGGAAAAACAGAGTATTTTATGTTTTCACATATAAATTTGATGTAATTTCTGTTTTTTCATATGTAATAGATTCAGTGGAAACCTTGGTCACCTTGCCAAGCTTCAACATCTCCATCACCTGCAAGGCAAACAAAAAGTCAAATCATTCAGTTCATCAAATTGAAAAATAAAGCAAACTGCCTGAAAATAGAGTTTGAAAAGCAAGTCAAATGCAAACATTACAAAAGTAGGTTTTTATGAGTGAAAAATTAAAATCTTTTGTATATAAACTATTTTTCATGTTCAAAGAGCTCATTTACATCTAAAGGAGAAAGACTGAGCAAGAGAAAGTCTGTGTTGGAGAAAGAGAACAAAATCACAGCAATTTGTGCGAATTTCAGAGGCCCGGCACATTGGGTCGTGGGCGCGGTCCATAGGGTTGGCACGACGCATTGGGCCACCCTCTATAGTGCAAAAGATACACAAGCGCGTTGCATTAGAGTGGCACGGCGCACAGGGTTTCAAGCCTGATTCCACCCACAAACTCATCCAAACTGCTAAGTTTGCTCAATTTCCACCTGTTCAAGTAAGTCAAGCATTCTTCCACTGCCAGTGATTGAGTTTCTCTTAGAGTTTATGGTGATTTAATGAAAAAAACTTAAAACCCTACCTCCTTTCCGAAAAACGGTTACATAGGGTTTACAATTTGTGTTTTTGCTGCCAATTCCACTCCATCACTCCTTCACTCTTTGATTCCCTCATTCATTTCCGAGTTTCATCAAATCATTTCCCCAAACCCCATATCCCCAAATTACTATTCCCATATCCCTAACTCCCGCTATCCAAAACCCTAGTTAAAAATCCCCAAACCCTGATTGTTGTCCGAATAGCATTCCCTAAACCCCCTATTCCCCTAAATCCTGTTAATAACATTCCCAAAACCCCTCATACCCTCTCCCTCCATAGTCCCTCATACATTCTCATCCTTGATTGCAAGAAACTAAAGACACCATAAATCTCTTCATACTCATCTAACATTGGAAAATAGGGAGTCTGATTCTCCCTATGACCAAGATGAGGAAACACACAGTGATTCTTCTAGAGAAAGGCATGCACCAAGGAGACCTCACAAGGGTGGTAAACATATACGAGAGGAGCCTACTTCACTTGTCGAGCTGCAGGCCTGCCGTCTTGCTGTCACATGCTTTCAACACCAATCCTGTTATCAGTTCTGTGAGATGGTATAGAGAGTCCAGTACCATCATGAGTTGGCCAGGTTGTTTGTGCTCCATCTTCATAATGGCCAAGTCACTCTAGCAGGTGTGACATTCACCTTGACACCAGAGTCTATTTCTCTAGCAACTGGCATTCCAAATGTTGGTGAGCAATGGAATAAAAGGTAGTAGATTGATAGAGAACATTATGAGCCTTAAATAAAGGCTAGTTATCAGAGACATCTCAGTAGACTTTTTCCCTTCTGGTATCTGAAAGACTCATAAGCTCTCTTGATGAAACTCATAATTAAGTATTTCAGCTCTGAGGGCCGGTTTTCTCGCCTATATGCATATCACATCTGATTGTCGATGCACTTTAATAGGGTGAGAATGATGAATCTCCCCTATTTTATTTGCCAGAACATTGAGAAGATGACCACCTTAGTGCATAGGAAGTCTCCTCAGCAGCAATATAACAACATATATCATTTTTCACTAATCAAAATTGTGGTCTTGCATCAACTTGGTTTACAGAACATCTCATGGGAGGATTCCATCTCACATGAGGTCTTCATAGGTCATTAAGTACCTCTAGTAGCTTTTCATGAGACAAGTGGACCTTCACATCAGTAGGAGATTCATGAGACACAAACCACTAGTGTGCCAGTGTTTATCACCTACCAAAAGGGCACTAGAAGGTTGTTTGCAGCAGCAAAGCGAGTATTATCTCCACCCGTGGTGGAAGGGATCTCACTTCCTCCATCAGCAGAGTAGGTTCAAGACAAGCGCAAGAGGCCATTACATGATGAGGGGCCTTTAGGAGGGCAAGAGACAGATTTTATTCTCACTCATGATGATGACACCGATTTGTGCCCACAAAGCTCAAAGCTCAAGGAGATCATTCAAGAGCAACAAATAGACATTAATGATTTTTCTCTCAACCTAGAAATATCCAAGTGGATAATCAAATTTCTGGAGCAAAGAAACAAGCAGCTAGAGGATCAGTAAGCCATTATGGAGATACAAAACATACGATAAAGCCGGCAAGCTGCCAAGAGGAGGAAAGTGAAGCTCACACCACTTGAATAAGAAATCAATGCTGATCGTGAGGCTTGGCTTGAGAGAGCAAATATCCACTTTGAAAAGTTGCTAGAGAAGGCCAACAGGGAGAAAACTATGTTGAGGCACATGGCCTACCGCTACCTGGTCAGAAACAAAGTTTGCAAGGCAAGAATCAGAAACTTGAAGTCCAAGTTGAGGAAGGCGTCGAGGAAGTGAAAAGAGCAAGATAGACTTCAGATCTTGGCTAAGGCTTCCTTGGCCCAACATAGAAATTAATGGAGGACACTCAGCCCAAATTTCAAAAAACTTGGGACACATTTTTCAATTTTGGAATTTTTGGCCTAAAAACAGGTTTTTCTGCCCAATGTGTTGCGCCACCTCGAGATCGCTTTTGATGGAGACCTTCTTTTGAGGAAAACTCATCATTTCTGGATTTTTCATGGAAAAATATGCATGCCTACCAATGGCAAACAAATTTTGACAAGTTTTGAGCTTCCAAAAAGATCAAAAACACCTAAAAAATGACCTTTCTACCCCTTTTTGGACATATAGGGAGCAGTGTTGGGAGAACTCCGTTTTTGAGGGGAAAATGGAGGCAAAATTCAAAAATTATACCTTTTCTAGAAAGTAGACAAGTATACCTTTCCAACAAGCACACTTGGAGAAAATTTGGACATTGGGAAGGCCTCCAAAAGTAGCTGCAAAAAGGCACTATGCATAGGGAAATCAGCGTGGCGCATTGGAGGAATTTTGCTCATTTTGGCCAAAATACTCTATTTTTCACCTAGTTTCTTGACATTCTGACTTCTCTACTTCTAATTGTCAAACGCATGATGTAATTTAATGTGAATTGATTGATTTTGATGTAATTATGCTAAATTTTCACTCATAGAGGTAGACTCATCCATGAAAAGGTAGTTTGCAACTCAATGAATCAGTTCCCTAGTTTTTAGAGGCAAGCTATTCCACTGCCTACTTTTTAGTTCTCAGTATAGAATTTGTTGTAACAGCTCCTGAACTTATGCCCTCTATTGCTAGAGGCTAGGATGAGTTGTTGTTTGCCTATATCTTGTGATTTTTCAGTCATTAGCAAGGGTTGGACTTTTCAGAAAGCTTGGAGCTTCATTGTATACATATTTCAGCAGTTTGGCTAAGGAATAGACCAGGGTTTGCAGCACTTTATGGGATTCATGTGGCATCTTGCTTTGGTATTGTGTTTCCTTCTATAATTATAAGTTTACATGTGTTTTATGTAGGCAATCATCTCTCTTTGCTTCATCTTAACTAAATAAAACAAGGATAAAGGTAGAATCCATTGAAATTGTAGTGCTCCACCTAGGGTTTGTCTAGTTATTTATGTTTTTAGTTGTTTGAAGAGGATCCATGAGACTTTCTTGTCCTCTTCAACTCCTCACCTGTCTAAAGTTCTCCATTTCATTCAATTTGAAGTACCAAATCATTTGCCTACCTTTCCCCATAGAGAACTCTGCAAAAACTGAGCCTCATTCCCCAAACCCAAATCTGACTTTCCATTTGAGGCAAAAAAACATCATCAAAATTTAATCAAAATCTCCTGCACACATGCCTAGCCTAAAATTAGTCTTCACATCAGTCATCTCAAGCCTCATTGATCATATTTTGCTGAGATTGACAAGGAGAGGGCCTTCTCCCGACCTAGTAGGGCTAGCTACTAGGTTAAGCGTGGTTTGATGTTATCCTAGATCCTACCTTTCTTAGCCTGAGGTGGATTTAGGCACTAACAAAGCCTATGAATGCTTGCTGGCAGCAGTGATTCTACCTATGACAAATGAATATATTAAAATGTTAAGTTGTAAAAGTCCCCCTAGTTTATCTTTACAATGAATTAAAGATTGATATAGAAAAAAATATTTGCATATATAAGAGGATATAAAAAGATTTATGATTAAGTGAGATTTTATATTCAGACTAATGTCACTTATCTAAATATTTCAAAAATACTTTTCCTTTCCTAAATTTTTTTTACTTAGAAAAGTTTTAGAAATTTCATTATTATAAATCAAAGATAATTGATTCTTCCAATGAATGGCCAATTATTATATTGTGTAACAATCCCCCCATTTATTTATATATAATTGTCTTAGGAAATTATTGTATAAATAAATGAGGACCCTTACAAATTTAAAAACATAAGAAAATAGCATAGCTTAGGGTTTTTGAAAGAAAATTTTTGATTTTTGAATAAACAGATCCAGTCAGGCCCAAATGACTTGAATAGATCCTACCTTAAACAAAATCCCTATGATATCACATATCACAAAGTCTCAAAGACAAAATTCTTTGTTCGTACCCTCTCGAAACTTGGGATGCGATAAAGGATAGTCCCCGAGAACGAAGCATGTATATTCCTTAAAGGGCTTAAGTATTGAGAAAATTACTTCATGCTTGTACTTGATCACATCGCAATATTATAACGAAAATGATATAAGAAAAGGTCGAGGACCATTCCCATTGCGAAATATGATAAGTAAGTAGACCTGATAAAATAAGGCATTAAGTCTATAAACATCTCACATCTGATTAAATCACAAACCATCAAAAAGCCCACTGTTTGTTTCACTTCTCATTCCCTCTATTGCGATAAAGTTATTTCTTAAAAGGTGCACTTAAAGAAAATCATAAAACTAAATAACTAAAAAAAATCTGCACCTGTTAATAATCCATTGGGCCGACTATAACGCCACATCATTTCTTCAAATTTCACAAATGTCCAAAGCCTTTGGCCATATCCATTCTCCTCTACTCCCAAAACCTCCAATTGTGATATTGTGGTTATCGCATCGCACATCTCCCATGCCCAATGAACCAATACAGTGATATCGCTATTGCATATCGACATAGTACATGAAGATAAGTTTTATATACCATTTGAAAAGTTTTTGTGATGCAATATATTAATGGATAATAAATAACCACGAGAAGCCACGATTTGAGTTATTTAAGAATTTTGACAATATTTATGATTCAAAATACCAAGGTGATTTGATGGCCTATATAGATTGATTCGAATTTAAATTTGTAGGTTTAGCTGGAGAAATAACTATGTAACAAGATGACTAAGTCGAAGAAATGAAAAGAGCCATGGAGGCTTAACAATATTCTTCTTCTGATATAACAAAAATTCCTCCACTATTCTCAGATACGACATGCATAATTGATAATGGAATGTCCTCATGGTAAATCATGTAGCAATTGCTAAAGAGTGAGGGTCCTAAGATAATTCAAAGAGTAGCAACAAAAGATGCTACTACCTCTTCTAAAGCCTTCCATTTTGAATCTACCAGCTCTTTTCTTCATATAATTGCTATTAGACCTAACATTTTACCTTACACTGATATGGTAAAATGGCTAATTGAAAATATTAATATTTTCAATCGAACATTCAAGGTTTCAAGGAAAATAGTTATATGATACTTCACAATATAAGACTTAAAGAGAATGTATCATATACCAGACCCACATAAGGTATATGAAAAAGCCTTTCTCGAGAAATTCGCAGGTGAAAATGATGTGCCATCAGACACTATTAAGCAATGGAGATCCAACTAGAACAAACACAAGCATGAGAAATCGGGTATATATTCTATATCTTCTCTCGCTACTCCCTATTCTTATATCACAATTATGATGTGTAGGTTGTTTGGGCATGTCAATAAAACTAGGTTCTATGTTGAGTGGGTTCCCTTAGTTGATGTAGAAATTAATTATTTTATAATGGATTAGGGCATTATCCTATCTAATAGTATTACTTTCCAATTCGTGGAGTTTAGACAACACTGGTATGTCTCTACTAGAGTAGTCCCACCATTTTTCATGAGTGCCTACATTATCGATGTGGTCTTTTTCACTACCAGTTTCCCAACCATGGGGTGGAAATGGACTATTAAATATCCCACCCGCATCAATATATACGATAAAATCCTATGGGAATCCAATTTCCACACCCATTTCTATAATATTTTCCAAGGAATTATGCTACCTATGCACCAAGATGTTTTTGACAAAAGGGCCTAAAGATTCTCGGATGAGGTGAAAATTGATTTTATACTAATAGGTAGGTGGTTTGGAGAATAAACCTTTACTTATATCCGAGTATATGGAAGCTTAGAACCTCCCCATGTTCTCCCATTATATGTCTTAGATAAATATCTTTCTAAGGAGATTAGCCTTCCTTCCCCTCCAATGTGGTGTTTATGCATTACATGATTTCAAGCATGATGTACTTGAAATAGATCATATTACATCTTTCAAAATTACCACTATTCCCAACAGACATTTTGACCCCAATAAAGTTGCACAGAACGACACTGGTCAAGTGAAAATTACACAGTTCAACCATGAGTATGATGATTATGACAACCTATTTGAGTCTAGTGAGCTTCTTTCACAAGTGCAACATTTGGCTACTTTGAAACTGGATCCACAAAGGCTCTCTCAATTCCACCAGTACAGGAGGAAAAGACTACAAAGTTTACATTTGGATCTGTTAAAGATCCCTCAGCCAATTATTCAAGAGGAGCAGGACTTAAACAAAGATTTAGAAAAGGGTTCAAAAAAAGGTTCTCAGCAGAAGTAAGGACAAAAATCGATACAAGGCTCAAAACATAGTTCAGAGCATAATTCAGAATAGGGCTCAAAGAACAACTCAAAGAACAATTCAGAGAAGAGTTCAGAAAAGGATGTTGAAAAGATATCAGAAAAAACTTCCATGGAGATAGAATTTGAAGATATATCCACATAATTACATGCAAATGAAACTCCTTTCAAGAATTAGATGGATGAATCATGGAAATAATTTAACTAGAAGCTTAGAGGAAAACAAAGGGAAAAATATGTAGAGATGGAAAAAACATTCAACACACCCCAAAACAGTAGACAAAGCTCGCTTACTCAAATGGATACTCACAAAGCTATCACTAAAGAGGAAGTTGAGATCAACGTGGCCTTCCCTTCATCTGAAATCATTCTTAGGGTGGAAGAAATCCTTCCTCTTAATGTCTTTTACAATCCCAAACATCGGGTTGTGGTAAAGAGACATAAGAAAAGGAGGAGAACAAAACTGTCATCAATAGTAATACCTAACAATGAACCTATGGATATAGTATGGAAGGATACCTCCATAGATCCTTCAGAAAATTTGAAAGAATTGTCACATTTTGTAGGTGCTTATGCATCTACTACTATTGACAAGGCAGTTGAAGTCAAACAATTGGTAAGAGAGAAATAAGAGTGAATGCAATGGCTAGAGCAATAGTTAGCAGTGGAGAGACAAAATTTTGATGATCAAATTAAAAGTCAAATTTCCTAATTACAACAGATCTTTGACTAATTGAATCTCCTGTATCATCCAGAAACAAATTCCAAGGATATCCAAATTAAACAATTACAATGCTCACTGGATTAGTTGAAGGATAATCTAAGGTTGATTATTTTATAAAGGAAGCATTAGAGCTCAACTCTTTGTTATCTAGGAAGCACACAATGTTCTGTCAAAAGTTGTCTATCACCAATCCAATGTGAAAGAAAAGTGATTCAATAATGAATAAAGAGTCTGATATGAAGGTGAGTTTTAATGAGATTGATGATAATATGTTAGGATACATAACATGGTAGGATACTCCAAAGGGTAAAGCAATAGATATTCCAAGGATAAAGGAATAACATAATAAAATCCTCTCTACTGATTGGGATATTTGACTGAAATAGGCAGAAAGAGTAGTTTCCAGAGCAGCTGATGTTGCAAATAATATCATTGAAACCATCAATGATAATTTTCACAATGCTATCTTGATACAGGAATGCCCACCTGGGAGTTTCCCCGATATCAAAGTCCTAGAAACACAATGGAAAGAAACTTCAAAATCGAAATAAGAGGTAATTAAATAACTGACCAAAATAGACTGGGAAATATATTGGGAATATCTGGTGAAGCCACACAGTCAGTGGCTAATGCTACGCTACCTTTTTGACTCATCCACACATATGCTTCCTACTCTTTCAGATGCAGTGTATACAAGAAAGTTGCGCATGAGCACGAGTCAGCCTCCTGAAGTCAAGTTGATGATGGATATTTATGATCTCAGACAATAAGTGAAAGATTAGACATGATTAAATTCTTGAGCTCGTCATTGAAACAATTTCAATTTATGTATTTTTTTCACCTAGTTTAAGGAGAGTTCTTAAACCTCCTCAGAAATTGCATGTAAAATCTATTTTGGTACTTTATTTTTATTATATAAACCCTTTCATGTCTATGAAGAAGGGGTACCCAATTTTGTAAAGAAAAGATTTGAAAGATTGAACTTTTGTACTTTTGATTTTTTTCTTAATAGAATGACTTGATCAGAGTCCTGAAGTTTTGTTAAAAAGGCTTTGAAATCTTGTACTCTTCTACTTTTGAAATCATCTTAATAAAAAATACAGTATTGGAGTTTTTTACTTCATGAAGAGAGTCATATGCATCAGATACTTCTATCGTTCTATATTTATTTTTTGATGAATTGATAGCCATTACTCTTTATATTATTTGTTATATGTGTCTCTTTTAATGCAGTTTTGTATCCATTCACTTCTGAAAATGCTAGAACTGTTATCTTTAACACGCATATCAACAATGTTTGAATGTGATTAAATGTGATATATGTCTCATAAATTATTTTGATTAGATATTTAATAAAAATAATTATGTTAAAATCTTTTCATTCCTATTAGTGTTTGATTAATGTTCACTATCACACACTAAAGATAATCATTTTAGATCGCATAAACATAAGTAAATCTTGGTTAATAAACCAATAGGCTACATATACATGTATTACAGTTGAAAACCACCCCATGTATCACTTAGTTTTTTTTGTCATCAATACCCTATCCATCCTATCACATTTTTATTGGGAAATTGGTCCCATTATATCTAGTCGGAGCCACTAATACAAATGGATAAGGGACGATATATAAGTCCCCGACCGGGTGGTTTTCCCCCAAGATGTTGGCAAAATTTTCAAGGCTTCAACACATTGAAAGGTAAAAAAACAAGGCATATAGCTACCTCAAGACCATCATACTAGTCATATCATGCCCTTGGAAATTGATTGACTATATTGGGTTCAAGTGTCCCACAATGGGCTTTCTCAGGAGGTGCTTTACCAACATACTACTAGTTGTTCCAATTCCTTTTTTTGTTGTCTCTAATGCTTGTAGTTAGTTTCAACTACCCAACACAGACATGTTCCATGTTTTCCTATAATAAGCACATAATTTCCCTTAGACTAAAAAAAAATTGAAATAAATTCAGATCATACCTCATTGGTGGCCCATCAATAAGGTACACTTTCAATTCTGTTTACTTTGTGTCACAACATGTCAAAATATTTTCTTGATCAAATCATCATGTATAAAAATATCACATCTAATTAGCTCATAATTCGACCATCATAAATCAAAATCTTAAATCACATGTAACAATCATAAATCAGATTCATAGATCACATTCATATTTAAAACTAAAATAAAATATTGATACTTATCCTTCCAGTATTCCTTTCCATCTATATTTGTTCTTTGCCCTTTCTATATACACATCAAATCGGTTTCCTTGTCTAGAAAGCACCCAGTTCTTTATCTTCAACCATGTATACATAAACGTAGTATACATCATAGGTATAAACCCACACAAGGCATACAACACCACACAATACATACACCTACACCCAACATACAACACAACACATACACCTACACCTAGTGTACAACATAGCTCATACACCCACACCCGGTGTACAACACAATGCATATATGTACACATAATACAATGCAAGAAATATGCATGTCAAGATACCACGACTATGCAATGCACATACACAATACCACATGTACACAAAACAACATGTACAACACATACACAACACCACATGTAGAATAGTACCTCATGTACAACATGTACATAGTACCACCTGCAAAACATGTACACAACACCTCATGTACGCAACGACACCTGTACAATGTGTACACAACACCATATGAACATAGCATCACCTACACGACGTGTGCACAACACCACATGCATGATGTGCACAGAAAACCACATGTACACATCACCACATGGATGCCATGTACACAAAACCACCTGCAAACAACACCCCATGTACAACATGTATACAACACCATATGCACACAACACCACATGTAAAATCATTCATAGAACACCACATGTACAACATGTACACAACACCATATTTATGCAACACCACATATACAACATGTACATAGAACCATATGTACACAAAATTGCATATGCAATATGTAAATACCAGCATATCTACACAAAATTGTGTATACAACGTGTGCACATGACCATATGTACACAACATTACATATCCAACATGCCCATGACACCACATGTACACGACACTGCATATCCAACATTTACACATCACCATACATACAACATGAACACAACACTACATGTACATAACACCACATATACAACATGTACATAGCACTGCATATACAACACATACACAACACCACATATACATATCACTGTCATACAACATTTACATAGCACCATTATACAACATGTACATCATATATACAACAATAGTACTGTGCATCTAGAGACCACACTGAATCTACCAAGCAACCTTTCCTCTAGTGCCTTTCCACCATCCATGTATGTCCAAACATGTTGTAGATCACACTTCTGTCATTCTGTTGATATATCCTTCAACATTACTGATCTGAATTGGATCCATAAAAGAACTATAAAAAAGAACCGTTACTGTATAAGGTC
Source organism: Pinus tabuliformis (assembly GCA_031772625.1). Lineage (NCBI taxonomy): Eukaryota > Viridiplantae > Streptophyta > Pinopsida > Pinales > Pinaceae > Pinus > Pinus tabuliformis. Next base: position 771,037,231 of record CM062809.1, read on the forward strand.
AGAACAAATCTCTAAAGAATCCAAAACAGCAATAAAAAACACCCTGAACTAGTGGTGATGGCAGTCAGCATGGAACGATGACGACCTTGGTCAAAGCGCGCTGACCCAGGCCCGTGGAGACTACCCAGGAGGTCAAAGTATCCCCTGGAAGCCCTAGATCAGGGAAAGGAGGTGGTTTTTGATGCGTGATTAGCACTGGGTGAATAGGGTCGTGAAGGGAAAGCCCAAGCACTCGGTCGCGTGTGGGAACCAGAGAACCGCGGGTGGAAAATAAAAAAGTGCAAACATACAAAGGTGGGACCCATGCTCTGGAAAACTGGTGGTATTGATCAGGGTGCCCACAAACGGTAAGAAGTTTTGGACAAGAGCGGGGTGACTCCATACATCGATTGACACATGGCAAGCAGAGGTGAGAGAAAACCATCGTTGGTCATGCGTTAGCGGTCGAGCAAGTCAACTACGAGAAATGTGCGTATGACGTTGGATCTAGGGGACCCACATCAGATGGCTGAGATTGCGCCTGATGGAGGAAGTGGAATTGATGAAGGAATATGCCACATTTTAGAAGGATTTGGAATCCATTTGACCACCATGGTGGAGGAAGAATGCATCCATGATGTAACTAATGAAATAAATCAATGAATCAGGTTGGCCCCGTTTAGAGGAGGACATGTGGCCACTCCCTGAGTGTTCATGATCATACTAAACAGGGAACTCCAAGTGCAGTTGTAGAAGGTGAATCGATAGAGGCGGAAGAGGAACCAAACAGGCATTCAAACAAATGGCTAAAATCCATGAACAGAGACAGAATACAATTATTTGGAGTTAGTTAGAGTGAACCCCTAGAGGAGGACTAAACACTGAGAGACAGAAACCAGAGAAGAGGTAGTTAAGTGAAAGCAGAAAGAGACAGAGGGCCGAGCTGACCAGCAGCAACATCGAGCACTAGAGAGCTTGAGATATTCAAGCCATCCGATAGATGAATCTATCTAGACTGAGCATCACATTCATATCTTTCCATTGTAGACCAGAAGGTCACAGAGCTGGTAGGAAGAAGTAGAGTCCGTGTAGTCCAGTGGCTTGGGGAATCCAAGAACCACCTTGCCAAGCAAAACCTGCTTCAGGAGAACTCACATTGAGTCCCTGTATTGTAATTGTCTGCTTGAAACACAATAAAATATTGCCACCACTAAAGTTGGACGAAAGATGTAGCCCCGGAGAATAGGGTGAACTCCTTATTAAATTCTTGTGTTCTTGTATTTTCTTACTGTATTTCTTTGCTATATTTCCATTCAATTGCCTATGTGTTGGCAATCTGATCGATCCATTGCTTAAATAACATAGACACACACCAGCATATGTGTCTGTAATACCTTCATTTAATAAATCTTTAACTGAGGTCACTCATATGGTGATTATTAGATCAAGTGGTATGAAAGCTTTAAGCTGTAAGGTTAGACAAGCTTGTGCTGGTTTAGCTGTTGAATGCTCACTAGATCAAAGCTAAAATTAGGAGAATGAGAGTTGGTCGCAACTAATCCTGAACTTGGGAGAGTCTATCCTCAAAAGACAATGTCATAGGAAGGTTTTGTGGGGCCAGACCCTCAATTCATAGAAAGTTTCCTAGCTATAAAGTCTATGAGAGAAGAAATATATAGTGACTTTAGAAAGCATAAGGATGAAGATTCATCAGGTTCTAAACAAGATAAAGAAGAAGATGAGTCTCATTCCCATGACCACTCAAAAAAAAAAAGGGAAAGAGGAAAACTTTCACATACCTCCTAATAGCCCTGTGCAAAATAAGAAAGCATCTTTGATTAAGCTAGATGTTAAATTTGATTTTCCTATATATTATGGAGAGCTAAATGTTGAAAATTTGGACAATTGGTTTAGACAAATCAATGTGTATTGCAAGGTGCAGAACATCAACATGGATAAGAGAAAAATTCAACTGGCAAGCCTACGCCTAGGAGGCACTGCCTTGGTTTGGTGGGAAGGCAGAACCCACGTTGACATGAAAAGACATGGTAAAACCATCTCTCTCTGGAGTGACTTTGTTTCTGCCATTAATAAGTAATTCTATCCATTGGCCTACATCCAATAAGCCATGATGAGCTGGCAAACTCTTCGGCAGTTGAAAGGGAAAAGTGTGCAAGGGTACACTCAAGAATTTAGAAAGACAACATTGATTCTATGGATCTCGTTAGACTCACTAGAGACTCTTTTGAAGTACATTGGTGGTCCACATAGCAAAATGAGGCATACAATCCTCATGTTTAATCCCACTAGTATAGATAAGGTATCTATACAAGCTACTCACCTAGAGGCTAGAGGAAAAAATGGAAATCCAGAAGTTGGGTGTTATAGACATTTTTGGGAACTACAACCCCAAGAATAAATGTCCATAAACTAAGGGCTCCTAATTCCCTAAATGTGTTGTTCGAAACCCTAAAAGAACAAGGTCAACTGATTACAACATCTCCAAGAAGTTCTCCATGAAAAACTACTCAGAACTGGTCAAAACTGGACCATTTCACCTGCTCCATAGGCAAAGTGCATTGCATCTCACCTAAATACACACAGTAGGTGAGTTGCATTTCAAAAATCCCTTCTATGGGGTGCGATGGGTGAGAAGGGACAAATGGCAGGGCCAATCCGCAAGGTGGAGAAGCATGGAATCTTCCAGAAACTTCTCCTGTGACACTTGCCTCTCTGAATTCGACCAGGGATGAGTAAGAGATCATCAATCTCCAAGTGGAATCAAGAACTATCAGAGGGAAGACACTAATCCAATCACAAGCTGAGTCATCTCCCTTGCAGACATCTATATATGGATCCCTCATCCCAGAGATCCAGAGGCTGGAATTTTGCATCTTGTAAGGAATTGTTGTTGGTTTCTTGAGGCAACATGATAGTGTTGGGTGATCTAAGCTTTTCATGAGGTGAAGAAGGGCTTACTTGCTGAGAGGATGATGCTGGGTCAAAACAATTGGTTGTAACTCTCTTGGCTCTTTCTTGATTATCGATAAAGCCATTCAAGTTTTCCTCCATACTCTTGTGTGATTTATGTTCTATGCATTTGTATGGTCAATTTACATCTCATCCTAAATTGTTTATGATAATAGATCTATGTTCTCATATAGTTTTATGCTACTTTGATTCTATAGGTACTCTATGAAGCTAGGTATACAAGAAATCAAGTAGCAAAGGACTATTAGAAGAGAGAGGAATCAAGCAAGGAACCAAGCGCAAGACAGCCGTTGGTCTCCTTTATTCTTCTCTCATCTATCTCTCATAAAGGAAAACGAAAGTAGTTTTACTTTGTTTGTTTTTAAGGTAGCTACCAGCCTTAGTGGGATTAGCAGTTCTACATAGACACTATTCCTGGTAACAAAATGGTGAATCCGCTGGGGAGCGAGTAGATTGTTTGTTCATATACATTTGTTTACTTTATAAACTTACAGACGGAGCATGAAGTCAAGCCAGCTAGCCTTCGAACTGCATTTGCTATGCAAGTGCAAAGTAGATCAACGCTACTTCAGTTAATCTCCGGGTTTTGTTTATGATTTAAACAATTGATTTACAAGCTCTCTAATTTCCCTTGTCGTGGCTCTAGTAACCTCCTTAGATCTACCCCTGTGATTAATTTACTCATTACCACTTGCTCGGCCAAAATCCTTGAACTGAACTGCAAACTGTGAACCGGAACCCAATCAAAGTCTCGTCCCTGGTCCAGCGCACTATCTGTTTTGTGAATCTCAAATTCAGCGCACTTCCCGAGTGTAGTAGGTGTGTTGCATTTCAGTTTCACTGTGTTGCAGGTGCGCTGATCAGACTAGGAATTATTCGTAAATTTTGGTTTCTGTGTTCACTCTTTTCAGATCTATTCAAGAGTTTTGCTACCTGTAGTCAGTGCACCTCTGTTTGAAACCCCTTTCCTTGATGTTGTTCTGCCTCCATTGTGCTAGGAACTGTAAAGGTTTTTATGCATTTTTTGAGTCATTTTCAGTTCTCCTTTACAAAGAAGTAACATAATTTTACTGTCGTTTCTTGATTTGAAACTGTCGCAAGTGTCGTTTTCAGTCATAGAAGAGAGTCTGATTTCTCTTGATAGTCGATTACCCTGTTACTATTGTATTTGATCTAAATTAGTAGTTTTTCTAGTGTCGAAAGCAAGTTTTCATTTCCAAATCGCAAAGTGTTGTCAATGTCCTCATTTTGTTTTGAGAAGAAACTTGTTAAATTGTCGCTTTGAAAAATAATTCAGATTTGTGCATTAGCTTTCTTTTTATCATTCACATATTGAGAAGGCTGAAAAAAAATACATGCATATGCATTTTCATTTAGACTGTTTTCTTGCTTTGATTCAGGACAGTTCATATAGTGTGTGCTCTTTGCTCTTTGTTGAAAGAATATTGTGTCTCTTTCCTTAGTAGCTAGGATTTTCTTTGCACAAAGAAGATAAAATGACTGTTTATCATCTTAGATTGCATTTTAGGAATTGTACATCTACATCACGTGGTGAACCTGACAGACAAATTTCTTAAGCAAGATCAACTATAAAATAAATTTAATGAATCTAACAACGCTTTGGAACCTAAAGCACAACATCTAGAAGTCTAGGCTAGAGACGTATTCCGACGTCGTAAACCCTGGTAACTGTTGTTTTCACTGTTGGTTGGGTGATTCCTCCAATTTGAGATGATAAGTGCTAGTACGGACTTGTGCTCCCATGTACTGTCGAGTATATTTGGGGAGACCACAATAGGCTTAATCCTTTATCCATAGGAAGCCGTGTCTGTCGCCCTATCGATCGCAATGCACTGAACCCAGCATTCGGGAAGATTGATTGCTGTACTGTAAAAAGTATTCTGTAGTTTTGCGATTGGTTTGGTAATCCCTCTGTCTAGATTTCCAGAGCATTTCCTTTCGTTCCTTTTCAGACTCCTTAACGGAAAAGGTCCATCTGAGCACTTGTCACTTCAGGCTCATTAAAAATCAAAGGCGACTAGAGTCATCTTTTGTTTTTTCTCGACTCTTAAAAATTGAAAAAACAAGTTGTGTCAAAGCGTCTAAAATTTATTTTAAACGGAATAATTATCACCTTTCCTACGTTGGTCTTAGGTTGAGGAAAATGGAGCCCACTGACCAAGGAGTTCCCCTTGGAGGAAATCCTAGTCCCTTCTCCTCTTGGGGAGATATTGGTACGCCCCATATGGCCACATTGTCACTTCCAGGATTGACAATTGGCTTGCCCGTATGGCTTTTCTCAACCTCCGTCGTTCAGAATACCATGATTCCTGAACAATCGAGTCAGCAACTAGACAATTCCAGAGTTACCCCCCAACCCTCTACTTCGTCCAATTCTTCCTCTCCTCCTTCCTCTTCGCTTGATGGGGCTGGTAAAGCCAAAAATCAAGTACCTGAGAAGAAGAAGGAAAAGAAGAAGAAAGAGAAGAAGAAGAAGAAGGAGCCAAAGGTGAGAAGGGGCAACCAAGCGTCGTTTAGCGAAAATCCACACACTGCACTGACCAGGCCTAAATCACCATATGTCATTTGCAATGGAGACCACTATCATAGAGATTGTCCTTGCATCCCTCAGATCTTAAGGGACTGGTCTCCTCGTTTGCACAACTCGGTGTCGTCAACCTCTGATGATCATGTTGAAAACGCACCGTCAACTAGTGAAAGTGAAGCCCTTGGACAAAAAGGAAAGTGAAAATTTCCTTGTAAACTGTGTGAAGGTGATCACGCCATCCACTATTGTCCCTTCGTAGATGAGGCTAAAAGAGTTTTGGACGATCGTCCAGTTTCACCGTTACGACTTCCTCCTGGATATAAAAACTCTTGTCGATTCCGTCACTAGTTGAAAATCCGGCTGGCACGCCCTTGTGGTTAGCTGAAGTATCTATCATTGAAGAAAAACCATCTGAATCCATACCAGACAAAAGTCAAAAGGTCGAGGTGGCAGTTGACCCGGTCTTGCCTTCAGAGGTTCCATCTTTAGATGATACACTCACCGAAGAGAACAAAGATGACACTGTCCAAATTCTTTTTGTAAGCACAGAATCCAATGAACATGGGGGAAACTTACCCATTCCTTTACCGCAGGAAGGAAGTTCGTCAGAGTCTTACCCAGTTGTCTATTCGGTCCCACCTCCAAGCAACCTAGTTGTTTCCTTTGACTGGAATCTACTAGGCAGATCCTATTTATCGGCTAGTATACCATTCTGAATCATTGCTGAAATATATAGAATGGTTATGGCCGGTACCAGCATAGATGAAGGGGCTTTTGTGAGTATCCTTTCCTCTACTGCTTGGAAAGCGCTTAGTTCGCCATCGCTTTTTCCTGAGATGAGAAATCTAACAGGCTTTGACAAAGGAACCAATCGACCGTTAGGGATCCTTCCCAATGTGCCCATAACATTGAGAGGGAAAACAATTCACATGAACGTAATGGTAGTCCAAGGTCCCCTGGATTATAATCTACTCCTTGGGAAAGACTATATTTATTGCATGGGAGCCATTGTCTCCTCACTCTTTAGAGTAATTTGTTTTCTGCACGAAGGAAGAGTGGTCAAGCTCGTATACCAGCTTTCATTCCCCGGTTCACGCATATCAAATAGTCATATACCATCCTTGAATGGTCTTTTCACGCAAGGAATGTCTCATCAATCCCCAGTCCGTCCTCCTGATGAGCGCGAGTGATTCGGGGGACATGACTGAAACCCAGGGGGCATGCACCCTGGTCCGCTTCGGCAGGAAAACTTTAGGTATAGGGTAGGTTTCTTTGAGAGATATATGACTAGTCTGACACTCCCATCTGTAATTGGAAAAGGGGGTTAGACTGGAACAAGATTCCCTCGTCAAAGTTATGAGAGTGGAGGCGTCGGCGCCATTCACCTTTGTCTATTTCAGTAGACATTGTCGAAGAAGTCTTTTGTTTGTGGTACAAATAGAACAATCTTTGATAACCTGAAAGAGGTAGGCCTTTTTGGCAAAACAAATGTTTTGTCTGCGAAATTGCGGGGTAACCTTGAAACTCTATGTCTCTGTACCTAGGGCCATGCAAACCTTTTGGCATGTGAGCGAAGAGCGACCATTTATTTTTTTAAATTTGTAGGTCCTCTAACCCTTTAAACTCGTAGGATTGGTAGTTTCCTAACTTGAATAAAGAAAGGATGTGGGGCAAAGCTTTGAAATAATGTCGTTTTTATATATGAGACATTCTTATTATACGACTTGATTAATCGAGCAGTTTTAACGCGGACTTCATGCTCGTTAAAAAATAAACATAAGCAATGATCAAATGTTTCCCCCAGCGTTTAAGCTCATTAAAAAATGAACCAATTTCCGGTAAATAACCATCGTGAATGTAGTACTTCAGCCTTTGAAGCTTTGGTCGTGTTCTCATCATCACCTCCACTTTGTATTGGCCGATCATTCACTTCCACTTGATTGTTTACCCCTTTCGAGGAACAATTGAGAAGAGTGATCCTGTCAGCCATCCTTGTAACACTGCCGCGATTGGGAAATTCCAAACCTTACCTGGAATCAGCTGCTACCCGAATTTATCACTCGTTCCTCAAAGACGAGTCTCCTTTAAGCTCTTTTCAACTAACTCGTAAAATATGAAAATATTGTCGAGCCATTGGCCTCTCCAGCTCGTTAAAGTGACCAAAAGTGCTATCCCTCCTCTAGATTTTAATCTTTTTGGACCTGAGGGATTATTACACAAAAAGATCGAGCGCTTGTTTTGTTCAGCTCGTTAAAAGTACCGAAAATTCATCCTTTCTATATTGTTTTATACTCTTTCGGACTTAAGGGATTAGATGACGAAAAAGGATTTTTGGAGTTTTCTTTACGTCCCTTTTCAGACTCTCTAAAATTGAAAAGGACCGAGTTATCTTCATCATTAAACTTGTTAAAACCTAATAGCGACAAACTTGTCCATAACATACAAGAACAAGTTTCACTATCGCCAGGCTCGTTAAAAAATAGCGATGGGTTTGCCCGAAGGGCAAATTATAGAACAAGCATATGTTATCCTCCTCAAGCTTGACAAAAAGAAAGAGGTACTAGTCAGCAATGACTGGGGAAAAATTGGGAAGAAAACTTGAAGAAACTTTGTTGGTAGCAAGTCGCTCTTGAACATGACACTTTCACTCCGCATCCAAGTCAGGTTGGGTTGTTCCATTCACTAGTCACATCACCATGGTCACATCACACCATCCACATTTGCGGTTAATGCTACCAATCCATCATGTTAGTGTCGCAGATATGTTCAATAGAAGTCACTCAGAGAATCCACTTGTGTCTCACTCGCTGCAATACATTTACGCTCCATTCTTTCATGACCACCACCCTGAACCTTATATCACCAGATCGTTTTCACCTCCATTAAAATCATTTTCTCTGTTCCGTGTCATCGATGTGGGATTCATTAAGGCCCTCCTATGATGGATCGCTTATTGTCGACATCAACTCATTATCCAAGAAGTCAATCTAGGAACACCACTTTCAGTACTTTGAAGCTTGCATGCCTCAATGGAAAGTTTCTCACTTCCGGCGACAGGTTTACATCAATGGCCTTCGACCGAAAGATTTTACGTGGTGTTCAACACCAAGTACCTTATTCACACCACGTGAATTGTGATGTGGTACCTTGAGGATCATTATCATTATCGGTGATTCCTCTCACACATGTTAACAACTTACATCATTGGCTGGTAATCAGGCGATGTATTTCCATGTTCGACTCCAAAACATCTCTCACATGGATTGACTTGTACATTGAGTGAAGAGCGAATGAGATTGAAGACCCCGGATCTAGTTTCATCCATCTAGGCTACGATATATATTCAAGAAAATAAAGACATCAAATGTACATCATTGTTGCACAGATAATCATCCAATCTAAGGGATGATGGCTCTACCAGAATCATCAGTCTACACTTAGACGATTGTCTGTCCTATGTACATGAAAATGAATTTATAAATTTGAGCATGGGAATGCTTGCCTCAGCTAGATCATGAAAATATTATGAAGATAATGTATTGTATTGTATCTTATTATAGGTCTCCTTCCAGCTTGAAAGAACTTCAGATCTTCATGATAAAGCATTTCACCCGACATCAAAAAGATTAACAACCTCATGATTTAGGGGCAACTGTTATAGACATTTTTGGGCATTACAACCCCAAGCATAAATGTCCATAAACTAAGGGCTCCTAAGTCTCTAAAGGTGTTGTTCCAACCCCTAAAACAACAAGGTCAACTGATTACAGCTTCTCCCAGAAGTTCTCCATGAAAAACTACTCAGAACTAGTCAAAACTTGACCATTTCGCCTGCTCCATAGGCAAAGTGCGTTGCATCTCACCTAAATACACATAGTAGGTGTGTTGCATTTCAAAAATCCCTTCTATGAGGTGCGATGGGCAAGAAGGGACAAATGGCAGGGTCAATCCGCAAGGTGGAGAAGCATGGAATCTTCCAGAAACTTCTCCTGTGACACTTGCCTCTCTGAATTCGACCAGGGATTTGTAAGAGATCATCAATCTCCAAGTGGAATCAAGAAATATCAGAGGGAGGAAACTAATCAAATCACAAGCTGACTCATCTCCCTCGCAGACATTTATATATGGATCCCTCATCCCAGAGATCCAGAGGCTGGAATTTTGCATCTTGTAAGGAATTGTTGTTGGTTTCTTGAGGCAACATCATAGTGTTGGGTGATCTCAACTTTTCATGAGGTGAAGAAGGGCTTACCTGCTGAGAGGATGATGCTGGGTCAGAAAAATTGGTTGTAACTCTCTTGGCTCTTTCTTGATTATCAATAAATCTATTCAAGTTTTCCTCCATACTCTTGTGTGATTTATGTTCTATGCATTTGTATGGTCAATTTACATCTGATCCTAAATTGTTTATGATAATAGATCTCTGTTCTCGTATAGTGTTATGCTGCTTTTATTCTACAGGTACTCTGTGAAGCTGGGTATACAAGAAAGCAAGTAGCAAAGGACTATTAGAAGAGAGAGGAGTCAAGCAAGGAACCAAGCGCAAGACAGAGGTTGGTCTCCTTTATTCTTCTCTCATCTATCTCTCATAAAGGAAAACGAAAGTAGTTTTACTTTGTTTGTTTCTAAGGTAGCTACCATCCTTAGTGGGATTAGTAGTTCTACATAGACACTATTCCCGGTAACATTGGGGGGCCATCACAACCCATTGCAAGCAAGAGCAAGGAGAAAAGAAAATAGAAGTGGAAAGAAAGGTAGGCTAACACTACATAAAAATGCAAAGCTTCATGCACTCACTGTAAGAGGAATGGGCATTATGATGAGCACTGTTGGATTCGGCATCCAGAGTTGAGACCTAAGAAGTCTGAAGGCAAGAAGAAGAAGAATGTTGTAGCTATTCAAAAAGATTTTCAGTCAAACTCGAGAGATGAAACAATCATTGTAGCCACAGGTATAAAAGGTAAGAATTCTGAAGCATCTACTAGTAATTCTACTCAATCTATTATTAATGAAGAACATGAGAGAAAAATACACGAGCTTTTCCATATTTTAGTTGTTTCCAAACATCAAAAGATTGATACTTTGTTCGATAGTGGCTCACAAGTAAATTTTATTTCTAAAGAAATTGGGATTAGCAACTACACCTCCCAAGAAACCATACCCATTAGAATGGTTGAATGATAAATCGCAGCTACAAGTGACTAGACCGTGCAAACTCCAGTTTTCTTTTGGGTCAGCATTTGTAGATGAGGTTGAGTTAGAAATAATTCCTTTGGATATATGTGGAATTGTTTTAGGAAGTCCTTACTTGTATGATAGAAAAGCTATTTTCTATAGAGCTTAAAACAAGTATCTACTTGTTAAAGATGGAATTGAATACTTTGTAAGAGCTCATAAGCTCAAGAATAATTATACTCTCATAAACTCAATGCAGATGAAAATAATGATAAATTCATGCAAACAATTCTTACTAATGGTTGTAAAGGAAAGGAAAGCTGATAAAACCAATGTATCTGAGGGCTGTAATGCTAAACAACAAGATGATATAGAAAATATTGTTTTATAGTATGATGTCATATTTCAGGAACCTAAAGGTCTGCCACCCAAAAAAGAAATAGTACATGATATTATTTTGTAGCAAGATGTTCCATTGCCTAACATTGGAATGTACAGGTTGTCCGCTTTAGAGAATGCTGAAATCAAGAAGTAGGTGTAGGAGTTGCTCGAGAAAGGGTTCATTAGGCCTAAGACATCACCATGTGGGTCACCAATTGTTTTGGTGAGAAAGAAAGATGGCTCGTGGAGAATGTGCATTGACTACCGAGCATTGAACAAGACAACAATAAAAAATTGTTATCCCCTTGCTCGCATAGATGATCTTTTAGATCAATTAAAGGAAGATGTTTATTTCACCAAGTTGGATTTACATAGTGGATACCATAATGTTAGAGTTGTAGAGCAAGATGTGTTATGAAACCAACTCACAAAAGATAGAAAGGATAGATCAACACCTTAGAATTCAGCCTCTTCGAGGGGGCAACCTCCTTTACATTACACAAATGAATGATTCTCTGATGATTCAAATGACAAAACCTCCTTTCTATATAGAGGAGTCTAAGGAGTCACAATATAACCTAGCCGACCTAACAATAATAATATAAAGGCACAAAAATAAAAATAGAGGGATTCTATGGGGCACAATAATAACAATATGGGGACAATAGGGGCACAACAATATTAATAAGGGATATAACTATAATAGTAATGGGGTAATCACTAGTATTATAGGGACATAACATGCCCCTCTCCTTCAAAAAAGTGTTGCCCTCAATGCTTGAGTAGTTCTGGATGCTTCTATATAAAATCCTCATCCTCCCATGTGTAATCTTCAGCGGATAAGTTCTTCCACTTGATGAGATACTCCGAAATTGATAGATTTCTTAGCTGTCGAGTTCTTGTTTCTGTGACTGCTTCCGGTTCCAATATAATTTTTCCTTCCTCGTCAATTTCCGGCAATATTGTTCGAACTGGGAGCTTATAACCTATAACCTTCTTTAAACATGAAACATGGAAAACTAGGTGCACTCGAGAAGCTGGAGGAAGCTCAAATTTGTATGCCATAGTACCAACCTTTTGCAACACCTTGTACAGACCATAATACTTTGGTGATAATTTATTATCCTTCTTAGCTTGCTTGAGGGACATTTTTTTATATGATTGTAGCCGTAGGAATACCCAATCACCTACATCAAAACTTATTTCACTGCGATGTTGATATTCCTGTTGTTTCCTTCTATTTCACTGCAATGTTTATTTCACCAAGTTGGATTTACACAGTGGATACCATAAGGTTAGAGTTGTAGAGCAAGATGTGTTATGAAACCAGCTCACAAAATATAGAAAAGATAGATCAACGCCTTAGAATTCAACCTCTTCGAGGGGGTAACCTCCTTCACATTACACAAATGAATGATTCTCTAATGATTCAAATGACAAAACCTCCTTTCTATATATAGGAGTCTAAGGAGTCACAATATAACCCCTCCGACCTAAAAATAATAATATAAAGGCACAAAAATAACAATAGAGGGATTCTATGGGGCACAATAATAACAATATGGGGACAATAGGGGCACAACAATATTAATGTGGTAATCACTAGTATTATAGGGACCTAACAAGATGCATGGAACACTACTTTCAAAACAAAGCAGGGATTGTATGAGTGGTTGGTTATGCCTTTTGGATTGACCAATTCCCCTACTACTTTCATGAGATTAATGAATGATGTACTCAGACCTTTTCTTGATGATTTTGTTATTTTGTATCTGGATGAAATTTTGATTTTTAGTAAAACGTGGGAAGAACACTTAAAGCATGTTAAGCAGACATTAGATGTTTTGAAAAGAGAATTTTTTTATGTTAAACTCTCAAAATGTGAATTTGGCAAAACATCTCTAAATTATTTGGGTCATATAGTAGGGGGTGGTGAATTGAAAATAGATCCCTCTAATGTGGCAGTCATTGTAAACTGGCCTAAACCCAAGTCTTCTACAGAAGTGAGAAGCTTCTTAGGAGCAGCACAATATTGGAGGAAGTTCATCTCAAACTTTTCCTCAATTGCATCTCCCTTACATGCTTTGACTGGATTGAGCAAGGTGTTTCAATAGGGAGGCAAACATCAGAAATCCTTCAACACCTTGAAAGAAAAGATTAATACAACACCTGTACTAGCACTACCTGATCTACAAAGACCATTTGAAATCCAAATTGATGCTAGTGACTATGCCATGGGAGCAGTGTTGACATAGCATGGTAAACCTATATGTTATCATTTTGAGACTTTTAATCCTGCAGTAGTTAACCATCCTACATATGATAAAGAATTGTATGCATTAGTTCAGAGTGTAAAAAAGTGGAGACATTACTTAATGGGAAAAGAGATAGTAATACATATTGATCATCAACCACTTCAATATCTACACTCCCAAACTAAGTTGCAGCAATCAAGACATTACATATCGATGGGTTTTCTACAACAGTTTCACTTAATCATCAAATATAAAAAGGTCATACATAACAAAGTTGCAGACATGTTATCTAGACCCATTATAAATGCATCTAATATACTTAAGCATAATTTTGTGCTACATGAAAGCTACATAGAAGAATATGCTCAAGATATAGACTTCAAAGATGTATATGCAACTTTGAGTCATGGAAAAAAGGTAGAAGAATTGGATTATCATGTGAAGGATCGACTCTTATATAATTGTGGGAAACTCTGCATTCCACAAACAGAGAGAGAAAAGATAATTAGAGAGGCACACACTTCTCTGGTATCAGGTCACTTTGGGGTAAGTAAAATAGTTGCACAGCTGCAAAGGTTCTACTATTGGCCGAAAATGAATGAGATAGTTTCTAGATATGTAAAAGGGTGTACTATGTGTGCCAAAAGCAAGCCCAACAACAGAAAACTAGGCTTGTACACTCCATTACTAGTTCCTTCTCACCCTTGGGAAAGGGTTTCCATGGATTTTGTTGGAGTACTACCTAAAGCTAGGAAAGGTCATGATTATCTATACGTGGTTGTGGACAGGTTCAGCAAAATGTGTATTTTGATACCTTGTAATAAACAGATTACAACTAAACAAACTGCAAAATTATTCTTTGAACATGTATGGGTTCACTTTGGATTACCCACTTCAATTGTATCTGATCGAGACACACAATTTGTGGGGAAGTTTTGATCGAGTCTGTGGGAGTTGATGGACACCCAACTAAAGAAAAGCACAATGTTTCATCTACAAACTGATGGCCAGACAGAAGTAGTTAACAGGACAATGATCCAGTTACTCTGGGGATATTGTAGCAAACATCGTAAGCTTTGGGATGAACAATTTTGTTATGTGAAACATACTTACAATAGAGCCAAACACTCTTCTACACAAAGATCTCCTTTTGAGACCTGTTTTGGTTTCATAACAAGGTCTCCTTTGGATTTTGTCTTTGGTAAAGATACCATGGTTGATGGACACAGTGATGTGGACAAGGCAACTAGGTTCATTGAACAGATCTAGGAGATCCACCAGGCAGTACAGGAACCGCTAGAAAGGACCCAAGCCAAATACAAGGCAAGGCATGACAAGCATCAGATGGGGCATAGTTTTCAAGTTGGAGACTAGGTCGGGCTATATATCAGCAAGGATAGGATGCAAGGTGAAGGTAAAGAGCTAAATCCTATCAGGTATGGTTCTTTTAGGATACTTGAGAAGATTGTTGAAAATTCTTTTTTCCTTGATCTACCAGCTTACATGCACATCTACTCAGTCATAAATGCAGATTGCTTGAGATTATTCGAACCCTCAATGATTGAGGATCCCAAAGAGCAGAGTCAATTGCCTTCTATTGATGACCTGCTACTTGAATATCTAAATGAGTTGCAGGAAGACACAATCTTGGATAAGAAGGTGAGGACAACGTGTAGAGGAAATCTCGAGCACCTCAGAATTGGACTCAAAGGGTCGAAGCTGAGCAGTGCAAAGTGGATTGAGATTGTGCAAGTGAGACATCAGTTTCCTCACTTAGTTCATGCTTGATAGAAAACCAACTTTTGGTGGTCCAAAAGCTTTTCAGTGGGAAGGCCGTGATCTAAATTGGATCCATAAAAGAACTGTCAAGAAGAACCATGATTGTATCAGGTCAGAACAAATCTCTCAAGAATCGAAAAAAACGATAAAAAACACCCTGAACCAGTGGTGATGGCAACCAACTGTTGGCATTATGTTCTCTGATATGGCTATATGTTACAGATGTTGTACTTGATGGCAACTCCCATGACAAGGCCCTCAATTTATTGAAAAATTATGAAGGATGCAGGAAATCAGTTCAGAAGGTACGTACCCGCAGGTACACCATGCAGGAGCCGCATCCAGAGACGCATGCCAGCCGTTCAGGAGGTGTGTCCACCCAGTGCACACATTTCAAGGCAGAGAAAAGCTCACGTGGGGGTTTCTTGTGTTTTACTCTTGGTATCTAGCCGACGGTATTGTGTTATTATGGTGTCGGCTCGTGGTATTGTTCCATGATTTGAGGAGGAGCTTGCCTATATAAAGCAAAGAAGATCATTTGGTTTAGGTATGTCTTTGGTTGAATATATTATGAGGCTAGATCTGGTCTAGATCTAAAAAGGCGAATCTTCTGAAAGACTGAGATCTCTTTGGCGCATGATCAGATCTGTAGATCTAACTATTTGGGTTACTCTTAAAGTCTTGAATTCATTGACACCCGAAGGTACGCAGGTTCAGTGAAAGGCAAGTGCGCCGGGACGCAGTGCAGTAAGAAGAGACCTGCATGGGGACGCAAGGCAGAGCAAGATTCAGGTGCGTCTGGGACGCGGTACAGTAAAAGGCGCACTGCGTGGGGACGCGGAGCATAATAAGGATCAGGTGCGTCTCTGAGCAAAAAGACGCGGCGCGATAGTATTTCTGGGTGCGTCCCTGCAGCAAAAGAACGCGGCGCGACAGTGTTTTTGGGTGCGTCCCTGCAGCAACAAGACGCAGTGCAGTTGAAGGAACAGTGCGTGGGCACGCAGCACAGCAGAAGGATCTCTGCGGGTGGACGCAGGAGAGCAGAAGGTGAATGGCGTCTCGACGCAGGCAACAGAAGGGAAAACTGCGTCTCTGTCTTAAGAAGTTCTGTTGATTGAATTTCTCTGTTGATAAGGTGTTCTGGGTTAGTTCTGTTATTACTGATCTGATAACTGTAATGGACTGTAACTGTTATGTACTTGATGATCATTTGATGCTTTATGAAAAGAAGTAGGGGGTTGTAGCTCCCTTCCAGGAGAAGACTGGAAAACGAGAGAGAGTTGTAGCTCTCTGCAAGTTGCAGCCTGCGTACTGGTAAAGGACTGCACCAGTACAAAATCATTGTAAAAGGAGTTTCTAATTTGAAAGAAGATAGAGACATATTGCAGCAGGTGGTTTTCACCCACATTGGGTTTCCACCTTACATCTTGTGTTCTTTGGTGTGACTATCTGTTTTCTTTGTTCATGCTCATTATTTTATGGTACTGCAAAATAATTCAAAGATCAAATAAGGAAGATTTATTAAATTGTTGGAAATAATACTGATTCACCCCCCCTCTCAGTATTATTTCCAACAATTGGTATCAGAGCAGGTCCTTCAGAGAAGCTTGATCGCTTGAAGGTAGATCGTTCATCATGAGCAACTACGAGAGAGAAGCATCAATCAGGCCACCAGTTTTTGATGGGACAAACTTCAATTATTGGAAGGTAAGAGTTACTGCATATCTTCAATCTCTTGGTACAGAAGTTTGGGACATTGTAGAAACAGGCTATGCTTTTCCTTCAGCTACTCCTACAGATCCAGCTGAGAAAAAGAAGTATGAAACAAATGCAAAAGCATTCAGTACTCTGTTAGGATGTATATCACAAACGGAATTCATGAAGGTAATGCACTACAAATCCGCAAAAGAAATATGGGACAAAATTGTCACAAGCTATGAAGGAGATGAACAGGTAAAGCGTGCTAAACTTCAAACTCTCAGGATGCTGTATGAGACTCTCAAGATGTATAATGATGAAAGTGTGGCTAACTATTTTCTTCGGGTAGATGAGATTGTTAATTGTATGAAAAATTTGGGTGAAGAAATAAGAGAGGCTATAGTGGTTGAAAAGGTTCTAAGATCTTTGTCTCCCAAGTTTGAATCTAAAGTATCTGCTATAGAAGAAAAGGAAAATCTACGAATTCTTACTATGTCTCAGCTACATGGAATTCTAACTGCTTACGAAATGAGAAAGGGAGGTCCTTCAGACAGAAGAGAAGCTGCTTTCAAGGCATCAGGCAAAGGAGATTATTATGAAGCAAGCCACATCCTAGAAGAAGAGGAAGAAGAATCAAATTTTGTCAGAAATCTTCAAAGGGGTTCTGGAAGGTTCAGAGGTAAGTTACCTTTTAAACGCTTTTCTTGTGGAAGAGTAGGTCATTATGCTGCAAAATGCCCTTATAAGGATAAAGGAAAGGAACCTGCTAGATGGAACAAGAAACAGAACGCAAATAAGAAAAGCTACTACACTCATGAAGATAGTGATGGTCTATCAAACAGTGATGAAGATGAACAAGGTAATGAATATAAGTTGTTAATGGCATTTGAAGATGATGATTATATGGATGTTGTAGATGTGGATAACCTTTATGATGAAATTACTAGACTGAAGAGATGTATAGAAGAAAAGAACATGATCATTGATACTCTACAATTTCAAATTGATGAAAAGGAAAAACATCTTGAAAAATTAGAAGGTGAAATTGTTGGTCTTAGAAAAGAGATTGAGAAAACAAAAGCTATTAATCTCAAGTTTGTCAAAGGATCTGAAACTTTGGATGAGATTATCAATGTGCAGCGATCTCCTCTAAACAAGACAGGTCTGGGCTATAATGGAGAAACTTCTCAAGCATCCACCTCAAAAAGGTATCTTGATGCAGCAAGAAGAAATGAGCAAAAGCAAAATGAAGATCATCAGATAAAGCAGGGACGAATTACAAACAGAAACTATCAAGGGCAATCCATCTTAAGGGTGAACAAAAGCTACAACCAGCCACAGGTAAAATCTTCTTAATTTGGTTCAAGAATAGATGACAATAGAAATTACAATCATTTCGCCGGTAGATTTGATAACCGCAGAAGTTTCTTCAATGGACAATGCTTTTCTTGCCATAACTTTGGTCACAAAGCAGCTCAATGTGTTGCATATAAAACAATCATGACTAGGGAAGCTCAAAAACAAAGAAGTATGACAGGGATTACAAAAAGGACCTATAACAACTTTTCGGTTCTTGAAAATGAAGTTGAATGTTCTATTTGCAATAACTTTGGTCATGAAGACTCTGAATGCAAGAGCAGGTTCCAGCAGAAAAAGGAACAAGCCTCAAGCACCAAAACATGGAGAATAAAGGAACCTCAAACAGAAAGATGTGGGATAGCATTTTATGCAGAGGGACAGGAAAATATATGGTACATTGACAGTGGATGTTCGAAGCATATGACAGGTGATAAAGAAAAACTTGAATCTTATTCTGCTCTAGAAAAGGGAAAGAAAGTCTCTTTTGGAAATGATACTCCTGCAACTATAAAAGGAAAAGGCATTGCTCAGTTAAAAGAAAAGGTCAAGGCTGGAAATGTTTTGTATGTTGATGGATTGAAGCATAATCTTCTAAGTGTCAGCCAGATGTGTGATCAAAGAACCGAGGTTATATTCAGATCGAATGGATGTCTTGTTCGTGATCTTGATACAGGTAAAACAGTGCTCAAAGGCAAAAGAACTCCAAATAATTTGTACATATTTGAAGAAGGACAACAACAATGCTATCTGAGCAAGGATGAAGAGCACTGGTTATGGCATCAGAGGTTGGGACATCTAAGCTTCTCACAAATAAGGAAAGCATGAAAATATCAAGCAGTTCGCGATCTTCCAGATATCAAAATTCCTGACAACACCATATGCAAATCATGTCAGTTTGGAAAACAAACCAGAACTAACTTTCCAGAGAAAGAAGGATCAACTAGCATGCCTCTTGAGCTAGTACATACAGATACATGTGGTCCATTCAGGAAAATAACACCTAGAGGAGAGGAATACTTGATATTATTTATTGACGATTTCTCCAGGTTTGTCTGGTTAGGACTTATGAAGCACAAAGATGAAGCATTCAAAAAATTCAAATCCTTCAAAGCCTTGGTGGAAAATGAATCAGGTCACAAAATTAAGTGCCTCAGATCCGACAGAGGTGGGGAATTTACTTCAAATGAATTTTTCGATTTCTGTGAAGAACATGGGATAAGAAGAGAATTCTCTACAGCAAGAACTCCCCAGCAAAATGGAGTTGTGGAAAGAATGAACAGAACAATCCAACAAATGGCTCGTGCTATGCTTGATGAATCAGGAACTCCCGCTACTTTCTGGGGTGAAGCTACACATGCTGCGGTTGTTATTCTCAACAAAATGAATGTCCGGGTGAACAGCACTCAAACTCCTCATGAGCTTTGGAATGGTAGGACTCCTTCGGTAAAGCACTTCAAAATCTTTGGGAGCAAATGCTATATCAAGAATACTGATGAGCAGCTTGGAAAACTTGAACCTAGAGCAGATGAAGGCATTCTTCTTGGTTATTCTCCATATAGCAAAGCATACAAATGCTACAATAAAAGACTTGGCAGAATTGTTGACAGCATTGATGTAGTGGTTGATGAGAAGGGATACATTCCTAGGCAAGTACATCATGAAGACATAGAAGAAGATGAAGGCTACCCTCAAAGACAGAATGATGAAGAAGAAGAACCTCAAGAAGAACCTCAAGAAGAACCAGAGGAGCAGATAAGAATAGAAGAGAAAACCCCATCCAGATATGTTCAGAAGAATCATCCAGAATCTCAGATTGTGGGGCAGAAAGAAGCAGGTGTACAAACAAGAAGAACAGTTGCAGAAGCCTCAAGCTATTTGGCATTACTCTCCTCTACTGAACCACAAAATGTGAAAGAAGCATGCAAAGATGAATGTTGGGTGAAAGCAATGGATGAAGAACTTGAGCAAATCGAAAAGAACAACACTTGGGAGCTGGTTCCTAGACCAAAGGATAAGAATGTTATCGGAACAAAATGGGTCTTCAAAAATAAATTGAATGAAAATGGAGAAGTAATTAGAAACAAAGCCAGACTTGTTTGTAAAGGGTATGCGCAGCAAGAAGGAATAGAGTTTGAAGAAACCTTTGCTCCTGTTGCAAGACTTGAGGCCATCCGAATGTTCCTTGCTCTCTCAAGTTTTCAAAACTTCAAAGTATTTCAAATGGACGTGAAATCAGCCTTTCTGAATGGAGACTTGGAAGAAGAAGTGTACATTGAACAGCCAGATGGGTTCATTCTTGGAAATGATCCAAATCTTGTATGCAGATTGAAAAAGGCTCTCTATGGTCTCAAACAAGCTCCAAGGGCTTGGTACTACCGTTTGGACAAATATCTTCATCAACAAGGTTTTTCAAAAGGTTCAGCAGATAGCAATCTTTATATAAAAGTTGAAAATGACAAATTGCTAATACTTGTTGTGTATGTAGATGACATTATTTTTGGCAGCAATGAAGAAGCTATGAGTCAAAGCTTTGCCTCGGTCATGCAGAAAGAATTTGAAATGTCCTTGCTAGGAGAACTGACATATTTCCTTGGTTTGCAAATCCAACAAAAAGAAGGAGGAATCTTTTTATCTCAAACCAAGTATCTCAAACAGATTTTGAAGAAATATGGCATGGAAGATGCAAAACCAGTATGTACACCCATGGTCACAGGATGTAGTCTCAGTGCAAATGATGAATCTGCAGCAGTACATCAACCAACCTACAGATCTATGATTGGAAGTTTACTATATTTGACAGGTACCCGACCGGACATCATGCATGCAGTTAGAATAGTTGGAAGATTTCAGGCAAATCCGAAGGAGACTCATCTTCAGGCAGTGAAGAGAATTTTCAAATATCTTCAAGGGACTCAAAATTATGGCTTATGGTATCCTAGAGATACAGATCTTACTCTTCATGCTTATACAGATGCAGATTGGGCCGGAAGCGTGGATGACAGGAAAAGAACAAGTGGTGGTGCGTTCTTTATGGGTTCTAGACTGGTATCTTGGTTCAGCAAGAAACAGAGTTCAATTGCCTTGTCTACAGCTGAAGCGGAATATGTTGCTGCTGCATCTTGTTGCACCCAACTCCTTTGGATGATGCAAACTTTGCAGGATTTTCCAATCACTTGTACACCACCTATCCCCATCTTATGTGATAACACAAGTGCAATCAACATCTCAAAGAATCCAGTTATGCATTCAAAAACCAAGCACATACCAATCAAGTATCATTTTCTCCGGGAACAAGTGCTTGAATAGAAGGTCAAGTTGGAGTATGTTCCCTCTAAGGAACAAGTTGCTGATATTCTCACCAAACCATTGCCCAGGGACACTTTTGAATACCTCGGGCAAAAGCTGGGGGTTGTTGATGCATCATCTTATTGTTGAATCTTTTCTGATTGATGGTACAGGTTCAGGGGGAGCATATAATGCATTGTTGGCATTATGGAGGATGGTCAGAAGGAGATCTTGGAAATAGCTGCAATATGTCTCTATCTCTTTCATGGTGGATTATGGTTCTTTGTTACAGATCTGGTTCTTTTTCAGGGGGAGCATGATCTTAGGGGGAGCATACCCCTTTGCCCTTGATGTTAAAGGGGGAGAATGAAGCTGAAGATTGTAAGGTTGCCATCAAGTCCAAAGGGGGAGATTGTTGGCATTATGTTCTCTGATATGGCTATATGTTACAGATGTTGTACTTGATGGCAACTCCCATGACAAGGCCCTCAATTTATTGAAAAATTAAGAAGGACGCAGGAAATCAGTTCAGAAGGTGCGTACCCGCAGGTACACCATGCAGGAGCCGCGTCCAGAGACGCAGGCCAGCCGTTCAGGAGGTGCGTCCACCCAGTGCACACATTTCAAGGCAGAGAAAAGCTCACGTGGGGGTTTCTTGTGTTTTACT
This sequence comes from Pinus tabuliformis, assembly GCA_031772625.1. Lineage (NCBI taxonomy): Eukaryota > Viridiplantae > Streptophyta > Pinopsida > Pinales > Pinaceae > Pinus > Pinus tabuliformis. The sequence continues at coordinate 771,059,348 of CM062809.1, forward strand.
CTTGGTATCTAGCCGACGGTATTGTGTTATTATGGTGTCGGCTCGTGGTATTGTTCCATGATTTGAGGAGGAGCTTGCCTATATAAAGCAAAGAAGATCATTTGGTTTAGGTATGTCTTTGGTTGAATATCTTATGAGGCTAGATCTGGTCTAGATCTAAAAAGGCGAATCTTCTGAAAGACTGAGATCTCTTTGGCGCATGATCAGATCTATAGATCTGACTGTTTGGGTTACTCTTAAAGTCTTGAATTCATTCATACCCGAAGGTACGCAGGTTCAGTGAAAGGCAAGTGCGCCGGGACACAGTGCAGTAAGAAGAGACCTGCGTGGGGATGCAGGGCAGAGCAAGATTCAGGTGCATCTGGGATGCGGTACAGTAAAAGGCGCACTGCGTGGGGACGCGGAGCATAATAAGGATCAGGTGCGTCTCTGAGCAAAAAGACGCGGCGTGATAGTATTTCTGGGTGCGTCCCTGCAGCAAAAGAACGCGGCACGACAGTGTTTTTGGGTGCGTCCCTGCAGCAACAGGACGCAGTGCAGTTGAAGGAACAGTGCGTGGGCACGCAGCGCAGCAGAAGGATCTCTGCGGGTGGACGCAGGAGAGCAGAAGGTGAACGGCGTCTCGACGCAGGCAACAGAAGGGAAAACTGCGTCTCTGTCTTAAGAAGTGCTGTTGATTGAATTTCTCTGTTGATAAGGTGTTCTGGGTTAGTTCTGTTATTACTGATCTGATAACTGTAGTGGACTGTAACTGTTATGTACTTGATGATCATTTGATGCTTTATGAAAAGAAGTAGGGGGTTGTAGCTCCCTTCCAGGAGAAGACTGGAAAACGAGAGAGAGTTGTAGCTCTCTGCAGGTTGCAGCCTGCGTACTGGTAAAGGACTGCACCAGTACAAAATCATTGTAAAAGGAGTTTCTAATTTGAAAGAAGATAGAGACATATTGCAGCAGGTGGTTTTCACCCACATTGGGTTTCCACCTTACATCTTGTGTTCTTTGGTGTGAGTATCTGTTTTCTTTGTTCATGCTCATTATTTTATGGTACTGCAAAATAATTCAAAGATCAAATAAGGAAGATTTATTAAATTGCTAGATAATACTGATTCACCCCCCCTCTCAGTATTATTTCCAACACCAACATGGAATGACGAGGACCTCGGTCAAAGCGCACTGACCGAGGCCCATGGAGACTGCGCAGGAGGTCAAAGTAGCTCGTGGGAACCCCAGATCGGGAAAGGGAGGTGGTTTTTGATGCGGGATTAGCGCCTAGCGCTAATCGCGCATCATTGGGTGAACAGGGTTGTGAAGGAAAACCCCGAGCACTCGGTTGCATTGCAGAACCGGAGAATCACAGATGGAAAAATGAAAGGTCCTAACATACAAAGGCAGGACTCGCACTATGGAAAACTAACGTTATTGATTGGGGTGCCCACAAGCAGTAAGAGGTTTTGGATGAGATCAGGGTGACTCCATACATCGATTGACGCATGGAAAGCAGAGGTGAGAGAAAAATGTCATTGATTGCGCACTATTGGTCAAGCAAGTCAACTGCGTGAAACGTGCGTATGACATTGGATCTAGGGGACCCAAATTAGATGGCTAAGATCGTGCCCGATGGGGGAAGCGAAATTGATGAAGGAATACGTCGCATTTTAGAAGGATTTGGAATCTATCTGACTACCATGGTGGAGGAAGAATGCATCCATGACGTAACTGAACAAACGAACTGATGAAGAAGGCTGGTGCCATTTAGAGGAGGACAAGTGGCCACTCCCTGAGCGTTCATGATGACGCTGAATAGGGAACTCCAAACGCAGCTACAGAAGGTGAATCAATAGAGTCGGAAGAAGAACTGAATAGGCATTTGAACAAATGGCTAAAAGCCATGAACATGCACAAAATAAAGTTAGTTGGAGTTAGTCAGAGTGAACCCCAAGAGGAGTACTGAACATTGAGAGAGAAGTCAGAGAAGAGGCAGTTAAGCGAATGTAGAGAGAGACAGGGGGTCGAGCTGACCAATGGCAGCATCGAGCACTGGAGTGATTGAGAGATTCAAGCCATCCCATAGAGGAATCTATCCACACTGAACACCACATTCAACTCTTTCCACTGTAGACCATAAGGTCACAGAGTTGGTAGGAAGAAGTAGATTCTGTGTACTCCAGTGGCTTGGGGAATCCAAGAACCACCCTGCCAAGCAAAACCTACTTCAAGAGAACTCACATTGAGTCCCTGTATTGTAATTCTCTGCTGGAAACACAATAAAATAAGGCCTCCATTGAAGCTGGACTGGAGATGTAGCCCTGGAGCATACAGTGAACTCATTATTAAATGCTTGTGTTATTGTATTTGCTTATTGTACTTCTCTACTATCTTTCCATTCAATTGTCTGTGTCTTAGCAATCTGATCGATATGTTGCTTAAATAACATAGATACACACCAGCATATGAGTGTGTGATGCCTTCATTTAATAAATCTTTAACTGAGGTCACTAATAGGGTGATTATCATATCATTTACATGTCCCTAACATAAACATAGACATAGAATAATCACATAATATCAATTCATTTACACCTAATATTGGCCTCATAGATATGTCAGGGCTACTCTTACCACTTGATTCCCCATAAACCATGAACCTCATCATGCCATTCACCTAAATAAGAAATCATTCCTCCATGAGCATGATACCTCACGATCCTATCAGACAATGACATATGTACATACATATATACATGTGAACATTAGCATAAAACAATCATGATCCTTGATGACCCTATCTGACAACAACATACGTATCTAGAGAGAGAGAGAAAGATCATCATAATCATAATTGCAACACAATTACAAGATAACATAAGGTCAACATTAAGAAAACTTCCTTTATACATGCACGTCATGCACAACATTAAGAAATATAGTTACCAACATAGCCAAGGAATCTAACACCTCAAATCCATTCACTTTACCTTTCTTGGTTACTTTCCCCATCACCAATATGTGACTATCCATTTATCCCAATGGAACTGACCAATCCAACTAGTTGTCATATCGTTACCTTCAACTTCCCTTTACTCATGCATCACGCTTCATCTAGGTATTACATTACTTGTTGGGTACCACATATCTCTCCATAAGCTCCATTAACTTTCCTCTTTCCCAAACCAATTTCCAAGGCCCTCCAAACATAAAAGGAAAGAAAAAGAAACAAACAAGAAGAAACCATGATAACCAATAACAATAAGAGCCTAAAAGAAAGTGGCATGACCATGCACTAGATGCAATCAAAACCACAGATCAAGTGCAAACAAATCACAAAACACTGAAATCTCAAAACTAACAACAGGAAACATGATTCGGTCCCCTTGGATTCCTAATGCATATAAAGGAAACGTCCTCTTGAGCCTTCTTGAATATTTCATGGAAGTCTATTTTTCCATGTAGTCCCCTACATCATGCTACCATAAACACATAATTTCCAATGCATAAGTAAATATAACAACATACCAATTACCTTACCTTGTTGTATCGAGCATGTTTCCCTGTAACTGAACATGTGCATATATCATCTCTCAAGGGACTCCAATTCCTTGACGAATCCATCCATTAATAGAAACCAACTATTAAACCTATCCAATACATGTTCATAAATATACCACATATCCACATAATGTTAGACAAAAACAAGCTTAAGAGGACTTCATATGTTCATGCAAAGAGCTCATTCATTATAATTGTGGTTTTGAAACATAGTCAAAGGAATTTTCACCCAATTCCTTTCTTCTAACTTCTAACTTGCTTCAACTAAGACTTATTAGGTGCACTACCACATCACCCAATTGTTATTTATAGCAACAAATTAATTGCTACCTTGCCACACTAATACCAAGCATGTTTCCCTGCAACTGATCATACATATTAGTCACATGTTCCAAATATCAATACATTGTGTTTATTAATTTAAATCAACCTTTACCAAGACTAAAAACCATGTCATAATCAACTAACAATCATAAATCATAAGACTACAACTATCATTCATTTGCAGTCAAGTGCATATCTATTGTCTCATAACATATTGGGTTAGTACAACCGTCTTAAAACAAGATAATTTCCTCATGCAATCTTATAGACACATATTCATGTCGTGCAATTAATGAGACATTCAAACAACTTGTAAACATACAATATTAGATAAAACAAATTTTTGACATAATCAAACTCATATCTCAATGTATATCATAGGAGGCTATCACATCTGCACAAGTAAGTCCAAATTAGTATGACAAAATATCACAAATATATCAAGTCATACCTAAATATCCATGACCATAACAATATGTATAGACCAATTCTGATTAACATGATACATATAACATCAATGTCCTAAATGAAATTACCATAATCGTCATGTTGATGAGTGGAATGCATATAACAAAACGTTTACTACTAGTCATGACTAACCAACACACATGCTTGGGAGCACATTGATCATATAGCATCTATCATGTCTGTAACCTAGTTCACACTTGCTTATAAATCAGTAACCTACTTCCATGATAAAGAAACTAACTATACTATATTTTTTCAGTGAAGAAAAGGAAGTGTTGGAGTGGCCTAGGAGATTTCCCTAAGCATAAATTCATATATGGGGGTCATTATGCATCTATACTAAGTCAAAGTTGCATTGGGGATCAGAAATGATGAAGAAAAGTGCTGCTACCTGTGATTTCTACAAGAGGTTTGTAATGCTACAAGAAGGCCTGTAATCCTATAGGAGGTAACTTGAGTGGTTTTTGAAGGTTAAAAGGTTGTTTTGAGGGTATGGAGAGGTGGATGAAAGTTGAAGAAAATATAGGGAGGTTGGTTTGAGCCCCTAGCCAAGCTCAGGACCCCTCAGAGGCTTTTCATGCACTAGAATAGGATTTTGGGACAAAATTTACAAGTGGAAGGAGAAGATGAAGGATATTAAGATGGAAGTGGTTTCTATATGGTTTATATTGTACACGGTTTCTTGTCTTCATTCCCTTTAAGCTTAACCTTCAACTATTTCTCAAGCCTCGAGAGTTGTAATATTATTTATGTTTCCTATGATATAAATGACAAAACTGAATTAGTATTTTATAGAGAAGAGAATCCAGATTTATCAACACCTGTTGGCCTCCTTTTAGAGTAAAATAACCATGGAAAGACTAACATAATAAATGGAGTAACCTGATGAAAAAAAATGTCCTTAACTATCAGATTTTTGTCTTTTTCAATTTTCATCATAGTACTATACAATTGGATTTTGTTCCGATAGATTTTTTCATTGAATTTTTTTTTCTTTCTAAGTAAAGGCTAAATCTATTAATAAAGAGAAAATATTTACAAGAAGCTCAAGACCTCAGAGGAGGCCGAAGCCATCCAACAACAATGACCCAGAGAACATAAGACTAGATAACTAGATGACCAGATAACCCGATAACCCGATTCCGGGATTGAGATGACCTAATACATAATTCCCAGAATCCATACATACAAAAAATGCTGGCCAAGGTGGTGAACAACATTACAGGGCATATGAGAACTGTGGCCGTGATAATTTCTGTGCTGCCCTGATAACCATAGGCAAAACTGAACAAAAACAAGGGCCTGATAAACTTGCCGAGCCAAGACCTGATACAGAGAATATGACCATGAGAGCTGATAACTATGCCTAGCCAAGACCTAATACAAAACATGTTGACAAAAGCCAGAATAGCATAATTCACAGGATAGAAGAACCAGAAGGGAAACTGCAATAGTAGGCGTTATTCCGGAGGCATCATGCATTTTGCAAAGGGTCCCAAGCATCCTTCTCCACTCGGCAAGGAGAGCCCATCCACATGTCATCGACATTGTCCCCGACGCCCATGTCACTTCCACCTGGAGGAGCTACCAAACACATATTGCAATCAAATGGGTGCACCGGATCGACCGCTGTCAAGTTGTTCTAAGCATTATCTTCTGGAGGCTTAGGGACCTCAGGAAAATTCCCCTCAACCTGCAAATCATCATGATTAAACACTGTTCCTACCACATCTCCCTAGAGCACGCTGTCATCTTGAGACTACGAGGGTGAGGTATGGACTGAGCTGTTGGGTCTGTCTTCTTCCTCAGCTAAAATGACAGTAATGCTAGCTGAGAGAATCGGTCTGTTGAGACGACTGTGAAATTTAAAGCGGGTGGTTTGGAATGAATTATGCGGGAAGGGCTTACCATGATCAGAGGACGGGGAAGTTGAAGCCAGAGGTATGATGTTCTGGGGAGCAGGCTGAGAATCACCACAGTTTCCACTAGTGCCTCCACGGTGGGAGCAACCCTGGTGGCGCACCATTTTCAGGAGAACAAAGAGACCTGAGGGAAGAGATGAATAGGACTAGACAGAACAGGAACGAAGGTGGGCAAGCCAGGTAAGGAGCTTACACCGGAGAAACCACCAAGCTACCAAAGCAACACAGGGATGCAGGAATAAAGACAGGCTGATGAAGAGAGACCCTATAAGAATGACAGCTGAAACCACAGACGAAGCCATGAATATAACAACCTGCGAAGAGTCTCGAACAAGGAGCGCATTCAATACCAAATGCTTGAAAAATTGCGAGTACCGAGAGTAATTCCTATCATCTGCGGGAGGAGATTGAAGGCCATGCAAGATTGCTAGGTGCATATCCAGCTGCCGGCTTGACATGAACCCGCCTTAAATGAGCCTCGAGAGCACTCGCATCTCGGTGAAATTTTTTCATTGAATTAGGCCTCTTTATTATTGTTATTTTTTTCCTCAAACATTGGATATTTTTCAATATGCTGGAGAACTTTGTGTGAGTGAAATTTCTAGCTTCTCCACATTTAAGATAGTTTTTTTTTTGGTAGGTAATCACCATCGGGGGATTTGAACCAGTGACCTATTGCAAGGAGTGCCTTAACAATGCACCCATTCATTGTCAATCCAAAGCCTCGTGGGCTCCATATTTAAGGTAATTACTTTCACCAAAATCTATCTTTTAAGAAATTACAAAAAGAAAAAGTTTGAAATTTATTATTATGTGGAAAATTATTGGATGATCATATTACTAAAATGTTCACTGAATTTTGGAAATGAAACAAATTAATTGTATGAAAGCTTTGCCGGTAAAATTTTCACAAGGGTCAATTAAAGGCTAGAATTCAAGATTAATATTGGAGAGGAAACATGTAGGACCGATATCATCCTTAAAGTCATGGAGAATAAGTTAAAGGTTTGAGTATCAGTTTAGGAAATGAGGAGATAGAATCTAATGATTACAAATAAAGTATTGAATCATTATAATTGTTATAAATGATGAGGAGCTTGAAGTTGGAGTTCTGAGCTATAACATTGATAACATAAGAATGCTAACGACTAAGGAGAAACAAAACCATTTGAACACATAACTAATATAAAGCTTAAATCAGATTTAGAGGCAAATGAAGAATGGATCACGTTTGTGGCAAGAGGAGGAACACAAATCATATTCAAATAGCCAGTCTCAAGGAAGCCTCTATGCACTTAAGTGGTATTATTAGAGTTCGAAACATCACCACTCACCATATTATTCGATTAACATGTCTCACATTTGAAGAATCAAAGAGTAGCTTGAAAATACCTTTTTGAGCATTACATAGGTTCGTTAGTGGGTCGCTTGCATTCTATAGAGACAAGATTTGATGCCATGGACCTAAAACTCTTCATATCACAATCTAGAATCAAAACTAATTGTATGTGAGGTATACTCATAATAGAACCAACAAGATCAAACAAGGAAGCAAATTAAAATTCTATTCATTAAAAATAATCCTAACAAATTGTCAATGTCAACTAATCTAGAATGGATTCAAGATGGAATAATCTTTGGGGAAAATGGGAAAGGCTTGGAGTCAAATATTAGGGCTATAAAGGGTATCATTTGAATAGAGATTATCCTCTTAATGAGGAAAACATGAGGAATGTGCACAATATCCAACAAGAAACTAGAATGGAATATCCAATTATATGTAGCTAATAAATTTTCCCGCAAGGCTAGACATTGCCCAAATTAGGTATCACCCAAGTTGCCAAGTGGTCTCTTCAGTTGGTTTATTTCGTAGAACATTATATCATGAGTTTGTTCAATCATATCAAGCAGAAACCATGTGTTTTGGGCGAACATTTGTTTAAGTAATGCCGTAAATTCAATTCCATGTAGTTGTTCATCAATTAATTATATTGTGAATGAGGAGAGGGATGGAGTAAAGTGCTATGAACATACATTAAAAACTTGACTTCATTTATTAAATTAACACAATATATTTATTTAGTTGTTGGTCATTACATATAGGGTTCTTTTATTTCTTGAATAATCCTCAGTCTTAGCAATACGGGTAGTGAACCAAGCCAACTATCCTTGACCAAATAGATCCACTTATTCATCCTTGTGGGAAAAGAAGCCTTTAGCTTAGCATGATAGACAACACATTTTTCTAAATAATTCCATAAAATTTTCCATGTTTATGAGATGGATAGGCCATAGTCACATCATGTACATAACAACATTGGACCATTAAATGCCACCAATATTAGTGAGTTGTGCTTGAGTGTAGGTTGAGTAATCACATTGTGGAAATACTAATATGCATATCCTATGTATATCAAATGAATGAAGGTGCATTGTAGAATGAATGTGGGGTCATAAGAGAGGCATCATGAAATTATGATGGGGATATAAATATAATGGGGTATACAAAATATTAATGAAAAGATGGATATCTAAAATATCTAGTGAAAGTAGTGCTTTGTTAAATTGGGAAAATGTATTGGGTTAGTATTGGTAGGGGGTTACATAAAGTGGTTTTTAGAGGTATTTTCAAATATGTGGTTGTATTAAGGGTATTTCTTAGTATGCCATGAATGCACGTGTTTTGTCAAAGGTTCATTGATTGAAGCCCCTATGAGCAGAAATAAGGCTTTATCCTTGATTATTTTGATTGATGATCCCAAGACTTCTTCTAAAGTAGACCTTATTTGATCCGGGGTTTGAGTCTTCAATGTAGATCTTTGAAATTTCTCTTTCATATCCTTCAAATTTTTTTGATCTCTTTTCCTTAAACTTAATTCTTCAGTGTCTCTTTGGTTACATGACTTTGACACCTCAGATCTGATGCCATGTTGAGAAATCCAGGGCATCATGAATTAGGTGATTTGTCTTAATTAGTAACTTCTCGTGAGTACCCTTTAGTTCATTAGATTAGGGTCTTATTTTTGCTAAAGTTATTAGTGTTATTCTTCATCAAACAACTAACAATTCATGAACATAAATAGACAAGAGACATAGAATGCAGGTTATTCGCGAGGGCCAAAACTTCTCAGTCTTTGAGATGAAAACTGACACAAGTTCTTCTTATAGAGATTCCAAATGACGAATACCAAGACCAATACCCTTGACATATTAGCCATTCCAAGACCATGACATTATTTTTCTTGACTCTCTTCTCTTCTTCTTGACTCCTCTTTCTCTTCAACCTTCTTAGCATCAAGGCATTTGTCACCACTGAGATATTCTCACTATCTTCATATCAAGGTGTCATTTCTATGAGAATTCCTTGTTTTTCTCTTACTTTTGTGATGACACCAACCTATTTCCCTTGAGATACTATTGATATACTTCCTTTAAGGTAGCACCGAGACCTTAAACTGTAGTTCCACTTAACCAGTGTAATATGTTACTGAAGTGTAGCTCCTTGATAACAATGGCACTAAACTATACTTCACATTACTGCAGTTTCCTTGTCACTGTGCTTGGTTACCCGAATTCAGAGGGATCTAAATTCCCTCGACCATAATGACATATGAATTTCTTGACTGTAACTATCCACCCAAATTCAGTGATCCAAACTACTTGTTGATTTTTCTGGAGATATGAGCATATATTAGTTCTATCCATCTAAAAATCTCAGAGGTATATGTGTATTTCTAACTATGGAAATGTGAAGTTCCTTCACACTTATATATTTTTCTTTTCCTATCAATATAAGACAACATGGGTATGTGGATAGGTGTGTCTTCAAATGTGAAGTCGACATGAGTTTATACGTCATCTTAAGGCCGACATGAAGAGGAGGATTAACACTTGTCATTGGAGGGATTCTACACATTTTCATAGATTATACAATTGTCATATCCCCAAGAAGGACTCTTCATACATGAAATTGACTCTTTTGACTTTAATGAGTGATCCTAAAGGCTCTCAACGGGAGCCACTAAATTGAAATATCTGGTCATGAAACCTACGAAGCAATCATTACAAAATAATTTTATTTTTCTTCTTTACATCATTTTACAAATGTCACAATTACATGTCATTATGAATAATGAAACTAGTTACACTTTTCAATGAAAGGTAACCTTCCCTGGAGATCAACCAACCCTAAAATCAATCACATGCATGCATCCACTTATCATTAAGAAAATGAAATTAATTATGATGGAAAAATGATTTTAATTTAAATAACATCTAATTTATGCAATACCAATGATCTAATCACTAAAATTACATCTAAACTACAAAAATAAAATGAAAAATATGACAAGTAACACTAATCTATTTCCAAGAAATCATAAACACAATCTTTTTGGACTATGGTTGTGAATCTTTTCACTCATTCTCCCACAAGAGAGGTGATGTAGATGCTCCAGTGACAGGATTTTATATATTAATCTCTACTCAAAAGCAAGAAACTATGAAATAATTGAAATCAAGAAGAAATATAAGTATAAGAAACTGGACCAAAGTCTCTGGGTTCGTCCCAAACCAAGGGTCTCAACCATCTAAAACTAATTCATATGCAGCTTAAAATCCAACTTACCATTACCAAAAAGTTCAGATCTAATACATCGGATGAAAGTTTAAAATAACAATTTCAAGCTTGAATCTCAATAGCTACACCAAGATGAACAAAAACTTTGAATCGTTATGAGTTCTTCTGCTAGCTTATTTATACAAAAGGTCAGAAGAGGAAACTCCCTTTAAAGTAGGAGTGGTTCCCTCCTTGATCTCGAAAATGGTGGATCTTTTCGCTCTTGATCTTTACCTAGACTATGAGTCACTCGGCTTCCATAGAAATTTACCTGGTAGGAGAGGATTGTTGGCATTATGATACAAGTATGATACAGGTGTTGTCCTTGATGGCAACTCACTCAAATGACAGATCATAGTGCAACATGTCAATAGCAAAGAATGAATGAAGAAAGAAAGGTATACGTAGGTTCACCATTGACCAAGTCGAGTGTACATGGAGGTTCACTATATACAAAGGCATGTATAATGTACACACACACTTTTGTAGAAGGAAAGGCATGTACATGTTGGAAAACTATGTTTTGGTCAATGCTATTTTGGTATTGTTCCATTGTATTTTGTACGAGATATTGACCCTAGGTATTGGGTCCAAGGTATCAGTCCTACATGGCTTTGGACAATGGTATTGAGAGAGGCCTAAATGTATATAAGGAGAAGAAGATCATTAGGCCAAAGTGCAAGTGGTGCAAGCATTGAATATCTGATGAATGGTGACATCGAGTATGCAGGTTATGGGTTTGTGATGCTTTCCTTGATCTGAACCAAGGATGCACCAATGTGGACGATGATGAATGATGGATAGGGATCATAAGGCTCGAAGTATATTATCATTATGTGGTTCGATCATGGATAGACTAGATCTGAATTATTGACGCATGTTTTATTGTATAAATGTTATGATCCAGGTATGACTGATGTCTGGAATAGTTGCAAAGTTATGAGTAAATATTTGCTGATGTGTACGTGGGTTTGCTTTGGTAAAAGTCCGTATACAAGCTGGTTCAACTCATAAAATTAGCGTATACAGTATGAAGTATGATATTTGAAGTTGCAGTTGGATCTGGTTGTTGCTGCAGATTTCTGTGTTCTGCTCTGTGTTCTGGCGACTGTGTTTTGTTGACAGGGTTTCAGTGATTTAGTGTTGGGTGATTAAGAGATTGATGATGCAGTTGTAGTTGATGTTTGTATTGCAGTGGTGATTTATTTTTTTCCTCAATGTTGTTGATGGGCCTAGTACGAAAATTGGATGAAACGTGGCCTTTAGATTATGGTGTTGTGTTCTAGGAGTATCGAGTCTGAAAATTTATGAAATGTGGTCCCTGGAGGAAGAGAGAAGGTCGTAGCCTTTTGTAGGCCACCGCCTACATATTGGTAAACATATTGGCCAGTACAAGAGCCAAGGGGTTGGAGCTCCCTTCCAGCAGCAGCTGGAAAATGAGTGAAGGTTGGAGCCTTCAGTAGGCGGGTGCCTACGTACTAGTAAACATATCAGCTAGTACAAGAGCTAGGGGGTTGTAGCTCCCTTCCAGTAGTAGCTGGAGAACGAGAAAAGGTTGTAGCCTTCTACAGGTGGGTGCCTACATATTGGTATGAGTCCGCACCACTACAAGATTGTAAAGAGGTTTTTATTATATTAAAAGAGGATGGTAGCAGGTGGTTTTTGTCCCGCATTGGGTTTCCACCTTATATCATGGTGTTCATGCATGTTTCTTATGGGTGATGAACTGTTCTATTTTTACTGCACCTGGTTACTCTTTATATGGTTAATTAAGTTCAGATGCACTGATTAAAGATCAACATATGATGAATTAGCCGAATCATAAGTTTACTGGATATATGCTAGTTTCATTAATCACAGTTGTGTGTACAAGTGAGTTCCACTAACTAAAGTAGCGTATATGAATTTGATTATGGAAATGAAGAAGTTAGTGATTTTATAATACTGATTCATCACGGCACCCCCCCCCCCCCTTAGTATTATTTCCAACAATTGGTATCAGAGTAGGTCCTTTGGTAGAATCTTGATCGCTTAAAGGAGATCCGCAGAATAATGGGAAAGAAAGTGTGTCAGAAGAAGAAGACGTCTCAAAGGAATAGTAACAGCCTGTCATTAGGTGGAAGTAAGTATTAAAATTATGAATCACCTCAAATTGAAGATGAACAAGCAAATGAAGCATCAGATAAAATCATAAATCAACAAGATCTATTTAACAAAATGGAGAGTGCCCTTAAAGAAGAAGTTATCAGTGTAAAATCTTTGCTAGAGTGTGCCTTCAAAGTACGTCAAATGTTGTAGGAGCAAAATAAAGAACAAGAAAATGACATTCTCAAACTATGGCAACAAGTGGAAGAAGGATGAAAGTTTAAAGAAATCTTGAAGAAGGAATATCTAGAAAAGGAAGAATAAGATTAGGTCAAGGTAAATATCTGGAAAGTTAAATTAGAAGAAAAGGAAAAACTATTACGATTTCAAGAGAGTACCAAGATTTTGGATGATTTCTTAGTAGTCAAATGTCTCTTGCTATCAAAGCTGGTGTTGGTTTTTATGATCTGTTGAAGGTGAATCTAGCTCACAAGGTGAGGCAAGAAACTCTAATGTGAAATCTGAAATCCTAAACAAGGAGATGAAAGGCGAACCCCATCAAAGATCAAGGAAAGAAATCCTTCAAAGAAATTGTTTTACTCCAAACTATGGAAGTGATAGTCGGTTATTTTCTCAGATGAAAAATGTTGAGTGTTATGTATGTCATAATCTTGGACATGTTGCGGCAAGATGCAAAAGTAGAATGGTTCAAGGCTGTCACACAGAAAGCTCATCAGCTTCCAGATACTTTAAGGGATATTGTTTTGCTTGCAATATGTTTGGTCACAAAGCCATTAAATTCTATAGAAGGAATAGGAAGCATATGAGATGTTATGCATGTAACAAGCTTGGACATATAGCAAAGGAATGCAGGAGAAGATTTTGGGCACAATACCAAAAGGAAAAAACATCATCACAGTCGAAGATATGGAAGAAAAAGGAAATATAGTTAGAAAGATGTGGCATAACAGAGTATACAGACATGACAGACTCAGAGGGAACTGAGGGTGTGGAACCTCAGTGTTCTAAATATCATGCGCAAGTTTCATAAAGACAATTCATGTGTATACACGAGTTCAAAGTTGCACAATCACATATATGTTGGTTTGAGGAAAAGTAGTGGGACAAACTCAGTAAAAAGGGTCTGATATGATTTATTCAATTATTTGCTCTGTTTGATAATGGTTACAATTTGCTGATGATCTGTGGAAATTTTTTGATACTCATAAGATGTTTTTTAGAAGTGATTTTTATCCTAACTTGATGATTATGATGGCTTGATACCTCTTTCTGATATATGCATGATCAGATCTGACAGTGAATAGATGGAACAGGTTCATGGGGGAGCATATGCTTTGAATAATGCATTGTTGGCATTATGGTTAGAAATATTTGGTTATGATGCTTATGTGGCTAAATGGTACATATCGCTACTTATTGTTGGTTGGCCAAGAGAATGATATTGCAGGTTAGAGGTCTGGATGTTGGTGACAGATGCTTATGGTTCAGATAATATATGGTGTATGATAGTTGCTAATGATTATCATGGTATTGTTTAGATTGCTGGTCATGGTTATAAAAGTCATATAAAGGTCATGAAATAACATAATTTGTAACTGCACTTTGCATGGGAAGGATGATGTAACAATGTCTATTTCAGTCATGTATAAACATTTGGTATATCCCCCCTTGGTTGGGTGGATGAGTCAAAATGGTGTATCCCCACTTTGTTGGGAGATTGATGTACATATGATTCTTTGGTGATAGGAAGGTCATACTAACATAGTTGAGTTATAGAGTCATGTTATTCTTTTGAAAAATATTTTTGCATACTCTGCATGTTCTCAGGGGGAGCATGGATGGATTGGTACATATTGGCATGTACAAAGGGGGAGTTCGATCAGAGAATTCAACATGTGCTTAGGGGTAGAATGGATGGATTGGTACATCTCAGCATGTACAAAGGGAGAGCTCAATTAGAGATTTCAGCATGTACTCAGGGGGAGTATGGACAGTAGAATGTATATCATGGGAGAGAATATCTTGGTCCACCCTTTGCCCTTGATGTCAAAGGGGGAGAGTGACTTGGTGTTGTTATTGCCATCAAGTCCAAAGGGGGATATTGTTGGCATTATGATACAATTATTGTCCTTGATGGCATCTCACTCAAATGACAGATCATAGTGCAACACATCAATAGAAAAGAATGAATGAGGAAAGAAAGGTATACGCAGGTTCACCATTGACCAAGTCGAGTATACACACATGTTCACTATATACAATGGTGCATACAACATACACATGCACTTTCACAGAAGGAAAGGTGCATACATGTTGGAAAACTAAGTTATGGTTTGTGGTATTTGGTCCATTGTATTTTGGTATTGGTCCATGGTATTTTGTTTGAGGAATTGACCCTAGGAATTGGGTCCAAGGTATCAGTTCGACATGGTTTTGGACCATGGTATTGAGAGAGGCCTAAACCTATATAAGGAGAAGAAGATCATTAGGCGAAAGTGCAAGTGGTGCAAGCATTGAATATCTGATGAAGGGTGAGATCTAGTATGTAGGTTACGGGTTTGTGGTTCTTTGCTTGATCTGAACCAGGGATGCACCAGAGTGGATGATGATGAATGATGGATTGGGATCATAAGGCTTGGGATGTATTATCATTATGTGGTCTGATCATGGATATACTAGATTTGAATTATTGACTCATGTTTTATTGTATAAATGCTATGATCTAGGTATGACTAATGTCTGGAATAGTTCCAAAGTTATGAGTAAATATTTATAGATCTGTACGCGGGTTCGCTTTCGTAAAAGCATGCACACACATTGGTTCAGCTCATTAGAGTAGCATATATAGTATGGAGTATGATATTTGAAGTTCCTATTGGATCTGGTTGTTGTTACAGAGTTCTGTGTTATGCTCTGTGTTTTGGTGATTGTGTTTTGTTGATAGGGTTTTAGTGATTCAGTGTCGGGTGATTCAGATATTGATGATGTAGGTGTAGTTGATGGTTGTATTGCAGTGGTGATTGATATTGTTCTTCAATGTTGCTGATGGGTCCATTATGAAAATTGGATGAAACGTGGCCTTCAGATTATGGTGTTGTGTTCTAGGAGTATCCAATCTGAAAAATTTATGGGATGTGGTCCCTCGAGGAAGAGAGAAGGTCGTAGCATTCTCTAGGCCGAAACCTACATACTGGTAAACATATCGGCCAGTACAAGAGTGAAGGGATTGTAGCTCCCTTCCAGTAGCAACTGGAGAATGAGTGAAGGTTGGAGCCTTCAGTAGACCGGTGCCTAAATACTAGTAAACATATCAAGTAGTACAAGAGCTAGGAGGTTGTACTTGCCTTCCAGTAGTAGCTAGAGAATGAGAGAAGGTTGTAGCCTTCTACAGGTGGGTGCTTGCATACTAGTATGATTCTGTGCCAATGCAAGATTGTAAACAAGTTTTTATTATATTAAAGGAAGATGGCAATAGGTGCTTTTGTCCCGCATTGGGTTTCCACCTTATATCATGGTGTTCATGTGTGTCTCTTATGGGTGATTATCTATTCTATTTTTACTGTACCTGGTTATTGTTTATATAGTTAATGAAGTTCCGATGCACTAATTAAAGATCAACATATGATGAATTAACTGAATCATAAGTTTACTGGATATACGCTAGTTGCATTAATCACAGTTGCGTGTACATGCGAGTTCCCTTAACTAAAGTACCGTATATGACTCTGATTATGGAAATGAAAAAGTTAGTGATTTTCTAATATTGATTTATCCCCCCTATCAGTATTATTTCCAACAGGGATATGGTGATCCCAAGCCGATTTTACAGAGTTTAGGAGGTGTAAAAACCCCGCAAATTCTCTCCTAGTAGTCTCCATCAAGCCCTTGCATATTAATAGCCTCAAAAACGATTTATTTTCCTTCTATTAACCCACATTAGGTCACATATTATGAGAGACACCTTTTTCTCCTCTTACCAAGTATAATATAAAAAAATGTGAATTAATGTAATAGAATGATAGTTTTAAGGCTGGAGAATTGCATTTTGATCTTCATAATGTACATATTTATGGGACTCATCATTACCCCACTGCTAAAGGTGTTTCTCATAATATGAGAAACTCAGTCATCCATGTGCATCTCCTTCATGGCCTTAGTGGCCTCCCTGACATCCCAAAGCTCCTTAGATGGTGTGTCCTATTGGTGGTAAAGCATCGTATTCCTCTGTATCTCTATCCATTCCTTCTTATCTCCTACTTCATCTCTTCATTCTTGTAAGACTAACAGTAAGGGTGGAATGAATTGAGTTCTATCCACCCAATTTTCATCCTTTGCATGATCCTCTTGTAAAATGGTGTTCTCTCTAAGGCATCCATTAACCTTTCAGGAGAGTGATATTTTATAATTTGTAGATTGTGGGGTAGGGAATGCCATCTCCTCCAGAAACCTTGCAGACTTTATGTTACGAACATCCTGAATGTGTCTTCAAAGTGTAGAATGGATTTCTCTTGGGTAGCAATGTATCTGGGTTCTAAAGCATCATCACTGGAGATGAGACTATCATTGGTAATGATAGCCTTTGGTCTCACTAGCTCTACCTTGATATGAAATGGTTCATTTCCCTCCTTTTCCATTACCCTTTTCACCTCCTCATATCTTCTCTCATGATGAGCCATCTAGGATGATAAAGGAATCAGTTTCATATCTCCCAATATTGAATCAGTATCCAAAAAATTCATATTTATCAAAGTGAGGTTGTACATGTAAAATTGAGTCAAGTTTACGATGTATTCCATGTTATTTTGGTTGAAAAAATCAACGAACTTCCTGTAGTGCTAAAAAGGCAGAGATCCATACTGTGCCAAAGTTTTGATTTTGAACTACAACCATGTATATTTGAGAAATATGGCATAAGACTTTGATGGTTCTCTGCGTCACATTGATTCCATGGAGAGACTTCCCATGGTTGAAATTTATGTTTCTTTCTCCTGCAATCTCTCTCTCAACCTCATGTTTTCTTCCTGTAGTTTCTCCTTCATCATAGACTCTCCCATTCTCAAATAATTTAATGCTTTTCCCATTTCAATGACCTTTTCTTCAACATGCCCTAGTGCTCTACATTCTTAGCTTTATAAATTTGGATGCACCGTGACTTCTACCTCTCTCTAAATCCATCTCACAAAGGAGTGGGATTGCAAATTATCAGGGATAATGTTTCCTTCTTCAATTAATTTGTATTAGGAGCTCAAGCTAGGTTGTAGGCTAGGTTCTTCAAGCTCTTGTAGGTCTTTTCGAACAATCACTGAGGTGGTGGCCTCTGCTTGTAATTTTTTATTGTGGTCCTGTAATTTCCCCTGTCTTGCCCACATCAGACTCTGGCCCTCCTGTAGGAAACCCTATTTCTCCTATAGAAAACCTTGATCCTTGTGTAGCTTCTCTTTTTCTTCTTTCTCAAAGGAATATTGTGGCATTGGCTTCTGGAAGGTGATAGAACTAGTCATATAACTCCTCAAAGGTGTTATAGGGGACTTGTTTTTGCTTTTAGGAAGAGTGACCTCCACAATTTTTCCTTTATTAGGTCCTATTTCTTCCTTTTTTCGTGGTGACTCATCAAATTATAGATTTTTTTTGTAGGATTTTGTGGCTTCCATTTTCTAATTCCAATTCTCTTCCTAGTTCTAAACTACATTTGATGTGGTCCTGATTTCTTCCTCTTGGGATTTACAGGAGTGTTTAATGCAGTTAAGGTTGCAACGAATTCCTATTTAGTTTCTTTTCCTCCCTAGAGTGGAGAAGTCTCCTTGGTCCTTATTATTTATTCTCATTTCTTCTCCCCCTCTTCTCCTTTAATCTATTCTTCTGCTCCCTCTATCTCCAATGGATCGTTTTCCTCTCTTTTTCTTTCTTCTTCTTATTTTCTTGTTATCTCATCTTCATGTATCTTTTCTCCTTCTTCTTCCTCGTTTTTTCCTTGTCTTCCTCCAATACTAGAGGCTAGAGTCTCTCCTGGTCTAAGGGCTTGTTTTTCTATGAAGGTATCCCTATCCATGTCCACAAATTTGTTCCATATTATAGGGATTCTCAAATGGTTTAGATCATCCACCACTATCGAAATGATGAGTCCATGATGAACTAAATGTTGTTGTTTTCCTTCCATTCCCTTTTGACTCATCTCCATGATTGATTGTAGAAGGAAATGAGGAACACGCAATATTTGAGAAAGGTTTAGTTATAATGTGAATCACAGTTCTTGGAGCAACGTGAAGTCTTAGGCATAAACCACACTTGATCTCCCTTCATAAGATGTACATTTAAGGATATGATAGCCTACCTCATCCCAAGGGTAAGGAAAAATTTCTCTTCTCAATCCATTCTCGTCTTCTACAGGCTTCTGTTTTGAAAGGAAACTTTTTTTCCTAGCTGTGACACTTACTTGTTTCTCTTATTTTCTCCACCCATTTCCTAGAGGCAAGGTGGTAACCGTGTTGATGGTTTTAGGACAAAGAGAGATGGCTAGACCCCTAACAACAATTGTGCACTGAATTCATCTTGAGAGTGCAGTGCCATTGAAAATTCATGGGAAAGATCATTATAATACCCCCTTAGCAACTCAAAGAAACCCAACCACTCATGTTTTGCTAGGTCAATATATTACTATTATAGCCCCTTATTGTTATTAGTGAAACACCCTTATTGTATTTTTGTGCCCATGTAGTCCCCATATTGTTATTTTTGTGGCGCATAGAAGCCCACTATTTTTAGAAGCCCAATATTTTTATTTTTGTTCCCTTACAATATTATTTTTATGTAGGCTCTAATTATATTATGACCCCTTAGATTCCTATATATAGAAGGGAGGTATTGTCATTTGTATCATCCAAGGATTGTTCATTTGTTTAATGTAATGGTGTTTTCCCCCTTGAAGAGGCTAATTTCGAAGTCATTGATCTATCAATTGTTCTATTTTGTGAGCTGGTTGCATAATATTTGGTATCAAAGCTTTGGATTCTAGGGTTTTGTTGTTGGAAACAACTCATCATGGAATTTTTGCTATAACATTTTTTCTACAAAGGTTCACAAGATGAAATTTTTATCACAAGGATCTAGAAGCCTCATGAACTTCGTGTAAATATTTCGGTTCTTGGTTCACTGTATTTTCAGAGATATGATCCAATGAAGCTAGGGATTGTGCATGATCCATAATTTCTCCTCAAATAGGTGACCTTGCAAAAATCATCATAATTTTCTATGTGACCATCATATTAAAGTTTCATAAAAATGACAAAAATATGATGAAGTTTAGTTTGTTGGGCATCGTTTTTAGGGCCAAATGTTAAAACAATGACACATGGAACTTCGTACAAGTTTTCTCTACTGAACCAAACTATAATCAAGTCATCGTGGGAGATTGGGAATAAACTATTTCTTGAAGAATCCAATCTCAATCAGACTAGTGAAGCTCAAAATATTCTAAAAAGGGATACCATGGGACGTAATTTCAGACCTTGGAGATCCAAAATTTCATATTTACAACAAATTCAATATCGAGCTCCTACAAGAAAAAAACAAAACATGCGCAGTTTTTGAAATTTTCATAAGTTTTGTTTGAAAAAATAGTTTGAAACGATTCAAAGGGCATAGTGAAGCACAATTATCATTAATTGAAGCCCTGAAGAAATAAATTGCAAACACCTATTAAGCAACCCTAAATCTTTACTAGGACACATGTAGGAGAGGAAGAAACACAACATGATATATCAAAATTGCGAGACCAAGTGAAAAAAAGTTCACTCTCACAAAAATTAACAGAGGCTAAGATCGATGGTATAGAAGAAAAATTGAAAGACAACATGGAAGATTTGAAAAAAATACTTGAAAATTTTGTTACAAGAAAAGATTCCTAATGGCGAAAAGGTAGTAGAGGAAACTCAAGATGAGAAAAAAAGAAATGTTAATCATGATTTCATAGACTCTAACATTGGATTGAAGACCCACCATATTTTAAATTTCAATATGAGGAGTTTTGATGACAAGGATCCCGTAACATGGATACTATAGATGAAGCAATATTTCCATCTCCATAATGTGAAAAACACACAAAAGATACACATTACAACTATATATTTCGAATGCAATCAATTTGTATGGTGTCGATGGATTTTATCTTGTAAAAAAATTATCACTTTATCAATTTTTATGGAGGAAATGATAGCACATTATGAGGATACAAAGAGCAAGACCTTCTTTAGGAAATTGATAAATCTCAATCAAAAGGGAACAATGGTGGATCACATTGAGGACTTCCAAAAATTGAATATAAGGGTAAATGATATTCCAGAGGAGCATAGGATTGATTTTTTTGTAGGGAGTTTAGAGGATAACATCCAACATGAGGTTTACGTTTGGGAACTTGATTCACTGGATAAAGCATTCAGGTGGCCAAAAACGTGGAAAGAAAAATAATGGCGACAAGGATGTCTACCACGCACAAATATAAAGATGGAAGTGTTGCTATTTGTTACACAAAAATATCGTCACCATGATTATTTGTAGTCACTATGGGTCTATCATCACTTGTAGTGTCCTCCTAAGCAAGTCTCAGACCTCATCTCTTCAAGTCAAGCTTTGAAAATGAGAGAAAGACATTGAAAATCAACAAAGCTCTAGTTCCACACTTTCTCTCACTATTGTCTATGGTCCCGCACCTTCTGTTTACAAAAACTGCGGACCTGCCCGCTTTTTCCCTAAAGGTGTGGGTGCAGACCCCTGTCAAAGTCAAAAAGGCATAAATGTATTCTAAAAAACTCACTTTGGGTTAATTCTAGATGATTCTAGAAGGAATTTTGACGTGGATTGGCCGCTCTTAGGTGGTTCATGCATCTAGAAAGAGAAGGAGCTAATCCCTTCATGAAAGGAGCTATCCCTTTGAAGGAGGGCTTTATCCCTTTGAAGGAGGATCTAGTAACTTCCCTTGATTTCACTATAAATTCAGGCATTGGGCTGGTTGCTAGGGAGGTTAGAAGCTGAACATTTTTGAGGGTAAATGTTGGTGAAATTAATACTTCCTAGTTGAGCTTGAGAGGAGAGATCACATACATTTTTGGCTTCATTGGGAAGAGAGTGAAACTTGTCAAAGTAGAGGAGACTTCTTACTGGACCCTGGGAGGAGCTTGTGCAGCGTCAAGGCACAGGTTGTAGAGTTCTTCTTTGATTTGAATTAATACAATCAGATTCATTTTTCTCAACAAATTGTCCCATGTCATTTGTTTCATGAATTCCTTGACTTTCATGTTAAATATGTTTTATGATATTGGCTTTTTAGGTGCTATTTAATTTGTTTGCTTGTTTGTGTTTGCAGATTCGTGACAAGGGAGCTCATTTGGATAGAAGGAGCGAGGCTTCCACAAACTTGTGTTGGACCCAAGGTAGGCCTAAAACACTTGTTTTCCTTTGTTTATAAATGCATATTTAGAGAAAGATAGTTTGTGATTGGTTTGCTTGTCATTAGGTCTTCTTTAGATTCTAGGAAGGTCTATCTTGTCTGCAAGATCGACTCATTCCGTGTGACAAAATGGCGACTCCGTTGGGGACGTGATTTTTTCCTTTTTTTTACTTTGACTTGAGAAACTGTGTTTTTGTTTCTATTTTTGGCTTGTTGTGTGTGGAATTGGGTAGAGATTGTAGATCCAGGGTTATTTTTCGTTTTTCATAACTTTGGGAGAGGACCGCACCCTAGCCTTCTGACACAATGCGTACTTATCCGCACTTTTGCTCTAGCACAGAGCGGTACCGCACCTGTGTTAACTGTGGGCCTGCGGACTCTGTCAAAATTTTGAAAAACCTAAGATTTCCTCTGTTAGTCAGCTTACTTTTTGTTTAGAAGTTATTATCCACTGCCCAGACCTGCATATAACCTGTCAGAAGCTTTCCTTAGATTGATTTCATTGGTGTTAGGTATTAGGTGAAATTCCTAGGAGTTTTTCTTGTTGGGTTTGTTTTTCATTTTGGTCTTGTAGTAGCTCTGAGCTTAGAAGCTGTAGGGACCTCAGATCACCTTGGTTTCTACCAGCCTTCTTATGATTCTGACCATTAATGAAATCTACCCTTGTCGAGGAATCCGCTTTGTGTTTTCTCTTTACAAAACTTTGAAAAGCTTGTGTTTAAAAGTTTGGATTTTCATTTTTAAAAAGAAAACAAAATTGGTTGTTTTTGACTGATTTGTGATTCTGCATAAATTGGTGCTTAGTTTACATCTAGCTAAGTAAAACATCCTTAAAAAAGACATCTTGTAGACTTTCACTTCAAATAGGTTTTTATAATTTATAGATCTCAAAGTTAGTCGTTTGCATATTTTTGAGTGTTTTATAAAAAATAAAAAAATCTCTTTTGGAAAAAGTTTGTTTTTTGTATTGGTTGAGTGCTTTGAAACGAAAAGGGAAAATTTTTGTGAAAATAACTAGTTGTCTCGTCTTGAGTGCATTGGAAAGGACAAAAACTCTTCTTTTAATTTGTTTGTTAAGAAAGATTTGTGTTTACAAAGTATTTGCATTCTCAAACTCTTTCCTAGCTAGAAGTTCATCGAAGGGAAAACATTGTTTAAATCATCTTATGTGCATTTTTAGTGATTTTGAGTCGAGTCTTCATACCATGAGTTTCATCTCCGCACATTTTGACTTAAATAAAAACCAATAAAAATAACGCTTAAAGTAAAATTCATCTAGTAACATTTTTATTTCTAGGGCTCTGATACACCAACATAGCTTAGGCTAGTGTCTTGGAGTAGGAGAGTAATTAACTCTCCAAGGCAGTAAAAACAAACAAGTAGCTGTATCTTGTGGTAGGGAAGAAATCCAATTGTTGCATTTATGCTCTGGGAAAGCTCCTCTTAAAGGAGAAGCACGAGATCGTGTCCGAACGAGTGTGGGAATCAATCCTTCCTCATTGGGAACGATGCTAGATATTCATGTATTAAAAACGGTAAACCTCGGATTAACCATTGTCGAGGAGCCTGGGGTCACTTGTTGGTAAACCTTGGATTATGCAAGGAGCCTTCAAGGGGATTGAGCTTGCTACTCTGCCCTTGCGTGCGTATCGGATCGTAGACTGTTCCCCCGGGTATATTTGTTTCAGTTGGTAACCTTAGTGGCCATATTCTTTAGGATTCTTCCTAAGGTGACAGTGGTGGGAAGATCCCACTGTACCTGGAGCAGACGTCGGCTAGACTCACTTGGATTTTCTGGGGGGTTCTCTTCACTCGAGACGGTTTAGTGGAGGAACTTGTGCTATTCTATTCATTAAGCAGGTTGCTGGGGTAACTGTTCCAACCGCCATTTCTGTATTGAACTCTGCGACGTTGGATTTCATCACCAACTAGTGTTTTCAGTACGGAAAGTTATTGTTTGTGTGTGTTTGATCTCCTAGATTCTTTAGGCATGTGATTCAAATTGGTTTGGTTCTTTAGAGGCTTTAGGTGGTTTTCATTGAGATTTTACTTTGTTTGTGTGTGAAGTAGTTAAAAGTTTTTAACCATGGTTGAATTACCGAGGAAGTCCCGTAGACTTCGGGGCCAAGCTCCTGAGTTTTCACCGAGCCAGCCTGAAGGGTTGAAAGTCCTCGTAACTCCTAGAGATAGTAGAGTTGGGTCACCTGAAGAAGGAGAGTCTTCTTTGGTGGTACATCTTGATTTTCAAGCTTTAGTAGGAGATTATAATCCACAATCAGTGTCTGTTTCCGAAGTTACTGGTAGCTTTTCCTCTACTAGTGATATAGGTGAGGAACTTGAAATATCTGAACCTGAAAATGAATTTGTTGCTACTCCGACATTGGGGTTTGCTTCTCTAGCTTCTAGTGGTCCTGGTTCACCTAGGGTAGAAAGAATAATCACCCAAGATCTTCCTTCTGGACTTATAGCTATCGAAGAACTTGCTACTCCAGAAGAAGAATTAGGCATCCCTATCCCTGAAAATCAACCTGCTATTGAGCTAAGGGAGCGTTAATCAATTTTTTACAGTCCACCTAGGAGTAGTGCTTGGTATCTTTCTTTGACTAATTTCTTAGAAAACCCAGGGTTAAGTTTTTCACCACCTCATGTTCCTTATCACCCAACACCTAGGGGTTATTATCCTTCATTAAATATGTCAAGATAGTCATCCATGTTTACTCAATCACCCGAATCCTTTTTGTACGACGGTCCTTCTGTTCCCTCTGGGTATCAGTCACTTTTTGGTACTTTTTCGGGAGCATCTCCTCAACCCATTGAACACGGCTTATTAACTAGAAGCAATGGTACTAAGCCGTTGAGCGTAGAAGATATTCTCATGATGTCAAGTTCTATTCCCAATCCTCAACCTCAAGGTGGCCAGTTACCGCCTGGGGGGCAGCCTCAAAATCCTTAATTATTGCCTGGGGGGCAACCTCAAGGTACCCAATTTGTGCCTGGGGGGAAACCTCAAGGACAGTACATACCTACGAGATAGTATGTTCCTCAAGGTCAACCCCAAACTCAATATGTACCCCAAGGTCAACCCCAGTATCAATTTATACCTCAAGGTCAACCCCAGTATCAGTACGTGCCTCAAGGGTATCAACCCCAAGGTCAGTACTCGAACCAAGGTTTCCAACCACCCTCCGGTATATCATATGTTCAAGGAACGAGAAATGTACCTTTGAATTATCAATCCTACCCTCAACCTGGTTATGGTCCTCAATATTCTCAACCTGTTATGGGTCCGTACCCCCGAATGAATTTAGTGTGGGATCCATCGCAAACTCAACAGGTCTTGCAACCGAATGTACAATTGTCATCTCAAATTGGACAACCCTTAGTTTCTGGTACACCCCAGCAACCTGTCCAGTCTTCTATTCAAACTTCTATACCTTCGATGATTTCTCAGCCTAGGCCTAGTACGCCTCGTACTCCATCTCAAACGACTGTTGCAACTGCCGTAACATCTATTCAATCTACCCCACCTACTTCTGGAGTATCAACAGCTCTGGTTTCTACTGTTCCTGTATTGACTCCTCAGACATCTTTACCTCCGTCTGGATCCACGATTCAAACTTCGGTTCAGATGCCTGTAGGAAAACCTGGTTCAAGTAGAGTTGTCACAAGTCAAGGACAATTTACTTATCAACCGTAGCAGGGACAATACCAATTCGGTCCTGCTGTGCAGCAGCCAGTCTATCAGTATCAACCATACCATGGGTACACATATCAACAACCTCAGCAACCCCAGTACGGTCTGGTTAATCCTGGTTTTCCGGGAGGATACAATATCCCAAATGCAATCCCTATTCCTAGTTATCCTAGATATCCTCCTCCTGGGGCTGGTCTCATGACCCAGAGTTTTAGGGACCCTAATCGTCAGTTACCATTTATTGCAACTTTGGACTTGCCTGACTTGTCGTGCCTAATGAATGATCCCATTAATTATCTTCCATTTTGTTGGCATTTTGGCACAGGTGTGGCTCTACGGTATAGGTGTTGTCTTTGATGGCAACTCTCTTTGATAACAGATCTCAATCCAGACTACAAGAATGAAGAGAAATTTCATATACGCAGGTTCATTAAGCCCAAGATGTGTATACACGCTGGTACGCTATATACTAAGTCGCGGATACGCAAGTTTGCTATATACGGAGTCGCGTATACATGCAGTTTCATGAACAGAAAAGGGCGTACATGTCGAGAAGCTTCCCTTTGGTCCGTGGTAGTTAGTCCTGGGTACTTGAGCCTATGTTGTTGGACCAAGGTATCTCGACAGTCGTGTTGATCCCGAGTTTTGAAGTTGATGGTATTGTATTACTATGGTTTTGGCTCGTGGTATTGAGGAGGGCCTAATGCTATATAAGGAGAAGAAGATCATTAGGCTAGTGCATTTGAAAAAGTCTTGAATATCTAATGAAGAAAGAGATCTAGTATGCAGGTTCTGGGTTGATGCTACATTGCTTGATCTGAGCTAAGGAGAGATCACATCGGTTGGTGAAAGGATAGATCGAGATCAAATTGTTTGAAATGAACTATCGGTATATGGTTGATTACGCATATTTTTAGATCTGCATACAGACGCAATGTTATGTTCTGAGTATGACTGATGACTGGTACAGCTGCAAGTTATGAGAAATTATTTTTAGATCTGTACACAGGTTGGCTTCAGTAAAAGCGCGTGTATACGCGAGTTTGTTTCATTGAAGTAGCGTATATCTATTGAAGCTTGACTTTTGGGGTTGCAGTTGGGTCTCTCTGTTATTGCAGGGTTCTGTAATCTGGTCTGTGCTCTGGTGACTGGGTGTTGACAGGGTTTTAGTGGTTCAGTGATTCAAGGTTTGATGATGCTAGTATTGGTTGTTTGCTATGAAAAGTGAATGAATCGTGGTCTTCAGATTGAAATGTTGTGCTTCAAGAGTATCCAGTCTGAAAATTGATGAAAAGTGGTACCTAAAGGAAAGAAGAGTGTAGGCCAGCACCTACGTACTAGTATCTTAACTAGTACAAGAGCAAAAGGGGGTTGGAGCTCCCTTCCAGGAGAGTTTGGAAAATGAGAGAAGGTTGTAGCCTTCTGCAGGTTGTAGCCTGCGTACTGGTATAAGGCTGCACTAGTACAAAAGATTGTAAACTGAAGTTTCTTATTAAGGAAAGATAGAGACGACTTGCAGCAGGTGGTTTTCACCCACATTGGGTTTCCACCTTATATCATGGTGTTCATGTGTGTGGCTTTTGTGTGATGATCTGTTCTGTTATACTGCATCTGTTTATCCTTAATATGGTTAATAATGTCCTGATGCCTTTACAGAAGATAAACTAACTGAATCATAAGTTTTCTGGTTATACGCTGGTTTCTTTAGACAGAGTAGCGTGTACACACTGGTTCACTTAACTGAAGTAGCGTATATGTTTCTGAGTATTGAAAAAGTTTTATTGATCTGATAATACTGATTCACCCCCCCTCTCAGTATTATTTCCAACACATTTTGGCCGCCAATGCCAAATAAGTTGCCTAGTGATATTCCTAAGTTCGAAGGAAAATCAGAGAGGACTCGTCGAACCATGTGATGACTTATCACCTCTGGTGTGCATCTAACTCCATTTCAGATGATTCAATCCCTCTAAGGATTTTCCAGTGCACTCTAATTGGTCTTGCATCCAAGTGGTGCATTGAGTTACCGCAAGGCACTTTTTAAAATTTTAGTCAGTTAGCTACCTCGTTTTTAACTCATTTTCAGTTGCCAGTCAGATATGAAAATGGCACGGAATTAATAACTTCGTTAAAGCAATCGACGTCCACTTGCATTTCAGATCATATTCATGAATGGATACGTCGATGGCATTTAGTGAAGGTTTTTATTCCGGATCAGATCTTGGCTAAGTGGCTTGTAAAATCCTTGTTGCCAAAAATCACTGAAGATTTAGCTAAAGCTAGAGTTGTTACTGAGGAGCAAGTAATTGCTCAAGCACAGTACCTTGACTTGGTCTATACTCAGTCAGGTATGTTACACGAGAAAATCCCCGATCTTCCCAAGCAAAATCAAATCTCTGCAGCTCCTTCGGGATCTCATGCTGCCGATGGTATGATTGGTATGGTTAACACTAAGAGTAAGAAGAAGTCTTCCAATAATTCTTCTCCTATCATAACCTTGCCTGATTCCCCTACAGGAGATTCTTCCGCGGATATTTCCGCCGATATTCACGTTGTAGAGTCATCTACAACCAAATCAAAATCCGGTGGGAAGAAGAAAGGGAAGAAAAGAATAAAACGGACAAAAATTCAAAGGAGAAACCTAAATAATCAGAATCCAATGATGAAAAACACAAACCTCGTTATCCTTGTCTCATTTGTGACAATGAACATTTTACAAGAGACTGCCCTCATCGTGTAGAGGTTGCGAAGATTGTCAAGGGTTCCCAAAAGCCTACTGTTTTGAAGGATCCTTTTCCAAGTCAAGATAGTAAGATGATAGGTTCTTCCTCGAGTGCCAATGAAGAACCCATACTGATGATGTCCCATGTTAGGATTGCGACTCGATCGCATGATTATGGTAGTAAAAGTCCTATTGATGGTAAAGAAGCAGAATATTCTCATTCTAATCCATCAACCTCAGGTCCCGGTTCTGATCCACGACAGATCGAGAAACCTAATCCAGACTTGGTAATCAAACAACCCGCCAAGGGTATACTTCGAATGTCAGCTTTCAATCCACATGCGAGAGCGGCTCAGACCTATAACATTGTTGAGGATTTAGCTATTTCACCCTCAGCAATGTCGGCTTTGGAAGTGCTGCAATCATGTCCAGCACAACGTAAATTACTTTTGTCGGCTATAGGCGCTGTTGACATTCAGGACTCGAACCTAATAATTTTCGATCTAGAAAATAGTACACCACGCTCACCTCTTCAAATGGATTTCCAGATTCCAGTGATAGTCAAAAACAGGCCTATTCATCGGACTATGATTGATGAGGGAGCCTCAACCTGTATTATGTCGATACAGTGTTGGAGATCGCTTGGTTCTCCTTCGCTAAATCAATCCTCGATGATTCTAAAGGGCTTTGATGGCCGTGGGTTTCATCCTTTTAGCATTCTACAGGATTTTCCTATACGGGTTGAAGGAAAAACCGTTAATCTAGATGTGGTGGTTGTTGATGCCCCTCTAGATTACAACCTTCTCTTGGGTCGTAGTTGGTCTTACGCTATGACAGCTGTCGTTTCATCGGTCTTTCGGGTTATAAAGTTTCCTCATAATGGAAATATCGTAACAATAGACCAGTTGGCATACTTTTCATCCGACCCGGCCTCTTCTGAAAATATTCAACATGTCGGTAAAATGACTATCCCGTATAAGGATGTTGGAGTAGGACTAGTTAAAGATGCCGGTTTACTGGGAACTTTTCCTTTTCCTCTGATCAACGCATCATCTTCATTTGCAACCATTCATATGATTACGTCAGTCACCTTTGTTTATGATGATCCTTGGATTGTTACTTCTGAATCTGAGATAGAATCATTTGGTGATGTCATGCCTTTGAGTCCATATGAAATTGTGTATGAGGCCGTGCAATCGTTTACCAACCCATCTTCAACCGAAATTGACTTAATAAATATGGTCCGTGAAGAGTCACCTTTCACATCAAGCTCAGATTCAATCACTTTTTTTGAACTTGTTCACTCTGATGAGCAAATTCGTGAAATCCTATGTGTAGATGATTTACCATGGGAAGATCTCCATCACAGATCTTCGTTTTTACCCGAGAATGATTGTTTTGAAAATGATTTTTCATCAATTTTTATGACTGAATATGTCAAGGAACCTCAGAATCCAATGAAACATCCTGATTCAGAGTTAAATTTGGGAAACATCTCTTGAACTATTCCTATTGATATTTCAGTTAAACCTGGAATTGTTGAGAACATTCATATAGGTGCCTCATGTACAGATGACGAAATTCAAATATATAAGGCCCTATTTCAAGAATTCTGCGACGTGTTTGCCTGGTCCTATGGGGAAATGCCAAGAATTGATCCCGCGATTGTTGTTCATGAAATCAAGACTTACCCGGATGCTAAACCCGTCCAGCAACGTTTGCGTCAGATTCACCCAAGGAAAGCTGCTGCTATTAAAGCAGAAGTTGAAAAATTACTCAAAGCAGGTTTCATTTATATGATCCCGTTAACGGATTGGGTATCGAATATTGTTCCGGTTAACAAAAAGCAAGGGACAATAAGAATATGTATTGATTATAGGGACATTAATCGAGCCTGTCCAAAGGGAAATTACCCAACTCCCTATATCGATCAAATCATTGATGATTGTTCCGGCAACGAAATATTCCCCTTCATGGATGGTTTTCCCGAATACAATCAAATCAATATTCTACCTGCCGATCAACCAAAAACGGCCTTCATTTGTCCATGGGGGACATTTGCTTATTGCAAGTTACCTTTTGGGCTCAAGAATGCTAGAGAAACTTTTCAAAGGGCCATGTCTTATGCGTTTCATGACATCAAGCACATTGTGCAACCCTATCTCGATGATTTGCCTGATCATTCATTACATCGAGCTGATCACCTAGTCCATTTACGAGAAATCTTTATGAGGTGTAGGAATTATTGGATTTGGTTGAATCCACACAAATGTGTTTTCTGTATAGAAATGGGTCGATTGCTGGGGTTTGTAGTTTCGAAAGCCGGCATTCGCATTGATCCCTCGAAGGTCGAAGCTATTGTCAAATTGCCTCCTCCTTCGAGTCTTTGCCATCTCCAAAGTTTGCAAGGGAAAGCAAACTTTCTACGACGATTCATTCCTAACTACACCGAGGTTACAAAGGGTTTTACCTGGTTGTTGAAACAGAATACTCCATTCTATTGGGATGAGATAGCTTAGAAATCTTTTGATGCACTAAAACACGCGTTGACCCATGCACCGTTATTGCATCCTCCCAACTACAACCAGGATTACTTCTTGTATCTCGCCGCCTCTCATTCCGCCATTGAAATGGTCTTAGTTCAGGAAGATGAATTCGGTACTGAACATGTGACATATTACCTTAGTTGAACTTTAAATCCAACTGAGCTAAAATACTCACATGTGGAGAAATTGGCATTGGCAGCTGTTCAAGCTGTCCAACGTTTTTGTCACTACATTTTACTATGTAAAACTATAGTAATTTCTGATTGCAACCCTATGATCTACATTTTGACCAAGCAATTGCTAGGGGGAAAGTACTCTAAATGGATTGTTATCCTGCAGGATTTCGACTTGGAATTTGAAAAATCTAAGTCTAAGAAATCTTTAGTTTTTGCGGAGTTAATGTGTGACTTCCCGCGTGCTGACACGGAAACTGTGGCAGAGGAGCCCATTACGGATGAATCCTTGTTTCTAATCAGCACTTTAGATCCGTGGTATGGGGATATCATCATTTATCTCCAGACCCAATCCTTTCAGCCGAAAATTTCAAGGTCAGAACGTCAGAAAATACGATTCCAGTCCCAACAATTCAGGATTATTGAAGATACTCTTTATCGCCGTGGGGCAAACTCTGTTTTTCGACGTTGCTTAACTCATGAGGAAGTTGAAAGGGTTCTCAATGACTATCACTCTGGAGCGTGTGGCGGTCATATGTCTGGGTATGCCACAACCCAAAATATATTGCGCGCTGGCTACTTCTGGCCGTCTTTGTTTAAAGATTGTATTACTGCGGTCCGAAAATGCCACAACTGCCAAATCTTTGATCGAAAGATGTGCGCTCCACCTTCTCCTCTCCACCCTATAATTGTCGTTGGTCCTTTTTCCAAATGGGGTATCGATTTCATTACATGTAACCCTCACTCGGCCGGGGGCATGCGTATATCATCCTTGCGGTAGATTATTTTACCAATTGGGCCGAGGCGATGCCTACATTTGAGGCAGACGGCAAGACAGCTACAATTTTCGTGTTCAATCATATAATTGCTAGGTTTGGTGTCCCACAAGCGATTATCACTGATCATGGGCGTCATTTTCGAAACGTTATGATGACCGAACTTACAAGCCAGCTTGGTTTGATTCACGATAGTTAAACTCCTTATTATCCACAAGCTAATGGTCTGGTTGAATCCATCAACAAAGTCTTAGTCATCATGATTCGACGAATCGTTGGGATTCATCAGTCGAATTGACATAACATGCTATATTCAGTGCTTTGGGTGTATTGAACTTCAGTAAAAACATCAACAGGGTTCACTCCTTTCCAACTAGTTTATGGTCTGGAAGCTGTGTCACCCATTGAATGCGAAATCCCGTCATTGCAAATGGCCATTGAATTACTTCCAACCACTTCTGAAGAGGAAAATCATTTGTTATACTTGGCTCAATTAGATGAGAATCGACACGATGCTGCATTGGCGATCGAGACTCACGCAAAACGTATGAAAGATCAGTATGATCGAAGTGTGACCCCTCAAAATTTTTCGAAAGGAGATTTAGTCGTAGTTTACAATCAAGCTAATGATAAATTAGGCACTGGAAAATTCGTTCCTATGTGGCATGGTCCCTATGTTGTCAAGCGAAAGCTAGCAAAAGGGGCCTATGAATTGGTAGACTTTGACGGGGACTCTTTGGGTAAACCCAGAAATGGTCTTTACTTGAAGAGGTATTATGCTTAAAGGATGGGTATGGAGATTTTTTAGTTAGGATAGTTTTTTCTTTCTAGCTGGTGTGTTTTAGTTTAAACAATGTGCTTAGCTTAGAGAGTGTTTTTCATCAATATTCATGCTTATCTTGGTTTTACTCTTGATATTGTAGATGTTGATGCCTCTCCAAACATACATTGGTTTCGCTGATGGTGCTTGTCGTAATACACAGAACATTTCTTCCACAACATGGGTCATCTATTCGCCCTCTGACGAGTTGGTATCTATGCATGGGGTAAGCCTTAGTCAAACAACGAACAACATTGCCGAGTATAGTGCAGTGATTGAGTTATTATCTGAATCTATTTCATTTGGGATTCAGAGTTTGATAGTGAGGTTAGATTCTGAACTCGTTGTATTACAGCTTAATAGAGTGTATGCTATTAGAAATCCAGTGTTATTAAGATTATTTTTGAGAGTGCGTCTCTTGGAACGTGAATTTGATTATATTGAATATCAGCATATTCCAAGATCTTTAAATACATTAGTAGATGCAATTGCTTCTCGAATGTTAAGTAGACATTTGCAATAATCATACATGTAAATTTAAAACCATTCCATAACATGATTTACAAGATAAGCCGGTAATAGTGATATATATATATATATATATATATATATATATATATATATATATATATATATATATATATATAGATATATATATATATATATATATATAGGAGTGTCTCAAAAAATACATCGTCCTCGATCATAGGTTGAAAAACACCTCATGATGGGAAAAAATGATAAGTACAAAAAACAAAAATGTCATATGTGCCCACAATAGGCGATCATCCTATCACTGGTGATGATCTCGATAAGGAACCACTGCATGGGTCACCTTGCAAAGGAAACTCGTAAAAGGTCCTGGGACCCCAATCACATAGCGCTGAAGTCGACGTGGAATGTCATCTATGGTGGTCTCTGGAATATCTCTTGTCAAGCACTCTAGATGACTCTCCAGCTCGGCCAAAACCTCTGCTGATTCATCCTGTGGGGCTGGCGCAGCTGCAACTAGTTGTTTCCTCTCGTAAGGCCGGAGAGTGGCTAGTCGCTCTGGACCCACATTTGCATTTGAAACTTTTACTATCAGTTTTGGGGCGATAGAAAAATAAAATAAAAAATTAAAATAGGAAAAATGTTGAAAATGATTTTACCTGAGTCATCCCATTGCTCTCCTAGTGGAAGAGCCATGTCTGGGTCACCACGAAAATCTACCCCAGCGTAAGGGAAGTCCTGAATAGAAAAAACTTGGTTTTCCAACCATTAGAAATACTCAGGTAAGAATCTAACAACCTTTGTCCCCTCGTCCGGATGACGGGCCATAACTGTGACCCATCACATCAGTTTGGGCTCTCGAGGAAGCCCAGCTCCAACAGTAAGGTGCTGCGAGATCAACAAGGGAAACCTCTTCAGACCAAAACTCACAACCAAAGCCCCATAAGCAAAGGTCTTTAGTTGTTCGTTCTTGGCTCTGGTCAGTTGGCCTTTCACATTGGCCAACACAACATCACACCAGTTGAAGATGGTGCCTCGAAAGCAGTCAACTGCCATCCGCATCTGGGATCCGGTGGCAATATGTAATTGGCACTCCCACAAAGTCTGGTGATAGTAAACATGATCACCATGAGTTCAGGAAGGGATATGGTTTTTATGTCTATCCCTTTGTCTCTAGCCTGGCTGTTGCAGAACTCTAGCCGGAGGCTATCGACAAACTAGCCACCTGGCCTAGTCCTGAATAGAGTCAAGTCTTCGCCTCTCTTAGGCAAACCGGTCAAGAAATATATGTATGTCGGCTTGATTTGGAGCTGGTGGCCACCAATGAAGAAGCACTGGTCCTGTATGCTCCATCTGTCAACCAGCCACTGTAACAAATCCACCTGGGCCCTCATCCCAGGTATGGCCCAGAATTTGTACAAGCCGCATGCCTTCAATACATCGATCGAAGGTTGGTGATTCAACGTGGCTAGATCCACATCCTCATGCTCTCATTCACGCCAATCTAGCATGATGTACTCTCTGCATCAAGTAAAAAGACAAATCAGAATGCTAGAAATTAATTTATTTGGGCCAATTTTGAGAAATTTTGGGTTAAAAACCCTTGCTGTGGGGACCGCACCCTCTGCATTAGAGACAGTGCGTGGGTCCGCACCTTGCCTACATGGAAGGTGCGGACCCCTGACTTTTTCCCCATTGAGAAAAAGTCGAGGTCCACGGTCTGTCAGTGGTACACCTGCGGGCCCCCGCACGTGGGTTTTAAGCCTAAAAACCCTCCAAAAAATGAAATAAAAGCCTAAAACAAGAAATGAAACGGTTAAAAATGAAGAGTGGGATGATGTGGATTACCTGGAGAAGGCAACGTTTGATTCTGACGGTTGGATTTTCCGCATTCTTCACGGGAAGTTTTCTGAACAAAAGCACTATTTTCTCACCCAAAACTCAAACGATAAAAATGAATTGACAAAAGCCCTTTTTATAAGTTTTCTGAGTAAATAAATTGCAAATTTGTTTATGTTTCACTTTGGAAAGGTATTTTTGCAACATTTTTATCCATTTCAAATAGGTATGAGTAATGTTTGCATTTTTGTTCAGGATAACAGATTATTCAGGCGAAATCTATCATTTTCGATGAAAAAACATTTAGAGTCAGCTTTAAGCTCTTTTCTGACTCCTGAAACATGACAAGATTGCCGAGTTTTTCTTTTAAACTTGTTAAAATGGAACTAAAAGACGATCCACTTACAACTCTTTTCTGACTGTAAAAACATGAAAAGATTACCAGATTTTTGTCATTTCAAATTCGATATTGGTTATAAAACGACGTGTCATTGATCGCTTTTTTACTTTTTTCGGGTCAAGGGCACTAATTATGAAAAGTACTCCTTGGTCGTAAAGATCAAGCAATTCTCTCAAGTATTATTTTATACTTTTTCGGGCTTGGGAGACACAAATTTACGAAAAAGGTCAACCTTGGAGTCTTCTTAAGTTTTTTTCAGACTCTCTAAAATTGAAAAACGCCGAGTTTCTCCTATATTGGACTCGTTAAAATTTCACAGTAAAGGACCTGTTCAATTACAAACAGGAATGAACCACTCCTTCTTAGGGTTCGAATTTAAACTAAGTTGGACTCATCCGAAGGATGAGCTTATAATAAAGCAAATGTTATCCTCCTCAAGCTTGTCAAAAATAAAGAGGTACTTGCCAGAAATGGTGGGGGAAAAGAGAGAAAAATGAGCCTGTTTGTCATACATTGTAACCAGTCTTGAACACGACACTTTAATTCACCTGGGTTAGGAAATCCTTTGCCTAACAGTTGATCAAACCACATTGAAAGTCTTCAGCCGGTTTCTGGGTATTAACTTTGGGTCAATTGTCACCAAGCCATCTGTCGTGTCGTTATGTGTTCAAGAGGTCACTGCCAATAAGCCATTCATCTGCAAAATATCTGTCATGCATCTTGAACATCCCTTAGTCAGTCCTTGAAACTAAATTTCTTCAACTTGATCTATGATTTCGTGTTGTGGGCTTCCCTGCGATGGATCGCTTTCTATCGACTTCAGCTCATTATCTAGAAAGATGATCTAGAAATCATCAGTACCTTGGGATCTGCATGCCTCAATGGCAGGTTTCTCGCCTTTGATGACAGGTTGCGTCATTGACCTTCGATCAAATGATTCCGTGACATGTTCGACGTCAACACATTTATTCACATCTCATGGATTGTACTGGGTAATTTGAGAACCATTGACATCACTGGTGGTTTCTCTCACACTTGTTAACAGTTTACATCATTGTCTGGTAATCAAGTGGTTTCTACCATGTTCAACTCCAACACATTCATTCGCATGGATAGAATCGTACTGTTTCGGGAAAAAAATGAAGACCCTGGATCTAGTTTCCACAATCCAGGCTGCGAGGAATTTTGTATTCATTATATAATGGACTATTCACAAACAGATGGTTGCGTCCATACTGTGTCCACATGAGTCTATACTTGTGATGTCTTACAAGATCATTCCTGTATCAGAGCTGTAGTTAGTTTTCTAAGTCAGTTTTGATCTGAGTATGGGAATGCCTACCTCAGCGATGATATGATCTCATATATATATATATATATCTTGCATTGAATGTTTTTACAGGTTCCAACTGGGCTCTCCACAAAATGATCCTCGAAATGATAAAGTACTTCACTCTTCCTAAATGATAAATGAAATCCTCATCTACTACAGACATTGCACTTTGGGGGCAATCTGTTACACAAAAATAGTCAGTATGGGTCTATCATCACTTGTACTGTCCTCCTAAGGAAGTCTCAGACCTCAGCTCTTCAAGTCAAGCTTTGAAAATGAGAGAAAGACATTGAAAATCAACAAAGCTCTGGTTCCGCACTTTCTCTCACTATTGCTTGTGGTCCCGCACCTTCTTTTTACAAAAACTGTGGACCTGCCTGCTCTGTCCCTAAAGGTGTGGGTGCGGACCCCTGTGAAAGTCAAAAAGGTGCAAGTTTATTCTAAAAAACTCAGTTTGGGTTAATTATAGATGATTCTAGGAGGAATTTTGACGTGGATTGGCCGCTCTTAGGTGGTTCATGCATCCCAAAAGAGAAGGAGCTAATCCCTTGATGAGAGGAGATATCCCTTTGAAGGAGGGCTTTATCCCTTTGAAGGAGGACCTAGTAACTTCCCTCCATTGCACTATAAATTCAGGCATTGGGCTGGTTGCTAGGGAGGTTAGAAGCTGAACATTTTTTAGCGTAAATGCTGGTGAAATTAATACTTCCTAGTTGAGCTTGAGAGGAGAGATCACATACCTTTTTGGCTTCATTGGGAAGAGAGTGAAACTTGTCAAAGTATAGGAGACTTCTTGCTGGACCCTGGGAGGAGCTTGTACAGCGTCAAGGCACAGGTTGTAAAGTTCTTCTTTGATTTGAATTAATGCAATCAGATTCATTTTTCTCAAGAAATTGTCTCATGTCATTTGTTTCATGAATTCCTTGACTTTCATGTTAAATATGTTTTATGAAATTGACTTTTAAGGTGCTATTTAATTTGTTTTCTTGTTTGTGTTTGCATATTCGTGACAAGGGAGCTCATTTGGATCGAAGGAGCAAGGCTTCCACAAACTTGCATTGGACCCAAGGTAGGCCTAAAACACTTGTTTGCCTTTGTTTATAAATGCATATCTAGAGAAAGATAGTTTGTGATTGGTTTGCTTGTCATTAGGTCTTCTTTAGATTCTAGGAAGGTCTATCTTGTCTGCAAGA
This sequence comes from Pinus tabuliformis, assembly GCA_031772625.1. Taxonomy (NCBI): domain Eukaryota; kingdom Viridiplantae; phylum Streptophyta; class Pinopsida; order Pinales; family Pinaceae; genus Pinus; species Pinus tabuliformis. The sequence continues at coordinate 771,097,762 of CM062809.1, forward strand.
TTGACTCATCCCGTGTGACACTATTGTTGCACTAAGATTTGTTATTACAAGAAATATTAATACGTACATTAATCATCAACCTAGGGCAAGTATTTATACTTCAAGACTCTCAGCACTATATATGTAGTGAATTCAAAGGTCAACTTATGTTGGAATCATTGCAATTGCTAATGTACATTTCTCTAAATTCAACCCAATAATTCTTAAAGGAATTCATAACACACTTTCAATGCTGCTTAATCTATTCTGCAAGAAACTAAAGCAGAATGCAAATAGAAAGAATCACACTTGACAATCTAACTGGTATTGAAACAAACTCATTTAACATGAAGGAAATCTATGAAAATTGAAGAACAAATAACCATATAAACATCTCAGGGAAAGAAATTACTCTAGATTTAAAATCTATGATAGTGTTACCTTAGAGTGAATAGCAATCTAATGCTAGAATTAACATAACCAATTAAATAAATATCATGACACATATATAATCCCACAACTAACTCTAGAATCTTGACTGAACAACAAACGCAAATAAGAATCACCAACCATCACAGTAATGAGAATGATACTATCTTTACAATTAACAATAAACATAAATGATTATAACACAATTGAAGTAATCGATCTTCTATTGAGTAGGCTGAAAGTCTAAAAAAGTCCCCACTATTAGATATTCAGAATATGATTATGAGTTAAATGCAATCTTCTTCATTAAAACCAATAAAAGAGTTACATCATCACCAAGATGAAAGTATTTTATGTCGAAAAAGAATAGTTACAATATGTGAATTCCTAAACTAATTGTTCAGTTTGCCTTATGTATTTATATAAAATTTGTAAAAGTAAATAGATAGAAGGGAATCCTCAAGATCAGGAGATCCTGAGGATTTCACAACAGTGGATTTGATTTCATCCTAAAATAGCAATGGTGCTCTTTTTCTTTCGCTTTCTTCCATATTTGGGATGCTTTCTTTTTTCATTTTCTGGATGGTGTTGTTATGTCGATTGGACAATAATTGTCCAATTCGTGTCCCTGCATATAAATATAGTAAAAGTTAGTTTTCCATGCCCAACTTTATCTAGTTTGTTACTAATCAATTTTACCTAGGTTTTGGTGTTGTTTCCTCTATTTCTATCCATGAGACGAAGAAAACATGTGAATAAAAATGCTTAATTAGGCTATTTACCAAGATAAAACATACCTTTTCCTTAACCCAACATAGTCCCCCGCTTACCTTATTGCATGTCTTCATGCAGTCAGATGGTTAAGGTGTAGTTGAGTTGGGGAATAAGTAGGATATACTTCCTCCTTATATCACGTGAAACTATTTTTCTTTTTGAGCACTACAAAAGCCTGGTTCACTTGATGATCCGACAAGTTATAATCACTATGGTACCCATCTTGGGGATATGAGATAATTGGACTTCTATATCAAAACCCTATCCACTCAAGGTGCATGCTCAAGCCCATGTTGTTGTATTTGTGTAAGTGAGTGGAGGAAGATTTGAAATTCTTGAATCCGTATGGCTCTATGTTCCTAATATTGTTGTTGAAGGCTTCCCATCTGTATTTGGCTACAAATAAATATTCTTCTTTGATTTCCTGGAAGTACTCCTTCCTTGCTTGTATGATGTTTATGTGTAGCGGTCTTACCTGGTCCACAACACCCGTTCGTTTCATGAACTTTTGTGTTGGACAGAGAGGTGCAGGGGTTTTGTAGGTTCTCCCCTCACCCATAAGTCTATGCCATATTCTCTCTTTCTAAAGGTATTATGGGGTTTAGCCCATTTGATATGGTTAGTGGTGAAGGAAAGAAAAGCTTGGAATTTGATATCCCCTATCAAGGGCTTAGGATTTTTGTCTAAGTGATCTTCTAAAAATAAATTATGCATGTACAATTCACACAAGAGGCGATGTACATTTTCATTATGTTCTTTGAAACACTTGAAAAACTTTGTGGTGGTCTTAATCTCCGCTGACTTTCCAGCTTTAACAACTTTGACCGATAATAAGAGGTATCTTTCTAGTAGGAACAACACATAGTCAGTGGCAGGGGCTCGGCATGGCAAGGAATCTCAATAGAGAGAGAAAATACTCTACAATTTCTCTTTAGCTTTATACAACTTGACATGTTCCTTTTCAACTTTTGTTTGTTCATCCTTGTAATTAGAGAAATTCTCATCCTCTGTGACCATGACTGCCTTAAATTTCTTTCGTAATTCTTGGTGTACTCGCAAGGTCACTACTTCCTCTTTATGTCGAGTCAGTTCCTGCTGAGTCTTGACTAGTTCATTCTGCAATTTCGTAATGACCTCTTCCCTTACCAGGGGAATGTAGGTAGGTCTCCTCTATATCTAGAACTCATCATCATGTGTCTCCATTCTGTTAGTCTGAAAAGAAGCCTTGACCGCTTCTAGAATCATTCAACAATCAGCTTGGTTGTTTTCTTCAGCTTGGTTGTTTTCTTCAGCATTAGTTTGGATGACAAAATCAATAGTAGTGAAGTATGTTTCGGTTTCGTGTAAGAAAACATAAGGATGTTTTATTTGCATTTCACTGTCTTCTAAAAGACATGTCTATGTTTGTGATTCTTTTCAATAAACCTAAAGGGTATCAGTCTGGGTTTCAACATCTTCCCTAGGATAATGTTCTGTTTTGGTTCCCTGTGGTCTCCAATTCTGCTTTCACTTTCCTAACCCTGACTTCTTCCTTCAACCACTGTCTTAGCTGTTTAATTTTTTTCTTTTGCTTCGTATACTTTATAAGCATCTTCCTGAGTTTTTCCTTGTATGCTTTCTTTGTTGTGAGGCTTCTGACTATTGGTGGTACAATTGTATTTACTTCAGCTTCATGTTCAGGTCAAATTGTGTCAACATCAGGATTGGGTTCTAATGGGACCATGCCTCCTGATGGATTTTCACCTTCTAGGTCTCTATCTTCATGATCTTCCCTCTTAGGAGACCCCAATGGAATGGTGTCCCCTGAGAAATTATAGTTTTCAGGGTCTTCTTCAAGATGGACCTCGTCCTTTGGGGACTTCATAAAAATGGTGCTCCTGAGTTGATTTTCACCTTCCATGGTTTCTTCTGTAGGTTTTTCATTTGCTCTGGGTTCCAGTGAACCAATAGCTTCTGCTTGATTTCCTCCCCTAATAGTTTCCTTTGCATGCACTTCTGCTTCAAGGGGCTTCTCCATAGAAAGAATTAGTTCCCTTTATTCTTCAACATTATCAGTAAATGATAGGGTTTCATCGTGACCAGGACTGACAGTAGGGGCAGACTGGTTGGGGGCATAATTTTTCCCTTCAGAATTCTTGGATTGCTCCCTTCCTTCCATAAATATCCCCATATTCTCCAGTACTCAGGAAGCCTCTTCCTCATAGCCTTGTAGAGAGACATATTGTGGACATAGTGGGGGTATGTAAGATGGCCCTACCTCTTCTATTTGAATTTGGGTGTTTCACAACAACTTTATCGTCGTAGAGAATCTTCGCTTAGATGGTTTTGAGGCCAAAGAAGGATTCTTTATTTTTTGTTTCATTTTTAGACCTGCCAATCTTGGCCCTTGCTGTTCAGCTCTTGGGTTTTGTATAGGTGGGGCCAAGGTACGATTGATAAGGTTATACCAGGTTAGCTACTACTGGGCCAGTCCATGAATGATGATTAATTTTAGTAGCCCATGATGATTAATGACTATATGTGGGTCCTTTTCCTTTCTGACCCGATTAGCAACATCATGTAATACAAAATTTAAATAAAATGGCAAGTTAACTGTAATTTTCTGTTTCAGAATAGCTAAGAGTTTAAGTTGGCGAGGCTTTACCATGTCCTGTTGTCCATTGCATGTGATATACATCTCCAAAATGGTTGCCAATTCCTGCCATGGCTATCTTAAAGCTATAGGGTGAACGCCTGTTCCCTTTTGCACCAATTTCTCATATGGGTCCTAAAATACTATGATTTCTTCCCCCACAAGAACATGTTTGTCTTTCCATATCATTCCTTCTACTGGAAGCCTAGTGACTTCAGTTATGACTACTTTGGAGACTGTTATGTTCCTTCCTTTCACCATGGTGTGGCCATTCTGTAAATTCTCTAGGAATTCAAGTGTCATCTCCTCATGAAATCCTTGTAATTTGGTCAAGTATTATTAGCAGTTGGTGCGCTCAATAATCCTACGAGCCTAGTCTGATACCCTGAGCACTATGGGTTCATTTTGAATGGCTTTTCCTCCGATGGTTGTTGTTTTTCTATCGCTGATTCACTTGCATGCACTTCTCTCACACTTTTCACATTTTGAGATAGCAACAGAGAAAGTTAAAGATATTGACAGGAAAATGACATTGTTCTGAGAAATAATATCACAAACAATTAAGTTATTTGTCTCATCAACAATATTTGGCACATGATCATAATCAATTCGCATGCTACCCATAATGGTTGCCTTCTTTCCTCCAATCATAAATGGTTTGATAATTATTACACACATGCAATCATCATGGAGTCCTTTAACCAAAATCAGTTTAATAATCATCACATAACTATCCATAAATTCTCACACATGTTGTTCATATGCAAGCCATCCCCCCTCCATTCAAAAAACGGTGTCCATGCCCACGAAGCATGAGAGATAAATGATAAATTATCGGTAAATCATAAATTCAGCCAACCAATCAATAAAAGAGCCGTAATATTCGACAACAACAATCAAAGTAGTACACATCAAAATATTTGAAATGCTTGTAAAATAAAACAAAGATTTATACCATTATGTGAATAGATTTTTACCTTAGGTGGAAAAGTTGAAAACAAACAACCGACGATAAATATTAATGACTGGCAGTAATGTGTTTGGATAAATATGATATAATGGATATAATATATAAGTTATCATGCATGTTGGCCTTTAGGAATGTTTTTCAAATGCGAATTTTTCTTTAGAAGCAAATCCATAAGTGGTAATGGAATAGAGAGGATTTGGCAGTGTGACATAGTACTTCAATACCACAAGTACAACCACTATTGCTAGCAAGCATTCATAGCCTCTCCAGGGTCATTTTTTAACCCCACAAATGAGTGAGAGTCCTCTTTTTAGTATTTATATGATTCTCCATTTTCATTTGTTATAAAGGGACCACTATGCTAGCATGCTAACCAGATAATCATAGTGCCATTCACCAATATATAACAAAGTGATCAGGTTGGCTCGTGATGAGACGACCTGTCCTTTTGACAATTTTATTATCAATAAGGTCATTACCTTGTTGTGGTGGCCATAATGAAATTTCACCCTTACATCCTTATGATCATGGTAGGCCGGCTCGTGCTGAGAACCCCTCCTCTTTAAACCAATATTTGTTGTATTTTTATATTTCCATATTTTTATGATTTTATTGTAAAAGGAGGGGGACTCATTTAGTCCTTAAGAGTTAGGGATGGCCTAAGAAGTAAAAAAAACTCCATGTAACATTATTATTTTACCCCCATATCATCATATCAAATGGATTCATTCATTTGAAAGTGTAAAAGATGAACCATCATTTTATTAGAATAATGAATCATTTTATGATTTGTCCAAAGGGAAGATATTCAGCCAATGGTTATAGAGATGCACCATGTTAGCTTTTGAAAAAATATGACCATCAAAAAGGTTTCATTGGTCATAACGGTATTAAAATTAATTTTTTTCTTTATCTTAGCCATATATCTAACTAGATGGTTTTATTCAAAACACAAAAGAGAAAGAAAATGGAAAAGAGAGCGACCGATGATAAAAACAAGAAAAAGAAATCACAATTATTCATTCTACTGATTAAACAACAAACACACAAAAAGGAAAATTAGGGTTGTTCAATTGATTGAACAACAATCATTCAACCAATTGAACAACATAAAATTAAAAAAATATAGTTTTATTCAATTGATTGAACAACAAAACATGCAAAAGGTGTTCTTAAATTGATTTAATAGAAATCGTTCAATCGATTGAACAGTAAAACACACAAAAGAGATGTTCAATTGATTGAACATCAATCATTCAAGTGATTGAATAGAAAAATACACACAAACAAATAAGTGATTTTCAATTGATTGAAAAACAATCGGTCAATCGATTGAACAACAAAACATACACAAACAAATAAGTGTTGTTCAATCGATTGAACAACAATTGTTCAATCGATTGAAAAAAAAAAACATACGCAAACAAATAAGTGCTATTCAATTGATTGAAAAACAATCATTAAATCGATTGAACAACAAAACGAATGAAAATGTGTTGTTCAATTGATTGAATATTAATCGCTCAATCGATTGAACAACAAAACACATAACGATGTAAAAAGTGTTATTCAATTAATTGAACAACAATCGTTAAAATGATTGAAAAACAATCGTTTAATCGATTGAAAGCAAAAACATGGAAAAGTAAGTGTTGTTGAATTGATTAAACAACAATCATTCAATCGATTAAACAACAATTGTCAATTGATTGAACAACAACGCACACAGAAGTAAGTGATGTTCAATTGATTGAACAACAATCGTTCAATCAATTGAACAACAACACACAAAAATAAGTGTTGCTCAATTGATTGAACAAAAATCATTCAATCGATTGAAAAGCACTTATTAGACACAGCTAAAGACAAGAGAAATCCTCATATTTACATGGAGATGCCTAACTAGATTGTAATCATCCATAAAGGAGTATATACATTATTTACAGCTAAAGAAAGATACTATTTCACAAGAGCAAAGTTGTCGGGTCATTACTCCCTGAAATTTTGCATGGTGGGCTCATCACGTACCTATTGACAAAAAGACTCCTTGGTGAGTGGTTTTTGATAAATAAACACTCGATGCTAATTCACCTTGAAAGAATTGCCAAACCCGTCAATGGTAGTCAATGTGATATTACCATTGCTATGTACTTCTTGAATTTCATAAGGGCCAAGCCACAATGTCTGTAACTTTCCTGGAAAGTCTTTGAATCTAGATTCATAGAGTTCCTAATCTCCTTTTTGAAACGTCTTCTTTTTAGTAAGACTATCCTGCCACTTCACTCTTTTCTGCTGAATAATTGTAGTGCATTGTAGAGCAAGTAGTTGAGCCTCATCCAATTCATTTAATTGTTGAAGTCACTCATTTTGGGCTTCTATTAGATCTAATCCCACTTCCTGAGCTTTTCATAGTGTATTTATTTCAAATTCAATATAAAAGATAGGTTCTTTGCCAAACACAAGTTGGTACGAAGAATATCCAGTAGTATTTTTCCAAGTTGTGCGATAGGCCCACAAGACGTCTAGGAGTCTAGTAGCCCAGTCCTGTCAGTGTGTTTAGACAATATTTATTAGAATTACTTCAATGACTTTATTCATTCTTTCAGTCAGTCTGTTCATCTACAGGTGATACAGGGAAGTGACTCTATGTGTAAATTAGTGGTTGCTTAAAGTGGCTATAATATTGTGTCCTAAAAATTTCCCTCCTCCATTCGTTATCACTTCCAGAGGTAAACCATACTGCTTAAATAACCCAAAAAGGAAATTAATAACAACTTCTTTTGTGGCTCTTGAAAAATCTATTGTTTCTACCCAATCCATTACATAATCCGCGACAACTAGTATATAGGCCTTTTGTTTTGATGGAGGATGAAATGGGCCAAAAAACTCCAATGCCCATCATTCAAAGGGTTTGATTACTAGTTGGGGCTGTAGTGACATTTCATTATATTGACCAGGTCGGCCCATCCTTTGGCAGCTATCGCAAGCCTAGGAATATTTCTTAGCATATATAAAAATAGTGGACAAATAACAACCCAACTATAGTACCGTATGCCCTTTCCTACAATCTACAAATTGTCCTCTAGAGGGCTCATAATGGAAATCCCTCAGGATGTCATAAATCATATCCTCATGAATGCATCTACATATACACATATCAGACCCTATGTGAAAAAGTTATCTGCCAATCAAAGAGGTTCGGGTGCTGTGCAGGACAATCTATTTCCTTTCCCTTGCTTTCAAGTGCATGTGCAACTTTCCTACTGCCAGGTAGTTTTCTACATCTACATACCATGGCATTTTAACTGTTATGGCAAATAAATTTTCATCTGGAAATTGGTCATCCACTCCCAATGGATCACTTACCTTTGGAACTTGAGACAGAAAATCAATGAGTGGGTTTTCCTTCCCCAGACTATCTTAGATGTTGATATAAAACTCACGCAAAAGAAACAACGACTGAATCACTTGACCATTTGTAATAGGTTTGTTGGCTATGTACGTAATGCCAGAATCATCAATATACTAAAAAACTTGGTAGCAAGTTATATAATGTCTAAATTTGTTTATGGCATAAACGGCAGTTAAGAATTCCTTTTCTGTTATTGTATAATTATGTTCAGCAACAATAAGATATTTGCTGATATAATATATAGCATAAGGTTTTATGTCCTCATCTTAACTAAGGAAAACGCCTATTGTTGCATCTGATGCATCAATGAAGATTTGAAAGGGTAGCTCCTAGTTAGGTCCACGTAATACTGGTGTCGTCAAAACTAGTTTCTTTAAATATGTAAAAGTTGTGTCACATTTATTAGACCATTTAAAGTCAACATTTTCAGTTAAAGAATATAAAGGTGCAACAGTTTGTGAATTTTTTTTTATAAACCTATGATAATACCCTACATATCCAAGGAAGCTACATACCTCCGTCTAAGTACAGGGTGTAGGTAGTAAAAGAGTTATCTGTATCTTTGATGGATCTAATTGTATCCCTGTTGCAGAAATGTAATGTCCAAGGATTATGCTTTCCGTTATCATCATGTGACACTTGACATTGCTTAAACATAGCCTGGTGGCAATGCATCATTCCAAAACCTTCTCTAATGTTTGTAGCTCTTGATCAAAGTCATCCCCGTACGGGGTAAAGTCATCCAGGTAAACTTCAAGCCCTTCATTTATCAGGTCAGCAAAAAAGCAGAGTATAGATCTTTTAAATGTAGATGGACCGTTGCATAAACCAAATGGTAATAATCTGTAAGTGAATGTACCGAGGGACAGGTGAAGGTTTTTTGTTGTGATCTTTAGGGGCAATTAGAATCTGATTGTAGTCACTAAAGCTATCTAGAAAGGAAAATAACTACTTCCTTGTTATAGTATCACGTACTCGATCAATAAATAGAAGAGGGAAGTGATTTTTTTGTGTTTCCTTGTTCAATTACCAACAATCCATAGAGATACACCACTTCCCGTTTTTCTTGGGGACAACTACCAATGGAGAGACCCATTTTCTATCTGAAATGGGATAAATGAAATTCACGTCGAACAATTTTTGAGCTCTTCTTTAATAATGTCCTTAAGATGTAGATTCAATCTCCATTGAGGTTGTTGGATAGGATGAGCATCCCTTTTTCTATATATATGATGCGTACCTAGTTGTGGGTCTATGCCCTTCATGTTGAGATAGTCCCAGGAAAAATCCCCTTTATATTTTTCCAGGGCCTGAATGAGTTTTTGCTATTGCTTGTTGTCCAGGCTATCATTAATGTTTAAAACCTTGCCTGGTTCAATTTCAATAGGCTTGCTGTTATGAACAATAGTTACCTGGAGATGCTGATCATCAATATCTTTCAATAGGTCTTCCAAGGCTTCATTATCAAGAATTTCCTTTAACATTTGGAATTTTACATTGTTCACATTAGCTGGTTGATTGATAAAGATGTTGATAACATTATCTTCATTCTGATCCTTGAATTCAAGTGTCTCTACTACTATAAGTGGTGAAGAAATTCTTTCTTCTAGTCATGCGGGTGGTTGTTTACATATTTTTAGAATGGACATACTTGGTTTGGCAGGAGGATATAAAACAAGATTTTTTATAGCATCCCCTTTAGCAATGGTCATGTTTCTCTGTCAGCAGCCTATGTAAGCATCAATTGTTGCCAGCCAAGGTCGGTCCAAAATTAGAGGGTGTTGATCCAATCGACTCTTTGGGTTTTGTTGTGGCCACAACTACCACCCTATTAAAACATGCTCTGATAGAAAATTTTGAATGGGTCCCCTATAAGTATGATCTATCATCTCTCTAAATGATCCTTCTCATCTGAGACAAAAATTATTTTTATCTACATTTTGGAGGCATAAGGATAGGATTAGCTTGCTTGTTTCACCATCGTGGAAATACACCTTGTATAGCCAAATTTTTTCATACCTACCATCTAAACTATGATCATGCATGAATAGGTACAATAGTTGGAAATTTAGCATCTAGATGTCAACATGGAGCAGTCTATCCAGACTATGCCATTACTCTACCAGACCCACATCTAAAGGACTATTGGAAGTTAATGACTGGTGTCCAAGGACTACAAATGGTTGATGATAGAGAGTACCTCTCAGTCTTACTTCAAACTTTGTTTCAGTTAACAAATATTGTGCATCCAAAACTGAAAAAGCCAGTATTAAGAGACTACGTCACGACTAGGATAGGAAATGCCTAAATTGAAGAAGTTCTTATGATGAGATAGGAATTCCTAGTGACTGGTGCTTTCAGTATGTTGAAAATAATACTAAGAGGGGGGGTGTGAATCAGTATTATCAAATCAATATAACTTTTTCATTTTCATACTCAGATTCATATATGCTACTTCAGTGAAGGGAGCCTGTGTGTACACGCAACTGTGTCTAAAGAAAATAGCGTATATCCAGTAACCGTATGATTCAGCTAATCCATTAAATGTTGATTGTTATTTAGTGCATTAGAACTTTTATTAACCATATGAACAGTAAACAAGTGGAGTAAAACATAATAGATCATCACACATAAGAAGCACACATGAACACCATGATGTAAGGTGGAAACCCAATGTGGGTGAAAACCACATGCTGCAAGTCTTCTCTATGTTCTTTTAATAAGAAACTTCTTTTTACAATATTTTTGTACTGGTGCAGTCTTATACCATTACACAGGCTTCTACCTGTAGAAGGCTACAACCTTCTCTCGTTCTCTAGCTTCTCCTGGAAGGGAGCTGCAACCCCCTTAGCTCTTGTACTAGCCAATCCTTTTACTAGTACATAGGTGCCAGCCTACTGAATGCTCCAACCTTCACTCGTTTTCCAGATACTACTAGAAGGGAGCTACCACCGCATTAGCTCTTGTACTAGCTGATGTACTAGTATGTAGGTGCCGACCTACAGAAGGCTACAACCTTCTCTTTCTTCCTCCAAGTACCAAGTTTCATAAATTTTCATACTCGATACTCATGGAACACATCATCATAATCTGAAGGCCACGTTTCATCCAATTTTCATACTGGACCCATCAATATCATTGAAGCACACAATCAATCAACACTAGCATCATCAATCTCTGAATCACCCAATACTGAATCACTGAAACCCTGTCAACAAACTGCAGTCACTACAACATAGAGAAGAACACAAAACTCTGCAACAATGTTCAGATCTAACTGTATCATCAAAAATCATGCATCAAAGTGCATACGCTACTTGGAAGAGCTCAACAAGTGTGTATACACAACTTCACCAAAGCGAACCAACGTATATGTAATCAATTACTTACTTATAACTTCGCTGCAATTCCTGACTTCAAACATACCCAAATCATTACATATACAAGGATAACACATAAGTTAGCAACCAGATCTAGTCCATCAGATCACATAAAGATAAGTCATTATGATCCTAATCCATTATAGATCTCATCCTTCAACACTGAAGCTAAACACAATCAACCAAACTGAATATGCAGAATACTGACACCAATAAACAGTGATCATAACTCATTAACAGCCAGAACCACCTGCAACTTCAAACATCATAGCTCATATGGTATATGCTACTTAGATGTATCTAACCTGCGTATGTACGCACTTTTATCATAGTCAACCAGCGTATACATTTGTAAATATTCATTCATGATTTCTAGCTATTCCAAACTTGAGTTATACCCAGATCATAATATTTACAGAACATTACATGTGTCAGTATACAGATCTAGACTTAACAAGATCAAACCATATAGAGATGATTCATTCCAAGCCATTAGATCCCAATCTATCCTTAGATCTTGTTCTCCATCAACCGTTGAGATTTCTCCTTAGCTTAGATCAAGCAAGGTATGAACCCATATCCTGCATACTATATCTCATACATCATCAGATATTCAATATTGTCATAATGCCTTTGCCTAACGATCTTCTTCTCCTTTTATAGTCTTAGGTCTTACTCAATACCATGGTCCAAAACCATTTAGAACCAATACTAGGGACCCAATACCTGGGTTCAACACTTTGGATGCAATACCAAGGTCCAAAACCATAGGTCTAAATACCACGGACCCAAAAATAAGCTTTCCCACATGTTTGTTCTTTTCTGTGCATCAAAGTGTGTACATACGCATACGTGACTTTTGATCAGTAATCCCGCGTGTATACGCACCTTTGTATATAGTGAACCTACGTGTATAACCTATGTGTATACACTACTTAGTATATAGCAAACCTGCGTATATACACGACTTTGTATATAGTGAACCTGCATGTGTACACAACTTGGTATATAGTGAACCTTCGTATATACTTTTCTTTCTTCATTCTTTGTAGTCTGATCATCAATTCTTTGCTACTGACCTACTGCACTATGATCTGTCATCAGTGTGAGTTGCCATCAAGGACAACACTTATATCATAATGTCAACAATCTCCCCCTTTGGACTAAGTGATGGCAAAGCTAACTTGCCATACTGAGAACTCTCATCTTAATGAGTTCTCATTGTTGATTACATCTGAACTGATTCCATGTATTCTGTCACATTTGATATCTGTTCTGTAGATTCATCTAGTTATATATAGGTGAGTTGTTCTTCTACAAGAGGGTTGCCATCAAGTACAACACATGCATCATAATGCCAACAATATCCCCCTTTGGACTTGATGGCAACAACACCAAATCACTCTCCCCCTTTTACATCAAGGGAAAAGGGCAGACCAAGATATTCTCATTTCTTGATAAACATTCCACTATCCATACTCCTCATGAGTACCTACTGAAACCTCTGAATGAGCTCCCCTTTGTATATGCCAAGGTGTACCAATCTGTCCATGCTCCCTCTGAGTACATGCTGAAATCTCTGCTCTGCTGAAGTGTGCTGTTCATGCTCCCCCTGACTATAAGTAAGGTATGCCAAAAGATGTTCTTCAAGAAGAACATGACTCTATCATAAATGACTTTCCTATCACCAAAGACTCATACATACATCCATCTCCCAACCAAGTGGGGATATAGCAATATTGACTCATCCACCCAACCAAGTGGGGATACACTAGATACCAATTGTTTATACATGACTAAAATATTACATCATCCTTCCAATGCATAGTGGGGGTACAAATTACATCATATGATCAAAAGGGATTCATCAAATGACTACAATAGATAGAGACAACCTATTACATCATGAGTCTTGATATCACCTTTACATGACATTTATAACAGAGACCAAACATCTAAATAAGACCATCACAATGTATGATCTGCTCCATAAGCATCTGTCAACAACATCTTATACCAACAACCTATATATGTCCATTAGTGTATAAGTCATCAACCTATAACAAGGTATGTCTGTATATAGATATCAACTCATCCTTTTGAACATAATTCTGCATATGACATACAAAATCATTCACATTATGTCATATGTGGAAAACACCATAGCCATGTCATCAACATCAAGATCCGCATGATCCAAGTATCATCACTTTGGGAACATATGCATCAATCAATATATGTAAGTACCAACCTATCATCATATAGGTAAGAACTCACCATCATCATGTCTCCAACAATGCAACTTTGAGTAATCATTCATGTATCCAGCACCATATATCGTGAGCTCAGGATCATTTGTCAAGACTTCTTGATATCATCAACAACAACAATCCTCATCCACATGAGCGCCAAGAACTATAGGAATCCTACATCATAACTGTATTATATGATCTTTATGCATATGATGACAGCAGCGTATGAGTGACTCATCATCAAGTAATGAAGATTTGTATTCAAGATTTGTACTTCTCCTTATCTTTACGAAGATCACCATGTAAGCATCATATATGCATCATCACAGAATCAACCACAAATCTGATATGAACATCAACTATGTATCCCCAAGAATCATATGAGATTTTGTCATGGAAAACTCATAACCATATCATAGCCAGATATATCATTTAGCCATATAATCATTATTACGAAGGACTACTGACCATAATGCCAACAATGCATTATTAAAAGCATATGCTCCCCATGAACCTGTGCCATATGTTCACTATCAGATCTGATCATGCATATATCAACAAGAAGTATTAAGGCATCATCATCATTAATTTAGGATCAAAACACTTTTAAAGATCTCACAAGTGTCAAGATATTTCCACACATCATCAGCAGATTGTAACCATTATCAAACAGAGCAAATAATGGACTAAATCATATCAGACCCTTTTCCTGAGCGTGTCCCACTGCTTTTCTCAAACTGACATATATGCGACTGTGCACTATCTAACTTGCATATATACACGACTTCTCTTTATGAAACTTGCGTATGAGATGGAGAACATTGAAGTTTTATACTTTCAACTTCCTCTGAGTCTGTTATGTCTGTACAATGTGGCGTGCCACATATTTCTGACTGTACTTCCTTCTTCTTCCATACCTTCAAGTGTTATGATGTTTTCTCCTTTTTGTATGGTCCCTGTACTTTGTTCTTGCGTTCCTTTTCTATATGTCCAAGCCTGTTACATGCATAACATCTTACATGTTTCATATTCCTTTTATAGCAATCAATAGCTTTGTGACCAAACATATTGCAAGAAAAACAATATCCCTTAAAGTACCTGGAATGTGATGATCTTTCTGTGTGGTGTCTTGAACCATTCTACTTTTGCATCTGGCTGCAACATGTCCAAGATTATGACATACGTAACATTCAACATTATTCATCGGAGGAGTAAAATATTTTCTTTGTATAATTTCCTTCTTTGGTTGTTGATGGGATTGACCTCTCATCTCCTTGTTGAGTATTTCAGAATGTGCATTAGAGTTCCTTGTCTTATTTTGTGAACTAGATTCACCTTCAACAAATTCATGAAAACTAAGACCAGTTTTGGCAGCAGGAGACCTTTGACTACTAAGAATATCATCCAAGATCTTAGTAATATCTTGTAATCATAAGAGCTTATCCTTTTCTTCTAAGTTATCTTTTAGAATATTTACCTCAACCTGAAGTTGCTCTTCCTTTTCACGATACTGCTTCTTCATGTTTTCTTTAGCTTTTCCTCCTTCTTCCAACTGGTGTCTTAATTCAAGAACTTCATTTTCTTGTTTTTCAAGATCTTGGAGTAGTTCTTTATTCTGCTTATTTGATTCTTCAAGATCTTCTTTTAGCGAGAGGATCATAGCTTCAAGACTTTCATAGTAACTGGATATTTCTCTGAGTTTCTTGACTATTGTGCTCCTTTCATTTACTTCATTTCTTAGTGATCTCACTTCATCCTGCAACTTTTGACATAATCTTCCTTTTCCTTGAATAGCTTCCTTACCTTGTTTCCTTCCTCTAGTTGAGATTTTAGTTTAGTAACTTCTTCTTTGGAGATAAATTCCCTTTTGTGTAATAGATATTGTTGATCTCTAATTTTGTCTGTAAGCCTTTTAAATTCTGCCTCTATTTGATATCTTTCTTTCTCATCCATAAGAGAAAATTTAGTTGTTTCACTATCACTTTCATCATCTTCAAATGGATAGATAAGTGTATCACTATAGGATAAAAAAAATCATACCTGATAGTTCATCTTCATTCTGAAGTGATTTTGAATCTGAAGTGCTTCTTCCACATATTCCCCAATCGATTCTCCCACTATCATAGTTCTTCTGAGATGTCTTCTTCTTCTTAGGCACTTTCTTCTTAATTTTCTTTCCCATTGTTCTACAGATCTCCTTCAAGTGATCAACCTTCTACCAAAGGACCTGCTCTGATACCAATTGTTGGAAATAATACTGAGAGGTGGGGGGTGAATCAATATTATCAAATCAATATAAATTTTTTATTTTCATACTCAGATTCATATACGCTACTTCAGTTAAAGGAACCTGCGTGTACACGCAACTATGTCTAAAGCAACTAGCGTATATCTAGTAAACTTATGATTCAGTTAATCCATGAAATGTTGATCTTTATTTAGTGCATCAGAACTTTTGTTAACCATATGAACAATAAATAGGTGCAATAAAACAGAATAGATCATCACACACAAGAAGCACACATGAACACCATGATGTAAAGTGGAAACCCAATGTGGGTGAAAACCACCTGCTGCAAGCCGTCTCTATCTTCTTTTATTAAGAAACTTCTTTTTACAATATTTCTATACTAGTGTAGTCTTATAGCAGTACAAAGGCTTCTACCTGGAGAAGGCTACAACCTTCTCTCGTTCTCCAGCCTCTCCTGGAAGGGAGCTGCAATCCCCTTAGCTCTTGTACTAGCCAATCCTTTTACTAGTACGTAGGTGCTGGCCTACTGAATGCTCCAACCTTCACTCGTTTTTCAGCTGCTACTGGAAGGGAGCTACCAACCCCTTAGCTCCTATACTAGCTGATTTACTCGTACATAGGTGCCAACCTACAGAAGGCTAAAACCTTCTATTTCTTCCTCCAGGTACCACATTTCATAAATTTTCAGACTGGATACTCATGGAACACATCATCATAATCTGAAGGCCATGTTTCATCCAATTTTCATACTAGACCTATCAATATCATTGAAGCAAACAATCAATCAACACTAGCATCATCAATCTTTGAATCACCGAATATAGAATCACTGGAACCCTGTCAACAAACTGCAGTCATCAGAACATAGAGCAAATCACATAACTCTACAACAACATTCGAATCTAACTGTATCATCAACAATCATGCATCAAAGTGCATACACTACTTGGAAGATCCGAACAAGCGTGTATACGCAACTTCACAAAAGAGAACCAGCGTATATGTCATCAATTACTTATAACTTCACTGCACTTCCTGACTTCAAACATACCAAAATCATTACATATACAATGATAATACATAAGTTAGCAACCAGATCTAGTCCATAATATCACATCAATATAAGTCATTATGATCCTGATCCATTATAGATCTCATCCTTCAACACTGAAGCTAAACACAATCAACCAAACTGAATATACAAAATAATGACACCAATAAACAATCACCAGAACTCATCAACAACCAGAACCACCTGCAACTTCAAACATCATAGCTCATATGGTATACGCTACTTAGATGTATCTAACCTGCGTAGTATGTACACACTTTTATCATAGTCAACCAGCATATACATCTGTAGATATTCATTCATGATTTGCAGTTATTCCAAACTTGATCAAACCGCTGAGATTTATCCTTAGCTTAGATCAAGCAAGGTATCATGAACCCATAACCTACATACTAGATCTCGTACATCATCAGATATTCAAGATTTTCTGAATGCCTTTGCCTAATGACCTTCTTCTCCTTTTATAGTCTTAGGCCTTACTCAATACCATGGTCCAAAACCATTTAAAACCAATATGAGGGACCCAATACCTGGGTTCAACACTTTGGATGCAATAGCAAGGTCCAAAACCATAGGTCTAAATACCACGGACCCAAAAATAAGCTTTCCCACATGTACGTGCTTTTCTGTCCATGAAAGTACGTGCATACGCATACGTGACTTTTGATTAGTAATCCCGCATGTATACGCCCCTTGTATATAGTGAACCTGCGTGTATACACTACTTGATATATAGCAAACCTACACGACTTGGTATATAGTTAACCTACGTGTGTACATGACTTGGTATATAGTGAACCTGCGTATATACTTTTCTTTCTTCATTCTTTGTAGTCTGATCATCAATTCTTTGCTACTGACCTACTACACTATGATCTGTCATCACTGTGAGTTGCCATCAAGGAAAACACTTGTATCATAATGCCAACATAGTATAAATCACTTGCAGATGATAAAAAATCTAAAGATAAACCTCATAGAGTCTCTATCAAAGATGGACCAGTGAGAATCATACCAGACAGACCTTCGATTCCCCATCCAGTAATTCATCCCAGAAAGTTTTCTCTACCCAGATCTTTTGTTGATGAACCTTATTCATCATACATAGCCAACAAAGATGTTGAGACTATTCATAGTCAAAAAATATTATCCCCTGATGATTTGTATATTCCAGAATTCAAACCATTTTTTGTTGTTAATAAGATGTTTAGAATTACTAGTTCTCAATTGTCCCCTGTTGAGGAGTTGCAGTTTGCAAATGGCCGATATGTAAATGGATGAAATGGCCCCTAAAGACAAAGTTTTGTACGACCTCATCTTTATCCAAACAACCTCCTACTCGTGTTGATTGTGCACCCCTCATTGAACATAATTCCTCAAATCCAAATGATCTAGATCAGGTCTATCAGATAAGCAATTATTTGATTACATGGTGTTCTTATGCAGAAGATGCCATAGATGATCTAGGGAAACAAAATGAACTTATTCTGGCTAATCTAAAACTGTTATATGATGAAAAACAAGAAGACAGAATTGAAAAGGAAGCCAGAAAGAAAAAGAAATAAAAAATAAGAAAAGCCAAAGAATCCCAGAGTTTGAAATTCACAATTGATATGTCTACTCACAATTTTTGGGACCAGGAAGAAATAGAGGCTAGCACACCTAAAGCAAAAACATCTTTTAAACCTCTGAAAGAAGAACATGCTTCAGAAATTTTTCAAAAATCAAAAGTAGAAATAGTCACACTAGAAAATGCTGCTTCTAAATTCCCTTCTTTTATTTTACCATCAATCCATAAAGCAAATCTTGTCAAGGATGTTCACAAAAATTTCTAGTGGATATATTTTAGACCTTGACAAATCTAAAAATCCTGTAGAGTCGATAAGAATATGGATAGGAGCCTTATATCAGATGCAAATTACAACAAGGCTAGATAATATATCCATATTTGTCCTAGGAGAGAGAATAATGGCAGGCATTATATATGACTGGTGGACAGGACTGCCAGAAGCAGAACAACAAGCAGTGATAGCTACAGGACTATGTACATTAGAAGCACTGTTAAAAACATAGTTTGTCCCTGAACCCGCTGATGAAAAGAAGATCTTATTACTAATCTCACTAGGATGGAATTGAAAGGTTTAAAGTTTCTTGAGTAATTTGGTCAAAATTTTCTGGCCAAAATATACAAAGCCAATCTTTCAAATGATTCAACTCGAAAAATTGCATTCTTATCAAAGCTACCAACAAATTTTGGTGATCTGATTTACGAAGATATTGAAATTCAAGGCAAATCCATTGACCAAATTTATTGGGTAGATCTACTATTTAGATGCGAGGAAAAAAAAAAGTATCCTTGTTGGCAGAAACAAGCACATGATATAACTCGTAGTGCTAATGTCAGTTGTGCAACTCTTCCTTCGACACCTTTTAAAAAGAAAAAGAAAATCAGAAGATATGGTAGATTTAAGCCTAAGAAGGTAGCCAATCACAAAAGACCTTTTAAAAAATTTCGCTTGAAAAAGAGGAAACAGTCAAGAAAAAACAACAATTGTCATTTCATATGCAAAATAGGAAGGACATTTTCCTCGAAAGTGGCCGAACAGTTCTTCCAATAAATTGAAAGCTTGTGTTGATATTGAAGAATTTCTTGATGATTGGTCAGTTGTTGAATCACAGGAGGATTTATCATATGTATATATTTTAACTGATGCCTCCCTAACAAAAGATGAAGAAAGTGTAGAATTTTCTCAAAAAATGAACATTTGTACATATTGTTCAGATGATGATATCTCAGAAGAAATTGCCTTAGAAGAAAATGAACTTCATTATAGTGATGAATTTGAGACAAGCTCAAAAGTTTCAGAAAGTTCAGAAGAATCTGTTTCATTATGTTGGTCTCCTGAAAAGACTAAGGACAAAGGTAAGCAATCTATATCATCCTTACCAAAGTTAAATTCTTTTTGTCCTTATGAGAAGAAGATAGCTGCCTCATCCTCTTCTATGCCTATTCCATAATTTGATCCAGAAGCTGAACAAAGTCTTTTAAAGAAAATGGTGAAAACTAATAATTTGTTGTATATACCAGTCTCTGTACAAGTAAAGAATAGTTGGATAGATGTTGATGCTTTTATTAACACTGGAGGATCCAACAATCTAGCTAGACCTTCTTTGTTCAAAGGAATGTGGAAGCCATTACAGAATATACTTGTCTCAGAAACAATTGGAGGTATAGTAAATCTCACTCACTATGTTGATAATATTTCTATGAAAGTCGGAGGGAGTATTGTCAAGATTTTAGCTATTCAACATTATGATCCCTCAGCTAGTCTATTTCTTGGTATGCCTTTTATCAATTTAGTTTTACTAGTAACAATCAGTGAAGACAAAGTGATCATCAATTTAAAGAAAAAAGCAATCTCTATACCAAGGCTACAAATTGCAGATTCTGAAGCAAGAAAAGAAAATATTCAAAGAAAAACTGGGTTCAGAAAGCCAGAAAATGATTCTCGAAACTCGCAAGAAGTCTTGCAAAAATATGCAGAAAAAGAGACTCTCAAGACAAAGAAAAAAGTAGTTATAGATCCTCAATGGTCTAAAGAATAGAAAGACATATATAAAAGACTGCTTAAAAGTTGCTCAGAAGTCCCACAAAAGTTTTGGGAAAAAGAGATTCTGAAACAAGAAATCATCACTTTGTATGAAAATGGAGTAAAAGGTAAGCTTGTTCCCTGTATTCCTCATGACGAGAAAGAAATCAAAAAACAAATTGTAGAATTATTAAATCTCAAGCTGATTGAACGTAGTATTTCTCATTACTCATGCCCTGCATTTCTAGTAAGAAATCATTTAGAAATATTCAAAGGAAAAGAAAGAATGGTAACATAAATTTAGGATCCTTAATGTTAACATAAATTTACCAACATATTCCTTGATATTAATTTCTTCAAGATCCATCATCTTTGCACTAGTAAAGATTTCTAATGAAAAATCAATGCTGCCAATTAACTGATAATAATTCAAAATCTGCAAGACCCATATCATTGGCTATGTATATTGGATGGACCATAAATCATCAAGCATTCTAAAATATACTTTCACCTTCATGTTTGGGAGGGAATAAATCTTTACCAATTCTGGATCAAGTCCTAGAAGAGTACCAATATTCTTTGATTGCCATGCCTGGCATCTTTGTATCCATTGGTTTCTTCGTAATCTTAACCCAACTATCTTCTTGATTTTTGTATAGAGATATTCACAAGATTTCTCTAACAACTTGAATCTATATACAAAGGTAGAAAAATCATCTTGTTTACCTGGTAACTCAAATATGCTTTGTTGGGGTTCTCTATTGCTACTAATCCTATGAGTTTTGTTCATGTCTCTTGTAAGAGCATCTGCAATATAATTAGAATTTCCAGGAATCCATTCAACATCAAAATCATATTGTTGAAACCATATTTGCCATGATAATAACCTTCCTCTTGCCATTTGTCTTGATATCTTTGCTGCCAAAAAGTATTTAAAGTTCATTGAATCAATTCGAATTAAGAACTTCTTTGGGGCAAGATAGAGTTCAAACCTTTGAATACCATTAAAGATTGCAAGAGTTTCTTTTTCAGCAATGAAGTAATTTTTCTGATTAGGTAGAAATTCTCCTGATGCATATGCACATAGCTCTTCTTCTTTATTATCCTCTTTTCTTTCAAAAATAATTGCAGCCCAAAATTCATCAGAGGCATTTGTTTGTAGAATGAGTAAACCTTCTCCTGGAGGCTGTAGTTTAGGAACTTTTTTGCATTCTTCTTTCAGTTTCTTAACCACTTCTATCGCTTAGCTTGACCATATTGATTTTAAATGTTTTCGAATAGGTGTAGTCTTTTCATATAGTCTAGGAATGTATTTATGAATATAATTTAACACTCCTAGGAAACACTGAATCATATTTTTGTCCTTGAGCTCATTAGGAAAATCAACAAGTTTGGTGAGTACATGGGGTTGCATCTGGATGTGGCCTTCTACCACATGTATTCCAAGAAAATCAATATTTTCTTGAAACAGAACCATTTTCTTTTCTGACAAGACTATTCCATGGTTCTGGACTTCTTTAAAAAATATTTCTAAATGTGCTAAATGAGTAGCAAGATCAGGACTGTGAATCAAAATGTCATCAATGTAAGTAATGATAAATTCATACTTACCAAATATGAAATCCATCCTTTTCTGAAAGAAAGCAGGGGCATTCTTTAACCCAAAAGGAACAACCTTCCATTGATAAAATCCTGTTGGACATGTAAAGGTTGTTTTATGTCGATTTACTTCTTCAATTTGAATCTGGTAGTAAGTTGACTTCATGTCAAATTTGCTAAAGATTTTTCTCTTCTAAATCTTTTGCATTATAACTTCTTGACGGCGCAGAGGATAATTAAAACTTTGAGTGATGGAATTTAGCGGCTTGTAGTTTCTTACCATTCTTTCTTTTCCTCTGACTATTTATGAATGACTTCCTACTAGAAATGCGAAGCATGAGTAATGAGAAATACTAGTTTCAATCAGCTTGAGATTTAATAATTATGTAATTTGTTTTTTGATTTCTTTCTCATCACCAGGAGTATAGGGAATAAGCTTAGCTTTTACTCCATTGTCATGTAGAGTGATGATTTCTTGTTTTGGACTCTCTTTTTCGCAAAACTTCTTTGGGTCTTCTGAGCAACTTTTAAGTAGTCTTTTATCTATGTCTTCCTATTCTTTAGACCATTAAGGATCTATAACTGCTTTTTTCTTTGTCTTGAGAGTCTCTTTTTCTGCATATTTTTGGAAGACTTCTTGCCAGTTTTGAGAATCTTTTTCTAGCCTTCTAAACCCGGTTTTTCTTTGACTATTTTTTTTTCTTGCTTCAAAATATGAAATTTGTAGCCTTCATATAGAGATTGCTCTTTTCTTTAAATTGATGATCACTTTGTCTTCACTTATTGTTACTGGTAAAAATGAATGGATAAAAGGCATACCAAGAAATACATTGACCGAGGGATCATAATGCTGAGTAGCTAAAATCTTGACAATACTCCCTCCGACTTTCATAGAAATATTATCAACATAGTGAGTGACATTTACTATACCTCCAATTGCTTTTGAGACAAATATATTCTATAGTGGCTTCCACATTCCTTTGAATGAAGAAGGTCTGGCTAAATTGTTGGATCCTCTGGTGTTGATAAAAGCATCAACATCTATCTAACTACTCTTGACTTGTACAAAGATCGGTATATACAACAAATTATTAGTTTTCACCAGTCTCTTTAAAAGACTTTGTTGAGCTTCTGGATCAAATTGTGGAATACGCATAGAGGAGGATGAGGCAGCTATCTTATTCTCATAAGGACAAAAGGAATTTAACTTTGGTAAGGATGATATAGATTGCTTACCTTTGTCCTTAGTCTTTTCAGGAGACCAACATAATGAAACAGATTCTTCTGAAACTTTTGAGATTGTCTTAAATTCATCACTATAATGAAGTTCATTTTCTTCTGAGGCAATCTCTTCTGAGATATCATTATCTGAAAAATATGTACAAATGTTCATTTTTTGAGCAAATTCTAGACTTTCTTCATCTTTTGTCAGGGAGGCATTAGTAAAAATATATACATCTAATAAATCCTCCTGTGATTCAACCATTGACCAGTCATCAAGGAATTCTTAAATATCAACATAAGCTTTCAATTTATTGGAAGAATTTTTCGGGCATTTTCAAGCAAAATGTCATTCTTGTTTGCATATGAAACAACAATTGTTGTTTTTTCTTGGCTGTTTCCTATTTTTCAAGAAGAAAAAATTTTCAAAAGGCTTTATGGGATTGGCTACCTTCTTAGGATTAAATCTATCATATCTTCTGATTTTCTTTTTCTTTCTAAATGATGTCCAAGGAAGAGCTGCACGGCAGACATTAGCAGTAGGAGTTATATCTTGTGCTTGTTTCTGCCAACAAGGATACTCTACTTTTTCCTAGAATCTAAATAGTAGATATATCCACCTTGAGTTTCAAGGTCTTTGTAAATCATATCACCTAAGTTTCCTGGTAGATTTGATAAGAATGCAACTTTTTGAGTTGAATCATTTGAAAGATTGGCTTTGTAGATTTTGGCCATAAAATATTGACCAAATTTCTCAAGAAACTTTAAATATTTCAATTCCATCCTAGTGAGATTAGTAATAAGTTTTTTCTTTTCATCAATGGGTTTAGGCACAAACTATGTTTTTAACAGTGCTTCTAATGTAGATAGTCCTGTAGCTATCACTGCTTGTCGTTCTACTTCTAGTGGTCCTGTCCACAAGTCATATACAATGCCTTCCATTCTTTTCTCTACGAGGACAAATATGGATATATTATATAACCTTGTTGTAATTTGCATTTGATATAAGCCTTCTATCCATATCCTTATCGACTCTACATGATATGTAGA
Source organism: Pinus tabuliformis (assembly GCA_031772625.1). Taxonomy (NCBI): domain Eukaryota; kingdom Viridiplantae; phylum Streptophyta; class Pinopsida; order Pinales; family Pinaceae; genus Pinus; species Pinus tabuliformis. The sequence goes on from CM062809.1 coordinate 771,122,373, forward strand.
TTTGTTAAGATCTAAAATATATCCACTAGAATTAGAAGCAAAAAGATCTTCTTCTATTCTAGGATATTTGTGAACATCCTTTACAAGATTTTCTTTCTCGATTGATGGTAAAATAAAAGAGTGTGACTATTTCTGCATTTTATTTTCAAAATCTTTCTAAAGAATGTTGTTCTTTTAGAGGTTTAAAATATTTGTTTGCTTTAGATGTGTTGGCCTCTATTTCCTCGTGGTCCCAAAAATTGGGAGTAGACATATCAATTGTGAATTTCGAACTCTAGGATTCTTTGGCTTTTCTCCTTTTTTCTTTCTTTTGCTTTTTGGCTTCCTTTTCAATTTTTTCTTCTTTTTGTTCATCATATAATAGTTTTAGATTAGCCAGAATAATTTCGTTTTGTTTCCCTAGATCATCTATGGCATCTTCTACATAAGAACACCATGTAGTCAGATAATCACTTATCTGATAGAGATGGTCTAGATCATTTGGATTCGAGGAATTATGTTCAATGAGGGGTGCACAATCAGCACGAGTAGGAGGTTGTTTGGATAAAGATGAGGTAGTACAAAACTTTGTCTTTGGGAGCCATTTTCCTCCTTTTACATATCTACGATTTGCAAAATTCCACTCCTCAATACGGGGAAATTGAGAACTAGAAATTTTAAACATATTATTAACAACAAAGAATGTTTTGACTTCTAGAATATACAAATCATGAGGAGATAATATTTGTTGACTATTAATAGTCTCAACATCTTTGTTGGCTATGTATGATGAAGAAGGTTCATCAATGGAAGATCTGGGTAGAGAAAACTTTCTGGAATGAATTACTGGATGGGGAATTGAAGGTCTGTCTGGTATGATTCTCAGTTTTCCATCTCTGATATAGACCCTACGACATCTATCTTTAGATTTTTTATCATCTGCAAGTGATTTAGACTGAAAGTACATGTCACTAGGAATTCCTATCTCATCATAAGAACTTCCTTCAATTTTGGCATTTCCTATTCCAATAGTGACACAGTCTCTTAATATTGGCTATTTTAGTTTTGGATGCACAATATTTGTTAACTGAAACAAAGTCTAAACTAATAATGAGAGGTACTCACTGCCATCAACCATCTGTAGTCCTTGGACACCAGTCATTAACTTCCAACAGTCCTTTAGATGTGGGTCTCACAGACTAATGGCATAGTCTAGATAGACTGTTGCATGTTGACATCTAGAAGCTAAATTTCTAACTATGGTACCTATTCGAGCATGATCATAGTTTTGATGGTGGGTATCAAAAACTTTGGCTATATAGGGTGTATTTAGACCATGAAAACACAAGGGAGCTAATCCTATGCTTGTACCTCCAAAATGAAGATACAAATATTTTTTGTCTTTTACATATTTTTGAATTTTTTTTATTTCTTCATTTGTGAACAATGATAAAGAATCAATTTGTACAGCTAGAAAAGAAATCTTAATTTTCACTTCTACTTCTTTAAGAACTATCTTTCTATTTAAAATATAAGATATAGGAGTCTTATAGATGTCGGTACCATCTACAATTTGCAGATTCTAGTTTTCAAGGTTGTCTACTATTTCATGTTCTTGATTGGGATCAACCTCAAGTTCTACTGAACGTGATTTGACTTTAGAAACTAATCTTCTATTGATTGTAGAGAAAGATCGAATGAAGTTTGCCATGATGTAATTTATAACAGGATTCAGAATAGGGCTCTGATACAAAATGAGAACGCTAGACTCTGTAACTCACTTGAGAATATCTGAAGACGAATGGGGGACTAGATAAATTTGCAAACCGAGAATATGAGCACAACACGACCTCTCCTCTTCTTGGTGATTTTAACTCTATGAAGAGCCAAATATTCCATTTACAAATGGTGAAAGCCCCTTAACAAATCCCTCACATATAACCTTCTTAAGCCTTTCATTCATATGCTCATCGGGGTTTGTTTAGCTTCCAAAACCCTTCATCACATCATTGTCACGTTATAATACCTTTACAAAGGAAACCCTTCGCAAAATACATATATCCTTTGTCTTTCGCTTATCGCATTCAATCTGGGCACATAATGCATGCCATAAGGCACTGCACCTGACAGTGTTATGAACCACAATATATATATTTTCGGGTTTGAAAGCCTGTCGCATATCACAATTGGCCTATGTCCAAGGTTTATATATATATGGCATGCCCCCGGCCTCCACACCTGATGACAATATGAACCACATTGTATACATTGTCGATTCCAACCCCCAATCGCATATTGCATATTGGCAGAGCTTGAGCCTTATACATAATACACGCAGTGATATGGCGGACCCACCAGGCTATGAAATACGATATATATATTTTCGAGTCCTAAGCCCTATCGGATGTCGTGATTAGTGGAGCCCCAGGCTTGTCAATATTTTGATATGCGACAGGCCAGACTCAGTTATATTTATAGACTCCAACATATAAAATTTGAGGTCCGGATTGGGTGATATGGCCAAGATTTCCTATGTTTTCATGTGTTTCCAAAATTTTCTGAAATTACAAAGGGATCGGGTTTTTAGTGTAAAAGGCCAGCCTGTGGAGTACTGATAGTGTAATTGCGTATCGCGGAAGTGGGAGGCATGGGTACTGTGACCCCCGGAGGGGTTGATACCTGATTGTGATTTCAAAGAATCCCTAAGAAAAAAGAAACTATGCCATGCCTATGGGTTGAGCGGGAAATTGTATGTTGACTATTTATGAGGCATAAATCCTTTTCACACTTGTTTTGTAGTTTATAAAATGAATGAAGGTAATGTTTACGTTTGATTGAACATTTATGTTTTATTGTTCACAATCATCAAGATAATGATAGATATCCTTGCAGGTGGGAAGTAAAGGACATAGGAGGGGATTCGAAGAGCCATGTATGCAGAAGCATTACATTTAAGGGTCTGGATGCAAGCATTCCAGGTCAGAACCCCACGCATTGCTTGCACATTCCGTAAGTAGAGCTATCTCGGTCCTCATTATGGGAAGGCAACATATAGTCATCCTTTTTACTAACATCTATTCACTTCCTTAAGAAAGGAATCGATCTGGCTATTATGCTTCCTACATGCCAATGGTCATGCTAATGATCCTACCTCTATGTACTCGATTTGCATATCTAGAATAGTGGGAAGATGAAGAGGTAGACTAGACCTAGAGTCAGGGGCGTTTATATAAGTATTACTTCCGAAGAGGAGAAAGGGATTTTCATTTTTGAGAAGAATAGTTTTGCTTTATTGTGAATAAGGAGGATTATTTTTCGGGAATAAGGAGCCTTTAGTTTCAGACTTATTTGATTGTTCTTTTATATTTTTTAGATCAGAGTGTTGTTGCTGGCATGAATGTAAATTTGATTTGTATTTATGCAATATTGATGGTTTACAGTTCAATATTAGTCTTGTTAAATTGAATGTCATTCAGTTTCATGGTTAACTTTTGAATGGTCCCTTATTTGAAACTATGTTAAACATCAGTTGCAATTTTAATTCCATAAAAGAATGTGGATTCCTATATGAGTGATTGGATTTCAATTTAGCTTTAATATAGTCTTGTACACCTATGAATTCAGTGATTGAATCATTTGGACTTGAATCTATACCCGATGTTTGATCTTCTTTGTCATGATCCTGCCAGACATATATATGATGTTTAAACCTTTGTATTACGCCTCTGCAGGATAGACTAGGATAGCTAATACTAGACTAGAGTAGTTATAAGTAGTATAGATAGGAAAGAATACGTAGAGGTTAGTTGTTTTATTTTGTTGATTTAAATGAAACCATCCTCACGGAAGCAATCTTTTGACATGTTCAAAGAGTTTACGGGGTCCCTTAAAACTCATTAGAGCTACCCATTCCAAATGAAATCAGATCTAATTGGGGCTTGCGATCAAGTTAGTTCCCCTTGTTGGCATAGCACACATTAGCGATGTCAACAAATTGGCACTAGAAGGAGGGCCTGAACCGTCGTCCCTAGCTTTTCAAAGTTTCATATATAAGTGCCACGCATGGATTCAAAAGGATTAATGTATGGATCATAGGGGTCGAAAAGACCACTCCACCCATTTGAAAGAACCTCATTTCGAAGAAATAGACACCCCTCTAAGTCCTATTTGTAGGTCACCTATGGAAGAGAGACTGTGGGAGTATCCTATCACTCAGGAACAACTAGTCAAAATGCTTACTTGGGCTTGCACTCATTCCCTCTCTCAGCTTCCCATCTTTCACTCTTTACCTCCGACAACTAAGAGAAAGCTAAGGATGATTACCCTGAGCGAAGATACATCTACAACCACTTCTCTCCAAGATATCATGCTAGAATCCTTACAAAGTATCGACACTCCTTGGGAAGAAATTCCCAAGGATTTGCCTTCTAAAGGGAATTCCTCACTTGATTTTGAGAATCCTAATGGAGAGACCTCTAACCAAAACTTTCTTGTCCATAATATGGCCAACGTTCCTCCTCCAAGTGGGAATCAGCCTCCACCTCCTCCTCCCGATGGGAATCAACCCCCACCTCCTCCAGGAGAACTCCCTCCATGGCTTTCACAAGATGCTGTAGCAGTACCTGGGCAAAAATATCCCTTACGCAAAAATACAGAAAGACTGTTACCCAATTTCGACCGTGAGCAGGGAGATATCATTGATAACCATATTTGCTCTTTTTTCCTAGCCTTGCACAAGTTGGGGGTCGCTGATGAAGATGTGTTGTGGTGCCTATTCTCTTTACTTTGACTGGTGTAGCCTCCACATGGTATTTCAGTTTGAGAATAGGGTCAATCACCTCTTCGGATGCTTTTCAGCAAGCCTTTTCAGACAATTTTAGTGATGACAAAACACTTGTGGCCTTAGTTTTATAATTATCCCATCTAAAAATGGGAATCAAAGAGAAGGTCAAGGATTTTAATATTTGGTTCAAGACCTTGTTTAATAGAATCTCAGCTAATGCTCGACCTATTGATGAAGTGATAATGGAATTCTACATCTTTGCTCTCCCTATCCCTACAATGATGTGGGTTAAAAGGAGTAATGCACATACCTTACAAGGTTCCATCAATGAAGCAGTGAATGTTGAGATCAAAATGATCAGTCTCATAGCGTGCCACCCTTCAAATGAAGAGAAGAAAGCCTCTGAGTCATCCAAGAAGATAAATGGGAGTGATAACAAAGTAGCTGAGGGCAAAGAGAGGGATACCACATATGTGGAAGGTTTGCATCAGATCATTAAGAAACTAACAAGCACAATCATCAATATGAAAAGAAATGTTGGAGAGAGTACAAATGGGAATGGAGGAGATTATAATAATAGAAATCCCTTCAATCCTTTCTATTGTAAGAAAATAGAAGATGGTCATGGTCAACTTGCATTGTCTGCTCCACCTAATGAAGGGGCTTTAAACACAGAAGGGTTGGCCCTTATTGGATCGCTCCTTAACAAAGAATAACCTATACTAGAGCTCGAACAAGAATAAGGAGACGAGGGTGAATACCAAGTAGAAGAACCCTCGGATGAGGAAACCTAAATTAATGTGCTGTGGGATTTCCATAGTAATGAGAATGATGATGAGGGAGATAACACCGTAGAAATTAATGCTAATGAGGTCCACACGCAAAGTAAAGTGCAGCTCCCAGGTGCGACAAAGCGCATAGACTGGGCCAAGCAAGATGTTTTCCTTGTGAAAACATCTGCTCCCAAAGTTTTTGTTGGAAAAGATAGATCTAGTGGCGATTCCTAGAATACCCCAGTTGAAAACCATCCAGAAAATGATAAGACATCTCCCAGTGCAACTAAGGCAACTCAAGATGGTAGACTCCCATATAACAATGGCAACACATGTATGTTTACCCTACACTATCCCATTTATAACATTGACTACAATATTGTTGATGATCTCAAGAAGTCTAGGGCTAATATCACATATTTTGACTTGTTAAAATTGATGCAGCAAAGAGATTTGTTGTTGAAAGCTATGAATGAGTGGAACTGCAAAGACCCCACTACCTCAAGCACCCAAACCAAAAGGCCAATGTCCAAAGCTCTAAGTACCTCTAGTGCATCCCAGATACCGTCTGCTATGGAGGCCACTTTATCTAAAATAAAGTGAAGACCCCAAGATGTCAGTGCAGCCATGATAGGGAGGAAATAAAAATCTATGACTCCACCATTCCTTATCACGTTTCAAATCTTCAACATGAATGTACACAATGCCTAGTAGATTCTGGCACCTCATCCGCTGTTATGCCTTACGCTATTGCTAAAAGACTCTAGGTAGTGCCCAAGAAAGCTGGAACTCGAATTATGCAATTGGACAGAACAAATGTGAAAGTAATTGGGGAATTAAAAGATGTGTTGATTCGGATGGCTGCTAAACCACAGTACACACAAGTCATTGATATAGTGGTGGTCAACATACCCAGGGCTTATGGAATGCTGCTTAGTAGGGACTAGTCATCAAATCTCAATGGATATTTCTGAACCGATTCATCCCATCTTTTGCTACCTTAGAGGGGAAAAGGTGATATGCTGAGAGTCGATAGAGAAAGATACATGAAATATGTGGTAACGAGACTAAATAGCCCCAATGAACCTGTAATGTTCTATAACTCTATCCTTGGGAATTATAGTTTCAATGTTTGTGCCATGGAAACCAATCTCAGAGAATACCATGCAAAAACAGTGAAGGAGGCTTTGACGAAAGCACAGTTGGAAGAAAGAAGCAATCACCCCCATAATCCAACTTATGAGCTATCCTGTGTTATAGTAGATAATAGGCTTAATTTCGTAGATAATAGTTCAATTGATGTAGCATTAGATTATACATTTTGGGCACTCTATTTTGATGCTCTAATTGGCTTGAAGGCGCAGGCGCTAGAAACATTCTCATCAACCCGCAAGGGAACCAACATCTCGTGGTCGGTTGGTTGGAGGTCGCATATAGGTCAACAACATGAAAGAATATGAAGGATTGCAACAGGGCCTGAAAGGGGGCATTAATGTGAAAGTGGAAAATAATATAGTTGGTCATTCCCTGATAATCATACGTCAGGTAAGGAAAAGGATATACTACAATTCACCACACCTTGTTAAGTACCAATATGAGGTATGGAGCTTAATTGATGGTTTTGATTCTTTTAATTCCACATACATACCTCGAGGGCAAAAACAAAATTCCAATCTGATGGCTAGTATAGTTGTTAAGATTTTGCTCGATTTTAGATTGAAGAAGAATAAATTTTGTGTTGAATTAGTTCTTAGACCATTCATTCCCTGATAACTTCTCAAACTGGAAGGTGCTCAAAGGTGATAATCAAACCTTGGAGTTCCTGCATTGTAGAAAGGCATTCAAAAATACATTTATTGATGGAAAGGAGCATAAGTATACACTCACAATAATCGACCACTTCACCAAATGGACCAGAGCCATCCCGCTTCGGAATGTTAATGAGGGTGAGGTAATGTCTGTTATGGAGAAATCCATCATCAATAGGTATGGCATCCCTTACAATCTCACACTAGGTAATGCTCTTTACCATTCATCTCTAAAATCAAGTGGATTCGCTATTAATAAAATAATCCTCATAAGGCACGCGTGAGACTATTGTCCCCAAAGAAACGGAAAGCTAGTGCTGAACTGGGGCAAGTTGAGTAAGTTGAAGGGTAAACACACAAATTTCAAGCACCTATGGTGTTGTGGGGAAAAGTATCCGACTCGGAATGACCCTATCCCTACTCTAAGGGTGATAGTTCCTTAGCAACAACTGAAAGTAAAGCTTTGATATTTTTCCTTTATGAAAGTACAGAGAAGGAAGAAAAGATTGACCAACCGATGTCTTTCGCTTTTGTCGATCCTGTCTTCTCTCTTTGCCTCTTGTTCCCAGCTCCTTGCTCCTTTTGCCGGCCCAGCTACACAAAGATCCTGCAAAAACAAGAGAGGGAAACTACAAGAAACATGTACTCATAATTGATGCATGGATTAGAATGGATCAAATATACAGATAAAAACAATACATCATTGCAATACAAGTATATAGGAGAACACCAAAAGCTTTATTGATAGAAGATAAAGGTTCTGAGAAGGTTACAACCATAAATGGCTCCAATCCAGCAGCACCTCCCCAGCAGCAAGAAATCTCCTCTTCTCCTCTATAAAAGCAATCACCCAATAACTCTAACTGTAAACCAACAGCACTTCCTTACTTGCACAAAATTCCAGCCTCCCTAGACCTCATAGAAGAGCTCTATATATAGGGTAGAAGGAGAAAGGATGAGTCAGCTTGAGACTGACATAAAGCTGCCTTGTGTCCTCTCCCTCTTCAGTTAAACTTCAGTTCTTGAGTCCACTTGGAGATCCTTGCTTCCACATGGAGATCAAGTACCTCTTACTCATCATAGGGCGAATTCCTTGAACCAAGTGTCAGTTTGGAAGCTTCCTGGGCAGTTGACACCTTGCAGAATGACTATGCCACTTGGCCAATCTCGCCCAGCGTAGGTAGCCTTCATTGGTTTTGACTTTCAGCGCAGGTACAAGGAGGAGCAGTTGACATTCAGCACAGATGCTCAGTGGAGTAGCTGACATGATCCAAAAATAGCCTGTTTTTGAGTGTTTTCAGGTGGAGAACTGATAGGAAGTGCTGTGGTTTGCTGACCTTGTTCTTCTAGGGGTAAGAACAACATGTTTAGGGACTTTGGATCCCTGTAATTATCGACATTTCATGCTCCCTGCTGCGAGGCACAAAAATGTCTATAACAGTTGCCTCCTAAAGTATGAGGCCGTTTATCGGGTGAAATGCTTTATCCAGAGGGTCCGAAGTTCATTCAAGTGCTGAGAGGTGCCCTGTAATACAATACAATACAATACATTACTTTTCATTCTGTTTTCATGATCTAGCTGAGGCGGGCATTCCCATGCTCAGCTTTATAAATACATTTTGGTACATAGAACAGACGATCGTCTGATGGTAGACTGATAATTTTCTGCTGAAATTATCATCCTTTGAGTAGGATGATCATCTGCTACAATGATGTACATGACAAATGCTTTTATATTTCCTAAATATGTATCGCAGCCCGGATGGATGAAACTAGATCCGGGGTCTTCAAACTCGTTCGATCTTCACTCTAAGTACAAGTCGATCCATGTGAGAATTTCGCTGAAGTCGAACATGGAAAGACATCGCTTGATTACCAGTCAATGATGAAAACCGTTAACAAGCGCGAGAGGAATCACCGATAATGATAATGACCCTCAAGGTACTGCAGTACAATTCACGTGGCGTGAATAAAGGACTTGGCGTCGAACGCCACGCAAAATCTTCTGGTCGAAGGTCATTGATGTATACCTGTCGCCGGAAGTGAGAAACTTGCCATTGAGGCATGCAAGCTTCAAAGTACTGATGGGGTTGTTCCTAGATCAACTTCTTGGATAATGAGCTGAAGTCGACAAGAAGCGATTCGTCAAAGGAGGGCCTTAATGAATCCCACATCAATGACACGGAATGGAGCAAATGATTTTAGTGGAGGTGAAAACAAACTGTGACATATGATTCAGGGTGGCGATCATGAATGGATGAAGGATAATGTATGGCAGTGGATGGGACACGGTTGACACTTTCAGAATGACCTCTCTTGAACATATAACGACACTGATGCGATGGATCGGTAGCATTACCCCAAAATGTGGATGGTTTGGCGAAGACCATGGTGATGAGACCGGTGAATGAAACAACCCAACCCGATGTGGTACGGAAGAAAAGTGTCATGTTCAAGAGCGACTTGCTACCATTAAGCTTTGATGTTCTCCCAATTTTTCCCCAGTCATTTCTGACCAGTACCTCTTTATTTTTGTCAAGCTTGAGGAGGATAACATATGCTTGTTCTATAACCTACCCTTCGGGCAAGCCCATCGCTATGATTTAACGAGCTTAGCGATAGGGAAACTCGTTCTCGTCTAAAGACAAGTTTGTCGCTATTTAATCATTTTAACGAGTCTAACGACAAGGAAAACTCGGTCCTTTTCATTTTTAGAGAGTCTGAAAAGGTACAGAAAGTTAACTCCATAATTCCTTTTTCGTCATCTAATCCCTTAAGTCCGAAAAAGTATAAAACAATACAGAAGGGATGGGTGTTCGGTACTTTTAACGAGCCGAACAAGACAAGCGCTCGATCTTTTTGTGTAATAATCCCTCAGGTCCAAAAAGATTAAAGTCTAAATGAGGGATAGCTCTTCCGGTCCTTTTAACGAGCTGGAAGGCCAAAACTCGGCAAACTTTTCATATTTTACGAGTCTGAAAAGAGCTCAAAGAGGACTCGTCTTTTGAGGAACGAGTGATGAACAGGGATAGCAACTTATTCCAGGTACAAGTTGGAATTTTCCAATCACGGCAGTGTCACAAGGATGGCTAGGTGAAATCACTCTTCGCAGATGTTCCTCAAAATGGGTAAACACACAAATGGAAGTGAATGATCAGCCAAATGACGGTGGAGGTGACGGTGCACAAACACGACCAAGGCTTTTATGGCTGATGAATTTACGATCTCAAAAGGGTATTTACCGGTTCATTTTTTCTGAATGAGCTTGAACTCTAAAGGAAAGCCTGCTCATAAACTTATGTTTATTTTTTAACGAGCATGAACTATGCGCTAAAACTGCTCGGATCTTGCGTTTATTTTTTAACGAGCATGAACTATGTGCTAAAACTGCTCGATATACCAGTCATAAGATAAGAATGCCTCCTCTAAGGATCCATTTTTTATAGAGCTTGCGCCTTACCACAGCTATGCTCCAACTCATCCTTCCTTTATGTAAGTTTGGAAAACGGTTAATCTTAAAACCAGATAAATAACCGCCCCTAGCTTGCATTCCAGAAGGTTTGCATGCCCCCAGGTATAGGATAGAATTTCGAGGCTGCCCCTCCTCTCCCCCACCTCTGCTTTTCTTTGGGTGTTCACAGCTACTTGTCATCTTGCCAATCTAATGTTAACGATACTAGTCTTCTCGTTATTTTAAGGGGTCTTACGCGGTACTCTGTCTTCTCGTCGGCCCAACTTTTAACGAACAGCTATTTGTGACAAGAGAAGAACACTACTCAAAGACAAAACATTGGTATTATTGAGGGAGGCTTGCCTCTTTCTTATTATCCGAAGAGGGTTCTATTTGCTGCCGCAAATCAATCTCTTTCTTCGGCGATGTCTATCATTAGGTTACTCAAAGATGGTTACCCTATGTCACAACAATAGAATCTCTTTCTTTGGAGGCTGCCCCTACTTATCCTTCAAAACATTTGTTTTAATGGGTGAGGCTTGCTTTTCCCCAAAGATGGTTACTGCTTGTCGCAATAAGGAAATTCCTACTTGGGCATTTCCCACCTCTTTAGACAAAGGTGAATGACTCTTTTGCCAAACACATAACTTTAACAAAAGAATACTATTCCAGAACAACCCCTCTTCCATCCACGGACGGGGTACGGACTAGTCATATTCTTCTGCGGAAATTCTACCTTATACCCAGGGTTTCTTCTGCCCGAAGCAGACCAGGGTGCATGCCCCCTGGGTTCCAGTCTTTCTTTCCGAATCACTCGCACTCATCGGGAAGGAGGACTGGGGGTGGAGGCATATCTTGAGTGAACAGACCATTTAGGATTGGTATTTGACTATTTGCGATGCGAGATCCCGGAAATGAAAGTTGGTCTACGAGCTTGACCATCCTTCCTTCGTGTGGAAAACACATTACTCTAAAGAGTGAGGAGACTATCGCTCCCATGCAATAAATATAGTCACGTCCAAGGAGTAGGTTATAATCCAAGGGTCCTTGGATGACCATCACGTTCAAATTAACGGTCTTCCCTTTCAATGTAACAGGCACATTGGGGAGGATTCCTAATGGTCGACTGGTTCCTTTATCAAAAGCTGAGAGATTTCTTAACTCAGGTAAAAGCGCTGGGGAACCCAGTGCTTTCCAAGCAACAGAGGAAAGGATACTCACAGACGCCCCTTCATCAATGATAGTACCAGCCATAATCATTCTATAGATCTGGACAATGATTCTGAATGGTATACTGGCTGGTAACCGGGGTCTGCCTAGTTGATTCCAATCAAAGGATACAACCAGGTTGCTTGGTGGTGGGACCGAATATACGGCCGGATATGACCCTGATGATGTTCCTTCCTGTGATAAAGGAATGGGTGCATTGCCCTGACGCTCATCAGAGTCGGTGCTGATGAAAAGAACCTGGATGGTGTCATCCTTATTCTCTTCAGTGAGGGTGTCGCATGAAGATGACTCTTCGGCGACGGTGTCATTTGAAGATGAAACTTCTGAAGGTAGAACCGGGTCAACTGCCGTATCGACCTTTGGACTTTCGTTCGGTCTGGATTCAGTAGGTTCATTTTCAGTGACTGACGCTTCAGCCGACCACTTGAGCGGGCCAGCTGTATTTTCAACCAACGAAGGACTTGGCACGAGTTTTTTGTATCCAGGAGGAAGTTTTACCGGTGAAACCGAACGATCTTCCAAAACTCTCTTCGCTTCGTATAAGAAGGGACAACGGTGGATGGCATGACTGCCTTCACACAACTTACAGGGGAATCTTACTCCCCCTTTTTGTCTTGATCCTTCACTTTCGCTGGTTGACGGAAAGCAATCAACCTGATTGTCAGAGGTTGATGCCCCCGAATTGTGCAGACGAGGGGACCAGTCCCTTAGTATCCGGGGAATACAGGGACAATCTCTGTGGAGATGGTCTCCTCTACATATGACACATGGCGATTTAGGCCCGGTGTGTACAGTGGGTGGGTTTTCGTCAGATGTCTTTTGCTTGCCCCCAGTCGCCTTAGGCTCCTTCTTCTTCTTTTCTTTCTTCTTCTTTTCCTTCTTCTCCTTGGGAGGCTGACTTTTGCCGGCTCTACCTTGCGAAGATGAAGGATTGGAGGAAGAGTTATCAGAAGTAGAAGGCTGGTGGGCAGCTCTAGACTGATCTAACAGTTGACTCGATTGATCAGGAACCATGGTGGCCTGAACTACATTGGTCGAGAACAGCCAAACTGGCAGGCCTATTGTTAGTCCTGGAAGCGACAATGTGGCCATATGGGGCGCACCAACTTCTCCCCGAGAGGAGAAAGGACTAGGATTTCCATCTTGTGGACTTCCTTGGTTGGGGCGTTCCATGTTCTCAACTCACAGATCAATGCGGGAATAAGAGGTGATTATGTTCCGCTTAAAATGAATTTTATAACGACGTTTTATTAGACACAACTTTGCTTTTTCATGTTTTAAGAGTCGAGAAAAAGCTAAAGATGACTCTAGTCGCCTTCGATGTATTAACGAGTCCGAAGTGACAAATGCTCGGTTGGACTTTTTCAGTTATAGAGTTTGAAAAAGGCCAAAAGAAACTGCTCTGGAGATCTAGGCAGAGGGTGTGCCAAACCTTTCGCGAAACCACAGAATACGTTTTACGGTACGGGTGGTCGATCTTCGTGAATGCTGTGTTCACTGCATCACGATCAGTAGGGCGGCCGACACGGCTTCCTAAGGATAAAGGCTTTATTCCTATAGGGGTCTCCCAATATATTCGACGGTACGCGGGAGCACAAATCCGTATTGATACTTATCGCTTCACCGTGGAGGAATCACCCAACCACTCAACGCTAAGATATCACGTTTAACGACGCCGGAACACGTCTCTAGCTTAGACCTCTATGTGTTTGCGTTATGTTTCAATGCGTTGTTATGTAAATTCAATTCATTTTAATGTTGATCTTGCTTAGCAGTTTGCCTTTAAGGATCACCACGAGATGTATATATACAACTTCCTAAATGCAATCTAAGATGAGAAGCAAAACTTTTCAATCTTTCAACTTTGAAAACCTTAATCTACTGAGGGAAAAGAAAGACATCAACTTTTCACACAGATCATAGAACACACACTAAATGCACTTTTTCCTAAATCAACATGCAAACTGTCAATAATGCACATGTACAATGCAGATATTTCTTTTCTTTATCCTTGATGTAAGACAAAAAGGAAACCGTTGTGTAACTTTGAATCTAATTTCAAGCGGAAGTAAACAAGCTTGTCCAAAATCAAAAGACACCTTAAGATTGACTTGTTTAGACACTGGAAATGTATAGGTTCAAACCACAAGATGAAAAACAAACAAACTCAAATAGCCATGAACAGTAATAAAACTAGCTCTTAAGATCACAAAGACACTTTTACAGTTCAGGATCTAAGAGGCCACAGCTATACTGGTTTGCTTTTCACAATGGGAAACTGTAACTGAAACAAGAAATACTGAAAGAACAATTACAGTTTCATCACACAACTGAGGCGGAATAATGTCAAGGAAAGTTGGTTTACAGCAAGTACAAATGACAAGCAATCAGCAGCAAAATAACAGTGAAAACAGGGCCAAGACTCAGTGGGAAACCTCAGGAAGACATAGCCTAACTGGTTCAGCGCAGCCTCTGGTCTGTCAAACTAACTCTCAGCGCAGTTCCCGAAGGGAGTACCTGCGCTGAAATGCAGACTGCCTTTGGACAGCCTGCACTGAGACACGAGAGTTGCGTTTACAAGGGTTTCCGGGTCATAAAAAGCTCAAAAATTCACTGTTTTTGCTGAAATAAAAAGCTATAGGTCAAGTACAAGCTAAGGGATGATCAAGAGGATGAAAATCTATCACAAAGAGCACAAGAGTCCTTGTGGATCAGCTCTTCAAATCATAAACTTGCTCAGAAACTGAGCCAGAGCAGCTGCCCTCTACTTTGCAATTGAAGGACTCAATTGCAGTTCGATTTGGTGCTCTCCTTGTTTATGAGATGAATAGCAAGAAACACAATAAGCCAACAAGATACTAGATTCCCTAGTGGAGTGGCCAGTTTGTTGTGGGGAAAAGTATCCGACTCGGAATGACCCTATCCCTACTCTAAGGGTGATAGTTCCTTAGCAACAACTGAAAGTAAAGCTTTGATATTTTTCCTTTATGAAAGTACAGAGAAGGAAGAAAAGATTGACCAACCGATGTCTTTTGCTTTTGTCGATCCTGTCTTCTCTCTTTGCCTCTTGTTCCCAGCTCCTTGCTCCTTTTGCCGGCCCAGCTACACAAAGATCCTGCAAAAACAAGAGAGGGAAACTACAAGAAACATGTACTCATAACTGATGCATGGATTAGAATGGATCAAATATACAGATAAAAACAATACATCATTGCAATACAAGTATATAGGAGAACACCAAAAGCTTTATTGATAGAAGATAAAGGTTCTGAGAAGGTTACAACCATAAATGGCTCCAATCCAGCAGCACCTCCCCAGCAGCAAGAAATCTCCTCTTCTCCTCTATAAAAGCAATCACCCAATAACTCTAACTGTAAACCAACAACACTTCCTTACTTGCACAAAATTCCAGCCTCCCTAGACCTCATAGAAGAGCTCTATATATAGGGTAGAAGGAGAAAGGATGAGTCAGCTTGAGACTGACATAAAGCTGCCTTGTGTCCTCTCCCTCTTCAGTTAAACTTTAGTTCTTGAGTCCACTTGGAGATCCTTGCTTCCACATGGAGATCAAGTACCTCTTACTCATCATAGGGCGAATTCCTTGAACCAAGTGTCAGTTTGGAAGCTTCCTGGGCAGTTGACACCTTGCAGAATGACTGTGCCACTTGGCCAATCTCGCCCAGCGCAGGTAGCCTTCATTGGTTTTGACTTTCAGTGCAGGTACAAGGAGGAGCAGTTGACATTCAGCGCAGATGCTCAGTGGAGCAGCTAACATGATCCAAAAATAGCCTGTTTTTGAGTGTTTTCAGGTGGAGAACTGATAGGAAGTGCTGTGGTTTGCTGACCTTGTTCTTCTAGGGGTAAGAACAACATGTTTAGGGACTTTGGATCCCTGTAATTATCGACATTTCATGCTCCCTGCTGCGAGGCACAAAAATGTCTATAACATATGGCTAGGCCCATACCAAGTTGAGCAGGCAATTGGTCAGGGAACTTATAGGCTGAGAACTTTACAAGGAGAAGCTGAAAAAATCCCTGTTAATGGCCAACATTTCAAGAGATACTTCCAATAGCCACCACATGGCGGTTACTTCCCGAGTAGGTTAGAATTCATTTTCATTTTTGTTGCCATTTTAATTACAGTTCTGTCTCTTCCTTTCTTGTTTCTTTGAAAGTGTATTTGCCTCCCGTTTTCAGTTTCAACCTTTTCAGCCATCTGATTTCTGTTCTCCATCCTTGCTTTCACCCTCTCAAACCTATTCAAGTCGCCTTCATTCCTAGCCTTCAACTTTTGCACCCCTCATTAACTTGTTAATGATTCTACTATTCCTAAATCCATCATTTGCCTGCAAATCAAACAAACTTTCTATCAACCCATAAGCACTTGAGAATTAGCAGTGGAATGCAAACCGAAACCCCTCATTAGCATCTCTTGGAAGCCATGGAAGATCTGTTGATAACTTGGATATCTGGATCATGTAGGGGAATATTTATAAAACAAAAAAAATGTGTAACTACAGCTGGACTACCATGGAGGAACGCTGAATTTAAATAAATCCCACTTACTCCTAGCCTATAATTACTTGTAAGGCTTACAGTCACTCTCCATTGGTCCCATCCACCACATTAAATGGTTGAATATGTGTTACTCACAAGTAAACCTCCTTTCATGGGCTAAGCTCACTGTCTCATACCTTGTGGCAAGTCTAATTGTGCTCTGGTCCTCATGCCTAAAACTAGAAGGACTTATCTGAAAGGACACAAAATGTCAATTCCCTATGCAAATCTAGAAGGACAGGTTGTTTGCGAAGCTAGTTAGATTAAGGATCGTTGCTGGGCTCAAAGTACCGGTTGACACAGTGAGCCCAGCTTTGCTTAAGCAGTTTAAAAATATGGCATGATCCATGACTACACCCCATTCAATCAATGAAAATATAGCAATGAAATTCTCATATAAAGTGCACGATAAAAATGTCTACATCAGGCTTGATGAGTAATTAGGAGCTAAGGTACACACCTAAATAGGTATGGACAAACCAGTGACCACCCCAAAGGGATTTTTTGAAAGTGGGAAACAGGTAAAGGAAGGTCAATAAACCCCATAATACTGCCATTGGATAATTCCTATCAAAATCATATCAGTAAGTAGAAGTTATTTGTTTCTATCCCTCTTGAAGCAGTTAATGTTTAAGTGGAACCCATGCTTGTCCATCTATATAGTTTGCATTTTGAGTTTATCTTAACACCCTAATGTTTTATTGATCTGAAGGTTATTTGGAAACAGAGATAACTCGTTCGCCGAACTGTTCACCATTTGTTGTGGCCACAACTACCACCCTATTAAAACACGCTTTGATAGCAAATTTTGAATGTGTCCCCTATAAGTTTGATCTATCATCTCTCTGAATGATCCCTTTCATCCCAATGATTTTAACTCTATCAAGAGCCAAATATTCCAGTCACAAATGCTGAGAGCCCCTTAACAAATTCCTCACATATAACCTTGTTAATCCCTTCATTCATATGCTCATCGGGGTTTGTTTAGCTTCCAAAACCCTTCATCGCATCATTGTCCCATTATAATCCCTTTATAAAGAAAACCTTCGTAAAATACATATATCCTCCCTCTTTCACTTATTACATTCAATTTAGGCACATAATGCATGCCACAAGGCATCGGACCCGACAACGTTATTAACCACAATATATATATATATATATATATATATATATATATATATATATATATATATATATATATATATTTCCGGGTCTGAAAGCCCTTCTCATATTGCAATCGGTATAAGTCCAAGTTTTATATATATATGGCATGCCCCTGGCCTCTAGACCTGACAGCACTATGAACCTCATTGTATACATTGTTGAGTCCAGCCCCCAATCGCATATCGAGTATCGGTGGAGCTCGAGCCTTATACATAATACACGCAGTGATATGGCAGACCCGCCGAGCTATCAAATGTAATATATATATTTTGCATTCCGAAGCCCTATCGCATATCGCGATAGGTGGAGCCCCAGGCTTGTGCATATTATGATATGCAATAGGCCAGACCCGGCGATATTTATAGACTCCAACATATAACATTTGAGGTCCGGCTTGTACGATCCGGGCAGGATTTCATGTGCTTTCATGTGTTTTCCAAATTTTTCAAAATTACAAAGGGATCAGGTTTTCAGTGTAAAAGGTAGGCCTGTGGAGTCTTGATAGTGTAATTGCGCATCGGGGAAGTGGGAGGCATGGGTACTATGACCCACGGAGGGGTCGATACCCAATTTCAATTTAAAAGAAGCCCTAAAAAAAAAATGTGCCAAGCCTATGGGTTCAGTGGGAAATTGTATGTTGACAATGTATTAGGCATAAATCCTTTTCACACTTGTTTCGTAATTTATAAAATGAATGAAGGTAGCGTTTAGGTTTGATTGAACATTTATGTTTTATTGTTCACAATTATCAAGCTAATGATAGCTATCCTTGGAGGTGAGAAGTAAAGGACATAGGAGGCGATTCGAAGAGTCATGTATGCAAAAGCGCTGTGTCTAAGTGTCTGGCCGCAAGCATTTCGGGTGGGAACCCAATGTGTTGCCTACACATTCCATAAGTAGAGATGTCTCGGTCTTCATTATGGGAAGGCATCATACAGTCATCCTTTTTACCAACATGTGTTCACTTCCTCAGGAAAGGAATCGATCCAGCCATTATGCTTTCTACATGCCAGCAATCACGCTGACGATCCTATCTCTATGTACTCGATTTTCATATCTGAAATAGTGGGAAGATGAAGAAGTAGGGTAGACCTAGAGTTAGGGGTGTTTGCATAAGTATTACTTTTGAAGAGGAGAAAGGGATTTTGATTTTTGAGAAGAACAGTTTTTCTCTACTATGGATTGTTTTGGGGGAAGAAGGAGCCTTTAGTTTCAGACTTATTTGATTATTCTTTTATATGTTTTGGATCAGAATGTTGTTGCTGGCATGAATGCAAATGTGATTTGTATTTATGCATATTGATGAATTATAGTTCACTATTAGTCTTGTTAAATTGAATGTGATTTAGTTTCATGGTTAACTTGTGAATGGTCTCTGATTTGAAACTATGTTAAACATCAGTTGCAAGTTTAATTCCATAAAAGAATGTTGATTCCTATATGAGTGATTGGATTGCAATTTAACTTTAATAGAGTATTGTCTAGCTGTGAATTCAGTGATTGATTCATTTTGACTTGAATCTATACATGATGTTTAATCTTCTTTATCATGCTCTTGCTGAACATATATATGATGTTCAAACCTCTGTATTATGCTTCTACAGGATAGACTAGTATAGGTAAGACTAGATTAGAGTAGTTAGAAGTAGTATAGATAGGATTTAATACATAGAGGTTAGCTATTTTATTTTTTTGATTTAATTGAAGTCTTTCTCCAAGAATCAATCTTTCGATATGTTCAAACAGTTTACGGGGTCCCTTAAAACCCGTCAAAGCTAGCCATTCCAAACAAAAGTAGGTCTAATTGGGGCTTGTGATTGGGTTAGTTCCCCTTGTTGGCATAGCGCACATTAGCCATGTCAACAGGTTTATAACGAGAAAATCTACTGGATATTCCCATGAATCAACATAAACCATAACATCCTATAAAGTTCCCTCTGGCCTTACCACTAAACGATCAACAAGTTCTAGCAGGGTGGTGGTTGGTTTCAGAGCTATAATACCAAGTTTCTCGTAGGTTTATACTGTTAAGATGTATTAGGCTGCACCTAAATCAAATAGCGTGCTTGTAAAGGAGTGGCCATATATTTGATCTGTAACTATGTGATTCCTAAGATCCTCATATTTTACTAGAGTTTACCCTTCCAAGAGTAAATCAGATAAGTTCCCTAGAACATGAATGTTGGGTGATTTTTTTTCTTTCCTCGCACACTTCTTCACACATATTTATTTAATCATTTTAGCATAAATAGGAATATATTCGATGGCCTAGAGGAGAGGAATTTTAACATAAATATTCTTTAGTTCCCCTATAAGATCAAAATCAGGTTAAACAATTGGTTTAGGTGTTGTTAACCTTTTGGGGAAAGAAGGAGAAGTGACTATGAGTTTCTCAGGATCTTAATGTTGTTCTTTATCTTCTCCTTGTTTTATTTATGTGTCAATCACAGTTGATGGCATATGTACAGGTGGGGTTTCCAACTCAAAAGATGGTTGGTATATATTTTCTTTAGGGGTGATAATGCGTCCTAACCTCAATCTAAGTTGATTACATTCTTTTTTTTCAATCTCATAGTATCAGCTTTCAACAATTTTCACTAGTTGAACAGGTCTATTATTGGGATTCAGATTCGATTGAGCTGGCAATTGATGAGCAAAAGAGGTTAAGGATTTTGTTGTAATGGATATGGGGCTGATAATGCAAGTTGAGGTTGAGGACCTGTCCCCATAGGTGTATTGAATACCCCCAAAGGTCACTGCCAATTCAGAGACCAGTTTGGATTTGAGAAGTAGGTAGGCCACTAGGATGGATATCAATTGCCTTGTCAAACAAGAGTAAAAGGATAATTTGGCCAACCATTACCTGGAAAGGATTGAGTTGGCTAAGGTGTCAAAGGAAATGGCTGGGATTCCAAATTTGAGTAAGGTGACTGACCTTGCCATGCTACCCCGAGGTTCTATTGTTGATTAAATGGTGAAGAAGGAAAGAACTGGGATGTGTTTTGTGACATAACTGTGGGTTTGGTCTACCACTATCGATTCTGGTTCATTAAGTATACTGGCTATGTCTCTTCTTCTGCTTCTTTGAAAACTACTTTTAGCCTTGGAAGTGATGGATACTATTCAGTCGTGTGGTCCTTGGTGCAGATGGCACATGTCCAAACCATGTGCAATCGACACTCACATTGGTTGTGCTTCTTTTGGTAGCGTAGGCAAAAAAGGATAAAATTTTGTTCTGCTAAGGCTTGTTTTTGTTTAGCCTGCAAGAAGTCCAACTGTGTTGTAAGGATTCCAACGATGTCCATCTTGAAGTCTTCCAAGAGGTTACCACTTTCCATTCTTGTTACGCCACTACTATGTTGTTTGCTTCCTCTTGTTATAGGATCTCGACTTCCTAACCCTGTGTGTGTGCTACCTCGTGAACACCTGATACACAAGCGAATGATTTCATCATAATATTCTTGAGAAATGTCTCCTTTCCCCATCAAATTTAGAGTTTATTTCTGTTCTTCTTTCATTCCCTTAATTAAGATAGCTCTTAGGACTTCTTTTGGTAAAGTGGTGTGAGCGGATATTTACAAATTATAGTTAAACTATTCGACATATTCTTCTAGAGTTTCAATATCCTTCACAGCCATCTTAAATATTTCATCTTTTAATTCCCTAGTATTGGAAAAGTCTTGGTATCTTGTGAGGAAAGAAATTTTCATGTCATCCCAAGAGTTAATAGTACGTCCACCTAGACCCATGAATCACCTCAAAGTTGCTCCTTTGAGAGTAAAAGGGAACAATTTTAGTTTTTTAGGGTTGGTGGTATAGTCATATCCCCTACAGAGGACATCAAACTCGAATAAGAATGCATCCGTGTCCTCTGTCATCATCCCATGAAATGTTTGGATGCTTTGAAAGGGAATAGCTTTCATCAAGGCATTGACGACCTCATCAAATATTGGGTACTAAAATGTTGAGGTCTGACTTTAAGGTGGTAGATTCACCATTTGGTCAAAAATGTGCCAATATCCTTTAGGGATTTTAGGAGGTTCTATTTGAGCGAGTGGAGGATTCGCAATATAAGTTGGTTTTGTAGCATTTCCTAGATATGGGATCATAGGAGATCCTTGATCACACAACTGAGGTCGTGCATTAGCAGTTCCACTTGTTTCTTCTTGTCCTTCTCTTAAGTTGCACAATTTTCCCTCTTGTAGAGGATCAGAATGTAAATTTGTTGTAACCTAAAAGTTCTATTCATATCCTCCAATTTGGATATAAATCTCAGCGTAGGTTGCAGATGGTGAGCCTACTGCTTGAGCGATTATAGTAGGGATTTTTCCAAAGATAGTGTGCAATCCCACTGATGCTTGAGACTCTTCTTTTCTTACGATTTCATCTATAAAATTTGTTCTCCCAAGGCTCACTGATCCCTTGGGTTTTGTGGATCTAGGTGGGGGGTTGTGATATTTTTATATCTTTTTATTCCTAGTCATTCATAAAAAACTATTTCTATTTAACCTCTATGCTTTTGCTCAAAAGCTGGCTAGTAAGCAAGAACTTTACTTGCTGATCAAGCAAGTTCTTACCTCTCACCTTTAAAACCCAATTATTTTATAGAAAGATGAAAGGAAATCACTTTGAAACACTCCCCCTGACAATGGCACCAAAATGTTGGTGCACTAAGATGCCTTATTATAAGCAATTTTAATACCTGCATTAATGTTAATTTTAAATATGTTGTATGCTAGAGCAATTTATTTCAATTTTCACAGTTAGCTCAATATATTTTCCAGATTATCAATCACATCAGCAGTAAAGTAAACTGCAGATAGAACATAAATATAAATCGTAGAAGACAAGACAAAACAAGATCACACAAGATGTGGTGCTAGCTAGGGACAAACCCTAATGTGGGGAAATGCTTGATCAATTCATCTTATATGTTCTTCAATAGCTCAGCAGAGAGAGAGAGAGAGAGTATTTTACAATTGAAGTCACCACTTTGACTTATCTAGATAAGAGCGTAGATCATCTCTAGGAAGATGATACGTGAAATCAATTGAAGACATGCTACTTCAACTGGTTCTCTAATGTGACTCCTTCAGCTACCATTGTGGTACATTTCTTCATCATGTTGCACCTCACCGTGCTGCACCATGTTGTATCCGTCATCACAATGTTGGACCTCATGCTGCTGTTGTCCCTATGTTTAGCATTGATGTACCTAGTGTCACGATTGCACCATGTGGTCACCCATGTGCGTGTTGCACCATTGTTGATTTGTGTCCTTGCTGCACCAAGTACTATATTGTTGTCCCAATGTACTTGCAACACTATGCTTGTTGTTGTCCTTGCTTTACCATACTGCTATTGTCCATGCTTCACCATGCTTTTTCAGTTGTCCCAAGCTTCTTGTTGTTTTCCATGCTTCACCATGCTTGCATCTGTCCGATGTTTCACTATGATTGCAGTTGTCTCATGTACTAGCTTGTTGTCCCTTGTATTGCTTGTTGTTGTCTAACTACTGCATCTAAACATGTTGTTTGATGCGCCTTACTGCAACATGGTGCTGATATATACAATACTACTGCATCCATCACATGATGGTGCACTCCTTTTGGGTATTCAACACTCCATGCTAACCCAACACGTGGCTTCCATAGGCTGCTCTAAATCTGATCCAAATCTGGTCAATATCCTTGACCCAACACACCTCTAACACTACTCCAAATCTGCTTGTCAATTTGTTGTTCCTAACTATTCTTGTTAGGGCACTTGGGTAGCCCTAAACTCCTCTCAACAGTCCTCGAACAACGCTCCAAATCTGCTTGTCACTTTGTTGTTCCTAAATGTTCTGGTTAGGGAAATTAGGCAGCCCTAAACTCCTCTCATTAGTCCTCGAACAACCCTCCAAATATGCTTCTCACTTTGTTGTTCCTAACTATTTTGGTTAGGTCAGTTGGGGAGCCATAAACTCCTCTCAACAGTCCTCAAACAACCCTCCAAATATGCTTGTTACATTGTTGTTCATAATTGTTGTAGTTAGGGTACTCGGGTAGCTCCAAACTCCTCTTAACAGTCCTCAAACAACCCTCAAAATATGCTTGTCACTTTTTGGTTCCAAATTGTTCTGATTAGGGCACTTGGGAAGCCCTAAGCTCCTCTCAAGAATCCTCAAACATCCCTCCAAATATACTTGTCACTTTGTTGCTCCAAACTGTTCTAGTTAAGGCACTTGTGTAGCCAGAAATGCTTCTCAACAGTCCTCGAACAATCCTCCAAATATTCTTCTCACTTGGGTAGCTTCAACATGACTTTGCCTTAGGTAGCTTCACCGTGACAACATCCTAGATCTAGGGCACATAGAGCCAAGCCATCATCTTCTAGGAGATGTGTAGATCCTTCTTCCCCATGGCAACGTCTAGGGCAAATATTGTTAGGGTAGCATATCTCTTAGGATCTATCCTCCCACCAAAACCCAAATACAAGTGGAGACAAAGAGATCACAAGAAGAGTGTGTACAAATGACTAGGAATCCACCTCTTTTTATACTAAAATGTTGAGCACATGTGGGTGTTATTTAGTTGCTCGCCAACCTTGACACATTGTCTGATAACAAAAATAAGTTCATAACTCCATGAATACTTATTGGAATTGGATGACCCTTAGATCAATCCTACACCTCTCAATGAGAGGGATCCAAGAAAAATATTAGTTTCCATAAATTAGATGACTCACATGGATTTTTGCCTTAGTTTCCAATTTTAACACTCCCTCTCAACTAGGGAGAACTCCATCTGTTGATCCATATGTCCAACTGTACTATCTCTGCCATTAGTGCCCTACACTGCTTTGCTTTGCACTACTTTGCTCTTCTGAGCTCTACTCAGTTCTGCTCTGCTAAGCTCTACTCTGCTCCATTCTCCTAAATCATGAAAAATAAGAATTGATCGAGAATTTCTGATACCATTCTCTACTGATGCGAAGTCAGTTCCATATGAAGCAAGTGTGTCATATCACTTTTACTGGCTTGAAGTTAGTTTTATTGATCATAGATCAGTTGGAGGTCATCCTAGCATAGGGAGTGTGGTAGATACAACGATGTGTTGATCAATAGTACTACTATGGTCTCTAGCCCCATTTCCCTACTCATTGATCGGATGAGAGGTACATCCCGTGAGTCCCATACTGCATGGATAGGATTCCTCGATAGGATAACTAATAATCCTCTCCCACAGGAGAGTTAATCGTCGTGTCAAACAGGAGAGCTAATCATCCTGACACACAGGAGAACGAGTCATCCTTGCTCATAAGAGAATGAATCATCCTGTCCCAGAGTCGCCTTAGGGTATCATAGGGGAATGCTGAGCTATTCACCCTATACAAAACACACCATTAGGGGAGGGTGAGTCACCCTATGATCATGTGTTGCTCCAGTAAGTACCCCAATCCCCCCAGAGCTCCCAAATATCAATGTAAGCAACATGCAGGACCATTATATGAAGGTCTCTCATTGACTCCAGGTCGTTCAGGGAAGTCACAAATTTGACCTTTCCCTGGGGCTTTGACAAAATGTTTGTGATCTATACATTAGTCTCAATGTGATGGAGCTTCGTCGCTCATCAACTTACCATATACCAAATAAGGTAGTATATGATGTCTATTTGCTGGAGCAATCATTGATTATGGGATTCCTCAACAATCGAATCCCCCCTAGTTGTCATAGAGGATATGTTGGTATTCATCATGTGTACAAATAGCTCATTGAAGAGCTTCCACAACAAGGAAGCTTCATACGAGATCATACTCGTGGCTATGTGTTCGGTCTTGGCAGTGCTTATATAAACCAACTTTTGATTCCTGCTCATCCATGATATCAAATTAAAACCCAAAAATATCTAGGTAATTCCGAGGGAGGCCTAGTTGGTTTACTTATGGATGATGAAAGCATAAATTGAGGTTTTTGAAAGAATATTTTCTTTAATACTATTTTCATTTCCTTTTACTTTTTGTTGGAAAGATTAGATTGGAAAATTCAATGCAAAATCTGAGTTCCTATCCCTATAAGTACCATATATCACATTTGTTAAAATTCCTCCTATGGTGTTGTACAAAATATGCATGGTAAATGATCTATATCCCTACTTTTATAGTTAGATAATGATTATGGTGGTGGTCAGATATAAAGTTGGCCATTTGGTTAGAGGGTACAATATATTCCATTATGGAAAAACTTTTCTTCTTATTGATAACTTGATACACTAGTAGTGTTGTCATTTATTTTCTTCACCAATGGATCCATTTTATTTGATGGATTCTTACCTAAAAAAAATCTAAAGGAATTTGTTTTTCTATGGCTTCCTATGGAGGTTCTAATGAACATACAATTAATTCTACAATATAATTAGGAGTAGGATGAAATAATGTGTTATTTTAAAACATTTCTTTGATTGTTGGTTCCATAGAATTTAATTTTATTTCCACTACTTTCATGTGCAATAATTGGCGAATTTGTCAACTGTGGCTCATGGGTCTTCATTGTGCCATGATAGATTTGTTAACTGACAACTCACTTTGATGAAGTCTCTGTAGAGTAGAAATTTATGGCAAGTATCATTTGGAAGTATTCTCGAATCTAAATAGAATGATGTTGCATGATACAAATATTTAGTGCCAATGGAAATCACATCATTTCTGTGTGAGTACTCAATATGCAACTATAAACCAGATACAATTTAGATCAGAAGTATCAAACTGTCACACCTTGAATGCTTCCAAACACTAAATGTTGTATTTAAAATTCATAAAAAGGAAAGTGTCTATAGAGTGGATGTTTCATGATTGCAAGAAAAGAGACTTCCAAAGTTAATTTGAAAGATATAGAATATTTTTTTTTAAATCTTTTGCTCACCATTTGGTTTGATGGGAAGAGCCAGATGAATGACCTCATTCACACATTGATGTTTTATGGTGGCTACAATGATATGTATAATATCTTAGTGAACTTGAACTCCTTAGCATCTAGTATGGCCAAGCTCATTTCATAGGGTTACCGCATCACAAGAACTTGAGCTCCTTAGTGTCTAATATGACCAAGTTCATTTCAGAGGGTTACCACACCACTGTCTTACTGCACAATGATGAGACAATGGGGAGACTAACAATAGATCAATTGAGAAAACTGGGTGCTCTAGCGGATATTATGTATTATCACATTATCCTAGAGAATTATAGTGAGGAGAGTTTTTATACTACTAAAGGAGGTTCGATAAGGTCAACAATGATGCTCATAGGGTCTGTCATAAGATAGTCACTCAGGAAGTGGATGGGAATGTCATGTTTGTGTATGGAAAGATTAGTGCGCATCTGTATAATAATGATATTTATGTTTATCAAAGAATATTTGTTCAGGGCATCAATAAGGTCGTATTCTCACCAGAAGAAGTAGAAAGCGACCATGTTAAGGGCACTGGAAGAAGAGTAGAAGGAGGCTGAGGAAGCAAATAATCCAAGTAACAATAAGCCATTCCTAGTAATGAATTATAGATTGTTTGCTTAAGAAATATATTGGGAATCCAAAATTACCACAAAAAATGGATGAGTCAGTTTCGTAATTGACAAATTTTTCTATGACCTCATCTATAAATCCCAAAATATGTGGTTTCCCCTACTAATATAATGGTTAATGAGTGGCAGCTTGAGTATGATTTTTTGGTTGGCCTTCTCATCCCTTTGTGGGATATGTTGTGTGGGTGTGTGTGAAACAATCAAATAATCTTATCTTGTGGAGTCTTGGAGCAGCTTCTATGGCTACGAAATCTACTTGATACCCCTTTTTGGAAAACAATCTGACAACACAATTTTCTTTTTGGGTGTGTGTGTCTGTTTCTAAGGAATCTAGTCTTCATGGATTGTCAAGTTAAAAAGACTCTTGTTTTGGCCTCTTTTTTTTCTTAATTGATTTTTACTCCTCCATTTGTAAGGAATCCATTCTTGATGGAATTCCAAGTTAAAAATACTCCCATACTCTATTCTAATTCAGAATAAATTTATTTATTTTGAGTTTTCACTCCTATCTATGTTTATAGTTCCTACTGCATTTAATTTCTTATACATGTAAATTTTCATTGCTTCTTTGGAGCATCAACTCACCCCATCTGTGGCTGTGACGTTTGAATTTTAAGATGTGTTTGTATGTGATAAGAATTATTACACAATGTACACTCCTTAAGAACTACCAGATTAAGAAGACTTATCTACTCTATTTTATTTTTTTCCCTAGTTTATTGCTTGCATGTGATTTTTTATTGCTTCTTTGGAGCATCAATTCACTTCATCTATGGTTGCAATATTTTCACTTTAAGATGTGTTTGTATGCGATAAGCATTAGTATACAATGTGCATTCTTTAAGAACTACCATATTAAGAATACTTATCTACTCCATTCTATTTTGTCCCTAGTTTATTGCTCGCTCAAGGCATTTTCTTAACAAAAATTTCCTGTACGTTATGTAGCCTACTTTTTGATGCACAATGTTTTATTTGTTTCTCGCTTATAATATTTATTCATTCATATATGGTTAGGAAGCTTACATTTTCAATTTTTGTATGGATGTGTGTGCTAGGGATTACTACGCATTATTCATGGACTACTGGGCTAAGAAGAACCCTCCACTCTCTTTTGATTTAGTTAGAATTTATTTCTGAATCATGGTTTAATATTATGGTATTTTTCTAGTACCTATGCATGTTAATTTGTGGTACACATTTTTTATCACTTTCTCCCTTATAGCATAAACTCTTTTCATCTATGGCTTGGAAGCACGCATTTGGATTTAGACAAATGTCAATAATTTTTTTGCATCAATATTTCAATATTTTTTCATTAATATAACTCATTATTATCAATTTTTTGTACCTTTTCTATGTGTACAACCATTAATAAAGAGTCCATAGAACTTGCCTTCCATTGCAATTGGAATAAAATAGAAGGAGAATGTAGACCTGCTTGTTAGGAAGGTATTTTTTCAATGAGTTTATTTAATAATTGGTGTGTTGTAATGCATTATTTAGGTGGTTATCTATGTCGTAAATTTTCACTTTGGACTAACTAATGGTTGTGTCACATGGGATTTTTTCCATCTTACTTTAAACAACTTCACAGTCATGTTGTTACATTATGATGGTGTCACAGATAAATGGAGTGATTTGGAGTGGAGCAATAGACTATTCATATAGTGGAAATAAATCAAACGAAGTGGTAATGATATTGTTAAAAGTAATTGTCTTCTTTATGGATACGTATTATAAAATATTTCATGTCAAGTCAATCGATTACTTCTCATGTAGATGGTTTGCAAATTGTTTCCTACATCAAGTTGTAGTTGCTAACTAAAAATACATTTTCCTTTGGGATGAGGATCTTGGAGTTGAAAATTTCCACACAGACTCATATGTAGGATACATTTTATCTAAATCCTTGTTTTTATATTTTTGTAGTCCCGAGGAAATGAAGTTTGGATTTATATATGCATATAGTTGAGCATGTTACAAGATCTAGATGAATGAAAATAAAATGAATATGTAGTGGGCTTTTTTTATCTTCTGCCCAACTTATGAATTTATTTCTACCACAATTAGTATATTTCTGAACAATGCTACCACAATTCATTTTGTTAAAGGAAAAAACTAAATAAATTTATGAATTCACTGTCATAATTTTAATGTATCGATAAAGTTACAATACTTGGAATTGGGAAAAAAAAATTGATGTATAAGAGTCGAGTTTGACTCCGTTTGGTAAAAAATTAGGAAAAGCTAGTAAAGTGGAAAAATAAAGGTATACAAATATTTTAACAAAAATAAAATGTCTTGAGAATATAATCTTGGTTTTTATTTTGGTTTGTTGAATTTTCACAATATAAAATTTCCCAACAGAGATAAGAATGACCAACTAGTGACCAAATTTTTGGTAATGAAGGGTCTATGTAGGTTGTCAAGCAATTTTAACTTGGTTAAGTAGAGTTGGACTCAGTCAAACAAGTCATACTCTTACTTTCTAGTAAAACTCATGTTGTTTTAGTTAAACTATCAATGGGAATGTTTGTCTCACATGAGTAGGAAAAACTTGTTGACTTGGAAATTTGTTTTGAACATGGATTGTCATGGCTTTTAGTCAAATTTAGTAATACCTATTGCACCGAGAGGTGCTTTACCACCTAGTATAGGGGGACATGTTGTTACATAATGTATGACTATGTACATGACAATAAAAAAAATTGTAAATTACCACTCAAATAAATTTCATATTGGTTGTATTACACTTGGAAAAATTAAATGTGCATACACACCAACCTATATCAATACCATGTATCTATGTTGGTATCTATTAATCAACATATAGGCCTTTCCACACTTATCCCATTCCTTTTCTTTTTCATTCAACATGGAGATTTTCTTTCTTTATATATTTGATGAAGTTAAATGAATTGTACCAATCCTTACCCTAAGTTCAAGGGTAATATATTGTCTTAAGATGTTTGAAAAGAGGGGGATAACTAAGTTTTGTTAACCCATAAATTATACTATGAAATCAGAGTATTAATATCCATTTCATTTTCATCGGGTGAGTTTTTAGTGATAGGTGCATCAGGTTTCACAAAATTTGAGGAAAATTCTATTACTAGTAATTTCCATATCTTCTAGGAGCCATAGTTTCAAGGCCTTCTTGTGACAATTGACCCTGTATCATTTGTCTTTGTGAGCTCACATTATGAATGAGAATTTTTTGGGACATGCAAATCTTTTCATGACATTGCTATTTTTAGGCTTTAAGTAGTTCTAGTTTTAGGGCTTACATGTTGAGATTGAGCATATATTTGGGTTTTTTGTAGTGAGTCCGATGAGGCTATTTTTATCAACATCCAAGATGTTGGTAGTTCTAGGTATGCTCTAGTTGGCAACAGTCTCATAGGAAGTTAGGAGTTACATTCATTTTCCATCTTTCCTATCTTTTAGGATTCACTATGTTATTTTTGGCACGGTTATATTTAACATTTATCGTTGTAGCGGGTACGAGTTCTAGTCTAATCATTCCAATGTGCAACAATTGCAGAAGTGGAGGTGTTCTTTGTGTGACATATGTTAACAATTGACAGGGTTTTCACTTGAAGCATGCTAAGAATGTGAACGTCCAAACCCTAATTTGACCTCCTTTGATATATTTTGTAGTCTGGTATGTTTTTCCAACTTAATCTATATCCTCTTCTCATGGTTTGAGTTCTACATTTACTAGTAGGCGATCCTTTACTGATTTTGGCCAATTAAAACTATAAATTGACATTCTATATTTGGATAACCCAAACCCAAGTTTGAATTGTACTATCTTTAAAAAACTTAGGTCTAACTTATTTATATTTAAAATTTTGGTTGAACGTTTCCATGAGATACAATTATTCAAGGGAGGTCAATGGGCTAGATTAATCTTGATAGCATGAATTCAAAAAGTGAAACTAGCATTTGGAATATGCATGTAACTTTCTAACCTCAAAGAGTCAAATTGGTTTATTGGCCTCTTATAGATGTGAGTTCCATGGAGTCCAATGAACAACTAAGCATAGCGATGCTAGAGCATGTTATTTCATAAACTTGGGTGTATTCCTCAACTGGTGAGAGGAGAAGTGTTGTAATGGATTTTAAGTAGGTAGCATGTTATGTACATAATTATCAGGGGAAACAAAAAATTTTAGTGATCAAGTGTTGTAATAACTTATTTTCATCCTATATAGGATTTGTAACATATAAACAACATTATTTGAGTTAAGGAACTAATAATTAAAAAAAATCCACCAAATTGAAGTCAAAAAAGTGAGATTACAACAGTATTTCCACCTCTCTGAGTCTCATCATTGAATAGTTGTGTCTTGTTACAGTGCTCTGGGTTCCCATAATTATTATTCATCCTTTTCCAACCATTTTTGTTGCTACCCTCACTACATGCACTCTTAGTTATGCAGCCAATGTTGTACTCATCACTATGACGTAAATAATATTTTGATTAATATACATATAGGGTTTGATTATGCCTTGTCTTTATACCTCTTTCAGTATTGTTGTCATATAACTACATTATTTTACAATGTTATGTGTTCCTGTAATGCCTTATTTGGATTCTACATTCATTTAAGGTGAATTTTGGTTTCCTTTCCATTGTTCATAGTTGTAATTCACTAATGAAATTGAAACTTCCTCATATGATTTGACTGAGTTTTCATATTCCCTTGGTTCCTTGCATGCATCGCGATGACAAATATTCCATGTGCTGATCACTTTGTCTATTTACACATTTGTCTTTGACAACATACCATCACTAAGGAAAGCCCCTTGTGACTGTAATGGCAGGATTTCAAAGGGAAGAGTAATTAACAAGTGATCTTAGACTAATTTCCTATAGTTCGTTTGTAGAGATAAGAGGTCTTAAAAATTTTCCTCACTTTGTCTTTGAAAATAGTGTATTGAAGAATAAATTAAATTTACCCAATTACTACGATATGAAAGCCTTTATTAGTTGGTAATATGGCAACTATTTATTAGCCTTCCTAGGCCTTACATTGATTATAGTTTTCGGAAAATAAAAGCAACTCATTTTTCATAGTAGTGGATTATGACTACTATGTCATAATGAATTTGCATATGACTAAGTTGTTTCTTTTGTGCTTCATAACCCATTGATAATGTACTTGTGGCTCACTAAATAGGTAAGCATGTATTCAATTGTGGGAGGTATTGTATGAACATGATGTAAAAGCATAAAAAAGTCCTTCAGAAATTTAGAGATTGGCATTGACATGTATAACATCAACAAGATCACATTTCAAAATGGCTTTTTCATTATTATGTTAGACACATAATTTATCTATCATATCCTGTGAAAGTTACTGGAATGCCCCCGACTCTAATGACTTATTAACATTGTTTGAATTTATTCCTTAAACTAAAAATTAGTATCAATTGAATGTCCATTCAAGTTTATATAATAAAGTACAATTCAACCTTTCCCATCAATGGAAGATATGAAATAGTGTTTTTTCATGTTTAGAAAAGTTAAATTATTATGCTCCTTACTACAATAAGAATCTTTTCTGAGTTGGTATCTAAGAATCAGAAATTAATTCTCAATCATTAATTTATTCATTTATCAATGGCTATTTCTTCGCATATAAATATATGTTTTCCTCTCTTCTACATAAAAGAACTCTTGGAAGGTCTAGTAATACCTTAGAATTTGTACAATCACGAAGCTCTAACATTACATGTTCTTCCTTGGCTAGGTACAACAAAATTTTTAGGATGGTTGGAATTTATAATGTTGTTGATTTGGAGTTTTATTTTTGTCATTTCAGAGGAATATAAATAATAAAATTTGAATAGAACTACTATGCCTGACTTAAAGTCGTTTTTTAAGAGTTATGTGGAGTACATTAACCAATATGGTAAATTTCGTATTGAAGCGTTAGATTTCATATTTTCTTCGTAAGGTCTAACATTGACTCCAAGACTAAAATAGATATGTATTGATAAAGCGCCATTTGGAGAAGTTGTGGTCTTTGTAAAGATTTTGAATTTGGGGATATGTAGTGGAGTTGGCTATGAAGGTCCAATGGATGCCCCAAATCATAGTGGAAAAATGTTATGAACAATTTCGTGCAAAAATATGTGCTAGTCTAGCAAGTCTCATTCAAGTAACCATGCTGATTGCCACTAAAGTATTATTGGTTTCTAGGATAAAGAATGCGGGAGATTGGTTTATATTAAGAGTGTGGCATGTAGAAATTTGAAAGTCTAGCTTTTGACTCTCCAGACCCAATGAAACCATGCATTGGTTCATGATAGGTTTTCTTGCTATAGGAAATTTAATGTTTATTGTGCCTACTTGCAAGAACTGGTTTGGGATCATCGTCAAGCTACAATCCAAATGCAAGGTTGAACACACTAATGATTTTGGCTCAACACGTGTGGATGTGTATCAAAATATAACTTTTAATATGAGGATATAATATTAGATATCTACAATTTTACAATCTTTAAATTTATTTTCTTAATGTCATGAAATTTTTTCCATGAGTTGTTGGTGTATTCTTAATTTCTTATAACATATCAATCATGATAATCTATATTATGTTTTAAACACATTCTAAATTCCAAAAAAAAGATTGGGATTTGTGTTTTTTCAACTATTGTGAATTTAATAATGGAATAATCTTATCTAAGCATTTGCATGTCATGAAAACTGATCACATGGCCACTGTAACCCTCTTACGGTCATGATTTAAATAGATATAGTGCCTTCAAATTTCACCTCATCTAATTCACTTTTTTCATCTAATTCACTTTCTTTCTCATGCCATATAGGGAGTTTAATGGATTCACTGATTGTGAGGTTTGGAGTTTAATGTGATTTTTCTTTTGTTGTATAAATTCTTTATAGTCTACTTTACTTTATATTCTAGTATTCATTGGATTTCATGTCTTACACTTTGCATTGTATTTTTTTAATTTTTTTAGAAAATGAACTCAATATTGGTGGTGAGAAGCAAGAATTGGAGAAAGAAGAGAACAACAACACTGAAGCAACAAATACAAAAGGAGACAGAGATAAGAGAATCAGTCTCGTGATACCCTTAGAGCCAATATCTCGTATGAGACACATATATAGAGATTCATGGTCAAGTATTGAGAGTTGGAGAATTCACCTCCAATGCATTTACAAAACAATCATAATGTTTTGAAGTGATGAAAGAACATTTCGTGTGTAAATTGTAGTCCAACCAATATTAAGTTGGAAACTCGTATTATAATACTTGACAATTAATGTAATATAATTTATGTGGTTGAAAGCATTTATAGTTTCACTTGCTATTGTTTATTATTATAATTAACATATGTAAATTTGCATTTTAATATTAGATGAACATGCACATTGTATGATTTTTTTTTAATTTAGTGAAAAAATCATACTAATTAATTTATATTCATTAATAACTAACACATAAAATCAATCTAAAATTAGTAAATTAGTAGTTTATGTTGATTAATGATCAACATAAATAAAATTAATATACGATTCAATTAGTCATTTATAATGATTATTAATAAACGTAAATGAAATGAATATAATTTTGTTTATATAATGAATATGAAATTAACATAAAAAGATAAATGACTAATGCCAATGATAAGTTTGTGATTACAATGACGACCAAATTTTGCATATACATGACTTGTAGTAGCTACTTTATAAAATATTATAACACAACCAAAATTCATTCATATTTCTTTGGTCATTAATTTGTTTCAAACAATGACTAAAATTTGGATATATTTAACAATTAGTAGCTAATTTACAGTATCGTATAACACGACCAACATTTGGTCATATTTCTTTAGTCATTAGTTGGTTTTCTTGGGTGATTATATAGTAGTATATTTTGTTGTATATTTGGTCATTAATTGTGGCAATTAATGACTACATTAATGACCAAATTTATGACTAAATATACTACTAAACAATACAATTGAGACAACCAATTGATGACTAAACTAAAAATGACTAAAATTGGTCATGTTATAAGATACTGTAAATAAGCTACTACTAGTCACGAATTCAAAAATGGTTGTTTATATGCAAATTTTAGTCATTGTTTTTGTAAGTAATTTCCATTTTTACTAGTGGGTATATTGGTGTCTAATGATGTGGTTTCGTGTTGTGCTACTTTGATGAAATGGAATTCTTGCATGAGCTAATGTTTATAGTATCAAATATGTGTTTAACTTATCTAGTTAAAGGATTTATGAAAATGATGCAATGTCACATCATAACAATTTATGTTAACGTGCTACAACAATGCATGTAAATGGTTATGTAACTTACTATTCCTTTACTAAAGTTACTATATGTAATCATGAAGATTCTATCTTATGGTTAATAAGGAATATGAAATAGTAATTTATATAGTTACTCATGAGTAAATTATGTTAAAATTTTCTAACTCCACACATTTTCATGTGAGGCTATTGGGGAATGTTACAAAATAAATAAATATACATCATCAAATTTGATAAGAATTTATATTTTTGTAAATAAGATAATCAAATTTAGGATGTTAGAAGGGCATTTGTGATTCATGATTTATAAAAATACTTTCTACAGAAATCGTATATCAAATTTTATGTTTACTCATTTGAAATCACTTACTATGGTTCAGCATCAAGACATACATGAATAACTTGAACCAGAGAACCAATAAATAGTAGAGATTCAATGTTTGTAAGTGAATATAAACTATAAAGTCGAGAGGAATATAAATATATATATATATAATTGAAAAAGTAAATAAAAAAATAAATCAAACTATAAAAGATCTAAATATAATTACTAAAAATATTATAAATATTATGAATATAACTATGAAAATTATTATAATATGAAAGAGGTGAAAATAAAAACTAACTAATAAAATGATTATAATTATTTATTACTATTAAAACAATTAAAGTGATATTAAAATAAGTATAAATATTAGCATTATGAAAAAATTGTTATTATCAAATACTATTATAATATAAAAATTGTATAAAGTATAACTAACAATATTATAATAAAAAAGAGGCAAAAACGTGAACTTAGATTATTAATATACTTATATTAAAAATAAAAATAAAAATAAAATTTAAATTTGTTTATGAATCTCCTATGCATCTATGTCCTAATGATGAACCACAATTAATAGTTAAAATGATTTAATATAAAATTTCACATGTAATTTATCCTCAACATCTTTTTACAAATTTAAGATATCAAAAATTTGTATAAATATTTATTATAAAAATATTTCTTTATTTTTTAATTCTATTAAAGTAATAAACCTTCCATATTGATTAAGGATCAGTTTTACCAATAAGATAAGTAGGGATAATATTTCTTTACTCAATTAAGTCAATAAGGTTTCCATACTTATCGAGCACAAGTTAAGTGAAGTGTGTACCAATAAGAGAGGAAGGAGTAATAATTGTGTCAGAAAGGAAAGTGAAGGTATGATTATTGAAAAGTTTGGTTCTGGATTTTATGATTTTTTTTGTTTTAACTTTTTATTTATTTGAATATATCATTTAATTGATAATAAAGAATTCCTATCAAAATGAAGTTATTTACAGACTCCTTACTTTAATATGACTTTTAGTGTTAAATATTTATTTTATAATTTTAACTATGTAATACCGCTACGTAATAATTTTAATACATGAAGTTATTATTGACAATATTATTAATTTAGTGTAATTTGAATGACTACGATTAGAAATTAGTTAGAAAACTAGTGGTAATAGGCGAAATTGATTTACATCTAAATTAAAATTCATTTCTAAGATATTTAACAACATAATATTTTTCTGGAGGTAGCCTTTTGATATAGAGAAAAAAAATATCTCACATATATTTTTTTCTCTATATTTGAAGAGATGGTGTGTCATTGCCTACATTGTGACTACCTCCTTAATTTGTTTTATGAATTCTTTGATTTACCCTTCACCTTTTATTGTCAGCACTCTTTGGTTGTGGAGCCAAAGATGGATGGTAGAAGTTTGTGTGTAGTTGTGTTTTGTATTTGGTTTTGTTGTGTATTATTGTAGGTAGGATGTGACGAACCAGAGAATACATTGTGTATGTCATCCCTCAGCCCTTATACTCTTTATTTTAATGTGACCAGGAAGTTTGAGGCCACATGCTACTCTCCTGTCATTTTTGTCATTCGAGTGTTGGTTTTCCAAGGTTGTGGCAACCTCTACTCATTGCTCTAATTTGCGTGATGGTATACAACATTCAAGAGAAAATTTTAATGGGAGACTAGATGTCTTCACATAGATTCATTCTTGAAGTCTATTTACTAAAGTATGGGAGATTAGTTCATAAAAAAACCCCACCTAGCGAATGGAAAGATAAATATAAGTTAATTGTGCTATTTTATTGAAATATTTGCATCATTTATGCACATAAAAGTTAAGTTAATAATGTTAGTTTCTTCAAAAATATGGTCCATAAATATTTTGGCTTAAAAATAAGTATTCATACTATCGAATCTTTATGTTTTTCATAAAAATAAGTAGCTTTATTAAAGAAAAACAATGCATGTAAAAATATCAAGAAGTCAAGAAGCTATGATATTTTGTTAAAAAATTGTACGGAATTAGGTATGGCAAGTTACATTACTACATTTTTTCTTGGAAATACTGGCATGAAAAAAAGAATAGTATTGCGTCAATTTCTTGAAAAGAATATATATATATATATATATATATATATATAGATATAGATATATGTGTAGTAAAAGTATTTTCCTGGAAATAAAATATATAATTAGATGAATAGAATAAGTGATTATGATAAATATCTTGGAAATCATGAAGTACACAATTATTGTTGTAAAACACTATTTGAAAAGAAACATATATTTGCATGTTCTGTGGCATTGAATTTTCTTGGAAAGAAACATGCCTTTCCATGCACATTATGTTTGACTTGTCGACAAAAAACAAAAATAAAGCTAAACTTGTCTTTCCATATGCCAAAAAAAGGTTACTATGTTTTTGATTGCTTGGAAAAGAAAATTGTATTTTCATTCAGAAAATAAAACTATTATATCTATATTTCTTGAAAACAAGTAAGTTACTTGAATGAAAATAAATGAACTATTAAGTTTCATATTTCTTGAGAGGAAATATGTTCTTTACATGCACAAAAATAGATATATTATGCATGATATTTCTTTATACGAAATAACTTATTTGCGTGCACGAAATAGAACTAATATGTTTGATATTTTTTGAGAGGAAATAAGTTAATTACAAGCACAAGATAGAAATACTATGTTTGATATTTCTTGAAAAAAAAATATTTTATTTTCTTGCATGAAAAATATAAATATTTTTTTAATTGTTTGGAAAGGAAATATGATCTTTAGATCCATAGAAAGTACAACCATGATGTGGGATTATTTTTAAATAAATATCCGTTGAAAGAATAATATTTTGAATTATTCTAGAAAATAATATTTGTAGAGATGTGCAAAAAATTAGCCATGTTATAAGACCCCTTGAAAATAATAGGCCTTTGTATACATAAAATATTGCCAATGAGTTAATGTTCTTGGAAAAGAACGTGTTGTTTTCTGCTTAGGGATTTATGTCATTCTTGCAAGAAAATAATAACCTCTTATGTTAGATTTGTTTTCAAAAGAGACATGGATTTTCATGCATAACAATAATATGTGTTATGCATGAAAGATTACATAGATCCATGTACAAGAAAATAGTCAAGGATCTAGTTTACTTGAGTAAATTTTATTCAACTACATACACAAAGATCAATTATAATTGTAGTGGTTTTCCTCTTCAGGAGGAATGTGTGCTTGTGTCATAGAAATATTAGTATTGTGATATTTATTTTATAAGCATGCTTTTATAGTTATATGTTTATTACTAATGCATACACAATGTTGTTAAAGGAAGCATGTCATGATATTTTTTTTACAAGACATGCATGCACATGAATAGATGTTGAATAATCACTATTAAAGATTTATTATTAGTTGATTAATATTTTATCTAATCATGACATAATTTATTTTTTATGACAACAATGGTTGGAAGGTGAATTATCCAAAGGATAGACTGTATTTAACATTATGGTAGGTAAAGAACCAATGGTACATGAATATTGGGGAGTGGAAGTTGCAAGAAGGTCTTCTGACAAGAACAACCAAGCCACAAGAATATGAAGATTGAGGATTTGTGGGTAAATGATATCATAATTATAGTAATAGCTTCTAGCCAGATACATTGTATTTAAATGATATTTCTTTGTAAAATTTTATGAAAATGGTTAAGGTATGGACTCCCTTACATGACATTGAGTGAGGGGTGAACATCCCCAAGAGAGTTTGATACTAAAATTAAATGTTTGCTAGTTTTTACCCTATGGGATTTAGAGGGTATATTGATGCCTAATGAAGTAGTTGCATATTATGGAATTTTTATGATGTTGCTTCTTTTCATGATGTTAAATTTATATTATCAAGAATGTAATTCATTAACTAAGTTAAAAGAATCATGGAGTTGAGGAAAGGTTACATCAAGAAGTTTAAGCTAGTATGCTACAACAGTGACAGTTAATAGTTGTCTAAATTACTATTCCTTTACTAAAGATTAGTCTATGTATAGTTGATGGTTTATATACTGGTCATGGAAGGAATATGAAAATTTATTTATAAATTTACACATTGGAAAATTCTATAAGCAATTCTAACTCAATGCATTTTCATGCGAGGTTACGTGGGGATGCTACAAGTGATATGAGAGCTAAGGGTTGCAGCCCACGAACCTTTTGGGAATTGGTAAGAAGAAAAGAAATAGAGTATGATAATGGTGGGAATCATCTTAGGTATGATTCTAACAAACAAAAAATAGATATATGTAATTGTCTAATTTTCACATGAGATGCATGATGCATTTTTATAATCACATTGACGAAGACTAAGTAATAAAGTATGTTGCAAAACTGTGTTCAATGCATTTGAATCCTGATGAGGATAAAAAACAATAAAACCTTTGTTGCATCTATGAACAATCCAAAACTCTAACTAGTGAAAGTGACAGTTGACTACCAACATTCCAAATATAACAATATCAATGATACACTTAATGAACATGTCTAAAGTTACAATGCATGACTTACAATTAATGAATGCATGAATTTAAAAGATGGGGAATTTCCTTGAAGTGTATGATAAAATTTTTTAAAAGGACATTGGAAAAAACCTTTTAGATGTCAATAATAAACAATGAGTCAAGAAGTGATTTTTGACTGGAGTAGCTAGTTGTTGATAGATTCTTGTCATGTATGTATTAATATGGGTGGTAGCATTGATTAGTTAGTGTTGCATGACTAAGTATTAAAACTAATATGAATGAATCAATTTTTATTAAAGATTATTACATGTTGTAACAAGTGATGTGGTAGTTACTTCATGTGCTAGTCTGTTAGTAATAGTACACTATCGGAGATTATAATTTTTTGTATTTTTATCCTAACTATCATTGAAATTTACACATTAATGAATACTTGCATACACCTTTATGCGTGACAATATTATATGCATGAAACTACAATGATTGCAAAGTTCAACACTATTCTAACCATGCATATCTATGACTGCAAGTCCTTGAAGGTGTTAAATAAATTAGATGACGATATAGTGGTGTTATTTAAAGGGTTAATTTGATGGCTTCATGAACTTAATGTTAGTAGTAATCTGATGATGTTGATTACCTTTTTTGTTCAAACTTACCAATCTTATAAATTGATGACTCAATGGTGATATTAATTTCTATTAATTAATGATTGTTGATTGAATTCATGTGCATAAATTAAAATGCATGTTGAAAAAGTAAGAAATGATGGGAATGTCAATGATCAAAGCATTGTTCCCTTAAATGTTGTTTTGAAAAAACAAATTTATAGAAATTTCATTTTAACATATGGAATATGATCCTTACTTGGTAAATCGCTTTTGATGCATAGAAATATTTTAAGAAAAGTAACTGGTTCAATACCTTTCTACATGTTGAAATGTTGATAACATAGATGCATGTGAAAATTAAATCCATATTGAGTCTATATGACAAATATTTTGTTCATGACAATATTTTGTATAAGGTATGGTTCTATTAGAAACAATTGTAACTAATGTTGTTGATGTGATCAAGTAGGGGTAGGATAGTGGCAACATAAGAAATTGTGAAAGGTAAAACGTTGTAATGTGAATTGCAACTAAAAATAAGATGGTATAATATTCTGATATGCAATCTGTGTCAATATCTTTCTAAATTACAAGATGGTTATAAGGTGGAAAAAGTTGAAATCAATAACACTTGCATGATATGAGATGCTATTTATGTTTTCATGTCAATTTAATTTTACATATTGTGGGAACCATGATGACGGTCAAGTAGACTAGTAGAAAATGAGAAATTAGTGACTAGGTTACTAAAAAAGTTTATCACCAAAACTTTTCCAAGTGAAATACTACCAATAATGAGTAATCTTAAGTAACCCAGCTAAAACTGACTAATTTATTCCCAAGTTAAAATATACGACTAACAAATAAGTAATACAACTAAAAATAACTAACGTGAATGACTAATTTAGTCTAGGAACAAAAATACGACTACCTAAAAGGTACTACAATAATACACACTACAACAAAAAAGGTAATTGGTGAGGGTCATGCCTCTGTAGGACCTTTAAGGTTTGTCGCCAATGTTGCATATGGTATGGTCCCTAAAAAGGCGTTGTTCTAAGTGCATATAGTGACATTACTTTAAAGTTTATCACCAAAGCCAATTTCAATGACACTTTTGGTCAGGGTTATTGAAGGCGCATCACTAATTCTCTCTTTGGTGACACTTCTAGTGAGAATATTTTATTTACCCTCACCAATTCTCTTTTCGGTTACTTTTGGTGGTGATAAAAAAATATTCATCATAATTGATCATTCTAATGAGTTTTTGATGATGTTATGTGACTGTTCATATATTTTTTGTCCAAAGATAACAATTTAAGGCAATTTTTATATATTCTTTTTCATTATGTGTCTGAAGCCATAGTGGTTAGAGTCAATCAATTTGTTAATAAATAATTAGTGTGTATTATTTCCCTCAGGTAATGGGAATACAATTTTCGTATGAGTCAATACATGACTCATCTATGTCACATTTATTATCTAGCAAATTCCCTATTGTAATTGTATTTTTCATTAATTTCACCGTGATAATTTAACTTAGTGTCACAATAGTTCAATTAACTTACATTCATGTGCAATAAATGTGAAGAATTTACATTATTAACAACATCGTTATCACAATACACAATTTGCATGAAACAACCCTTCAGCCTTCTAATTTTATTAAACAATGTAAAACTTATTTATATGAGGGTCCAATACAAAGGCTTAGCCCTTAATAGAACAAATAAACCAACAAAACTATTACTTTCCTAAAAACCTATCCTGCTCAGTTTAACTGACCCAGTGAGTCATCTCTACCCTACTCATGTCTCCCTTTAGTTCCTTCTCGACTCGCTTGGTTTGTCTGCCAAGTGCCCACTCACCCGAGTTTCCTTGCTTTTTGGGTTTGCTACCTTGACTCATATTTGTCTATTAATGATTGGTTTCTTCTCTTCACCTTACAACTTTCCTAAATGTCCCTTGAATTATATATTTGATGTGTTGTTCTTCTCCCCAACCATCGTTTGTGTCCGTTATATATATGCGAATTCACCCGTTTTTGTTAGCTTATCCCTTGTGACCCTTCCATTCAGTTGGTTCATCTTGTCTCTACAAGCATATCTTCTACAACACTTCTTCGATTTGGGAGGACCTCAAATGTTCAACTTGTTCCATGTTCATCCACTATTTTGGTCAAACCACACCAAAGTCAAATTGCATTAAATCTGTTGGCACTACCGTCAACTTGTTTGGACTCGCTGTTGGGGGTGTGCTCCTTTGTCATGTGATGCCTTTGTGGCACCCATGCCACCCGCGAGCTCACGTGCACTCTCACCCACCTTGGTTCTTCCTCTCTTGGGAAAATTGGGATGCTTGGTCATGTTGCAACCTTCATGGAACCCATTAACCAAGCCAAACTTGTGCAAAACCAATGCACCCAAGTGGAAACTCAAAATATTGTTCTTTTCTCTATTGTCTTGGTTTCGTTGAAGCCTTGGCCCACTTTTCAACCCTCTATGAAATCCTCCATTACATTGGATTATTTGTGATATAAATATAAAAAAATGGTGCAATGAGTATGTCATCTTGCCTTGATTAAAGGCACACCCAACTTAGGCCCTATAAACAACCATCAACAAAATTAAACATTACTTAATGATGAAACTTTCTTGAGAATTTTTTCATTAAATCAAACTTCTTCTATAATAATAATTTTCTCTATTTTACTTTTAAATACATCCCTTTATTTAAATTGACATTAACATTAATCTAGTATTAAATATTTATTAAAGTAAAATTCATCCAAATTCCCACCTAAATTTATATATTATATTATTATTTTTTACCAAATAATCTACACTAAATAAATAAAATTATTCAAAATGTGTCTCATTATTAATGAAATAATCTAAATAAATAAATAAATTACAAATCAAATACCAAATCTTCATGGAAACAAAATCTCCCGCCATGAGATAATTTTTCACTCCCTAAAACTGTCAAATCAGTTCTAATTTTCAAAGCTTGTAGGTCAATTTTAGATTGATATCATATTACCAATAGTGTTTTTAAATCCCTAGTGCCATATTTACTTCTGGAAAACAACATGATGGGACAAGAATACAATTAATATAAGCAATATCAAAATTGGAGCTAGGTTTTCCATATCTCTCCCATATTGAATTTACACTGGATTTACCATTTTTAGTCCCATTGACCTACTTTTATGGACCTTTGATGGATATGAATAAAATTATTTTAGCCTATCTCATCTGCTTCTCGAGAGGAATCATTTCTTAAACATGTTTCTGAAATCAGGTCGACTATACCTGAAAACACACATGATTGGATGTAGTTCAGTATTCACTCGAGAAAGCATCCTTTGCAACCTAGCCATTGTTACGTTATGGATTGATGACTCCAAAATAGTGTAGTTTTCCTACATAATTCCTCGTCATGTTGTGCTAATTAAAGCTTTTATTAGGTAAGCTGCTTGCAACAAGTATTTATAGAAGAATAATTATAAGAATTCTTGAGGAAAAGAGCTATAATGAGGCAGTCTATCGGTAGAGGAGTGCATAAATAGGGGGAAGAGGAGCATGCTAAGGAGAGGCTTTCTTTTGTACATGCATAGGCTAGTTTTATGTTGCTATTTGATCTGCAGTTTGAGAAAACAGTGTACCATTTCTTGCAATTAGAAGTGATGCAATCATCAGAGTGTTTTCCATTTATAATGCCTGATCCAAATCCATGGTCACCTTTGGTATGTGTGCTTTCTCTTATGATTTTTCCTCCATGAAAAGGTTTCCTTACTGTTGCAGAAGGTTTCTTAGTT
Organism: Pinus tabuliformis; assembly: GCA_031772625.1. Classification (NCBI taxonomy): domain Eukaryota; kingdom Viridiplantae; phylum Streptophyta; class Pinopsida; order Pinales; family Pinaceae; genus Pinus; species Pinus tabuliformis. Next base: position 771,167,283 of record CM062809.1, read on the forward strand.
TTGGTTAGGTTTCTCCATGTTTATGAATATTTAAGTTTTAAATTTCAATAACATTTTCAAGTGGGAAATTTTCCTAGGATAATTTGATTTTGAGAAGTGGTTGTTGATACAATGATATGACACAGTTCTTGTCAAACAACTCCATTCAATTTTTTTCCCTTTACTATTCCTGCCGCATCCAGGTTGTTCTTTGGTAGTGTTATCCCATGCCTTATGCTAAATTTCTTGCAACTGTACCATTTACAGAGTGTGAGACCATGTTTCTAGTTCTTCAAGTAGAAATATCTTACTGGATTTGGTGATTCAAAATATTATCAAGCACCTTTCCTTTTCTTTCTGTCCTGACACAATGTTGTTGATATATCCCGAAGCAATCAAGGCTAGTTGGAAATGGACTTTCTTTTTAAGTGTCATAGGAATGTTGATTAACACAAATAACTATTAACTATATTCCCAACCTACTTCCAAGCCTGTAAAAGTCCATTGCCGAACAATACTTGCCTTTCCCTCATTCTTCCTTTGAGTTGGGCTTCAAGTACCTTGGCTTCTTCCTCAAGTCTCTAGGGTATTGTTTTGCAGAATAGTTATGGCTACACTAGAAAATCAAATCTTGAATATTTTTTTTGGAAAATAAACTACTATCATGAGGGGATAGATTCATTCTTATCAAGGAGTTCCTCGAAATAATCTCAGTTTATTGGTGTTCCATACCATATTTGTAAAATTCATTTAACAAAGATCAGAAAATCATGTTTCTAATTCCTTTGGTCAGGGAAAAAGTCCATTGACGGAATACCTTTGGTTAAATGGAAGAAAAAATCTCTTCAAAAGTCCTTGGGAAGTCAAGGATTCAAAAACATATACACCTTCAGCAAATCCCTTATGGCTCGAAGTCTATGGTATATTTTGCACAACACCTCCCTATGGGGAAAGGACATTTAAAGCCAAATATATTCCCTCCATTTCTTTCTCAAATTGGTTCTTCCATCCATGAAAATCCACAAAAGGCTCCAACACATGGAAAGCCTCAGTTCTTTACTTCCCACTCATTGGAAACTAGATAATTTTGTCCATTAGTAATGGCCAACAAGTAATGTTGGGCCTAGAGTCTAGACCCATGGCTCGTCTTAGGTGAAGATTGCACTCTATCATTTAACCTCATAGATCACCTTCACCAATCTAGTATCTACATGCTGGCAGATGAAAAGGCCTAGTCTTCGTAGGAATGGGGTCTGGTAGGATGGAAAGGAACTGTTGATCTAGGAATCGCGAGACAAGAAGTGATCGAAGGGGATGGGGGAGGATATAAGGGATGAATTTGGTTAGAAAAAATGAATCAAATTGGATTTTATTGGAAAACTGCTATATGAAGCCTACACAAAATTACATTTCTTTAAAGCGAAAATTTGGTGGTGGGAATTTCTCTCGAACTCTATGCCCACCCCCCTAAAATGAAAGCTCACATCTTGGTTGGCAATATCCAACAAGCTTCTCACTTGGGAAAAGGCCAACAAGAGGGGTTGGTAGGTCACTAGTTCATGTCCCTTGTACAAGTATTCATGCAAAAGTTCCTGACACCTCTTCATTTATTATTCCTACATAATGTAATTCATATGAAAAGCAATAGTCGAGTTGGACATTTAAGGTCCTTGTCCACCATATGTTTGGAAGAATTCTTAAAAACATGGCTTCATAATAAAGCTACATATTCATTCAAAGGAATTCCATTTATCCTCATAAGAAACCTCAGGTGGGTTCGGAACAACAATATATCCAGTTCTCAAGACATCACCAAAAGCCCAGAAGTGTCACATGACTATCACGCTTCCCCTCACCTCAGTTTTGGGCCACTAGTTTGTCATTATTATTATTAGTCTTTAATGCCTATTTCATCCATTTATACCATTCTTTATCACGTCATTTATCGTGATTTATAATATAATTCCATTTTATAATTATTTATGTTCTTATGGATAAATATTATTTCTTCTCCTTTATTTTTAATAAATTGATGACTATTATGCATGATTTTACCAATGATGGTTTATTAATAAATTTGTTGTAACATAATTCACCATTTTATCCTCCAATATATTTTCCATATTGCAAATTTGATCTCTAGCCCATCATTAAATGTGCCAACTCAGAAATTTACAGGAATAAGAAGTTATAGTTTTGTATTGGATGTTTCGGGTAAATGGAGAAGAATTTGGAAAATTTGAAACATAGGTTTTGTTCAGAACGGACCATATTGGTTTTGTGGTTAGCTGTTTTTCAAAATTCTATCCGTATTAAGAGAAATGGAAGGTTCTCTCAAGACATTTTTCTCAGATTCGCTATTGCGTCCGGTTTCCAAATTATCTCAGTTGCAATACCAAATTCGACTTGTTCCTATTGAATGGTGGTTAAAAGATATTTTATATATGCTTTGTTCATAAATTTGTTGTGAACAGTCCAATTTTTGTAATGGGAATCATATTGTAACCATCTCAGTTGTAACTTCTCTTTTCTCTCTGTGTATTTAAATCACAACAGAGATTAAAAAATGGATGGATTATTGGAGGTTAGATAGATAATTAGAGATAGAATAGGATAGGATAGGAGGAAAGGGGATGAATCTCTGTTATTTCAAACTGTAATTCTAATTTACAGACTTGTGCTGTCAAAAGAACACGATCATATTGTAATGTTACTCAAGTTCAATGATTAATATATAATTTGAGGTTGTTGTTCATTTGCCTTATCTGATGTAGCTCAGCAACATTCGCTGGCAGCTAAGGGCATGGCCTCTAGTGGATTAAACTGCTTCTTTGTGTTATATATTTCTTATTCTTGCAAGTGTGATTGGTTTGCTAATTTTCATGCTTTCTGTGATTTTATCTTATTAGCTAATTATTTCTTTCCTATATTGAAGTAGTGTATTTTTCTTTATATGTTTTATAGCGCTATGATTTGATCTAATTTATGCTTATTCTAGACTGCATTATTTAGACAATGATCTGTATTGATTTAATCAGTTGTAAGAGTTTGGTTATCGCTATTGAGCTCTCAGATTGATATCATTGCTATTTGGATTGCTTATTGGAGATTGAGTATGATTTAAATTGAACTAGCTAAGAAGAGATGAGTTATTGCTATTGTACTCTCAGTTGATGCTATTGTTAATTGAATTGCTTGTGTGAGAATTGATTACAATTTCAGGAGAGGATTGAGCCTTGAAGCTTAGATGTTATATTTCCTTTAATGATTGCAATTTTAGCTTATTAGACATATACATTTACTCTTGTATCAAAGGTCTATACCTCCTTTTAAGAACATTACTCTCTAGGATTATAGCATGCACATATTGTGTACACTCTTGAAACAAAAAGACTTGCCCAATTTGATGATTAACGTGACGTAATTAAAAGTTTTAAAAGAAACCTTTTAGCACCTAACATTCTGGCGCCATTTCCACGGAGAGTGTTGCCATTTCACAAAGAGTGATCTATGTTTTATATTTGTTGTTGGGAAAGAATTGGGTATTAAAAGCGGAAGGTAAGAACCTACATAACGAGCAAGTAAAGTGCTTGCTCTTCTACCCACTTTTTAGCACATTTGCATAGAAGTTGAAGTAGGTGTTTGATATTTGTCTGATGTGAAAGAATTGGGTATTAAAAATGGAAGGTAAGAACTTGCGTAAGGAGCAAATAAAGTTTTTTCTCCTCCATCCGCTTTTCAGTAGAATTTTGTAGGAATTGAAGTAGGAAATTTAGAGGTAGATTTTTTGTTTTTTTGTTTTTTTAATCTCATAATTCCACTCAAGTGGTGATGTAAGCACCACCCATTTCACTAACCAATTGATATGAGCATTTGAAGGGAGAGCCTCAAAGAAACACATGAAGAACATCTCTTATTATGGTAACAAATGGCTCACATTGAAACTTTTGAATTCCCTATCAAAGATCTAGGAGGAGTGACAGAAATGCACATAATTCCCCTGTCTTCTCTACCAAATTTTCATGGTTTGACAAATGAAGATGTAGATAAATTCTTATTTGAGTTCGGAATACTTTGTAGAGGATATCATTATTGTACTAATGATCAAAGGTCGAAAGTGTTTCCTCTTACTCTAAAAGGAGCAGCTCCTCGATGGTTCATGAGCCTAGGTGGGAATTGCATCCAAACATGGGAGGTCATGAAGAACATATTCTCGAATAAGTACTAGGACTATTGCAAGGACAATGAAGATATTTTCGATTTGATACAAGGGGAAGATGAAAGCTTGGAGGGCTAAGTGGAGTTATTTCGATACAACCTTCAAAAATCAAAGCATAAGTATTTGGAAAAATAGATCTTAAAAACACTCCTACTGAAAGGAATCAAAGATGAATTTTTAGAACTCTTAAATCTGATACGAAAATGTGATGTTTTTCAGTTGTCATATGATGATGTTTGTGAATTGTGCATAAGGTATTCAAGAGGAATCTCCAAGGCTAGTAAGAATTCTACAGAATTTTCTTCTTTGTTTTCCAAATCTACTACAAGAATAGGAGACGTAAGAGTTGAAATAAATGTTTTATTTGAAAATTTTAAAGTGATTTTATTGGCTCTCTAAATTCAAAATTGGATGTTTTGCAGGTTCATAAATATGAAGAAATTGAGGAAGTGTTTTTCCCTCATTACCGAAAGGAGCATCCCATAGCTAGTTGTTCTTCCTTGTCTAGGATGGAGGCAACATATCAAAGAGATGGGGAAGCTACAACAAGGTCAAAACCGTGGAAATCATGGCCTACGTGTATGATACAAAAGACTTCCTCTCCATTCTCTTACTTGCATGGAATACTCATGTGTTAGGGAAGCCATGTCCATTTCAATATAACCACCACAAATCTTGCCTACAAGTTTGGCATGGTCCATCTTATGATTGCATGACTACTCTCCCTCATCTTGTAGAACAAAAACATCCTCCATATTCTCCACCAGCTCTTCCACAAAATCTTGCTTTCCTATAAAAATAATCCACTCAACCCAATCAACTACATCATCAAAATGCTCCATTCCATACACAATTTCCTGTTCAGCTCATTAAATACCCTCACCATAATAAACCAGTACAACATGCTTACAGTATTGAACTGCAAAATTTACTCACCCTTCCCACCCATTCTATCACACATGCACCATTGGAGAAAACTCATATTGAGATTTAGAATGTTTCAAATCCAAAAATTGTAGAGGTTATGGAAAAAAATGATGTTTCTTCTAGTTTGCATCAACAAGGCATTTTAAAAGCTCAAGAACTTCGTGATATGATGGCTATGGGAAATCAAGAAAGTAAAGGATATATTGAAGATTTGTTTCACTCCATCATTGGTTTGTAGCATAACTCCATACTTCAACAATTTTTGATATCATCTTTTCAAAGGAAGTTGGCTTCTCATACCCTAATATTTATTAACATGCATTTTTCAAATTGGGTATGTACATAGTAGAAGCCTTATTCTGAAAATGGTTCCAATGGAAGTACTCTTATACGTAATCATATTCATTCTTCAAATCAAAGTGGGTTAGTGTAAAAAATAAAATAAATAAAAACATAAAGAAATACATTTTGTTTTTATGTAAAAATAGTTGTTTTTGTTGCAACACGGTGTGGAAATCAACATGCTGATAAATGTTTTAATTATTTTATATATTTATACTTATTATAATGGAAATAAAAGTTATAAAAACACTCATATTCATTTTTATCACCGATTTGAGAAAAATTATTGAATATCATATTTTTTTGGCTTGTGGGCTTGATGAAATTTCTGAAAACACAGCTGGGACAGTCATGTTTTGAGGAACCAAAACGGAATATTTTTAAAACATGCTTCTATCCTAAGTAGCCCTTGATTTATACTTTCCAACCCAATTTGAGTCACTCAATCTGTATTTGAAACAAAAACGTTATAACCAAAACATTGACAGGGTGTCTAGTAGGTAGCTTAGGAACAGAGTTGGCACAATACGTTTTTGGAGGACTAAATGACAATATTTTTAAAACCTATTTCTATCATAAGTATTCATTGATGTATAATTTCGAACTCAATTTTAATTACTCAATTTGGATTTGAAACAGTAATGTTATAACCAAAACATTGACAGGATGTCCAATAGGCATCTCAAGAACAGAGTTGGGACAATCAATGTTTGGAAGCCTAAATGAATATATTTTGAAAACCTGTTTCTATGGTATATTACCTTATAAATTTAGTTTACAAAAAAATTTAAATCACGTATTTTTTATATTGTATGAGAAATTTATGACCAAAATACTGACTGTCTATCGTAAATTAGCACTCTTAGAACTATGTTTTGTCGGTTCTTCACTAGAGTATCAACCCATCAATTCCTTTTGTTTTCAAAACCTGTTTCTACTAGAGATAAATAAATGAATCTAACTTCATTTCCAGTTTGAATAATTCAAATCCATCATCAAACGATAAATATATTCTTAAAATATCCACTATTGTTCTATGTCAAGAAATCGAAAATGACTTTGTTATGCAGGTTTTTCTAAGTAAAATTGACATATCATATCATGGAATTTTCAAAACCTATTTCTATTGGTGATATATATTTGAATTATCTCTCATTTGGATTTTGAATCACTTGAATTGAACTAAGAACAAAGAAGTTGTGATTAAAACATTGATGGTTAGTATGGTCGACCGCTGCTCTCCCGCAGGTGATAAATAAATTTTACTTTGTTATTTTTTTCTGTGGATTTGTTTCATAGAGTAACTACTTGTTAGTTTTTTGCATAATTCTTGGATTAGGGGAGCCCTATCACCTCTCTTTCTCCATGAATTATGTTTTATTGTAGGTAGAGACTCGGTTTGTGCACGTCTTAGGAGAATAAACAAGGTCAATTTATGGACAAGCAGTTCTTAAAAGAAATTTTAATGAAACAAGGGCATTTCATCCAATTCATTACCTAATGGATTTATACAAAAGAAATTAAGAATTTATTTGCATTCAAAGATTAATGTCACTGCTGCCAAAACATTTTTCCAAGAGATCATTTTTTTCCATTCACATATTGATATTCCCTTAGGAAATAACATCATAGCTGTTGTAAATTAATTTTTTTATTTATTGTTGGAAATAATACTGTGAAGGGGGGGTGAATCAGTATTATCAAATCAATATAAATTTTTCATTTTCATACTCAGATTCATATACGCTACTTCAATTAAGATAAACCGCGTGTATACACAATTGTGTGTAATGCAACAAGCGTATATCAAGAAAACTTATGATTCAGTTAGTTGATCCTTAATGAGTGCATGAGAACATTATTAACCATATGAACAATAAACAGGTGCAGTAAAACAAAACAGATTATCACACATAAGGAGCACACACGAACACCATGATATAATAAGGAAACCCAATGCAGGTGAAAACCACCTGCTACAATTCGTCTCTATCTTCTTTTAATTAGAAACTTCTTTTTACAATGATTATGTACTAGTGCATTCTTATACCAGTACGCAGGCGACTACCTGCAGAAGGCTACAACCTTCTCTCATTCTCCAGACTCTCTTGGAAGGGAGCTACAACCGCCTTGGATCTTGTACTAGCTGAAGTACTAGTACGTAGGTGATGGCCTACAGAAGGCTACAACCTTCTCTTTTCTTCCAAGGACCACATTTCATACATTTTCATACTAGAACCATAAATACAATATAATCACCACTGCAATATAGTCATCAACTTATACCTGCATCATCAATCTTTGAATCACCCAATACTGAATCACTGAAACCCTGTCATCAAAATATAGTTACCTGAATATAGACCAGAGCCCAAAAATCTACAACAACCACTAGAACTAACAACAACCTGAAACATCAAACCTGATAATGTATACGCCACTTGACTGTGTCAAAACTGCGTGTACATGCACTTTCACTAGAGAGAACCCGCGCACAGATCTAAAGATAATTACTTATATCTTCGCTGGCATTTCTAACTTGATTCAGATTGATCCAAGCATCACAGACCCATAACCAACATACTAGATATTCACCCTTCATTAGACATTCATTACTTTCACCTTTCCCCTTGGCCTAATGATCTTCTCCTCACCATGGTCCATGGTCCAAAACCATGTAGAAACAATAGCTTGGACCCAATACTTGGGATGAACACTTCGGACCAAATACCACAGACCAATACCAAAATACCATGGACCAAATACCACAGACCGAAACATAGTTTTCTGACATGTACGCGCCTTTCCTTTTGTGAATCTTCATGTGTATACATACGCGCCTTTTTTTCTTCTCACCTGCATGTATACGCACTTCCATCAAGGTTAACCTGTGTATATCTCTCCCTTGACCTGCTGTACTAGGATCTGTCCTCTGATTGAGTTGCCATCACCTGTATCATACCTCTGAGTGAGTTGCCATCAAGGACAACACTTTTATCATAATGCCAACAATATCCCCCTTTGGACTTGATGGCAACCACCACACCAAGTCACTCTCCCTCTTTGACATCAAGGACAAAGGGCAGACCAAGAAGTTCTCTCCCTCTGCTATCCATACTCCCCTTGAGTACTTGATGAAATATCTGATTGGGCTCCCACTTTGTATATGCCAGGATGTACCAATCCATCCATGCTCCCCTTGAGCACATGCAAGGTCCTTATAACAAAGACCAGAAATCCATTCAAGACCATGATAGTCATTAGCCACTATCATATACCATATATGATATACACCATAAGCATCATCATCTAATTCTGTACCTTGCAATACCATTCTTTTGATCAAACAGAAAGATGTATCATTTAGTCACATAAGCATCATCACCAAAGACTTCTAACCATAATGCCAACAATGCATTATTTGAAGTATATGCTCCCCCTGAGCCTGTGCGAACCACCATATACCATGACCGAACCATTTCCTGAGTCTCTTTAGCTGCTTTTTTCTTCTGAGCTCCATATACACGACTCTACAGCCTCTAGATCGCATATATACATGACTTATCTCTATTATATTAGTGTATGCAAGACAAAATACTAAAGGTCTACACTTTCAGTTTCCCCTGTGTCTGTTATGTCAGCTGACTGAGTTATGTCACACCTTTCTGTCTTTAATTTTGTCTTCTTTAATACCTGGAATTGTGATGATGTATAATCCTCTTCCTCTGGAGTTTGAATTTTTCTGCTGCATTCCATTGCTTTATTTCCAAACTTGTTACATGCATAACATCTTACATGTTTTATGCTCCTTCTATTACAATCAATTGCTTTGTGACCAAACATATTGCAAGCAAAAAAATATCCTTTGAAGTACCTGGAATGTGATGATCTTATGTGATGGTCTTGAACCATTCTACTTCTGCATCTGGCTGCAACATGTCCAAGATTATGACATACATAACATTCAACATTATTCAATGGAGGGAATAATCGTCTATCACTTCCATAGTTAGGAGTAAAGGATTTTCTTTGAGGAATTTCTTTCCTTGGCTGTTGATGAGGTTGTCCTCTCATCTCATTGTTGGGTATTTCAAAATTCTCATTACAGTTCGTTGCCTCACCTTGTCGGCTAGATTCACCTTCCCCAGATTCATAAAATCCAAGACTAGTTTTGATAGTAGGGGATCTCTGACTATCAAGAATGTCATCCAAAATTTTAGTACTATCTTGAAATTGTAATAGTTTATCCTTTTCTTTTAATTTACTTTTTAAGATATTTACCTCAACCTGATGTTGCTCTTCCTTTTCCAAATACTGCTTCCTTATGTTTTCTTCAGCTTTTCTCCCTTCTTCCATTTGTTTCCTTAATTCGATTACTTCATGTTCTTGTTCTTCAAGAGCTTCTCTATTTTGCTTCTTTGGTTCTTTAAGATATTCCTTTAGAGAGAGGATCTTCGATTCAAGTCTCTAAATTTTTATGCTCTGATCTTTTACTACATCCTGCAATTGCTCCCTTACTCTGGTTATTGACACCAATTGTTCTTTTAATCTGGTAACTTATTCTATTTCTACGTCCTTATTTTCATATGCCATGAGATGTCTAATGTCTTCATCACTATTGGATGCGTCATTACTTTTAACATGGGTATAAGAACTTCTATTACCTTCTTCAAACATCTTTCCTTTGTTATGAGGACATCTAGTAGTGAAATGACCAACTCTACCACATGAAAAGCATTTGAAAGGTAGCTTACCTTTGAACCTTCCAGATCCCCGTTCAAGATTCTTGACAAAATTTACCCCATATTCTCCCTCTGAAATGTATCCTGATTCATTTTCTGACACTTCGAATGCAACTTCTCTCATATTTGATGGTCCTCCTTTTCTCATCTCAAAAGTAGTTAAGATTCTGTGAAGTTGCGTCATAGTGATTTTCTGCAGATCCTCCTTTACTTCTATGGCAAAATACTTGGAATAAAATTTAGCAGACAGGGATCTTAAAACCTTTTCAACTGAGACAACTTTCTTAAATTGTTCACCTAGATTCCTCATACAATTGACAATCTCATCTATATGTAGAAAGTAATTAGCTATGCTTTCATTACTATGCATTTTAAGATTTTCATACTGTATTCTGAGAGTTTGAAACTTTGCTCGTTTTACCTGTTCATCTCCTTTGTAGCTTAGAATGATTTTGTCCCAAATTTCTCTAGCTGATTTGAAATGCATGACCTTCATAAATTTTGATTGTGACAAGCTTCTCAGTAAGACACTAACAGCTTTGGCATTGAGTTCATATTGCTTTCTCTCTACTGATTTGTAGGAATTGCTGATGGATATGTGTATCCACCTTCCACGATTCCCCGAACATCCATTCCAAGCGATTGTAAATATGTTGTGGTTCTTATCTTCCAGTGGAAAAAGTTGCTCCCATCAAAGATTGGTGGCTTGATGGATGCCTCTCTTTCTTGATTGCTCATTCTGATGGGATCTTTCCTTCAAGTGATCAAGCTTCTTCTAAAGGACCTAATCTGATACCAATTGTTGGAAATAATACTGAGAAGGGGGGGTGAATCAGTATTATCAAATCATTATAACTTTTTCATTTTCATACTACAATTCATATGGGCCACTTTAGTTAAGACAAACCATGTGTATACGCAACTGTGTGTAATGAAGCAAGCATATATCAAGATAACTTATGATTCAGTTACTTGATCCTTAATGAGTGCATCAGAACATTATTAACGATATGAACAGTAAACAAGTGCAGTAAAATAGAACAGATCATCACACATAAGGAGCACACATGAACACCATGATATAAGGTGGAAACTCAATGTGGGTGAAAACCACCTGCTACAATTCATCTCTATCTTCTTTTAATTAGAAACTTCTTTTTACAATGATTTTGTACTCTTGGAGTCTTATACCAGTACGTAGGCTACTACCTGCAGAGGGCTACAACCTTCTCTCCTTCTCTAGACTCTCATGGAAGGGAGCTACAACCCCCTTAGCTCTTGTACTAGCTGAAGTACTAGTATGTAGGTGCTGGCCTACAAAAGGCTACAACCTTCACTTTTCTTCCTGGGACCATGTTTCATACATTTTCATATTGGATCCATAAATACAATATAATCACCACTACAATACAATCATCAACTTATACCTGCATCATCAATCTCTCAATCACCCAATACTGAATCACTGAAACCCTGTCATCAAAATACAGTTACCTGAACACAGACCAAAGCCCAAAACTCTGCAACAACCACTAGAACTAAAAGCAACCTGAAACATCAAACCTAATAATGTATATGCCACTTGACTGTGTCAAAATTGCGTGTACACGCGCTTTCAACAAAGAGAACCCGTGTACAGATCTAAAGATAATTACTTCTATCTTCGTTGCCATTTCCAACTTGATTCAAAACGATCCAAGCATCGCAAACCCATAACCAGCATATTAGATCTTCACCCTTCATCAAACATTCATTACTTGCACCTTTCCCCTTGGCCTAATGATCTTCTCCTTATATAGGTTTAGGCTTCTCTCAATACCATGGTCGAAAACCATGTAGAAACAATACCTTGGACCCAATACTTGGGATCAACACTTCGGAACAAATACCACAAAACAATACCAAAATACCATGGACCAAATACCACGGACCAAGACATAGTTTTCCAACATGTACGCGCCTTTCCCTCTATCAACCTGTGTGTGTACACATACATGCCTTTTGTTCTTCTCACCCGCATGTATACGCACTTCCATCAAGGTTATCCTGCGTATACCTCTATCTTGACCTACTGTACTAGGATCTGTCCTCTGATTGAGTTGCCATCACCTGTTTCATACGTCTAAGTGAGTTGCCATCAAGGACAACACTTTTATCATAATGCCAACATTTGCATACTATTCTTAAATAAAATGTTGTTTCTTTTCTGATTTGTCTTATGTTTTTCTGCTTCAGGTGTTGCTTACTTCAAGTTTTCGTTCCATTGGCGATTGAACGATGAAGACCCCACCATGCAAATTCTCGCTGCATAAGGCCACTCTTCGACAACACTAGTCCTGTAAAGAATTTATTTTTGAAACTTGTACATACAATTGTTTTTTTTTCTATTTGATTGTATTTGCTTAGAGCAATAGAGATGATTGTTTGTCATTTTTTTCCTATTTTTCTTTTTTTTTCCCTATAGGGAACAACTGTTGTTCCCTATAAGGAATAGCACTTTTTTTGCATGTATTTTTCTGTTGTTGTTCCTTGTAGGGAACAACTGTTGTTCGCTATAAGGAACAACACTTTTTCATGTGTATTTTTTGTTGTTCCTTATAGGGAACAGCTGTTGTTTCCTATAAGGAATAACACTTTTTTGAGTTTATTTTTTGTTGTTCCCTATAGCGAGCAGTTGTTTTTCCCTATAAGGAACAACACCTTTTTGCGTGTATTTTTGTGTTGTTCCCTATAAGGAAAAACAATTTTTTTGCATGTATTTTTTGTTGTTCCCTATAAGGAACAACTATTGTTCCCCATAAGGAACAACATCTTTTTGTGTGTGTTTTTAGTTGTTCCCTATAGGGAACAACTATTATTCCCTATAAGGAACAACACTTTTTGTGTGTATTTTTTGTTGTTTCCTATTGTTCCCTATAAGGAACAACACTTTTTTGTGTGTATTTTTTGTTATTCCCTATAGGGAACAACAATTTTTTGCGTGCATTTTTTTGTTGTTCCCTACAAGTTACAACACTTTTTCATGTGCATTTTTCTGCTATTCCCTATAGGGAACAACACTTTTTTGTGTGTATTTTTTGCTTTTCCCTATAGGGAACAACACCTTTTCACGTGCATTTTTTTACTGTTCCCTACAGGGAACAACACTTTTTCATGTGCATTTTTTGTTGTTCCCTATAGGAAACAACACTTTTCGTGTGCATTTTTTGTTGTTCCCTGTAGTGAACAACACTTTTTCTTGTGTATTTTTTGTTGTTCCCTATAGGGAACAACACTTTTTGGTGTGCATTTCCTTTGTTGTTCCCTACAAGGAACAACACTTTTTCCAGTGATTTTGTTATCCCCTTTAGGGAACAACACTTTTTCGAGTGTTTTTGTTGTTCCTTCAAGGGAACAACACTTTGGGAGTATTTTCAAGAACAACCCTTCATTCCTCTTGTGGGATTATTCCTAATTCATCTCAACCACATTTTACTGATTCCATTTCATGGCATCAAGTACACTACTTTTATGAGGGCAAGAATTATGGATTCTATTGAAGCGAGTTAATATCATTCACATTATGATCTTCAATAGGACAACTTTTCGATGAGAGATTCTTTTTAAAGGAACACAATTATTTATATACTACTTTATTTCATTGATTCCTGTTGTACATGATACTGATTGATCATTTTAATACCATGCTAGTTCCACTCTTCCTGGTTATAATCTTCTCTGTCTGCAATAAATAGATTATGGGTATATTTTTTTTCTGTTGACATGTTCAACCTCTTCCACCATCCCTACTCTTAAAGAGTGTTGAGCTGCCCTCTATTTATCATAAAATGTGTAATAGCAACAAAATTTTGCCTATAGATAGAGGATAGGGGTTCTCATTAAGAGTCAACCTACCATGTTCATAAGGGTGTGGCTAAGTGACAATCCCACTGTGGCCTCCACACTAGGGGTATGATCCATTGGATAGCCAAGATATCCTTGGAACAGGAAGTCTCATCATGAGCTGACCTGATCACTTTTGCTACATCCCAGTGAATGGTAGTGTGGTTATCTGGTTACCATGCCAACACACTGATCTCTTATGTAGAATAACACTGGAACCCTCCATTTATAAATTGAGGATCTTGGCTCAAACGGGTTAAAAAGCAACCCTGCCGAGGCTATGGATGCCTGTTAGCAGCAGAGGCTCTACTGATGGTATTGAAGTTATATCTTATCGTCAATTATTACTATAATACCCTTTTCTTATTCTCTCTTTTTATCGGAGAAGTTATTTCCTTTATTTTTCCCTTTCTAAACCTTTATGCATGAGAAATTGTTTTCTGATCAATCGCATCATTCTCGGCTAGAATACCATCAGAAAAGCATCCTTTTGGCATATTGTTGTCCTTTTTCCTTTTCACATAACTTATCATCAATCCAAAGCATCCTATCTCTTATTCATAACTATCTTTACACACTCCACTCTCATTATAACCATACCTCTTGCTGTCCTATCATTGACAAGTGTCCTTTGTTTCATTTATTGTCGTACTATTCATTCGCTTGCCTTACCATCAAAATAACATTTTTCCTATGCTTTATGGTCATAAACGCCCTTTTTCCAATTAGAGGGGGAAGGTTATTCAAATTTTTTTCTGATTGAACTTTTTTGCATGCGGCTTATCTATTTCTATTCAAAACTAAAAATATGGATTCAAGAAATTTGCATGTAGTGTAGTGATTTGTTTACAAGAGAACAACAAGTATGAGGAGAAACTCTATTCACAGCAAGTGCAAATTATTGCAACTAATAGAAGAGGCTCGAGAAACTTGCAAACAGGATATGCTTGCATGGCTTCCACATTTTGCATCACTTTCAGCATCATCTCAACCAACATCAGCTTCAACAAATATTAGTCCATACATGTCATTCCACATGCTTCTAGAGGTAAAACTTGAGGTAAAATAGCATAATTTTCTGATTTATTAGAAATTTAGGAGAATTTCATGAAAATCCATTGAGAATTATTTATCATCATTCATTCCACATCTTTACCACTTCCCATTTTTCAAAGACATAGATTATTTATTCTCAACACCTCCCTTATTCCATATTGTTTTACACCAAGGATAGATTTCAACAGATTGTAGCAACCACCTCAATTTTTTTTATAACATTGCATGAGGGCATGCTAGTTCTCCAATTTGGAGGAGGAATTGCTACACATGATGGATGTTTTCTAATTTCTTTCTCATTTAAGGTATACAATTTCATTTTTATACTGTGCAAAAATTGATTTGCATATATCTTTAAAACAATGAACTAAATTCTTGAGATTTCTCAAAAATAAAGAGGTATCATTAAAGTACACAAACCCAGAAATTTCAAGTTAAATTAGTTTGTCAAATTTCAAAAATCATGCACTGTCACCTACAGCCATTTTGTTTATATCTCATGATCTGTGCATCAAAATGCTATGATTTTTGGATCATATAAGCCTTAATATAGTAGAAATCTACTTGGAAAATTTCAGCAATAAGTGGTTTGTATTTTTTTAGAAAATCGTTAATGAAGTTTGTTATTACTTATATCATATTTTGTTGCAACTTCATATACATATAGTTGAACATCAATGTAAAAATTGTTATGCCCTCATCAACATTTCTAAAATTGAATATTCATCATTTGAGGAAGAAGTCATTTGTTCCATCCATTTCATGAGTTGGGATGAACAATTTTTGTATTATTGCTTGGTTAATACAGAAGCTTTGGGTTGCATGAGGACATGCAATATATTTAGTTTCGGGGTATGTTGGGTTGCTAGTTTGTCATTATTATTATCACTCTTTAATGCCTATTTCATCCATTTCTACCATTCTTTGTCATGTAAATTATCATGGTTTATCAGATAATTCCATTTTATAATTATTTATGCTCTTATGGATAAATATTATTTCTTCTCCTTTATTTTTAATAAATTGATGATTATTATGCATGGTTTTACCAATGACGGTTTATTAATATTTTTTTTGTAACATCACTCACCATTTTAGCCTCCAAGATATTTTCCATGTTGCAGATTTGATCTCCAACTCATCATTAAATGTGCCAACTCAGAAATTCGTTGGAATAAGAAGTGATAGTCTCGTATTGGACGTTTCGGGCAAATGGAGAAGAATCTGGAAAATCTGAAACATGGGTTTTGTTCAGAATAGACAATTTTAGTTTTGCAATCAGTTTCTTTCCCAAAATCTGTCTGTATTAAGAGAAACGGGAGGTTCTCTCAAGATGTTTTTCTCAGATTCATTGTTGCAATTGGCTTCAAATTATCTTAGTTGCAATACCAAATTTGACCTATTCTTGTAGAATGCTAGTGAAAATATATTTTAGATATGATCTTGTTGATCAATTTGTTGTGAGCAATCCAATTTTGTAATGGGAGTCATATTGTAATCATCTCAGTTGTAACTTCTCTTTTCTCTCTTGGTATTTAAATCAAAACAAAGATAAAAAAGGAGGTGGATTATTAGAGGTTAGATAGATAATTAGAGATAGAATAGGATAGGATAGGAGGAAAGGGGACGGATCTCTATTATTTCAAATTGTAATTTTAATTTACAGACTTGCGTTGTCAATAGAACGCGATCATACTGTAATGTTACTGAAGTTCAATGATTAATATATAATTTGAGGTTGTTGTTCATTCGCCTTATCTGAAGTAGATCAGCAACATTCACTGGTGGCTAAGGGCCTGGCCTCTGGTGGATTAAGCTGCTTCTTTGTGTTATATATTTCTGATTGTCGTAACTATGATTTGTTTGCTAATTCTCCTACTTTCTGTGATTTTATCTTTTTTTTTATTTATTACTTTCCTCTATTGAGGTAGTGCATTTTTATTTATATGTTTTACAGCGCTATCATTTGACTTGATTTACACTTATTCTAGATTGCATTATTTAGATAGTGATCCATATTGATTTAATCAACTGTAAGAGTTTGGTTATCGCTGTTAAACTCTCAGATTCATATCATTTCTTTTTGGATTGCTTATTGTAGATTGAGTATGATTTAAATTGAATCAGCTAAGAAAATATGAGTTATTACTATTGTACTCTCCGTTGATGCTATTGTTAATTGAATTGCTTGTGTGAGAATTAATCACAATTTCAGGAGAGGATTGAGCCTTGAAGCTTAGATGTTATATTTCCTTTAATGATTGCAATTTGAGTTTATTAGACGTATCCATTTACTCTTGTATCTGTCAGGCTAGGCTGTAACTCCATAAGGCAAAAATGATTCGACAACTTTATTCCTTCAGGTAGGTCTTCATTATATACATGAGGGAGAGACTGTTCAGTTCGTCTCCCGATGACTGTTCATATTTCCTATTTATCTATTTACATTAATTCACCCAATCACAAGGATTAGGTGTCAACATTCCCCCCCTTAATCTGAAGGGGTGTTGGTGAGTCCAAGCATCATTCTGAATAGTTCAAGCTTTTCCCTTCCAAGAAATTTGGTGCAGATGTCTACAATTTGCTCATTTCTGGAACATGATGAAGATGGATTGTTTTGGCCTCAACATGATGTCGAATCAGATGATATTTAGTATTGATGTGCTTCGTTCGATTATGGAACTTTGGGTTCTTTTCCAACTTTATTGCAGAGGTATTGTCAATCATGAGTGGAGTTCATTGTACTCATTTTACCTGGAAATCTTCAAGAATCTTCCTAAGCCACAAAATTTCTTTTGTTGCTTCAGCTGCTGCCATGTATTCTGCTTCTGTTGTGGAATCTGTTGGAACTGATTGTTTGCATGATCTCTGGGGGACGGCTCCTGATCCAAGACTCATAGCCTATCCTGAAGTTGATACCCTAGTTTCTTTGTCTCCATCGAAGTCTAAATCAGAGTATCCAATCAAACTGAAGTCATCCACTTGTGTATACTTGATTCCAAAGTCTTGAGTTTCCTTCAAGTACCTTAGAACTCTTTTTGCAGCAGACCAATGTCCCTCACAAGGCTTTTGCATAGACCTGGAGAGAATTCCAACAACAAATGAAATGTTTGGTCTGGTAGTAGTTAGGTAGTTGAGACTTCCTACAAGTTGTCTATACTTTGTTGTATCCTCAAATTCTTTTCCTTCAATAGATGTGAGCTTTAATTTTTATTCCATTGGAGTAGTGAGAGGATTGCACTCTGTCATGCCAAACCTGTTCAAAAAATCTCCAATCTATTTCTTTTGAGAAAGAAATATGGACTTTGGATGTTGGGTTACTTCAATGCCAAGATAGTAATGAACATAGCCGAAATCAGTGATTTCAAAACTTTTCCCCAATTCCTTCTTTATGGATGCAATGTAGCTTTCATTGTTCCTTGTCATCAAAAGATCATCTACATACACCACAAGATATACAATTGTTTTTCCAATTTTCTTGCCAAATAAAGTTGCATCATCAAGATCAAAATGTTTGAAATTGACTTTCAGAAGATGCTCAGTTAGTTTTTCATACCAAGCCCGTGGTGCTTGTTTGAGGCCATACAAGGACTTCACAACTTTGAATACTTTATGTTCATGTCCTTTCATAGCAAATCCTTCAGGCTGGGACATAAAAGCATTCCCTTTTAGATCTGCATTCGAGAAAGCAGCTTTTACATCCATTTGATGGACTTTCCAACCGTTCTAAGCTGCTAGTGCAAAGAGTGTCCCGATGGTAGCCCATTTTGTTGTGGGGGAAAAAATCTCCTCATAATCAACCCCTTCCTTCTCTGCAAAACCTTTTGCCACATGCCTAGCTTTGTGCTTGTCAACTGAGCCATCAACTTTATACTTGTTCTTATAGACCCACTTGCAGCCAATTGGTTTGGTTCCTAATGGAGGATCAACCAGCTTTTAAGTGTTGTTCTTTAAGAGGGCATCATACTCCTTTTGCATCGCTTCTTTCCATTGATCATGAGAAGTAGCTTCTTTGAAGGAATTTGGTTCAAAATTTGTAGACAAGTTCAATTCACAATCATAAGAAACATCCATATCAACAGATGAATTAGAGTCATCTATATCACCTCCATTTTGCCGGTTTGAATTTCTGGTTCCTGTCTTTCCAACTTCATCAGGATGAACACTTTCAAGTGTCTTTGTCACCCACTTTGGGGGACCTTTTTTAGATGGTCCAGGCTGCTCCGTTGATTGAGTTGGGACTGAATCAAGATTAAGTCTCCCAATTCTATCAATTACATCACTTAAAGCATCATGCGTTGTTGGAGTTTCATGCGTGGGAGATTGTTCTTCAGAAGAAGATTCCACATGTTGATCTAGCATAGGAATCCCCGTTCAAGATGTCGAACCTGATTATCAAATTCTTGAAATGATTTTGCTTTTGGGAATTTGTCCAAGCAATCAAGTTGCCGCTCAACAACATTGTTAGTTTTGGATGATTCAAGAAATATTACATCTCTAGATACAACAAACTTCTTATTTACTTCATCATAGAGGCGGTATGCTTTGGAGGTGTTTGAATACCCTAGAGAGACACACTTACAACTTCTAGCACCAATTTTGTTTCTATGTACCTTTGGTATCAAGGCATAACAGGTGGAACCAAAGACCCTGAGATGCTTTACCGAAGGAAAATTTCCATACCACATTTCATCTGGAGTCTTGTTTCTTATAGCATTAGATGAACATCTATTCTTTCTATATCCAGCACATAGAACAGCATCAGCCCAAAACATTATCTTTACATTTTTGAATAAGAGCATGGATCATATAATATTTAAGATTGTCCTATTCATTCTTTCATCTAGACCATTCTGTTGGGGATTATAAGGCACAATTGTTTGATGTTTGATCCCATGTTGGCGAAGAGAGTTTTCAAATTCATTTGATGTGTATTCTTTTCCATTATCAGTGAGAATAAACCCAATATGAGATTGTGCATCATTTTCAATCCATTTATGAAAATTCTTGAATGTTTGAAAAGCATCAGATTTGTTCTAAAATAAATAAACCCAACACATTCTGGTGTAGTCATCAATAAATGTCATTATATATTTATTTCCATTTGCAGAAGGAACAGGCATTGGACCACATAAATCTGAATGAATGAGTTCAAGTTTTCTATGTGCTCTTGAATGTGAATCATGAAAAGGCTATTTGCTATGCTTTCCTAGAATGCAAGCATCACATTGCTTAAGTTTTCTAGGAATTGTAGGCAAACCAGCAACACCATTTTTCTTCAACAAGCGGAGACTGTCATAGTTTAAATGTCCAAATCTAGCATGCCATAATAAACTTGATGGAAGTGTACCTTCTTCATGATGAGAATTGTATGAGAAATGTTGTGCACGAGCAAAAGTTCCTTGTAGCTTGAGAAGCCTTTCTTCTTCTATTCCCCTCATGACAAGTGAGTGGTCAAATGCTTTTATTACCTCAAGCTTGCCATCAAACATAAGAATGGAGTGACCTTGCTGGCAGATGTGGACCAAGGGCATCAAGTTTCTCTTGAGCTGTGGGAGATATAGAAAATGATGTAGAAGAAAGTCTGGAAGACCATACGGTTTAAGCCTCATTGTGCCAAGCCCTGATGGCTTGATTTTTGATTGATCTACAAAGTATACTGCTCCATCAACGTTGTAAGTGAAATCTTCAAAAAGATCTTTTCTATGAGTCATGTGGTAGGTTTCTCCTGAATCAAGCAACCAATCATTTTTCCAAGAAGCAGGTGAAGCATTAAATAAGTCTTCATTTACTCCAATGTTACATTGTGCCACAACATACTGAGTAGATTCAGGTTCTTTACCTTTGTCTATATCATTAGTTTTACCTTCCTGTTGGTTTCTTTTCTACTCAATATTGTCCCATGGTAGCTTGCATCTAAAGGCATCATGTGATCCATTTCTTTTGCAGCATATATAGTGCAAATCTACCTTTTCTCCTTGAGAGTCTCTGCCCCCCGTCCTCTGAAATCTTTTCTACCTCTTGCTCCGGAAGAATCTAGAGCAAGATTATCCTCTTTGTGTGCAATAAGAGTTGTCTTCTTTTCCAAACCCTTCACTTTTTCAATAAAATTCTCCATCATAAAAATTTGAACTGAGAACAAAAATAATTACAGTGTTTGTAGAAAAACACTAACAATAATTTTCTATGACTTTCCAAAAAAGAGAATCAACTGCAATCATGCAATATATGTCATGTCATCAACAAACAACATAAGCCCTAATGCCATCATTTCATACAACTTCATCCATTCAAAACTATGATGTAGGAATGAGTCATGGCTTCTTTTGCAATTCGACCAACAGATTGACTAAATTAAAATCCTTTTGTTTTTTTTTGCGATGAAAGAATGATTCATGTCTTCATTTAAAGTTCAGAAAACAGATTGATCAGATGAAAAGACATTATTTTTTGTCGTATTCTAGCTCAGGTCGTCGGAAAAGGTGCAATCCAGTTAGTCAATAGAGAGATCCCTCCAAGGACATGCTCATCCCCTCAATCCACTTGAAGAAGGCCCAAAATCTCAGGTTTTGAGACCAGCGTTCTTTAAAGCAAGAGCAACAATGTTTATATGTAGCAGAGAGCATTATTCAAAGCAATATCAACAGTGTTTATATGGAGCAGACCATCGTTAAAAAAATACCATGTCAACAACATATAAATCAATGTTTACCAACATACTGCAAATGAATTTGGAAACAGTTCTATCACTGTCACTAGGCACTACATTTACAGAATTACTTGAGATTCAAAAAAAATTGTCACTGCCATTTACACTCAGACGCTCTTGTAGAATTACCGGAGTTCAAAGGAGTGAAATGTATCTTTTCTTCACTGATGATTTCACTGGGATATTGCCTATTACATCATCGTGACACAATATAGGAGTGATCTAATTTTATGAGAAGGATGGACACATCGTTATCTTTCAGGCGATGCCAATGGACACAACGTTATATCTCAGGTAGAGGCGTATTACATGAGTAATGAATAGTAGAGGCAGCACGGTATCAACACGGAGTGTGGTGCTGTGAGGAGCAAGAGCGGATAGGAATGTTAATGCACAACACCTTTTTTTTCTTTTGAAACATTCGTGGACAGTGCAGATAGTGTAGGTAGACAATGTTTAGACCTGGCAGCAATTGTGGAGGGAGCAGGTCTGTATAAATGGAATATGGTAGACAGAGCGTGCAGCTAATTGTATGGAGGAGCAGCACAGGTAGATCAGAGCAGACAAGGGAGTTACAAGGGACAAGAGCTAGAAAAGGAGCTGGCCCTGATACCATGTTAGGCCAGGCAGTAACTCCATGAGGCAAAAATGATTTCACTGCCTTATTCCTTTAGGTAGGTCTTCATTATATACATGAGGGAGGGACTATTCAGTTCTTCTCCCGATGACTGTTCATATTTACTATTTATCTATTTACATTAATTCACCCAATCACAAGGACTAGGTGTCAACAGTATCAAAGGTCTATACTTCCTTTTAAGAACATTACTCTCTAGGATTATAGCATGCACATATTGTGTACACTCTTGAAACAAAAAGACTTTCCCAGGTTGATGATTAATGTGAGGTAATTAGGTGTTTTAAAAGACACCTTTCAGCACGCAACACTCAGGACACCCTTGGGGTTTCTTTGATGGAACATCACAAGGATACCTACTCCAGTGTAAATTTGGTGTGGTTCTATTCCTCACACATTTTCTAGTGTTCAGGTTCACTATGCCCTGTGTATGGCATAAACAACCAAGTTGAATTTCTTACCCTCCAGACTCTCTTGGAAATAGCTCCTCACAAAAATCTCAAATATCTAGAAATAATGGAGGACCCAAACGTCGTGATCGACTAGGAAAGCAAGGATATCTCTATTGAAAACATCTATCTACAACCTATCCTACAAGACATTAGGGCTTCTCTCTCCACCTTCAACTAATTATCCTTCACGCGCATTATCAGAGAATTGAATTCTATGACAAACAATATCTCCAAAGAAGCACTCAAACTACCTATAAGGACTTTTGTCATCAGAGAACTTGAAATATATCAATGCTATAAATAGAGACTTAGAAAAATGTGAAGCGCTTCTGTATTAATTTGACAACAATAGTCCCTATTTCTTTTGGCATAAATTTCTAGTAGGATGGTAATATATTCTTGCTTTTTATGTCTACCAAACAAAATAATTTGAGCTTTTGATTTTCTTTCCCCCAAACCTAAGCAATTTTCTAACACAATTTCTTTTTTATATGCAATATTATGTTGCTTATACAACTCTAGGTATCTCAGGAATTCTTAAAACAAGGGTCTATCTCCTTTAATGAAGGAGGGTGTTGATACACTTTTAATGTACCTTTGAAGAGTTCTTGGACTTACAGATGAAATGGATCAACTTGTATTGTCCAAAAATAGTTGTGCCGTGGTATATAACTTCCCTTGTAATATATTATGTTACTTAAATACATAATATTTTTTTATGTTAAGCTGTGTATTCATTTTCACATTCTCAATAGAGGGAAATGTATGTCATCTTGCATTCTAGTTTCATAGTCAAGCTTGGTGACTAGAGGACTTAAGATCATGTGTCCTCTGTATACCTTGGAAAGCAATGGGGTTCTAGAATTTAGAAACCATGCATGCTACAAAATAATGAAGACTCTTATAAGTAGGTTGCAATAAGGATGACCCTATGGCTTGAATGGATAGTGCAGGAGGAACTAGAAGTTTTCCTAGAAGAGTTTGGGAATTTATGAACACTTGCATTCTTTTATGCAAGTAAAGGATTACACCAATGAGCATTGGACATATGGAAAATCATAGGAAAGAGAATTTTGGGAATACCTTTTCAAGGGTCTTTTGTTATGCAAAAAATAGGGAAGGATTCAAGTGGTCTAACAAGTTATTAGCTAGAAGTTGTTGTAGAGGTAGAAAGACTTCGAGAAGAATCATCTGATCACACGTTTCTCTTTGAACATTTGACTTGGGTTTGTCATATAATCTTAGTCAAATTTATTATAATTTATTTTTATTATACAATAAAAAATGAAATTTTAATTGTTTTTCCTTATATTTTTAACCGTAGATAATAGAAATGGACCAAGATCTGGTTCTTAACATTTCAACATCATCCAAAACATCTAGTCCTCCTCCACTAGGTACTTCACTGGATTCAAGTTTTTATCTTATAATGTATTGAATTATTGACAACATATAAATGAGTAGTCACATCCCTTGAAAATAGAAATATGTGTGAATTTTCATGCTATGCTTATCACCAACTCTACCAAGTGAAAAAATTTTAGTTGCATTATAGAATCGGGAGAAGAACAATGTATGAGTCACCATATCCTGCATATAAAGAAATGTCCATTTCATGATGCTTCTATGTCTGATTTATTTTAGATATTCAGGAGAAAAGTGGAACTGATATTCATGAGAAAAGCGGAATATTCTTTTACTCTCATATAATCGTTTGAATTCATCACCCATGCCTTTGTCTCCAAATGAAAATGGCATTAGTTCATCTAATTCTCTAAACACCTCAGATGTCATTGTTTCACTAAGATCTAAAACTCTAGGGCTTAATTTAGATAATTTATTAAGAAATGGGTGAAGTGGTTAAACCAAAGCATAGGCACCCATCTTCCAAGACACTTGGGGCATGATTTGAAGTTGTTTAACCATTTTATTATCATCTTAATTTATTAGAAAGGTATTCCCCTTTAGGACACTTGGACAAAGAGGTATAGTTTCAAATATTTATGGCAGACATTACAACTCTCTTTCCTATTGGTTTTCTCTTGAAACATCAATGTAAGGATACTTTTCTTGAGGAAGCATCCCCTCTTAAGCTCAATGGAATTGACGTTTTTCAAACAAGAATTAGCTTTGCCTTATATGGGAAAATTCATTTTTTTCCATAAAGATTTTGAATCCCTTCCTATTAGGGTCAAGACTCCTATGCTATAAATTCAAGGTTAATTAGGACACTATTTGTGATATTCATGCTTTCATTTTGATAATTTTTTGATGAGAAGAGAACATAAATAACTTAATAAATAGCCAACATAGTTCACAAGTAATTATCATGCTAAGGAAAATAAACTATAATCTTCATCCATCTTGATTTTCGAACATGGTATTAGAGCTATGGTTAATAGAAGGAGACTTGAAAATCACTGATGTTGGTATAACACAAAAATACCCTTTACAACAGTTCCTCCATCAATGGTAGAATGGAGTAGTGGCATACCAGATCTGGGTTTGCATTCAATTTCAAAATATTTCAAGAGAAATGAGAATTATCAAGTATATAAATGTGAAGTTTCTATATTCATAAAAGAAAATACAATCCAAATTACTATGGAGGAAAATGAATTAATACCAATGACACTAGTGAAAAAAACAAGTAAGTATCCTTAGAAGTTACGATGTACATGATTTGAACTCCTACAAATATGTGAATGCAATCGACCAACAGTAGAATGATGCAATCTAATTAGCAATGATACAGTGATATTGAATTCCAGTAGCATGGTTTTATATGGAATGTAGGTAACCCTATCTCTACAATAATATGTGTTTTTTATTCCAAGGGAAATGCATGACTATGATATAAGCTACTCTAATGATGTGTGTCATTCTTTGACATTGATTCAAGTTATTTCTACGATAGAGTCCATGACTATGTTGATCTTGAAAGTTAAGGGATAATACTCAAGGAGGACATGTTCCTTCAACTAAATCATTCAATCAAGGGATTCTCTCTCATGTGTATACTGAAATAGGAGGCCAATAATACTTCAGAAAGTCACAACGCTAGTAACCTTAAGGAAGAAGAGAAGAAGATGTTATGTGAGGTCTATCTCATGATTGTTTTGGGTATGATCTGGGAAGATTAAGGTAGCAAAGGGGAGGAATTTTTCTAGAAGGATAGGATGATTGTTTGAGTGTAAATTTTCTAAATGAGAACAAGGTCAATATCCTTCTGATCATGAAAATAAATTGTGTTGCACAGTTGGAAGTAAGCCTACGGTTTGCGAGGTCGAGAAGCCTGGTAAGCTTTCAAGACCAAGCCACATTCATTTTACAAGTGAAGCACAGGTAAAGGAGGTCTATACATGTGGTGTTTATGAGTTTTATGTAGGTATAGGATTCCTTGATCAAGGCCAAGTTCCACACAAATTGTTTCTCAGATCCAAGGTATTTTTCGAGAGCAGAGGCGAATATTTTCAAGGGAGAAGGGGAACATAATTGGGTAAAAGTATTGCACATTGATTGGTTCATCCTAAGAAGAAACATATTTGTGATTGAGCCAAATCTAAAGAAGGATTAGCAAAGATAATAAGGATATCTATTCAACATGATTCTTCTAGTGACTATTGGGCGCAATAACATAGAGTTAGTAGAAAAAGAAAGGAGGTGTATTCTGGAGGTGTTTTGTGAAAAAGTGATGGTGTAAACTTCTCTAAAACTAGGCCAGTGTTATCTGAGCTAATAAAGTAGGGCCAAATCCCTAAATAAGTTGAACAATAATGTGTTTATATGCTAATATAAGGGAAAATTTCCCTCATGCTAGACGTGATGAGTATAGAAGAAGGATAACGACTCACTTATATGATTTTTGTCAAGGGTTAGTTAAGGCGGTGCTAAAGAACCCACAGGTGCACTATAAGAGGGATTAGAATCTTAGGTTCTCAAGATCCCAGAAGAGAGGTACCTTGTGATCTGTGATGAGTTATAGAAATGTACATCGACTTATTCTTTTGTCATGATAATTGATAAGTTTATGATAGTGTTATGAGGTATGTCCATAGAAGTTTTGAATAGAAGTAAAGGAGCCCTAATTTCTATGTAATTTTAAGAAACATGTGGGATTCCTTGTGTACCTTAAGAACATACATCTTGGTGGGAAAATAATACTATTTTGATGGTTGGTATATGTCCCATAAGGACTGATCTTGGAGAAACACAGAACTCAGTTAAGGACATTGTTTGTGGATTCCCTAGATCAGTGAGTACAAGTGGGCATATCATTGATAGGAGGGTAGAAGTTGAAAACCCTATGAGCTAGTAGTTCCGCTATGCTTTATTCTTGCCCATTCATACCATAATACTCAAGAAATTCACCTTCAAGTGTAAATTCCGTTTCTTCCAATTCCATCATCAGATTCCTTAATATATTGAGTTAAACTAAGTTACTATCCATGGTAGCCTCATATGATAAGCTAGCCTTCAGACACTTTGTCTTGGTAAGGCTTCCTTTTTTATATGGGAACTCCAAACTACCTCAAAATAGGTATTCAAATTCAAACAAGAGGATTTGTTCTTCATATGAAAAGCTCTTACTACTCAAAGATGGGTTGATGACATTGGTAACTCTTTTGAATTCCTCTTCTTTCTCCTGTAAATAAATCAATAAACATGCAAAATTCTATTGTAATTTCCAATTGAAAATCGTTGCGTTGTGCTATGTAACTTTCATTCTAATTTATTATGATTCTTTAATACATAATATTTTTTTAGTTTTAAGTGTGTATTAATTTGCGCATTTTCAACAGAGTCCAATGGATGTCATCTTGTATTCTAGTTTTTTATTCCAACTTAGTGACTAGGGGCCTTAAGATCATGTGTCTTGTGCATAGCTTGGAAAGAAGTGGGGTTATAGAATTTAGAAACCATGCATGATGCAAAGGAATGGAGACTATTATTAGAAGGTTGCAAGAAGGATGACCCTATGGCTTGAATGTATAGTGCAGGAGGAACTAGAAGCTTTGCTAGAAAAGTTTGGGAATTTATGAACACTTGCATTATTGTATGAAAGTAAAGGATTATAACAAAAACCACTATACATATGGTGAATCAAAACACAGATAAATCTGACAATACCTTTGCAAGGTTCTTCTGTTATGTTCAAAATAGGGAAGAATTCAAGTGGTCTGACACATTATCATTTCACAACCATTGTAGAGGCAATTAGACTTCTAGAAGAATAATATGATCACAAGATTCTATTGAAACATTTGACTTGGGTTTGACATATAATTTCAGTCACATTTATTATAATTAATATTTATTATCCAATAAGAAATGAAATTTTAATTCTTGTTCCTTATATTTTTAAGTGCAGATCATAAAAATGGACAATGATCTGGTTGTTAACGTTCTAACATCAACCAAAATATGTTGTCCTCTTCCATGAGGTATTTCATTGGATTCAAGTTTTTATTTTATAATGTTTTCAATTATTGATAAAATATAAATGAGTATCCACATCCCATCTAAATATACACATGGCTAAATTATCAAGTTATGCTTATCACCAACTCTACCAATTGAGAAAATTCCATTTGCATTATACAATAGGAGAAGAAAAATGTACGAGTCATCATGCCTCCCATATAAAGAATTTTCCATACCATGATGCTTCTATGTCTAATTTATTTTTGATAATCAGGAAGAAAAGGGGAACTGATATTCAGGAGAATGAGGGAAGATTCTCTTACTCTCATGGAATCCTTCAAATTCATCTCCCATGCTGTGTGGTCTAAAATGCGGATGCAAATTAGAGTTTAATTTAATGTCAACCCGGGAAGGTAAACTTAG
The DNA here is from genome assembly GCA_031772625.1 of Pinus tabuliformis. NCBI lineage: Eukaryota > Viridiplantae > Streptophyta > Pinopsida > Pinales > Pinaceae > Pinus > Pinus tabuliformis. The sequence goes on from CM062809.1 coordinate 771,196,075, forward strand.
AAGTGCTTATCTAAAATATATAGGTCTAGAAGGCTTCCTAATTTGTCCAAGATC